>CADEBD010000422.1:17771548-19244823 GCA_902825455.1 Arctia plantaginis
ACTCAAAAAATTGTTCACTACAACTGCAGAAGCAAAAATAAATAAATAAAGCTTGTTATTTTTCACGCACCTAGTAAAATGGACTATGGACGCAATTCAGTCAACTTGAAAATAGCCCAAATAAAAATATTGTAGTACGGCTACAATATTTTTACGTTCGGAAATACAAATGCTATGGTAATATTTTTTTAGAAGCGATTTAGTGCCGATTGTTTAAATAATATTATTTCGAAAATTCTTTTCCTGGTGTATATAGGCATTTATTTCAATTATTTTATTTTATGTACAAAATACCTATGTTTCTTTATTGTCCACTTTCTTTCTCGTTTCCTTATTAGCATTAAAGCGACTTATTTTATTCTCGCGGTCTCCTTTAAGATTCTAAAATACGACTACAGTATTATTAAAAACTTAATACCTGGTATAGTACTTATTTCAAGGACATGCATTCATATTTGTAGCAGTATTTCATATTTCATAGTATTTTATATTTCACAGTATTTTATAGTAATATCAGCTATAACAACTTAATTGAAATGTCGATATAACATAATATATTATCTAATACTGACATAAATTGACTTGCTGAAATTATTCGTCGAAACTGCTCGCTACTTACTTCGGAATGAGTTTTGTGGAGTGTGCGGTTATTGCATACGGGTACAATGTTTGATAGCACTCACCCCTATTTCCCTATAATGACAGTCGTGGGAAGCCACGCAGCAAATTTTGCGGTCCCAAAAGTCTCTTTGTTACACATTTGTATGTAAAAGTTTTCGTTTAATAATATTATTGATAATGTTGTTGGGGTTACTGGCATATTGAATGTGTATAATATACTGTACAAATTACCTGGCATTTTTATTATTTCAGATTCTCTCACGATTTCCGAGACCTAGTATACGTGTTATACCATAATCTAAACGGATTTAACGTAAAATAGAATAAAAAAAATCACTGTTGGTGTAAACTTTCCAGTTATTAACATAACCATAACCTTTAAAGTTACTTTAGGTTTAGGTTATAACTTTGACGAAACTTTGTAGAAATGAGCATATCCTTCTACAGCAAGACTAAGTGGCTGCATATAAAAAGTTTAATCATATTAAATATTTCTTGAGAAAATATTTTCTGTCGCAGTTAATTAAGGGTATGACTTGTCTCAAACCTCAAAGTCACAAAACACGTCTCAAGTTTCAACCAGACAAAATAAACCTTCAACGGTCCTCTGTGCTGTACTTTGAAACAATGTCAAAATGTTTTTTTTTCTGTTACAAAGCAATTAGTAAATTCCTTCTAAATGTGAAAAGATTTCACATTAAGATTTAAATAAAACGACTGTCCAGGGACTTATTTACGAAAATTACTTAGATTCTGTGATTAAAAGTGACTGTGTGCTAGTTACATAAAGCTTTATAATCAAAAAAAGGAAATGAATGCCCTTAGGTAAACCTCTTGGTCTTGTAGAAATGTTTTATACATAACTAACTTTAAAAAAGTATAAATGCACCTACATCATAATGGATCATCACTATACGAGGGGTGATCAATAAGTAATGATAATCAATATGAAACAGAACTATTAGATAAAAAAAAGTATTTTATTTTTCAACATAGTCTCCTTGCAAGTTAATACGTTTAGTGTATCTTTTTTCTAAGCCCATGATTCCCTTAGAAAAAAATTCTTTGTCTTGACCCTCCCAAAATGCCTCTACTGCGGCCATCACTTCACTATTGTCCTCAAATTTGTTGCCCCGGAGGTGTTCTTTGAGCCGAGGAAAGAGGTAGAAGTCACTGGGAGCTAGATCTGGCAAATAGGGAGGGTGTTTGAGCAGTTCGAACCCCGTTTCTTCAATGGCAGCCATCGCAACTGCGGCTTTGTGAGCCGGGGCGTTGTCTTGGTGAAACAGCACTCAAGCGCGCAGTTTACCGCGTCTTTTTGACTTAATAGCTTCTCGCAATCTTCTTATTTGGCCTGCGTAGTAAGAGCCTGTTATAGTGGCCCCCTTTTCCAAATATTCCACCATAATAATTCCTTCTGCATCCCAGAAAACAGACGCCATAACCTTTCCCGCTGAACTTGTCACTTTGAATTTCTTCGGCGTTGGTGAGGAAGCTCGTTTCCAAGTCATTGATTGTTGTTTGGTTTCGGGATCAAAGTGGTGGATCCAGGTCTCGTCCATGGTCACAAAACGCGACAAAAAAAATTCTTTATCGGCCTGGAACTTTTGAAGATTCACCCTCGAAATGTCGACTCGTTTCTTTTTTTGCTCGTCGGTTAACATTCTCGGTACCCAACGCGCAGAGACCTTTTTCATATGCATTTTGTTGACAATGATTTTTTGAACGCTGCCATAGGAGATCCCTGTGACCTCAGCTACATGCCTTACGGTCACCCTTCGATCGGCCAACACGATATCTTCCACTTTTTTGACGTTTTCTCCAGTAAGGGACGTGGAAGGGCGTCCCTCGCGATGTTCATCTTCAGTGGAGGTTCTGCCCAGCTTAAATTCCTTTGCCCAGCGTGCGACTGTGGAATATGGAGGAGCAGACTCCCCCAATGTTTCCTCTAAGTCGCTGTGTATGTCTTTGGTAGACATTTTTTTCAGGCAGAGGTACTTGATGACAGCTCTTATTTCATTTTTCTCCATTTTGATGTTTTCTCTTCGACAGTTCATATTCAAATGAATGTATCTCCCGGTAATTGTGTCCTATTTATACATTTTTTTGAAGCTGAAGTAGTGGATATATAAGCAAGCAGAAAAAAAATAATTTGGGTTTTTGTGCGTTCTAGAAATACTCGATTATCATTACTTATTGATCACCCCTCGTATGGACGGCGTAGTGGTTCGAGCGGTCGCCACGCCGCTTACTAATACGCTGAGTGTTAGGGGTCCGATCTCCACATGGGACGACACTTTGTGTGATCCAGAAATTGTTGTTCTGAATCTAGGTGTTCTGTGTGTCCGTTTCATGTATGTTTGTAAAGTCCCCCGCGACACAGGATATATTCCTAATGCGGGAGTTGTCTTTTCAAAATGAAAATGATCGAAATAATCTGAAATCTTCATTCCTTAATTTTCCACCTTTAGGGTTTCTTGGTTTGTGGCGCAGTACCCAATCCCTTCAATTAAATCGCCGTGTTAAGAGCCTCCGTCGTTAAATTACACTATAGTCCATCTAGTCTAAGAGGTACCGTTTGACAGTTCTGACAGATTGAAGAATAAGGAGGGGTTAGAGAAATCGATTGCTACAATATCCGATATTTAAGAGATGTCAATATCATTTGTTTGTACTTACAAATCGCTTACAGTTTTATAGATTTATGTATGTTACTGTATAAACCCGTTTTATTATTATATCTTAGGTTTTACTAGCAAATCTATGTGTGTTCCGTTGCAGCCCGGCCACAGTCGATTTCGTAATTTATAGACTTATCAATTAAATGTTCTTTTATTGTTCTTGCTGTACCAATTAATAGATTAAATGTACCACAAATATATCTTGTTTAAAAAGAAATTGTTTGTGGCCGGGCTGCACCGTATACGTTGCAGCCCGGCCACCTGTATATTTTCTGGTAGGATGCTCAAAATGTTCTAAAATATAAACCAAATAAATGTTCTTTTTATGTTCTTTATTTTTTTCAATGAAATAAACCAAGAGAAAGGTATGCATAAACAAAAAATGATTTCAAAAAATGAATAGTCACTAAGCGCCTGTAGAACTAGAATAGCACGTCGGCTTTGGTAATTTTTTATTTTTCTAGAATCAGCTGAATCGATGCTTAACTTTAATAGCAATGCAAGTTGCAATGCAGTGAAGAATGGAATTAAATGTATGGGCAAAACAACAATAAGTTACAATTTGACAGATTTTTTAATTTTTCAGTTGGATGAGCTTACAGAAAAAGTAGATATAATATTATTCCAAGTTATTTACTCTCACAAGGAAAACACTTTCATTTATTAGCAGTGATCGAGTTCGTTGATGATGTGCGTCATTATGTTCAAATCAAATCAAATTTCGTGGACAATAAGAAATTAGTTAAAATAGGTACTTTGATTAGAGTAGCACCTTTTTTTTTTTTTTTTTTTGTTGACGGGGTGGAAAATCCCTTCGGATCTCCGGCTCCTCGGGGACTCAGAAGCCAGGAGTATGTGGTGATTCCACTAAAAACCACCCCGACGGCCGGCCTTAGGTGTCCTACTCTGGGGAGGACCCGGACCATGTTATTTCAGGTCCTCCCCGAATTGACACCATGCCTAATCAGGCCCTATCCCAGGGTAGAACACTTCCCCCTTCAATCACGGCATGGCGGCCCGATCGCATCTCAATGCAATCAGGCCGGCCATTCCATTCCCTACCGCAGCAATCAATCTGCCACCAGAGGTCCCCACTCTCTGGCGGCCCGCGGCCCCGTCGATGGCTGATATCGCCGCCGACGTCTTCTACGTTCGGGATCGGCCCTCTCCCGATCCCGTTCAGCGGTCTCTTTCTGGAGCATTACAGCTTCACAGAAAGAGACCACTGCGCCCCAGCCCTCCTCACCCGTCAGCATGGCAGCAATGATTGCTGGCGGGGAGATTAGAGTAGCACCTAATAAGTTACAATACTACCACGACTGCGTTTAACATGTTGACTGATGATGACTGATGCACGGATGGCGTAGTAGTTTAAGCGGTCGCCACGCCGCCGAATGTTGTGGGTCCGATCCCCACATGGGAAAACACTTTGTGTGATCCACAAATTGTTGTTCTAAGTGTGGGTGTTCTTTGTGTCCGTTTCATGTATGATTATAAGGTAGTTGGTTACAATTTATTTTGATTACTTTGTCTCTAAAAGCATATAATTTAAATTTACGGGTTTTTAATAATTGTATAATAATAATCCATCTTGTTATTGTTTAATTGCTAACATTGCTATTTTAGTCCTACAGGCGCTTAGTGCAAATTCTTATTTTAAGTCATTTTTTGTTCATGTATACCTTTCTCTTGGTTTATTTCATTGAAAAAATAAAGAACATAAAAAGAACATTTATTTGGTTTATATTTTAGAACATTTTGAGCATCCTACCAGAAAATATACAGGTGGCCGGGCTGCAACGTATACGGTGCAGCCCGGCCACAAACAATTTCTTTTTAAACAAGATATATTTGTGGTACATTTAATCTATTAATTGGTACAGCAAGAACAATAAAAGAACATTTAATTGATATGTCTATAAATTACGAAATCGACTGTGGCCGGGCTGCAACGGAACACACCAAATCTATATAAGTAGTGTAGGCAAATGATGATCGGTAAAAACAAATGAACATAATAAAATGAACATAACATCCATAAAAGCAACAAGGAAAGGAACACACTTAAGGAAAGACAAATAAATAACACAAGGTCTATTTTCAGGCATTGCACCTTGCACCTAATTTTATGCTACGAATATTTAAAAAAAATAGATATTGAGAAACTTCATTAGGTTGAAAATTGCTTGCAGCTATTTTTTTTAATACTCATCAAAAATAGGTGCAAACAGTTTTCGACTTTAAAAACTTCCTTAATATCTAATTTCTTTTTTTATATTCGTAATCATCAATATCAATACCATTTATTAACACCAAAAGACATGTTTTAAAGTGATACCTTTAAGGACGAAAATTGCTTGCAACTAATTTTTATTATCTGTATGTGTTGACATATGAAGGAAAACTACAGACAATTTCAACATGACTGTAAAATTACTGACGTAAAGCGAATCTGTTCTGGTCCTGTCCTGAAGCGAATAAGGGCACAAAACTTATTATATTAATATAAATGAAATAAATAGAATTAATAATACACGCAAACAGCAAAATTAAAATGTATTTTTGTTTTGTACGTTTGTTTGCAAGAGTACCTGCGCTACACGCGGTTTGCAGCTAACTTCACTGGCGCAGACTTGTATGGCGCGTATTGTAAATACTAAAACATGTCTGGATTGAAAATGGCAGGTTATTAATAAGTTCGATTATTCTTTCTTTTAACGATTATTTGTATACAAGTGAATTTGAAGAGTCACAACTCTACGCTAAAAGACCTACCTATGTCACTTTGAAACAAAGTCTAATAAAATTTACATCTATTCTATACATTGTTTTTTTTACTTAGTTTAAAAGATTTTTATTGTATAGTCAATAAGAATTGTACATCTTGTAATAAAACAGAAATAGCTTCATAATGCCATGGTTTTACATTTTACTTATTTTAATTGAGTGAGTTATGCCAAAGTGGTTTCGGCTTGAAAAACGGTACCTCTTAGATTAGATGGACTATAGTGATATTTTGTTGAATAAAATTACTTTTGTTGGCACACTTCTGAGTATTATCCAATCCTTTAAATAAATTTTCTTCAGATTTGAATGGGGACAAACAGCAAGTATATATACCTTTCCCAAAAAAAAAAAAGAATTCTCCAAATCTGTTCATAGATGACAAAGTTCTGAGATAACAAACAAAAAATACAACCAAATTACCTCCCTCCTCTTTTTTTGAAGTCACTTAAAAAGCCACTGGACACAAAGCGAAATTAGCTTACCATAATTTTTAATTTCAATGCATGACATCGTGGTAAAGTTGGCGTCATACATAATTTATTGCTAAGTTCCTTTGTCCATGTAAATTGTCGGTAGTCGTTAGTAAAACGTAGATAGCGTCCCTACGTAGATAAACCACAACTGTAAGTACTGTGCGATACTTAATGCCTTTCGGTTGACTCGATCAGACAATCGATATAGGAACCTTAAGTTCTGAACATTATACTGCCATTTTTAGTTTAAGTGATCGAATACGTTTCTAAAATATGGCACCGTAAACAGAAATTACTCTTGCTCTAGCTAAAATACATATGTCTTATTTACATAGAATGTAAGTAAACTCCACTGATTTAGCTGTACGGATGGCGTAGGGGTTTAAGCGGTCGCCACGCCGCTCACTACTACGCTGAGTGTCGTGGGTCCGATCCCCACATGGGACGACACTTTGTGTGATCCACAAGTAGTTGTTTTGAGTTTGGATGTTCTTTGTGTCCGTTTCATGTATGTTTGTTAAGTCCCCCGCGACACGGGATATTCCTACTGCGGGAGTTGTCATTAAGAAAAAAAACTGTTAGTATAATATATAGATGTGATAGAATCTCATTGATTGATATCAGGGTTATAAATGCAACGTTTGATATCTTAATTAAATAATATTGTGTCTTATGTTTTCATCCTACATAAACCGAAGGGTGATTCAGAACAAAATCTACAAAGTTATGATTCTCTAGTCAGGAGTCCAGGTATGCCCAAGACTGATTTATCGATTAAACTTCAACAGAATTCGCCTACCCGTAAACAGCCGGCGTCGAAATATATTCAGGATAAGGTCTTACAACCTCCAGTTTTGATAATAGCGCTTCCAGAGAACATCTCACTCCTTCTGCTCAGTATTTCATTGAAAGATTGCTTATCACCGGTTTTCTGTGAGACCGGTAGTATTACTTCGGTCGAGCCTGGCCGATTTATGCCGCAGCATAGCTCTCCTACGGATACGCTTAATTACGAAAATGTATCTCCAAATCTCTGAATTTTCCTAACATTGTAACAAGCGGCAATAATAAACGAAACGATTTCACGTATTAATCAATTACTTATTATATGACTTTACTTATAAATTGTATACGTATATAATTTGGTATGAGTCCCGACTTATTCAAGTGTACACAACGGAATGATCTACTAAATGAGCAGGACAGGAAATTATGGTTATAAATTCCTGTTCTGCTCATTTAACTGTTAGACTATGGTTATGGTTTGACAGTTGGATGTGACGTCACTGACGATTAATGACGGGCTTGTCTGACAGTTTCGGCGCTAAACTGTCGTGGCGTGGCATTGGTTTGGCTTGGCTTTATATAGCTTGGCTTGGCTTCATATAGCTTGGCTTGGCTTCATATAGCTTGGCTTGGCATGATATGAATTGGCACGGCGTTACGTTCCAATATGTTATGCTTAGCGTCATTTATGAACCTATTTGGACGATTTTTCTCGTGAATCGTGCATAACAACGAATATAACATTAGCGATGTTGAAAAATGATATTTTTTAATTTCATGATGACATTATGAAACTCAATTACTTAATTGGACTGGTAACGACATGCTTTCACATAACAACATCGTATGGGAATTGTAGGTAACGACGTACTTAGTAGTATTATTTCTGCGAATAAAAGCCAAATATCCTATAGAACAGGATAATGCTTTGTATGATCCTATTGAAACGGTTTCACGTCCAAATAATCGTACTGAGACCCTTAGGGGCCTCTCAGAATAGCTCACATTATTGACCGTTCCAAGGCTTACGACTGTTAACTACCTAAAGTCTGTTAACGCTTTTGTTTTGTACCAGATAATACTGTACGTGGTGCTCAATGGATGACAGTGACGTAGGTTCTTACGAAGACCTCTTTCGTTGAATAGCACCTGTCACGGTTAGCTCTTAAGACACTTGTAACAAATGATCATTTCGGTATTAAAAGCCTACGCTGTTAGGGATTTTATCGATGTATAAAGGAATTATTGAAAATAATAATAATTATTATTATAAGACAGTATATTTATATATTGACAAACTAATAACATAGCTTTTATCCGCAGCTGCGCTCGCGTTAATGCTCATAAAAAGTAGCGTGAATGCTATTCCAGACCAAAGACCTACCTGTTTGCTACATTCCATACAGGTCCGTTCAGCTATTCTGGAGTGACTAAATGACAATCATCCAACCAAACATTCGCATTTACTACAATTACATTATAGTATTACAAGGAATCTTAGCGACAGAACGCCTAACTACTAATATTGTATAATGGTTTATTGATCAGAATCCCATAAGTTATTGTATATAATTCTACAATTCCACGCCTTACATAATAATATTTTATATATATATTTCCGATTCATTGATCATTTTAGCACATTAAAATTTCTTTGGTCACTCGTAAAATAAAATTTAATTATAGTAAATTGTGTGGTGACGGATTAAGAATACGGAATGTCACCACCCCTACTCATCCCGTGGGTATCGTAAGAGCCGACTAAGGGACCAAACTACAAGAAAACAGAACTGCAAAGAGAAGGAAAACTTGAAACAAACCCTATACCAACCCGTCTGGCCAGCGTGGTATAGTAGGCCAAAACCTCCTTTCTAAGGAGAGGCCTATGTTCAGCAGTGGACCATTATAGGCTGTTGTTTGATTGATTCATTAGAAATTGTTTTACTCACGTGTGTTATTAAGGAATGCTTGACTAGGTTCAGTCCAGGTTCCTTTTATATCGGTGGCAGGCACCTCATTCACTTTTTTTTTTAAACTTACTTTCACCGATGGGGCTCGAAACCATTTCGAAATCCAATCTCTTTGTAGTAAATAGAAGCATAATACTCTTATTTTGTTTTCAGTTAAGATCAGGGATGCCCAAAATATTTTGAGCCCGAGACCCCTTTTCTAAAATGAACTGATTACCTTAGACCCCCATAGTCAAATTTCTGCAGGCTTATCGACTTGCTGAGTTTTTTAAAAGTACCACACTGACACTGCCTACTAAAATATTAGTTATTTTTATAACAAATTGGTACACGTCACATAACTAATACAGTATCTTAAAAGTTTCAAATAAGAACTTGTAGTAATTAATAGGGGTCGATTTTTAGATCTCGTCGAACCCCAAAATCAGACCCCTGGGAAACAGATTTCGACCCCAAGGGGTCGATATCGACTACTTTCGGAATCCCTGGTTTAGATAATATCAATTACTAGCTTTAGCTTGCGTGATTTTTTGTTTTTTACTGTTTCTAACTTTGAAAATAATGAACTTCGATACAGAAGTTCATCCCTTATATTACCCCCTTAGCGATGGATTTGCCAAACATTATCTCTTAGTGCATGCTTATCTACCACATAAAAAGCATCGACTGACAAAATTTAGACTATGCGTTGATGAATCAGTTAGCCAGGGTAAATAATTTATACGTAAACAAAAATATTAATCATCATGTATACAAAGATATCAAAACTTATAGGGCTTTACAGTAGAGTGTACTTAAGAGAAGCTAACTTAAGATTCGCCTAAAATTAGACGAAGTGCCAGAATGTTAGAGCGTTGTTTGAGTAGTGAACCGGCAATCAAGAATCACAAATCAGTGTTGCCACTCTCCGATGTGTTTGTTACTAACTTTAGAACAGTGCTATGTTGGCACACAGTTTCATAATAAATAATACAAAAATACTGTTAACAAACTCATATAAGCTTTGTAATAAAATGTTGTGTATAGTTATAATTGGGATTCAGATTTAAGTATTGTATATTGTCAACATAATTGTGTATGTTTTGATCTGTTACTGTACCTATTAAATAAAATAAATGCTTACGATGAGATTCTTTATATAATAGTTGAACAGAATTTATCCATTTATCTACCACGATATGACATTTTGACAGTCTCTTGTCATTACTACGTGAAAAATATAAAATACCAGCTTTTGTCCGTGGCTACTCGTGTATGCCGGTTATCGTGGTAAATAGCCTATGTCCTTCCTCAAAAATCAAAGTATCTTCTTGCTAAATTTCATTAAAATCGGTTCATCGGTTTAGCTTTAGAGTTACTTTCGATTGTTTTAGTAAGTAGGGATGCCTAATACTTTAGCATGATACTTCTACAGTCTTAAACTAGTAATCAAGACAAGAGAATCTGAATTCATAGTGTCTTATGAATTTTGATCTGCAGGTACTTGTTTCAGATATCGCATTAGGCTGTATACCAAGGATAAGAACTGGAAAAAAACGGTTCAGTAAATTCGTATATTTAGCTTTTTCATTGCGTCAACTCGCTTCATGACAAGTTAAATTTATTCTAGAGTAGTTGTAGTCAAATATACCAACAGTTAAAGAAAAAAACTTGCAATTATATAGAATATGCTTTATTGTACACCAATTACAGTAAATTGGTTAAATATTACAGATGGATATGTACAATGGGCGGCCTTATTGCTAATAGCAATCTCTTACAGGCAACCTTTGGATGGACTATGGACAGTAGATAAGATTGTATATCTTTTATAAAATTTTGTCACAAGAACAAGAGATATACAAAGAGATATCTCTGACTACTTAAAAACAACTAGATTCTATTGTACTAAATGATGAAAGAATAAAAGTGCCATGAAGTAAAGAATAATCCAGTATTTCTTAAACGTATTGAAGAAATAAAACTAAAGGTTACTAATAGGTCTTTACCTATGAAATTGCCGTTTTGTATGCAATAAGTGAAAGTACTTATTTTTTTAAACTTTTTTATTTCTGTTATTTCGAATAACAGAAATAAAAAAGTTAGACCTTGCACCTACCGACTATTACTTTTGCCAAAATTTAGACAACTTTTTAGTGGGTAAAAAATTCAATTTCCGAGAGGCAGTACAAAATGTCTTTGAGAGTTTGTTGCCTCCCGTCCAGCTGATTTTTACAAGAAGGGCATCAATGAACTGCCAATGCGTTGGCAAAGATGCTCGACGGCATGGGTGATTACTTCGAATAACAGAAATAAAAAAGTTTGAAAAAATAAGTACTTTCACTTATTGCATACAAAACGGCAATTTCATAGGTAAAGACCTAATATAATCCTAACATATGAACGCATGCGTTGTATATCATCGTTCAAGAAGACCTCACGAGCTAAGCTCTGTAACTTTTACAGCCTTTAGCAGTCCACTGCTGGATATAAAAAAAGTGTATAAATACATATAAAGGAGGTTTCCTCATTCCTCAAGGAGGAGACCTCATATTTTTTGCGAATAGGGTCGGCCTTATATGTTATGAAACTACAATTCACACATTTGCCCTTATTACTTCCTACAATTTAGCCATAGGAGAGCCATGTTGCCGCCATACTTCGGCAGAAGTGTGCCGGCTTTACCGCAGACATACCACGGCCTCACAGAAAACCGGTGTTTAGTTATTCTTTCATTGCTGTTCACGACGTTACTAGAGCTCATACCATCCCCTCCTCGTGAACCCGTTGAGGGGAGGGGGGGGCAAGGCAAAGGGTGGCGTAGCAATACCGACTCTTGAATTCTTGGTGTCCATGGGTAGCGGTAGCCACTTACCATCAGGGACTGTTCGACTGTTCCTTTGCCCCCTATACCATGAAATACTAACGCATGTACTTTCACACCTAAACTACTCAGTCGATCATCAAGAGCATACACGTTAACGGTGTATAAAAGAGACGTATTGTATCTTTCATACAAAGCTAGGTTCTGTATAAAACAAAACACTATTGGGCGAGTAAAACAGCGGGAAAGTTATCATATATGTAAAAAAATTAAATATGTAAGTTCTGAGGGTAGCTCAACAACAAAAACACCCATAACCCTATGTACAAGTATATCTCCCTCGTACAACAACACTTGATGAACACTTATTTAATAAGATAAGTTAGTATAAAGCCTACTAGGCCAATCGTGGCCCAAGGAATTCTTTCCCCAGAATTTTACAGGAACGAATATATACCGTAATAAACGTGAAACTTTTCTCATAAGACGTCGTGGTTTCTAACTTCGGTATTACGTTGAAAATGCATTATATATTAACGTGCCTGTTCTAGATCGACTTTTAGCATCAGAATCGATTCGGTTATAGTTATTTTTACTGCTTTTAGTTCAGCATTACGTATGGATAAGATTTTTGAAGTAAAACTTCTTTACGCACACTTGACTATGGGAGTACCTAAGCTGGTGAATGCGTGACGAGAGCGTTACGAAAAGTGTGATCGGGCGTGGTGAACGAAAGTTGAGAGAGGGATATAAGTTAGTGAAGATAAAGAGAGAGAGAGAGCTACGTTTCGTATATTACTGTATATACGAGTATACTGTACTGTACTGTATATTCTTTCTCTCATAGCCAAGAAGTTATACTTCAGATCTAAAGCACACTCGTTTTTTGTCAACGGGAATGTGATTTATATTATTTACTAGCTGATCCGGATAATCTCGTCTGCGTCTCCCAAAATAATAATATAATTGGCGCCTATTGGTCTTTGTACAGCATATAGCCTTCAGCGATCTATGAAACTAGTAAGTTCCTGAGATAAGTGCGTTTAAATAAACAAACTCTTCGGCTGTATAAAATTAGTATAGATTTACTGACCTTATGATGTATACGTATAGAACTATTATACACAGGTTTGATATAAAATTGTTAAGGTATTACGCACGGTTGAATTGTCTAAGGTTTCTACCAGGTTACACAAGCCATGGTTATAATCAACACAGACTGTAATATTCTATTCCTATGTACCAACCCGTCTGGCCAGCGTGGTGTAGTAGGCCAAAACCCCCTTTCTAAGGAGAGGCCTATGTCCAGCAGTGGACTGTTATAGGCTGTTGATGATGATGATGTACCTATTGATCACCATAATTCCCATATTAATAATAATTTTATACTATCTTTGAGTATTTTTTTATAATTTAAAGATGATTTGATCGAGAATGTTCTTAGCGATAATTTTATAAAATCTCTTCAGTAGTTTGAAGATTATATTATCAGTTTCTTCTTTTGTAATCGTTAAAGGAATTTGTAAGTCGAAAGTATTTTGTATTTGTTTATTTTATTTTTATTACTTTTTGGTTTACATTAACTGTTTCTCGTAGTGTGCAAACATAAATTCTGAAAAGGGTGTAACTTAGTTTGATGGATAATAATAACTTATAAGTAGGTATATAAGTAGTCGTTTCATAATAAACATAATCTTTTCTCCAGCAGAGCTACTTCTCAAATCACATCACTGAGATGAGCAGAATTCTGTAGTACCCATCCTCCTTTCAATATGATTACCTATTCCCCTTTCACCGTTACAAAATTGGATATAAGGCTTAGCGAATAGAGGGACTTAGAAAAAAATGATGCTTTATCCGTATGCAACAATAACATCAACTTTTGTTCAATGGATTTACCAAAATAAGTATCGGATTAAAGATTTTGGTACTGTATTACGGACAAGGCTTAGATAAGTATTGTTTATTACATATAATTAAATAATAATAAAGATTCTAGACAACTCCCGCAATGGTTAATAGACTGCTGTTTCTAAATACATACATATTGTAGATAAATTCTACACAGACGAAAAATAAATGATTGTGCACATCACACAATTATTTCTCATCGAATCGTGGGCATTGAATCGCCAACTTTCGGGTCTGCAGTCGAGATCACTAGCCACTAGACCAACAGTACCGTCTTAAATTTTTTCATTACATATACATTAAGGAACGAACAACAACAAGTTTACTTTTCCTTTAAAACTTAACTGTATTTAATTACACGGAAAAGCATGCATTAGCATCCGTTGCCAAACTAAGTTAAAAGCTCAGGACTTAGCTATTTGCAGCGCCATTCCCCAACGACCTTACTATAATATAATAGTAATATTACCTACCTGAAAGTAGCTAAACAGTCCATAAAAATGAGACACAAGAAGACAATAAAAAAGAAAACATTTTTTTTAAATACTCCTTCCCCACTTGGAATATATTCTGTGTCGCGGTCTCTTTACAAATATTCATGAAACGGACACAAAAAATACCCTGACTCAGAGCAACAATTTGTGGATCACACAATGTGTTGTCCCATGTGGGGATCGAACCCACAACATTCAGTGCGGTAGGAAGCGCCGAGGTGATTACTTAAACCACTACGCAATCCGTGCAGTCGCAGTGCAGCATTATAAAATGACAGGGGAAATTAATTCTTTGTATGTAGTGTATATGTATACTAGTGTATTATAGTATGTGTAATAGTATAAACTATAATACGAATTAAACTCCATAAATACGAATAAAATGACGTATAACAATGATTCAAATGTCAATTAAATCAATTATTCGTCTCATACTACCTTTATTTCTTAGGCCGGCAATGCCCTTCTGACACCCTTTGTTTTCTTTCGTTGACGGGGTGGAAAATACCTTCGTATATCCCACTCCTTGGGGATGTAGGAGCTAGGAATATGTGGTGTTTCTACTAAAAACCTACTACAAACTTCTAAACTATACTAATCAAAATAAACAACGTGATTGAATAAACCGTTACTTGCTGCGAAATTTTTGGCAAGGTCCTAACGACTTAGACCCATAACTTTGATGATATGCAACTTTTGGGTAAACACAAGTTATGATCGTGGTGTCATGTCTTATGTCTCCATCATACAGGAGTGAGGACTAGTGTAGTGTCGTGAGCGGAATGACAGCACAATTTCCGCAAGTTTATACACCCGTCACGCGCCATACATACCGATGACTATGCGCAATTTTAGTTTTTGTTATACGCCATGGCTTCAAAATGCATAATATATGATGTAAAGCTTCTAGCAATGTATAGATAAACGAATGTTATTCAAATAATAAAATACATTTCTAACCGACTTCAAATAAAAATGAGGTTTTTATTCTGTTGCATTTTTATGGTCGTCAGAACTTCGTTATATGTGAACCGACTTATAAAATTTTATTTTAAGAAAAATGTATGCTACATTTCTTGTTTGATTATATTCAAATTCATAGAAAAAAACACCATCCCTAAGGGTGAAAAATTAAGGAAGAAAGAATACAGTATCGGCGCATTGAAGTCGATGATTCTTTTTTTTTTAGTTATTATACGAGTATGTACGAGTAATCATCATTACAAGTCTACAGGTATTCCAAGGTAGAATGGAAATGGAATGTTGTTTTCTCTTCCAAAATCAGAGAGAGCTGAAAGTGAAACCGTTAATTGATGTATTATGTATTACGTATAAAGCGATTAAAAACGTAAATTATACAGTTAAAGTTAATAGAACCTATTACTCTTTTTGTTTTTAGTTGTTTGAATCCGTCCCGCGTAATTGTTTAAAGGCGGTACAAAAAAATTGTTTACGTATTAATAAGCAGATTTTATCTTATGTTAACCCAATTTATTAATATTGAACTTCTACATTTGTCACATTTGTGTGTGCATAAAGAAATAAAATAAGTATATTTTAATAGTAACCTAAATACGTTAAACTCTGTCCCAAAAAGACTTTGTTGCGTAAGCATGACGAGATTCTCATTCCCATTATATCCAAGTACATACCCCATTGTTATTCTTCCCAGATACGACCGAATATAAGTTTTTTTTTGCGGACCGAAAGTCCTGTACCCTTCGTAACCCGAAGGATAACTATGTTTTAAGGCTTACTAAAGATCCCACGAATCAGCAATGTTGATATTGTATTGTTGACTAGTTTGGAAACTGTGGAAATGTTGACTGAAGAAAGAGTTAGCAAACTCATGCATACGAAAGAGCTTAAAGTGAAGTTTTTCTTTGAGGCTGCGCAATAAGGTACCGCAGAAACGTCTTATGTATCAATAACTAGCTGTGCCCGTGGATTCGTTCGCCTCAAACTTTTTGACTTGGTTTTTCTTGACTGGCCTACTAATGTATTGGATAGTGATCTTGATTGCTCAGACAGAGGTCATGGGTACAATTCCCACTTAGGATAAATAATTGTTTCACCAGCACGATCATTGGTTCTGTGTCTGAGTGTAATTTTTCTTTAACATTTATGTATTTGGAACCGTATATGTATGTTTACCAGCAATTTGAATATCATAGTACAAGCTCTACCTAGCTTGGTATAAGACGACTTGTGTGAGATGGATCAATTTTATTATTATTATTATTTTTCTATTCTCCGGAGACTCTTTTTTCCGAGACGAAAGGTACCTGATGTCCTTTTCTGAATCCGTTATTACGTTTCATGAAAATCTTTTTATTGGTTAGGTTTAAAAGCGTGACCATCATTTTTTTTTTACATTTATAATATAATATTAGTAACGGTTATAGGGGCACATTTTAAAAGCGAGCTCGACTGCAGTTAAACTTTGCTAAAACAATTAGTTCATTTTTAATTTTGCATCAGCGGTCTCTGGAATTCTAACGATTATCTTAAAGAGGTTTTAGTTCTTTTAAACAACGTAAAAAAAGGTTTTTCGTATTTGTCCTCAAACTTATTTAAACTTTAGTTTAATTGGTTACCAAACTACTTATTATCATTACTGAACTAATTTCATATATCAACATTATTAGCAAGTAGGATATTACAGTTAAATAAACTAATGCGGTCGACCTCAACACTAGGCCGCAAATTTAAAGTGCATTTCATCTAAATTATTACTTTTATGAAGGCACTGGTGTGCTGCAAAAATAACCCTTTACATAAAACACTGCGGTTAACCAAGGTCGTTTCAAGCTCCAGGGGAGTAGTTTCGAGTATTTATTGCTTTGTTTGCGTATTTAGTATCGTAAAAAAGTATTCGATATCGTCTTGACTAAGAAACTAAGTCATAGTTAGGAAATATAACTTCTATGAGCTAACAACAACCCATAAACCGGTAGTTTTATATGCAGAGTGTGCGGTAGAAATCGTCGCTCTAGAGTTGGCATACATAGCCACGAAACAAAGTGTATGTACGGGACGGACGGAGTGTGTATGGCTACGGGACAGTGACTAAATCGTCTGGAACGAGATGTAAAAGGCCAATGATGATCTCAAAGCTGGATCTTGTATCTTTTTGGAGTTTTGTTGTTTCTTTATTTTTACTTCAAGCTATTTAATATGTAAGCCTACTAATTGAATACTCGATACAGTAGATATGTCACTAGTACAATGGCGCTTCGCCTCGCGCTGTCGTTTTTCATTGTCAATTAGTTATTTTTATGTATTAATACCGTTACTTACCGAATACATTTACACAAACTGACAAGTTCGAAGATAATCGTTTTTGTTTGAAACACGACGGTTTGTACGATATCAAAACGCGTTAGTCGACAGCGCCAACCCATTGTATTTAATTATTTATTCAGGACATGATATTAGTTTACATTAGTGGTACAGAGAGGTTGTACAAATTAACGGATTAATAATTATTAAACTTAATTACACTCGGAAGGAATGAATATAGGGCACACTATACTGCCGAGCGAAATAAAAAACACGAAGATTTTTTTGTTATGGAATAACATTTTATAGAAGTTGAATAACTTAAAATGTGTATACTTGTTAATTTATATTTGTCTAAATATATTTGAATAATTAGGGAAAGGTCTAACTGAGTTAATAGCTGAATACAGACGAAAATGTCACTCTCTGAAGAACATAACATTCCTAGTATCTGAGCTAATAATAGTTTTAAGACTAAGAAAGTGTTTCGCAATCTTGTTACTTTAAGTGAACCTTTAGGATTTTATCCTTTGTTGTTAAACTTTAATCGTGGAAGTTTACAAATTAAGGATACGAGACTTCTACTTGAAAATACAGAATACGTACAGAATTCTCACTCATTAAAGACTTTTGGACAAAAAACGACTCTCGGATCTATACAATGAAGTGCAGATTAGCTCTTTTATTATTAGTAGTAGTCCTTTAAAAAAACATTTACCACGTTTTGCTCGCGTAGGTTATTTTATGCATAATCTTTATAAACAAAAAATTCTTTTGATAACAGTAGATAAAAAAAAAAACAAATTGTCGTTGCTTTGATTTATATTTGTAGTTTATAGATGTTATTTGATGTTAGAAATGTTATTCCGAAATAACATTTATGCCTGTACGTTCAATGATAAAGTTGAAATACTCGTAGTATCTTATATCTTTTATCCAATCGTGTTCTGTCGCAAAATGGATCATCTCGTAATATTAGTTAAGACAGCCGTTTATCATAAGCCGATAATCAAATAAATATAGGTTTATAATGTAGTGTTTTCTTTTATCTGTTAACTTTATGCTGCATATATATATTTTGATCACGTAAACGCTGACTCAAAATTGTTGTCTAACATTTAATTTCATTTGTCCTGCAGTATGGTCCTGTAAATCCTCTGTTTCTGCCGGTAACCGCACCCAAGTCGCTCGGCTTCACCGCTGTCATACTAACATACGACCGGGTCGATAGCCTGTTCTCCCTCGTCACCAAGCTGGTGCGGACGCCGAGCCTCGCCAAGATATTGGTCGTGTGGAATAACCAGAAGAAACCTCCGCCTCCTTGTAAGTAACTACTTGACTGTTCAATAACAACTGGGTACCTCCCAATTAATGCATAATAAACTTGATTTATTGGTTTTCTTTTACATAAGTATAAATTATATTTAAAAAATTATTGGACGGATTCATGGGTTCTTAAATTTTTATTATATTCCTTGTTAGTTAAATCTGTACTCAAGTGATAGGTTGGCGGACGACGGCGATAGGTTGATGATCATGGTGATATGTTTAAGTACAAGCCTTACTTAGCTATCATTGCTCCTGACATGCCTTACTATCTCTTTCTCGACTGTCGATAGGTCTTGATCTTGCCGTGTTCATCACTCACATGATAGAAAATTATTACTACTAAAACACAGATTTCACAATTAGAAACGAAGTATTGACAAAAAAAAACACAAAATATTTAAACTATTGCTATAAATACATATTCTACTAAACTATCACATAAAATTTTGCATAAATGAACAATAAGAACCAACTAGCCGTTTAAAAGCTTAAATTTAGATTCAGGGAAATATTTAAATAAATATTTTCATGAAAAAGGCAAGTTTGATGTAGATGCATTCGAAGCTTTTACAACAGAAAAGAAAAGAAAAGTTGGAATCGTAATTTTTATTAGGTAAGTTTCATACAACCAGTAGTAAATACCCTTACTATCTACTATACTACTCGTGCATGTGCTGGCTGTCTCCTCATCTTCATCCCATAAGGAAGTCTGAGGCAGTGCGCGGAAATCCGTTCATCTTTAAGCCTCACACGTATTAGAGTTTGATTCTCCTAAATGCCCGCATTTTTGTGGGAAAATCTTTTCTTAACTTACTCCCCCTTTCTATTTACTTTCAAGTTTAACCTTTTGACTGCTAATTTGGAAATGCATTAGTATGTCGTTAATTAATTATCATGTAATATTGAATGAAATTAATAAATAAAACTATTTTTATACAAATAGTTAATAATTGTTCGTTTGTTGCTTTACCTAACTTTTTTTTATGTATATATCGAGTTTTGTCTGTCATTGTCGCGTCGGCGTCGTGAGTACTTTTGTCGTTGACGGCTATAGCAAATGGCGTTGAAAAACATTATCAACGAGTTGTATTTCGCCTTTATGTGTATAGACTATTCTTATTTTTAACATTTTATCAACCTTACTAAACCAAGTTTTAAATGTTCGAGTGCCATATTATATATTAACGCGAAAATAGCTATTACATAACTAAACTGCCTAATGTTTTGACTAGGTTGCACCTTCCGCGGTCACTCCCATGCAGCAGTAATAATTACGACTGTAATTAAGTTTCGCTCTTTAAGAGCGTAACTTAATTACAGTCGTAATTATTAGTCTAGTCTAATTAACAGGCATCTGATGCAAAATCATTAAAAGTGCTAGAATGATAGACACATATCTGCGCACTTATCATAATATACTGCAATATAATGCTCTAAGTACCGTTGATAGCAGCAAAGGGAAGCCATGTTTAGATGTAGTTTATCGGCGGATATGACTTTGCAGGTTAGCGGACATAGTTTCGGAGCTGTATAATGCGAAGTCAGGGTAGCATTAGGGCAATTCAATCTCTATGTCTGTAGAAGCGTTAAATTGAGGTTTTTATACACCATAATGTCTATAAAGTGCGAGAAGTTGGATGGAGTTTGAGGTGATGGTGATGGTGAGGGTTTTATTTCTCATTTTTATAGCACGAATAAATATAAAATAAAATATTATTAGCCGAATAGATTATTAATCGGTTTTAAAATGAAATTGAAGGGAAATGCAAGTAAGATTTTGGAGAATTGTACTCTTTATTTCCGTAGTATGCAACTAAATTTTAATATTATATGGCAAAATTTGACGATAGTAAAGTGAGAATTGCAAATAGTTATAAATAACTTGACACACAGATCTCTGATCCGAACATAGACAGAGCCGGTAATTGACTCCTAATAAACATACTTCTATGTATTAATTCCACCACGCCATCCGTTCAGTCAAATGCATACCTATTATAGATAATACCCAAACACTAAACAAATGGTCGTTCTCATAACACAACTCTTGTTCTGGGTGTCTGTGAATCTTTGGCTGTTAGTCAGGATTACTCGCCACTAGACTAACAGTTATCAGTTATGTAACGTATAAGTTAGTGTAGAACTAGATTTGACTGATCTTAAAGAAAGAAAAACTGCCGCATTGCGATTTATGACCTTTTGTAATAAGAATATTATTTTGCCAAACAAACACGAGTTTATTAGTACATGCGTTAAATAGAAATATATATATACGTATTAGATACCAGTATTTTCTTTGGTGCAGGTGTACAAAGTAAAAAGTTTTCCGTTTTTTGTTTGTGTATTCGTTGAATTCACGCAATCTACAAGTCTAATTCAAATTAGAGGGACCAGAAAATGTTGTCCCCTAATCAGTTGGAAATCGTCTTTTCATTTAAATATAGTACGTTATGAAGCTTTTTATTCAGTACATAAGCTCTTTCAGTCTTCCTTCACGTTTTAGTCTTTACGAGCCTCTTTTATTTTTCCTTTGCTTAGAGATAAGTCGTCCCTTCAATCTGTCATCCGCACGCGTGCGCGAGCCTTTTATGACTTACAACTTTACGTGTTTCAAATGTGAACGAACATTACCTCGGCCCTTTTTAACAAAACCTTTAGGAAGTAAGAGTAAAGCTAACAGATATCTCGCTACTTAATTTCAATAAGCGTGTAGGTCGTAGTGTGTCGTGGAAGGGATTATGTAACTTTATATAGTCGACTTCGTTCTAATAGAATTGGGATTTCGATAATACTTACATATTTTCACATAGCGCAAGGAAATGCGAGAGAATATATTCTAAATTTAGATTCTCTACTTTTAAAGTTTATTAGTAATTCGGCAACAAATACATGCCCTTAATGGTTTTGTTTAATGTTACTAACGTCACAAACACTACGAGTACCTTTCTAAATGGATGCAGTGACTCGTCGGTCATTTCTCTGTATTTCTTCTAATAAAAGTAAATATTCTTACCGATGACCGATGTCATCAACATCATCATCAACAACCTATAACAGTCCACTGTTGAACATAGGCCTCTCCTTAGAAAGGAGGTTTTGGCCTACTATACAACGCTGGCCAGATGGGTTGAAATAGGGTTTGTTTCAAGTTTTCTTTTTCTTTTGTAGTGCTGTTATCCTGCGTAGTTTGCTCCCTTAGTCGGCTCTTACAACACCCACGGGATGAATAGGGGTGGTGACATTCCGTATTCTTAATCCGTCACCACGCGGACTTAGACCGATGTAAAACATTAATTGTCCTTATCCTTATATTATAATTACATCAAGAAGTTTTCCATGCAACCGTATTTTACTAGAAACTGTATATAAAATGTAAATAATCTAAAAGCTAGGCGTTATGAATTAGATTTTATAATAATACTATGTATCTTTATAATCAAACTTAACTTTCGCCTGTAGCTTTAATAGCACAATTCAATAAAAATAGTTATCCCTAAGAAACTATTCGTCTTTAGTTGAGTACTTATGTTCAGTTATGTAATTTCCTTGGCAAATAAGCTATTTTAAATGCAAAAAAAAATACTTCAACTATACATCTTTTGGACTTGGTTTGACTTCACGGATGGCGTAGTGGTCGCCACACCGCTTACTACTACGCTGAAGGTTGTGGGTCCGATCCCCATATGGGACGACACTTTGTTGTGATCCACAAATTGTTGTCCTGAGTCTGGGTGTTCTTTGTGTCCGTTTCATGTAACCTTGAAAAGTCCCCCGCGACACAGGATATATTCCTAATGCGGGAGTTGTCTTATAAAAAAAAAACACAAAGAAACTTCAGTTGAGTGGGTATGTTCAGAGAGCTTAGTGTAAGTTTATTTCACTACTACTCGATCGTCACGGGTACCGCGTTCGTTGTTGCGATTGGCCCGCACTGAAATCTTCACCAATCACATCGATAAACGTACTCACCGTCGAAAACGAGTTGGTGTGGAATAAACTCACACTCACACATTTCCTTAGCAAATAATCTATTTAAATCCCAAAAAAAACGACTTCAAATAAACACACTCACGTTTAAAACTACCGATTGCCGCCATTAGAATAAATGAATTACAGTGAAGTAATAACTAAGATAAATCGGTTGGTAAATTACGAACGGGGGCTAATTAATATTCTCGTACCTCGATCATTAAATGTAACGGTAGCATTGTACAAGATCTGAGATCTGACCATGCTTGTAATTACATTGGTTTGAACAAACCTCGATGAATGGTGGAAACTGAATGGCAATTAGGCTCAGAATTCCTTGTTATATTATGTATGTTGACATTTGTCATCATTTTTATGCCTTTCAAAAGAAGGGTGATTGTATTTGAGGCCGACGCAATGTTTACAGCAAAAGGATTTAGGTTTGTTTCTTTCGTGGCCGGCCGACTGCCTGACGACAACTGATGACTATCCAGACCAGACCACCGAATGGCGTAGTGGTTTGTGTAACGGACTGCTATTCCAAAGATTGCGGGCTCGATGCCCGCTCAATTCAAACATTTTTGTGCACGAACATTTAATGTTTGATTTGGTCTGGGTGTTTCTATGTATAATAAGTATGTATTTAAAAAGTATATATGTATTTTTATCAGTTGTCTAGTAGCCATAGTACAAGCTTTGCTTAGTTTTTGGAACTAGATGGCGTTGT
The DNA here is from genome assembly GCA_902825455.1 of Arctia plantaginis. NCBI lineage: Eukaryota > Metazoa > Arthropoda > Insecta > Lepidoptera > Erebidae > Arctia > Arctia plantaginis. The sequence continues at coordinate 17,795,382 of CADEBD010000422.1, forward strand.
GTGGATGTGGTAGAATATTATATTATATTATATTATATCTTAAACTAAAGGAGACTGTAATTTGTCTGTGTAGTGACAAGTTAAGAATACGGAGTGTTATGACCTCTATTTATTCGATGGGTGTTGTCGGTCAGAGCAAAGAGAAATTAAACTTGAAACAAACCCTAAACCAACCGGTCTAGTCAGCGTGGTATAGTAGGCATATTTTTTTTTTCCGCTTCTCCAATAAATTTCATTGATGCTTGGCTCCCATAGGTCGTGATTGTATATAGCCTTTGTCAATAAATGGGCTTTCCAACACACACTATATATAGATTTTTTCAATTCGAATCAGTAGTTTCCGAAATAAGCGCGTTCAACCAAACAAACAAAATATTAGAATACGAGTACTCGTAGATTCTGTTGTAAAACGGATCTGCAGGCTTTTTAAACATTCAAAAACATTATGAAGAAGGAGTTACAGGTGTGCAGATTTCCACACAATGTTTGTCGTTGCCGTTGAAGCAAATAATAATAAATTTCTAGTACATATACATACAACACACATTAACAAGAGGTGTATGACCGAGGATCGAACACGAACCGTTGTCGAAGTAGTTTAGTCACAGTTCATATTATCATATTACGGGCGGTAGTAGTACGCGGTTTTACATGACTAATTATACTCGTATGATACTCGAAATTAAAAAGGTGGTTTTCGTAATTCAGCTACTTACGTACCGACTGTATTTCGAAAGAGAATGGTCCCATAAATTTAAAATATAACTCAAACCAAAAGCTTAGTGATATTTAATGAAATTGTCTGAATGTCTATGTATGAAGTGGAATTATTAAGTTAATTACATTACCAATATGCAGTTTATATACTTGTTTTGCTATTAGGACTTTTAAAAGGATACGAAGATAATTTTTACCATTTACCATTACCATACTTTTATCGTTCAATTCACCAACAAATAAGAACCACACATAACGTCAGCGGGTGGTTCTTATTTTATTGTGCATAAAATCTATACTAATAGTATAAAGAGGTAAAGTTTGTGTGTTTGTATGTTCGGGGTAATCTCAGGAACTACTGGTTCGAATTGAAATTTTTTATTGATATATTTTGTGTCGCGGTGGCTTTACAAACATCCATAAAACGGACACAAGAACACCCAGACTTAGAACAACAATTACTGGATCACACAAAGTGTCGTCTTATGTTTGCATCGGACCGACAACGCTCAGCGTACTAGTAAGCGGCGTGGTGACCACTTAAACCACTACGCCATCAGTGTAGGATAGCCCATTATCGGCTTTATAAGGCTATAGGCTGTATAACGCTGCGACCAATAGGAGCCGAGTATTAATGAAACGTGCTGCAAAAACGGGTCAAAATGATATATATATATATATTAGACACATAGGACGTAAGAATATTGTGTAGTTGAAAACTTTATACCCACGCCAAAAACCACTGTCTGTTTGCTCGGTCAGTACTATACTCAAACCTTCAAGAAAAGAGCGTACTCCTTCCTCAAAGGCTTGTTTGACTTGTGACTCCAGAGTTTTGGGCGGCGGTAGGGACCCGTCTGCTCGTTTGCCCCCTTTTCCATAAAAAAAAATTCCCGGGCTCAGTGCGAAGTGGGGTGTAAGTGAAGAATAGTTATATTCGGGCGACCTGATAATTCCTGTACATATCATTTGAATGGGTTGTGAAATTGAACTCCGTAACTTCATAAGATGGCCACGACTAATACCGGACTTTATTCAGTTGTAGTGATGGTCGCTATTAATTTAAATATCTTATTATATTAAGCCGTATTTAAAAAAATTCATGTGTTGCCAACGCCACGTGTTGTAAAAATATATTATTTAATGAAAAGGACAGCTATTTATACAAAGTAAGGGGAATTAAAACTTTTCACTTGTCCAAAACATTAGGTAAACCTTGTAGAATTAATTATTTCAAACTTGATTATGTTAAGCAAAAATGTAATAACTTTTAACTCAATAAAATTAAGTTATGTTTTTTTGTTGTGTTTGAAATGTTATTGTTGTGAAATTTTCAGCTTACATAGTATGTTTAAGTAGCATAGAAAAAGCGATTGTCTTCTAAACCGAAAGACTTTTCTCGAATGATTACAAATCTCAGTCGATTCTTTTGAAACATTTTTCTGTGTTTAGAAAAGACAACTCCCGCAATAGGTATAATCCTGTGTCGCGAGAGACTTTACAAACTTAAATTAAACGGACACAAAGGACACTAAGACTGAGAACAACAATTTGTAGATCACACAAAGTGTTGTCCCATGTGGGGATTAAACCCACAACACCAAGCGCAGTAGTAAGCGGCGAGGTGTGACCGCTTAAACCACTACACCATCCGTGCGGTCACATTATTTTTATCTCATAATTTACGACCTTTTTAAGCTGGTGATTTTTACAGAAGTGACTTTAAAAAAATCATCCCACTTGCTGCATCTCCACCGTGAAAGTGACAGTCACATTTTAATATTTTTCAAAAAAAAAAATGATACGTGACAATTTCATAACGCGACACCAACGGTCCTTAATAATGTTTGTAGAAATATGTGATATGACTCAGAATAAGATTGTTTCAGCGGTGAACATACTAACTTGTGTCTCGAGGGGGTTGAGTTATAATTTAGTTTCTAGGCAGTATTGATAGTACGACAATACTGGGTATAAAACTGAAAATGGAACCAGTTAAATAGAAAAGAATCAAATCAAATCAAGAAAAGAATCAACATTATTTGTAAAATTGACCGAAGTTTTGAAGAGTGTGACGTGTACGTATTGATTCATACGTTCATGAAATTTACTACTACAATTAATTTGCTAACTGTTAATTAAGAATTCACAATTTAATATAAGTGTGAAGACTAATTATTCCATAAAACCAGACGCCCGAGATAGGCTCTTGGCCTGTGTTACTGAAGTCAATAATATACAGTTTTTTTAAATTATGTCCTACCTTCAACCGTAGGGCCAGTTGTCTCCGTCCTAGTGCCTTTACTAACCACAGGTCTATATACGAATAAGCGATTTGAGCCTCTTCATACTACTGCTGTCGTATTCCCATTTCTTATTCGACACTTGCACTATCTGACGCTCTCGTTGGTCATCGGTTTTCTTTTATGTTAGAGGGGGCAGACGAGCAGCGGGTCACCTGATAGAAAGTGACCATGGCCGCCCATGAGCGTCTGCAACTCAGGAGTCACAAACGCGTGTTACCCAAAAGCTTCTTCTGCTGTCCCGCCTGAAACGATTACATTCTCAAGAAGGGAAAGCGTCAAGTAAACGGCCCGGCCGTGAAAGAAACCAGCGTAACCCTTTTGCAACGTCACACATTTCGCCGACTTTAAATAAAGTTTGAAGATGTAAGACGAATTTCAACCTCAGGGCGTCCATTTGTAAAAATCTTATAAGTAATACATACACACTTTTCCCTAATGCCAGTAGCACGCAATAGGTATTGTGACTATATAGAGTTAAGTAGAAAATAGACTAACTTGCCGGTGACTAGTAATCATAGCAGAACTTGAAGAACAGAAGAACAATGCTACAATTGTTCGGCCATTAAAACTCACTTAGAAGTCCTTCAAGATTGATTTTGTTTTAATAATAGTAGTAAAAGCGTGTAACTTTGTAAGAAAATTGTTTTGTTACAGTTTCTGTTTAAACAATTGTGGATAGAACCAAAAACTTATGGTGAGGTATTGAAATATTTTTATTTTTATAAATACAGTAAAATGTTCGACTTGATGTATGAAAGCCAATTAGTGTCTCGACTAACATACATTATTACGTTGCCTAAAAAGCCGAATGGTACTCATGTTTCTAAGTAAAATATGTTAAACAGCACGCTATGAAGAAAGCATTAAGATTTTAGAATTTTGTTACACCGTTTTGGGTTTTTCGAATAAATACAATAAAATTTTACACATGAGCCAGTAAGCATACCTTTGCCTGATAAATACAATATTTGTATATAACTGTCATGACCTAAAAACTACCCTTGCAATTATTATGCTTGTATTTTATTGGGTCGTACTTTGCAAAAAGTGTTTAATGAGTTGAAAGAATGAATTCCTAATTAGTATCATGGATATCGGACTATCTCATTGAGTTAACTGCCATCAAATGAAGACACTGGTAATTGTTTATTTATAATTAATACGTTTCGTCTTTCATCTACTTCCATTAATCACCGGTGAGTTTAGTGTATATCGCACTTTTTCATATAAGACACAACGAGCTGATTAAATAGCGATGACGTGTTAGATATATAGATAACACTTTACTTCTGAATCTGTAATTTATTGTTATTAAATAATAATTTGCAATCTTCCAAACCCACAAAAACTCTGTTCCATGAATCTTTGGGGTGGAATAAAATGCTTTGGATAGAAACTGGTGTATTGGTGGTGTTTTGTACTGGTATACTTGAATAAATAACATACAAAACATACATAATTATTTAAAACAATAAGTAAAATTCTAATACTATTTTTAATGCTTGATTGCACACCTTTTTTTTTTTTTTTTTTTTTTTTTCCGTGCGGAAATCCCCTCGGATACCACCTGTCGGTGGCATGTCGGACTCGAACCGACTAAAACCGCACGCCTTCGCCGGGTACTAATAGCCGGGGAACCAGGTATACCCTAGAAAGGAAGGCCCTGGTGCCCCGACATACCTCGGGTCATCTACAGACGAGTAGACGACCCCCGCCCCGTGTGGGAACCCCATGTTCCCTGTGCTCCCTGGAAGCGAGCGCGCTTCGCAACGCGCTCGCCGCCACCCCGGCCTGCTTCTGCTAGGGTGACAGATGGCCTCACCTGTCACCCCCAGGCCTGCGCTTATGGAGGACGGAGGTCGTTCTGCGACCTCCGGCGCCTGAGTCGCCTGCGCTGCCTGGCCCGTGCCCGGGCCTGGCGGGCCGGGAGAGTTCTAAACCTCTTCCGGTCCCGCTCCGCCGTCTCCTTCGCGAGCATAACTTGCTCGCAGAAGGAGACGGCAGAGTTCCACGCACTCTCGCTCCGCACGATAGCCGCAATCAGGCTATCGAGCGAGAGAACTCCCACTCCGATGGCCGCCACGAGATCTCGCCTCTGCTCAACCCACGCCGGGCACTCTGCCAGCGTGTGGAGAGCCGTGTCCACGGTCTGGCCATCGCAGTGGTGGCACTCAGGCGTTGGCTCCTTGCGGATCAGACACAGGTGATCTCCGAAACATCCCTTCCCAGTGATCACCTGCGTCAATCGGTATGAGAGGGTCCCGTGACGCCTCTCGAGCCAATCCTCCATAACGGGTCTTATCGCCGCAATGACGGCGTGCCCAGCGCTCGGTTGCCCGAGTCGTTCCCTCCACTCCCCTATGATGACCTGGCGGAGTTGGGATTTCCGGTCATCGATTTCTCGAATCTCGGGGCATCGACCCAACTCCTGCGCCTCCTTGCGCCACTGATACAGTGCCGCAAGGGCTCTCGCCTCCAGGTCCCACGGTGGAGTTCCGGCCAGGAGACTCGCTGCCTCAAAGGAGATCGTGCGGTACCCCCTTATGATCCTGATGGCCAGCATTCGCTGCGGTCGTCGCAGTATCGCGACGTTGCTGGCCTTCAGGGCCCCCGCCCATACCGGGCACCCGTAAAGGGCCATGGACCGCACAACCCCCGAGTAGAGTCTCCTGCAGGAGTCATCGGGTCCCTTCATGTTGGGCAGCAGCCGCGCCAACGCACGCGCTGCCCCAACCAACTTAGGGACCAGACCTCGGAAATGATATCCGAAGTCCCATCGGCCATCGAGTACGAGCCCCAGATACCTGATCGAGGGCTCGATGCCGATGCGAGTGCCTCCTACCGTGAGGCTAGATCCCTCAGGCGGCTTCCTCCGAAGCCCGTGGAAGAACAGGGCCTCGGACTTGTGCAGAGCCACCTCGAGACCCAGCCGCCGGATACGCTCAACGACTTGGGCAACCCCGGCCGTGGCCCTCAGGGTTGCCTCGTGGTGCGTCTTGCCGCGCGCCGTCACGAGTGTGTCGTCCGCGTAGCACACGACGGCGACACCATCCAAGAAGGCACCACGAAGCACCCAGTCGTAGCCGATGTTCCACAAGAGTGGCCCTAACACCGACCCCTGCGGAACACCGCATTTCACGCCTACCGAGACCGGTCCTACTGGGGTAGACGACGGCTCTCTCCGACAAATATGCCCCGACTATGCGGCGGAGGTAGAGAGGCACTTCGTGATACACGTGCGCCTCCCTGATGCAGCTCCAGGGCATAGTGTTGAACGCGTTGGCGATGTCCAAGGACACCGCCAACACCACTTCGCCCCGGGAGACTGCTTCCTCCGCCAGAGCCTTCACGCGCATGATCGCATCCACGGTGGAGCGCCCCTGACGGAAACCGTACTGGTTGTCCGCCAGATCCGGCCCAACCATCACGAGATGCTTGACGAGGCGCCTTGCAATCACTCTTTCAAAGAGCTTGCACACCTCGTCAAGCAACACTATGGGCCGGTAGGCGGACGGTGAGTCCGCCGGGCGCCCCTCCTTTCGGATGAGGACCAGTTTCCCCGTCCTCCACAATTTCGGAAACTGGCCCCGCTCTAGGCATGCGCTGAAGAACCCTCGCAGTCGGGGCTCGAGAGCCTCGTCGACTAAGGCCAGGACCCACGCTCGGCCAGGAATGCCATCGGGTCCCGGGGCGGTGTTTTTGGCTTTAAGCCGTAACACCGCCACCCTTAGTTCCACCCCAGTGACCTCAGGCACGTCGTCGTCATCCACGTTAGGCGCCTCAAGCGCCGGAGGCGGAGCCATCTGTGGCGGAGTATGCTCCACCACTCGCGTTGGGAACAGGGAGCCAACGACCCTCTCAAGCAGCTCTGGCTGAAGACACCGTGTGAGCGGCGGGGCCCATGGGCGCATCTTGCCCCTAACCATACGGTAGGGGCGTCCCCACGGATCCCGCTCCAGTGTCTCCAGCATCTCGCGGCGGGCCTCGCTCTTGGCCCGCTTTATCGCTGCCTAAAGGGTCCTCTTGGCAACCCTGTAACCCGCTAACAGCTCCGCCTCTCTCGCTGCCGCATCTTCGGGGCGGTATTGATTGCACACCTAATGTTAACTACACATTCCATAAACATAACTACAGCTTTCATAGACTGTTAATAAGATTTAATGGAATTCAGTGGCCTCTCTAGTCTTAAATATTACGAGTGACAAAAGACCGTCCAGCTACGACCCATTATTATATTATATAATAATTTTATTTGTTAACTTTTCTCTTCACTACCTAAAATTATATTACCAAACTTTGTAATGGTTAGTACGTAGACTCGTAGCAAAGTTTTGCTACGACACTTGGGCGTGTAGTCGAAAGACCTTGCATTGTACTATGTGCTTTGTAGCAAACTATATCTCATTTTTAGGATGTACAAACATTTTTAAAATCTGTCGAAGTTGGATCGTTGATTTTAGTAGAACAATATAAATGTAGAAAATTTAAGGTATAGTTTATTTAAATATAATTTAAAGTAAAAAAAAACTTATTATTTTTAAACTCAATTCATTGTTATTTGAGAAAATAATTGTAAAATCAACCGTAAAATGATTTTTATTAACAACACGGTATAAACAATACAGTAATTGTATTGTATTGTAATCTTTATTGTACGCCATAGTAAAAAGTTTACAATGTAATCATGGTAGAAACGGCGATCTTATCGCTGGTTGCGATTTAGTACAGATTCTTATATTAAATACATGAACAAAATAATTATATTATTTTAATCTTAAATTACCCCTTAATTTAAGATAAGTTAACGTTCGTAGAACTATTATATTTTAGAATACGTGTATTTTTGTGTGTATTTAAAACATGTGAAAATGACTATTGCATGTGACATGTGAAAATGACTAGTTACAGTGGTCATGAAAAAAAAAAAACAAAACAATAAATTATGTCGGAAATTTGACTAAAAGCCCATGTTCAGTAACATAATGTCTATAATTGTTAACGAGGAAAAAATGTAATGAATACTTGCAAGTACTTTCACTGAGCGGGAATTGAACCTATGACTTCTTTTGTAGTCTAATTCTCTGCTTTTATTTGACATGACATCGACTACGGCATAAACTCAAACTTGTTTATACTGTTTCTTAACAAATCAGAATTCTTATTTTTCCGTCAGTTTTAAGACAGGTTATTACTATTGCATGAAGATTTTATTGATTTCTTGAGCCGTTTTAAGGAATACACACCTGTCTTCTCTATTTTTATCTCTACGACAGCGTGTGTGTGCGGGTCGTTTTTATTTTTTATCGATATTGATTTGTGACCTCGAGAAGAATTGGTTTAAAATATTCACATGATCTGTCTTTCATTGTGAAGGACAGTGTCATAATAAAACAACATATTTGTTACACCTTTGAATAGTAGATTAAAAAACTGACCGAGAAACTGATGGGTGTGAAATAAATACCCCATTGGGCGTGTTCTTTTACCCAATTTTGGGTTATTTGTCATCCAGTCGGTTCGGGAGGACATGGAATCCGACTTCGTTAGATTGTATTGAAGTATGTTGTAAGTGCAAGTCGGCACAACAAACATAAACAAACAAGCTAATTATTACAAAAACTAACAGTAAAAATGTTTAAATAAAATTTAAAACCTGCGATTTTAATTATTATAATTTTCATGTACTCTCACAATAGAGGAATCCAACGAAAACTGAAACGCAAAAATCCATTAAGCCGTTTAGGCTTATAGAGCATGCCAAAGAATAAGAATACAGAGCCGAGAGAACAGAGAAGAATACAGAGCCTCCTTCTGGCGCAGTAAGGTAAAAAATATGACGGAGGTGTTGCCGTTTAATAAAATTTCCAAACTGTTAAACATATGACGGAGGTGTTGCCAATTAATAACATTTCCAAATAGTTAACATGTGTTAAGAATGATTAAATCCTAACTAATATCCACGATAATATCGAAAGTAGTATAAATGTTTATTATATATGTTTGTTTGTCATACTTTTAAGCTTTATCTACACGACCTTTTTTAGGTAACCCTGACGGTTACCTAAAAAAAGGCCAGGATATCTTGCATTCAAAAAACTTTTATACTCGCGAAACCGCAAGCTAATGCAAGCACACTATAATTAAAGAAAATATACATACAAAATAAATTTAATATTTAATCTTCAGTTTAAGTTCCACAGTCGATACTAGAAATGAATTGACCCGTGTACTCCATCTGCAGGGCAATGTCCTCACTCTCTACATCTCTCTGCCGTGTGCTAGTTCGGACCAGTCTTTTCGGAAGCCGTCGAGATCGTCCCGCCATCGTCGCCCGTCATTTCGTTTGACGAGAGAATATCGCTCTCCCACTAATAAAAATGCAAATCAGATATATGGAATGGAATAACTGAGATTCCTGCACATCTGGTTGTGCAAGAAATCAACTCGATATGTGCGCAGTACATTTAAGGAATACTGTCTTCAGCGTTCTTTACGAAATATATTCAAAACACCACATCTGCGTTTGAAGTATCTCATCCTTATTATTTATTTATATATATATTTATTTATTTACATGTTATGCTTATCTGGTATAGGCATACCTCAGCATAGAAAACAATAAGTAGGTGCGTTTTAGTTAAAATCTTTGAAGTAAATGTGTACACAAAACGATCGAACCGTACTTAATGTAATCTATACAAATAAATTAAAATTAAGTGACTGTTTGTAATGTCAAAATAATAGGTTTTTTTCATGCTCACACGGTTATTTGCCCGACACCGATGCCAAAAAACTATTAAATTTTTATGTCTGCCTATCTGTTTGTTCCGGGTAATCTACTAAACGGCTGGATTAATTGGCGACGGCGGCATTTTGATAATTTTCCTCTCAAACCCACTATTCAAATTTGCGCTTTTCAAATTTCACGCGAACGAAGTCCGCTACAGTACCATCTAGTATCTCATAAATACGGAGGTTACCGGAGACCAAATCCCCTGATCCAGCTGTCTACCATCAGGTGACGCTTCTGCTCTTTTGCCCCTCTATTCCCCAAAAAATAACACTATATCAAAAGATACAAATGTACTATACACGACATGTACACCTAAATACACACATACCCAAATAGACTTATAACAACACTAGCTTTTGCCCGCGGCTCCGCCCGCGTGTATGTCGGTTATTGCGCTAAATAGTCCTATGTCCTTCCTCAAGAATCAAGCTATCTCTATAAAAAAATCATCTAAATCTGTTGAGCGTTTATTGATATCCACCATACAACAAACTTCCACCCCCCTTTAAAGGATTATGTCTGGGATAAAAACTATCCTATGTCCTTTCCCGGGACTCACACTATATCTATACCAAATTCTATCTAAATTGATCCAGCGGTTTAAGTGTGCAGAGGTAACAGATAGGCGCACTATCTCATTTATAATATTAGCGTGGGCAATGGGCAAGTAGATCAATATTGTTTTGTTTGACAAGATTCCTTTTGACTTCTACGTTAAGTAAATAACAATCTACTCTGTTGGATACTGTGCTCGAGGGCATGCGACAAAAATCCGAGGAAGAAAGACGTAATAGTAAACTAAATATATTTATAAATATTTAGGTTGATACATAATGTGAATAAATAAGAATAAAAAGAAAAAAACTATAACAATACTAAAGCCATTTATTGTTCAGCCAAAAAAAGAAAAATACGAGTACTTAATGATAAATCCGCTTTGTCAATTACTTTATTTAAAAAAATCTTAATTTTCGTATCCATCTTTAGCAGTTCCGCTTATAATTTTAAAGTCGATAGTCGGTAGTCGGTAGGGTAGGGAGGTCACTGGGGGAGGGGCATAGGGGTTCCCACACAGGAGGTACGTCGGGCTATCAGGGATTTCCTTCCTAGGGTACGGAAGTACGGGGTAGTAGAGACGGCGTGTGGTTTTTGGTCGGTCCGAGTCCGACATAACCACCGGTGGGTGGTATCCAAGGGGATTTCCGCACAGAAAAAAAAGGGTCGGTAACGCAGACTTTATTTGGTAGTCATTGTTTAAACCTACCAGTAAATTACACGGCGGGTCAAAATTCTGTGAATACATAAATACCTAAGTAAAGGAAAGAAATATAGGTTGATGTATCATAGAGACCGGAATTGCGAAAGGTATACGATAGCTAAAGAAGAAAATAAAAGAAAAGTTAGAAGTCATTTCAGTCGCTTCCTTTTCTCAAATAGTCACATTTCCCAAAAACGAGATGTTGATGAAGCCGGTGACTAGAAAGTACAAATAATCTGTTTCAGTATGGTTTTGAAACGTGCATAGACAAAGACAGACTTATTTAATCTGTAATTAATTTATAAAAATCTTGTGTCACGGTGTTTGTGGTCGCATTCCACCACGTACGTAACGGCTCGACCGATTTTAAATGATTTTTTGTTCCATAGTTAGTAAGTATGAGAATTGGTCGTAAAGTATTTTTCACCTTCCTAGTCTCAATTTTTTAACTTACATACGATTTTTTTTTGATGATTTATATGGCAGAACAACGTTTGCCGGGCCAGGCTAGTAATATATAAAAGTTTTTAAAAGCCTTATAGCCTATGTTGCAAAAGAATGTTATGCACGGTAGGCTTTAGTATGTATTTGTAAACTTGCTATATATATTATTATAGTTTCAATTTAAATAAAACTATTTTTTTAAATAAAACATTTTTATTACACAGTTTTATTTATTCTGCATAATAATATATGAGAGATATAATTATTGCTAATGAACGTGAATTATTGACTTTGTTTGAATTGCCTGAATTGAATTGATTGTATTTTCTTTACGCCATGTATCGTAGACATAGTATAGTTACTATGTCCCTATTCTGTATGAAAACCGACGTGCCCTTCTCGACTACGTATAAAAGGGAGGTGGCAAATATTTCCTCATTGAATTTTATCTACTTTTGTGATATCTCTTACTTAATGATTATCAATCATTATACATTTAAATGAAAATGAAACCCTTATAATCCTATACCTTTACTAATCTTGATTTAATGAAATTAATTGTGTTGATTCTAATGGACTTACTGAATAAATTATATTACTACTACTGCGTAGTACTGTACTCGTACATTAACATTCTATAAAACACGTCTTCTGAATAAGTAATACATTATAGGCACATCGTTAAAAACCTATTAAATATGCATGTGTGCGAATCTGTTAGATAAATATATTGAAACAAAGAATTTAAATAAAATGTAATGGTGTTTAATAAATATAAACGGTAACTCCTTTTAATAAAGTTCTTTTCGTTTTGATTTATATGTAAGAATTTGTATGACAAAAAGTAAATATGATTTTGAACTTAATACCAAAGGTGTATTTTTATGCGATTTGCATATAATTATTTCTACGTTATTTAATGTATCGCTGCCCATAGAATATTACCGTGTACTGATTTTTCCAAACATAAAACATTTATTTTCACTCTCTTTTGCATATCAAAGGTCTCTATTTAAATTTCTAATTTGTGGTTCATGTTTTGCCAAAACATCCATACCAAAAATTTCTGTATTATGTAAACCGACATAAAAGAATCTTATGTTTTATTAATAATAATAATTGCTTTCACTTTTCTTATTACAAAATTTACAGGGTGCTTATTTATTTGTAAATTATAACAATAAGGTAAATTTATTAACAAGAAAACTGTATAACATTCAAAGGAGCCTTGAAGTAAATGTTACTTATATATATTTATTTATTATTATAGATAACACGGTCGTCCCTGTACAGTATAACGATTATCGTCAAAGGAGGGGATTAATCATCCAGGATATCCTCCCTCTGTCAATAATCATCAATCATATAAACGATAGACTGCGAGTACAAAACATTAATCTGCTTTGAAAAAAAACTACAGTTTACCTCGAGCTGCTTATTTGAAACAACTTTTCTTACTGCAATGTGATAACTTAGAGTACCTCTTAGATTAGATGGACCACATTCAATATTAGTTAAGTCCTAGGCATAAGACAATCGTATTATTTGATATCCACGACACAGGCTCTGTCTAGTTTGTATTATTTGATAGCCACGACACAGGCTCTGTCTAGTTTGGATTATTTGATATCCACGACACAGGCTCTGTCTAGTTTGTATTATTTGATAGCCACGACACAGGCTCTGTCTAGTTTGTATTATTTGATAGCCGCGACACAGGCTCTGTCTAGTTTGTATTATTTGATAGCCGCGACACAGGCTCTGTCTAGTTTGTATTACTTGATAGCCGCGACACAGGCTCTGTCTAGTTTGTATTATTTGATAGCCGCGACACAGGCTCTGTCTAGTTTGTATTATTTGATAGCCACGACACAGGCTCTGTCTAGTTTGTATTATTTGATAGCCGCGACACAGGCTCTGTCTAGTTTGTATTATTTGATAGCCGCGACACAGGCTCTGTCTAGTTTGTATTACTTGATAGCCGCGACACAGGCTCTGTCTAGTTTGTATTATTTGATAGCCGCGACACAGGCTCTGTCTAGTTTGTATTATTTGATATCCACGACACAGGCTCTGTCTAGTTTGTATTATTTGATATCCACGACACAGGCTCTGTCTAGTTTGTATTATTTGATATCCACGACACAGGCTCTGTCTAGTTTGTATTATTTGATATCCACGACACAGGCTCTGTCTAGTTTGTATTATTTGATAGCCGCGACACAGGCTCTGTCTAGTTTGTATTATTTGATATCCACGACACAGGCTCTGTCTAGTTTGTATTATTTGATATCCACGACACAGGCTCTGTCTAGTTTGTATTATTTGATATCCACGACACAGGCTCTGTCTAGTTTGTATTATTTGATATCCACGACACAGGCTCTGTCTAGTTTGTATTATTTGATATCCACGACACAGGCTCTGTCTAGTTTGTATTATTTGATATCCACGACACAGGCTCTGTCTAGTTTGTATTATTTGATATCCACGACACAGGCTCTGTCTAGTTTGTATTATTTGATAGCCGCGACACAGGCTCTGTCTAGTTTGTATTATTTGATAGCCGCGACACAGGCTCTGTCTAGTTTGTATTATTTGATATCCACGACACAGGCTCTGTCTAGTTTGTATTATTTGATATCCACGACACAGGCTCTGTCTAGTTTGTATTATTTGATAGCCGCGACACAGGCTCTGTCTAGTTTGTATTATTTGATATCCACGACACAGGCTCTGTCTAGTTTGTATTATTTGATATATACGACACAGGCTCTGTCTAGTTTGTATTATTTGATATCCACAGAGCCTGTGCTCTGTCTAGTTTGTCTGTAGTTAGTGCGACTTCCTCAGGTTATATTAGCTTCTTTTAACTTAGTTTATATCAGAACGCCGTTTACGCCAGTAGCCATTTCCAGTTGCAGATATGCGACTTTGATTGCCATTCATTGCATTACCTTCTTGCCTTCTTTTTGTTATGAAAGAGGATGCAAACGAGCTGACTGGTAAGTCGCCTTTCATTTTTAATTAACTCCTAACGTTCCCATCTTTAAGTTCTAAAGTGCTCAGTTTACGGCCACCAAATTAATATGCGAATTGTGGATGTTTATGAGACTTCTGGTTGCAGAGATATTGGTGTGAGTTATATACGATTCATCCCGTGGGTGTTGTAAGAGGCGACTAAGGGAGCAAACTACGCAGGACAACAGCACTGCAGAGAGAAGGAAAACTTGACACACACGTGGTATAGTAGGCCAAAACCTCCTGTTTAAGGAGAGGTCTATGTCCAGCAGTGGACTGTTAAAGGCTGTTGATGATGATATACGACTATTACTTCCTCCGATTTTTCCTAAACTAGATTGAGGTCGGCTTTAAGTTTACTACGACACGGCAAACTTCGATTTTTTACGAGAAGTAACTGCCATCAGAGCACAACCCTACCCTACCCTGGTATAAATGTCCATCAGCTGATGCAGGAGTACAGTAAGAATGTTTTTTTTTAATTCCACCGCTAAGGGTGCAAAATGGGGTTTGGAAATTTATGAAACTTTGTTATTTTTGGTAGTAGCGTTTTCAAACTCACAGATTCAAAATTAATAAAAAACGTTGTCACTAATTCTTCAAAACTACCCTTAAAATGAGGTGCAAGTTTGTATGGAGAACTATTTTATTCAACTTATCGATTCCAAACTCAGTTTAAATATATTCTCTATCAAAAATAATAATAATTAGACACCTATTTTGTTTTACTTTTCAAAACGTATGGACGAGATTTGACACGTAGATAGATTATAGTTTAGAATAGCATAGCCACTATTTATTCTGGCCAAATTATTTTTAAAATTGACATTACGTAAGAACTAAAACTGAAAACCACACCCAAAAAGAGAAGAAAATATAAGTATTGAACTTTCTTAATGATGAACAAAAATATTAGAGAAATATAATTTTCCTTTTATTTCATGTTCTTCTTCACTTTTATATATATTTCGTGTTCAATACCTCTAACAGTAACTTAAGAATAAAAGTTAAAGCTTTTAAATAGACACATTTTATTTCATTTTTCCTTGCAAAATTAATTAATAAATTTAGAGCACAAACATAAAAGAGTAATCAAGAAATGCGGTGGAAAAGTTTCAAAGAGGAAACTAGTTGAGGATTTTATTTTATCAATTCGAGACAAGGAGAAATACAAAATTGTTACTAATACTAGTTAGTACGTAGTAACTGTCCACTCTGACTATCGCAATAAGATTTATGTAGTAAACACTTACAAGTAATCAACATAGGATGATCCTCCCTTTGTGTTACAGGCCCATAACATTCATTGCTCCACAATACACACAGTATTCGTATTTTTTTTATTTACTTTTTGTGCTATTTTCAGGGTAATACAATTCATTACCTCATGCGAGTTCAGTAAAATTACAACGATCCGGCGTTAATTTCAATTTACCCTCGTTCCTAAATTACTCTATTTACCCTCCATTTCGTAAAAACGTATCGCCGGATCTAGTTAGAACCCCGCGTATGTGCAAATTAGCAAACGAAACTTGTCAATGTGTTGATACTTTTTTAAATTCTTTAGACAAGTTTCGTAATAACATTTCTTTCTCTCGGTCATAAACTATCACATACAACAACTTTTGTTTTTTATTTGGATAAATACTTAATATTTTTTAAACTAATACATCAGAACAAGAATTGTTAAAAGGAGAATTGATGAATAGATTTAAAACAAGTAAATTATGTTAGTTTCAAATTTTGGTGCATGAAAACAAACGTTTAAACTGCCTATCAAGAATAGGGTAGATTCCTAGGTTTAAAATAAATTATTATTTATTATTATTAATTATTATTTATCGATTAAATGTAACATCTTAAAAATGTACTATATTTCAATTCATAAAGTACTTTATTGTCTGCGCATTGTTGTAAGTTTTTATTATTTAAAACTTAATTATGTAGTTTCAATTTAAGTATATATATATAAGAAACCTATCGACTAGATATTTCTGGAATATTTACATATACCCTTTAGAAGAGTGCCTGTCTTGTAAAAATGTACTTGGTCTGTGATAGATAGTTTTAGAATATTATTACTGTAACTGTCCGTGTGATGACGGATTAATAATACAGAGTGTCATCAAACAAACGTCAGAAGACTGACTAACAACGCGTCTGGCCAACGTGGTCTAGTAGGCCAAAATCTTCTTTCTAAAAAGAGGCCAATGTTCAGTAGTGGATTATTAAAGGCTGTGGATGTGATGATGAGTACTCTAACATATTTGGAGACGCTTATAGTGTACAGATATCGTTAGTACTGACAGAAAATTTGTGTTACACCTATGCGCCGCAGCGTAGTTTTATTTCAATTTAGTTTCAGTTATTGTGTCCCCTTTGTGGTACCACACGAACACTCAGTTTTTGTTGTTTTTAACTGTAGCCTTTGTCCACAGCGTCCGAATGGCCAGTGATAAACAAACCGCTGAAAGTAATACGAACCAAAGAGAACAAACTGTCCAATAGATTCTTCCCGTACGATGAGATTGAGACTGAATGCCAGCTGACCATAGACGATGATATCGTTATGCTGACGCCTGACGAGTTAGAGTTTGGGTGAGTATTTATACACTTTTTTCTATGACTTAGTATACTCATGAGTTTAGTACGTTCAGGTAAGTAAAATGTTCTTCTATCAATAGGATTATAAGGTATTTTATGGAATGTCGTATTTATCCTAGGACGTGTGGTGTATGTACCTCGGGACGGCTGGTCACTAAGGCCGGTAGTTAGTCGTAGTTCAAAATGGGTATGCGATTTTTATTCGTAAAAAAACTACTTATTCTTTTGTCCTGCTATTTTATAATCTGTCTGACACATGTATTTTAATAGTTCTGCTGTAAAAAAATGGTTCTACCTCTCTATCAACCTATCTATTCATCCATCTATCTATTCATTCATCTATCTATTCATCCATCTATCTATTCATTCATCTATCTATTCATTTATCTATCTATTCGTTCATCTATCTATTCATCCATCTATCTATTCATTCATCTATCTATTCATCCATCTATCTATTCATTCATCTATCTATTCATCCATCTATCTATTCATCCATTATCTATTCTTTCATCTATCTATTCATCCATCTATCTAATTATCCATCTATTTATTTATCCATCTATCTATTCATCCATCTATTATTTCATCTATCTAGGTATCTATCTATTTCTGTATTTAGTGCGGTAATTATTTTTCATCCCGTGGCACCTAATTTTACGACGCCTCTGATGGTATTACTTCAAATGGGTTATAGGATTACCGCACATAGACAATATTTTCATTCATTAAATGTACGTGCACATACTGTTGGAAAACAAATAACTTTGATGAATTAGGTCACACCAGTAATATTCCACCAGGAGGAAAACTACTGGAAATATAACGGTTTATTTAATGTACTGCTTTCATTTTGTTATTCAACGGAGGTGATACTACTTGACTTATTTTTAATTTAAACGAATATAAAATATAAACATTTTGAACTTTCAGTGTGTTACTTCATTCAGTTAAGCGGAAGAATTTTAATTTCCTTTTAAATTTCCTTTTAAGTAAATAAAATAATACAAAGATTTGGAACGGTTACTTATATTTTTATCTTATATAAAATCCTAATTTGAAGTCTGACTAGACGAATTTCGGTAACAACGTAATAAACAACTGCCCTCGTAATCGGGCCTTATCAGCACAAAATATCTTAAAAGAACATTTTTGTTAGTATCAAGTTTGTATCTCGTTTTTAAAAAAGAATTCTAAATAATATAGGCTAAATTAAACGCCATTAAGTATCAAGGTTTTTTAACAGCGTTTTAGAAAAAATCTTTTTAAGCCTTTTAGATAGAACCGCCTTAAAGACACGATTGAAGTTTTCTTCTCAGTTAACTCATTTTATGATCTACGTATAGTTTCTAGCCTTACTAAGAGAGTCCCTTAATGAAATGTGACCAGACTCCAATAAAATTCTGTAACTCAAACATCGCACATATTTTTGTTACGTATGCTAATCGATTTTGCTACATTTGGACCATTATATGTAAATTACAAGACTAAGCAAATATGGTAGCCAAATGTAGCACTTTTTTATATAGTGAGTCGCTAGTAAGTGTTCCTAGACTAAAATAATAAAGTTCTGTAACTCTAGCATCACATATATTTTGTTACTTATGTAAATCGATTTCGCTACATTTTAACCCCTATATGCAAATTCCAAGATTTTGTTTGAACCAATATGGTATGCTAATGCAGAACTCATCGTCTATTTAACTTAAAAGTTCAAGTTTGAAGTAGGTGATCCGTTTTAAGGATGAATACACTACATAAATTTGGACCCAAGAGTATATAGTGACAAAAACGCCAAAAATATTTTCAATATACCAATTTATAATACAATTCTTATTCCAGCCTACGTATCGCCTGTTACTAATATTATTAACTCAAAGTATCAGCAATCAATGAAAGTTAGAAACAAAAGAATTTTATTCGCAAAGATTTTTAAATCCCGCGACGAGAAATTCAGTGGTTTGAAAACGCAACTTCGTTCATTCGCAGGCGATTAACTTCCAATGTTTAGCGTTGTGTATAGGAAAATAGAATGAAATGCGTAAAACCGAAGTACGTGAAATCTTTTTCAATTATGAAGGTGATGGTAATGACTAAATTGGGGATAGATCTTTTAATATATTAGCTTAAAATCGGTACGAATTTCAGAAACGAAGGCGTGGGGTCAACATTAGTATAAAGAAGTCACTAATTAAGAACAATTTTACAAAAAAAAAAACTATAGCCGAAACACAACACAAGCATCATATAAAGTTTAATATATCCCAATCTATTTGTCCGTGTCGTATATAAAAGTTGTACGTGATTTTTTTTCAATGAGTCTTAACGGAAGTTCGTCGAAGACCGGACGAAGAGAGATTTTCAAAGTCATGGTAATTGAGACTGCTACTTTAAAACATTTTTTTTTTTCACCAGCAGAGATTTTCTGAGAGAGTTTTTCTGAAAAACTCGTATTTCTTGCAAAGTAATCTCATTTTGCAGTGGAAATTTATATCAAAGCGACTTGTTCTGATAGTTGGTAAATCATCTGCTTTCACGATGCATAAACCAGGAAGTTAATCTAAGTTAAGAAAGTATTAAAGCTGAAACGATCATTATAAACGAGACTAATCTGTTTAATTCAGTATAGATATGTAATGTCAATGGAAGACAATATGTTTTTTTTTAAGAGGCAACTCCCGCATTAGGAATATATCCTGTGTCGCGGGGGACTTTACAAACATACATGAAACGGACACAAAGAACACCCAGACTCAGAACAACAATTTGTGGATCACACAAAGTGTGGTCCCATGTGGGGATCGGAGCCACAACACTCAGCGTAGTACTAAGCGGCGTGGCGACCACTTAAACCACTACGCCATCCGTGCAGTCAATATTGAAATTCAGAGTTCAGGTTTTTGAAAAATAAATTAATTTTAAATTTGATAAACATTGGCAACTCATTCTTAAACTATAGTGTAGTTTGGAATGAGTTGCGAATGTTTATCAAATTTAATATATATTATATAATTATAGTAGTACCTATTTGATATTAATAAATTCACCATTATTAACATTTAGTCGATATGAAGCTCTACATTATGATCGTGTCCTCAAATTAGTTGTTAAAGCTTTGTCGTAACTTTTATATATCAATTGATAGAAGTTCGAAATAACCCTGCGGCATGATTTAGAAGCTTTATTGTCCAAACTCGAAACAAAACTTCCACACGTTTTGCGTGTATTGCCGTTGTTTTATTCACACCTCGGAAAGCCGTCAAACAAAAACAAACTGGTGTACTACCTATGCGTAAAGTTTTAAGCCATATATTCCGAAACTTGCCGATAAATTTTGTGCGGCCTTGGAAGTAAGGTTCCGACGAGAATTGGAGCAGTTATTGGTCCAAAGCCGATTGTTTGGAAACATTTGAACAATTTGCACCAATTGAACTATACAGCTGCTAATTTATAGAGTTATTGTTTATTTATTCGCTCCTTTCTCTTGTTCTTGTTGTAATGTATAAAACAAATTATTAGTTACTTGCTTCGATCACATAATGTAACTTGGCTTTATTATCCAATCAAAACTCATTATTTCGTAATAATTTTTGCGTGTGGGTTATATTTTTATTTGTTACTTGTTTCAAAAGGCTAGCTAGATTTAGATAAAATTTGCTACACCCAACAACACTATTGATATATTGATAACCGCGATTGTTTGTCATTCTATTTTTAAACACAACGTTATCTTATATTGACACCTTCACTATTATGTATTAGTTAAGAATGATTTTTTTGGCCTCTTGATTTACTACAATCTGTCTCCTTTATGGGACATTCAGCAGTATGTTGGTCGGTGCTAACGCTATCGCGCTCTGTATGTGACCTGTGTGACATTCTCGTTGTTTAGACACCAGTTATATTTACTGTAATTGTACTAAATTTTGGGCTATTTTACGCTTTAATTATCGCGCTTTATCATGGTTTGCCATTAATGGCCAAACCAGAGAATTTGGTTGCTGTTCGATGCGTTCTTTATAGGACTTAGTATGGCGTATAATTTCCTGCTTCAAGGTGGGTATTCGTAGGTCATGGTGTAATGGTTCATTGGGTATAAACCAGGGAGCGTTGACTAGACCATCATACGCAGTGCTTTATTTTGAAACCTTTGTATGATTCTAATGTTCGCGTGAGTTGCGGTTAAGAAATGAAATGATAGTTACAACTTTATGATTTAGAAGAACAACATTATCATGTCTTGGATCAGGTCATACTTAAGGATGAGGTAAGTACATTTTTTATAAGGGGCAGTTATTAAATCTTTTTTACTAACATCCGAATATTCAATTTCTCTTTATCATGTAAAATATAATGTTTTGTTAATATTACGTTTGTCGACAAAAAAAATTTGTAAGGATTCTTTTTATATTTTTCACTTAGTAATGAAATGTCTTGACCTCGACTTTTATTGCTTCGTGGTTCTAATTGTTCGCAGCAATGGGTATACTAAATAATGAAAGTTAAAATACCGCCTTTGGTTGCCGTTTTCATTCCTGTACGAAGCAAACATTTATATAATCCAAACGCTTTTATTTATACTACAACTTTGTGTATGAATAGAAAGTCGGCAATTTTGCTTTGTAAAGAACTAAAAATTTATGAACAGTTCTTTATAAAACATTATATCCCAGGAGGTACCTATTACTTTCTGATCGCTGTTTTAAAGGATCTTAAATGATTAAAAGGATCAGAAACTGGTGTTTTAAACGTAAAACAGTCTTCAAAATTCCATATAGACTGCACAGATGGCGTAGTGGTTTAAGCGGTCGCCACGCCGCTTAGTACTGCGCCGAGTGTTGTGGGTTCAAACCCCACATGGGACGACACTTTGTGTGATCCACAAATTGTTGTTCTGAGTCTGGGTGTTGTTTGTGTCCGTTTCATGTATGTTTGTAAAGTCCCCCGCGACACAGGATATATTCCAAATGCGGGAGTTGTCTTTTAAAAAACAAAAACAAATATGTAAGGGTAAAATTGCTAAACAGGTTGTAAGTCCCAGTTTAAATAAACAATACAAAATGGAACTGATTGAATTTTTTAATATTATTCTTATTTTAGAAGACTACCAGTCTTCTTTCCTTAAGCGATAGTTTGATAAACAGAATATAATAATTATTTTTTATAAAATATTTTTTTTCTGTGTGGAATTTTAGAGCAACTGTTTTTAATTAGCAAAATACCTAATTCAATTGTCATTTTGTACGTAATTTCTGTAAATTAACAAATTAAACCTTATTGCGCGATTCAGGATTAAGAGTTACTTCGTAGTTCCGTTTTTATTCGTGAGATGGTGTTGAAGTATGTTTTTATGTGTTTATAAGTATGTTTTAAGAACGTATTTATACTATAAATACCACTATTATAAAATTACTCTTAGTTGAAAAACAGAACAATATTATAAAGAAGAAAGATCAAATAGTTTGAACCTTACTTTCATAAAATTGTATACTATGTCGAGACACGAACCCTATAACCATCGTAAATAAGAAGACAATTTCTTCATTATGCAACCATTTTGTAGGTAATCATTACAAGCATGCAATAACTCGACGTTTCTCAAACTTTTTCTAGCTCAACGTACGATGCTAACATACATTGTTATTATTCGGTTAAAAAATAATGTGTTCTCTTATTTTTTTACTACTGGATGACGTAGTGGTTTGTGTAACGGACTGCTATTCCAAAGGCCGCGGGTTCGATTCCCGCTCAAGTCAAATATTTATGTGCATGAACATTTAATGTTTGATTTGGTCTGGGTGTTTCTATGTATAATATGTATGTATTTACAAAAAAAAGTATATATGTATTTATATCAGTTGTCTTAGTAGCCATAGTACAAGCTCTGCTTAGTTTGGGACTAGATGGCGTTGTGTGACTGTGGTACAACATTATTATTATTATTAAAACAATAGTAAAGCAGTCACGCTAAAGATTTCAACAAAAAATGATTAAAGGTCATGTTATGCTTCTACTTCTTTTCTCTTACCACTTTCTTTTTCAGACACAAAGCTTAAGAAACACGTTCATAACCAGTTAACTAAAATCGATGCAGTTTAACTAGTTGAATATTAAGTTGTAAAATTATGTATTTGCTATTTTTACTAGTATTTAAAAACATGCTTCGTATTGGATTTCTTACCCATGTTGGTTATCGCAAAAGTTTGTGGTGCAATTGTACGTAGATGGAATGTGACTGACTGTGAACTAGACTGTGGATGGAATAATTAGGTCTTTGACTTCATACCCTCTCACAATAATTGAACACGATTGGATCAAGTCCTTCATTGTTGCTGCGAATCCGGCAGTCCTTCAATTCCTACCCTAGACAAATATTGATGAGCACGATCATTTTTCTGTGTCTAGGTGTAATTTATATATAGACTAGCTGACCCCGCAAACGTTGTTTTGCCATATACATTATTTCAAAAGAAATTGTCAAAGAAAAATAAAAAAATTGGGGGTATGAAAAATAGTTGTTGGCCGATTCTCAGACCTACCCGATTTGCACACTAAATTTCACGACAATCGGTCGAGCCGTTTCGGAGGAGTTCAATCACGAGAATTTTATATATTACATAGAAATATATAAACTAAGTATGTTTATCAGCAGTCTGGTCACCATAGTATAGGCTCTGCCTAATTTGGTATCAGACTGTCTTGTGTGTAATGTGGGAAGTTCATTTTATTATTGGGACTAACCGTATAATAGTTTTGTTATGAATACATTTGTAACATACGGTAGAGTTCTGCTTAAATTGGATACGATGTGTACCTATTGAAATATTTTTACCTCAATAAAACCACATTTACTACTACCGTACTTTAAACTACCGTAGCGTCATTTTTTCTGATCATTAATAGAGCCAACAGAACTCTTATGTATTAGATTGGTATCGTACAAGTGTCACACTGATGTTGCGAGTAGTTCAATAATTAATTACTGGTTTGCCTTCGTATTATTCGTCATGTTTGATACTTCAAATGTGGTATTTATGAATTTGTTGCAGAGAAAATTTAATTTAAACCAAGTAAACAAAAGTTCCGCTGTTTGAAATTACATTCGAATTCGAGATGAAGAATGTTATATTAAAATACAGCGAATACATGATTACTTTGGCGAAGCCGGGATTGTGTTCTGGTAAATTGTAAGCTTCCTCTGATATTGTAAGGCCATTTGTTTCTCTTTTTTTATTTATATTGCCTAAACATAAAATTATTTCCAGAAGATTAACTTTGATTTTTTCTATGTTTTCTACATACCTCAGAACTCTGTTATTTGTGAATCGATTCGGAAAATATATATTTTTACTTAAGACAATATACTGTTGTTAAAAAAAAGTAACTGTTCTAAGACTGGCAATTTTGAATGAAGAATACTAGGATATACCCTGAGTCGCGGGGGTCATGTAAGGGACGTAAAGAACACCCAGACTCAGAATAAAAATTTGTGGATGACACAAAGTGTTGTACTATGTGGGGATCGAACTCGCAACACTCAGCGCATTATATTCGTACGCTTGAATATAATAAAATTGGTTGGTGTACTATCGATTTGATTATTCTGCCATCTCATTGAGAAAAAGGTCATGCACCTTCTTTTTAAATAAGGAACGGTTAGTGGACACCCTAATTCCAAGCGGAAATGCATTCCAGAGTAGAACTGCTTTTTATATTAGTTTATATTTATGGAATCTGGATATTACCAAAGTATTTCACTGCATTCCACGTTTTTTATGTTATTTTTAGTTGTGGAATGCGTGCTGGTCACTATAAGATGTAAACAAGTCAAAATCTGATAAAATATACAATATCCAGTAAGCGCTGGCGGTTGAGGAGCGAGCGCAAAAGAACAATACAATTTATGACTTTCGAGTAAATTGTAAGCGACGCGGTTTGCTCTTTCATTAAACACACAGATTTGAATAATAAATTGTTGCGATATTGCTCTTAGATATAAATGCATATATTTATAAATACGTGTAGTTTTTATTTCCCCTTTTCTACATTAATTTAAAACAAAAATGTATGTCTTCAACAATACGTTGGGTCTTTTCTAAAATGTATAAAACTCATCATAATAACAGCGTTTAATAGTGCCACTGCTTGACATAGGCCCCTCCTTAGAAGTGAGGTTTTAGTCTACTGTACCACTCTTGCCAGATGGGTTGGTGTAGGGTTTATGTCAAGTTTTACTTCTTTTTGGAGTGCTGTTGTCTTGCGTAGTTTATATCCTTTGTCGGATCTAGGGACACGCGCAGCATGAAATTGGAACAAAAATGTATGTCTTCAACAATACGTTGTGTCTCTTCTTAAGAGGTTTTTGTTTGACAATCTTTGAAAATATCAGGTAAAGAAAAATAATTATTTTGTATTCAAAAGAGTATTCACCAAGGAAGGTTGAAGGATGTTACATAACGCTATCATAGCTTTCGGAGCAGAGCAGTCACAATGGGCAACGGCTGTAATAAAATGTATGTGTAACTACAAGAAATTTAGAAATATAATAAATATGTTTATCAGCAGTTTGGTTGCCATGGTGTACATGGTAGCTCTGACTAGCTTAGGATCAGGCGGAGATGTGTCAATATACTGATATTTACGCTAACGCTTTATAAATTATATGCAATTTATAATTCATAATTATATTATTATTGTATATAATTCACAATTCCATAAAGGAGAAGTCTCCTTTATGGAATTCAGGTGTTCACCACCTTGTAGAGAACATTGCACGGGCCACAGCAGTGTATAGAGTTCAAACTAATAAAACAATAATTAAGAGTGTACCGTCGCCTCAGACAACAAAAGCAGTAAATCTTATAATAAGCTTTTGTCTGAGTCTTAACTTTAATATTATACCCTAGATAATACCCTAGATATTATATGTCTGTATTATTTAGGACCAACGCCAGCCATCTATATCTACACAAATAAGTTAAATTGAAGTGTCTGCTTGTAATATCAAACTAATTGTTTTTTTCATGCTCACGTGATTATTTGCAAGATACCTATGCCTAAAAACCAGTTTAAACATTTTTGTCTGTCTTTTTATCTGTCGGTCTGTTTGTTGCGGATAATCTTTAAAACGGCTGGACCGATTTTAATAATATTTTATGACTAGATGGCTGTCTATATAAGGAGTAACCTAGGCTATTTTTCCTGTCAGATAAAAACCCTAAAAATTTTGCCCAACCCGGGAATCGAACCTTGAGGTCTCATGGACTGCAGTCGCGTACCGTACAAAACCATTTATTTTTCATGAATTCTGCAAATTGAACAAACACTTTCAATTCAAACTCCACGCGAACGAAGTCGCTGCTGGTACCCGCATAGGTAGAAAGTAAATTAAAGTAAGATAAACTGATAGTGCTAGGCAGCTAGAAGATAAGAGAGATCGCTGATCTCAAATTTGAAACGGCTTATACTGTGAAGAGGGTTCACGTAAACGTAGTGGAGAGTAACCAATATTGAACCGGCATGCGCGGCACTTAAATTGGACCACTTCTGTATTTCTACCAAAATGGCACTATTTGGTATAGTATATTGGCACAAAAAGGAGCGCTACAAAATGGCGCAGTATTAGTGGTGTTGCTAGTGTAAAAAAATAGTGAAATAGTAGATTTTACTAATATATGATTAATTCTGTTTATATAGGTTCGTTTTTTTCACACACCTGGCAGTCTGCTCCCAAACTAGGCAGAACTTCTGCTTTTTTAACCAGTCCACTGATAAGCGTAATTAAATACATACATATTATATATAAATTACACCCAGACAACAGACCCGGCAGTTCTGTGGGTGACTGGATTTATGTAGCTTACTGGGTGTCGTCTACGTTGTTGCGACCTTTATTCTTTAGACTAGTCATAAACACCGACTTCATTTGGTTTTACCAAAAAGAAATTGGAGTGTATCAGTGGTTTTTAGGGTTCCGTATCTAAAAAGGAAAAAAACGGAACCCTTATAGGATCACTTTGTTGTCCGTCCGTCCGTCCGTCTGTCTGTCTGTCAAGTCTGTTTATCTCGAGAACTCGTGGAGGTATCGAGTTGAAATTAAAGCCGTTTATGCCGCAAAAAAAAGGCATATTTCGACACTGTCAAAGGCATCAAAATTCATAGGTTACGTCTGACATAGCCACCCTAATAGTAGGTGGTATCCAGGGGGTTCCCGCACGGAAAAAAGGGTACTTCCCGTTGACCTAGAACTATGCGATTTGGCAAATAACATCGTCTTATACTACAAGTAAGGCTAAAATCTGAAAACTATGCATTTTTTTTTAATCATAAAAATATATAGTCTTTATTTAAAGTACGTAATCAGTCATGGAGGTACAATTTCACTAATTAAACACAATTTAAGTAATTATAGGTTTTCGAAACTGAACTTCGGAAAAGCTCAGAAAAACAGGGAGACTCGATTCCTTAACTATTTATAATATGTACCTACAAATTTGTACGGAACCCTCCCCTTTATCTATCTTTATCTATTAAGCCGCCTGGACTAAGAACTGGTCAATCCAAACAAGTCATCGAAATATTTGACTAAGGATTATTTTAACGATCAGGAATTCTGATTATAAAAAGAATGTGTGTTTAACGATCACTCTAAATTGAAACAATTTCCATAATAATAAATATTTAGAAAAAATATAAAATAATTTGGAGCAGCAAGATTCAAATTTTACGGATTAGATGGTCATGTTTATACGTATAATTCGTAAATTCACAAAAACATAAAAAGCATCCAAGTACAAGTTATTTGAGGTAACTCAGTTTAGGTTTTAAAAGCGCTGTGTTAACACGATAACAGATTCGCTGCGATAGTACTCTACTATCGCAGCGAATCTGCATTACCCTTCACCGCAGTCAATTGACCAAACTATTTGGTCAATTGATCCTGGCCATTACAAGTATCAAAATAAACCAATATAAAGATATGCATTACTCAACGCTATTTGGTACGAAGATTTAATTGAAAGTGAGTGTACTGGATACTTGGAATAAATTAAAAGCAATAATCTCGCCACTTATATGGATCGGTTACAAACGCATCTTACTTTTGATGAATGTGCATTACAGCAGTGGAGCAGTTAATTTTGTACTGAAGTGTCCCATCGTATAGACGATTCATATCCTGGCAAAAGTTGTCATTTTTTTTTATCAAGGTATTTCCTCTATTCGGACAGCATTTTCAGACGTGCACGCTTTTGCTTCCAGTGAAACGAAGATAAAGGAAACAAACAGTAAGTCAACTGAAAGTTCCCAAGGCATGTACTTTATGGAACCGCATGTACTTCTAAGACATATATACCACTAGCTTTTCCCCTTGGCTTCACTCACGTTAATGTAGATTTTGTCAAACTATACTTATATGCTTATGTTCGGACTTTATGCGATGGCCGTACGAACATTTATCATCATCATCAACAGCCTTTAATAGTCCACTTCTGAACATAGGCCTCTCCTTAGAAAGGAGGTTTTGCCCTACTATACCACGCTGACCAGACGGGTTTGCATAGGGTTTGTGTAAAGTTTTTCTTCTCTTTGCAGTTCTGTTGTCCTGTGTAGTTTTCTCCCTTAGTCGACTCTTACGACACCCTCGGGATGAATAGGGGTGGTGACATTTCGTATTCTTAATCCGTCACCACACGGATAACGAATTAATAATTACTCTATTTTAAAGCTAACCTTTTTAGGACACTTACTATGTACACTATAGTCCAGAATACGTATTTTGTATAACAAAACAAAACACTACTGCTTGAAACTCGGGCACAGACCTACTCATTTATTAATATTGGCTATAATCTAATTATCAATATTAGATCTCTGTAGTGCCAGCTACTACTAGTGCATTTATAAACAGCTCATGTGTTCAGAGATGAGTTATGTTTAGTTCGCACACGAACTCTATGTATAGCCTGTCCATTCTCGATTTGGGAATTGAATCTGATATATTTTGGAGCCTGTCAGCAGTAACCTTTTGACTAAGTTATTTTGGGCTATGCGGATATTCCCAACTGATATTTAAAGTTATGTATTTATAGAATGGAGATGATAATAATATAATAGATGTTAAATATAGAAAGTTTAAGTTTTACTATTATTTTTTGGTATCTGTTTTATGGAACGAGTAGGCTTTTATCCTTCAACACCCATTTTCGTTAATGTTCGCGTCGTTTAACAATGCCATCACCGAAATAAACTCGTAAATAAATCCGTGTATTCTTAATTATTATGAATACCATTCAGTTTTTATTGAAATAAAATGTATGACATAACATATTGCAGTGCTGTCCTGTAAATCCTTTTCTGTTCAGTGTCCGGCCTTGTAAGATCCATCCTATGAGGGTTTTTTTTTATTTATCACATAAAACAACTTGACAGAGAAAATGTACAAAACGACAGCTTCTGGAGAAACCACATAGGTTTTTGTTTGAGCTGTCGAGAGTTTACGCTTTAATACAATGTTAGTGAATGAGGGTAGTTATATACTAACATTTGTCCACTATATGGTACACTAGTTACGACAACTGTGTGCTTTGAAAACATAACATAAATACAAAATAATTAAATAACAATAGCTATGTTAGGTTAAGGAAGTATTGCTTTGGTTTACATTTAATATTTTAATCAAACGTATTGTATGTATTTATAAAGTCTTAATAAACTTTGTTCGTGAACCTTTTTTAATGAGTACAACATCTCATACTGCTCTTGTTATCTGGTATAGATTTGCTGTTGAAAAATCTTGATGTTCTACCAGCACACTAAAGTGCAGCACTAGAGTAGTTCTGTACTTTTTCACTAAAGAGGCCTGGAGTGGGCCAGGCATGTGAATTCGTATAGTAACTGAATATTTATATAATAAATTTTAAGAGTTTGTTTGTTACTCTTTCACGCCTAAACCACTAAACCAATTTTAAAAATTCACCCATGAAATACTACATCAATGAGTAACATTGACTACTTTTACCGCGATAATCGAGATACACGAGGGCAAAAAAAAATTTTTTTTTTCCAAGCCGGTGGTTTTGCCCTTCTAGGAGGAGAACATCTCATTGGATTTGAACGGTATTCTAGTTAGTGCTCAGGTGCTCAGTGTGTCTTCCCCACGAATCTTTTCTTTTGGCTTTGCAATGTAAGTTTAAACCTTTTGTATTCGGAAACGTATAAAAAATAAAATGTAATAATAATAACCTCTCACATCTCACTCATGGTTGTCTGATACGAAACGAGGCAGAGCCTGTACTGTGGTACCCAGACTGCCGAAAAATATCCTTAGATTTCTTAGTACATACATATTGTAGACAAATTCCACCTAGACACAGAAAAAAATGATCGTGCTCATCTCGCAAAAAATTGTCCTAGGTGGGAAACAAACCCACGACTTCTTATTAGTAGTCAGGGTCACTAACCACTAGACCAACAGGCCAGTCAATATGAATCATCTCTCAATAAAGGTATCATGAACTTTCTTGCTGTCTAACTTAAGTTTTATTCTGTACATTTATAACACTCAGTATCAATCTTAGCAATTTATGTTAACATACAGAATATAAACTTTTAAACCAGACAGTTGCGTATTGTATGTTTCCCAAGGAACTTCCTGCCGCCTACTTTTGTCATAGTTTGCTCTAGTTTAATTTTGTTGTAGAGTACATACTAGCTGTTGCCAGCACTTGAGCACTTTATCCGTGACAACCCGTCTGGCCAGAGTGGTATAGTAAGCCAAAACCTCCTTTCTAAAGAAAGACCTATATCCAGCAGGCAGCAGTGGACTATTAAAGGCTGTTGATGTGTGATGTGAGCTCGCAGTTTTGGTTATATTTAGTAGTAGTAATAAAGGGCAAACGAGCAGACGAGCCATCTGCTGGTAAGTGAGTATCCTCGCCCATGAACAGCTTCAACGGCAGAAAAACAAAAGGCGTTGCTACCCTTTAGGTAAATTCTGCTTCCCCTTCAAAATTATGGAGAAGGAGAGGATTGGGATGTCGATTACCTCACTCATTCGGGTTTTCTGTGAAGCTCACTCCAATTGATTCTGCTCATATGTGCCGAAGGAGCCATCCTTCTAACGATTAATTATGTCAATCAATTGAGCTATTTCTCGTGAGGTGTCTATGTACTGCCTATGTACTTTCTGTGCCCCTTACCACGTGAATGCAAAATTGATTACGTAGAGATCCACCAAGATTAGCAAATTTTACTGCAGCACACATAAAAGTTATCGGCTAGCCTTTACATCGTCTTCGCGTTTTATGGTTTACCTCGTAAGGTATTTGATTAGTTTTGAACTCAAGTACTAACGCCAAGCCATCTAGCCATCACACAAATAGACGCTAACCTAATTATCTGGCGATACATCAATTCTGTCAAAGAAAGAAGGGTCACCAAAGCTTGATTTTAACCGACTTCAAAAAGTAGGAGGTTATCAATTCGGATGTTTATATTTTGTTATGCTTTTTGTCAAACAAAAAAAAAGGATTTGAAAATCCTTTTTTTTAAGGTGTTTATTCCGAAATGGTCCCATTAAAATTTCATATAGATCTGAAGATGAGTTTTTAGTGCTCTTTATTAGTATGGTTTGAAGTTGGTTTAACTTTTTTTTTAAAGGGGATTTCTTAGTTGTAAATACATTAAAGATTAGTACGGAAAAAAAATTATCTGCTGCAAGTCAGTGTCACACAGAGATTTACCAGGTTAATACGATATGCGTATAGTGTCATATCTAGACTCGCAGAAAACCGAGTGAGTGACGTTATCGGAGTTTTAATCCTCCCGGTTTCCCTAATTATCACACATGGGACATCACTTTGTGTGATCCACAAATTGTTGGTCTGGATATTCTTTGTGTCCGTATCATGTATGTTTGTAAAGTCCCCCGCGACACAAGATTAAATGCCAAGTGCGGGAGTTCACAGAAAGTTCTTAGTGCCTATAAATACTCGTTAAACAACACAAAACATGCCGGTTACTTGTCATCTTCTTAAAGGTGAATTTATTTTCCATTTTGTTGAGCTCAAACAGCTATAATGCCCCAGTTTGCATCTACAATTATTTTATTATCATATTCAAGGGTATTCCTTTGTTTCTAAACAGTGGCTAAATGCCCCTAAAATCTGTCTCAAAAAGCCTGTAATATATCTGACAAAATGTTTAGTATAATTTTACACGAAATAATTTAACTACACAATTATAAGGGTTATGAGTTGTTGTAGCATCCTCTGAAACGTGGATTAATAATTGGTTAAGAAGATACTCCTAAGATGGCTTAGTGTGTGGGTGTGCGTGATCTTTATAGCCCTATTTGAGTAAACAATATAACGTTTATTATCATAAAGCTTAAGACTTTGAGCTGGAATGTTCACTATACCGCATGAACGTGCGTACTTAAGTTTCGTATTTA
Source organism: Arctia plantaginis (assembly GCA_902825455.1). NCBI lineage: Eukaryota > Metazoa > Arthropoda > Insecta > Lepidoptera > Erebidae > Arctia > Arctia plantaginis. The sequence continues at coordinate 17,827,976 of CADEBD010000422.1, forward strand.
ACGTTGGAGATTTGAAGTTTAAAAGAGTAATGTTTTGTCTTAAAATTAACTAACTAGAAAATCCTGGATGTAGACACGTTTTTTATTCGACTTTATGGTTGCTGCTGTTCTCGGTCGTAATATTAAATAGACTACTATCTTCTTGAGAAATAGGTTACCTACACATAAATAATTAAACAACTTGGTAGTTAAAATTTGAGATTATCACATTATCATCATCAACAGCCTTTAACAGTCCACTGCTGGACATAGGCCTCTCCTTAGAAAGGAGGTTTTGGCCTACTATACCACGCTGGCCAGACGGGTTGGTATAGTGTTTGTGTCAAGTTTTCCTTCTATCTGCAGTGCTGGTGTCCTGCGTATTTCGCTCCCTTAGTCGCCTCTTACGACACCCACGGGATGAATAGGGGTGGTGACACTCTTTATTCTTAATCCGTCACCACAAATAAAAGCCCTTGAGTTTTGTCATATAAGTATACTAAATTAGACCCACAATATCTTAAAATCTTAGTTTAGCATGGTATAGTCCTGATGTTGGAAATATCAATACAACAGCTCACTTTCTTTACAAGAACCATTTATTAAAGTATCTTTTACGTATAAGTATTCATACAATAAGCGCATTCTGGTACCTGGTGATTCTAGTGCCCCGTTTCATAAGTAAATAAAAGTTGTTTACAATTCTACTAATTATACTTTGAAAATGTAACTCACATAATGATGTTATCGTCTTATCACATCACTCACCTGTTCAAAACTGACAAGTGCAGAATCATCCACGGTTCATTGTACTGGCACACTACCTGTCTTCGTCAGACTGATTTAAACACTTGCAAAATTCATCAACAGCCTTTAATCATGACACCTAGGCCTCTCCTTAGAAAGGAGGATTTAGCCTACTGTACCACGCTGGCCAGACGGGTTGGTATAGGGTTTGATGAATGAATCAATATTGAAGGGTATCCAGAGAACTCAGGGTCTTAGGGTATTTGTAAGACAAAGCTTTATCTAAATTTTAACCCGTTTGTGCTTTTGATTATTTTGATTTTGTTTTGATTATTGCTCGTATATAATATCAGTGTTACAAAAGACCGTGAATCGAATTTACTAAATGGAATAAAAAAACTTTTACGTTTTCTCGTTTATTCTCTTTAAGACTATAACGAGCTATCTTTAAGAAGCAACTGCCGTACATTGAGTACCTACTTGCATTATAAACAGCAGAAATATCAACAGCAAAGAAAATGTTTTCCTTAAACAAAAACACTTGACACCAGTTCTAGATATAGGTCGTTGCCTTTATTATCTATACGATAATCTTTTGATAGGCACACATAGACGTCTTGTTTACAGACATTTCTGCGAGGCGAGATTACCCGAGAATACATAATGTTATAACGAAAACAGTGAAATGTTTGAGAGTTAAGAATTTAGGAGATTATTGTTGGTGTACTGTTCGGAATTTGTAACATTCCTCCACATTTTACCTCATGTTATGTAAACATATAGCGTTGAATGAAGATAGGCCTAGTTTTGCAAATAATTTCTTAGTTAACAAGGTTACAATAGTTATATGAAAATTGTTATCTTAAAATTACAAGCGTGATACAAGTATTTATCGTAATCCTCTATGTCATTGACTGATTTCGTAAAAGGGGGACATTATCAATAGTGATTTGGTTTAACTACAATTACTATCAAAGAAGGCCAATTTTTTGATAATAACACCACGGCAGCACATAGTCGTCGTCGTCGGAATAGTTTTGCACTTTTCCTATTCTACTAACTATGTAAGTCTATTGGACTTATCACTGAACTACCTCTGATACGTAGTCGTCGATGTTTTTTTAATAGTTTGGTAAACGGTACATTTTAAATTTGTAAGGAAATTATATATTTAATTTGCTGATATGGCAACGTTGTTCATATCACCATTGATGAGCTATTGTCACTATATCGACAGTGAATTTATGTAAGTAGAATACCGATGTTTTGACCGATATCAATGGCGTCTCAATGGCATCTCAATAGCGTGTCAATGGAATGACAGGCTCACGTAACCCGTCTGCACGTTTGCCGCCTATACCATTAACAAATGTAATTATTATCTAAAAATAACTTTTGTATTTTTTATTCCTCCTTATCAATTATTTAATTAAGGCATCCACAAGAGGAGATGGGAAGCCTCTTTACGCCTCTTCAAATTATTTTTCGAGTACTCTTGCGTCTACACAAACCAAATTGTTTTTGTTAAGCCTGCGAACGGAACTGAATACGAACTTCAAGAAAGTCGCCTTGCAATTTTCAATGTGGTATCATTGTATAATATAAATGTGTGGTATCATTGGACTGCACAGATGGCGTAGTGGTTTAATCGGTTACCTAACCGCTTCCTACTGCGCTGATTGTTGTGGGTTCGATCCCCACATGGGCCAACACTTTGTGTGATCCACAAATTGTTGTTCTAAGTATGGGTGGGTGCCTTTGTGTCCGTTTCATGTATGTTTGTAAATTCCCCCGCGACACAGGATTTATTCCTAGTGCGGGAGTTGTCTTTTTTAAACTAATTAAACTATTTTAAACCATGGTATAGTTTATAACAAAATGTAAAATGTCTAAACATGCTTATTTTGTTTTCAGTTTTGACGTGTGGCGCGAGTTCCCTGACCGCATAGTGGGGTTTCCGTCCAGACTACACGTGTGGGATAACACTACCAACTCGTGGCGATACCACTCCGAGTGGACCAATCAGATATCCATGGTGAGTACGTACAGCATCATATTATTGTCTAAATCATAGGTGCGGAGTGCTGGTTTTACGTAGTTATTTTATTTATGCATGTTAAAATATACCTTAAAGTCATAGCGGAGAAGTACTAAAATTGGAAAGCGTAATTAAATACATCATTGTATATGTAACTAGCTAAACCGGTGACGGGCCTGTTGGTCTAGTGGTTAGTGAGCCTGACTGCTAAGCCGAAGGTCGTGGGTTCGATTCCCATCCAGGACAAATAATTGTGTGATGAGCACGATGATTTGTTATGTGTCTGGGTGTAATTTATCTATATTATGTATGTAATTAGAAACATATAAGTATTTTTATCGGGATTCTGGTTACCATAGCACAGGCTCTGCCTAGTTTGGGATCAGACGGCCGCGTGTGAGATGTGTAAAAAAAAACTTCGTCTGCGTCCCCCAAAAGAAATGATTTTTCCCCATTTTTGCAACATATTTCATTGATGCTCGGCTCCCATTGATGGTAGCGTAATGTTATATAGCCTGCCTCGATAAATGGGCTATCCAAAACTAACTAAAAGATTTTTTCAATTGAACCAGTAATTCCTGAGATTAGCGCGTTCAACCCAACAAACATGTATACAGACAAATCTGTAAATCCCCACTGGTCTGGCATGGTCAGCGATGTTTGCACAGCATTGCACACACTTTTAACCAACTATATCTTTAAAAAGAAACAGTATTTTTGAAAGTTCGATTGGGTTTTGTAATAAGGCTCACAATTGATTGTATAGTAAATATTTAAAGTGTAAAATTGAAATATTTATACAAAGAGTGCCAACAAAAACCTAACTAAGTCTACAACGTCCAGCTGTCTGCTAACAGTCTATATCTCTTCGTAAATTTCTTCAGAATATGTACTCCTGTTTCTGCAATAACGACAAATAATAAAAAATAATACAAATGTTTTTGTGCCTTTTTCTAACTTCGCACTTAAGAAAAACTAACATTATTCTCACTATTTTGTTAGCCATTTATTCCAATAGCTTCCTATTCCAGGAAATATATACACAAAATACCGTTCAAATTTAAGCATACGCAATGTTCTCCGAGGACACGAAGCAATTGTCCAGAAATAACAAACTCAATCGATGTTGTAAATTAAATTACTGTTAGCACACAGAGATATTTGTTCTCGCTACACCAATCTTCGACGGCTTTAATAGTCTTATTGACAGTATAAACATATGGCAGTCAGTCTTGTCCGCTGGTATTCAGCAAATCAGCCTCATCTCGCCTCCTAGTCAACACGATAAAAGCGGTAACTGTATCATTCAATATTTCTTATAAATGTTACTTAAATATCAATGGTTGAGTTAATTAATGTGGAGTTCAGATTATTGTAATTATAATAAAATTATTCTTATTGGAACTGTTAGAGGCAGTGTTTTTATACTGTTTTGATAGCGTGTGTATGTAGGGGTGATCGAATACTATTAGTCTTTACCAGGGCCCTTAATCAAGGGGTTCACCCCTTTGCTGCATTTTTACACCTTGTTATCACACTACCATTATAAAGGCCAAAGTTTATGAGAGTGTATTTGTATGTTTGTTACTTCTTCACCCTCAAAAGGCTGGACCAATTTTGATAAAATTTGGTATGCCTAGATTAACACACAGGCTACTTTTTATTCCGAAAAAATGTTATGTACCCGTGGGATGAGCAAGGAATAGAAATATATCTGATAAACCGCGGCTAGTGGTGATTAATAAAACACCAAGACTAGATATTGAATGAAACTACAGAGCCCATAGTTGCCTTTGTAAACAAATAGGTGCAAACAATAAATCCTTCCGTACGAGACGACAATAGTAATAAAGTATTTTCAGCGCCAGAAATAGTAATGTTGAAGAGATAGTGGTCTTGGAACTTTTATGACTGAATAATTTTCTAGGATCTTATCTACGCTAGTTGCGAACAAAACTTCAATGTAGCTTTTGTCTTTCCTATGAATTATTTATTAGAAGTTGCTAGTGAACTAATACTGATGTAAGTATTACCTACTTCTCAACTTCGAAACTTCATAAATCAATTATAATATTGAGATAAACAGAAGCTGTTGCGAGAATTTTACTCAAAGTAAAACTTAGTATTGATTGGTTTGCGTTTAACTTGGCTCTCTGATAGAGTAACTTGAGGAGTTATTTTCCCAGGGCTTCAAAATGTGGGTTTAAATATGGCACCAGGTGACTAAGCATTGGGTCTGATTTAGACGACTTCTATTCAACTTGGTGCGAAGTATAAATGTTGTTTATTATATGTGCTAGGCTATTATGGTAGGTGTCCAGGGACTTCTAATGAATTATTGATATTCATTTAGAATACGATCTTACAGCATATTTATAACAATAAAGGGAAATAAATATTACAGCTGTGATATATTTACGTTATATACCACAAAAAAGCTGAAAAGGTTTTTTTGCATGATTACGTACTTATTTAAACAAATTCTCTTGTACTATCCGTCAAATTAGTGTAATTCCTGCACAATTTAAAGTTAGTATGTATTTAAAGCGACTCCTATATGTTACGGGGAAGGTCAGCTTACATTGTGTTATATTTTAGGGTTCCGTGCCTCATACCTTTATAAAGAATGTCAGCTTTATGTAGCTCTTTGTAGTCTAGCATTTCTGCGCTGTTTCTCCCGCGTTTATGAGCACTGCTTGTCTCGTAATGGTCGTATCGTAATGTTAAACAATTCATAGCCATGGGGGCCTTAAATTTTTAAACGAAGCTCCACATTTTTAAGTTCGAAATTAGTCAAAAACGTAATATTAACTAAACAGGGAGTCTACTCTCAAACATATTTCAAGTGGCTTGCAAGGTAAATACGTTTGGTGAGCTCTAGTTTAGAATATTAAAGGAATAACAATTAACAATGTTATATGTATATATACGTATGTACTATATGTATGTATGTAACTCAGCAAGTATATATATGTATGTGTATCTCAGTATGTATGTAACCTAATTTTAATTTCATGCACCTACTCAGACATTTCCCCACCACCCAAAGGTAGACTGGGAGAAAATGCCTTTGGCATTAAGTCCGCCATTGTACTTTGTTTGTGCAAAAAGAATTAAAATAAAATAAATAAAAGGTGAACACTGAAAATCAGTACTGAGGTGGCATCTATCCATCGCAGTGTACACTGAAGGTCCACCTATTATCTGAAACACGGCATACAACCCTCAGCAACATTAAAGGTTCTTTATTGTTCTTAGGTTGATAAGTAACATTTTATAGACGCGTGGTTGGATACGTGGCACATTGACGTGTTATGTCAATTCTGACAATGATATGAAAGAATGACACATTGAAAAATGTTGCCATGTGTTTTTTAAACCTTATTTGGTTTTTATTTTCTTTGCTGGAATGAATAATATTCTTTCTTTCTTTCTTGACGGGTCTGTTGATCTAGTCTAGTTAGTGACGATTCGATTCCCACCCAGGACAAATTTTGTGTTATGAACACGGTCATTTGTTCTGTGTCTGGGTGTAATTTATCAATAATATGTATCTATTTAAAAATATATAAGTATGTTTATTAGCAGTCTGTTTACCATAGTACAGGCTCTGCCTAGTTTGGGATCAGACGGCCGTATGAAATGTGTGAGATACATTATATTATTTTCTTTCTTACAATATTAACCAACCTTATTCTACAGTATTTCAATTAATTTATCTTTAATTCATCACCTTAAAGCGTAGCATTCGTTTACCTATTTTAAGCTGGGTACGAACTGGTAATAATCTACGCGGCTATCAAATCCGACCTAGATTCATACAGTACCAGGTATTGAAACCGTCGTATGAAATGTTACCTCTTTGATATTGTTGCAATATAACTATTTTATGGATATCGTTATAGATTAACAGTGTTGGTTGGTAGAATACTACGAGTATAAATTGGCTTTGGAGTGTTGATAAACACAAAAACGGGGGCATTGGTATTATAATTGGTAAGCGGGTTTTGTTTCTAGTTTTAGACTCGCAGCTCACCATTATGAGATCAGATAAAGCCAGTTGAGCCAACGTCAGGCCCCTCTTTCCCACTGAGCACTCTGGGCACGTGCCCAGGGCCCCTCGATCGAGAGAGGCCCGATTCCTGCCAGATCACCAATCGAAAATGAATATTTATCACCAAAAAACAAAACATATTTATTTCGATAAATCCATTTGTAATGACTGACTACAATACTTTTTTGTCTATTCTAACAAAACAGTGCTCAGCTAAGTTCGTAGGGGCCCCATTAAGCTAATTTTCCCAGGGCCTCCAATAGGCTAGAGACAGGCCTGGCCAACGTAGCTCGTGCTGCGGTGTTCACTGGCTACTAAGAGCTACCTGACACCCGCGAGGATACTTGATACAACAGCAAACACTATTGTGGGGACGCATTATTCCACTATTTAGTTAGAAGACATCTTGTACTCTTCCTCGTATCTCTTTTTAAAGTACAAGTGGTTATGAGTTTACAGCTTACTCTAACGTACACAAACATATACAGACTTTACTTTCTCACCAAATAGTGTTTAGCTTAGTTTTCCTAAAATACTAGAAAATGTTGATTTACCTTACTAAGAAGCCTTTAGTTAAATAATAAAAACATCATCTTTCCTCTAAAAAATTTTTTTATTGACATCTGACACACAACGCCATCTAGTTGCAAACTAAGCAGAGCTTGTACTATAAAAGCTATTTATACATTTTTTTTTGTAAATACATACATATTATACATAGAAAACACCCAAATTCCAAAACAAATATTTGCAGATCATACAAGCATTTGGTCCGATCCGGGAATCGAACCCAAGAGGTCCACAGCACACGACAAACAGTTAGATGACCCATTGACCAGTTATGCGACCTTCCTCGTTACAAGTGAAGTATCTGGACCACGCAGCCATTGTTGCGTGTCATGTTCAATTTAGAGTAAAGGGCGAGTTCTCAGTACACACGTGTAGAGAGCTGTCACACCTAACATATAAATATCTCGTGTCACGGTGTTTGTGGTCGCACTCCTTCGAAACGGCTTGACCGATTTTAATAAAATAAAAAAAAATTGGTAGGTATGAGAATAAGTCGCAAAGTATTTTTCACCCTCCTACCCGACCCCCATTTTTAATCGCGATTTGATTTCTTTGATAAATTTATATGATAGAACAACGTTTACCGAGTCATCTAGTTATCTATACCTACATATAAAATTACATGTACTAATTGATTCATCAACGTAGAGCCTAAACCGCGGGAGCTACAAACTTGAATTTTTTGCAGCTCATGCTTTTTAGGTTGTACGCACCCACTAAGAAGGGGTTCTTAGAAATTTCATACCTCAGGAGGTGAAGTAAGTGATGATCAGTTGTATGGAACTTTGTCATTTTCAAAGTTAGAAACACGAAATAAAAAAAAAAATGTGAACGCAGTCGCGCGGCAAAAGCCAGTGATTTATGATACTCTAAGTTTTTTAGTCTCATCCGAATATTAAGACCTCCTTACGACCCCTAGATCTACAAAATATAGGGAATTAAGCTCGTTAAAAAATAGCTATTTGTACTGAATAGTTATAAGCCCCTGACAGCTCTCGACTATTCAACTATTCTTGTGAAATAAAATTGTGAAATCAAACTGAGTGAAATGTGTGGTCTGAACAATGTAAGGTTGTCTAATATCTTGAGAGCAATAATTCCTTTTACCTAACATATTATGTTTGGTAATAAACAAGTTTTGACCGCTTGTATCAATCACTGTAAGACAATATTCCTGCCAATGTTTTTTTTCCCCGCCTTAAACACATAATTCATCACGCAATTTCGCATACACGTTATCAGAAAAACAAAAATACATAGCGTACCTTTCATCGAGAAAAACGACTGTTATAAAGATGCGAGCTCAATATATAAAAAACACATAAAGCATACCTTGAACAATGAACTTGTTCACGCATATTACACGTGAACGTGGTTATCAAATCACTTTGCTGACCCACTGGTCAACTACAAGACCTCTATATTGTTCGAACGAATCGAATGTTAATGCCATAATTCAGCCACCAGCAACAGATAATAATGAACTCTTCCGATCTTCAATGCATAAATTATATTAATTACGTAAGATTCTTATCTTCCGCCTAAAAAAAAAAATGGCATAAGAATGGTTATCTGTAAATTAAATATGTGGAGAATTCTTTGTACGCATTATTTAGAGAAACGCATACCTATGGAATGTGAAATTTGAAATAATTAAAGTTTATATGAAAAAAATAACGCTGAAGGTGAACATTTTAAAACAATACATACCAATCAAGTTATAGGGGTTTAGTATATGTTTTAACCTGTCATGGTACACAATTCTATAGGTACATTGACAGTTTGTTACGCTGTTCAATGAAAAAATACAAGACATTCGAACAACCATTTGACCCGTCGTGGGACGTCTGGCAGATGTAAAACTTCGAAATTATTTTATCGGAATAATGACTATAAAATCACTTTAATCAGCGTGAGAGAGTCGCAGAGTCACTTCACAGACAGGTCGCCACAACACATTACATGTTATAGATAGTTCAACTCAGTTGTCAGCAGTTGCAGTTGTTGCAGTCGTCGTCCGACTGCCGCGTCACTGCCACACGAATGAAAGTTGTATATTTACAAGCCCACGCACACATAGGGCCGCGCGCACAACTGAGTTGAACTATCTATACATAGCGTGGCGACGCACATCATAGCGACGCCTTGCCACGCCAACAGCCGGTCTACTCTCCCCATTAGATGTTTCACATCAATATTTCTTTCGGGCTCTGCCGTACTTGTTCTTACTACAATCAATTCTACGGGATACATTTTACGTTTTATTAAATACTATTACTTTCTAGATACTTCCTGGTTGACGCAGGAGTAAAATACAAATAGAGATAACCTGATTGATAAGTGCCGCAAACATATATGCGAATTAATGACTGCCTTTTGCGTTGAACGTTTCGTCTGGCACCTTATGTTCTGTTTTGTATCCCTGACAATATGTCAATCAAACTTCATGATAATCGGTTCAGCAGTTAAGGCGTCAGTGTAAAAAAACTTACTTTCTCATTGATTGACAAATCATTACACAATACTTTATATAAGACAGAAAAATTGTAGGTATTATTAAAAAATATTACTCGCCACCAAATGACCTAATAAATAACCATCATTTACGATACAAATGTTTGTCAGCTCTGAAGTTATATAAGTGATAAGTACTATTTATCAACATTTATTTTTTTCTTTCGTTAATATTTTCTTTACTCTTTGTAATTTATTACGCGGCGTTCAGAAATATCTGTCATACTTTTACGCTACTCCGTCCATTGTTTAAAGTCGATTTTATTAATCAATTTTTCTTTTATTATCTTCTACCTTATAGAGGTGATTAGTGATCTATTTATTTTAATTTTAATGAATTTAATTGTAACGCAAACGTAACAAGAACGCACCTCTATTAACGTAATTTTCCAAACTCATCTCCTGTGTATTTTACGGAATAGGCTCTTAATTTGACTGCACCGATGGCGTAGTGGTTTAAGCGGTCGCCCCGCCGGTTCCCACTACGCCTAGTGTTGTGGGTTCAAACCCCACATGGGACGACACTTTGTGTGATCCACAAATTGTTGTTCTTAGTCTGGGTGTTCTTTGTGTCCGTTTCATGTATGTTTGTAAAGTCCCCCGCGACACAGGATATATTCCTAATGCGGGAGTTGACTTTAAAAGAAAAAAAAGAAAACATCTTAGATTTTAATTTCTAAATATTAAAGTAATCTAAGTGTTACTAATTGACTAAATAAGAACTCACAAAGAAAGGCGGAGATATTCCATGCGTCTAAGATAGAAATGTTTTTGTTCAAAGAGAAGTTTCTGCGAGTTCAACACGATTAGTCTAAAATATAATCAGGCTAACCTTGTTGCAAAATTAGCTAACAAAAATTACATTTCGTCAGTTACAGTAAAAAAAAACATAATACAGCCATTTGTCTTTTAAAACATCTAATATAACGGCATGACTTTTGTAAGCGAGGAAAGGAAAAGAAAAATGAATATTAGTAAATGAAGTTCCCTTGGGGAATCGGCGAAAGATGTACCTTTTTAAACCTTTTTAAGATTTTGTGAAAGATTCCCAGAGGCATGAAGTCCAAACAAAAGAAGAAAGTTTCTTGCGTTTTTGCATCTCAAAGACCTCAACCAAGCGTAAGTAATATGGAATGAATAGGCAACTGTCGCGATAATACTTTAATGAACATTTTGTTACAAGAAGATACTAAGTACAGTATGTAATGCACGAATATAGTATGAATTGCTACTACAATACTGCACAACAGTAATGTCATGGTTTATAATTTATATATAAAATTCTCGTGTCACAATGTTCGTTCCCGTACTCCTCCGAAACGGCTTGTCCGATTCTCATGAAATTTTGTGTGTACATCGGGTAGGTCTTAGAATCGGCCAACATCTATTTTTCATACCCCTAAATTTTAAGGGTGACCCATCCCTAATTTTTTTTGTTTTACACTACAACGTTTGCCGCGTCAGCTAGTAATTTATAATAATATACGATCTCAACCGAAAATGTAAATCATTTATAAAACCAATTAAGCGGTATTAAACACTCTGTTATTTGAACATACATAAATGTATTCAGAACACGCGATAGTTACAGATTGAGATATATGTGCACGACTGTACCACTTAGTAAGTAATTGAATGAGACAATTGACTAACTAAACAGTTAATATTGCCGAGAGTTGGGGCCAATTGAATCTATGTACTGAAACTAGTATAGGTAATTTAGAGAGATTTGTTTGTTGATTAATAAGAGTTTTGGAGAAATAAATATCTACCCACCTGTACAGAGTGGAGTGAAGTGTACTAGAGTGGAGACCGCGATTAGGCAAACGTAGTGTAGGGCACCCTGCGTCACTTTTTCTGCCCTTGGCGCTAATTGGGAAAAGACAAAGGGGGAATACACGATAATCATAATTGAATATCACATATAAACTTGTTTTTTTTTTCTATTTTTATATTTTTGTCCCCTTCGTAGAAGCTTGAATCATAGGACGAACAAGCGACCACGTGAATTTGTTTTGCTTTGACAGTATTTATTTTAATGATTTTGCAATTATGATTGTTTCGATCCTGTCCGCAATATATACTGTTCATTTTTACTTCAAAATTTAATCTTTAAACTGTAAATAGATTTTTCCAAATCGTTTCATGAACGACGAAGTCATGTCGTAACAAACATAAAAAGATATCAACCGAATTGGGAACCACTTTCTTATTTGAAGTCGGTTAAAAATAGTCAATGCGACGCTTTTAGTCCTTCACAAAATGATTTATGGATACAAAAATACAGATATTGCGTTGATATGGAGTTTTTTCTCGATTTCATAGGTAGGTATACACAAAACCAGCACGCACGTATGAATACCCTATACAGTTTCAGTATTTCACTCAGTCCCGGATTAAGCCAGCGCGAGGCCTGTAGCAAATTCTACCATGAGGCCCTTGGATTGTTTTAGGTTATTTAAGTGGTTTAAGGTATTCATCATCATCATAAATAGCCTATAATAGTCCACTGCTGGACATAAGCCTCTCCTTAGAATGGGGGTTTAGCGTTATACCACGCTGACCAGACGGTATGGCTGGTTGACTTGACAGGGCTCTGAAATGAAATAAAATGGCTTCGAGGTGACTTTCCGCCTTCGCTGGGCGTAATCTTTTACGCGGACAACACTGGTTACAGCCCGTTCGGTGAAGTTTCAAGCGGCGGCGCGCCTGGCCACCAGGGTTGTCTCTTTGGTAGTCGGGTGCATTGAGGTGCTCGGCTTATGGGTGGCCCTGGATAAGACGGAGGCCTCTTATTTCATAGGGCATTATCGTGTTCCACCCCCTGGCGCCACAATCGTGGTCAATTCAGTCATCGTACCTGTTGTTGGGCGCTGCGTCCGCCCTTGGGCGACTTTTGACCAATTTGGGAGGACCCAGCGTCGCGACAAGACGGCTGTACACGAGGGTTGTTCGGTCAATGCACTGTAGGGTGCCCCTAATATATGCTACTCTTACTACGTGGCTAATCCGCCATGATTTCACTGTATTATTGAGTTAAATAAAATATTCTGTCTAGCTGTCAGTCTTCCATCATAACAATCAATATTATACCCAATGTGTTCTACCGAATGTTTCAAATAATACTAGTTTACAAGGAAAAGTGTAAGAGAAAATCTCGAAAGAGTTTTGGACGACATCCAACAATAAAACCCAACGAATTTCCAGGAATCAAGAATCATTTCTTAAAATCTACATTGTTCTCTATGTATAGCCCAATCATGAGTAAGTCCAATACGTAATTGGCATTTAAGACTTTATAAGAGATAAAATAGCGATTTTACTGACCATAAACTTCATACTTTTAATCTCATCTATATGGGATACTTCAATATGTTTATTTAGTATTAATAAACTGGCCCTTGGCTTCGCATGCATAAAAGTAATTTTCCGCCTTCAAAATTTTGTGTTTCTGAATGAAAGGCATCCTGTTTTCATGCATGCATGCTACTATATATTATGTCGACAGCGCTTGAAATTTATACAAACAAATATTGAGTTTTATCTTTATAACTTTTTTGTAATGAAAACTTAAATAACCTCCTTTTTATTAGGTTAAAAATACTATTACCATTATATGTTGTTTAAAGAATTTCGACATGTTATGACAGATCTCGTATCTATTCATGTTAGAAACTGCCGTTTTCTAACGAGATTCAACAAGACTGTAGATTGGCAGTATTTATGTAGGTCAGGATGGCCGAGCGGTCTAAGGCGCTGCGTTCAGGTCGCAGTCCACTTCTGTGGGCGTGGGTTCGAATCCCACTTCTGACAAAAAATGATTTTTTACCTTTTTTAACGATTTTATACGTTAAAATAAAGAATGTGTCCAAGAGTTACATAATTACTTGTCAACTTATGTCACTTGAGATCAATTTATGACTTAAATTTTTTCGACTCTTCCTTTCGCTTCAAAAATTGATTGAGGTGATGCCTGCATCCATACATATTAACATAGAGAGGTCTTAGGTTTTTGCTTCGTTTACGTGGGCCCTATAAAGATAACCTTGCCATCCTGATCATTAAAAATGAATCATCCTAAAGCAGTAAATAATAGTTCGAAAACCGACTAAAAGGGTACATTATGAATTTAGCAGTTATAAAAGGAATAGGTATATTATATTTAATTTTTTGGCGAGTTGTCTGGTAAAAAATGTCTGTGTTATCATTGCTTCACTGTTTAGCATATAACTTACTGAGTGCACCATTACAAAGCGAAAGCTTTTCTGCATCTATCTGAAAACATATTTCTGCACGACAATTTTTAGATGTAGTTTGATGAAAAACCTCCTTTGTATGGGGAGGCCTATGTCCCGTTGGCGGCTGCACTTCCCGCGCGTACTCATGCTCGTGCCTACGCGTGCGAATCGTGCAATTTATGCCACACCGATAGCACATGATATCGTGCGTTTTGATTTATGGGCATATGTTTGAATTATCGGCATAGCAAGGTATGTTTGCGTGATTGTGTACTTAGAAATCGAGATTAGTTGCTGAGACTTTTGCAGTCACTAATTACACGACTGTGGAAAGTCATTGAATGTTATAATTGGTACAAGCAAGAATAACCTACTTAATTCTATTAAAATGCATGATATACACAAACATTATTTTGTTATTGTTTTTAATTCACACATTCAATAATAAATTAATTTTCAGGGTCTTCTTTTGTAAATTGTTAAATTTCACGGTTTTAGTAAAGTTGCAAAAATATGTTTTACACTTAAACGTCACATTATCATTAAAAAAAACACAATTATGACAGCTCGGGCTAAATACATGTCTCACACTTCGATACCGGGTACAATCAGATTAATAATAATATTATAAAAAGCCAAAAATTAACGTGCTTTCTGTCGTGGTTTTTCCAGGTGCTGACAGGTGCCGCATTCCACCACAAGATCTGGTCATGGTATTATACGTACAAAATGCCAGGAGAGATACGGCAGTGGGTGGACGACAATTTCAACTGTGAAGACATCGCGATGAACTTCCTCGTAGCCAACGTCACGAAAAAACCGCCTATTAAGGTATAAACGATACCTTTTACCTATTCGTACTTATATTTTTAGTGATTACTAATGTTAATGCTTCGAGTTCAAAACTAAAGCTCTAAATTATGGTGCTTTAGTTTCCTGGGTTACAGTCCCATATACACTATACAACATACTATAGCGCCATCTAACGAAGAAATACCGAACTACGGTGTAACTTCTAATCCTGTATAGCGATATGAATAATTCTCTCGCCGATTAGGAACATCAACCGCCAGGCATGAAGACCTCGCCAAGTTGGAGGGACATGACACTCGTTCCTCCACAGTAGGTATCTAGTAGACCGCAATAAGCCTTACTTTGTCGTATAAATAGGAAATATAGCTAGAAAAATGTGGGTATGTGCATATTGATACCTATCCTTTCATGTCAAGTTTACTATTAAAGTAGAAATAGTTATAATTTGCTTGGTTGACGCAATAGTATTAATAATTAAATTTAATTAAAGGAATTATAAATTATATAAACATTTCAAGACTTCTTTATGCTTTTTTTAACACCTATTTATTTCATAAATTTTACGGCAATATACGAGTACGGTCAAGCAATATTTTCATGTTCGATAAACTCGGCCATTAAAACATACTAAGTACGATAATAAAAACTTCGCGTGACTTCAATGTTCATTAATTAATGAGTGATAACTTACTTTAAGTAGTAGTTTAGTAGTAATGTAATTGTTTACTTTACGTTGATAATTTTATTACTTTAATCAAAATTGGATAATATATTTTGTGTATTAAATGGTAGGTGACATAATAAAAAGAAAAATTATTTCTCCAAGTGTGTTTAATTAAAATCTAAAAAAAAACAGTGGCACTCCCGGAAGTGCCGACAAAAGTGAAAACTTGAAATTTAAAAAAAAAAGATTATAAAATCGAAAAAATATATATCTATGTTGTACGTATGTATATACAAAATATATGTTCATAATATATATAGTTATATTGTCAGTGTAATGTATGTAAACGGGGCAATTTATGTACATTAAGTATTTTACAGAGGTGTCGATAACGGTAACAGTGTAACGAGTTCAATGGTTTTTTTTCCATCACAAAAATACATTCTTTGTTTGTTGTTCAAAAATGCCCAACCTCGCCTAAAGAAGTTTTGAACTGAAAATATTAGAATAGGTCTAAATTTTACAAAGATATATACAATCTTTGTAACCGTGGGAGAGCCATTCTCAACCCCCGTCCTACATGGTGTCCAGAAATTCTCTCGTTGTATTTCTCAGAGTGAGTAAGGCTAGAACTTAGTCAAGGTATCTATACGGGACTAGTGCCGTGTTAGCTAACGTTGACATTATAGGAATTGGGATTCTGGATTAAACTCCATCTTGTTTTAATTAATTTCCAGGTAACGCCCCGCAAAAAATTCAAATGTCCAGAATGCACGAACACAGAGATGCTGTCGGCGGACGCCCGGCACATGTCGCAGCGCTCGGCGTGCATCGCGCGCTTCGCCGCCGTGTACGGGCACATGGCGCTGCAGCCCGTGGAGTTC
This sequence comes from Arctia plantaginis, assembly GCA_902825455.1. Classification (NCBI taxonomy): domain Eukaryota; kingdom Metazoa; phylum Arthropoda; class Insecta; order Lepidoptera; family Erebidae; genus Arctia; species Arctia plantaginis. The sequence continues at coordinate 17,844,477 of CADEBD010000422.1, forward strand.
CGCGCCGACCCGCTGCAGTACCGCGAGGTGGGCCCCGGCGTGCCGCACGCCTACCCCGACATTGGGGCTCTGTAAGCCACAGTCCACAGTGAGACACATTTGTTGCCAAATCGCATATATATATATATACTTCGTTGGGTATCGCACACCTACTTTACTGCTGTATGTATGATTTTTCTTTCAGTGTAAGTAAATAATAAAATTCTCATTATATCAAATATAAACTTGGTTATATAAAACTGAAACTATTATCAGTTACATAACCTGCTTAATCTTACTGTTGTTTATTTTAAGCCAAATTAGAATAAAATATTTCTTAATGTGGTTCAACGAAATGGTTACTTTTCTTTTATTACGAAGTTGAATGAACTAGAGACTTATATAAGTCAGACTTTTATCAATTTAACATTATATGTACTATATGAGATTTGTCGCTCCACGAAGAATTCGAAGTTCAGCCGTGTCGTGTGAAAGCCAGCTTTAGACTGAAAGCCGACCCGAACCTAGTTTGGGAAAAAGGCTCAGAGGATAAAATACACTATATGCGATTTGGCAACGAATATTTTAGTGTATTAGCTCGGTAAACTTAGGTAGAGGGCCCTCTGAATTTATACAAGAAAAAGTTTTGTTTTTCATTATAAAATCGTATTTGATGCATCAAACAAAATCGTTTGTGTAAATTAATTAATATAAAAAAAAAAAACATAACCCTGCCAAATAAAATTGTGTCACTTGAGCAGTGGGTATATTCCTGAGGGCCCTGAATGTTAGAATTATCAAAAGTAGTAGGTACGGACAATAACAAATTGAAAGAAGGCTGTAAGTGAAATAAAAATGGGATTTCGTCCCCAATACCAGGGTATGTAGAGTAAAACTGGCGTTATTGCATTCATTTACCACAATACCACACGAGGTACGTTTACGGGGGAAAGTTTATAATTAATTTTACTACAAAAATCAAACAATACTCTCTTTAATTTCAATTTAATTTTTCTATAAATAAACTGCTTCACAGCTTTTTATTTAGTCCATTTGGATTAATAACTAACGCACGATCTGACTGCGTTGAAATAGTTACCTAGGATCAAAAGTTGTGTAATGAACATGATTTATTTGTTCCGTTTGAGTGTAATTTGTCTATAATATGTGTGTATTTAGACATATGTGTGTTTATCAGCAGTCTGGTCATCATAGCACAGCTTCTGCCTAGTTTAGGAATAGATGGCCACGTGTGAGATGTGTCGTAAGAGCCGACTAAGGGAGCAAACCACACAGGACAACAGCACTGCAAAGAGAAGGAAAACTCGAAAAAAAACCCTATACCAACCCAGCAATTCAGAATTCTTTAAAATTGGTATAGTAGGCCAGAACCTCCTTTCTAATTATAGGCCTGTGTCCAGCAGTGGACTATTTAAGGATGTTGATGATGCTTTCAAAATATAGTCTGTACCTGTAAGTTCTGCACCGATTGAGCTGAAGCTGAGCTGTAAATTGACACGATACACAAATCGCTTCAAATAATGTTTTTCGCTTTAGTGTTGCTCCTTATTACTCATCAATGCAATCACAATGTACCACAGCGAAGCGTGGCAGGGTACAACTCGTTTATTTTTTTCAAGACGACTCCCGCATTAGGAATATATCCTGTGTCGCGGGGGACTTTGCAAACAACATGAAACGGATACAAAGAACACCCAGACTCAGAACAACAATTTGTGGATCACACAAAGTGTCATCCCATGTGGGGTTTGAACCCACAACACTCGGTGTAGTAGAAAGCGGCGTGGCGACCGCTTAAACCACTACGCCATCCGTGCAGTCAACTAGTTTATTATTAAGTAGTGGTGTTGTTTATTGAACTGCTAAGTCCATCTAACAAAGCAGTTGAGGCTACTTCCCCCGTAGATGTACAGTCAGTACGAAAAATAACTGTTTTCGGTGTTTTTCGCTCCAATATCCCTTGAACTTACGTTAGGGACTTGCGTTGTGAGCTTATTGGACGGCCTTCGTGTTGATTTGTCATTTAAATGTCAATTTGGTAGGAATATATTCAGTTTTGTTATTGTTTAATGTTTAGAATTAAACTACTTTTGTTGATACGTGCTCTGGAAACTATGGTTTCGATTCACATTTTAGTTTTGCCATTATTTATTTTTGATATTTTATTTTGTTTAATAGCAATTCATTTTTAATTGTATATGAATAATGAAATTTGTAAATGTTTACCATTGAAATTCAAAGAAAAAATGTGAATTGAAACATTTTGTAAGGAAAATAATATACCTGATTGAGCTTTTGAAAAAAAACACGGTTTCCACAATGTGTGACCATAATACTGACATATCCACTAATACAATAACAAGTATTAAGTTTTAACTTAAACACTTGTAGATCTTCTGTTGAGATTTATGTGCATGACTGTACTTTTATGTCAAATGTTTATCACTTACTCACTTGTTTACATTTAATTTGGACATAATTAGTTCACTTTTATTAAGGACACATATTCTTTAATTATAAGTATATTCCACGAGATCATTCAGTGTGGATTTGTATTTAATGAGTTAATAGCATCGATTTTATATTTTTCATGTACAGTCAAGTACATAAATTTCATTAGTAAAGATAACCTCGAGACTTGCCATTCCTTTAACAGTAGAGAATAATATTTTTTGTAGGACAATAAGTTTGTACGTACGTAATAATACCCAAAATTGTTTTCGTGTCAATTCTTACTATTGATGTAATCTGGTTTCTTGTTGTTTGTTAAAATTCACTTTTAAAAACTTCAGCTATTAAAAATTATTTCTATATGTTTTGCTAAATTTTGTATTAACAAAGCAAAAAAAACATACAAAACACCACCACCGATAACTCGAAATCTAATAGAAAAAAAGGGTTTCGTAGTAACATAAACATACGCTTTTCTAGTGAATCACATATTTTTTTCATTTTTTTAAATAAATTTACTAAAATATCGCTCATGACAAATAAGCGGTCAAGGATCCATATAGTTTCAAGATTAATTAAAGTACATTTAAAAATATTTCATTTTTAACCAGCCTCTGAATTTTAACAAACTACAAGGACGAAGAAAAATGTATGTAAAAGTGTTGAAATGTAATGCCATCTGTCCTTAGGAGTGTTAAGAAATGATATTCTAAAGAGTTAGTGAAGGTACATAGTTATATGTAGGTAGTCGATAATAGCGAGATAGTCCATCTTAACATATCGGTGCTTTCGCGGTAATTTAATGTAATTCCTAATACTTTTTAATTATGTAGATATACATGTAGGAGCGCACGGTAGATAGTGAGATGTAATATAATTCTAGTATTTTATTATTTATGTCATGTATATTAATGTATTTATAAATAAAAATATTATATTTTTCGTATTTGCCCCTCTATGGACAAGGTGTGAAATGGGTAGTTGACTGTACTGACATTTTTTTATTAAACGTGTAATCGGTAGATTCTAAAGAAACTTGTATGAAATTGCAAACTTAACGTTATAATAGCTATGAAATTAAAATTAATTAAAAGTATTCCATCAGTCAATCTAGCTTTCACAATACAAGCTCTGCTTAGTTTGAAACTAGATGGCGTTGTGTGTTAGGTGTCCACAATATTATTATTTACTTTCAATGCTGAAAACGAATCCAATTCAATGAGTTTATTTAATCCTTTATTATATAAGAACTGTTAAATTATTTATTATAAACAGAGGCAGCTACCCTATTGTATGTTGGCTACATAATGTAAAAGTAAGTCATAACTTGACAAGGAATTGAACATTTAAAAAAAAATACAATTAACGCAATATTCTTTCACACCTTGTCTTTTGTCATATAAAATGTTAAAAAAAAAACAACGTGTCTGATATTTAAAAACCGCACGTTCCAATTTTAAATGTGTCTTTCTGTATGTCAAACTATGGATGTAAAACTATGTTTAAAATGGCAATGGTTTGTAAAATATAAGTTTACTTAATGTAAAATTAATGCACTCTAAAAAGTTTTATGTAAATATTTTTTACTAAGGAAAGTAATCGTGTGTACAGCCAACATTGCCCAGATCGTACAAATATTGTAAACACATAGGTTAGTTCTAATATACATTTAGTTGTACTAGCTAGGTAATGTTGAAAGAGACGAAAACAATATTGAACAATTTTATATAATATTTTAACCACAACCTAATTTATTTACAAACCAATGAATTTTAACACAATATTTTACCATTTTTACTTTTATATGAAAACAAAGTTTTCGTACTATCAGCAATATAAGTACATATAGAATTAAAAACAATTTATTGTTACATCAACGGTTTACTGATGACTAAATAATATATTTTTTATTGTTTTTATTATTGCTATTTACGAGAATTTAATTTACGTATAGTTTCATTCTTTTACTTTTGATACAATAATGTTTATAAATATTTTGAACTGACTGAATTAGCTACTGGTCGAGTCGTATTAAATATACATACATTTTAGTTGTTTATTTCATTTGAATTTGTAGCCAAAGACTAAAAGACTAGTCTCAAAAGTGTATTTATAATTTCGCATTTAATTTATAAGTGTCAGTGAGTGTATCTTGATATGTGTCGTGTTACCAAAACTATCAGAGTGTCAGACTGATATGTAACTTTATATTTAGAAGTGTGCTAGGTGCTGAACCACGTGCGGAAACTGTAGAATTAGACGGCCTATATGAATGTGACATTAAACAACTCTAATTGGTATAATTTAAATATGTATTTATAAGTGAAGATGATGATTTTTAAAACGATATTATTTTAACTGATGAAATGACAAAAAATATATTTTTTTTTATATAAAGTTAATATTATAAAATATCGTTTTGTGTGTCACAAAGTTCTGTTGTGTAGACATTACAATAGATCAATTTGTAACATAAGAGTGAATCGAGAAACGTATTTAATTGAAAACGTTAAATATTTGTTTTTTTTACTGATATATTTTTTATTTACTTATGAAAATTTTAATTTTATAAGAAACGTATGCAGCTATTAGAACTGCAATAAAATAATAATCAAGCAATAATTTGGGTGTGTAATAATTTGTAAATATATTTGTCCGTGTGGCCTACATGCATAAATATCAGACAAGGTACCTCCTGGCTTTGACACTAGTTCTAGAGGATTAAAAACTTTTTGATGTTTTAATGTAAAATCATTTATTACCATTATATAATCATTTAGTTTGAAAGACTGGATAAGCGCTTTATTATTTACCGGTAAAAAAATAGAAATATTAACCAAGATATTTGATTTTTATTTGGAGTGTGTTCAGCTTTGTTTAAGTGTATATATCACGCAGAATTAGAATCGGTAGAGTTTTTTTTATCACGAGAGATGTTTTGCATTCTGAAAATCATAACTTTATAATTTAATCCGCGCACCAACAAAAATTAAGTGTTTATTTTTAGTGAGTAGAGATTTACCGTGATTTACCACAGAATATACACACCGTAATCAATTTCGTAAACTATTATAAACTCAATTAAAATGATAGGGTTATTGGTAACAATGGTTAATGCTCCTAACTGCTCCGTCAGTCACCTCAGAATAATTGTGTAATGAGCATTATTTGCGTGTCTGGAAGTAATGTATCTATGGTACGGATATATTAAGTAATATGTATGTTTCTCAGTCTGGTTACGATAGTACAGGCTCTACCTATTTTGGTATCAGAAGGTCGTGGGTTAAATAAATCAATTCGTGAACTTTAGAAAAAAAAACTTCACTTGATACTTAGTATGATGAACCATAGAAATTGCCACTCGGTGCTCAATGAATTCTGATAAAACAAAAAAAAATTTGAATGTATTTTCTAGTTATTTTTTTGTTTTTTAACTAAAGTTTTTTTTTGTAATCAAATAATTTTCTACAAGCAATTCGGCCTTTATATATTTATGCATGTGAGTGTATTAGTCAATGTTTGTTTGGTGGTTCATAAATGTGTTTGTAAACTTCAGTGTATGTGTAGATAAATGTTGTTAGTAACTGTAAGTACTTAATAGAGTAATTCGTTGCGATCGTGTACAGCGTGTAAATAGTACATATACTGTGAATAAAAGGAGACATATCAATTTCTATTTATATCTTTTATTTCATTTCTTTTGTCCTTTTCCACTCATCCTGTCATTACCTGAGAACGTTGAAACGCCTTAAATTAACCTTAAACCCTAAGAATAAAACAGATTTTCATACTGTTTTCACTAATAGATTTGGGATTTTTTTATATGCCTGTGTACTGTGTGTAAACATTATATGTATGAGCACAAATTAAAAGTATTTTTTTGCTATTTCTGAATATATTTAATCCAATAGTGTGTTATACAACTATGCTAAACCGACGACGAATTCATTAACACTTCGCACAACTTGAAGAATCCGAAAAATACATTCCTCGTGGGAGCATGACTGGTGTGCGTCGCGTAAATAAAACAGATTTATCTTTCCTAAAAACAAATTCTCTTTATATATCCTCTAAGATTACCACACAATAATGATTTTTTTAAATTACGCAATGGAATGTCGTTATTGCAAAATAAAAAACCTTTTTCCTTCTTTATTTATGACTTTTATTAAACTCTATACCTATCATTAATACCTCACATTATGAATTATGAGCAAACATGAATTGACATTTCATCAAACATTGCCATTTAAACGAATATGGCCAGCTTGCTTTATCTTGAAATAAATCCATTTCATTGCAGATCAATTCTATGATCTGGCCCCGACATTGGTGTGCGTTACCACAGCAAAATAATGTCGAAAATGGTCATTTAAACGTTTTAGATGATTAGTTGCCCCCCTTCTGTAATTGTTAGGCACATTTTTAAATTTGTTTCACTTAATTTTTTTTTGTTATTTCAAAAAAAACATTTCCTGCATGGATAACGTTTGAAACGTTACCGCAGCCGGCCTTTTTTTAAAATTGTAATATTGAAATAAATATTAGCTAAATCATTAGTTATCTGAACGAGGTAAATGTTACAATTTATTTGGTATTTGTATTTTCTTCGGCTGCGAAGTTATTCGAGATACTGATGGTGTAACGTTTGATGGTTTGCTGGATCTCTGAAACGGGTAAGCGGATTGTAACCATCTTTTGTACATAACTTCTTAAGGATTAGTTTTAATTTGTTTAACAATAAAAGAACAAAAATAATGGACAGTTTAAAAAGTATTTAATTAAGTATGAAAACACTTCAATACGTCCTGACACTTTGAATAAGACCTCTAAAGACTTCCTTTAATCGTTATTCTATTGCTTGTACTACCTTCAAATGTATACGAATTTTCGTAAGAATACTGTAAGTGACTAAAAAGTTATGATGAAATGTAGCTCTCCACGTTCACAATCACAATGTGTGCGGCCTTTTTTGGCCACCGATAAACCTGTGTGTGGATATATATAAACTAAATGTTATACCAATAATTAGTTGTTTAGTTCAGTTGTCTACCTGTAAAATTTCAGCATCGTACATATTATAATTAATTTACGAGATATTAAATAAAAGTCAATAGAAGGTGCAAGACCCGACTATATTTAGGTGGTTACGAAAAAGCGATCACCTAGTACATTGTGCTGGTTTTTAAAATATGTAGGATATTATTTGCAAGTTTAGTACGGATATGTACATAAGTGTTACAAAAAACCGCATGTTTCTTAAATAATTGCATTTGCAGTGCATTGCAATTGCAATTTTTCTAAGATATAATTATAATCGACCTATCTATGCAATCAATTGCCCATTATGAATTTTGGCACTTGATTATTTGTTTTTTTTTGTATATATATTCATAAATATATATATTTTAAGAATCGTACTGCATTAACCAAATACACTGTTGCAGAAAAAGCAAGCTACCTAATGTCTAATCTCGAAATTTTATTTAGGAATTGTGTAATCACCTGTACCAATTTAATACCGGTATTATACTGTACATTTGAGAATATTACCTACGAGTAAAAACACTGCACGGCCGCTTTTTTCTAGCCTTCAGAACTCGGTCGAGTTATATACGAATTGCGATGGTTGTCAGTATTATAATTGTATTTCGTTAATTATTTAGTGTAAAGAAATGAAATTTTACATGTGCATAGTTGAATGAATGCACTAATTATTTAAATAGGTTTTATAACACATTTCCTTTAAAATCTCGTGAAATGAGCCTGCATAATATTGCATTTGAAATAGTGGTCCAGTCATGGTAAATTGTCCCATAGCTCATTAATTACTAAGAGTACATCAATGATACTTGGCAAGACGTTGTAGGTGCTTACAAGGTATGTATAAACGTTATAATCTAGACCCTAGTGCATAAGCACTAAGTACTAGGACCTAATAACCTTACTTTACGTTTATATTTATATCTTCCGAATGGTATGGATTTTTTTCAATCTGTTTTTACAAACAGTATAAACAAATTCAAAACAACTTATGAAAAAATCTACAGCTCTCTAGAAAAGCGTTTTATATGAAATTTAGCAAATGGCCAAACGTTGTCGCAGCGGAAACCTGAATATCTTCGCAGTTTATTGACGCACAAATTTCATTTAATCATACACAATTACCTCACGTCATACACTAATTTTTGATACCGTTTTTTTTTCTTCTACGTGCATAGAATAAAAAAAATACTTGTTCGAAACAGTTTTTCGTGAATAACTCCGCAATGGTTAGATGCAAACATTTACTTACCATACACAATTACACGACGTCATACACTAAATATCAAATCAAACAATAAAATTCGAACTTTTTCCGCTGGGGCAACGCACACTCGGGGCACCAGGGATTTCCTTTCTAGGGTACACCTGGTTCCCCGACTACTGGTACCTGAGACGGCGTGCGGTTTTAGTCGGTTCGAGTCCGATATTGCCACCGGTAAGTGGTATCCGAGGGGATTTCCGCACAGAAAAAAAAGGGGCGTCGCCTTTAAAGTACGCAAGTTGTTTTGCTTTAGTTGCGAACTTTAAAGGCAATTGTTTTATGTTAAATGACGATCGGTTGAGTAGTTTAGATACGAGAGAGTAACATACGAACTAACTGTCGCAGTACTTAATTTAAAATTAAGTTATTCTTACCGGCTTCATAAAAGATTAGGGATTTATTACAGCAAATGAACAATGGTAGTTACGTCACCGGATTCGATATCTCTAATTGAATGACGTTGGTCGTATTCACTCGTTTAGGAAACATGCGATTAAAATGATGTAATGTTACCTTAGAAACAGGATTCCAATTGCAGTTAATTAGTGTTAAAACATAATCAGGTAGGCAACCTATATAGGAATTCATAGAATATTGTTATAATTATTAAGAGGAATTAAGTCGATGCGATTGTGGTTTTGTGCTTTTATGAATTATAAATTACGTTACAGTTTTCTCATTATCTTTATATTTAGTTTCCTCATACTATATTCTTAATGTTATAATTTTACAGAAAACCCATGTTATGCTATTCTTTCGCTGCCTTGCACCAAGTGAGTGGGGTTGCCAGAGGTCTAATCCTCGAAATTTGGGGAAAAAGGGCATTTAAGTTTGGCAACACTGTGTAGGTTCAATGTGGTTTGGTTATCGCTGGTGGACAGACTACACAGAGGCTGATTTATTAACATCGTATATCGAAAAATAAAGTATTCAAAACTTTATTTTATTAAACATGTTTACGAAAGGGGTTGGTCAGTTTCTGTTATGTTCCGATCATTGGCTGCCGCTAACCAAACATAAATAGGTAATTCAGACGGGTGAAGGGAAGAAAGTTAATAGGGGTAAGGAATTCACATTTGTCCGTCTGGGGTTATGACACCACTACGACAGGGACATTTAGTGAGATATTTACAATAAACTTCGAAATTTTTGTGGCGACTTTCACATAAAACGAAACAGAAACATGCTTCATTGCCCTTGCTCTAAGGGAGAAACAACTACGCGTCTTTTGTCTCTCGAGTTGCAGGTGACCAATGGCGGCGGAAGTCGTTTACCATCAGGTGACCGGTCTGCTCGTTTACCCCCTGTACCATAAAAAAAATAGAAATATCAGAAATATCTAGATGAGCATTGCAGTTGTCGTGCGGCTTTACCTCACACGGTCTAAAGCCACGAGGTAAAGCCAAATGATTTAAATAACGTGTTTTAAATCGTGTGGATTAAACATAATAAAAAAATAATGTTACAAGAGTGTTAATCTAATCTAATATATCTTATATATAAAATTCTCGTGTCACAATGTTCGTTCCCGTACTCCTCCGAAACGGCTTGACCGATTCTCATGAAAGTTTGTGTGCACATCGGGTAGGTCTGAGAATCGGCCAACATCTATTTTTCATACCACTAAATGGTAAGGGTGACCCATCCCTATTTTTTTTTGTTTTGCAATACAACGTTTTCCGGGTCAGCTAGTAATATATAAAATTCTCGTGTCACGGTGTTAGAAGTTGAACTCCTCCGAAACGGCTAGGCCGATTTTCGTGAAATTTTGTGTGCATATCGGGTAGGTCTGAGAATCGGCCAATATCTATTTTTCATACCCCTATTTTTTTTTTGACAATTCTTTTTGAAATAATGTATATGGCAAAACAACGTTTGCGTTGTTAACCAGTATTTTATAGTAATTTACAGTAAAAAAGATAAAATATGTTATAATACAATTAAAATATTAACAACATTTACATCCAAGCATCAAAACATTCCTCCGCATCAAATGCAAAATTTTTATTTGTGACAATACAGACTCTCGACAGTACAAAAATTCAATTCATTAGCACCCAACATTAAAGTTTTAGAAAAAATGTCTCTACACCTTCTTGGATCTCCGGTCTTGGAAGACTGTTTTCAATATAGAGGACATAGAGAGGACAATATAGAGGCTTATATAGAGGACAAATAAAAAAAAATGGCGATTTTTCGGATCGTTTACTTAAAATTAATGTCCATTCGGCTTTTACTCTTTTCCCTTTTTGTCTTTTTGTAGGAAATTTACACATGAACATAGAAACATTCATCATTTCTCCGCATCTTTGTCACTGCGGAGAAGCTGTTGACAGTCTTGGACATCATGGCCTTTCTTGTAAGAGCGCTGGCCGTATATCTCGACATGCCAATATTAACGACATTATCCGTTATGCTCTTGTTAACGCCGTCGTTCCAACTGTACGTGAACACAATGGTCTGGTACGAGACGGTGGGAAGAGACTTGGGATGGTATGTCTTTGCTGCCATAGAAGATGGGTAAGCCATGGTGTGGGGCGCGGGAGGCTAGGGCTATGTATAAACAACTAGCTAAGCAACTGGTCGACACTTCTCGTGATCAAAACGCCGCCTTTTTTCTAGCACAGAGAAGTAGCGTTGTTATTCAAGGCTTCGTTGTGCACTGCAATATGGGCGGTGCAACTGTTACACATATTTATCTGAGTGTGTAATAAAACAATGCGAAATATTTAATTAAATTCCGCAAAACAAACTGTTTTGTGTACAAGATGGCGGCGGTGGCGCCAGTGCTTATGTGACTAAATTGAGGACTAAAACCATTTTCACAACCGTTCTTAGTCGCATAACCATTTTGTTTGTTTATTTGTTCGTTTGTACTTGACGTAAACTAAGTCAAAAACGCAATGAGCACCCGTGTCACATACTTAAAAGATTTATTAAAGTTGATAATTTTTATTTATCAGTATTTACTGATAAATTAAAATTACCTCTCTCCAGGCTCTCTAGGCATTTTACCCTGGAGTGCCCTCTGGAGCAGCACTTGATTAATTTATCTTTATATACGTTTTTTGGAATTTTGAAATTTAATGGTTCAGGCAGATAGTGGAGAGTATGCCCATACAGTTCGACGCAGCCTTGGCGGCTGTAACGCATAATCACCGAATGTCGAACGCCAAGCGCGACAGCTTTGTGTAAATTCTTGTGTTCTCTATTTTAACTAGTTCATTAGAATCTGCTAAGGCGACTGTACCATTTCGCCCCGTCCGCTGTCTGCCTCAATCGTTACATAAACGTTGTAAGGGGTGCAAATAGACATGTGGTTTCCGAGGAATAGAAAAACAACTTTTAGATTGCTTTTCAAAGCCGACATTAATTCGAGCTAATCCCCCGAACCCAAACCCCTAGTTTTGTTTAGTTATTACATGGATCTTCAACAACAAACGCGAAAATAATTTATTATTTTTATTATATCTTATCACATAGCATTCACAAAAAAGTAATAAATTAATGATCTGATGTATCCTTTATAACTGAATATCAAACATTAAAGTCAAACAACATAGGAATCGGCAATAATTTTTACTCAAAATATAATACCTATAGTGTTAATTATTACACATTAAAAAGACAAATTCGAACACAGCGCATGTCAATATCTCTCACTCAACAATTTAAATTAAGCTCAATTTTTTTACCCATAACAAAAGCAACACAGCAGTGTTCTAAGGACAGGAGAATGGCATTTTGGTACACGGGAGCCCGCGCGCTGCATGCCAGGGGAAATTGTTACAGGACCGCGGTTATTTTATGTGCCTACTCCGTAACTTACTACAGTATTTAGATACTGGTTTATTGTACGAATAAATGTTTCGAATAGTTCAAGTAGAAAAAACGAAACCCAGAAAGTACTGTTAGTCCTCTTTTTGGATTTTCGTTTTGGGACGAGTTAAGAGCGTCGTTGGGTGAGGCCCGTTTAATGTAGGTAACGAATCTTTAACAAAATTGTCAATAATAATGATATATTAATGTAAAAAAAAACACAACAAAGACGTGGCGCTTGTGAACGCTAAAATCGTTTCTTAAATGTGTAGCAAATGACGCTAAGGGTGTAAAATAAGGAATATTTGTACTGGCATAAATAGGGCGCTACCAGCGGTGGACAGTGCGCAGACACTGAGGAACAAGAGGAGGCAGAAATGCCCAAACTAGCTAAAACGGGTGCAGAGGCACTTGTAATCGGATACGCCGTTATTGCGGCGGTAAGACCCGTTATGGAGGAATGGCTCGAGAGGCGTCACGTTACCCTCTCATACCGGCTGACGCAGGTGATCACCGGGAACGGTGGTTTCGGAGATCACCTGTGTCTGATCCGCAAGGAGCCAACGCTTGAGTGCCACTACTGCGATGGCCGGACCGTGGACACGGCCGTCCACACTTTGGCAGAATGCCCGGCATGGGTGGAGCAGAGGCGTGACCTCGTGGTGGCCATCGGAGTGGGAGTCCTCTCGTTCGGTAGTATGATTGTGGCCATGATACATAGCGAGAGTGCGTGAAACTCCTCCGTCTTCTTCTGGAGATCCGAGTTTCTCAAGGAGATGGCGGAGCGGGACCGGGAGAGGTTTAGAACTCTCCCGGCCCGCCAGGACCGGGAACGGGCCAGGTACCGCATACGACTCGGGCACCAAGGGAACATGGGGGTTCCCACATAGGAGGGGGCCATCTACCCGCCGTGGATGTCCTGAGGTACCAGGGATTTCCTTTCTAGGGTACACCTGGTTCCCGGGCTACTGGTAGCCGAGACGGCGTGCGGTTTTTAGTCGGTTCAAGTCCGACATAGTCACCGGTAGGTGGTATCCGAGGGGATTTCCGCACAGAAAAAAAAAAGGCACTGGTAATACAGCTAAGTACAACGTAAGTAACCTTACTTTAAGAAAGAAAACATTCTGGGTGACAATTTAATTTGTGGGAATATTTCTTGATAACACGATACTTCATATGCTCAAGGATATACGAGATTGTAAGCAGCCTTTTCTCAGAGGAGGGGGTAAAACTTATTCCCACGTATATATTTTTGTTGTCCGACGTCCAGTGACCTATGGACGTTTCAAATGTCACGGAAAGCCAGCACCAAATGTTTGCAAGCCCCTACAGTTTTATTTATATTCTTCATTTTTAAAAACATTTCGACAGCAGTTATATTTTTCGTAGGTATGTTATTTTCGTTTTATTTTGACGTGACAACGTCTTATAATTCGATGGAGCCGGCTGCACGCACGAAGAAACATGACTCATGCGGCGTTACCTCGCTCTGAGGCGTTCCATTTAAGGCGTGAAGTGCAAGCGAGAGCGCGGAACGAGTGACAAAGAGGCACAATCGGCCTCCGCGTTCGGCAGCGTTCGACATCTGTCTCTCTCCTACTTGAGTGAGCGATGCGTCCGCGTGGACAGCTGATACTCGTATACAATAATACATTTTTGAAAAATGCAACCATTCCATCAGTATTTTCTTATGACGTTGTCACGTTCAACTATCGTCAGTAAACCGACTTTACAGACAACCGATTTTTTAATTCCACTTAGTCACTGAATAAAAATCTTTGCCCTGTAAAATCTTTGAGCCTGTGACATCTTTGTGTGAAGACCAGATTTCATAAAAAAAATTGGTCCGATTCCCGCCCCGGCACCGATGCGTTTTCAATATAATAGTTGATTTATTATAAAAGGATAAGAAAAGCATAAAAGGAAGGATTACGAATAACTGTTGTTGTCCTATATAACCTTAGATCAATAACCTTAGTCAGAAGTACATGCTAGTATGCTGTTAGTATATTGAATACTTCTAATTGAAATAAGTCGTGCAATTCTATCAGGAGCATGTATTTTACACCAATTTACGTTTCAGGAAAATATTTATCAAGCTCGTTGATAAATAACACCATCAAATTACGGCCTGTTATTTCGATATATTGTTTTAATTAAACTGTTGTTTATGTAGAGACAGAATACCTAATTTATTTTATTGTGGTACACTTTTTCCTTTGTACTACATTACAGATATGACTTGGCTGTTAGTTGATGAGATACAAGTCTGTTTTAGGTTGAATTGAATGGTGGGAGTTGAATTGGTATGTAATCTGTAAGATATTCCTGAAAGACTTCAATGAGTCTGCTCCTGTCATCTGCTATACGAACATATAGAAGTAGGTACTCACAGTGCTTAATTTTTTCGACTTGTTAAAAAAACTCGCAATACCAGACCTTAAATCAATTATAAAATAAAAATTTATTGCAAAATTATCCAAAATGCCAAAATTCAGGCCATGTTATGCGAATAGACAAAAAAATCAGTGGCACTCCCTGAGTGCCGACAGATGTGAAAACTTGTTTTTTTTTTTTTATTATAACAGGAAATGTTTTTGTTTTTTTCGATTCGAAAAGTTTCGACATGAATATTTATATATCTATGTTGTACGTCTATACACAATATACGTTTATATTATAAAATGCATTTATTTACAATAAGGTTGCCAATAGATATAATTTCAAACAGGACACAATACGGGACGCTAAACTCAAAATCAGTAATATCATGAGCTGTCTTTACCATAAAGAAACCGAACAATTGCTAAAAATTTCAAAATAAGAATGACAACTGACAGACGAATACACATACTCAGACATGTACGCACAACGCTCCAACTTAAACTTAGCGAATTAAATAAAAATAGATTGTGGTAAACTGCGATTTCTTTCTATTGTTTCATATGAGATTTATAAAAGATTCTAATATTATGGCTACTGTCCAAATGCATAATCGTTTTTGTATTGATAGCCTCGATAAGCTTAGGCAGGATAAGGCTTAGGCTAAGCCTAGTGTGGCTATCATTGTTAAACAAATTATGTAAATCTGGACTTTAAATAAATTTATTATTATTATTTCTATTATAAGTTATATTATATTATCAATGTTTTTCAACCCAAACTCAACTCTCGTGTAAACGGGGCCATTATATGTAGATACTTATATACAGAGGTGTCGGTAACGGTAACAGTGTCGCGAGTTCAATGGTTTTTTCTCATCTCAAAAAAAGTTTTAATACATGCTCGGTAAAATGCATTAAAATGCCGCAAGCCTGAAAAATATGCAACTTTTTTTTTAAATTAATACTCTACCACATTCCAACAAAGCCGTCTAGTCCCAAACTAAGCAGAGCTTGTATTATGGGTACTAGACAACTGATATACACATACATACATACACATTACATATATACTTTTTTTCTAAATACATACATCTTATACATAGAAACACCCAGACCAAATTAAACAATTAAATGTTCATGCACACAAATGTTTGACTTGATCAGGAATCGAAACCGCGACCTTTAGAATAGCAGTCCGTTACAAAAACCACTACCCTAATTAATGTTAATAAGTTAATGTTGATAAGTTGATAAGTTAATGTTGATAAGTTGATAAGTTAATGTTGATAAGTTAATGTTGATAAGTTTAAAAAAATGGAAAAGGAAGTGTAATGTTTAACTTCGTTATTTTTAAATCAGGATACAAGTAATAAATCATTCATTCAAACAAATTTGTTTAGAATCCGTTGAGTGTGTGACAGATGACATCAACAAACGAACCGTACATTACCGAAAACAAGGACATAGCCATAGTTATAAACTGAACAAATTGAACATACACTAAGTACGAAAACAAAGCTATTCTATTAGGCGGAACAGATGCGATCTTAGCGCACAAAGCTCCCGGCACGCCATATATCCACGCGCGCTTACTTACGACTCGACTAAACGCATTGTCAGCCGCCGATATATTTAAAGTGTACTCCGCAAATCGATGCACGCCTTTGTGCCATCCGACAAGTCGCGCATTGTACTACGCACCAGCGCCGAGGTGTTAATGTCAGACCCCACAAATATGTAGCAAGCGAAAAATAAAGCAAAGATCTTTACAAGCCCGCGCTCGAACCGCGATTTATTTCGCGCGTTACACCAACCAAACAATTTTAATTAGTATGGTCCCAGTTTAATGAATAGAGACATAAAATGCGTCCCCGGATTCCATGAGTTTCGATACCCCATTGGAGCGTTCCTCAATAATTGGCTACTAGATGACGATATTCGGGCGATGGTTGGCATTCGTTTCGTTAGACATTGTTGCGATAAAGGGCTTTTGTGGAAAGTTATATGGACCACAAAGGAATAGTCCGGTTTGAAGTAACTAACAGCGAGAAACCTAACTACTGCATCTACTTGGTGTTATTTTGTGTTCAGGAAAAATCAGAGAGTCCTTAGAACTAAAAGTTTTATTAAAAAATTAAATATTTCACTGCCCTGTTAGTCCAGTGGCTAGTCATTCTCATTATTGAGTCAGAGCTCGTGGGTTAAATTAATGCCCAGTACAAATAGTTGATTGATAAGCACGATCATTGGTTCTGTGTCTGGAGGACACGACAGAGAAACAAGCAATCTCACTTTCGCATTTATAAGAGTATGAGAAAGCCCGAGCGATTATACGTTCAAACACTGATCCTATTGTTAAAATCATTTGTTAATAAACTATACTTAACTAATATGAGGAACATTGTTAATATATAGATACACATATATACATTAATAAGTGAGGAGAGATCAGGTTATCCTTTTTATCAAGTTCGTGCATAGACGAACATAGAAGACATCTAAAATGCATCAATACTGTTTTAAATATACACACTATCGTACTATGCGAAAACGGCTGCAAGAAGCAATTAGAGTCCAGTACATACGTTTTATTTATCGTGGTACCACATGATACGTCAACACATGGCATTCCTTAGTATTAAATTTCTTAAAAGAAGAATTTCTGTATAATTAATTTATATTAATTATACATTAATTATAAAGTCAATTATAATCACAATTGACACTCCGGATTAGGTCAAATTTCACATAAAAATCGTTTTATCTGACTGTGACAAACACACAGATAGACACATGGTAAACATTAATACCCAATTGCATTCGTTATTTGGTACTCTTGTGGTAATTATAAATATTGGGATATCTATAGGGAGGAATTTGGTATTGTGGTTTTATTTATTTATTGTGGATCTACCAATGAGATCGTTCACCAGTCTTCAATTAGCATATGTCAGGATGGCCGAGCGGTCTAAGGCGCTGCGTTCAGGTCGCAGTCCACTTCTGTGGGCGTGGGTTCGAATCCCACTTCTGACAGATACGTTTTTGTTTCATTTTCGTCTTCAGGTAGTTTATATTAAATTACGTGCTTCATTTTTCTAAAACAATAACTAATTTTCTTTTTTTAGATCTATTTCTATTTAAATTTTTACGTAAGTAGGTAATATTTTTTAACTACAGCAGCAGACATCAGAACTAGATATTATTTAATAGTTAATAATAATAATGAATATGTTTACTTAATTCTGTTTTAACGCCACACATGTGTTTTTTTTGTTTAATTTTAATTGATTTCAGTAGATCACAATTACGATTTGACAATTACTAAGTATCACAATTTAACAACAGGCTTGTGTCCACTAATAACAAATTGCTTGGTTTATAGTTCCAATTATAAATGAAGAGACATAGAGAAGAAAAAACCAGTCTATTTCAAATAAAAGTTAAAGATTGTTAATATTTTTAACAAATAAATTCGAACAGAATAGGCATTATGTCACGTGACATCGAACACCAATCAGAAAGTGTTACGTCACGCCACGCAAAACATCATTGTTGTTGTTGACGTTTTCATGCAACAGAGCACGTTACTCCTTATTGTTTTTCGTTTTTAGCATATTTTCTCACCTTAATACAGTTTCAGTTGACACTGGACATAGATGTGAACAGATTTGTTTCACAGACTGTGACGTCATTCAAGACGCCATGACACTATTCAGCGTTTTCAAATGAATTTAAATTGTTTTTAACAAAATACGTACTGTAAATATTGTTTTTTCTTTATAGTAGTAGTATATTGTAGTATATTATAAACCAAGTTTTCAAATTGAGCCTATTATTGCGAAGAGCAGCGGTCCAACAGAAAATCCTTTACACAAAAATTTCATCAACTAAACTGAGGGTAGGTGGTAAAATACAATCTTTAACTGATCATTCAACTTTAGCGAAACGTCACCTTATTTTAATATTTATAATTATCATGCTTGATTTACTACATAAGGCGACATCCATAATAAATTAACAATAACAATAGGTATTAGCATGGCCTGATGCAAAGATTAACATTATACAAGACAAGTAGCCATAATGCTATGTATCAGAGGGTCATCGACACACCTCTATGACAACCACCCTGGCTAGTGTTACCATATATTTTGAATTTAACAGGACATTCCCTAAGTAACAAATTGTCTAAATAAAAGAAGTTGCGTTGCAAGTTCAATTTGTGGGGAGAAGGTTCCGTACAATGAATTTTATATTACTTAGTACGAGCAAAGAGCTTTAGCGTGTAATTTAGACCATAGACACTCCTGTTTATTAAGGATTAAAAAGTATTTCCTGAACATTTTCACAATGCATAAATATAAATGACATTAGGTCCTTTGGCACTGAGTTTTCTTATTGTTACAATTTACGAAACAAAATGAAAAATTGAATTAAATGTGAGTACTTAAATAACTGCAAAGAGGGTTACACGGTTGCCCGAAAACTCACCAGAGGGCCGAGTTCAAGTTTATTTCACATCGACTCGCTCTCGACGGCGAGCGCGTTTAGCGCTGCGATTGGTGGAGATTTCAGTGCGGGACAATCGTAGCGCCGAACGCGGTCACCGTGACGATCGAGTAGAAGTGAAATAAACTCGCACTTTGCCCACTGATTAAAGAAACGACACAGTAAGAAACCGGACCGATCATTACCGAACGCGATTGAGGACTACTGTGGACGCCCTCAGCCTCATCTCGGGGACTTAGGATATTTAGTCAAGTAAGTCACGTGAATAGCTGTTATATAAGTTCGCAGTTTTGAAACATGGCCGTCGGATCCGAAACTAGGAAAAGCCTGTGCTATAGTTACTAGGTTGCTGATAAAAAAGTTTCTAAATACATACATATTATAGATAAATTACACCCAGACACAGAACAAATGATAGAGCTCATCGCACAACTATTAGTCCTATGTGGGAATCGAACCCACGACCTCCGGCTTAGCAGTCGGTTCACTAACCACTAGCCCAAAAGACCAGGGGAATAACTAATTTAACACGTCCCAAATAAATTTCTGAGAAACATAGATCCTCTACGATATGTTATTGAATGGCATTGCGTCAACACTTCCATCCCTGGCGTTGCCACATTAGGCGAGGAATGCGCCCGCTGACGTCAACAGTTTCGTATGTTTAGAAAGTTAATACTTTAATATCAATAATATAATATGATTACTGCTAATGATTACTAACATTTCAATATAAATAAATAATAGAAATATTGTGTGATGCTTCGTAATACACAAAGCTCAAACTAATTACAGTTTGGGTTGGGTTTTAGTACATAGGTTAATAAACGAGTAACAATTTATTTACATCCATACTAATATTATAAATACAAAAGTGTATCTGTCTGTCCTCACGCTTAAACCGCTGAACCGATTTTGATGAGGTATAGAGATAGTTCGGGTATCGGGAAAGGACAGAATTTGTTCTTTAAGGGGGTGAAAAATGGGGTAGAAGGTTGTATGGGGAACCGATTTAGATGTCATTTGGTATGTATATAGTTTGATTTTTGAGGAAGGATATAGACTACGATTTACCGATATGAAAGAGAAAGAGTTTTGAGGTAACAAACAAGCAAATAATTACATAACAATTTTGTCTAAATATTTTGTAATCTCATTTATTACTCTCTTGTGCACATATCTCTGTAACCCAACACAAACACCTAACAAATATCTTGAAATAATAAAACAAAGTCAATATATGATAAGATTTTTGGAAGAGTTATCCTCTACCTCCTAAAGGTCAAGGATCCTTCCAACGTCAGTTCAGCAACATGACATAACGACTACTTAACGCAAAAACCTAAATAGCTAGAGAAACAAGCTAAAACACATTGCCGGGGCTGTAAATTTAGAGGGTTTTTGAAAATCGGTCCAGAATTATCAGAGATATCGCGTAATAAACCAAAAAAAAAAAACAGCCGAATTGATAACCTCCACTTTTGTGTTTTCAAAGTCGGTTAAAAAAGATTGCAAAAAACGGAGAATATTTATTCCTTTTGAGAGACGAAGGTGCGCGGGTTGGCTAGTCTTTCATAAATATGAATACCACTCATCGTCATCATCGTCATCAACGGCCCCTAATAGTCCACTGCTGGGCATAGGCCTCTCCTTAGAAAGGAGGATTTGGCCTACTATACCACGCTGGCCCGAACAGGCCACGTTTGGGTTTGTGTCAAGTTCTCCTTCTCTTTGCAGTGCTGTTGTCCCGGGAACGGGCCAGGTACCGCAGGCGACACAGGCGCCGGAGGTCGCAGAACGACCTCCGTCCTCCATAAGCGCAGGCCTGGGGGTGACAGGTGAGGCCATCTGTCACCCTAGCAGAAGCAGGCCGGGGTGGCGGCGAACGCGTTGCGAAGCGCGCTCGCTTCCAGGGAGCACAGGCAACATGGGGTTCCCACACGGGGGGGGGGGGGGGGGTCGTATACTCGTCTGTAGATGACCCGAGGTATGTCGCGTCACCAGGGACTTCCTTTCTAGGGTATACCTGGTTCCCCGGCTATTAGTACAATGGAATACCACTCACTGAAGATTTTGAATTAAAGTAGAATAAATACTCGTATATTAGAAACGTTATCCATTTCCCACTCTAAAACATTTTTACTACTTACTTTCCTTAAATTAGAAACTGCGATAATTTTTGACGTAATGAAATTACTACAAGCGATATGTTTTTCCCGTACGCAAAATTTAAAGTTAAACCATTTTAATTTATCTGCCGCTATAATCCTAATTACCTACAAATTGTAATCATAAGCTACTATTACAATTTATTGATATGTTGACTAATTAAACCACAAAGGCTCGACATATATTTTAGGTTTTACCTACCTAACTAACTTTTCTATTTCCTCAAACTGAAAAGTGTATTCGTTTAAGTTATTTTTAAAGTTAAGTAAAGCATTATATAATATTATAAAATATTTAATCTGTCGTGAAAAGTTTATATATATGTGTAAGTGTATGTAATAACTATATGAATTTAAATTAAATTTTTAATTGGTCGGATCATAGAATTTATAATTCATAGAATTTGTGGTGTGACGAGTTAAACAGACTATGTCGATTCAACGGCAACATATGACAATATGTCGATTCAAATGTTGCCCTTTCGATGCTTTAAGGAGTTCATAAATAAGGCACTTAAATATTGCTGTCTTATTTGCCTTATCATGTCGCAACAACATATACATCCATGCTAATCCATACTCCATACGAATATTTTAAAAGCGAAAGTGTGTCTATCTTTCTTTTTGTCTGTCTGTCTGTTACCTCTTCACACTTAAACCGCTGAACCGATTTAAATGAAATTTAGTATAGAGATCGTTCGACTACCAGGAAAGGACATAGGATAGTTTTTATCCGAGAAATCGTCCTTTAAGGGGGTGAAAAGGGGGATGGAAGTTTATATGGGGAATCAATAACATCTAAACTGATTTAGATGAAATGTAGTATGGAGATAGTTTGATTCTTGGGGAATGACATACGATTTTCCCGCGATAACCGACGTACACAATGTCGAAGCAGCGAGAAAAAGTTAGTAAATAATATGTGTAGGTGGAATCCCCAAATGGGATACTGCAATGAACTGTAATGACATGTAATTGTCACAAAAAAACGAATTTTGCGATATTCAATAACAGTGATACGATTATTTCAACGAGTTAAAGATATTAATGAAATACAATTTAAATAGAAAACTAGATATTAAGCGATTGCAAAGAAAATACAAATATGGAGCTTATGGGTTTCAGAATGCGTTATTTTGATCAGCTGTCTAACCAGACCGCCCGACCTTAAGAAAAAAAAAAAAACTAGACATATATTCCACACGCCGCAGCCGTCTCCGATCCCGAGAGGGCTAGTACTTTGGTTACCAGACTGCTGATATATATTACAAAAAACAATGATTATAGATATATAGTCCGCTGAGGGATATAGGCCTCTCCTTAGAAAGGAGGTTTTACTTACTATACACGCTGGCCAGATGGGTTGGTATAAGGTTTGTGTCAAGTTTTCCATCTCCTTGCAGTGCTGTTGTCCTGTGCAGTTTGCTCCATTAGTCGGCTGAATGAATAGGGGTGGTGACAATTCGTATTCTTAAGCCGTCATCACACGGATAACATTATTATAGATAAACAACACCCAAACACAGAAGAAATGGTACTCATGGCACAATATTTATTCCTGATCTCACCACCTCTAGCTTAGCAGTCAGGTTCGCTGAAAGGGCTTCAAATTCAAACCAGTAGTTACTGAGATTAGCATTTTCAACCAAACAAACAAACACTTCAGCTTTACAATATTAGTATAGATGTAGGTACATTCAACGGGTTTATAAAATAACATTTGTTTACCTACCGTGGGAGAGCCATGCTTCGGCACGAATGGGCCGGCTCGACCGGAGTGATACCTCGGCCTCAAAGAAAACCGGTGTTAAGCAATTCTTTTGTTGCCTTTCACGAGTGAGTGAGGTTACCCCTCTTAATCCCCCGCTGACTCGAGCGGGAGGGACTCCAAGGGCAGCAACGCACTTGTGACTTTTGAGTTGCAGGTGTCTATGGGCAGCGGTAGTTGCTTACCATCAGGTGACCCGTCTGCTCGTTTGACCCCTTATAGCATAAAAAATAATGTTTCTTACTGCTGACATCGCATACTGAACGTGTATCTACAATCTTCAGGGATCGAACTTAATCGTTTAACCATTAATCTTTCCTATCCTTTACCAGAAAATTGTAGGTTCGATTTCCTTATTGTACAAAAAATGTGGTGGTCCGTAAAGTCGTCCGTGGTACAGAAATCAGTCCAAGTGCGTAAATTGTCTTACGTTTTTAAAAGTGGAAAGGTCCACTTGCGGCATCATGATCAGTAGTAGTAACATGTTCAAGCCATAACCAACGGGACCTTCCTTTCGCGGATATCCGGTGTATTCCACCTGACATATAACTGCAGTCTATATATAGAGTCACTGAGTCATTTTGTTTGTTTGTTTTACTGATCTCAGTGACGTTACTAAAAACAGTTAGAAATTTCCATTTAATTTATTTTATGGTTATTGATACACTGTAGGCTTAAAATCCTTGAAAGAATCTTTAGATTTTATGTCAAATGTAGGGAATACCATTGGGCGGCCGGATGGCGTAGTTGTTTGTGTATCGGATTGCTACGCCAAAGGTCGCGGGTTCGATTCAGGCTCTAATCAAACATTTGTGTGCTTGAACATTTAATGTTTGATTTGGTCTGGGTGTTTCTATGTATGATATGTATGTATTTATCAACTGTCTAGTACCCATAGCATAAACTCTGCTTAGTTTGAGACTAGATGGCGTTGTGTGAATGTGGTACAGACTATTATATTTTTATATTATACTAGCTGACCCGGCAAACGTTGTTTTGCCATGTACATTATTTCAATTTTTTTTGTAAAAAAAATATATTTTTTAGGGGTATGAAAAATAGATGTTGGCCGATTCTCAGACCTACCCGATATGCACACAAAATTTTAAGAAAATCGGTCGAGCCGTTTCGGAGGAGTTCAACCACGCTCACCGTGACGGCGGATAGGCTGATGATGATTATTGCTGTTACTGTCTGCTTCTATTTTAGTCAATTATAAACCTGGAACGGTAAAGAGTAGATTGAATGGGTTTTTCTTGGAAAGTGGAGACAAAAGTGGTACTCGCCTGGAGTACCACCTTTGTTTTCACTTTCTGTTAGGTTTCATTTATTAATAAAAAATAACAATAATGGAGTAAACGTCATTCCTTTATTACTAACGCTGTCTTTTCTTATGTTTGACCGGGTCTTGAAAAAACTTTTAACTTTTTCAAATCTCCGGAATACGACAAAATCAAGGTGTGGAATATAAAATAAAATGGACCAAATTTTTGTATGATCTGCAAATATTTATTTCGGAGTTTGGGTGTTTTCTATGTATAATATGTAAGAATGTATTTACAAAAAATATATATAAAAAGTAATATAAAACATTCTATCAGTCAATCTAGCTTTCATAGTAAAAGTTCTGCTTAGTTTGAAACTAGATGGCGTTGTGTGTTGAAAGTCAAAGGCCACCGATTACCAATAGTGGGGGAATTTCTTGACGCAACAGGTAAAATGTAACCTTATAAAGGATATATTTCGATTAAAATATAAATGTATTTATATATATTATGTGATAACGATTAATTAATACGGTTTGCCCGTTATTTAATGCATAATTAATATGATTATAGACATTTATTTTTAGTACGAAGGTTTCTTGAAATTAAATTAAATAACGTTTAGTTTTACGGCGCGGTTTTGGAGCATTCGAATGCCACGTTGAAGATCACCGTTTGGATTTCCGCTCGGTGCAAATATTTGTATTCATAAATATTGGCAAAAAAAATATTGGTATCTAAGAAAGTGTCCTTAGCAGTGTTCTATAACCCATATTACAATATCTGGTCCTTATGTATGAAATGCATAAACAAAAAGTTTATTATGAAATAAAAAAACCGCTATTGTAGATCTAACTTTACATATATAAAATACTCTCGATATGCCCGGTATATTATAGTAGCTACCAGCATTAGCAGTATATAAAAAAAAACATGCTCTCTAATAAACGTCACAGTTTTACAATAATGGACTATAATATTATTCTAAACATGCCAATAAAAGATAATTATAATATCCGATGTTCTTTGGGTTGTTCAACTCTGAATCAGAATCATAAAAAAACCCTTTAAAAGGAGAAACGTGACAATTCGCACTGAAAGTGGGCGGCCCAGCGGTTGATTGTTGTGAAAATTTACAAATTTCTGCTAATAAGTCAGTGACTTTAGTTTTTTTTTTATATTTTGCTTCCATTACGTTTGAAAATGAAAAACTGATTTAATATAATACTGCCTTGGTAGACGCCGTCGCAACGGTGCAGGAGCTAGCGGTGTGTGACATTTGTACTAAAAACTACGCCGGCGACCGGACTCAGACGCCTCGTACTCTAGGGTGGACCCGGAACATGTAATCAAGGACCTTGAATCGACACTGAAATAACACAAAAAAAATAAAAAATAATAATAATAAATGTCTCACATTACTATTTTTCCTAGAGGTAGTTGAAAGAAAAGAGAAAACAATAATTTTTTTACTTTGATTCCCACAATATAACATGTTCTATAGACTTTTTTTATGTCAGAGGGGGCAGACGAGCAGACGGGTTACCTGGGCCTCAATCCTGCTATTTTATGTTCACGCTAAGCCACTGTCATACCACTGACACGCTATTGAGATGCCATCGAGTGGCCATTGGCATCGGTATAAATATCGGTAGTTGAAAATATATTACGTTTTTTGAGGAAATGATTTAATGTTTTTATTATAATAAATTATTAAAAAAATAAAATATTTAATACTATTATTTTTTAAACTATGATATTTTATATTGTCATCGGTCCTCGATATATCTACAAAGTTCACAAACTCTTTTAAAACTTTTTTTTTTCTTAAAGGTTTGAAGGACTAACAAAAAATCATATTAAAATTATTTTTTGAACAGTTCTTCAAAAAACTATGAAAGATTAAGTTATTTCATTCTAGGAGGTTATTTAAAATGAGCATACCTATATTTAATCGTTTATTATCAAGCTTATATATAGTGTAGGTACGAGTATATATCTATAGTTGTTTGTTTCTAGGCAATTACATTATAAATAATAGATTGGGTGTGCAGTGACGAATGCGGTACAATGATAAACGGCTTCATTGTAATTATAATTGATTTAAATTCCTTTGTTTAAATAGGCTGACTCCATGAAAGAACCATGTGTGAAGGTATTTGATCATCTGTCGCGTGCCAATGTAAATACTAGTCGCCGACAAAAGGAGAAATCGTTTCGAAGCATTTGAGTTTATAATGTAATACTATGTTTGTTCAATGCTTCGAAGCAAATAACTTTGAATAAGTCTTTTTTTTTGTTGACGGGGTAGAAAATCCCTTCGGATCTCCTGCTCCTCGGGGACTCAGGAGCCAGGAGTATTTGGTGATTCCGCTAAAAACCGTCATCGTTAAAACGGGTTATTGTCTGCGGTATTTCCGGACCGATACGACCTTTAAACCTTCAAGAAAAGAGCGTACTCCTTCCTAAGAGGCCTGCAACGCGTTTGTGACTCCTGACCCGCTTGCTCGTCTACCCCCTCTAGCATAAAAAGAAACCGGCCTCAGGTGGCTCTACTCTGGGAGGACCCGGACCATGTCATTTCAGGTCCTCCCCGACTATGAATAGGTCTAGATACTGATTTATTGTGATAGCGGGATCGGTCTTCACAACAACAGGTAGTTCGAGTATGTAACCCTGCCCTTCTCAAGCAATTACTGATGGCCTTTAAGGGCCGTAAAGACAATATCCTCTTTGCCTTCTCTTCTCAACAAAATTTTCTATTTCACACAGTGGAAGTATATTTACCCAAGTTTCATTCCCTAAGGACCTGGTCTGGTTTGGTTAGTGGAAACTCCACATTCTCCTGGCTCCTACATCCCCAAGGAGCCGGAGATCTGAAGGGATTTTCCACCCCATCAACAAAAAAAAGTATGTATCTTCGAACGTGATTTTGATCCACTTCAAAACGTCGAGTTAAATTAAAACTTTGCATCCTTATCAAGGACCTTTTTCTTTTCCATACCCAAAAATACGGTAGTGTCTTTTGCCACGTACTAAGGCGTGTGCTGAGGCATTAGTGATAAACTTACTTGTTACTTTTTACTCTCAATAAGATAAAAATCATCATTAACGACCAAAAAAAAGGAAAAATGAAAAAAAAACTAAGTAAAAACGCTTTTGTAGCTATCCGAACTAAAAATTAGGAAATAATTTTCTATAAGTTCAAAAAGAAATATTTTACCGTAAAAAAGCGTGAGGTGCTTTTCAAGGTATTTTATAATATAATATTTTTATTTTGCCCAATTTATATCAGTAAAATATTTTACAACAATTGAGATCTATCACGTTTTTAGGGTTCCGTACTTCAAAAGGTAAAAAAGGAACCCTTATAAGATCACTTTCTTGTCCGTCTGTCCGTGTGTCACCGCCGATTTTCTCAGGAACAATTACAATTCTCATCTACCGCAAGTATCCTATAGGTTTCGGGTCGAAAATCTATATGGTTGTTCCCTTTGACCTAGAATCTCGAAATTTGGCAAAAAGAAACGTCTTACAGCACAAATAAAGGAGTAAGTCCAAAAAATAAAAAAAAGGTGAAAATTAAGAAAAATTTTGGTATGTACTTACAAATTTTCGCGAAAAATTACGTAAATTTGGGTAGGTACGGAACACTCGGCGCACGAATTCGACTCGTACCTGACCGGTTTTTTTTCCGAGAAAATGATCTTTCGTTTTGAACTAATAGGAAATTAATTCCTAATTTTTACAAAAGAGTGTTTTTTTGTTATTTGAACTAAAAATTTATTTTTAGTACAACAAGCAGTCGGGTCACCTGATGGTAAGTAACTATCGCCGTCCATGAACACCTGCAACTCAAGAGTCAGAAATTAGGTGCCGCCCTTTGAGTCTCTCCCTCTAGAGTTCGGAGGAGAACTCGCCCTTTTTTTTCCGTGCGGAAATCCCTTCGGATACCACCTGTCGGTGGCATGTCGGACTCGAACCGACTAAAGTCTCGGGTACTAATAGCCGGGGAACCAGGTATACCCTAGGAGAACTCCCCCTGGGTTTGGGCTATGCTAACCTCTCTCTGCTTTCTGCGAGGCCGTGGTATCACTCCAGTCGAGCTTGCCCATTCGTGCCGAGACTTGGCTTTCCCACGGACTTGCCCCTATTCCATGAGACTACGTTATCGTGTAGTACTTCTTCAACTTGTATGAAAAATTTCACGATATATAACCGTCTGGCAGTCCGTCTGTGACCATGGCCAGTGCAACCTGATGTATACTACCTACAGTGAGCGCGTTCATTCCCCTTCCTTTTTTTTTTTTTTTTTTTCCGTGCGGAAATCCCCTCGGATACCACCTGTCGGTGGCATGTCGGACTCGAACCGACTAAAACCGCACGCCGTCTCGGGAATATAGCCGGGGAACCAGGTATACCCTAGAAGGGAAGTCCCTGGTGCCCCGACACGCGTTCATTCCCCTGATAACAATTATAATTATATTGCAAAACATGATAGTTTAAGACTTAAAAAAAAACAGATGATCGGTTGAGTAGTTAGAGGGTAAAAAATAACCCATAAATTTACTTTTGTATTTACTTATAGGGTTTACCCTATAAGTAAATACATAAAGGCTGAAAGATAAAAGATAAAACCTGAAGAAATGTGTTTGTTTACAGACACTTTAACTTCCGTTCAATTTTAATGTTATCTCTACTGTTCCTAAAGTAAAAAGAAAACAATATTGAAAGGGACTAATTAATCTTAGACACTTTTATGAAGTGTTTAAGATTAATTAGTCCCTTAAACCTAAGTTTAATTAGTTAAGTTTATTAGGTTAACTAACTGAGGAAGCTGCTAATGAGTAAATTAGAAACGTATTACCGTCGCGTCTCGTCTCACAAAAGGACAGAATGGTGGTGCGGGAGCGATCAACGTTCATAGACGTCGAGTTATATATATAGGATTAAGGTACAAAATACAAAAAGTACAAAACACGATTGCATACGATGTGTCGTATGTTAAGATCACGATCGCTGAAATTTTTTATCAAAAGTAACGATCGAAAATTTCTTCTAGATTTGTGGATGATTTTTTTTTTAACTTTTTGTTCGAAATTTAAGTTTACGAAACAATTTTAAAATATTAAATTCTTGTGATCAACGAATTTATACTAGTGTGTTGTGTTTTGTTTCTGGTTATGATTGGGCCGCTGAGGATATAAAGCGGGCATCGCATAATTCCGCACAATACACTAAACTTTGTATGAATACCTAAACACTAAATGTACGACTAAATACTAAAGTTTAAAATGTTCATGTATTTGTAATCGAGCAATTGATAAAACCGTTTAGTGTAATTTACTTGAGTTAAAAAATATAACGTTAAGAGGCTAAGAGACTGCTCGATTTTAATCAAAGCTTCTGACTAACTTGCAGTGTGTGTGATAGCTATAATTTTTTAATGTACCTATCTTATAGTATTGGGAAATCCTTTTATTATTGGAAAAAACATTAGTTATATAGAAAGGAGTGGTTACCTCAGCCCGTAAGTGAATATAAACTGTGTACTTTAGCAATAGCGTTTCTACTAGCTATCTAGAAGTAGGTAGGTACGCACCACACATACATATTAAGTAGGTAAACGTAATGAGCCATGGTTAGGTAGGTATGTATGTATCATTCAATACCTAAGTGACGTGACAAAGTTTTTAATTATTAGACGTGAAAATCGCCAGGTGCGAGTAGGAGGGATTTCAGTGGCCCCCATTTGACCGTCGATTGCCATATTTGGCACGGCTTGCGTCTAAATATGGCTCTGGCACTGCCCACCGCCCCGCCGCTGCGCCCGAGCCGCTCCACTTCCGACTCTATTATTTCTATTTACGAAATAAACTCAAAATAAAAGCTCTATTTTCATACGGATTTCGGGCACTGAAACGTTCGCAAGTTCCCGGCGAACATTCGCTTTTCTACGGATGTGTCGGGTTACGACCGCGCTCAGCGTTTTCGTCCCGCTTCACGAGTATTGCGTGCGCCGTGCGAGACAGAGACAGATAGAAGTCGAGGCGCGCGGGACGCAGTCGCGCGAAGTCAGTTGCGGTCCGAGCGGCCGAGTCGTCAGTCCCGCCCTCGGTTCTTTCGCGTTTTCGGTCAGTCCTCAGTCATCCGTTCGTCGTTCGGACGGTGAGGTGTGAATTGCGCTTGCGCGCACCGGTTACTGTGGCGTACTGCGAGGTTATAATGGACGCGCCCGGCGGAGCGCGGGAGCCCCGCTTTGGGTCGCCGTACGGTATGGGACTACTCGGCGATATGCAGGACATGTACAGCGCAGGCCGGCCGCCAAGTGCACTCGGTGGCGGCGGGCTACGGCCTGGCATGCAGCCTTGTCCGATGCCGCGCACTGGTGTCAAGAGGACCTCGGACCAGTGCTACGACGAGCGACCCTCACAAAGCGTTGGCCTCGACCACTGCCCCATCTCCGACATAGCGGACGATGGCTATGCATCTCTCCAGCCCAAGAAATCGCCACCTTCTAATGGCAAAAAGACTAAGGGTCGTGTCAAGATCAAAATGGAATACATTGACAACAAACTGCGACGGTACACGACATTCTCCAAACGGAAGACTGGTATTATGAAGAAGGTGGGTGGCCGGGACCGGTTTTGGCAATATTCCATATGGGTCATCTTGGAGCGCTGGCTACTTGCAACCAGCGCTAGTGTCAGAGTGCATAACAATGTAAAAGTTTATTGCAGATATGAGTGGTTTAAGCTATAAATTTATCTCCGTATAGGTCAGTTATTAAGAAATTTTGTGTTCAAAGTTCTATTGTGTGCGGTGTCACTCACCATAAACTGCATATAGAACTGCTCTCATTTACTCGTGGCACAAATGTCTTTACAATCAGTTAAAGCATTACTAATGCCAGGTAATTACAGTGTTGTAAAATAATTAAAATAATAAACAATTTAAGTTTTTACAAAGTTGTTTGTTGATGGGCCTTCTACAAATATACTAAATGTAAATGATCAAGTCCCAGAAACATGGTATGTGTTATATATGTAACATTAAATCTAATTGAAATGAAATGATTATCCCTATTGTAAAAAGTAATTACACAGCATTGTAATAAAGTAGTACTTACCAAAATTACTACTCAGTATCAAGGGATGATTGACATAACCGAAGTGATCAATGAATTGTTAAAGCCACATAAACACAAAAATCCTAAATAATTGGCAGGCCCCATGGTAGATACATTAAAATAGTGATATATGGTGAAATAAATCGTGAAATTAGTTCTAAAACACAAGAAATCAACCATTGTTTTGAGTAGAGAGGTTATATCTTGTTCAACGCTGAAACCCATGGAATATTGCCGAAAACGTGACCCTATGATTTTTTTTCTTTTATTATTGGTCTATTTTCTGTTCGAAAAGCTCGTAAACATGTGTTTTATGATTATTTATTGTGTTTTTGTGAACATTTGTGATGAAAGTTTTGACAGCTGTCAGCTGTTTCGAGGTTACCTCTGTGAGTATTTTATAGTTTATTTGCAAGTTTACTACTCGTGTTCGTCATCAATTAATGTGTTTACGTAATTGTTGTAACATACAATCCATTTTGCAGTTTTACAGTGTAATTTTAGTCAATTATTCCATAAATAGAAACTGTCATATTTTACTTATGAAAGGCGTCGGGAGATGGCGCTACAAGTCGCAATCTGTTTACTATCGCAGGCATAGACATAGAACTCATTTTAGACCGTTTTCGTCGTATTTGTAGTTCGTTCAAAAATGTTTTTCATTTGCTGGTTATTTTTACAGTATTCTCTACCGTTTAAACAGTAATAATTCATGTTTTCCCATGTACCTATTGAGTTGTAATGTTTATCATTCCGTCAAAACTGCACAGTTTGGTTGTAGAACATTGTTTCAATATTATTAAAATAATTAAATATGAATACGAATAAAAAATGTAGGCACCCCTGAAAAATAAAGAAGAATATTTCTCTCGAATTTATGTTTTATAATCCGTGGATAAAATCAATATAATAATTCCGTGTGGTGACGGATTAAAAAAACGGAGTGTTACCACTCCTATTCACTCCGTGTCGTAAGAGCCGACTGAGGGAGCAAACTACGCAAGAAACAAACCTTATACCAACCCGTCTGGCCAGCGTGATATAGTAGGACAAAACCTCCTTTCTAAGGAGAGGCCTATGACCAGCAGTGGAATAGTAAGGGCTGTTGATGATGATGATGATTTTCTAATGAATTGAATAAGGGTAGTCTTCTTTTATTATAATCGTCGTGAATACCTATCGACAACGCTCTTATTAAAATTGGCCTGAAAACGTACTAGTGACTCTTGCAAGTGTCAATGGACACCGGAAGTCGCTTACCATCAGGTGCACCCATCTACTCGTATGCCTTGAAAAAAATCATCTTGTTACAATATTATATATTGAATTATGTACCTAACTATTAGGCTATTAGGATTTAAAAATTCGAAATGTTGGCATTACATTATTCTTAGAGATAGACAATATTTTTTGTCTATGAATAGATAAAGGTATTTAATATAGAAGAGGCTTGTGGCTAAGTAGTAATCGAGTAAGTTAGCACATTGCAAAGTTAAGCACTCCTGGTCAAGTCAGTCTATGGATTGGTGACCATTCCTGAGATTGATCCGTGCCTCGTAGAGCACGTTACGCCTTCGGACCCGGTTGCCATACTAACATCTGTGGTGATCTTTATGGTTAGTTAGCCCTAAAAAAAGTGCGGCAATAGTCGTGATGGTTGTGGAGATCTGATGGCATTCGCTCGAAGTAAAAAATCGAAGTTCAACCGTATCTTAGTAGACTTAAAGCCGACCCCAACCTGGTTTGGGAAAAAGGCTCTGAGGAAGATAAATATTGAGCACGCTATCACACCATAGCATTGTAACTATTAAGACTGTGTTTTGTTTGTGGAATTTAAAAATCGCTGCCTTAGTGGGTTCGATTCCCGTACCGGGTAAAATTTTAAAGGGGTTTTTGAGAGGGAAAATAGCCTAAGTTATTCCTTATATAGACAGTTACCTTTTAGTAAAATATTATCAAAATCGGCCCAGCCGTTTAGAAAATTACTCGCAACAAACAGAAAGACAGACAAAGTAAACTGGTTTTTAGGCATAGGTATCGTGCAAATAACCGAGTGAGCATTAAAAATATATATTATTTTGACATTACGAACAGACACTTGAATTTTGTTTATTTGTATATATAAAAGCGGTAAAAAAGTGTTCAAATGGTTTAATGTATATCTATATAGTATAATATATTCCTTTTAAGATCGCATTTGCTTCCATTAAAGTATAATGTAATACGCATGTACTTAGTTACTTCAATAAAATGATTTAAGATGTTCATGTTTTATCATAATACTCGTATAATTCATTGTAGTATGAATAAATCACAACACGAATAAATATCACAATCCTGACCCAGTCTCATTAGAATTTTTTTAATATAAATTTATTCCGTAATTAAATGTAATTCACTAAAAACATTCTTTGTTAGTTTAAATTTAATGCGCTGTCGTACAGGTCATATAATTATCATGAAATAATTTGCTAGACTTTGACAAGGATAAAACATTTTAGAAATGTGGAATTGCTTCCAACTTTATAATGTTATAACATTATGTGCTTATATTTCATCGTAGAGATGTTGTCCGTGTGGTAACGGATTAAGAATACAAATTATCACCACCCCAATTCATCCCGTGGGTGTCGTAAGAGCCGACTAAGGGAGCAAACTAAGCAGGACAACAGCACTGCAAAGAGAAGGAAAACTTGAAACAAACCCTATACCAACCCTTCTGGCCAACGTGGTATAGTAGGCCAAAACCTCCTTTCTAAGGAGAGGCCTATGTCCAGCAGTGGACTAGTATAGGCTGTTGATGATGATGTTGCTCCACTCTACATTCTCTATCGCATATATCATGGAGAGTGCTTCGAGGGATTGTTCGGATTAATACCGACTGCAACTTTCCGTCATCGTTCCACAGGCAAAATTTCGATCCCCATCATCTCGATAGGTGGAGCTCCACTACTATGCGCTTTTTGAAACACTTTTTTGCCTCGCACAACCAATCTGTGGAACGGGTTATCGTCTGCGGTATTTCCGGACCGATACGACCTTCAAACCTTCAAGAAAAGAGCGTACTCTTGGCGATGGGCACTTTCCATCAGGTGACCCGTGTGCTCGTCTGACCCCGCTGACATAAAAAAAACTGCGATTTATCCGCTAAATTAATAATATAAAATGATACAAAATATAATTAACCATACAACTCACATAGATAATATGGGTTTAGTTTTATCACAGAACAAAGAATATTATTCCTTTTTCTGTGGGTTTTAACTTGACATCGTTTGAAAATAAAGTTTCTCTCAGCATTACGCTATCTAATAATACCCTTTTTTTTTTTTCCGTGCGGAAATCCCCTCGGATACCACCTGTCGGTGGCATGTCGGACTCGAACCGACTAAAACCGCACGCCGTCTCGGGTACTTATAGCCGGGGAACCAGGTATACCCTAGAAAGGAAGTCCCTGGTGAGTCTAATAATACCCTAACTTTGATGAACTTAGCAAAGACAAGCGGAATGGCGTTCTAGAGTTTACGTATACATGTGTGTGTAGGTACGTGGTATATAACATATTAATTATTAATTATACATACATCATAGATTCTCAAAATACGTGACTCCAAGGTAATATTTAAAGTCCGTCAAGAATTCTATTTGATGCGTATCTAAAGTTGAATCTGCAATAATGTGAAACGTCTCTTCGGCTATATTACACAGTTTTATTAATTTTTACCTTATATTTTAATATGTAAATCGAAATCGTATGCAAAAAAAATCTGTTGGGCAAGGCGCAAGTGCTTTATTATAGCATACTAAGTTTTGTTAAAAACGTCATAAACAAGCATTAATTTTTATACACAGCACATGTCAAATTATATTTTGACAGATGTGACACGAAATGAGAGATAACGCCACGTGGCATTAAGGCCGCCTCGTGCAAAGTGTAATGCAGGAAATGTAAAAAATAAAAATAAATGAAAGATCCAACTATACATTATTTTTCAAGATATGGGTTCAACGAGCATACATACAGGTAACTTAAAATTTGACAGTGTTGCTAGATTCAAATTTTAAAGAAGCGGGTAGCAGGCATTGGGAAATAAGACAATAAGTTCATATAAATAGTGTTATATCAATAATTTTTATATCCTTTACGATACGAATCTACATTCACATTTATAGTTTCACTTTTAAACTTTCGCGCTCTTTTTATCATTAAAGTCTTCTGACTATGTTGATTCTTCTGTTTTGGTTTCTACTGATTCTTCCAACAACTAAGACAACTAAGGCAACTCACTAAGAAGGCCTCAAGAAACTCAGTCCAGTCTGGGTATTAACGCAATAATATAATAGGTATTACATAATTTGAATTGCCCGTAGTCTCGGCCAGAATGCACTGGTCGTGGTCACACACTTATCTATATTTTTTTATAAAAAACAATCAAACATCACAAACTAATCTTGGCGTTATGTTTTAAGTTATTTTAAAACTAATTGCTCGTCTGCCATAATGGTTTAAAACTTGTCAAATGAACGAACCAAAAACCAAATACATGTATATTATACTCTTGTGTATAAGACGAATAATAAATATTTTTTGAGTTATTAGCTTACTAATTGACGGGCAAACTAATTGCGTTTTGTAATATAAGGAAATTTATAAAATTATTATAAAGTTTATTAAATGTAGTTTAGGAAATAATCATTAGAACAGATATATAAATACACTACACACAAGCACAAGAAAAAAAAACAGTCATATTAGGTGTAAGAAGGGAAGGGCAAAATAATAACTGGTATGTTTGTCCGTATAATTGTTAGTTATTGCAAAAAAAAAAAATGACCATCTATGGTTCAAATTGCGCATCACCAAATTCATGAACACAGGGTCGCAAGTAAACTTATATCTTATATAAGTATTTATACGTTCTCTACATCTTACTACCTAACAGTTGAAATCGTAGATAATTTGGCTATGTGGTGTTGACGCACAAATAATGTTGTACTTACTGTTGAGCCCTCTTTGACCCAGAACCTCATTAAAACTTCTTTGCTATCTTAGGCAGCCAGAAAACAACTTCAATATACCGGTAAATATTAGATGTATGCACAAACAAGCAAGTTATTTCCTATATCCCACGGGTTACGGCTACCAGTAGCTTCATTAACCACAAGACATTGTCAATCTATGCGTGTAGTGATGTCTGAACTCGCTGTGATGTCCGTCAAAATCAGCCTGATGCAAATAGTGAGGGACGCCGGAGGCATGCGCTAATGGTAACTAGATGCGCACTTTATATGTAAGAAAGATTAGAGGAAACTGTACAGTCGCAGATTGATGAGATACCTTAGTGGCTTTATATTTGCAAAATAAAATATTGTAACGTGTTGACGGGCTTGTTGGCTTGTTGATCCAGTATTCAGGGATCCTGTCTGCTAAGTCAGAGGTGGGATCGACTCTCCGGGAAAAAATTGTGTTCAGTCCGGGTGTAATTTATCTATGCAAATTAAAAAAAAAAGGTTATTTGCACGATACCTATGCCTAAAAGCAGTTTAAATATTTTTTGTCTATTTGTACCGGGTAATCTTCAAAAGGGCTAGAACGATTTTGATAATATTTTACGGTAGTAGGTAGCTGTCTATATAAGGAGTAATTTAGGCCATTTTTCCTCAGAAAATCCCTATAAAATTTTGCTCGGTCCGGGATCGAGCCCTCATGGACTGCAGTCGCATATCGTACTACACCAGTAAGGCAACGGTTTTTAAATTCCACGCGAACGAAGTCGCGGGTACCAGCTAGTCTATAATATGTATTTATTTAGAAACTATAAATAAATACGTATATTGTATAATTATTTAGAAAAAAATGTACTCTTTGACGACGATAGGCCCTTAGTAAATGTAAGTGGGAAATGGACTTAGTAAATATGACCAAAATTATAGTTGCCAAAGATTGGGCGTTTTAAAACATCTCTGTCTAACCCCACTTGACAACTTTGTGTGGATATTATTGGCCAAACCATGGCCATTATTAGTTTCACCACTATTTCGAGTAATATACAGTTTGTTTCCCTTGATCCGCTTTTGTATCTTGACCCATTCTGTTTAAGATTTAAAAGGTCATAAATTATCATTAAAAAATGAACAATTATTTATAACCAGCTAATATTTTAATCTATTTATGTGTTTTAGTCGATTAGCAAAACAAATCAGTGATTGAAAATACTACAGGTGTAGGTTTTCGTTTTATGTATTTCGCCGCCCAGTATCTTTGTTTGGAATGTTAGTGATTTACGATACTATTAAAAAAATACAGCAATGTTATACGAGAATCCATTGAAATAGTCGATTACAATCATTTTGTCTTCAAACCGCTACTTTGTTTTTTTTTTTAATTTTATCCAAAATTATTTAAAAAAATAAAGATTATTCTTGTAAAGAATTACAGACTGCGTCAGAGTCAGCGCGCACGCAAGCTATCCTGTCGCGCAGCGGGTATCAAAGTCGCCGCTTGCGTTGTTACTTGTTAGCCAACTAAACGCTGCGTCGCAAGCGCATCCGT
This sequence comes from Arctia plantaginis, assembly GCA_902825455.1. Classification (NCBI taxonomy): domain Eukaryota; kingdom Metazoa; phylum Arthropoda; class Insecta; order Lepidoptera; family Erebidae; genus Arctia; species Arctia plantaginis. The sequence goes on from CADEBD010000422.1 coordinate 17,882,830, forward strand.
CCGCTCTCGTTATGCGCAGGCGCTATAAACTGCCCACTTGTGCTTTACTGGAACCTAAAACTTTAATGTAGACAGTTTTAAATATTTTAATGTATTTTACGCTGTTTTTTTTTGTTTCTATCTGGAAGAATAAATCCCAACAACAAATGTAAAATTAGCTAGAGTTATGGTTACAATTTGATAAAACAAGATTGCTATATAGAGATCATTTTGTCTTATACAATTATATTAACAGTATTTTTGCTACCCTTTATATTTTGACAGGGTTCAGTCCGAGACTGGGGGCTACCCCCCCAGTCTCGGACTGAACCCTGAATGTTCGGAATGTTCTAACCTCTAATCTACCGATTTAAAGTCCGATGTGACTTTTACGTTACTACGTACCTTTCTACTTTCCCACTTATAAACGCTTGTTTTTTAATTTATCACAATATTGGAATCAATAATATTCTTCATTAGTATTTGGTGCACACGCCCAAAAATATTGACGAAATTACTTTTGACAAGGTGTCAAGATAGCAAAATATAAATTTGTAATGCAATCCAACTGTCCTAGTGGCTATTGCGTATTACATCACTTAACAAGCTATTATTTATTTGTCTTCAAAACCACACAAATGTCTTGGTCTCTAGTATTGCTTAAATATTGTAGCATCAAGCGAAGAAAAGACACTTACTAACATCTGAAGCTAATCAATGTAAGGTAGTGCTCATCAATTCGGTGCACCTATCACCTCGTGCAACTGGGACTTTAATTGCGACGCCCCAGGGGCCGTCAGGGCAACACGACGCCATTTTGTTATCCGCATACCGCTGCATTGTGCCGACTTGTCATGAAAATTGCCGACAATATGTTCTTTGGGGTTTGTAGAAACCGTAAGACAAACTCTTGTTGTTGTTAGAAGCTATAGTTGGGTAAGCAAACATAAATTTATTTATGGACAACGGTTTAGTGTCAAAGAAAAAAAATGTAGGGATACTTTGAAAGTCCAAAGATAGTGTGTGTGTGTTCGCTGTTCATTAGAAGCAATGATGATATTACGGCGCATTTATAAATCAAAACGTGCTCTTTTAGAAATGATAATAGCCCTCATTGTTTAGCGCGTTCCTCCAATGCAAGAATAAATTATACAGTCCGATGTAGGCGTTCCGATATAGTCCTTAAAGAGGACATTTTAATAAATTTAAAATAACGATTATCGTTGTCTGGCGGAGTCGTGATTTCGTTAGGTTCGTGGTTGGGTCTAGGGCCGGAATAAGTCGTCACGAACGATTACTAAATTAATTAGGACCTAGCTCGGATGTAGATTGCGCTTGAGATTATTTTCCCACACGACTTGACGACGCTTAGATCTTAAGATTTTGTGAACTATTGTTTAATGTTCGGCGACGGAGATATCTTTGTTAATTGTGAACTGACAGCTTTGGTAGTTTCGATGACCTAAAGGACCTCTTGGAGTAAAACGGCTAGCGAGAATATTATGGAAATTATTCACGGTTATATGAGTATTATACATTTTGCGAAAACCAAGAGACAGCACTGTAAGGGAATACCTAGGCGGAACAATTATTTGTTGCGCCTACACTAATTACGGCGCCGCGGACTCACATCTGCGACCCATATCTCACGGCCCGCAGTTTTGTAATGCTAATGCGAGTACTACCCGACCTGTGCGCCTATTTGCCGCTCTTTCGCGTTTCGCTACATTATTAAACGTTCCCGAATTAGACGTAGTAATGGATTGCGGACGAAAAATTTCTCATTAACTTCGCTGGAATGGTTTGCTGCGTTGCGGTTTCATTTTTTAAGACTATTGTCACGAAAATGTAATTAAATACAAAACTGCTTAAATGTTTTGTGTTACAAAGAATGAGAACCAGATAGTTATCGCACCTACCAATTTTTGGTTTATTACTCATTAAAGCGTGGTTTTCACAACGCTAAGAAAGTATTAATATTATTATTAGGCAAGTATAATCAAGATTAGTAAACAATTTCTACATTGTAAAGTTGAGGAATAACTGGAATAACAAACAAATGCTGCATAGTGTGGGTTAATTCTATCTATCTACATTTGACTGTCGTGGACGAAATGAAAGCGCCAAATATGGACACGAAAATACCAGGAGAGCATCAAGTATGAAGAGGTCCTCTGCTCCCGGCGGAGCGCATTATACCGGCCATTTTTCGTTAAACTACGTGAACTGTTGCTGAACCATTTCAAATAGATGGCGCTTCAATTTATAATTCCTTCTGGAAAGCTTATTAATGTTAAAACTCTACATTTTGTATTTTTCTTGGTATTTCTAATCAGCCATCTGCGAAACACCAGTTTTTTCCCTAACATTATTCCTTGAAAAATAAAATATTAAGAATTTAAAAAAGTTAGCAAACAATGAAGATTTTTTGCTAAGTACGTCGAGGGCGCCCCTGCAAAACATTACGGTTCGTTAGCACCCAGCGCGACCGCGTAACCAACTCACTTACCAGGCGTCCACGTTTGTAAGAGAGGTTGTCAAACGTGTCCATATTTTAAAGGTCCTCCGTTAACCTAATCGTTACTCCCTGTTAGCTGGAAAACGGGCGTAAGCGGGGGACGAGGTGGATCAATAGCAATTGGACGGTGGAAAGGGAATGTCTGGCGCGTCGGCCCGCCTCCCAACGACACCTTGTGTGAACGCCTCGTTGTCATGAGCGCCTAGTATTTTGGTGCCATTGCAGTTCCTTGTTACGTTCATTCGATCCAATAGATTAATTGATTAGAAATTTCCAATGATCGTTTTTTTTTAATTCGCATATTTCAACAAAATCTGAATCGGCATCGAGTCTAATTACACGTAATAATTTACCTAATATAACAGATATGGAACGACAAGTTGTTATTGTCGCAACTAGGTAGCTGCACTGATTAGCCTGCGGGACGACATCTGTCGGCATGTTAGACCGACTAATAGTCGGGCTTATCGGTCGGCATAGTTCGTTAGTAGTCGGACACACATCAAAAGAGTTTTCGAGACTCACGACTGAAACGATCACGATGCCAGTTTTCGAGAAAACCGAGTTATGCTCACGAATACATGGTAACTTTTGTCATTAATGTCGGTCAACATGATAAAACATGCGATTGTGTTCAATTCAGTTCAAATAATTGCATTGTTTGAATTTAGACCCCTTTGTATCAGCAGGTGGAATTTCTTAGTATAGGGGCAATATGATCTCATTCACAATAACCAAATATGAGCAATTATCTTTTCTGATTCAGTCGTCAGTCTTGTAATAGTCCGGATGTTTTTGAATGTTTTCTGTTTAATTGCAAATGTTCTCCATAACTACGATTAAATTACACTTTGTCAGATCGCACTGGGATACAAATTTAGAGAATATTAAAGTAATCGTATAAAGATGCCTCGAACTCTACTGTAACAGAATAGATTTACTTTGAACAATTGTGTCTCGAAAAAACGTTGTGCTATCTGCGGAAAAACTATCTGCGGAAACCGTGAAACCAGCTGACGTTTAAAATACTGGGATTTCTGAATACTATTTTTTTTGCCATAATTAAATGAACTTGGGGGAACTTTGACATATAGCTTGGAAATGATCGTCAAAAGAATCATGAACGCTTCAAAATAAAGTGTAATTTTAATGTCTTAAGGCGTCGTACTAAGTGCAGAAAATGTTTCTCAAGTGTCGTACAATTGTTTTATTTTATCCAAATGAATATTTAATAACAGTGCAAACGAATCGTTGTAATTTATAAGGACTAATTGAAAAGTTAAACCCGCCTCCGTACAGGTGTGAATATAACAGGCTTCCTAGAAATGTTAGCCGTTGCTTATTTTATTAAAAAAAAAAGTTGTTTGTAATTTGTCATTTTGGCGGCATTTAGCACAAAGTATTAACTGTCTCCTTAATAGAATAACTTATTTATTGTTGATACTTTTTATTGTATTGTGTACATGAAGTTTCCACCTTTTGGAGAACACTGCTGAAATTAATTTGGAGATAAATAATATTTCTGTTGAGGTAATTATTTTATATTTCTGTCATAATAATTGAAATTAAATTGTCGTAACTGTGTTTATTATAAACGAATTTAAGCCAAGCTTTGACACTTTGGGTAATGAGAATTAATTAAATAGAAAACAATCTTGTTAAATAATATGATTATTTTATACGTATCTAAAAACACGGTTGCCTATTTTCACTTTTTTATACTGTATTCCTATATATAGAAACTAGCTGACTCGGCAAACGTTGTATTGCAAAACAAAAAAAAAAATAGGGATGGGTCACCCTTACCATTTAGGGGTATGAAAAATAGATGTTGGCCGACTCTCAGACCTACCCGATGTGCACACAAAATTTCATGAGAATCGGTCAAGCCGTTTCGGAGGAGTACGGGAACGAACATTGTGACACGAGAATTTTATATTATAGAAATAGAGTCGAACATCTACCACTAAGAACCAAGATTGATTATTCTGTTATCCGTACGCAGTATTTAAAAAAAAACTGAGATAGTGTATTGTTACCTGTCGATTGTATTTTTAAACGCGCGCTTCACAATGGTCGCGCTATCTTATTACACTTGCAGATAGATTCACTCATTATCGCGTGTAATGAGGACCCTTTTGCACAAAGAAACGGAGCGTGGAACAAGACGTAGGAGTAGCGGTTTTAATTAACTCTTTTAGAAGAGAAAAGACAGGAAAAAATTTGAATCAACTGTTTAAAAGAAATGGTTTTTGTATGACTGAGCTTTCAATACAATTTTATATCGCTTTTGGTGGAAAGAAGCTGATGTAAATAGCTTTATAATCTTATTGTTGGAACACTGATCGATATGGTATGGACTTTTATATATTTTGTTTCTTATATTTAATTGACTTAAGTTGTTGAAGTTTGGTTTGGCTTGCGTGAGCTTGTTGTCGATCGGGGCTTGTGTCGGTTTTTGAACACAGGTCAAAGGAAGATTGCGGCAAGCGCTTGCGACGTATTTCCATGTTACCGCGAGATTGTTGTTCACTGCATAATTTAATAATACTTGAGCAGTCGGGAATCAACAATAAGTCTCAATGTTCTACTGGTTGAGTAGTAGGGCGAGAGGATTTTTTTTATTTATCGTATCGTGTTTAGTATGGCCGTATAAGTTTGCCCTTCCAGAGGACACTAACACACTCGCAAGCGGGTAAACGTGAAAAAAGAAATTGACGTGTTTATCCCCGAAGGGCGAGGCAAATTAAACGCCTACATTTAAAAGCATATAATTTTTTAAGCAAACACACGTAATATATATTATATAAATTTTATGTTATAAGTAAATTAAAATCAGACACAGAACAAATGATCGTGCTTATCACTCAATATTTGTTCTAGGAGAAACTCGATATCAGGATAGCGACACTAGGCCAACAGCCCCGGCAATAACTAGATAGACGGTATTTTTGGGATGTGATGCCTTTATCGTTGATGCTTATCCCTTGAGCCAAAAATACCGCTACCTAAGAAGATACTATGACGTGATCCAAAGCCGGTTTTATGCATGTAGGTCCCGTGGGATATATCAGAGATAACTATGCTTGGCATCTGTTTTATAATTGGTGTATCGATGTGATTCAGATGTAACTGTTTTAATTTTATTCCTGTTAACTATCTCGATTTAGGGTCTGTAGAGCAAGTGATGATTAATAATAAAAATAAACATTTACTTCACAACTATGAAAAAAAGCGAATGAACTTTGTCTGGCCAGTTGGCCTAGTAGTTAGTGATTCTGACTGCTAAGCTAGAGGTCGTGGGTTCGATTCCCACCCAGGACAATTAATTGTGTGATAAGTACGATCATTTATTCTGTGTCTAGGTGTGATTCATCTAAAATATGTATGTATTTCGAAATATATAAGTATGTTTAGCAGGAGTCTGGTTAGCATAGTACAGGCTCTACCTAGTTCCTGGTGAGACGGCCTTGTGTGAGCTTATTTTTATTTAGCTGGAGTATGCATAAAATCATAAGTTTTAATTGTAATATTTGTTTAATTATATAGACTATTTCTTAATAAATTGAGTCTATTCTATGTTTAACCTAAAATAGAATAAAACGTTTAAACCATTTCAAGTGCAACAGAGCTTCTCTGTCCAGCATTTAGTAGGTACTATTTATCTTCAGCCAGTGTCATAAATATCCATACTTATTTCTGTCATTTCATCTACGGTTTTCATTGATATGCAACAGAACTATTCAAAGGCAAATAGTTGTAATATAATACACAAAATATTATATTATTATTACAATAAGCTACATATTATTACTATTAACAATAATAGTAAATAATAATAATTTGGGACACCTAAAACACGGCTATCTAAAACTGACACACAGCAGACTACTGATACATATACATATATTATTAAAAACATACATAATATACATAAATTACACTCGGACATAGAATTAAAGAACCTGCTCATCACATTATTAGTTATTTCCAATAAGAATCGAACCCATGACCTCTGTAGCAGTCATGATCACCGAACTCACAACACAATTATATTGTCTATGTACTCGTATCTAATTTTTGGGCATTTTGACAAAAACATCTTATCGATATTATGAATACATAATCTCTAATCACAATTACATATTTGTATTGTGGCTAAGTATAATTATTTTGCTTCCATAACTGTTAATAAATCTATAAATATTATTGCGTATGCGATAGTGGTCACACTACACGCCGTCACCTGCGCGATTAACGATGCGCCCGCGCAACTGGTTCGACCGAAATAGTCGATCAGGTGTCCCATTTAAAACATGTCGCGATGGTCACCGTAATAAATTTTGATTGTTTACTAAATGTTTACCTATTTGTACACGTCTTAATACGTTTTGCAAAAGGTAATTATTTTTGCAATTTGTTGGTATGTTGCTGCTGTCGAACTGCACTCACTCGCTGGAGGTGTTTTTTAGGTTCTTTTTTATTTCGAACAGCCTTTTTTTATAACAACTTTTGAATTTGTTGACAGTATTCATATGTCCTCTTTTTTATAGATATGTCACTGGTAATAAAAAATGGAGAATTTGTCTATTATGTAGTAAATCAGGTTCTTAAATGTTATAATTGTATATTTGCATATTTAATTGACTTTAAGCTTAAACATTAAAGCCTTACCGACATCCTTTCTATGTCAGATCTTATCAGTCACCGGAGTCGCGAAAAAACTTCGAAAGCAATTCGTGTCTACCATAGAGATCTGTGATATCTGTCGTTCTGTCAAAATTTCCGAACGCGCCAGGGCAGCGGGACTCCATCCATAATGTATCGGTCTTCGGAATGTCATACATAAAACATTAACGAGTAGTTTTTATTTGCTTGCGATTCGAAGGCACAACTGCATCTTTTTTACAAACAATTAAAAAATCTGATACATAGATTTTGGTGGGAATCAGTACGTTTCGCCGCCAATGTCATGAAATTTAAAAACGGAAAAACTCTACCTGTCTAACTGATGTAGGAATTTCAAACATTTAAACTGAATATTCAATCTTGTGGCTCTGCGAATGCTTTTCAAACGCAATCCTTTTTGCAAGATCTTGAAACCCTGAATAGTTAAAGCTGGTTTTTAATTTTTACCCGTCATACCCCTGTGATATGTCTTTAGAATACTTACTGCAAGTCAAAATAGTTATATTGAAGGTATAGAATGCGCCCATCGTTGTTAGTGTTACGGCTACCGCCCACGCGAGCGGTCGCGCGGTGGCAACCACAAAACCACAACGTCGTCACGTGCGCGCCCACGTGACGCCTACTAATGCATAACATTGCGAAAAAAACTAAATCTCTTAAACGTAACTCCTGCTTTAACCTTGAGATTTAATGCCTTCGTTAAATTTTTGCACGTGGGTTAGTCAGGCTCTGATTCTTTTGTTCAATGTGTCCAAGGAATTGGAGGTATTAAGTTTTCTTTCGAAAGTACTATGCATTTAAAACACTATTAAGGGTTGGAATAGATCGCATTAAAGGCTTTTATTCTTTACAGAAAACATATTTTTTTTCCGAAATCGTGCACTTCAGCAAATGAGCATTTCCGATAATCTCAATAAGTCGCGTGTTAGTCGTTAATTAAGCTATTTGTCAGATGCCGGGACAATTTACATTTCTCCCACAATCTTAGGGATTCTCCGTGGTTCGAAGCTGCTCAACGACGTATTATTATCCTTTTAGGGAGGGCGGCATCCTCACACAGTCACTTGGCGTCCACCGAACCTTTTATTGGGACCACCTGTGTTGGTTTGCTCGGACGTATGAATTGTCCCGTAAATAAGGTTAGCGGAATATTTACTCGTAACTGCCTTAAAGCTATTTAGTGGCACTGCGATTCATTTGCATAAGACCGAGACAGAAATTAGCATTTAACACGGAGTGCATTCTTCACAATCTAAATCTTCGATTGCATTGAATCGACGTTCGTTCCAATATTAGAAATTCTATCAAGAATCTTAACAAACGCAACGAGATCATCCACATAAAGCTCGGCACGATAGCAAATACATTAACATGTAAGCTATCGGTTCTTGCTGGGTACACTTGTCGTACAGAAGTATAAAAATGTCCCGCACGCAACACAATTCATGAGAACTCGTTCTGGGCAGCGACAGGCCATCAAGTTAGTTCAGTTCGCAGGTGAAATGTATTGACAACTGGTCTTCCTTGATGCGTATCGGCGTGATGGTATCGTCGTGGCGGCGCTTCAGTCGGCTCCTGTTACCCTCGGACCCGTTGCATTGTGGAGATCACAGATAAAGCTTGTTATTTAGCGCTAAAATTTATTCAGCCATGAGAGGCCATTAAGAAAAGAATTATTAACAGTTGGACATGTTTGAGTTCACAAACTGGTGACAGCGTGTTGAGTTATGTTTGTTCTTTCGCGTGTTCCAGTAATGAATTGAATGTTAATACATTTAATAAATTCATCTCGATATCGCAGCACGCACGATACGTGCCGCGAAAATACTTGGCTACGCTAGTTGTACTCGCCATAATTGATTCAACATTTGTATTTGTACTCTATATATGAATGAATGAAGTTCATTTATGAAAATCAAGTTAACGTCAACACTCAATAAATGGTTATAAATAAACAGGAAATCATGTCTGTGGGGCGACACAATAAATTAAGGGTTTGGTCCATTCGCCATTCATAAACTAATCTTGTATGTTTATGAATGAAACTGCCATTAAACTATGAACGTATAATCTCCGATGCCATTGCGGTCGATATCGACGCCCGAACGCATTTGCATACGACACTAGGCTCAATCACAGTATCTATAGAACACCCAGTTTGCTATATTGACTTAAGGATTGCCCATTGTTTCGTGGATTGTGTATTGTTAACTCTAAATCCTATTGTCGCATGAGATTTGATCGTTTAATTGAATCTTCCTTATATTGTTCGTCTAATAATAGCTTTGTAATATCTGGTAGCTTTTGGGTCTATTTAACAATCTTGCTTATAATTGTTTGCGAATGCTTAACTAATTTTATAATAAGACAATCCATCAATTAAAAGAACTGCACTTTCCGATTTAAATTCTTTATTTAAGTGGTTATCTTCAATAGCTTGTAGATTATCTAGACGGTGACAAATTGAAATGTTGCTTTATTGGAAATTTTTACACGGTCTCGGTATTAATCTTGATCGTAGCAATGGCGCTCTAGCCGAGTTATACAGACGATAACACACCGGTTCTGCGTAATCGGTAATTATTGTTTAAGCGTCGTTTAAACTAATCGCCGTAGACGCCGCTAACCGATGGCGAGTGCTACTTTGACGCCGTCCAACGTGCAATCTCTTGCCTGGGCTGAATGACAATTTCAATATTACCGATACACATTTTTGCTTAATGAACAAGACTAACAACATTCACTTTGTAATTACTGTGATACGTTTTCATTAACAGCTGATTTAAGTCTGATTTACGCAATTTGCTCATGTTATTTAGGTCTTTTTATGTATTTTTTATATTTATTACCTACAAGCTATACTGGATTGAGACCTTTATATTATTAACTAAATTATATAATACGTATATTGCAAAAGTGGCAATTTTGTTCACTGTAGGTTCAGCAGCGTACATATTATTGTGGCATTGTTATCTTAAATAAGACATTCCCTGCGTGCGTAGGTTTTTATATCAGAATTATCGTGTGCAACATCTCCAATGTAATTTACATACTGTACCGCTATTCATGGAAACATCAGAACGTCCAGTTCGCTCTGAATCATGATTTTTTACTGTAATCAAGTTTTCGGTCACATCTGAGGACCTCTCAAAACAAACAAGCCGCAAATTCTTGCAGCCTTACATTTGCTGTTGATTTTAACGATTTCGATACTCATTCACCTTGTAATTTGGTTCCACTGCCGTACTTGGATAGCAAAACTTAAATTGGCGTAGTTAATAGTGTGCGGGTATTCTTAATCGTTGATTAAACATGTGGCTTCCGTTTGGAAGGCAAAGTGTGATAATGATGGAACTTTCACTCTTCAATCATTACCGGCGCTGAAGATGATTACAGCGAACTCGAAACCGCCACCCCCTATAGATTTGTATGATTTATTGTTGTGTTTGCGGCAGAATACGAATCATCCTTTTATATTATTGATTGTACAAGCACTTATTAGTGTCAAGTAACTGAGCACTCGTTAATATTATTATTATTGTACCCTTTTCACAGTCATGATGACTTAGCCTTTTAATGTATTTTTGGAAATGAAAATGAAAAGAAGACCAAAACACGATTGCTAAAATCGAGTCGACAGTGTCACAATTTAGTCTCTTGATGCTAATAACTCCATCTTTATAACTTATTCCCATCAGAGTTGAATCAACTCAACGTCCTTACTGTAATGGCATCATCCTTGCCATAAAGGATGGGCGATGACGTCGTATTCACACAAATACAGCGTATGCCACGTGGATCGCTTCGGTAGGCAAAAGACGAATACGGCCCGTTTAAACCTTTTACGTCTAATCCAGTCGAGTACTGTCCGCAAATGGCAACCTGGCCTTTCATAACCTGTTTTTGGGGTTTCCTTAGCCCCTTGTTAAGGTTGCTTTTTATAAAAATCGCACGTGGTATGTGACGTACGTATACATACCGTTATCGACGTATTTTGTGTTCAAAATATTTATGTGAATGAAAGTTGGCTGTCAATCGTCACGCGATCGACTTTTATAATTAATATTTCACGTTTTTCGTTCTATTTCTGATTCTGATTGCATGATAGTATTTCATTGCTTTTAATCGCTTTGATTTAATTACCAATTTTTTTTGGTTTGATTTTGCCTGCAAAGTAATGAGGGTCTCTTTCGTGCACAGGAAGCTGGTAGATATCTGCGACTCTTCTTTGTTAAATAGTTTAGAGATAAAATCGTAAGAAAAATGCGACCTTACGGGAGTTCCCCTATATTTAATATATAGACAATATAAAACTTGGCATACCGAGTTTCCTGCAAACTGATTAAACTAAATGCTCAACGGTTAGCCTTGCAAGTGAGCGACTTGTCTTGCTGCTTCATTACCATATGAATTGCTATCTAGCCACCGTAAGATGATAATAGTTTAACACCTTGCTACCAGTGAAAGTGAATCGATGAAGAATATGGAGCGTCTCATTTTCGGGTTGGTTTATTTTGCAAGATGAAATTGTCTTACAAGTGGTGCTTGATACCTTTTATAATCTGTTTTATCTGAAAGAATTATGATTCCAAATTGTTAAATTCCTGCTATGTCGTTATTTTGAGCCTCGTTAAAAAGAAAATGCTCTAGATACTTATAATGAATTATACCTTTATTTTGTTGCAGTGTAGTCGCAGATAGGGTGTTTTGCTCGAAACAGGATAAGTCCACGGCTGCAGAGTCTGGACAGAAATAAATATTTTCTTAAATCTTATAGAATATTAAGGCGTTTTTAACATAATTGATAAAGTTGATCATAAACACCTAAAGTAATTATGATTGTCTCATAAACCACAACTGTTTTTGAGTTATGTTTCATCACACATTAGACTTTTTTCAGTTTTAACAATGTCTTAGAGTTAATTGATACCTGTTTCTTCTTACTCCACCTCTTTTAGTTTGTGATAACCGTTAATGTTGTTAGTTGGTGGAAGTTGTACGATATATTGACTTACTTCGTTGCAAGAACCTGCTTGTTTATAGTTTATGTATACTTGCATTCCAATATTGCAAGCTGCATCTGTTTTTAAAACACCATTACAAATTATTGCCACTGTCCACTATAATCTTCTCGTTTTTTCTTCAAAATAAATGTCAATATGCCCCTTAACTATAGAGCTGTTAAAGCCAAATTGCACAATGATCGACAGTTTTACGTTCGAAACTCCAATAAAATTAAAATGTCGTAAAGGACGAATGTGCACCAAAAATCGACAGAAGAATCATTGGGTATTCGTAATATTACAATATTATTAGTCAGTCTTTGTAATTTTTATGTAAATTCTGGTTTCTTGTTTCCCAGAAACGTTACTTTTAGTGTGACCGTTGAGCTTACCAACGCAGATTTTAACAAGACGGGCTTGCAATTAAGGACTGTTTACCGGCTATTAATTTTTGGCAATAAAAGAGGAGCACGCATGAAATGATCGGTACGCATGCGCTCTCGGATGCTCCGTGGGAAAAGCGGTCGCTTTGTACTCCATTGTACTCGCAATTAGCTGTTTTTTTGGTACGCCTTGTCGCGGGTCGCACTTGTCACTGCAATGTCGTATCGCTATGTCCTGGTCCGAATGCTTTCGACTCTTAATTCGTAAAGTTACCACAACGCTTACATAGCGCTCAATTTTTTCAAGAAAAACTTGAAACAGACAAAAATTCATGACAATCAAATGTACTTTTTGCAACTCATAAGTGGTTATTCACGTGTGAACGGTTTGACTGGCGTTTTTCATCATCAGTTGTCCGTTTTAAAGTTCTTGTTTTATTTTCGAAAATTTATTTTAATTTTGAATCATTCATTTCGTCGTTGTAATAAAATATTTCTTTTGCCTTTAAATCTTTTTATTTCGATTGGATTTCTTCGGAGGTGGCCTTTAATCCCGGAAACAATTCGCCCTTACAAAGTGAAGTATTTACCTCACAGTCGTTGTGTTTTATGACCATTTGATTTGTGACAAACTTGACGAAGATTAAATTTTAACACGTTTGTCTCGATTCTATTCCTTGAATAAGTTAATAATAAATTAAATGAGTTAGTTTCGTGGAAATGTTTAGGTAAAAATGACTATTTCGCGGACGTTTTATTTATTTACCTATTCGCCGCTATCAAATAATCTAAACTTTCATAATTTGTAACATTTCATAAATCGCCGTGGCAACGTGTTCCCAGCGCTAACTGGCCGATTATCTTGTTTATAGAGCTATTAGCCGGCGTACTATCGGATTCTGTATCTGATCTCCGCAAAAAGTGTAGTTTTCATCGCCCAGCAGACGACAGCTAGGATGAAACTCGGCGCGAGTTTCAAGGCTAGGGCTGCTGCGGTTTCTTCGCGAATGAACTTTTATATAGATATGTTTTTTAACTTTGTAAGACAGAAATAATGTATTTATTACTGTCGCCCTCTGGAACGCTCTTCCCCAGGAAATCAGAATGACACCTAGTCATTCGTCATTCTTTCAAAGCGAAAGTGAGAATCCTCACAACGTAGCTACATCATCATTGGATTAATACCAATATTATATGAACTATGTATATTATGTATGTATATATATTTGTGTGTATGTATGTGTAATTGTGTTGGTATATGTATGTATGTAAATAATGTTATTCAATCAGATAGTATATTATATATTCCTTCTTTGTGTCCCCATGTTTTTCGCTTTTCGTGTAAATGTATTTCTTGGTCTTGTATGTTTATACAATTTAAGTGCACTTAATCACTCATTTCTACAGCACCCTAAGGTAGACTGGCAGAGAATCCCGATGTCTTAATAATAGCGGTACCCGAATCTCTCCTATAACCGTCGCAGAGTAGTGTGTCGGAATCGAACCGACTAAAACCACAGTTTTAGTCGGTCCGATTCCGACACACCACCCCGCTGCAAACGCCGGTGGGGTGACGGGGGTTTCCACACGTAAAATAAAAGACTGGCAGAAAATGCCTATGGCATTAAGTCCACCTGTGTACATTTTTCTTGTGCATTAAGCATTAAATAAAAAAATATATGTTGTATGATTTCAAGCAACGTCAAAGTTCAGCTTATATCATAGGTGTGTAAATGAGACGATGTTTAAAGCATAAAATGCATTTACGCACCATGAGATTATTCGACAAATTTATCGAGATTCATTCTTTATGCATTGTAGGTCAACTCGTGTCCGAACAGTGGAATAAGTAATCATCATTCATTTCACAGGATTGTTGCTACGTAATCATTGCATTTATGATGTTTGTAATATTAATCAACGTCACGAACTTTGACCAAATAATACTGTTGCGAAAGAGAGTTTGATAGTAAAGTCATCAGGTTCTCCTTAACTACATTGTACTATCCGTCTTGTATGATCCAAGAGGCATCAATACGATTGCACGGATGGCTTAGTGATTTAAGCGGTCGCCACGCCGCTTCCTACTACGCCGAATGTTGTGGGTTCAAACCCCACATGGGACGATACTTTGTGTGTTCCACAAATTGTTGTTCTGAGTCTGGGTGTTCTTTGTGTCCGTTTCGTGTATGTTTGTAAAGTCCTCCTATAGAACGATATATTCCTAATGTGGGAGTTGTCTTTAAAAAATAATAATACAAGAAAGTTCAAATCTTTTCTTCAACTCCAATCTTCATGAGTTATCTATATTAGTAATTTGTCAATGTCCACTACGATTTGCTATACTTTATCATATTCTCAATTTCGCAGATCTTGATAGAACTTGGCTTAAGTGCTTTACTTGCCATTGCTTCTGCCAGTAGCGATTGCTCCGCAGAGTAACTTTCGAAATGTGTTGGAGTTCTTGGAAAAGTTTCAAATTAAATAAAAATATAATTCTAACATAATTTCGTGGGAAAATAACGGGACAAGTACAAAGTTATCAAGTTAATAGGTGATCGCTTATCAACAGATAACTATGTACCTGTCCACTCGTCCAATTCGTATCATATTTAATATTTTCTTTCTAGTAATTGGAACCATAACGGTTTTAGTGTATTTAGCATAATTTTCTTCTATTTCTTGTTGAACTATTAATAATAATGATAACGTTGTCTGATAACAGTGATTAGTGAGTTCCGTCTGTCGTAGCAGTATAATGTAGTTCAGGAAGTAAAGAAATGCTGTCTGATACTGTGTCGGTTAATTTACGCATTTATATACTAGGCATGGTTACTTATGAGGAAGTATACCAATATAATAAAGCTAAATAATTTTTGGTTTGTTTAAAGTGCTAATCTCTAAACTATGAGTCACATGCGAATGGTTATACTGAGTAGATTATTTATTGTTGAATAATGTTGGCTTAAACATCACACTATGTTTCTTAGGAGCAGGGCAGTGCCTATAAACGTAGGTGAAACTGCGGGAAATGCAAAGCATAACCTATTCATTGTTTCTATGCCCAATATATGCTACCTTAGTTAGATAAACAATTCCAGTCAAGTAAAATCAGTCGAGATATAAGTTTATTTGAAACCATAGTGGTAATTTTTTCTTTATATTTTCAATTTTTTTTTTCAAATACCTGTGTAATCTTTAGTTCCAATATATTTTGAAATTACTAAACTTTAAGTTAAGTAAGTTTTTATTTTTATTTTTCATGTCGGTTTTATATTGATATTTTGTACGTTTGCGTTGTCTTTTTATTTCGTTTTGAGACAGATTATTTATTCGACAAGACTTCCCCTTACATATGAAAATCCAATGTCCTGTGAACACCAGCATCGATTCTTACCAAAACTTATCATTTGGGAGCTTACAAGAATTTATTCCACTTTCTACACGAATACGCCTATAAAATATTCTAAACAAATATGTAGTATAAATATATCATCCTTTGCAAATAAGAATTTGCCTAAATTCATATGACTTTGATATAAACCAATATTTAGATCTTAAATAATAGGTTTTCATAGGACAACCAAGCTAAACTAACACAGTATGGGTTAGTACTCGGTCTATTAGGCGACAGTGTGCTTTAACGAATCACAAAATGGGTATTTATATACGCAATTGTTTAGATAGGTTGGTAAACAGTCGATTACGCACACTTAATACGCACGATAAGTGTTCCTTTCGGTATTAAATTAGCAAAGGAACAATGGAACGGAGAATGACTGGCTTTTGTAGCATTTCTCTTTTTTCTTTCCTGTAATATGCGGTTCAATTTGACATAATCACAGCCATTAATTTTCAGTTGTCAATTAAGAAGAATGTTATTCACTTACCACATGTTAAAGATATTTTCGTAATGATTTCCACGTTTAATCGATGTTAAAAAAGGAGGATTTTCTCGATGCGGGTTTTTTAAATGTTTGTTACCTCAGACTCCGTTATTTATGAGCCGAAATCGTTTCTTTAAACTAATTATATCACCCTGAAGAGTGCAAACTGAGGAACGAAAAATACAATTTAATACAATTCATCATGTTATAGGCGCTTTGAAGTCGGTTCAAGTCACGGAGCAAACAAGTATTTTCAAAATTAATTATTGAAATTCCTTTACATTCGTACAAACTCACGACTGCGACTCGTGCGCATATATAAAAATTTCGCAGATTAGAATGCCGCCTTATTCCAATCATTTGACTAAACTGGGTCATTTAACCAGTGTTTTTCGCAACATACGAGCCATCAATCTCACTAAGCCCTGTATTTTTTTTTAAATGAAGGATTAAGACGCCTGTTCGTAGGGATTACAGTGAAAGTTGTTAATTTGTGCTATTAGAATGCTTGACGCGCAGGCAATTAAAACCTGTATGGTGTATGTGTTACGGTCAGAATCGGTCGTAAAAGTGACAGCTTTGTCGGAAGTAACTGTTTGTTATTCTTTATTGCTATGTGTCTAAATATATTAATCATTCCTTAACTACATATATAAAATAAAACTAGACTTATAAGTGATATTTTATGTTTTTATTATACAAACTTAGAAGAAAACATGTAATATTATAATTGGTATCGCCCATTGGTGTAACACTAGTACGCGTATAAATAAAAAACGAACGAATTAAATAAAAATATAAAGTTAAAGTAAACAATGGTGGCAACCCTATAACAGGTCATCTAAAGTCAAACGGAGGTTAACCAATTGTTTGCCGGTTAATCATGTTTCACCAAGCTATTGGTTTAGACTTAGACAGAGTAATTTGAACTTAACTGTAAAAACCGATGTGATAAACCTATTCTTAGATGAAGAACATTTGTTTCACTTAACTATGCGAACGGTAAATTACTAATAAACATTCTACGGATATTAATCACTGTGTTTAGTTTCAATGAAAAGTTAAGTAATAACTGCATAAGTATTTATTTCAATTTATTCAATTCGTGATTTGAATGTCCAGTCAAATCAGACCCTCCTTATTAAACGTCAACATTTAGTTCTGTAGAAATTTGTACGAAATTATGAATTATAGCGCCCTACTTAACTAATGATAATTATTTAATATTTGGTTTGACAATTAAAAAATAATGAGTTTGTTTGCCATTTCTTCTCATAAGGCGCAAAACCTTGGAAACGGGCGGTTGAAGATCGGCACAGGCATATCATAGATTTGGTATAAGACAAAACAGAGATTGTTGCTATTGTGTGTGTGTGTTGACCATGACTTTAGAGTCCACATAAAAGACGAATTCTAACCATTTTTTTTTATGAAATAAAGGTATTTTGAATTCGAATGAGTAACTACAAAGCAGTCTGTGAATATAGTTTTTCTTCATCTTATTTCACTGTTAATTTCACGAGGATTGTTAAATATAATAATTTATTTTAATTATAGGAAGTAACCTATTATCTTAACTTATATGGATATAATGAGTCAAAGCAGACATCTTTGTATCTCAAAAGTGAAAGACTGTACCTTAAATTGTGATGAATGGCTCTTGAATGGATTCGAACCTGTTTACTTTATCTTCATTTAATTGGTTTCGGATAATTTAATCATTTTATAATTTATAAGGAATAGGCGTTGGCAATAGGCTGGCTCCATGTTATGTAAATGGGGCTAAAAAATACAGTTGGTGAAATGTAAGCGTTGAATAATCTCTGTTTAAAACCCTTTGAAGTTATAAGGGCGAGAGTCTTTAGTGCCTCACCATGTATAATTTAATCTACTACTTTATTTTTGTTACGTTATAATTAAGTTTTTTTTTCGTTTATAGTATTGTATGTGATGGTCATCATTAAAATATCGCCTAAATAATAATACTAACTTTATTTCTCTCATAAGGTACAGTAGGTTACAGAGTATCGTATTTACCTACATTTGTATTACAATAATTTAAGTTCCTTAACTGACCTAACCTACATCTACTGTAAATTCAGTTTCATTCCATTTTTTTTTCTCAAACTGATTAAAGTAAACTTAATCCACTCTAAAACTGCAATATCGAATATTTATAACCACTTGAAAGAGATCATTAAAATCAATTGCGTCAATAAAATCGATTCTTTTAATACTCGTTTGTCTCGATAATCGATTTTATATAACGTTATTTTTGTTGTTTATATTGTTTACGATACGAGTTATATGTGTCAAGTGAAAATTACGCAGTCATGCATGATAATTAAAAGGTATAATCCATTTTTCATTGCACGATTTTTTTAATTTATCGATGTGATATACATACAATGATTTCTTAATTGTTCTTACCCCCGGTTTAAAAACCCACATGTACATGTAAAAGTAATTATTAATATGATTTAGGCTCATACTGACGTTTGCCGTTTGAAGTTTAGTAGTCATGTAGTATTCCGTCCAAGTATCAATTGAAGTACGTACACTTGCGGATTATTAACTTTACTACTTTGAGTCACATATCCAAAAAAAAATAAAAGAAAAGATGTCTCGCAAACTTTTATAAAAAAATTGTTCTTTTTTATTTTCAATCAATAAAATATGAACATTCTTTATTGCATCTGATTAATGACATAAAATCATAAAATTCTCGTTATTCAAAAGAAGTTTCCCCTTTTTTTTTAAATTGACCTCAGTACCAATAATTTTGAGTCCACTGAAATTTCACTGAAGCCTCATTAATCATGTGTAACAACGAAGCTCATTATAGGTGCATTTGTAATTGTCAATTTCGGCAGTGTTTTATACCGATACCCAGTAAACTGGGCTGTCAGTGGGGACTTTATCGTCTAGTTAATAAGGATTATTTTGTATTGACCCCACTCAAGGTGGAAGGTGTCGATGTCAAAAATGCAAGCAGTAGGATCGCTAATTACAACTTTATCATCAATCACTTCAATGAATGGAGAAGGGAAGTAAGGGTCTAAAGAAAAGAGCGATTACTTTGATTATCTTATGAAATAGAATCTTATTACAGCTTCTATTAGGTTTAAAATTATGAGAGACGTTTATTCAATTTGTTTTTCTATGTGTATAATCATTCGATACAATTTTACAAATCAAATCTGTATTATAATTGGTTAACGAACAGATTTCGCTTACACAAGTACACAACTGAAATAGCGCATTTTCATTTGATTTTATATTCTAAATCTAATACTTATTGAAAAACTTCTGTTTGTATTATCTTACAATATTAATTTAGGTTAGCAGTGCAACAATATTGCAACCTACAATTAGGCAATAAATAAAATCAGTAGGCGACTCAAGTTATGCAACTAAAGTATAAATAATTTATATTTATGAAAATTTTAAAACCCTCATTTTTACGCACTAAGGTTGACAACATAGTTAGCTTCAATTTGACAGATAGATCTAATATATCAAACTGCTAGACTTTTGCTCATTGTCAGATTCGATTGGTGTTTTTACAATTTGTTGTCACACATGTCTTAATACGAGACTAGTGGGGCGATATTAGAATGTGCCATCTGTAAACAAACATTTTGTCCAGTGTGGGTGTTGGGCGCCAGTGGGTGTGATAATTCGTCTTGCATACACAAAGAGTGCCGTGAGAGAGTGATATTGCTCCCGAAAACGAAACGCGCCGGTTTACATACGAGTTAGTAACGTGGGAGAGGTGAAAGGTCGAAGGGAAAACTTTTAAGAAGCTGATTACACTAGCGAAGCTCTCCTTTGAACCATCGAAACTTAAACTAAGTTAAGTAACGCTCTTACTGTGGCGTTGTCAAAAGGAAACATGAACTTTCTATGTAGTGTAAGCTTAGTGGGATAAGTTACTGAGGTGTAAAGTTTTAAGTGAAGAATGTCAAAAGCAGATAGAAATTATACATAATATGTATAAAATATACAGTATGAGCTGTGATGTAGATGCTTTTATGCTAAGAAAGTCTTGGTTTTATGTTGCCTCAAGAATTCAGAGATTTCAGTTAGATTTATAAGTCCAGTTTTTACCAACGGAGACTTAGATTTAATACCTCTAGAAATGTACGCTGTTAGCCGTTGTAGCACATGCGCGGGGTTTTGCAAAGAAAGCTCCTTATTCACAAATGTTCATAAAATGTAACGATGAAATGGTGAAATGATATTTATTTCTGCAAGTATATTGCAAGCAGAAATTGAATGTTAATGTATGGTTTTTGTTTTTCTTACAGGCATACGAGTTGTCGACCCTGACGGGGACACAAGTGATGTTGCTAGTCGCGTCAGAAACGGGTCACGTATATACCTTCGCTACGAGAAAACTGCAGCCAATGATAACGTCAGATTCCGGCAAGCGGCTCATCCAGACCTGCCTCAACTCACCAGACCCGCCGACTACCAGCGAGCAACGCATGGCGGCGACCGGCTACGAGGAAACAGAGCTCACGTATAACGTAGTAGACGAGGATATGAAGGTGAGGCAATTGGCGTACGCGGGTACCGCGCAGTACCCAATGGACCATCACCCCGGTCTGGCTCCATCGCCGCTGCAGCAGTACCACCAGCACCCGCCGTGCCCCTCGCCCCTCCCTCTCGGCTCTTTGGGTCAACCTTACTCCCACGCTCACCTTTCTCATCCCCACATGTCCCATCACCCACAACGGTAGTTTCGATGGCACTTAGAATAAATCCTGATCGATGTGGCCCCCAGCGGTGGTTACGACTGTTTAATAAGATAGTCACGTTCTAGATTAGCTTTTTTAGATAAGAGAAAGAATAATATACAAGCAATAAAATGTTTTGTTAATATATTTTGTAAATATCTATAGTTTTCGCTGATCACGTAATTTCAAGGGTTTGAGTTACGGACGAAATTTCGAGATTTATGAAAGTATTTTTTGCGTAATGTAATAAAATTGTTTCGTGTATGTTGATGATTGAAGGTCCCATAGCCGACTGCGAATCGAGATTGACGTATTCATTCAGTTCGTTAAAGATAAGAAGCAGCCGTGAACGTAAGAAATGAATTATCATGTGATGGAGTTTTACGCTTCCGTTGACGGAGAGATGGTCATTTATCATGATTATATCGAACTTTATTCGTTCTTGTTTATACACAAGTACCTGAAGTGTAATCAGTACATGATTTCACTTTGTTGCAGCTCTAAATCAATTTAACAACTATGATTCAATTATTTCAGACAAAAAATCCTATCAATGAAATTGATGATCTATTCCACCAGACGTCAGAACCGATATACATGCTCCAGCGGTGTTCGGTAGCGAAATAATCTGATTTAAAATCGGTTTGTAATTAACGCCATGAACTGGTTTATCGTTTAGAGTGACGACTCGGAAATGGGAGCGGTCGCGCGACTATTGATTCATTATTATGAATGAATCAGCCTTTCATTCTACTTTAAAGAGTTCACGTGTTTCAAACGGTACCTAATAATGTTTATTTTAAACCAATACGTTGCGAAATGCTTTAACGACCACTTTATTAGCATACATTGTATAGTCGGACAACTTTTAAGAAAAAAAAAGAAAAACTAAGCTAAAACAATTTGTTATTATTTATAAAATTCCAAAGAGATATACGAATAATGTTATCAACAAACTAGATAGCAGGTGTTGGTAGTAACTAGAAAATTTCAAATGACGACAGACGCTGTCGCCCGAGGTTCTAAGTCCCATCCGATCGTATGATCCGGATTATCAAAACTTAATTGAAAATTACTTTCGGTGGTACCGTGGCAGCCAGTAATTACATATTAATCACTCTCCTGTCAAGTACGAGGCCGGCCGTTGTGTTACAGGGAATAACAATTTAAGTAACTCGGTAGCTTTCACATTTACCTAACGTACGTTAGGTACGTCACAGATCACGAACATAAACCATAATAACCCAACGTGCATTAGCATACATAGTCTCGGGTATCTAAGAGTGTTGTACACGAATAAGATAATCAATGAAACTCGCAATTGATCAAATACAGCCAAATACGGCAAGTTTAAGACACGTCAATTCATTCATTCGCGCGGATTTGATTCCATTCATCCATTAAGCGATGAACTCACTTTGCACCACTAATCGGACACTATTTATTCATCGATTTGTACACAGTAGCTGGTCTCGCTGCCGCCGCGTCGACTGCACCCGTCGATTAATTCTCATGCCTAATTTGCATATCGTTTTAATTTCGAACCCATCCGGCGCCCACTGAGCCTTCGCCCCCGACCTCGAATATCGCTTGTCAGCTCGGATATGTTGAAATCGATTACGTCGATTCTTTCGTTTCGCGAATGGATCGATAAAAATCTGTTCTTCAGGTGGGTCATTCTCACCGGCTCCAGGTTTGATGTACGGAAATAATACATCCGACCTGATATTCATCGTTATTGTTCGCGCATCATCGATAAGTTGAATCGATTGAAATATTCACGCGGTAATTACGATTCTGAGAGATAAGCGCGTCCCGCGACGAACGCGCCTGAGATCTATATCTCGCTGTTCTATTCGTTGTACATGTTTTCGTGACTTTGTTTTGTGTTGGACATACCGTATCTCGTTTATGTGTCTTAATATTCAAAGGCGGCATTTTTCTCTCCCGCTAGGAACAGTTTCACCTGTCATCACTGTGAAGTCGTTTACATAAATATCATTCTTTACGTATTCTCGGCGTGTAATATGCGTCGTCTGCTGTATCTGTTCCGTGAATATAAACTGTATTAGCGGGGCGAGTGTTTGGCGTAACTCTGCCGTAGGATGCAGATGCTCTTGTGCATGAATTAGCGTTTTAAATGTGGAAGTTGGTCAATGCCCTCGTAAGCTCGTATCCCCTAATCGAGAATACACTCATTTCGTAACATCGCAAACTCTTGAGATTTCGCTTTCGACGCGCATGCCCACCGACATTCCTATATGGATAGTTTTTCTGGCTTTGTAGATCGGTTTAATGTTTTATGACTTTTTATAGAGATATTAAGAACCTACCTATACTAATCATTAGTTGTTTTGACTAGCTAAAGCCAATTAATTACTAGTACGAATGGAACTAGGAGGCTTCGCGCATATTGAGTCATATTTACATAACGTATTCCATACGCAGGCGTCTGAGACTCGTGGCGTCTATTTTCCACAACATCTAGTAATCGCTCGTTAAGACTCTCGCACCCCGCATTATTAAGTTATCAATACTATTGTTTTGATAAACGCTCATCGCAATTTCTGCTGACTCATCGTATTGTATCACCTAATGTGCCTACATAATTGTCTGTAGTGTAAGCCGATTGGTCGCCTTGTGCAACTCAAAGACAACAATAAAGCTAATTTGACTAATAGGTGCGTTGTAATCATCACCGCGTGTGGTTCTAGGATTACAAGATTGCGCCGACTCTCCACTGTATCAACGGGTAATGAACGTCGTACAACGTCTATTGTTCTAGTTCAGCTTTATTTGTTCTTTTGTTCGAATAAATATTGATTATCCAGGGGACGTATCTGCTTGTACATTTTGAGTAAGCGGATAAATAAAAAAGTAATCAAACCCGGGTCTCTGTTGCTGCGATCATTAATTTATTATTCCTTGCGTGAACGAATCGTCGCTTCGATTTTTTTTTCATTATTTAATGTTTGCAAAATTTACGTTAAATGATCGGTTCTTCCCTGTAATTAACGCGGTGCCGCCCGACCACCCGGGCTCAAGATCGATGGACCCAAGTCGATCAGCCATAAGGCTAATATTCGTAAACCGCCTTTGCTGTGTCCTCAGCCCGCGGATAAATGAAGAGATCCGTTCAATGGGAGGCGCACTCGCAATTTAGTGAAATTTCTACAAGACCAATGACCGTAATAAATACCATTCACGCGGTCATTTAGGTAATGGATCGTGGAATTAATATGGGACGCAATGTAGTGTCGCCACTCGCGAGTGGATAGCCACATTGCCAGTGGGATGGCATCTTTCGCTCAAGATTTGGCCAGTGTGTTATTTAGAGAGCGTTGCTTATCTACATTCGCGGTACGTATAATTTTAGGAGCAGCGCTGGGCGTCCACTCCGTGCACTATTACGGCAGACCTGCGCCTGCGCCGCTGTTGCATAATTCAGACACGAGCCCCGCCGTTTGCATTCCGATACTTGATATGTGCTTTCACATGTATTTATGGACAAGATTTTGTGTCTCCGTAATGTTTGGCGAATAAATAAATTGTATTTAAGGCATAAATACAATGGGCGAGCCGGCAGCTCCCCTCGTTACGTCGGCAAATGTAAAGTCCGAGCAGCTTCTTGTGTTTTCAACATGTCAGACGGTGAGATATACCGCGGGTCGTTGTGATGCGCTCGCTTATTTCGTTGTTTAGGTACATCGTTACACTGCGCTTTATGTCGGCGCTTACAAATTGGCCAGTACCGACACGGCTCGCTTGGGAGGGCGTCACAAATCCTCCAACCAAATTATGCCCCGACGTTTACATTATACATCATTCTCGTGGCGACGGACGCTTGACACATTTATTAATACATGTCTCACATTTATGATACCAACAACAAATTATATCTATCTATTTTGAGCAATAGCTTTCAAGAATAACTAAAGCTTTGCAAATAAATTTCCAAGACTTAACGTCCACCTTATTTTCTCAGATACATTGTTTTGTGTATATTCTATTGGCCTGTGCCAGCTAATCCGACGAGAACATCATTATCTAGTAGCAGCATCGAATCTAACAATTCCACTCACATCTCATTTACCGCAATTCTAATGATTTGCGGCGGAGGTCCCCTTTTGTATGCGTTGGACGCGGTCATTCGTATGCATGTTGTTGCGCCGCTATCCCGGGCTGTATCTCCAGGAACTTCCGTGAAACCGCGCCCGATTGCTCTAATTGAAATTTATCCGCGTCCTCGATTACAACCTCGAAGTATCTTTTTAATTCGTTCTCATTAATGAGTGTAAGCGCATTGTTTTCTTCTTTATGTATGCACCCGATTATGCGATCTCGTTTACTGGATTGACGCGAGGACGGGCCTCATCCATTATAGATTTTGTCGGGAGTCTATCGACCGGCTACATACCCAGACGTCATTTCGATAATTGGACCCTCGATTATAGACCACTTGCGCAATTCACTAACATCTGTGCTGCTCCTTTGATTGATATCTATTGCGTGATAGGATATATTTCAGTCCAATTAACCACAGTTAATTCAACATTTATTAAGACACTACATTGTCACATTAAGACAACACATTGTCTTTAATCAAATAAAATATAAGCAAACTACTTGTGTTTGTTAGCCTGAATTATTAATTGGCACTTTGAAATTAAGAGTTAATCGCAAAATTATCTATGGTAGGCAGTAGGTAGGTAAATTAGTTATGGTAGGGCCGATAAAAAATTATCAGTTATGGTGGACGAATGTTACTTATCAAAATCCGACGTCGATTAATTCGACGAATCCATGTCGGCCCACTTCCTAAAACTAGTCTGGGAGACGCAGATGGTTAAAATTAGGCCCGCGCCGAGAATAGCGTAAACTGCGAGCGGAGCGCGTCACCACGCGCGTTCCGACCTGCTTTAGATATTGTGTTACAGTACATCACATCACATAGATGTTGATTTTCTTCCATCACTGCCACGTTATTTACTACACGCGTGATCCATACCATGAATCATACTGGCGAAAGCATGCCGAGAATACTATGTTTCTACTCGTAGCACATACGTTAGAAACTGTGTACGTGAATGCCGTTTGATTTATCTTATGCTTTGATTAAAAAATGTAGACATCCAAACATATTAAAATGTAAGAATATTATAAACAATGGATTGCCTACCATCACCAAGCTTTTGGCGCCACGTGGTCGGATATAAATAACTTTATTTTATTAATGTGCTCCGCCTCTGTACATTAAAATATTCAGCACTTCAGATTACATTTAAAATACTTGTTTAATAAATGCAATGACTCAAAATATTCGCTCGAAAGCATCGGTCAAAGTTCTTTATCAAAACATGACAACATTTTTTTAAATTTATTGTTCAAACAATGTATCTTATTATCATTGACAGAAACTTATCGGTCAAGCTTTTGTAAGGCGATCTATGCGCCGTTTTGGCTTCATCACCGCGTGTCACTAGGATCTATCGGTTGTAGTACAAGTCCGTTTTGTAAAGTAATGTCTTCACTAGTGGTCATAGTGAAATGGTATTGGATATAGTTTGGTGCGATCGTTCCGCGTCCATAAATTCAAACTAGCGTCCTAGTTGAGCTCGACCGTTACCGCGTGGGAAATGATTGGGTCCCTGCTCCGGTCGGTAAGGCTTTGTTAGGACGATTGTCCACCGGAGTGGTGTAGATGCGCCGATAGGCTGTGTATAGTGTGCCTTTGCCTGCGGTGACAGCTACGTGGGAACGTCGACCGGGATTGTGTGTAAACGCCCGCTGTTATTTGGTTACAATTGTCATTTTCGTTTTTGAAGATTTATAGGCACAATTCGATTTTATATTATTTCAAATAAAAGCCTCGATGTTATTCACCTTTAATGATCTATGTGTGGTCGTAAATAGCTGATTCTGGATTAGTTTAAGCAATATGATAACGGTTAACGCCTTAAAAATTAGGCAAGTTTAAAAGTTGTATTGTTCAAAAAATAGAAATAGTCTACACATCTCACTATAGCACGTATTTACATTTCATTTTCTACATTGTGTTATGTTGTTTTCCCTAAAA
Source organism: Arctia plantaginis (assembly GCA_902825455.1). Taxonomy (NCBI): domain Eukaryota; kingdom Metazoa; phylum Arthropoda; class Insecta; order Lepidoptera; family Erebidae; genus Arctia; species Arctia plantaginis. The sequence continues at coordinate 17,910,107 of CADEBD010000422.1, forward strand.
ACACTTGTGCACATAGAGTGGAATTGTACTTCCAGTTATAATGTATTCAACACGCGTGCGGCGCTAACTCGAGGGCCATTCAATACTGAAAACAAATCCTTAGCTTTTGAGACCGCCGATCCATCACAAAAGTTTTTCTATAGGCAGTATCAACGAGCTTTACACAAACAAAACCTTTTCAAATGCAAATACTAAGTACGTGCGGATTAGTTCCGCTCGTACTCGTGGGAAATGTCTAATGTCCTAAACTGGCCTTTGAAAACAGACTAATTGTCGTTCTAAACATTAACCTTATAAGGCCACCTACATAAACGGTGATATAATCGAAGCATTGGCTCATGGTTGCATTAGCATGAGGCGTGGGCGACGTCCTTCCACGTCGAACGTCGATCGTGTAATACCCTGCTTCGCATACGCGCGCGTGCACTGAGCCTGCGCTCATACGTCTGTGCATGATTTATGTATGACCACTGTAGCTCGCGTTGTTTCATTTAACTAGATATGTTCCGGAATTATTATGTTAGGGACAACTGTCGCACTGTTGTGATCGTGTCGTGAATCCCAAATCGTTAATGTGATGTGCATAAAGTTGAGTTAAGTTTCAAGGTTCGTCAATGCTAAACTATCTAGCTAGACTAGAATCATTTTTCAAAACCAACCAAACAAGAGACAACAAGTTTTGAATTATGGGTGACTAATTTGGTAACGAATAAATTAACATGGATAGCTCACATCTCAATGTTTTTCGATTCATACATAATGCGTAATCGATGCCTGTCACCGTCTCCTTAATCAGCCCAGTCACCGAAATTGCCTTCATTAACAAAGCGGGCCTTTCTTTAAAAAACTGTATCAAAAAAACCAGTTGCTTTTTCTCTAGAAACGCATATCCCTTTAAAACTGTATCAAATTAAATTGGTTACATTCGAAAGGAAAGTAAATTTTTAAACCTGAATGGACATGTGATTGTCTGACCAGAATTACAGTACTTGGTATGATAGCCGAACGAAGGACTTCCTAAAGACTAACACCACAGTAAAATTTGAAGTTGCGGGGTCCTAGATAGGATGATTAGTGATTTACATATTCTTCTCTGTTTTGGAGACGTTTTAGATTCAGGCAAAGGCCATAGTCAATGGAGAGACATTTCAGTTTAGTAAAAAGGATTCCAACTAAAGGGTATCGAAATCAACTGAGATATACTGTGATCAGTGAATCAAATCTGTCGGTCAGTCACGTATTGAAGCTGGAGTTCATCCATTTTTGTACAATTAACACAGGCTATGGTTTGAATAGCCCGGTGCTAGACATAGGAAGTGTAGAATGCCATTCATAGTTCGGTGCGGTTGGGTTGCGCTCTGTTCCAAAGATTGGATCGTAAAGTCGTGGAGATGAGCTCATGGCTTCAAAGGGCGTTTGGTCCAATGTGCAAGTGAAATGCGAGATAATTCAAAAAACCTACACTCCATCAATTGAACACTTGTTACTTTTTTTTATTAAATTAATGTGGGTCCTACCTATATCATAGACTAACTTACTGAGCATTTTTTTAAATGGAATTCTTAATTTTTTGACCTGCCTTTTACCTAAATATATTTATTAAACGGATGAAAAGGAACCTGATTTAAGATTTGGAATAATTATTATTTTAGAGTTATTTTATTCCAAAAGTTGCTTAGATAGTTTTTTATAGTTAATCACAGAAAAGTCGATTTATTCAGACAAGCCGGTGTCTTACAAGTTGTACTATTTTGAGATCGTAGATAAACCTATGAAATCGTGTTAGATTCGCCGCTGTTCGCGTAAATTTGACGCGAAAACGACAGTATTCGCCAATTTTATTGCTGCCTTTTGTCCGACTTCACTCAGTGTTGTCGTCTAAAGGTCTGCAATTACTTTGAGCATTTCCTAAAAGTAATCTAGCGTCCAGCAATTTAATTACAGAACCGTCATCGGGTATTATATTTGATGCTTTCGAACGAACAATAATCCGTATGAAATAACCTTTATGTGACCGTAAAAGTCGGAGAATCTTTAATCTTGAAAACACTGATCTATTAACGTTTCTTCCTTATGGTCGATTGTGTGACATATCTGTGACATTATTAGTCGGTCGGGCTTTTAAGTAAAACCAGTGTTCGCTTCGTTCCGTTTTCACTCATGGTTCTCGAACTTTTCTAGCTGTTTAACTTACGATTACTCGTAATTCGTGTCTCGGTACTTTGGTATTCCGGTTGATAGATACTCGTCTGTTTATTTGAACCATATTAATTCCGAAACGATTTGCCTTAAATGTTATATTTTATTGCAATTTTTATAAACGCATTCACAACGACAAAACGTGACTTGAATATTGTAATTTTTTAAATGAACACTTCTACGGTAATGACCATATTTTTCTGAATGAAAGGCACGAGTACGTAAACGTCTGATGTCAAGATCTGATTGGTTGCATCACATTATGTACCGAAAGTGGTCGTAAACTGTCGAACCTTGACAGCATCGTGTTTTGTGATCTGTGACATTGCGGAATTGTCTATCGATTGTCTTGTTCTCGCAAACCTGTGTTAATTGTTGCTAGATAAGGACGCAAAAGTCTCCACGTTGACGCTCTCACTTCCGCCCGCCCACGACAACGCGAACGGCAACCTACGCGACCTAACTTACTTTTAAAAATCGCGAAGCGGTGGTCTCGTCGCCGCAATTGTTAGCTGCCACAAGATTTAAATCAAAATGAATTCGAATTTAAAACTTGAAAACGGTGTTTCTGGTTGCGTGACGTCATACCGTAGGTGGCACGCCTGATAAAAACCGTTCGCGGTACAGTCGAAGTTACACAACCTTTCGAAATGGCCATCCTCCTTAAATTATGACTTAATTCTGTTCTCTCTTTTGTGCTGTTATACGATATGTTTTGCAATAACGGTCCTGCAATATCTACTTTGTGATTCCGAATGTCACTATTGCTCTCAACTTTATAGTTGCGGATGTTGTTGGTTGTAAAATCTACATAAAGCTGTTTATATATTTTTTAAAGTTATTTCGAACACTTTTTACACTATCTTAACAATATCGTACATTTTTAAGACACTCGTTTATGTTTACATATCTCAATCATTAATTTACACAAGGAAAATAATCAATATTCACGAATGTTGAACAGTATCGAATAATCCGTAACTCAAACTATCTCAAATCGAATCATAATAATCAATAGATCTGTGGCATAAAACCATGATAAGTAGTCTATACTTACGCATTCTATGTAGCGAGACAAGGAGACAAACAAACAAACAAACATACGTGACTCGCTTTACCAAATCACAGACGCGAGGCTTAGCATAATAAAACGTTTACACATGTTCGCTATGTACATTTTGTTTATATTTCGCGTTATTTTAACTTTAAGTAAAGCTATGAAATTATCGCAGAAATAAATTTTGAATCTCGAATCAGCAGCTGAAAAAACTAAAGTATACTACACCCTCTGCAACTGTCATCGGCATTCGAAATTTAATTCTGCACCCGTAAATTGAATACTTTAAGGTTTTACTCTAATGCATTTTACTCAATAATTCTCAGGCCATTAAACGAGTGCCATCCTCTTTGTAGTTTTAAGTCCAACGACGAAATTTGAACGCATCGAATTAATTTTAGGTACTTACCATAGATAATCTGTTTCAAAAAGCAAAATCCCAACACGATACTTTTTGATTGGTGCTATAATGTTGGTGCTACTGCAGCGACTTCGGATACATTCTTGGGTGATCTCTTGAAAATTTGTTCATAATAATTTTAACGTTCAATTCTAATATATATAAATATTTACATTGTAGTTAGTGACAAGTCCATTTGGGACCAAGTCCTGTTATTGATACCTGTATGTACCTACGTAACATTCCCAGTGTGCGCTTCAGTGTCTATTTTTAACATTGTTTGTGATCCATCCAGAGTAACGAGTTTAATGTATAAGGCATGATGTGTGTTTGAATGAATTTTGGTCGTATTGGCGGATGCTTTTTTAATATTTTTTTTGGGACTTTTATGTTTTGTAAGGTATCTCGACTGATGTGATGTACAATTCGAGCAGTGAAATTGTTTTTTTGTTTTTGTTCCATTACCTTATTCAAACAAATAAATCATATTTTAATTAAGGAAGGATTTATTGAATTTTAATGAAGCATCTACCAATAGGTAGTTCAATTTTACTAGTATCTAAGGTTTCACAAACCACAAGTAATAGAAATGGTTGTAAGAATATGCTAGTAAAATTGGATCTCGTGATTTTGACGTTGACATAATAATAATAATAATAAATTAATATATTAAGTATTAAGTGACGTATGTATTCCTAACAAGTGATGCAGTTGTACACTCAGCCACATGAATTGCTCGATTGGCGTTATCTTGTAAATATTTAAAAATTCTAAATTTTTTAATTGTTTACTATACAAGTGCGTCAAATTCGTAGAAAGTATGTTGTTGCTGACTGTATTTATAAAGACTTTACGAAGTGTATTATTAGTGCCTTATGAACGACCATGTGAGAAGCAGAAGATTGTACTTAAAATTAATAATTCTCAGTATTATTACGGAATCTCTTATACTTTGAATTCGTCTAAAACTATGGTCATGTATTAATTGGGTATTTTTCGACTAAACTAACCAGGCGCTAGTTTAGCTCCGTAACATTATGGAGATATTTGATTGCCTGCACCAGCAATGATAGTTGAAGGATATCTTTGACACTTCACTTGTCCTCAACATTGATGAGCGTGAATTAAACTGTTTGTTTTTTTACCAAAAATATTAAATTATGTATAGGACCAACTAGAGTTGGTACATAATTTTATCACCGCTCGAAACTTGACAGGAAAAAGCTTCCTGTGCCGTGCACCATATCAACTGACAAGTGAAGTGTCAATCATGAAATTAGGCACGCTGTTGACAGAAACATTAGCCGTACGGCGAAAAACAAAGAGAATAACGTTGAAAACATATATTTAAATATGGAATTAAGTTTTTCGACGGGCGCTCATTGCTTTCCGAGACGATTACTCATGTTTCTCTGATAAATGTGCGACGTGCAATAATTTCATTCTCGTTTAAGAGCTTGTCCGTGTTAAGGCTTTTGCACACGCGCGGTAGCTATATGTATATTTTTGTATAAAATTTATAGCTCTCATTATAATATTTATAGTACAGTTTTGATGTGCGACTTTATTGCGGCGCGTGTGTGTAATCGCTTCGTATACTTTATTGTAACGAAGAGTAACGGCAATTGTTTGCAAGTTGTAAATGAAAATTAATTATCAGCTGTATTATGAGTCGATTATTATAAATTATTTATTTTTTATGTTTCTTTTGTAGCAAGAGTATTGAGTACACTACAAGCCGAAAATCATGAATGTTAATTAATTCATTTACCACTAACAACTAAATTTGGAACTATTAAGTGTCTGTATACAGTGTTGTGACAATATTTTTGAAACGTCAATGGTTGTGATATACGACTGTACAGAAAAAATGACTCACTGATTAAGTTTTTTACTATAATGTTGCGTATGGGACCTGGTATTTTTGTCCTAAGCCGTGACATAAATGACAATGTGATAGAAACAATACCTAAAGACGCTAGATCATTGTTACTGTAAAATACTTTTTTTTTTTGTAAATATGTACAATAAAATAACATAATAAACGAGATCATTTGTAATACTAGATGCAATGTTGTACAAGTTTTTTCTATTTAAATATATTTTTTTAAAGATTTAATCTACTCTATTTTAATAAACTTATTTTATCGTTTCAAGTAATTTATATTATGTGGTTGTACAATGTCGTAGATGAAATCGGAAGAGACATTACAAAAAATATATATATAAAAAATAATAAAACGTTGAAAAATCTTAAACTTTTTTGTATTGTAATTAATTTAAGATCTACCTCTCCCCCATCCACTGTCGGATAATCCCTGGGAACTTGGTCTATTATGATGTCCTGTGCCAGAATTTAAAGTTTCACCAACGACAAGTTTAGTTACTGACTTTTACTAAAAGTACAATTTCTTCCATTCCTCAGTATAATGGTGAACCTTTAATGAAAGCACCGCTGAACTGGAAATGTAAATAGGGGCGGCGACCGAGGGGCCCCAATTAGAGTTTAACATTATTCTACCGACATTCGACACATCATTTAAAGGCCTAAAGTGATGTGTACGCATTCGGTGGAATTTTGCTGTACTTTAATTTTGGTCGCCGCCAAAATGGACCATAAGGATCATCCTCCCATTGCTTTTTGGTTACGATATAATTTTATTGCAAACATTGGCATAAAGCTTTCAATTGGACGTTTTTATTACGATATTAATATCAATGTTTTAAGGGGTGTGTCCGGTAGTGTTTGGTTTTTATCGATGATAAAACCCAGCGGAATCGAGATGCTCTCTTGATGGTTAATTCATAAATCGTCAAGATATATTCTCAATTCAGTCGGTTGATATCTCATACTGAATCGATGCCAAAAGTTGTATAGTTGTCCCCATAATTACTTTCGCCGTTCGAACGTGAATATTACAATCATAAACTTACAATAATTGCTCAATGATCCACCTTCGGGTCTGAACACCAGCGCTGTGGAAAGGAGAATGGACAGCTTTCTTTTGGCTCCGATTACATTACGTTTATAAGCTAGAATTTAAGATTGGCCAATCTTTTGCGTTTTGTGAACATGAAGAAGGAAAATGAAGACTACGAAAAGGTACGTGGGAATTTATTTTAACTAATATCTATTTAATTTATTAATTTCTAACAATTTGATGTTGCATTTTGTGTGTTTTTGATGTGCTATTTCAGGTACAGGTATCAATATTCTTTCCAATCTACAAGATTGAAGATTTAAAAGATTCTAATCGCAAAAAAACATTCTGAAATTCGTCGATAACTATTATAATAATTGAGAGAAATAAAAATAACTACAATTCAAATTTAAATGCATAACTGTACACCAGTGTATACAATTCTTTGATCGTTTTAGTAGGTCATTACCAGTATACACCGATTTCAAATCACAATAAACATTACAGTCAACAAACAAGATAAAGTAACACGAAACGTATTAGTGTTTTTTTCGCTTTCACACCGTCGATGTATTGCAGTCTCATGACTTTATGCACGTTTCTGCATAAAGTAACACCTTATTTTTCCACATTCATTTACTAATATTTTAAACCTGGACACAATATTATCTGTGAGGGTCAAGACTTAATGTATCTGTTTAAAATATTGTGACGTACTGTGAATAATCTGAGATACGTGCCTCGTTTACCACATGAGAACGTCCATTTTAATTTGAACTACGAATTATGTACTTTGTTTTAACGCTGTCAGTGAATTCTTATTTTAGTATTGGGGTGAGAGTATCTTTTTACGCTGGTCGGCGTAATTTTACAGGTTGATCGTCATTTGAATGGGGTAAATTTCGAATCGTGGTGCTCTTCGTCTGCAGACTTTATTTGACCGTCAATCTGGTTGTCCAGATACTTGTAATATGGAGATTGTACAGGTTATAATAGCACAATGGCGATTGAACTCGCTTATATTAGTTATTGTGTGATATTAATTAGTGTAGACCAGGTATATCCTTTACATGACGCGCATATATTGATATACACTTCTATAAATTGAGATTTTGTACACCATAAGGAAATTGTTGTTTTGATTTTTTTATTAATAAACAATACATTACATCACTTATTTTTAAACTAGGTAATTTTAAATATTCACTAGTAACGAGATATTTTTACTACCTCTACCTACTTACTACTTAACACTATTAGGGCAGGTCCACTCCGCGCTTCAGGTATGAAGCTACGAGTACTACATGGGCTGGACTTGTCAGGTTACCGCGCGCCGGCATCCCGTGTGCCGCCCGCCGCGTCCCATTTACGCACTTTGTTTCTTCTGACTTCTAATTACAGTATATAACTGTACTGTAACAGATTCACTAATCAGTTAATCTCTAATAGAAGACAACCCTAACGTCGTTAGAAGAGATAGGAGTTACGCGATAGAAAGATAGGCAAATTGACGAGTCTAATTGTAGCTAATTATCGTTGTGTTATCTGAATTGCATTTTATTATGTAGCAAGACGAGTCGTTTTTATTTAAATGATTTTGCGAAGTGCTTTTCTGTACCTGTATTCTTATGTATTACAAGAACCACGTAGTGATGATGCTGTGCTGATGTTTATTATCACATCACATCAACAGCCTTTAATAGTCCACTGTTGGACATAGGCCTCTCCTTAGAAATGAGGTTTTTGGCTTACTATACCACGCTGGCCAGACGGGTTGGTATAGGGTTTGTGTCAAGTTTTCCTTCTACCGCAGTGCTGTTGTTCTGCGTAGTTTTCTCCCTAAGTCGGCTCTTACGACACCCACGTGACACTCTGTATTCTTAATCCATCACCACACGGACAATATTTATTATAGATAGATCTAAATCCAGCTAAACATCAAAAATTCATTCTACTATTCATTTAAAATATTTAATTATCACAACATTGTAGTGTCTATATGCTATGATAGATCAAATCTATGATAGCCTTTGAGATTTTATGCTTATAATATCTTGAGTGAGGGATTGTAATTTGGGATATGCGTTCACAAAGTAGGTACTCAACTGATTTGAGCCGAGATTGCTAACTACAACGACGGTTGAGCTAGCCTGCACGGATGGTAGAACAGTTACATTTCGAGATATAGTTATTCTAAAGCTAGAGTATGCTCCGTAACCATTTGGAGCATGTTCGTAAAGTCTTCTATTTCTAGTTGACTATTCATCCGAACTGCAGTTTTATTCCACAATTATTGAAAAAAGAACACTGTGTGAAAATGTTGAGGTAAAAAGTGTCACTCTCACAATTAAGACGAACCTAATGACACCTCAAACACCAAAATCCACTAATCCTTTAAGGCTACAAAGCGTGCCACAATAATATACATACATACAAAAATACACGTGAAAACGATTACACTTCTTCTGGCGTAGTCGGATAATAATAAAAGAGCAATATATATATTAGGCATCACTGAAACAACGTTCTATATTTGAAGTGGAATTCCACTATCTATTCCGAGATACCACAATAACGATCATTTCTCTAATAGATCACTTTCTTGGCACACGTATCGCTTTAACAAACATTCTGCCGCCATTTTCTCGAATACTACAGAATATATCTCAGTTATACGTTCTAATACATTAAATTCGTCCGTTACTTATGGTTCAGAAACTTGCCATCGCGGGTATGGGTAGTGCTTGTTTTTCAACGTTTAGCAATCGGCGGAGGGCGGATGACTGGGTGCTGCGGCACATTAGGAGAGCCTACTGCTACATCAGGCCTATGACCAGGAGTGCTGCGTGCGGATGATTGAATACTAATAATATTGTATATCAAAATGTTAAGGGTTCTAGGTCGTGGAGTAGTATTACTTGAATTGTCATTACATAGCCGTAGTATCTAAAAAAAATAACATATTGTTGTGTACTGAACCGTTGCTTTTCTAGATTAGTTTCCTATTCTTTATTTAATCCGAAAACGGTAGATTTTGCAGGAACTTCTACAGAATAACTATTTGTACCGTCATAATATATATATATTTGACTGCACGGATGGCGTAGTGGTTTAAGCGGTCGCCACGCCGCTTACTACTACGCCGAGTGTTGTGGGTTCAACCCCCACAAGGGACGACACTTTGTGTGATCCACAAATTGTTGTTCTGAGTCTGGGTGTTCTTTGTGTCCGTTTCCTGTATGTTTGTAAAGTCCCCCGCGACACAAGGTATATTCCTAATTTTCTATTTAATCATATACATATATGTTTCGTATAGTAATTTGAAAATAGGCATAATTTTAACATATTCTGTTGAAATCTTGAGCTGTGAGATTATAATACGTACTCGTAGTAATAGCTAGCGTTGAGATCGATCAATTAGGCAGCCTGTGTGCTATTTCAGACTACAATCTATCTAATTTAATATCTATCTTTCATTCAAATCTGTTCAGCCGCTCCGGCGTGAAGGACTAGCAGATTTATATCAATTATTAAAATTTTGTTTATTTATGTGATTAATTAATTTTATAATTAAAGAGAATCCATGATTTAAATCAATGCACATTATATCGTTGCAACGCTTCATAAGTGTCGTGTTATGTTCATGTGCGTCTGTTGATGGCCATATTATGTTGATGTCGGCCAGTGAGAGCTGATCAACGCCAATTACCAACATTCTTCGACATTAATGTGGATGTATTTGAAGGCCGTAGTGTGGTAGAAGATGATGTTTTTAACTTTACACTACTCCCACACGGCAGTCTGATCTCATACTAGGCAAAGCCACAGTGCATTGATGGATAAATTATACCTAGACACAGAACAAATGATCGTGCTTACACCATCATGACAACAACAGCCTTTAATAGTCCACTGCTGGATATAGGCCTCTCCTTAGAAAGGAGGTTTTAGTCTATTATACCACGCTGGCCAGACGGGTTGGTTGAGGTTTGTGTCAAGTTTTCTTTCTCTTTGTAGTGCTGTTGTCTTGCGTAGTTTTCTCCCTTAGTCTCTTACGACACCCACGAGGTGAATAGGGGTGGTAACACTCAGTATTTTAAATCCGTCAACACACGTACATGAAGTAGGAGTAGAGACTTTTTTTAACTTTGTATGAAACATAAAATTACCAACGGGTAAAGCGATTTACTCTGGAAATGCGCAAAGTCGCTTCATCCCAAAGAGTTGGGTTCGAAATAAGTCTGGCATATCTGAAATACACGCGTAAGTACACACAGGATAGTGATGAGACTATTTAAACTAGAAGCTAAGAAAAGCCGCAGTGTTGCCAATAATCTAGCAAACTCCATCGAATGATGCCATCTGAAAATTTCTTAAAAAAAAGATTAAAAGCTATTAAAGATTTGAACAATTAGGCATTGGCATTTTATACCTCAAAATATATTGTAATTTGAAAATAAATATCCTAAGACCGACATCCATTTGTTTTTTATTAAAAAGGAATTTATAGGTGCGCCGTTACCTCGGTCATTTGAAACATAATTAATACAAATTATAAAAACAGCATTTGTATCAATTTTATTTACTTTCTATCGCCCACGCACTTAGATCTAGATACATGTTTAAGTTCATCAGTTCTATAGCTTTGCTTAAAAATATACACAACACATCTATTTTTTTTTAAATATAGGTAGAATTGAAAGGTTGGAATTATCTTCTGAAATGAGAATATTTCAGTAAGAGTATTAAGACGACTTTGTGATGCGATGGTCAACCATGGTCAACTCTCACTTTAATCTTCGTTAGTTCCATTTCAGTATTCATTCGTATTCATGAATTTACAATTCAAATTCGATATATTTCATCATCATCATCATCCTTAGCCTATCCACTGCTGGACATAGGCCTTTCCCATTGCACGGAAAAAAAGAAAAATTGATTAACAATTATCTCCTTTCTAAGGAGAGGCATGTGTCCAGCAGTAGACTGTTAAAGACTGTTGATGATGATGATCAACAATTATTCGAAAACGGCTATTGATTTTTTAATGGATATAATTTCGAACTTAAAGATCAAACAATCTTATTTCGGCTCTTAAATCGTTGGATAGTTTCAATTTTTTTGCGTACATATCTAGGTAAAACCTTTTTTGTTGTGCGTGGAAACCGCCCCAGGGTAGGGAGAGGGGGGCGTCCCCACTACACAAAGATTCACACAAATATACAAAAACTTTATCCCCACAAAACCACGTTGTGCCCAAATATTAATTTAGGCAGAACATTAGTTCTACAAGCCTGTTCTGAGAATTTGTTTGGATAGTGTTGTGTATTAGATCCTAAGATATTATCAAAATACTGACGGAACGCTTGCTCGTGGTTAGGTACTAAAGCGGTAAGTTCGTTTTCCACCCAGGACGAAAAACGGTGTAATTTATCTATAGGATGAACATATTTAGAAAACCTATACCAACCCATCTGGAATGTGTGCCAAAACCTTTCTAAGGAGTGGCCTAAGTCCAGCAGTGGACTATAACAGGCTGTTAATAATGATGATGTATTTATTTAAGAATGTATGTATGACTAAAGATTTAACATCAACCTGCTTAGTATGTTAGAGGCTGTCTAGTTCGTTATCAGTAAGGCGTTATAAGAAGTGTCTCAGCTTATTATTATTTTTAGCTGTCTAATATAACGTTATTGTAACATTATTAAATTTACTCAAAAAACATAAACTGCCAAAGGTATCACTTAAGAAATGTAAAAAAAACCGTCGATATACTCATTTAACTAATTGATTCTCTTGTCAATCTCATTGATGTATAAATTACCTGAACTTTTAGTTTTATGTAAAAAAAAACGACCAGGGCGTCACCTGTTCAACTTGACCTGACACACACAAAACACCTAGTAATTGTGGAAAGTTCTTTAAAATGCTCTTTCAATTATCGTAAGGCTACTTCATTTCAATTATAGGGCAGAGAAATTGATGGTTGGAACCGCCATTTAAATGTTAAGTATTGGTATGGCAGTATTTGCCGAGTAAGCAGAAATCACATGGATTATGGGCAACCTGTAAATTATTATTTCTGCTCGTCCACGCAAGGCATTTCGTAAGTTGATGCTTTTTGAACACGTTATTGTGTGAAAAATAAGGTCGCATGTTTTGTTTCCATTTTATTATGCAACAGATGACTGTGTTGATTTTTATTGCATGTAGATTTGGGTAATGATCGCATCCATTGCAATATTGACTGTTTATGAACCATTTCTTTATCTTTTTTTTTATTGAACACTTCTCTGTAAATGCTAACATACATAAAGGGTAAATAAGGTTCGTATTTTTATTGGGGCTACTTGACTGAGAAAGTAACCTTGTGACACAGATGATCGCGGTTAAAAATACAATCAGACTAAGGTTCTGTTTCTACGTACTGAATATAGTAATTAATACTTCTTGGTGAAATAGATTTAAAACACGCCTGAGTTATGCTTCTTGTATGGTTTAATAACCATCGGAGATGGAGACTGAACCTGTAAGTATGTAAGTAGCAAAAAAAAAAATAACTTGAGCAGCAACAATTAAAGTTATGCTCACATTTTGCACATCTTTAGCTTTACGGTACTTTATCTTATTCGTTTGTAGAGATATTATATCTAAGTATTTCGTCCGGTAGGTTAAACATAATAAATACTTGCCGTTTCGATTACAATTGTGTCGAAAAAATAGACGTAAATACTACTTTACAATTTCGGAAATTTTCTTTTGCAAATACTCGTAATCACCGCTACAGTGAATATTCAATAGCAGTAATACTTATTTAGAAAGATAAGAGAGTAAATAGAGACTAGGCATAAAAAGACGCTAATGTCTGTAAAAAGCTACAGAATTTCTACGTAATAAAATAACGACCACAAGCTTGGATAAGTATGTCATTGTAATGAAAATTTGATGTGAACATATTGTTATAGATGTCCATGTAAAATCGCCTTTTATCCTTTACCGCATTCCATTAAAATACACAATAAAACATATAATTTAATTACATCAAATTGAGGTCAATTATTTTTGGGCCCTTATTACAGCAAAATCATTTTTACATTAGTTCGATACGGGAGCGATACGGAGCTGTCTCAGTTTCGAAAACTTCTAAATCACAACAGAAGTTAATTCAAATTATCATCAGTTTAAAATTTTATTTACATTATGATATTTAAAACAGTTGAAAAGCGAAATAGCACCTTGAATGACTATACTTCACTAAAATGATGAAACGAATGCATAAAACGAAACCGAAATTTATTTCGAAATTGTTTTTATATACGATTTAGACTTGGTAAGTGGGTGCGATCCCAATCGAACTTCAATCAAAAACAAAATCTAATTTATTTTAGTTTTAGAAGTAAGCACATAGATTGAGCTGCAGTTGTCCATTAATACTATCAGGTTGCATGTGCATTGATTTTTTAGGTGTCGTGTCGGTGTCGTAACGTGAGTTATAAAAAGGAATACGAAAAACAAGTTTGTCATCAAAGGGAAGCCTTTCCACAATTATATTTGTCATTAATTCTACTTATCATTAATTCTACTTTCATTAAACCGACTGAATACAAGTGAAGTTTAAAGGATTGGAGGTTATTAAATTATTTTAATAGCTGTCAGTAAGATACTTGAAAGTTAAGTCTTCTTGAAAGACAGAAATACAAACGAAGCAAGTTAAGAAAAAACTCGAAACACTTAAAAAGTAGATCGAAAGACAGATAAAAAATAATGTCAAACGCTAAAATTATTATTAAAAAAAATCAATTATAATCCTACCCTGTTATGAACCTGCGTATCTCATATTCATCAAGATCAATATTCATGATGAGCGATGCGCAAGCGACGAATTTTATATGCAAAACATGATGGAAGTAACAATTTCGTTGTTACTGGAAACCGGTAAACAATTTGTTTGTCGATAATTCGGGTGTTAATTCGACGAGTATCAAGAATAAAGATTGACTCTTAGCTTCGTAATAAAAATATTACAGATGGTATTATTTTACAAGTTTTATGTGCAATATTTTAGAGAAGCAAAGGAGTAGACGGGTCACCTAATGGCAAGTCACTACCGCTGCCACTGAACGTTCACAACTCAAGAGTTACAAGTTTATACCCCTCCCCAAAGAACCAGATGCGAGTAGGTTTTGGTTCAAGTACCCTCACTCACATGAAACATTTAAAAATCTACAAAACAACTTTAAATAAGAACTAAAATCTTTAAACTTGGAACTTTTTATAATTACGAATTATAAATATGTATAAAACGTATTCTGTGAGCACGGTTAGTGAAACCTGGGTAAAACGTCAGGCAATTCTGAAGTATATAATACCTAGCATTAATTATGTACACATTTTTAAAACTACTCCTGTTTCTCTCAATCACGCTTACAGTTATATACATAGACATCAATTATATACAGGCTATGTTAGTTTTTAAGCTTTCTATTTGACCGGGTTGGACTTCAATCAAAAAGTAAGGTAGAGCCACGTGGGAGAGCCATGCTTCGGCACAAGTAACATAGTTTTCTAATCCATCAAGTAACATACAAAAAAACAAGAGACTTAAAATGTCCTTTTAAGTCGTTTTAAAACTATAGCTTCATTGTAGCGTCATATTAGATAAAGTGTTCATTAAATAAAAGTCAATTTATAAGTTTAATGATTCAACTTCCCAGTACTTATCGATTATCTACGAATCTATTTTCCTAATCGATTGTTACTTTAATAAATTTCATCGGTAAGCCTATCGATTCCATCTGCGTAGATGTTTACATGTGTACTTAATAGTGGGATAATTAGTGTAAAATGTCGTAGGGGAATGCTCCGAGTAATTAAATGTTATTTTTATTGTCAGCTTATTACTGTTTTATTTTTGACTAGCTGACTCGCCCAACTTTGTCTGCGTTTCTGAAAAGAAATACATTTTTTTCCGTTTTTGCCTCATATTTCATTGATGGAAGACTCCTGTTGGTCCTTCCTTGATAAATGAGCTATCCAAAGCTAAAAGATTTTTTTAGTTCTGGACTGCACGGATGGCGTAGTGGTTTAAGCGGTCACCTCGCCGCTTTCTACTACGCTAAGTGTTGTGGGGTCGATCCCCACATAGAGCAACACTTTGTGTGATTAACAAATTGTTGTCCTGAGTCTGGATGTTCTTTGTGTCCGTTTTACGTGTTAGTAAAGTCCCCCGCGTGTGGGTGCTGTATTTTTTTTTTAAAGAAAGCAGCCGCATGAGATTAACGCGATTTACCAAACTTGTTAGCTTTATAATATTAGTGTAGAAGTAATGTAGATGAAATCTATTTTTTTATTAAATTTTGTTCTTTTAATTCGAGTAATGTCTTTTTAGTTTTATCTTGTAATGTTTCTCAGCAATGGATGTTGAACTTTGTTTCATGTAGAAATACGATTCATTATTATGTATGGCTTTTCTCATCAGGCGGCTGACCTTTCGTATCGTCAATTCATTTTTTTGGAAAGAATGGAAAGTTTATTGATGATAGGTAATTTTACTTATAATTAGCAAAATATTAACACAACAATGATTATTTTTTGTTAATGTTATGACATCAAGTTGTGTAAATTGTGTAATAAATAATGTATACGGTACGTAATACACTTGAGATGACCAACGTTTTCAGGGCAATGCAGAGTAATAGGTTGTCAGGGCACCAGTGACGTCATTCGTCTTTACAACTTTTTTAAGGCATCGGAAATCGGTCTTATTAGGTTCCATCGTGCTAATCTTTATAGAATTTACCAACTTAGTGGTAGTAAAACAGTATTTAAGTCTTAAAATACTGCTATTTAGTTACTGCTTTTTAAATTCAAGCTTAGTTGTTGCCGAGGTTAAATCATTTTTAACGACTAAATAAATTAACTGACTTATAATAATATATATACCTCACATATCTCACACACGACCGTCTGATCCCAAACTGGGCAGAGCCTGTACTATGGTAACCAGACTGCTGATAAACATACATATACATTTCTAAATACATACATATTACATATAGATAAAGTACACCCAGACACAGAACAAAGAACTATGCTCATTATACAATTATTTATACTGGGTGGAAATCGAACCCACGACTTCTGACGTAGAAGCCAGGGTCACTAACCACTAAACCAACGGTTATAGTTGGTTTCGAGTTTGGTTATATTAAGATTTTTTCTTTGTAAGTTGAAGTTTAAAGGATTTTGTGAGTAACCATATGCTAATGTAACATTTATATTCTGCGTTAATGGGACTGCTCGCTTGAAATTAACAATCAATAATACCGCCTACACCTGTGCACTTATTGTTATGTATGTCGCATTACCAGTCCGATGGCAAAACAAAACAATTACTTGTTAAGGTAAGCACAGAAGATTGCTGCTCGAATTAGAGGAGGCTGGTTGACCAATTAAAACTTTTGTTATTTAGAATAGTAAAATGACTTCGATATGTAGAATAGGATTTACAACGCACAAGTGAAGGTATTGATGTGAGTGTCAACAGGTTTCATGTAGCCTATATACTTACATATAATTTCTCGAGAATCAAAAAATCTTCATACCGAATTTCATCTAAATCG
This sequence comes from Arctia plantaginis, assembly GCA_902825455.1. Taxonomy (NCBI): domain Eukaryota; kingdom Metazoa; phylum Arthropoda; class Insecta; order Lepidoptera; family Erebidae; genus Arctia; species Arctia plantaginis. Next base: position 17,927,309 of record CADEBD010000422.1, read on the forward strand.
ATTCAGCGATTATTGATTCCTCATACAGACTTCCACTCCCCTTTTCACCCCTTTAAAGAATGATTTCTTACATAAAAACTATCCTATGTCCTTTCCCGAGACTCAAACAATCTCTATTTCAAATTTCTTCAAAATCGGTTCAGCGATTTAAGCATGAAGAGGTAACATACCAACAGACAGACACACTTTCGCGTTTATAATATTAGTGGAGTATATTTGGATGTAAAGTGTAAGTATACATATACATGTGTGTATAAATGTACAATACGTTAGCACCCATATTAATAACATTGTTCTTCTTTTTCTTTTCTTTTTAAAAGACAACTTCCGCATTATTAATCTATCCTATGTCGCGGGGGACTTTACAAAGATACATGAAACGGACACAAAGGACACCCAGACTCAGAACAACAATTTATGGATCACACAAAGTATCGTCCCATGTGGGGTTTGAGCCCACAACACTCGGCGTAGTAGGAAGCGGCGTGGCGACCGCTTAAACCACTACGCCATCTGTGCAGTCAAATCAAATTCAAATGGTTAATAATTTATTTCATCTAATTCCAACTCGTTACAGAGTCCGTGTGTCCTGTACATGTCGCTCATGTTTCGAATTGGAATGATGGAAATCTGTCTAGGTACTTCTTGATTTGACGATTTGCTTGACCATCTTTGGGGCAATTGATTCTTTAGTGTGTTATATGTCTCACAGAGTAGATTAATATTAATTAAAAATTACATGTTATGCGTTGTAGTGTAATTGTAATTAACGTTGTATTATCGCTGTAGTTGTAATTATCATATATTTAGCCAATCTCAACTGAATAAATCAAGTTCATTTTTAAATAACCGTAATATTGACTGCACGGATGGCGTAGTGGTTTAAGCGGTCGCCACGCGGCTTCCTACTACGCCGAGTGTTGTGGGTTCAAACCCCACATGGGACGACACTGTGTGATCCACAAATTGTTGTTCTGAGTCTGGGTGTTCTTTGTGTCCGTTTCATGTATGTTTGTAAAGTCCCCCGCGACACAGGATGTATTCCTAATGCGGGAGTTGTCTTTTTAAGAAAGAAAGAATTATGATTTAGGTTTTTTAGACAAAATGAACATAGTATTAACCCAAAAAATGCCTTCTTCAGCCTAAGACATATTGATAAATTTACATCAACCTGTACGTAAATAGGTAAGCTCTGTATTCTACTACACAATTCAATAAGTGTAGGCAGAGGTACGAACACTGATTGACATTGACCCAAATACATGATGTAGACACATCTGTGACATGTCAAACGTTGAAATTACCAAAAATCTTTTAAAACGTACTACTGTCATGGTTTTAGAATCGTGTAGGTCTGTAGTTTGACATACAGCGTAATATATAGTGAATGCCATCGTATGTATTGACGCCGTCACATTGCGAATTCGGCGTAGGCGATACTCTTAATTGACTGTTTATTGGAGTGGTCTAATTCAAAAGCTATAAATAACATAAAGTTGATTGAGTCAGAAAGATAACTCAGCCAGATTTGATGCAATATTTTCTAAGTTTAAGCCTACGTATAGAACTATTTTTATCGTTTAACTCACGCATTTTGCTCTGCAGTCTTATTGGTTGTTTATTTTCTTTAACGATAGCAGTATGGAAAGTTTAATGAGGATATAATTTAAATTAATATAAAGTGATTAAACGTAATGAGTTTTGAAAAGAAAAAAATGTGTATTAACTGTAGATTTAAAAAAGCAACGCAAGTTAAATATTACGTTATTAAAGTCAGCATTTTGTAGAAAAGGAAACAAAATAACCTTCAAACAATCAGCTGTAAGTGACGAATTGTTTTTTTTATTACAAATTCAAGAATAAACACAATAACTATAGGCAGGACGCTAGGTACAAATCACTTTTACAACTTCGAAAAGTATTAGAGGCAACATTACGCGTTCCCCATACCACCCTCCTCCCTTCCATGAGCAGTTGGATGGATAGATTTGATTAAACCTCCTCGTCTCCTTCCACATGACACGTGATCTTAAATTGTGTAAATTTATTGTAAATACGCGCTAGATAGCGGTGATTTATTCAATAAAAGACAAGAATTTAAAAATAGAATATAAAATGTGTTCTAGTCAAGGCTAGTGAACACTAATATTAAACACAAAACAAAGCCTAGAATCACATTAAGAAAAGCGAAAATACTTAAACAATATCATCATCAACAGCCTATACTAGTCCACTGCTGGACATAGGCCTCTCCTTAGAAAGGAGGTTTTGGCCTACTATACCACGCTGGCCAGACGGGTTGGTATAGGGTTTGTTTCAAGTTTTCCTTCTCTTTGCAGTGCTGTTGTCCTGCTTAGTTTGCTCCCTTAGTCGGCTCTTACGACACCCACGGGATGAATTGGGGTGGTGACAATTTGTATTCTTAATCCGTATATTTAAGTAAATATTTAAAGTCGGTGAGTCGGTCATGTAAGGTTTTAAGAGTGACTTGTGTCATTTAATAGGATTAACTATAAGTGAATACATGATATTGGCTTAGATTCGGGTCGAACCTAACCCCGTCTTGAGGCAATGGAGGAGAAGGTAGTCGATGAATGCTAACTAATCTAAATGCTATTCGTATCATACGCGTGAACAACGAAGAATCGAGAAAAATCTACATTAAATCGACTTTAAAGGAGGAAGTGGTTATCAACTCGATTGTATTTTTTTGTTTTTTATACGCTGAGAAATGTTTGACTATGGCTGAGTGGTCCAAAACATATTTACTTAAAAGTTTTGCGAGATTAAATATTTTATCACTGGTTAATCGCGGTCTCCATAGATTTAATACCGTTTTAAACATTAAAAAATCTTACAATTTCTTTCCTTAAAAGCGGCCACAACAGAACAATTTTGGGATAATGACATAACAGCCCCAAAACCAGCAATTAGAGCTGCCAATTACCACATTCAAGGAAATGTTTACGTTTCACAGCTTCGTGTGGGCTGAAGCTGTTAGAGGGCGGAAGCAGCTTCAAATCTCATGTGACCTTTTTACCAACATCCGTATGAAGAGAAGGGATCTTTAACCAGTGAACTGTATGGAAATTGTTTTAAAAAACTAAAAAACACGCTTTTCATAGAAAACCAAAGTTTAGTTTGGTTTTCTATAAAAAGTTTATTTTTTTTTAAATTAGTGTTTTATATATCCTCTATATATCTACAAAGTTTGAACGAATTCTGACCGTTTAAAGTCAGTCAAAATAATGCCTAAAGGAGTCGGTTACAAACAAACATACACACAAACATACAAGTGAAGCTAATATTAAGCGTGTAAATAAAAATAAAAATTAAATTCTCTGTTATTGCGTTTAGGCTTTCATACACATTGGAATCCCATCTGAGTAATCAGTCTCAATTGCCTAACTCTTGAGATGAAAGGTTATTCAAGCCTCTCACAAATTGAACTCCTTAGGGAACTTAAATTTAGATTACCTTTTGCCGTCCACTGCTGAACAAAGGCCTATAATATGTAAAAATAATTATTTATAGGTTTTAAAAAAAAAATAGCATACGGAGGAACTCGAACTTACGAATACTTTAAATTGGTGAATAAAAGAAAACCAGAAAGCTAACATTATTAAAATAATAATACAGCAATAACGTTAATATTTCTTAGTAAACGGCAACGGCAACGACAAACAAGCGTTCAGTAAATACTTTTAATTGTCGTAGCACTAGTATACAATGACAGTTGAGTGTAATGTAAGCTTCAACATATAACAAGTTTATATGTATAAGTCTAAATGTTTAATATTTAATTAAATGTTTCAAATTCAATTTTTTTGACCTTTTAAGAATTAAAATTTTCTTTATTGCTTGTAACTTTGTTCGCTTAGTTGATGTATTTTTTTCATTGTGCTTTCTGAGGTCCTGTAAGTGAAGGAGTACACCAACTTTATACCCCTTTAGTTAATTATTGTGTTTACTTGTGTATATCCTCGTTTTAGATCCTAATAAATAAATAGTTCAAGTTATACTAGCAAAGTGAGTAAGTAAGTTAAAATTTAAATTAAAGCTTAAAACCTTAATCACGGTACCGGGGCCCATGATGCCCTGATGGCTCCATTTCTTTTGACATGTGGCCTGATGTAGGTATATCTCTTATGCCTTGTACCATATCATCCTTGAGACCGTTCTCTCGTCAGTGGGCGAAACAAAAACCTGCCGCGTGACAAATATTGTTGTTATAACAATTTCGCTAACACACCAAACACACTACTATGGGCATTTGTTATATACATAATTATACCTACAATAAATTAAGATTAGTCTTTATACGTTTCACCGTTACTCTGTTCTATAAGGTCATATGTGCTGGTTCAGTTTGAGTCATTCTTACATCAGGAGCTTTTGCACACGGCGTTCGACCGTTAACCCTCTTTCTATGTAAACAACAAGCTAATGAACAATAAAACATTGGCCACTAGTTTAGACAATCTGGTTTGGCCTTGTTGAGATCGTTGTTATTGTGTTCAAGATAGATTTCAATCATTTGAAACGTATGACAGGTTTGTAAGGCTTGTAGAAAAATTACAAAACGGTGTGATGAATTTTCCATAAAGAAATATTTTGGTATAGCATTACTTAAGGGCCTAATTATTGTCACAGCTGGGACTAGCTTGTGTTTTTAATTAAACGGTCGGAAGGGCGCTGAAGCTTCAAGTTACTAATAAGCAATTACCGCCAAAATTAGCACTTCGCACTTGTCTTTCTAACAGCAATACCATACTATGGATAGGGGCCTTCAGAATAAAAATGTATGTTTAGTAGGTAGTTCACTCATCTGATGGTTAAAAATGTTTATAATACAATAAATTCTAACAAAGCAAAATAGATCAATACTCTTACGTTTATATTCACGAAAGGCAGATAGAGGCGTGTTAAACGCCAGTATTTTCCGTAGAAGGGAGGAAACATGCTGCTGTCCACTGAGGACTTAAGAAATTAGATGATATAATAATGACAGGTAAGGTAAGAAACTAATATTTATTTATTTTTATTATATCCATATCCATACTAATATATTTGAAAATGTGTCTGTCTTTCTGCTGCCTCTTCACGCTTAAACCGCTTAACTGATTTAGATGAAATTTAGTATACAATTAGTTTGAGTCCCGGAAAAGGATATAGGATAGTTTTTATCCCAGAAATCATCCTTTAAGGGGGTAAAAAGGGGGGTGAAAGTTAGTATGGGAAATCAGTAACCGCTGAACCGATTTAGATAAAATTTGGTATGGAGATAGTTTGATTCTTGAGGAAGGACTTTTTACCGCGATAACCGACATACACGCGGGCGGAGCCGCGGGCAAAACTAGCATATAATATTGCATACACACATAGATCGGGGAGTTCATAATAAACAGCCTTTAATAGTCCACTGCTGGACATGGGTCTCTTCTTAGAAAGGAGGTTGTTGGTCTACTATACATCGCGTTGATATAGGGTTTGTTTTAAGTCTTCCTTCTCTTTGCGGTGCTGTTGTCCTGCGTAGTTTGTCTCTTAGCCGGCACTTGCTGCACCCACGGGGTGAATAGGAGTTGTGACACTCCGTATACTTAAACCGTCATCACACGGATAAGGTAAAATGAGGATCGTATACCAGTAACATAAACTGGTTGCAAGTCCTTGCCCTCTAATTGAATCAGTATATAAGATCATACAATAACTCAACTCATATCCATCAGCAAATGATTTATGATGTCCCGATGCTTTCATCAGATTTTCGTGGAATTGTTCAGAATATAATCTTATCTGTTCGACGATCGCATCAGTCCGTCACCAATAAACATGTCACAATGCTGACGTCGCGAAATAAAGAAAATTACGTGACCAATGGATACAGTGGCATAATTTGACAGACGTCAAAATATGATTCGAGGATCTGGATCAGTAAATACACACTGGTGACTTTTTAAAAGTTTGTCACTTTAGGATGAATACTCGTGTATGTGAAATTCGAGTCGTGCTCCTACATATATAAGTCCCAATTTCCATATATATTTTGATCCTTTCTTACCACAATTAATGATAATATGAATACTTATTAGATATTTGTAACACATAAATCGTTTACTAGTTAGTTATTAGATGTCCGATTCTACATTTAAGGTGCATATAACAATATTGATGAAATAAGTTGGTAATTGTTAGTTTTTGTACACAATTGCAGGGTAGTTTAGAAGGGTGAAGTTTGAAATCAACACGTTTGAGTAGAAAAAACTGACCTATTTAAACCATTTGACAAAACAATAAAAGAGCGTTATAGTCTATTCATTTATTAAAAGTAATAAAAAAGTTGTACATTTTGAAGTGTTCTTTCGTTTGCCGCATCATCACATCACATCAACAGCCTTTAAAAGGCCACTGCTGGACATAGGCTTCTCCTTAGAAAGGAGGTTATGGCCTACTATACCACGCTGGCCATACGGGTTGGTATAGGGTTGTCCGCATATCGGACATAGCCATAAGGTCCCTTTGTCTATAAATGGAATTATAAAGCGTTTGTAATTTAGGTATATTAGTTCCTGATCTACGACAACAAAAACAAACTATTACATTTACATCACAGATATCTAATTCCATCTTATATGACATTGCCTTAAAACAATTTTTAATTAGCGGTACTTTGAAACTTACCGATAGCTTTCCTCTAAGTCCATTTTGATTCCTATTAGGCATTGTTACTCGTCAATTTCAAATGGATATATTTAATTTATTTTTGTTTTAATTTGTAGTTTGAAACAAAATAATAGACATTAATTTCAATCGGTGAAGGAAGGGATTAATTTCAAAAGGTAAGCCGACAAAGCTGAAACAAGAATTCATGTTATGAAGTGCAATATCAGTACATGAGCGCGGTATTCATGGGTAGTATAGGCGTGAAGTTAGATTTCAACCGTCAAAGTACTTTATTGAAACATATTATTGTACGTTTTGAAGTGTTATTCATTAGCTATCTCAAAAGGAAAGCTGAAAGAAACCTATGGAATCCTTCGTCTTTAATACTTACGGATACATGGCTTTTGATAAATCATTAATCAACTATTTTTGTATCATTAGGCATTTAATTAACGAAGCGTATCTTCGCCACAGGTTTTATACATACTCGTATAAGAATGCGTTTTAATATTCAATTAATGTACGTTCTTACAAATTACAAAGGTATTGTTCGCGAATAAAACAAACACAATGTATATCTTTATAGTCATTACTGTGCTCATTAGGATATGTTGGCAAACATTTTAATTGCCTATTAAAAGCTTATGACCACAAACTACTGTCAGAGTAAATAATACACTAAGCCTTTGTTTTATTTCGTGTTCATGTATTAAACTTTTGTTAAAGCTAATTTTCGTAAGCGTATAATGTTAAAGACTCTTATTTTAGTAATTGTTATGCGATCACTATTTGATCAGTAACATATATGTAAGATGGGACTTTTATTATTAAGGACCTTAATGTGCTCCATGGTAGTAGCAGGTGGCTAGGATTACGAGGAGATAAGTGATGTTAATATTGATACAAAGAGTTCATACGCAGTAGTATTCGGGGATTTGCTATTTGCTAACTTAATTATATATAATACAAATGTGCAGAAAAAAATATACCTGACTCATTTAAAATAACTTTAAAGATTAGTACATAAGAAATCACCTTTTAAACTAAAAAGGCATTCGTTTAGGAGCTTAAAGCCACAGACACTACCACACCCATCCTCGCTAATCCATCCAAAATGAAGGATGAAATTAAATTACTACGTGTTATCCCACCTACAATTTGTTTATTTACTTGTACAACTAAATACGCAGCACGCAAATTCAACTTAAAACTTCTTATTAAATACGCATCTACAATAGGGAATGCATTATACATATATACACTCATCACTCTTAATGCAGTTTAAAATTATCCAAATAAAAATAATATTATCAATGATGATATATCATCTTCCATAGCAACCGTAGTCTCAATCTAAATCAAACTAAAATCTGTTTATTTCCAATTCCTAGTAAACATTCTCATTTAAAATCGAAACAACACGTTAAGATTCTTATAATTCAATTCATCTTCTCAGAAATCTTAATCGTTGTTTTAACGATACACAACTCTAATTCCAAAATATATATTTCTCAATTAGAAATGTTCAACTGACATTTAAAGCACTGTGATTGTTGCTCATTATTGCTCAATAAAATTCAAACTGTGTGGATGCACCTCACCATGGCGCATGTAATAAAGATCTAAGGGACCCTCCCATGAGCTGATCCGGCCAAGATAACACTTTTCAGATCATCACTACAGATAAGCTCAAAGATTTGAAAGTATAAAATGTTTGGACAGCTCTCGTATAAAATCTTTCACGTTCGTAGACGCACGAATATGACGTCAACGTTACACCATACGAAATTCAACTCTGAAAGTATGAGGCTAACGTTAAAATTTCATTTATCGTTCATATTACATCGAGTAATGCCCTTAACCGAACAGAAATGAGAAATATATCTTATTTTTGTTAACAGAGTGTTGAAATTCGTATGGCGTGTGTTTATCGGTTCTCATCGCTTGACTTTCGCACGATTGATCGGTAGTATTTTTTGCGGTCGCCTTTATTTATAAAACAATCGAACCTCCGATAAATGCTCGCCCATGCCCCTACCAATGGTCACAGGTTTGACAATTATTTTACCTCTTACCTTAAATGCACTTTTTAGTCGAACAGTTTTACTGGCCAATTAAGTTTTTTAATATGGAAGCAGGATTTCCCTCTGTTTCATAAATAGTTCCAATTAGAAATTAACTGAGTCTTCTGAATCCTGACGGACAACAAACCGAGAAACAAATATTTTATTTGACAGCCCTAAGATTAGTGATTACTAGACTTGCAACGAATATTCGGTTACTATTCGGTATTCGGCCTATTCGGCTGCTTTTATTATATTCGGCCGAATACCGAATATCTACATATTATTCCTCCGAATACCGAATACTTAAATAATATATTTTGTCATTGAGAAATAATTGGTAAAATGAAAAATTAAAATCGATTGATTACGTATGTATTCATATTTTCATTTCTGTTATAATCATTTAAGTAGTCATTGGTGCATAACACAGGTACATAATCATCTTCTGAATTGGAAAAATGGAGGATTCTATGTATTTGAATTATTGTGGTAATCAAAATTTAGAAGGGTAAGGTTCTCATTTCTTTTATAATCATTTATTAAGTAGTCATTGGTACATAAAACAGGTACATAATTTAATTTACGTCTGTACAAGTTTTTGGCGCTAAAATCCAGCCGAATACTTTTGCCTAATATTCGGCTATTCGGTCAGGGGCCTCGCCGAATATTCGGTATACTGCCGAATATACTATTCGTTGCAAGTCTAGTGATTATCCCCATAGAACTCTGACAAATTGTCTCGAACTCTGGCTTAGACATATATCTTACATTTAAATTAAATTATTACGATCCTAATTCATTTTACTGCTGATAAATGTTTAAAGTTGATGCTTACTAAATTAATAATTTACTTGAAAAAATCTGCAGCAAAAACCCAGAACACCTATTTGCTTTTACATATATTACATACAGAATTATGCGCATCTATTTTTTTTACTTCCGTCGTGTATCAAAAAATCATTATTTTAAATTATACCTACACTGAATAATTATGATAAGACATGGTTGGATTTACGCAGAATAATAAATTGCAGTTACTTATATATTGTCATATTTACATATGTATTGACTGCACGGATGGCGTAGTGGTTTAAGCGGTCGCCACGCCGCTTCCTACCGCGTCGAGTGTTGTGGGTTCTAACCCCACACGGGACGGCACTTTGTGTGATCCACAAATTGTTGTTCTGAGTCTGGGTGTACTTTGTGTCCGTTTCATGTATGTTTGTAAAGTACCGCGCGACACAGGATTTATTCCTAGTGCAGGAGTTGTCTATTATAAAGAAAAAAAAAACTTGAGAACAAGGAAAACTGGTAAGAGCTTATCTCGGATAGACGGACCATGTGTATGTTTACCACTTTAGTAGTATAAAAATGTCTTACATACTCAAAACGGTATTTGATCGAGAGCCATTAGTAACCCCCCCAGTATTTCGATTCTCGGTTCAATAATGTCTGCAGGTATTTGCTTGGTCCTTGTAGGTAATTGTCATTTCATTATAGAAGTATTCACTCGAGTTGTAACGCAGGTATTTGGGCCCACTTTTTGGCTCGAAATTATCGATAATCGGTACAATCGAGTCGTGATCGATGTCGTATTGAATCGATTTTTGCGTACGATGTGGCAAGCTGGTTGTTATTTGATGGTAGTTGATTGGTAAACGTAATTTGTTTGTATAAAGAAGAAGAAGAATATATGAAAGAACATAACAAGTTTTTGCAATCCAACGTTTCCGTACAGGTGGTGAGCACAGCGTATAGGATAAACAATACGCTGTGCACAGCGTGTCAGCTTTTAACTATCGCTTGCATAAGATTTATATTAAAATTAAAGCAGAATACAACTTTTTCCTTCTTCAAAGTTCAAAGCACTCTTTGTCCTTCTATGTATCCCTCCCTTTCAACGTGTATGGAAAATTTTATTATGAACGGATGGACGGTACTGCCGATAACAGTCCACATCCACAGTTTAAAATTATAAAGACGTATCGGAATTTAACTAACTTAAGTAGTCCTCATACTCCGCCTTCTGTAATATTAACTTATTGCCGTTGTTATTTATTTCAATAAAGTATGTTATACAAAAATAATTAAATTAAGTATATTGCTATAACTCAATAAAGAGCAGCTGTTCACCTCAAGGCCTCTCAACAGGCGCTATCAAATGTTTTATTTTCCGCTGGCAATTCTTTTGCGCATTTGGTTTTCTTAGCGTCTATTGCCACCTGGCTCATTAAGCGACGACTCCACTCTACCGAGCCGGTGCTGGACATGGACAAAACTATACAGTGTACAAAATTATGTAGGTATAAGTAACATTTCGACTTGATTGTATTGGAACTCGAAAGTTTAAAAAACAAAACAAAAAAAAACGTCAACATTTTCATCCCCACCACTTGGATAATTGGCGCTTCACCACTGTGCTCTTTTCAAGACACTTTTTGCCTCGCACTACCAACCTGTGGAACATCTTATCGGCTGCGGTATTTCCGGGCCGATACGACCTTCAAACCTTCAAGAAAAGAGCGTACTCCTTCCTCAAAGGCTGGCAATGCGCTTGTGACTTCTGAGTTGCAGGCGTTCATGGGCGGTGGTAGTTGCTTTCCATTAGGTGACCCGTTTGATCGTTTGCGTTCCGTTCAAAACGAGTCCATAAAAAAAACTACACACTAATTTCTTGAACTATAATAATAGTAATTATTTTTGCATTGCGTACCTATAGTATCAGAAGGTAAAGGTATCGTAACATTGCGCTACGAACCTTAGGAGTAGGCAGATACAATAAACGCAGGTGAAATTGCGGGGACCGACTAGTTTATTATAATGCACGTACTTGAATAACTTACGACAATAATTTACAATATTCAATAACATTTTTTGAGCGCTTCTATTAAAGGACTTAGTACAGTTAGCAAAAAAATTGAATGAATAATCGGTTGGTCGTTGGTTTATTAAATAAGTACATTAAGGGATAAGGATGATGGAGTTATAAGACAACTACTACCTTAATTTATTCTTTAAAATAAAAAATATATATTCTTGTGTCCTCAGGAGCGTGCGTAAATTTATGTAGAGTTGGTTCAGTTTAAACCTTTTTTAATAGCATAACTAAGGATGACATGATAATACACTGTAGACCTACAAGAATAATTAAACAATGAAAGGAACATATTAAGTAATTAACGTTAGGCTTGCCACTTGAAACATCAGTAAGCCTAAGCAAACTCTTCGTCGTTGCTGACCCTTATAAAGCTTTTGCCCTTTCCTAGAATTTAAAACGGAATAGAGATTTATTTTGTTTTAAATATCATTCAGAAATCACTGTGCCAATACATTGATTGCATGGATGGCGTAGTGGTTAAAGTCCTACTGCGCTGTGTGTTGTGGGTTCGATCCCCACATGGAACAACACTGAGTCTGAATCTGGGTGTTCTTTGGGTCCGTTTCATGTATGTTTGTAGACCCCCACGACACAGGATTTATTCCTAGTGTGGGTCTTGTCTTTAAACAATAAACTTATTGACCATGAGCTTAAATAAGATATAAAAGAAATAATTTCTCTGCGGCGTTTTATGTCAGTAACAGTTATAAAAATTACATGCATCCTTAAGCAATTTACTTTGTTGCTAACCATACTCGTGCAACGTCACTCAATCATTCAGCCAATAAATATTTCGCCTCATGTTTTCATAATAAACACACATTTCAATTGTAACGCAACGTTATGACTGTACCAGTAAAAAGTTTAAATAATGGTCACCGACCACTAAGGATACGGAATCGATGCGGCGGCTATTCATCTTGTAGGCTAAAAGAGGGCTCACACGTGTCGTGGAGAATAAAGATACCAAAAATGTGCTGGATTTTCTGTACAATATTCGATGAGAAAATGCTGACTGATTTGACTTAATTTTTGGTAGAATAAATCAAAACCTATATTTTTTAAGTCCATGCCGTTTTTTCTTGCTTCTTTGCCGCTTGTTTGCTGAATAGGTGATGGATTTATTAAATTACCAACGCTTATTAAATCCTTTGCTAATTACGGTACAATTTAAGTTTGCCTGGGACTCTTAACTCTCTCCAAGTGTCTTCACGTCGCCGAGTTCTAGCATCGTATAAAATTTGTTATAACGTTAAAACGTTTAAGATTTTCAAAGGAATCAGTGCAACGTTATTTTTCTCTAACTGTATATCTGAAACTAGTTGATCATCAGTATATACAGACTTGTAACATCTTAAATACTATCTTGTGTTATCTAAATATAAGATATAAATCCGTATAAATAAATACAAATACCCGTTACATCGTTTTTACATTTATTTCATAAAAAACGGAATCCCGAAGAAGAGCCTATAATATTTGTAAATGTAGAGATTTCTTACTCCATAAAACAGCTATTGACAGAGTGATAACAGTATCTACATTCCTTAAGGCGTAATTTTCTTTGACACTGTCTTGTGAGACATCCTTGTTACTAGCTGATCCATTTGTCACTGACAGAAGGTTATTATGTAACCGGCCAGCAGACGAACAACTGACAGGCGACTGTCAGCGCACACAAAGGCAATGGCGACTTGGCTCGTGATTTAGTCGGACATCGTAAAACCATCAGCGTTTAGCAGTTGCGATAGAGAGGTTTGATTAAGTAATGGCTAATTTATCGGAAGAATGGTTTGGTATATGTATGGTTGAAGACAGGTAGAGAAAGTTGGTATATTGTTAAAATATATGGAAGAGGAGGCAAACGAGCAGACGGGTCACCTGATGGAAAGCGACTATCGCTGAAGCCTGCGACTCAGGAGTTACAAGCACGTTGCCGGTCGTTGAGAAAGGAGTACGCTGTTTTCTTGATTCATTTTTTATTTACGTTAAATTCTATCTGTACGCAATACCGTAGAACAAGACTTTGTAGTTTGTAGTCACGAGTTTGTAGTTTCGTTCTGAGGTACAAGTAAAAACTAAAGATTGCCTGGCGAGCGATAATTATCAATATTTTTTACATTATTACTTCATCATCATCAGCTTATCGCAGTCCACTGCTGGACTCAGACCTCTTTGTTACTTACCTTACAATTTAAGCTGCCATTGTAAGACTTTCCTTACGTACTTCCGTATATAAGCTTTTAGTATCTTAAATTTCACAATATTAAGTGCGCCAGCTTTTCTTAAAAATGCTGTAAGTTGTGACATAATTATGTAGACTTACTTAAAAAAAAATATGTCCGTGTGGTGACCGATTAAGAATACAGAGTGTCACCACCCCTATTCATTCCGTGGGTGTCGGAAGAGGTGACTAAGGAACTAAACTACGCAGGACTACAGCACTGCAGAGAGAAAGAACACTTGAAACAAACCCTATACCAACCCGTCTGGCCAGCGTGGTATAGTAGGCCAAAATCTCCTTTCTAAGGAGAGGCCTATGTTCAGCAGTGGATTAGTAAAGGCTGTTGATGTGATGTGATGTGACCACCCCTATTCATCCCGTGGATATCGTAAGAGGCGACTAAGGGAGGTAACGTAGGACAACCAGCACTGCAAAGAGAAGGAAAACTTGACACAAACCCTATACCAAACCGTCTGGCCAGCGTGGTATAGTAGGCCAAAACCTCCTTTCTAAGGAGAGGCCTATTTTCAGCAGTGGACTATTAAAGGCTGTTGATGGGATGTGATGTGACTTAAAAAAATAACGTATATTCGTCACGTGTGAATGTCTGTGTACACGACTATCATTAATTAGCTGTGCTACGCAATTTCAACGTTGTTCATATGTCAGCGCAATGTGTGCTAACCTTTAGCAATAAACGAGTTAACTAAATAGAATTTTGAATACACGATATGTAAAACTGAAGATTAGAAACCCTTGCCATGGCGCCTATTAATCATAATATAGATATTTTCCTGAGCTTTGAAAGACTTATTTCCATTGCAGGTTCAGTGTGAAGGCCTCCCCGGACATTAGACTTAGATATTCTATTAGACACAGATTACAGTTACAGATTGTGACAGAGATCTGTGACTGAGATTAATTCTTAGATGAACGTCTGCATAACTTGTAGCAACTTACAAGTGTTTGTTTTTACTGGAATGCACGAAAATAATACTATGTAAAAGTAGTGCATTTATATTATATCCTCTAGGATTAGGAATAACTTACCTGTCGATAATGTTATAATCCGAGCAGAAGTGTTCGAGCTTCATAACGTCATGAGTCTAAAAAAAGAAAAAATAGCCTTTATTTACTCTGACTTTGCACAATTTAAAAATAAAAACAAAACTATGCTATACTAACAGTACTTCTTTCTATTTAAAAAAAATATTCATGAGTCTGCTTGACACTAATTTCCTGTTCACATATCAGTACAGATTTTGATTTTAAACTCTTCATACTGCATCATTCGTGACCACGATCGGTACAATTAGGTTGACAGATCGAGTGACCCGGAAATATTACGCCTCATAATTATTATTGCGTTAAGTCACAATTTACACATCTCACGCTGAATCATATCCAAAGCTACGTAAAAAGGGCTGAAAAATACAATCTTTCAAAAACACGTGAACGGCGAAACTACTGAAATCACATGTGCATAAATAATTCCGGACTCATCAATCAGTGTCGTTCACACTACGATTTAGAAAAATTATACCATTACGACGTGTCATTAGGCAGCTGACAAAGTGGTCAACTTATAGTACATAACGTTGAAATAACCATGTCATTTGTAATAAGATTCAATTTAGACTGTCGCCAACATTATGGACTTAATGTATAGTGACCGCCCCTAAAGACATACGACATTATGCGGCACAAATATATACGACTAGGATATAGAACGTGATCTGGTTTCTACCGTACGAATTAGTTCTTTAAATATAATTGAAACTGTTAGGTTTTTAAAACCTTCGGTAACATTTTAAATGGGCTAATAATCGCAAAAGCCACAGTAGCCCCGTGTGACGGGTTTTTACCAGGACACATTCACCATTAAAAGAGTAAGGAAGGTACCTTTGAGAACGTATTCTCCATCCTCAATGACAAATTTCACACACGGCAGTCTGATTCTGAACTAGACAGAGCCCGTACCACCAAACTGCTGGTAAAAATACTCATACATTTCTAAATACATATATATTATAGAAAAATTACACCCAGACGTCGAACAAATGATTGTGTTCATCACACAATATCTGTCCCGGGTGTGAATCGAACCCACGACCTCCAGCTTAGCAGTCAGTAGCACTAACCACTAGACCAACAGGCTCGTCAAATAATAAATACGAAAACTAATTTCCTAATAATATATCCTCTTTTTAACCGACTTTAAAAAGACGAGAGTATTTGTTGTTCAGCTTCATGCCTTTTATTACGCCTCTATCGTATATCAAAGAAATTCTTTATTAGTTCATGTAACAAAAAAAAATGTTTTATTAAATTACGTAATATTTAAAATACATTTTCATTAGATAAGGATATTATGACATGGGCGTGTCATAATATATTATATCGATAAAAAAGTAATGCATAATGGATTCAAGTTAAGCATCGTAAAGCAGTAACTAGTTTAAAGGAGTGAATATTTTTTTTTATTAACGGATGCATTTCTCTTTTATACATTTTAACGCAATTGCACGGGTATTATGAAACAGCTGAATATAAATTATAACATAGTATGGACTTGCAGGATTCTTTATTGTCATATTGATAGTCTATGATGTGAACGTGTCTTTATATGCGAATTCAGCGGAGACCTTACCAGGAGAAACCAAACGCATAAAGTGTGTTATTTCCAAACGAGAAAACATTTCCAATCAAACATGCGATACAATACCAATAAATCAAGTTATGACTTAGAGTCCAATTTAGCATAAGAAAGTCTAATCCGAGTGGTCGTAACTCAGCTTTCTAGGACTCACATATTTACTTTACGTTCTACGCCGGACAAGAGTTGGAACAATAAGCGGGAGCTACATGGGCGAGCACTACCAACCATTACGTATTCCAACCACGATCCTATCTCAACGCGAACGCGTAAGCTTACATAAACGAGACCGCCTGCTGAACAACTTTCAACGACGCACAACTCTTACACTACCTTCACTTACTTTTAATCTACTCCGCAATGGGTAACGCACACAGCGATTTTTGGTTTCGCATTATCTCGCGTCGAAAATGCACCAACCAAACGTCATTGGCTGATAATTGTCGCTCCTCGGCGCGGCGTCCTTATCGCCCTAGATAACCACGCTTCCATCTTATTGTCCATTTGTTAAGATACCACAATGCACTCGGAATATTACTAATTAGGCTCTGTTTATGAGCCTACCGGCCATTGTTGAAAGAATGAGATAGTTATCTGTTTGTTGTCTGCAAATGAGATTTGCGATGCCGCTTTGTCGGTTGGTAAAATTGTATGAGCTTTGTTCCATCTGAAATATTATCTGTAAACCAGTGTGGTGGACATTGTTTTTGTGGCAGTTAGCAGGAGATTGTACGCTATCAGATGTTTAAAGTAAGGCTTCGTTATGTGAATGCGACTTGCAGTTATGTTTCAAGTTTTCGGGAATTGACCCTTGCTCCTGGAGTCGGGGTTTGCGCTGGACGTACCTGCGCCTGCGCTACAATCAAGTACGTAACTGTCATTGTGGGTCTCGGATCTTGATAGGTACTACAATATATCAAGATTTGTTACATCATTTCAGGTTCTATTTAAGTATCATGCACTTATTTCTGTGTTTTACATAAATTAGGTGGGCTTCCGCATTCGCGATCTTTGAGATGACCTGGCGATTTTTCACTCCTCTTTCTATCTTTACTTGATCTTAAAGTTAATGAATTACCTTTATTTTTTTGTAACTTGAAAGAAATTATCCCTGTATCATGGCCTTAAAATCAAATCGTACTTAATATCCGGAAGGCAATATGTCTTGGACTGTCTTTCTGGGATTCTTGCGTTCGTTTTCCAGTCCAAGAGTCCAAAGCTTCAATACTCTCGCTGGAGAAAAAGGCTGGATTCTCACGTACATATGTAACTTTATTACAGTTGTGATAAAAAAAAGAGTAAAGAATTAATGGTATTTCAAGCGCCTTGAAAAAGATTTACAGTTTAACACGTCCAGTGTTATTTCAAATAAAAAGTACATCAAATTTCAATACTCGCGTAATGACCATTGAAATATTCACTGGGGTATCGTAAAATTCAATTGTGGGTGTGTAAATGTACAATGAAGTTGGAAAATTTAAAATATGCACTGTTTTATTCTCTGTATGAAATACGAACTTTTTATAGCAAACATTTGTGTGGCGCCAAACTTGGCGCCAATTCGTATCTAATTATCATCGATAATTTAATGACGCATACATATAAATTAAACTTCCGGAAACAAGTAACAATTTAAAATTGTCGTATGTCTACATCTAGATATTTTTTACGAGTAAATCATTATGTTTGTTACTTTCATCGTAGTAAGTCATTTTTATAACTTTTATTACCAATCATTATTCCTTCCGGAGAAAGCTGACAATGTCTTTGAAGTGTAACAAGCACGCTTTTTATCGGTTTTAACTAGGCATTAATTTATTAGAACTGTGATTTGCATCGTACGTAACTTAATTAGTAGGAAGTCGCACTATTCTTCAGTCTATCAACTATAAGGGACAAATCAAACAAGTAAAGGACTAACAAACATTTGCTCAAGCGACATTCCCCCGAAGGGCTAACAAACAAACCAATATTGGTTTTGTCAAAAAAACACGTCGCTGAATTTTCCATCTCCGTGTTGTCGCTAGATAAAATCGCATTTCGCGTTTATTGCACAATGAATTGTAGCGTTTTATGTTAATAACCGGCGCATGTGGGCCGAGAATGTCGAAATACTGACTAATCTGACCGTGGGTGCCCACGGAAAAAATGGCCATTTTAAATTATACACGCTGCCCACATCTCTCACATGTTCTTTATTAAACACTCCTAGATTTTTAATTACTTAATTATTTATTTGTGAATAGTCCTGTCGCCTACATTTTTTTTTGTATATTGTGTTGATTTAAATAACGATGGTGTTATTTACATTAATGTGTATTTGTTCTAAATTGTGTTTGTTTGCTTCTTTATTAAGTGCCTTTATGGTGGTAGCTAGTTATTGGCTTTGTAGTCATAAATCATGTAACTGTTTTTCGATGTTTTTGAACTTCTGAGACATTAGTCAATGTACTGGCGCTCTATATAGGGAGTCTTACATGAGTACCTATCGATAGTTTAGTTTAAAATATTACTATGATTTCTTATGGATGCTCACTGTTGTAATCTTTTATTTCTAATATGCTTTTGCCTTATATATTCTGTTGTATCTTGTTAACGAATATATTAATTTAAGAACATATTTATTAGTAAACATATGGTTTGTTATTTTCTCATTTGGCTTTTAATTAGTTTTTTTTTTAAATAACACGGTTAAAAAATAGGAGAGGTTCTCAATTTACTTTTTATTTGGAAGTTTGGATTATACTTCCCGTTTGGTCCATTTAAAATTTATGGGAAAAGTTCGCTCCCTAAGGGAAAAAAAAAGCATTGAAGACGGTAATCATTTTTTCAATGTTATTTACGCAGTATCTTATGGATCTAAACGGCAATTTTGTGAAGATTTAAAGCAATGTAGTATTTATAACCAAATTGCAAATAACGGATTCTGCGTTACTGTCACTTTGAATGTGGGGCCTTTTTGCAGATATAAGGGATGAAAATGTTCTATAACAACTGGAGGTGGAAATATCAAGTTCACATTAATATCAAATACTTAAGTTTGTGGTCCCTTTAAAAACAAACTTTTAAGTCAACGCAATAAAAAGATATGGCCATTAAAATCTTATCTTCTAACTAATGCTGACACTTTGTAGGGAAATAACCACATAGGTTTTGATTAAGGTACTTCCCATTGACCTAGAAACGTGTAATTTTGGTGGGAAATGAGCTCTCTCAGCAATGTAAAGGAAGATATCCGACTGCCGTTAATTTGTTGTTATATAACTAACTTGCAATTACAAACTTATATTTTGCGTTTTAAAAATTGATTGTGACATATATCGATGTATGGCGACGTATATTTTGAGCAGCAAAGATAAATTTGCCTTGCAAACGTACTCTCACTCTCATGACTTGAAGAAGTGTGGATCTTAAGGATACCCCATAAATCAAAGTCTTTATAGACATTTAGAAGTAATGGTGGAGCAAAAGCCTATACATACCTTTTTGGGCAGTTACATAAAAATGTTCAAATCTTTGAGGATGAATCCTGAGATGGAAAAAGTACGGAACCCCTATATTATTTTTGTACATCTAAGTTGATAATGACCCTATATATGACAGTTAACTCCACGCACTCTCGTAATGCTATGTGTTTGTTATTTAGTACATTTTTGTCAATGGATATTAGTGTTAATCACTACTGCCCAAACCAAGAAAGCTCTAGTTTTTAAACATGTTTTCTATACGACTAGTCAAATGTAAATTACTTATGAAGATTTCATTGAACTAAATCCATTACGATCTAGATCTACATGCAGTGAAGTACATACTTACTTAATAAGTCATGATATATTTACACGTAACAATCTAGTTCTTCAATAAGTTCAATAACATAATGTGCATAAACCCTTTAACTGGCCATTCGCCGTGTGTCGTCGACCTATTGTGCTGTACGTCCCACGCTTTGTTTTTCATTCATTAGGTAGAAAACCTTCAAGGTTCGATTCCACCTGCCATCGCTTCATACTTACATGAATATTAATTATTTATAAGTGACCTTACCGTTACCATTGACAACTCCACAAACATCAATGTCAAGAACATAAAACAATTAGAACACTCACCTGTCAAATTATATTGTTATTCGAATATTGAATTGTTGCAGCTCAAACTTTGCATCGGCCGTCGATATATCGTTATTCGATAGTATCGAAAGTGAGCAACAATCGATTACATTGGTGAAATCACTTGTGTCGAAAGCCTCCGGTCACCGCCCACGATATTCGTCCTCTTATTAAGACGTTACAATGTTTTCTCTCAAATCGATTGATCGAAAGTTGTTTTGCATCCTGTGTATGTAGCTTATAAAATAATGATATTTTTTTTTGTTACGCTTAACACACTTAAGCGCGTGCGCAGTTATTATGTAAAGAACTTCCTAATGTTAAAGAACATTAATATTATTTATTATTAACATCGAAAGAGACAAGTCAATTCCGATCTTATTCATCCGTTAAGAACTATTCGTATAATAAGTAAGTGTTTTTGACAATCGATTTCTAAGCATATCACAATAAAATCTAATTTATTCAGGATAGTTAGAATAGCAACGAGTAAGTATTATTAGATATTTGATCAATTTTTATTTTAGTATTGTTTGTACTTAAATTTTATTTACCCGAACTCTAAGTAGTTTTAACTCATAATTATTAGGGTAATGTCTTGTCTTCTCATGTCTAACACACCTGTTATGCCATAAACTCTCTTACTAAACTTTCTCAGCGAAAATCAGTCCGTTGGTCGGTTCCTTTACTACCAAAACGTTCATCGCTGCTCTTTCTTCAATATGTTCGAAATTTAACAACCTTTCGTGTTGATATTTTTAATTCCAAGCAATTCAAAACAGCATAGTGTGCGAGAACTTAAATATCACCAAGTATATAGAATATTAAATAAAATTCGCCGTTTCAGAGTGTATTTTCTTGAACATTTTACCTACAACGATATCAAACACAAAGAACCAATCAACTATAAGGGTAAATATTTCCTTTTATATCCTCCTTCTAAAGCTATGAAATTGGGTACAATTGTATTTGACGTTTATTTTATTTGTGTTGCCATAATAATTTTATTTCGTGCTGATGCAGTTTATTACAAGTGTATTTTAGTGTTAATCTTAATATATCGGTAACAACGAAAACGTATATTTAGTTATACACGGCGTGATTTTAAAGTGATGACTGCCTCGCTGCTATGTTTGTATGATCGGCAAATATTTCTTTCGAAGTTTGGGTGTTTTCGATGTATAATATGTTTGTATTTACAAAAAAAATATATAAGTATTTTACCAGTCAGTCAAGCTTTCATTGTTCAAGCTCTGCTTAGTTTGAAACTAGATGGCGTTGTGTGTTAGATGTCCGAAATATTATTATTAATGTAGCTAGTGTTTTCCCCATAGTAGAATTTTGATCATAATTATAATGATAATTCTACTATTGAAGAAAGTTGAAAAAATTGAAGAGACTTTATCAAACAAGAACACTTTAATTTTTGATTGCTAATACTGAAGCTCGTGTACAGCTACTAAATAAAAAAAACAATCGTGGTAAAGTCATGCTTGAGTACATTATATGGACCAGGCTCAACCGTAGTGATACTACATCCTCACAGAAAACTGGTTTTAAGCAGTTCTTTCGTTACTTTTCACTGAGAGAGTGTGGTTATAGCAACCAAAACCCTTCCACTCCCTCTTATTCTGGGGGAGGGACTGCTATGGTGGCAACGAAGTTTTGAATTTAGAGTTGCGGGTAGACATGGAAATTATTGCTACCTTCAAATAATATTCATTTAATGTAATGATTGATTTAGTCACAGTGATAACACCTGTGATAGTGATTTCGTCATGGACAAAGATAAGTGCCATTAAAATTAATCAAAATTCTTTTTATCAAAGATTACGACCTTTTTTTAAATTTAGCGAGTTAGTAACCTTTGGCGAGTTTTAAGCTGGCGTAATAATAATAATTAAGTAGCAGTGGTTTTGTAAATCAATCACCGGTGTGATGACGTGATGTTAATATCATATGATTTATAACATGTGATTGTGATTTTATTCCATACCTAGTTGCGGGTGTCTATTGGCGGCCGTAGTCACTTATCATAGACCATAATAAAACTAGTTTACTAACAGACGAGAATATTGTATTGGTGTATTGGTGTATTTGGTGCATCAACCCAAGGAGAGAACAGGGTCTCTTGATACTATTTACCAAAACCATAGTTTGTGTTTTAATCGCCTTTATATTTGCATCTAAGTTACACATACCATTACCAGTTTAATGAAATAGACTTGTAAATTAGCTCTAAGTGATACTAGAGTGCCACGTTTTCAATATTTACGACATTTATGCAAATACTTGTTGATAAAACAGTACCTAACACATAACGTTGTTATGAGACAGATCAATACGTAAACCAAACCTTTCAATCACTATAAAACAGATTCATCTCGCTGTATCTCTTTTTATTTCTAAAATAAGGAATAAATAAGGATAGGGAATAATTAAATAGTCGAACATTCGACGAAAATAGTCGACACATAGACTGGTACGTATAAAAAAATTTTTTGTGTAAAAAGTGTTAAAAAGTTCATAATATAATTTAAAGTAGGTGCAGTTCAGATAGATTAATGAGCGCGTGTCTATCTTTTTATCTACTCCAAGTGGTATAAGACATTTTAAAGGAGTTAAAAATGCTAAAAATTCTAATATAAAACTAAATGGATCGCATGAAAATTACAATAACAAGCTAACTATTGAAAAAAAAAAACGAAAAACCCGACTGCGTAAAAGTATAGAACCTACTTAAAATTTACAATCCGGCCATTATAATTTTCATATACCCAGAATCTCTCTCACAGTTAATCTAAAGATATCTCTCAAGCCAAAACCCATCAAGCCGTTTAGACCACAATACGTGCCAAAAAATATACACCTACTTCCACCTTCTTCTTCCACAGCCGGGTGAAAACAATAATCACCATGCAAACATTATCTTAAAATGTTGAGGGCCTCGCGAAAATAATTCTTTCATGTTCCGACAAATGTATAAAATGAATTGGCGTATAAATTAAATAAACAAATGTGTCGAACATTATAAATGTCAACATAAAAGCGCTATGCTACGAGAAAGCTGCGCGTGCGCCGGTTCCGGAGGAATTGATCACTGTAGATACTGTCGTTTCTTTGCGTCGATGACTTAGTTTTTTTTAATATGTTCGTATTTAGTCAAATTATTTCAAGAAAAAGTACACTGTTCAAGAAAAATATCATTTATTGATATAATTAAGTAATCCGCTACAACATCAAATTTTTCAAATCGATTATTGCGATATAACTTTACAAATAGCTACTAAAACATGTTTAGTTTTCCTGATTTTCTCGTTCTGCATAATTATGCATGTATAATTATATTAATCGTACTTGCAGTACTCTTAAAAGTGACGGAGTCCATGTTCTACTACCATTATAATACATATTAATGACGATGTATGCATATGCTTATGAATGTATTATTTTAATTATTTGATTAACTATGCATGACATTCATTCAACACGCAAGTGGATAATTGTAACACATATAATTACATACCAAACATTGAAGCGTATTGTAAATTATTGTTTTCCCTCTGAGTTAATATTGAAATTTTCATTATTAATGCAGCCATAGAACGTCTAATCTTGTGCCTATAGGCCAATATACATGTATTTTTATTAAACATTTCAACTAAATATTACATTACGATAAATAAATATAAAACATCCGAAATATAAAATATTAAGCTAATTAAAAAAAAAACAATTATTTTTGCACGCGGCCATTAAGGCAGGTTACTAAAAAGTGAGTGATAAAATCAACTTATTATCGTGCAAAGGTACAGAAAAGCTTATTACAAACTTTGTGTTGTTCCTATGTGCCAAAATGACATCGAAACTGTACCTTTTATTTTTCTGTGCGGTACTCCTTAATTACCACCCACCAGTGGGTGATTTTGTCGGACTCGAACCGACCAAAAACCAGGTACCAGTAGCTGGGGAACCAGGTATACCCTAGAAAGGAAAGCCCTGGTACCCCGACGTACCTCGGGCCATCTACGGTTTATAGATAACCCCCTCCTGTGTAGGAATCTGGATGTTCCCTTCTTGCCCCCGAAGGGCATGCGTGCTTCGTAGCGTCGTCGCCCAGCCCGGCCTGCTTCTGCTAGAGTGACAGATGGCCTCACTTGTCACCCTCCAGCCTGCGTTTGTGGAGGACGGAGGTCATTCTGCGACCTCCGGCGCCTGAGTCGTCTACGGTATCTGGCCCGTTCTCGGGCATGGCGGGCCGGGGGAGTTCTGATCCCGGTCCCGCTCCACCATCTCCTTCGCAAGCATAACCTGCTCGCAGAAGGAGACGGCGGAGTTCCACGCACTGTCGCGTTCACTGTTCCCTGTTCCCGTAACCTTGAAATGGTACTCGTTTTTATCTTTATACTTTTTGTATGGTATAGGGGTCAAACGAGCAGAGGGTCACCTGATGGTAAATGACTACCACCGCCCATGGACATATCATGCAACTCAAGAGACTCAAGTGCGTTGGCGTCCTTTCAGACCTCTCTCCCCCCCCATAATAGGGGCAGAGGAGGATCTTTGGGCTCCTCAACTCACTCACTCGGTGAACAGCAAGAAAAGAATTGCCTAACACTGGTTTTCTGTGAGACCGTGGTACTCCGGTCGAGTTGGCCCAATTGTGTGTAAATATGGCTCTCCCACTATAGATGGGAAAAAATCACAGGGAACTGTAAATGGACGGTTATTTACCCTATTTCTTATTTTATTGACCCTATTTCGCCAATTCAACAGTAAATCTAGTAATTATTTTATTAAGTATATCTAAATAATTATTAAAAAGAACACTAGATTTACTGTTAAATAACATCTAACCTACCTACCTAGGAAAAAAAACGAATTATAAGTTTTCACTGTTCACTGTGATTTTGTCCCATGTGTATCTCCTACGGATTTTTTTTGAAATCATGTACAATTAAAACGTATGTATTTAAACAAAAAACTGTCTTACGTGTGTGTGTTCTAGTATTTATAAACCAAGCTATACTTTGTTTAGAACATTTTTTCAACTCTTATTTGTTCAACCGAATTATCGTGTGTGTGTGTGTCAGTAAAGTTGGTAGTGAATTTATTTGTCTATTTTTATGTTCGGCCCTTTGTTTTCAATGCTTCTATTTACGAGTATGTTTGCTGTTTAAAGTGTATTTTTTGTACCACCTGGGCATACTGGCAAATTGTGGCTATCTTATCTTATAGTCTTTGTAAGTGTGACGGTTGACACTCTCAAGCGTAAACAAATAACAACAGAGTCTAAGTATTTCTTTTCTAAGGATTTACACATTTTATATTTTAGAGAACAATTCCTCTTAAACTAACACCCGTTAGGTATATTTTCCTTTTCCTTCTTAGTCCGTTATGTACTGACGAATTCTTTCAGAGTTGTTTAATTTGTCTTCTCTTTCTCTTTTAAATATTATTATTATATGACAGTTACAATCCAAATCTAATTAAAAAAACTATTTTTATCTACAGTTGACGGAAGTCTACTTATAGGTATATTAATAAATTGCTGTCGAATCTCCACCTCTGCATACGACTAGACTTTATCAATAACTGTATTTTCTATTTATTATATTATGTTTTCATCAAAAGCGTTCATTACAGTCGATCTTGACCCATCCAAGGCTGGAGCACCTCAGCTCCCGTTTCATTAGTTACACAATCAACTTTCCAAGTTTCATGGAAACAAAATTTCACGGCTAATTATCACTTTTGTGTGTAATATTTTTTACCCCGACACTATACGTGTCAACGCCATAACTCACAGGTTTAATAATACGCCGGCGGTCCGTCCACATTATTCTTTCGCGAAGATGCGCAACACTGCTATATTTTACGGTATGGTCCAATATCTTGAGAACGGCGGGGAATGGAGAATCTGGACTCTCACTGGTATTAAAATTTGATTATCAATCATCATCATTAACAGACTTTACTAGTCCACTACTGGACATAGACCTCTGCTTAAAAAGGAGGTTTTGGCCTACTATACCACGGGTTGGTATAGGGTTTGTGTCAAGTTTTCCTTCTCTCTGCAGTGCTGTTGTCCTGCGTAGTTTGCTCTCTTAGTCTCCTCTTACGACACCCACGGGATGAATAGAGGTGGTGACATTCTGAATTCTTAATCCGTCACCACACGGACTACAATTTGCTTATAAGTATGTTAAAAAGTCCATGGCCTGACCGATAACTGTATCGTAAATTTACTAGATTCTACAGGCGATTCCATGGCCACGTGAAGTCCTATTTAATGTGTTAGTTATTTCTATTTAAATTATTTATATATTTTGTGGTAAGAGTTTCATTATTAGATTGTTACTTTGGATATTTAAAATGTGTCTTCGAAATGTATTGTTTTTCAAGACTGAACGAAAATTTACTATTTCAAAATGTCTGACGAGTATATTCTCAAGGTTATGATTGTGTAAAAATTACATTTACAAACTGGGTTTGCTCGCCTCCGGGCGTCACTCACACCGCAACGCTACGCAACCGTTCATTAACTTACGCGTTTCGGATAATTACGTACTGATAAACCAAGCAAATTGTTCAGGAATTATCTTCTCGGGGCGTGTGTGATGAATATCATCTTGTGTCCCAAAAATCTTTTTTTTTACTCACAAACTGTCACTGTAATTGCGTTGTGTTAATTATACAGTTATTTTGAAAGTTTTATGATGTATTCAATTTGTACATCATTACGATCGGAGCATGCGAAACCATGACATTAAACATTATAATTGGTAGAAATCATTACTGAGTACTTATAGCTTTTGTTAAGCATTAATGTGAATGAGACGGCACTGTCTTCTTCTGTACAAAAATTAAATCAACTGTACAATATATATTTTATTTATTCATAACTCTTGATTCACCAAAAACTGTGTATGATATCAATAGCAGAGTTTATTTGAGCCAACTTTTTCTCCATTAACTTTTATGATACTGAACGACTTTTGTGCGATAATAATTTCGATCATCGTAATAACCGTACAATGCAGCCGTGACTAAATGAAATTTGTGATCAATACGCGTACCAATAAAATGTCTTTCGCGAAACCACAAGTAATAGCCGGTCAGCGTCAAAATTACTCGTCAATCATCGGCTACTCGTCTCGGAACCAATTATAGTGACACGTTAAAAATCAGGTCGAAAAATCTCCATCAAATTATTGAAAAATAAAAATCTTATCCCTTTAGAAATTGAGTCGAAATTTGCTCTTTCACTATACATAGCCTTAAGTTGTTTATCTGATAATCACGATCTGATGTTCTTTATGTCCTCTGTTTACTTTAACCAGCTCATGTTAATTATCACGCAATTTAATTTTATGCAGCATTCTCCAGCACCCAACCTTTTCTATCTGTATCCGGCAGAAAGAGATAGCAATCGAAGTGATACATATAAATCGACAATGTAAAATTTTACGATATAATCGCTCAAAATTCGACAGTATTCGCTGCGGTGTCAACGGTCGTTCGTCCGTTTTTGATACAGTTATGCATTTCATGTGAGAATTTATCTACAATGAGGGTAAAGGGGTTTTGGTCTATAGGCTTCAAGTAGTTCTTCATTTTCTTTTTATTTATTTTTTTATGTTAGAGGGGGCAGTCGAGCAGACGGGTCACCTGATCGAAAGTGACCATCGTCGCCCATGAACGTCTGCAACTTAGGAGTCAAAAACGCGTTGCCGGCCTTATAAGAAGGAGTACGTTCTTTTCTTGAAGGTTTGAAGGTCGTATCGGTCCGGAAGTACCGCAAACGGTAACCCGTTCCATAGATTGGTTAAGCGGGGCAAAAAGTGTCTCGAAAAGCGCACAGTAGTGTAGCGCCAACTATTCAGCTGATGAGGATGAAATTTTTGCCTTGTGGAACGATGGCGGAAAGTTGCGGCTGGTATTAGTCCGTAACAATTGATCGGAGCACTCTTCGCTCTTGCTCTATATGTGATAGAGAATGCAGTGTGAAGCCACATCTCTACGTAACGCCAAGGGATCGAGCCGATCGGAGGTGTTTGGGCTATCAACGATTCGAGTCGCTCTTCGTTGGATGCTGTCCAGAAGGAGAAGCTGGTACTGAGGTGACCCTGCATAGAGATGAGAACAGTATTCCATATGCGGCCGGACTTGTGCCTTATAGAGCTGAAGGCGGTGGAACGGAGTGAAATACTGCCTCGAGCTGTTCAGCACACTGAGCTTCTTCGAGGCCAATTTGACCTTACCCTCTAAGTGACCCCGAAACTGGACTTCGTTCAATATGTCGATCGATGCTGAATAGTAATAGTTTGAATTAAATATTAGTATGAACTTGAAACATTTCATACAATAAAGCTGAAGCCTGTGCTATGGTTATCACACTGCTGATAAATATCATACTTGTATTTATTTCTAAATATAGACATATTTTATGTAAAGTATACCTATACAGTGAACAAATGAACATGTCATCATATCTCTTCACATAATTTTTTGTTCTGGGTGGAATTCGAACCGAGGACCTCTGGCTTAGCAATGAGGTTTATTAACTACTTAACCAAAAGGCTAGTCCGTAGTACGAGTTAGTTAGTACTAGATGAATTTAAATGTATATAATGCTGAATTCACAGAACTAAATTCTGTAATAAAAGAATCGGTATTGGAAAGCAAAGGTAACAGCTAAAAGGTAGAGAAATACCATTTCTATTTAGTCTTCACTGTTAAGGTTTTTAGACTGAGCTTTTTATTTGATTCGACGAAGATATTCTATTGTTTGGTTGAAAAAAAAAGTTTTAAGATGCATTACAAGGACAATATTTTATTTGTCATTTACATACAACAATTACACAAAATCAAATAGAAATTATCGTACACTATGTATTGTTGCTCTATTCAAATACAAACTATTATCCGTAAGAGTTATACATGATGAAAGTACTATTAAATCATGGGTACACAAGCGAATCTCTGTAAAATGGTAGTAATAAATAACAATACAATATTTAGGTGTAATATAAATGGTGTCGGACCGTGGTCCAGCTTTGTCGTACGCGTCGCATTGTGTCTCGTGTATGCCGGCACTTATGATGATAAATGTAGACGGATATTGTATGTTATTGTACCGTATGCAGACAAAGTGCGTTAGATTTTTAAGAATATATACGAGTATTTTGAATTAGAACCTCTTTATGGATATACTTCAAATATAATTCTTTTTGAAATGAAAACTTCTTTAGCGGCGTTGTACACTTTTTTTGTAATGGGTAAAAAATGTTAAACTCGCGTCAGGACACGTGACCTGATCGAAAATTCGTAAGACGGATGAAGAGTAGACAGCCGGCGCGGCGTAGGAGAGGAAGTATCCCCCTCTCTTTCTACGGCGCGGCGAAAATGTATGCCTGCGCCTGCTGTTTCGTTTAGGCGGCGCAGGGCGCTTGCGCGAATGTTCGTGTGTGTTTATGTTACAGCGTGCCACGCGCCTCCATGGATGGTGACAGCGTCTCAATAAATTGTCATGTTTGTGTACGATAGCGCAATAAATAAATATTGTATTCTACCACATGAATGATAGTACTTTAATACTGGTAATTAAAGAAATTCGTGCAAAATTATTCCTTAACCATTCCAAAATATCAAAAATGCACAACGTTAATATTCAAGTTTTCACTTCTGCCGGCACTCCCGGAGTGCAACCCGTCGTATTTTTAATCGGATGCCAGATGAGAGAGAGATAGAGGTCGTTAAGTTTTAAAACTCGTGGCCAGAGATCAAGGTGGACAGCCTTAGATTAATCTTGATAAACCTTACTCCCCGTATGATAGCTAGCAATTTTTCCGTATTGTATGAAAAGCTTCCTCTTTTCCTCCTTCAAAACTCGCAAATTAAGGTTAGGAAGGATGCTTTTGCTACAGGTCTTTGAAAGATCTGTAGTCTTGAATCTAGCATGCAAGCAGCTCATGTTTAATGAAGTTTAATGTTATTTTATTCTTTTACATAAATATTGAAAACTCAAAAATAAGGCGATCGCTGTTTTATGAGTTTTTAACTTGATACTTGTTTTTTTTTTTCGTTAACGTGCGTCAAGCTTCCTCTTTTCCTATTTCGAACTTCGCAAACTGAATTAGATCGACCATCTTTTTTTATATCGCAATATTGTGATAAATTCATACTACTAAAAAAACACACAAAAAGAGAGTTCATAATTTTTGGTATGATGTGGTCTCGTTATTATTGTAAACCTTATAGGTGTAAGCATGTAATGTGTATTATTTGTTGGAGATCCCAATAAATATAAATAAATACATACTGGTGTTTATATCCCCGAAGGAGGTACAATGTGGCATTTAAAACACCAACATTTTGTCGAATATAATTTTAGTCTCCGGGAACTTAGATAACTCTTGCTGCAAGTATCCATAGACGGTGGCCCCCTACATCATCATCACATCACATCAATAGCCTTTAATAGTCCACTGCTGGACATAAGCCTCTCCTTAGAAAGGAGGTTTTGGCCTACGCTGGCCAGACGGGTTGGTATAGGGTTTGTTTCAATGGGACGGCCTGCCGATTCGGTCGCGGCCTATAGGCCCATCGTGCTGCTGGACGAGGCGGGTAAATTGTTTGAGAGGGTTCATTCTGCCCGCATCGTCCGGCACCTCTACGAGGTGGGCCCCGATCTGTCGGACGCCCAATTTGGTTTTCGGGCGGGGCGTTCGACAGTCGACGCTGTGTTGCGCCTGAGGGCCGTGACCGAAGAGGCCGTGAGCTGTGGCGGCTTGCTGTTGGCGGTGTCATTAGACATCGCCAACGCATTCAATAGTCTGCCATTCAGCTGCATCAGGGAAGCACTCCACTATCATGGGGTGCCAAAGTACCTGAGGCGGCTAGTGGCAGACTATTTAGAGGAGCGTACCGTCGTGTACGAGGACCGAAAGGGTAATTTTAGGTGTCGGCCCATGTCGTGCGGTGTTCCACAGGGGTCTGTTCTTGGACCCCTCTTGGACATAGGGTACGACTGGGCCCTTCGAGCCGATTTCCCCCCCGGGCTGGGTGTAATTTGTTACGCAGACGATACCCTGGTGACAGCCCGGGGGGCGAACTTCCAAGAGGCGGCGCGCCTGGCCACAAGGGGAGTCTCCCTGGTGGTCGGGCGCATTGAGGCGCTGGGCTTACGGGTGGCCCTAGATAAGACGGAGGCCCTGTTATTTCATGGGCCCCGTCGTGGTTCACCCCCTGGCGCCTCAATCGTGGTCAACTCGGTCCTCGTACCGGTTCGGGCCCAGATGAAATATCTGGGCCTGATCCTCGACGGGAGGTGGCTCTTCGACGAGCACTTCCGACAGCTTGCTCCAAAGCTGGTCGGCGCTGCGTCTGCCCTAGGGCGATTTTTGCCCAATTTGGGTGGACCCAGCGTCGCGACAAGACGGCTGTACACGGGGGTTGTCCGGTCAATGGCACTATACGGTGCACCGGTGTGGGCGGCGGCTCTGACCGCCCAGAATAGGGCACGCCTCTGGCGCCCTCAGAGGGTAATGGCGGTCAGAGCCATACGCGGTTACCGCACCGTGTCGACGGAGGTGGCGTGCGCGTTGGCCGGAACTCCCCCGTGGGATTTGGAGGCGGAAGTGCTCGCCGAAGTTTATCGGCGAGTAGCTGACTCCCGGGCGGAGAGCGGATTTCGCCCTCCGCCCGAAGACGTGCGCGAGTGGCGCGAAGCCGCTCGCCGAGCCACGATGGCTCGTTGGTCGTTCCGGCTGGAGACTCTACGCGCTGGCTTCGCCGCCGTGAAGGCTCTCCAGCCGGTCATCGCCGAGTGGGCAGGGCGGCAGCACGGGACCCTTTCCTTCTGGCTGACGCAGGTGCTTTCCGGGCACGGTTGCTTCGGGAAGTACCTGCACTCGGTCGCTAGGAGGGAACTGAGTCCCGCCTGCCACCACTGCGACAGTAGTGAGGACTCGGCCCAGCACACGCTGGCGGTCTGCCCCGCATGGGCGACGCAGCGCCGGGCCCTCACTGCAGTCATCGGAGTGAATCTCTCGCTACCGGCCGTAGTACGCTCCATGGCCGGTAGCGACAGTTGTTTTACCGCGGTCGCAACCTTCTGCGAGGAAGTAATCTCGCAGAAGGAGGCGGCGGAGAAGGCCCGGGAGGACGACCTCCACTCGGACCCGATCCGCCGCCGGCGAACCGGGCGGCGGAGGCGCGCCTATCACCGCCTCATGCCGCCCTGAGTGTGGCCGCGGGATGACGGGGTGGGTTTCCCCTCCACCCGCATTAGTTTGGCCAGCCGCTGACAGCCGCAGCTGTTCCCGGATCCCTCCTGTTACAGGCGCAGAGTGGCACACCGTGTGGTTTTAGTCGGTCCGAGTCCGACACACCACCCCGCCGCAAACCCCGGTGGGGTGACGGTCCGAGGGGATTTCCACACGTTAAAAAAAAAAAAAAAGGGGTTTGTTTCAAGTTTTCCTTCTCTCTGCAGTGCTGTTGTTCTGCGTAGTTTTTTCCCTTAGTCGGCTTTTACGACACCCACGGGATGAATAGGGGTGGTGACACTCTGTATTCTAAAATCCGTCACCACACGGAGCCCCTACACGATACAAAAAATCATATTTCATTCTTTAAATATAATATAATGATACGTGAAATAGGCAGTCGCCACGCAATGCGTACTATCGGTACACATGTATGCATCGTTCATTTTTAATAACACTGGACAATATGTTCTCTGAGGTGACCACACTATTAACAAAACGCGTTTATCATTCTCTCTAAAGAAGTGTGTTATGCAATAACTCACAAGTAATTAATAATAATATATTGGAAAATATTTAACAGTACTATCTAGTTCTAAACCAAGCATTAATGTTTGTACTTTGTGTTCGAGGACACCTATAAAAACACTTAGTTACATTTTTGTGAATAACCTATGGTATAGAGATGAAACGGATAGCTGGCTACTTTTCGGGTATAAATTTTTTTCTAAATAGTTTTGTTAATTAATTAATTTAGACAGTTAACTGTAATAAAAATTGAACCAAACCCCTAACGTACGCAACTTTTCTTTATTTTAAACATCGGGTGGCATCGCTTTTGTTTTCTAGGAAAGATAATTAGTAATTTTTGGCCAGATCCGGAAGACGGATATCCGGTTAGCCAGCCTTACACTATTCAAGCTAGGGACATATGTCATACTTTAGGTAGTCTCTTAAATATTATAAGGATAATTACATTTAAAAGTATTAAAAATTATACTTACTTTTTGTGTATCTACTCTATTAAACTTTTTAAAATTTTAAACTACTTTGCATTTAGGAAACAAATACATAACATAAATACACACATTTAATATCTACTTCAATGCAGCAAATATTTGCAAGGTGTTATTTCTGTATAGCGATGTACACCTGCTTTTTAATTAGAATATCATAACATTCTTCACACTTTAATATTGTTTACGCGGATATTCAAATCGAGAATGAAAAATTGTTCTTTAAAGCGCTTGCTTTGAAAACATGTAGCTAAAATATGGAAAATCACGCTTCTTTTTACTTTAATTATCTGTTTAACTAAAAAAAACAGCATGAGTTGGTACCAAGTGACGGCCAACTTAAGCATCTCACACGTCCTGCTAAAAGCTTTCCATCATATTTCAGGAAATTTCTCGCAAACGTTGCAAGACAGCGAGAGTTCTTATTTTTTGGGGATTAATCTTAGGATTTAGAGGGGCCTGTTAGTCTAGTGGTTAGTGACCCTGACTGCTAAACCGGAGATCGTGGGTTCGATTCCTACCCAGGACAAATATTGTGTGATGAGCACGGTCATTTGTTTATTTATTATATCTTTATTGTATACACTAATAGAAAAAAAAACAAAACAAATGATGAGTTACAAATAGGTAAACGTAACAATTGTTCTGTGTCTGGGTGTAATTTAGCTATAATATGTATCTATTTAAAAATATATAAGTTTGTTTATCAGCAGTCTGGTTACCATAGTACAGGCTCTGCCTAGTTTGGGATCAGGCGGCCGTGTGTGAAATGTGTGAGATATATTATTATAATTAATTTATTTATTATTATTTGAGCTTAATTTTATAGATTATGTTAATTATACCAACTTCGTGCAAAATTCATGCTCAAGTTTTGAAAATACAACCAAAAATAACTAACGTTCTAAATCTTATCTTTGAATATGCTAGGAAGCAACTATAGGAATATAAACTTGTGTCTGTAACGGAGAAAACGAAGAGACTTTAAATTTTATTTTTTTTACTTTTGACAACGGACGAAGCGATCTGCCTCGTTCGTGCCAGGCGCTACACTGTACGCGTATTTACATAATATGTCTTTAATACTAATGTATTTTGATACACTACTAGCTGCACAATTAAATAAATGAATTATACATATATTATGTGTACCTATATTACATTAATTAAATTTAAACGGACTGTCCTCGTCCAAAGTTCACTAGAAATTAATTTACGTTAAAGTAATTGTATCTTTATGTTTTGTTGTTTTTATTACTAATTTATATTGAATTCGTTTACTTTCTATAAGTTAGCGTATAAATATAAAGAAATAATTAACAACTAATCGGTATGTACACACATATATCGTTTTTGACAACCGGATGGCGTAGTAGTTTGGATAACAGGCTGCTATTCCAAAAGTCGCGGCTTCGATTCGCGTTCAAGACAAACATTTGTGTTCATGAACGTTTAATGTTTGATTTGGTCTGGGTGTTTCTATGTATAATATGTATGTAGTTACAAAAAAATGTATTCATATCAGTTATCTAGTACCCATAGCACAAGTTCTGCTTAGTTTGGGATAAGATGGAGTTATGTGAATGTGGTAGAATATTATCATATTATTATTATTATATAAAAATGCGATACAGATTTCTGAACTGAATGCTGATTTCTGTGTAGAAATGTGTCCATCATAATGGACTCATTTATACAAGTATCAATACATTTGTCACAGATCAAAAAATAATACTACGCTTGTGGTTTTCTAATGATAATAAGATCTGGTTAACATGCATAGTGGCGTGAGCGGCCTGCGTAAATATCTGCAATTAAAATAATATATTCAAGCATATTATATTATTTTTCCTGCTTTAATGACATTAATTGGTTCAATGGACTTTACTATCAACCCTATCGCCAGAAGACCCAGGTATCCAATTATTTTGTTTTATTAACATTTTTATCAATAAAATGATACCTATTATCCATGACTTACCGTCCGTCCGTGCGGAAATCCCCTCGGATACCACCTGTCGGTGGCATGTCGGACACGATCCGACTAAAACCGCACGCCGTCTCGGGTACTAATAGCCGGGGAACCAGGTATACCCTAGAAAGGAAGTCCCTGGTGCCCCGACATACCTCGGGTCATCTACAGACGAGTAGACGACCCCCCCCCCCCGTGTGGGAACCCCATGTTCCCTGTGCTCCCTGGAAGCGAGCGTGCTTCGCAACGCGCTCGCCGCCACCCCGGCCTGCTTCTGCTAGGGTGACAGATGGCATCACCTGTCACCCCAAGGCCTGCGCTTATGGAGGACGGAGGTCGTTCTGCGGCCTCCGGCGCCTGAGTCGCCTGCGGTACCTGGCCCGTTCCCGCGACGCTTTCACGCCTAAACCACTAAACCGATTTAAAAAAATCCTTCTCTTACAAAAGCTATATTATCAGTGAGTAACATAGGCTACTTTTTACCGCGATCACCGACATACACGCAGGCGCAACCGCGGGCATAAGCTAGCATATAATTTATTAAGTACAAAAACTTTTTTATATTCATTTAAAAGAAATAAGTGTTGAATATCATATTTTAAAAGAAACATTATTAAAACCATGTGAATCATCTGGCCCAATTATATTTGTGACGTCACTCAATTTATTTTCCAGAAGAAGGCCCTGACACTTGTTGACGAGTTGTTAAGATATTCTAGTAAAGTGGCTCGCACATTACTTGCAAACTGTTTACGTTTTGTTTGTAAACTTGCCATCAGACAAAGTATAAAATTATTGAGGCAAGGTTTTAGAGTTGCGTTGAGTTATATGATATCATTATTTAATCCTTATATAATAGTTGCCATTGTTACTTGTAACTGTAACAATGGAAACTTTTTTTTTTTGCTTTTAAAAGACAACTCCCGCATTAGGAATGTATCCTGTGTCGCGGGGGACTTTACAAACAACAACGGACACAAAGAACACCCAGACTCAGAACGACAATTTGTGGATCACACAGTGTCGTCCTATGTGAGGGTCGGACCCACAACACTCGGCGCAGTAATAAGCGGCGTGGCGACCGCTTAAACCACTACGCCATCCGTGCAGTCATAGTCATCACTGTTGCCGAGGAACCTAAGATCTCAAAATAAAAATATCGTCTGATCCCAAACTAGACAGAGCCTGTGCTATGGTAACCAGACTGCTGATAAACATACTCATGTATTTCTAAACACATCCATACAAATATCATAAAGAAGTAAAGTTTTTGAGTTTCTATGTTCGTGGTAATCTCAGGAACTACTGGTTCGAATTGAAAAATTATTTTGTTGTTGGATAGGTCTTTTATCGAGGCTAGATATAGGCTATACAACATTATGCTACGACCAATAGTAGTCGAGTTTCAATCAAAAATGTTTGCTAAAACGGGGAAAATTTATCCCTTTTAAGAGTAGCAGAAGAAGTTGAGCGGGTCAGCCAGTTATATATGTATAAATGACACTAAACACAACAAATAATCATGCTCATTACACAATTATACCTGGGTGGGAATCGAACCCACGACCTCCAGTCAGTATGATCAATGGGCCAGTCGTAAAACAAACAAGCTCCTCAATTATCGAGAACAGATATTATTATTATTCACTATTAGCCTATCGCCGTCTACCGTTGAACGAAGGCCTCTTTTACTCATCACTCCGTTATTAATATTAAAATGATTACTAGTCTATTTTAAACTTACATGCCTTTCTAAATTTTCCAGGCTGAGGCAGACTCGGCGATTGATTACTTGATATATTCATTTTTCTTATGTAAATATGTGTGTGTATGGGACTGATGTAGATTTTATATTTTCAGGTCAGTGAAGAATCATAGACATCTCAAAGGTCGGTTGGCATGTACGTGTGCTGTGTTTATTTAATTTAATCCCTATTAATTTCATTCGATTATATTATTATTTACAAACTAAGGTTTGAAGCGTTGACTTTCAACGTTTGATATGATTGCTACTAAACTTTGTGGAAGCTTATTTCATAAAATAAAAGTTCGTATTTTACCAAACTTTTAGGAGACGACCAACAGATGCCCAAAAGCCATGATCTGTGTTATTTCATAAGAACACATTGTAAAATGCAACGGCAACGCAGCCTCGGATGTTATTGTCGTTACATTGCAACCGTTATTGTCGCATCTGCACTGTCCCGCCTTGTCTGCAGTCTGTCCCAAACCTATTTTGGGAGGACAGGTGGAATCTGACAGATTAAGTAAGAGTAATAGGAAAGTTAGACGAACATAGCCAGATACAAGCATAAGTAACCTTATAACAATCGATAATCGTCCATAGTATTCCAATTTAATAGTATAAAAATGTAACAGACATTTTAAGGGTACCAGCTGACGATAAGGGTACCAAAACTTGTGTGCGTTTTGTATCTCTCTTTAATTTGTTCACATTGTCACATCAGTTCGTTTGGTCGAAAAGGAATCACTAACAGAACAATTTAATTGACTCAATAGAAATTTCGTCAGTACACTTGGCTCTGTATTGTCGACTGCGCTCCGTTTGACACAATTTCATGGACACGTTTCACGATTCGTCCTCTTTCCTCCCACACGAGCCCGGTGAGACTTAGTTTGAAAATTGGGCAATTTTGTTTGATGCATATTTTGAATTTATTTTTTGTTTTGTTACACGACCCTGAATGACGGAGTAGTTTTAGAAGCTTTCATTGTGAGTAGTTTTAGAACTTGTTGTGTGAAAATATGCATTAATACTTTTCCCTACAGTATTTATAATCTCTAGTAATAATATAAATACGATAGTGTCTGTCTGTCTGCTAACTACTTAACGGGTAAAAAAATCGTAAAAGTCTAGTAACAAAATATATGTTACTGGATCTGGTGACATGTCAATAGTCTTATGATAAAGACGGAAGGTATCATTAAAACTTTATTTAACGTAAGTCATCTGGTTTGACTTAAATAGTTCAGGGTCCAGGAATTAAATTAAATTAAGAATTAAATAATCATTCTGCAGCTCAATTGCTATATATTTAAAACTTGTTATAGAATAATAAGTAAATAAGTTAGCGTAACTTAGTCTAAGTAATAACCAGAACAGCTTATGCTAAATGATCTTATTCTAACACCATTTTCTCTTAAGAAATTTTGCTTGCCGTCGCATATTCTATGTTCTGCTCTATATCCATTCATTTAGGATAAAACTCGGATTATTTAAAATGCGCGGTAATGGCGGCGCTTGCGCAGATCAAGGTTCGCAATTACATCGTTATCTGGGTCGACGGCGTGCGACTGCAGACCACCGGCCACAATAAGATTGCACAGCTTATGAGACTTTACTTATTTTTATTGCAGCTTTAGTATTACTAAAAGCATTGTCATATAATATTCAAAGCAGTACGCTATAAGTCAAAAGTCCTGGTAAAATAATACATGTTGTACTTTATTAGGACTTTTACTAAGTTTTTATCTTTGTATTATATAGTACACCTTACTGTGCATCGAGTGAAGTTCACAAACACTTCAAAACCATGCTTGAAACACAGGATTAAAATTTTCTTTTTTACATAAGTTAGCGTATTCATAAAGAAAAACTGCTTTAAATTGGATGAACTATCTTTATCGCAATTACATTTTATCTTGGAAATGTATAAAAATCTACTTATGCTATGCTAGAAGCTGGTCAGGATAGCGTGTTTATTTATGTGTGTATATTATATGATTATTACTTCATTACGTTTCTAAAACAAACAAATGTGTCTTAGAGCAGTTATAGCTAGTCTAAAG
This sequence comes from Arctia plantaginis, assembly GCA_902825455.1. Lineage (NCBI taxonomy): Eukaryota > Metazoa > Arthropoda > Insecta > Lepidoptera > Erebidae > Arctia > Arctia plantaginis. Next base: position 17,966,969 of record CADEBD010000422.1, read on the forward strand.
GAATCATCATCGTCTGTGAATTCCACAAGCATGCTGATTCTCAATACAATAATAAATTCTAAAGAACTGGTAGAATGCACTGTGAAACCGAATTTTAAGTTTTCGAGCTTGAAAGATTAAATGAGTATCCATTAATCAGTTACTTGCTTCAATAAAACAACAAATATTCTGATTGAAGGTACTTTCTTAACTTTATACACGATATTTATTGTTGAAGTATCGGATCAATTAATGGCGTTGGCCGAATTATACATGGAGTAAATTGGATCTGGTATCGCGTGTTAAATATAATTAGGCGATTTTGACAAAATGTTATAACCTTAAAGGATGTTTTGCATTAAAAGCATATGATATCGAGTATCTGGATAGTAAATCATCATCATTATGGTAGATCACTGTCAATTTAAAGCTTACTTTTATGATTTTGAGACCAATGTCGTATCGTATTACCTCACATTTTTCATCTTTCATTTTTAAGTTACGGCCATATTGTGTTCTTATTTCAAATTTGAGGTTAATTTGAATTTAACTGTGGTAATAAATGTTTACGGATTGCTTATATAAATTGGGGTGTATATATATATATATATGTTTGTTCTACTCCAAAACAGGTGGATCGATTTTCATGAAATTTTTAGCCAATCTTCAAATTAGTGTGGCGGGTAATCCCGTGAGTTTGGGAACGACCGAATCAAAGGTTTTATTTTCTTGTACAAATACCAAGCTTTGGAATCCTGTATGTGGTAAAAAGAAATCCGATATGTACTAAAGAAATCATGAGTCCATTGATGTATAATTGAGCATGTGTTGTTTCAGCCTTAGAGTGTACTGTTCTAAACTGTTTTTGTCCACTACACAGCATATTGAACATTCTTCTTTAGTGTGTATTATTAATAAACTTTTTAGATCCTTTATTCTGTTTTTATTTCTTTTACTTTTCCGTTGCATCAGCCTAATGCATGTTATGGTGATGTTTAATATCGAATCGAATCTTAAGATTTTCTATTCTATTTTTCCTATATTTATAGAAAAATCTACATATATTTAATATTGAATGGTGTATTAAGCATACCTTGATGCTTAAGATACGAATCAGCTATTATATATAATACTTTTGAATTAACCATTTCATGTTTTGATGGGCAGTTTAAAGGGATTACCAATATTACAAAAAAATTACGTTCAATTTTCAGTTCCCATATTCTAAGCTCGTCAGAACGTGAAATGTATAATAAATATTTACAAATCTAATTTTTCAATTACTCTTTAACTTGGATGGATCGCAGGCTAACAAATAATTTTAATAATCTCTCTGTAAAGGTAACCGAACACATTTGCCCGATTTTAATTAATAAAGCACCACTTACTAATTACCACGTGCATTACTTCGAAAGTTGAGCTACCATACCCCAACATCAAATAGATTATTTTATCCCCTCTTTTCGTTTTATTTGATCACCATTAAAAAAAAGGGATGTAAAATAAATGGTAAGCACAAAAAAGTTTTAGTCTAAAAAGGACTTTTTTGTAATCAAACTGATTTAAAATGTAAAAAAAAATCGCCATGTCACATCGTAAATAGAAATTTTATGTTTGGAGTTGGCAGTTCCTAGTTTCGATGAAGTAAAATTCTCACTAATGTCACCGGGACAATGTGTACAGTAACAGTATGATTTGATTTTCATTGCTTGTCTAACAACTAACCTACTTATTCTTCTCTCCTACAGAATCTGGAATCTTCGATCAAGAAAAAACTGTGCAAGGTACGTATCTAATTTTATTTTCCAACACTTACAACGTTACGTCCGTTACGTAACGTTACAACGTCTTAATGGCAATATAAACATATAATGTAGCGAGCACTGCACTGCACACTAGTTTTGAAAACTGGCTTTAAGACGTGTAATTACGGTACCAATTTAACTAATGAATGCCGGTATCAACAACCCAATTAATCATGACAATGTAAGAACTCCGATTGTAAGTTAAGTAATAGAAAAGTTAAGTATACTAAGGTAGATTGTCTTGCAGCAAGTTAACACGGGAATGCACTAAGGACTCAAACATTATGAGTTCTGAGTCAGCACATTTGATTCCCAAAAAGGTAAAGGCGATCAGTTCCTATAGTTACCTAATTTTAATCTTAATGTTTTATTGGTCTACTTATTTATAGGTAACTTGTAAGGTAATCCTACATTCGCTTAATCATTACAAAGCAGTGTTAGTAAGTAATGGCGTAGCACCATTGCGCCTCTGCAGAATCTATTTTTTATAAAATTCTAATTCTATTTTTTATAAAACAAGCCCACTACTCAGTTCTCAGCCCACTACAAACTATTCTTTTTTGACTACACAGATGGCGTAGTGGTTTAAGCGTTTTACGCTTAGTTTTGTGGGTTCAATCCCTACATGGGACGACACTATGTGTGATTCTCAAATTGTTGTTCTGAGTCTGGGTGTTCTTTGTGTCCGTTTCTTGTATGTTTTTTAAAGTCCCCCGCGACACAGGACATACTCCTAGTGCGGGAGTTGTCTTTAAAATACATTTTTTACACACAAAGATTACTTGTAGCTTGATTGTTCTGTTAAGCGTGATATCGATTTGTGTACTAGAAACAGATTCATGCTACATTTTCTTAAAAAAGTTTCAAGACCCGTATTCTAAACTTAATAGTACACCTAACATATCTTCGGTGTAAACAACTACCTAATAGTTATAGTTTTTTTTTAATTTTAACAATATTAATTTAAACTTTGCCAGTTTAAAGTGAAGCCGCAGGGAAAGGTGTGAAATTGATCAAAGTCCAACAACATGATAATTATCATTAGTATACGTGAATAGATATTGTTATGGAGTATTGGACTTGAATGGCAACTTCGAGGCCTTAGGGAGGTTCTCGTAATGTTGGCAAATGTTAACAATATAATTTCATACAATACAGTTGCTTACTTAGTTAAAGGAAAAGACCGATCGCCTCTTAAAATATTCTCACAGAGTTAATAGCCACAAAATGTGGAGTTTGATAATTTTAGCTTAGACCGAGTCGCACGCGTTCATGTCTTTTCTTAGGAAATGTTCAAATTACTTCATCACCGTTTAGATATTTTTTTCTTGCTAGGTTGTAACTGATATGATGTTACTCGCGCTATTTGGCTATTATACATATATCTTAACTTAATCTTATATATCCCTGTAACACTTTTAAAATTTATTTAATTAATTTTATCTGGACGAAAAAGCTTCAGTCTATAAAATAGATTCTTTTAGAAAAGACAACATCGTTAAAAAAATTTGACCAATATCAAAATATACAACATTTCAAGATAGGAAATATACACAAAAACAGCTTTATTACAGTTACTTGGTAAATTAGTTTTTTGCTTCCTCATTAGTCATAAGTTCAAAAAGATAACTTGCCTCAATAAACCAGCATACCAGATGCACGGTATTTCACACAAAATATTTCAGATTGAAAGGATCTGTAACCGCTTTCCCTCAACTGGGTTATCTGTTATACTTCTCTCACACACTGCACAAAAAACAAACTATTAAATATACTCTAAGTTTTCCTCGCACAACCAATCAGTGAAACAAATTATCGTCTGCGGTATTTCAAACCTTTAACTTAACTAAGCTTACTCCTTCCTAAAAGGGCGGCAACGCGCTTTTAACCCTGAGTTGGTGACGTTCATGGGCGGCAGTAGTCACTTTCCATCAAGTGATCATTCTGCTCGTTGCAAAAAAACTCTGCAAATTGAATTTCAATATGACCGTATTAAACCGGCAGGTAATCTAGCTATGGCAGAATCATGTTTCTGCACATATAGGAAGACTCGATCGGAGTGTTAAGCAATTTATTCCTTTGTTGCTTACCATCGAGTGTGTAACGTTACCCAAACTTCTACCCTCCCCCCTCTCCCTAAATAATAATAATAATAACATCAGAAATCTCACACACACGGCCGTCTGATCCCAAACTAGACGGACCCTGTACTATGGTAAGCAGACTGCTGATAAACATACTTAGATAAATCTATGAACTAGACATGGAAATTATTGCTAATTTTAAATCAAATTCTTTTGATGAAATGATTGGTTTTAGTCACAGCAATTTTACATGTAATTGTGATTTCGTTATAGACAAAGATTAAAGATAAAATAAAGATTAAAAATAAGATTGGTATTAAAATTAATCAAAATTCTTCTTATCAAAGATTACGACCTTTTTTTTAGACTTAGACCTTCCGCAAGTCTTGCGCTAGCGTAGTAATAATAATCAAGTAGCAGTGGTTTTGTAAATCAGTCAAATATGTGACGATATGATTAATAAATCATATGATTTATCACATCTGATTGTGATTTTATTCTACCTTGAACCTACTATGAACACTTAAAGTGTTCATAGTAGGTTCAAGGTAGACAGCAGCACACTAGTATTTCTGAGTTGCAGGCATCCATGGGCAACGATACTCATTTACCTTTAGATGATCCATCTGCTCCTTTTGCCCGCTATAACATAAAAAAGATATTAAAAGAAAGCATGCCCCCTGTTGTATAAAAAGGTGCGTTTTCTAAAGGTGTGATCACAGTACTAATTAAATCGATAGTATTAACGCTAAGTCTCATAATTTGATAAGATTATGATTATTATTTTGGTATTCCACCCTGATAAAAACATCTATATTAAAATATATTTGATGCTTTCACCGAGTAGTAAAAATCAAAAACCAAATGTTGGAAATATGTACAGGCTACGCCATCTCAACTACAGGAATTTCTTCGTGTCCAGATTGGGACACCTCTATAATATGAAAACGATATTCTATAACCAATAAGCACGCCCCTCTGTTGTATAACTCTAGTTATGCCAGAAAGCGACGTGCACATCATGTCTGCCTATCCCGACCTTCAGGACCACCATGGCAACACGGAACCATAAAGTCCTTGGGTGCCATTTGTACAGTGTCCTAAATAAGTTCTGCAATATTATCCCCTTTGTGGTTTACAATGTAAGAGAATAGTAACTGAGTAACTAAATGCATAAGTCTTACGATGATATAGAGAACCTACTGGCGATTTTCAATGCTATTAAACAAAACATCAACACACTTGATGAAAACTTGGTAAATAACACTCACGCCCACGTGACATGCACATCAAACACACACACACACACACATTCCAACCTATTTTGTGATTGTGAAATATAGTATAATGAATAATTTCAATTTATAATGAACTATAATTGTAACAACAACTCGCTCATATATTATTGTACTTCTTTTGTAAATGTACGAGAGCCCTGGTTACCCATACCACAAATTTAATCTTACCTTGGGTACCAGAGTTCGATGAAATTATGTGTTGTTTATGATACCTGGATACATGTTTACCTGAATTGTAAAATTATTGCAAATAATTTTTTTTTTTTTGAAATATGTTAAGTTCTACAAAATACTTGTTCTAATGCCTAAAAGATAAGTCACCTAAATACACACCTATTATGTAGATTCGCCCAATATCAAATAGTATTTACATGCAAATGCAAGTGCAGAATTTCAATATTGGTGTGCATGTATTATGACGTCATCCAGTCACAATTGTCGTCCCCCTTTGAAGTCGATAATTGAGAGTTATTGCTGTACGATGGCTTTTATAGCGCCTGTTCCACCAATATCAGGTATTGGGCTATGAAGTGAGCGAGTTTGCTTAAGTTCGTCTTGGAGTTATGTTAAGTATACGTAAAGAATGACTGCTGTGAAGTTATAAATAAGGTTTTAAAAATCGGCTTAGAAAATTATTTGCCACATGGAAATTAAAGTCACTAAGAAAACTATTTTAATCGAGTTCTTAATAAGCGGAGGATTTACGGTGACATATTCAGAGGTTCTTTCCTCAAAAATAAAACCCTTAAAGGACCACTTTTTTTTGTCTGTTAAGACTGCTTTTTTCATTGTCTATCAGAGGTTTCAAGTTAAAATTAATATCAAATGGTTATGTCTGCTGTCTCTTAAGCTCTAAAAATTTAAGCGTTGTTCTCAATGAACGCAATCCAAAGATACGGCAATGCAAGGCCTATTTTAAACCAATAATCATAACCTCATACATCTCACATACATTCACGGCCGCGGCCTTCTGATCCCAACTAGGAAGAGTCTGTGGTAACCAGACTGCTGATAAACGTACTTATATATTTCTAAAGACATACTTTTTATATATAAATTATATCCAAACACGGTACAAATGATCGTGCTCATCACACAAATATTTGTCCTGTATGGGAGTCCAATCCATGATCTCTGACTTAGTAGCCAGGGTCAATAACTACTAGACCAACAGGCCTGTCTAGATAGGCAATGCTCCATTAAATCAAAACCTAAAGGTTGCTTCCCATTGTCATAGAAATTTGAACCGAGTGTGACTCGCACTTGTCTAGTTCTTTTTGCTTTCTCAGCATAAGTTATTTACCATACTTTTCGATGTCAAAAAGTAGGTATCTTTTTTAGGAATTGTGTAAGAAGTGGCCGGGCTCTTGTACCTGTGTGTATGTATATGTGTAGGTATTCCAGATGAGGGTAATAATTGACGATAATATTTAATAATTTATTTGACTGCACGGATGGCGGTTGTTAATAGTTTAAGCGGTCATCTCGCCGCTTCCTACCGCACTGAGTGTTATGGGTTCGACCCCCACCTGAACATTGTTTCATGAGTTTCCTTGTGCAGGAGTTTAAAACAAAAAAAAAAAGAGAAAACTAAAAACGTGAACTTGTTATTAATAATTATGTCACACATACAAATGTCACGTAGCCAATTAAAATATATTTTATAATATTTATCTTGTCACCTACAAACGACTCAAATGAATAAAGCTTACCCTGACGTTGTTTTAATGGCTGTCGTCTCGTTTCTTCACTCAGTGCAGCCGCTACTGTGGATGGATAGCACGTTTACGTCATTCGAACAATTTATGGGAATGTTATTATTGTTTACGATTGTTGACGAGACATTTCGCTGTATGCCGATTTTGAATTATTCACCTTTAATACCCTTTTCAAATTTGCGCAATAATTTCTAGTATTTGCTTCTGGTTTCTTGGTAACCCAAATCCTTGGAATGTATGAATGATCGATGAATGTCGAATAAACCAAATTTATTATAATAAGTGTCTAAGTATATTTATTTTATAGCAGTGGACGTCCTATATGGCTCAAATGATGAGGATTATGAAATTTAGTAATGTCTATTTAAATTCATAATCATCTGATCTACATAGAAGGTCCACTATTGGTGCAATGACTTCTAAAAGGACTGGTTAGAAGCGGCCTGTATCCACCTTTAGCCTGCGATCTTTGTAAAGTCATCTGTTCACCTTATTGGTGGACATCCTAAACTGTGCTTTTTATTCCGTGGTCTTTACTCGGGAACATTTTTGCCTCATAACTACAAATTGTACTAGCCATTGCGGGCGGCATTGCTCGCGTGATTTTTTTCGTGTAAAAAAGAGATGAGATGATGAGATGTGTGAGGTTACTATTATTGGTTAAAATTAGGCCTTACGTTGCCGTATCTTTGGATTGCGTTCATTAAGAACGAAGCTTAAATTTATAGAGCTTAACAGACAGCAGACATAACCATTTGATGTTAATTTAAACTTGAAACCTTCGATAGACCCTGAGTAAAGCAGTCTTAACTGACAAAAAAAGTGGTCCTATAAGGATTTTATTTTGAGGAAAGAACCTCTGAGTATGTCACCGTAAATCCTCCGGTTATTAAGAATCTCTATTAAAATAGTTTTCTTCATGACTCCAAGTTCCAAATGACAATAATCCCCACATTTTACCCACTAAGGGGTAAAATTTCCAGAAATCCATTTTTAGTGGATGCTTACAACATACAAAGCATCAGCTGACAAAATTTCATGTTTGTAGCCCATGGGTTTAGGCTCTGCGTTGATTAATCAGTTAGGGCAAATAATTTAAAATGTATGGGCTTAGCTAAATATCTTTGTTGTTCCTTAAAGACCTCCCTTTAAAGACACGAATGTACAAAATATGAAACGAAACAATTCCCACCAATAAAAAATATAATTACCATTTATGTTTTAAAATCGAATGTATTTTGACAATCGAAATACAGGATTTACCTAGTTTGATTGCAGATGGATTCATTAGTTTTTTGTTAAATATTGCCAATTTAGTACTAAGTTCTTTTGGAAATTTAAAATTATTATAATCCTATCGTTAAGATCACTAGTGACCGTTAAAAAAAATCGAATTATTTATCTGTAAACAAAATAAAAGTGGTTCTCTTGACGTCCCAAATGACACTTTTAATGTGTTCATAGAAATTAATTAGTGAGCGCATTTCTCGACTAAGCGCATTATTTCGCCTGTCAGCGTTTACCGTTACGCGCAACCAGTCGCAGTAGATGCATCTTCATCATTAATCTCTTCACTTTGTACACTAAATTGTAGCAGATACCTTGATCACGCACTATAACAAAAATCAACCCTAGAAACTAAAAAATAAGATTTTCTTTTGAAGGAAGGACGGTTCCAGAGCTGTAAGGATTACTTTGACTGCCATTTAACATATTTTTTCTGTGCATATCACCTCAATCTTAACACGAAAGTTGTAAGGTCGAAAGTTATAGTCTGGGTATTTTTGTTTAATTTTTATAGATTACGACGATAGAGCAGTCGTAACGTAAATTGTCTGGTTTTAAATATAGGTATGTTGTAGGCATGTATGTAAATTGGTGGTTGCGTGAATGTCTTGCGGGAGTTTATTGCTGAGGGTAAAGTGAAAAGAGTGGAACAAAACCTAAATGTAGGTACAATTTAATTAATATTATTTAACGGGAATTAACGCGATCTCTTATTTAGGGTATTACATACCTCTGGTTTGCCTGACGTTTCGACCAGGTTGCACCGGCCGTGGTCACAGGCTGAATACCCTAAATAAGAGATCGCGTTAATTCCCGTTAAATAATATTAATTATCATGGAACGCGAAAGTTTAAAAGTTAGTGTAGGTACAATTTGATAAAATATCAGCTCGTGGTTTTAAATGCAATTGATTGTTATTTACTTTTATTAGCATAGATCACAAATAGACTTAATTTTTTTATTTTATAATACTTATAAAACCATCCATATCTATAACGTTCATGATATCATCAACAGCCCTTAACAGTCCACTGCTGGACATAGGCCTTTCCAGACGGGTTGGTATAGGGTTTGTTTTAAGTTTTCCTTCTCTTTGCAGTGCTAATGTCCTGTGTGTCTATACAATGGTTGGTATTATACGAGTAGATTTTATACTATTAAAAGAGCAATTCTTTTAAACATATATGAGTATAAAAATTTATATACTCATTTCATGTATCTCGGAAACTTTTTGTTTGTCTGTAATTTTAATGAATTTTGGTAATTAGATAGAAAGACTATATACTATGTTGATTCAAACATCCTTTTTTGCTTTTTTAAATCGAATCAATAAAACGTTTGATATTGTCAACAAAAATTATTTTTTAACCGAATTGAAGAACACAATAGAGTAGGTTATCAATTCGTCTGTTTTTTTCTTTTTTTTCTATGTTTGTTACGTGATATCTCCGTCGTATTGCTATAATAAGTACTATAATAAGACCCTTAATATCAAAGGTAACATACCTTTTATATTATTTTATTTCTTACTTAGATTTGTAATTAATTTTTAAATGCTCTTTCAGTCAGTCAGTCAGTATTGGTTGAAGTCGGTTCAACTTTTAAAAGGATTTATGTTTGTCTGTATTTTTCCTCTCATTTCTCTAATTTACTTTCAAACTTCCTAATACATTTCTGATGAAATTCCTAAGTAATTCTAACAATATTTCTGTTCCTAAGTTTCTTCGATTGTTATGCTTGAAGTTGTCGTGCTTGAATTTAGTCAGTTTTAATTACTACCGAAACTTTCTTCTCACCTGTCGCATCTAACTTTGCATTTAATTTCACACGTTGTCGAGAGCAAATTTCGTCATAACGATGTTTATCGCATAACATATGTAATGCTACTTGTGCAGAACTATAATACATAAGTTAAAAGATAAGGTGTTTGTGTGACGGGCGGTTCTCGATGGGATCATGACCAATTGTCATGCATTGTATTACATGGTAGTAACAATCAATACTGCTGACAGGTGATGGTTATTGCGCTGAAGTTATGGGATATGATATGGTTTTAACAGTTTCAATACATTTTTTGTCTTGATTGGTTTAATGCTTGTGTTCGTATACGAACTGAATTAACAGAAGTCTTATAAATAATAACAAAATAAAAGTTAACGGTTCTCGAATAAAGTAAGAACTATTTAAAGTTTCTGTATAGTCTTAGAAAAACCTCGATTTTCTGAATTATTTCATGTAACGGTCCTTAAATTTAACATACGTACCATTTAAACCAAATTTTAAATTAGTACTAGCGGTAATACGAGTACATATGATTCAGTACGTCGTACATATGTTAAATACATTTCAATTGGCGACTTCGATGATTATTTTTTTATCGTGTACTGGGCAAACCTGTAGAGGGGTCACCCGATAGAAAGTGCTATGCATGCAAATGCTTTACTGGCCTTTTAGTTTCCCTCACCTTGGCGGGCTTATCTCTGGTTTATATCACGACTTAAAACTAATTTGTCTTATAGTGAAACGCACCAATTAATTTTACTCTTTATTTCTTGGTTATAATAAAGGTTTATACTTTTAATTTTAATCACTGTGAAACACTAAATTCAGTTAATACTACTGAGCGGGGAAAACCTCTTGTCAAACCTCCTTGACACTGCCTGTCATTACTTTTTTACTGACACTCTATATACCACACTCGCCCCCTTTAAAAAGCTCTTACTATTTTTTTTTTTTTTTTTTTTAAAGTTAGATAATTGAATTATTAGGTAGGTATGTACCACAAATTTATAAATTTAACCTAGTAGGAGCTTTACAGATTCTAGTAGATCTTCTCAGCTCAGTATTATTAGAATTACTTAACAAAGATTTCTGAGAAACCTGTTCTTCCACACAAACATTTTTTTCCAATGGATCAATCTGATCCTCCAGCATTGATTCTCTTTCTATATCTAAGGTATTATTTATTTCTGGTAGAACCTCCTGTCTAATTTCAATATCTTTATTTAAAACTAGAGTTTGTATCTATTGGTGACAAAATAACTGGTGTATAGACAGGGGTTTCTTTACAATTATCTTCAAAATCTTGACTATTCTTATTTGTTACAACCATACTACAATTTCATGTTTTTGAACACCATTAACACTTATTATATAACGAACAGGACTCAAACATTGAACAATGAATGCTTTGGACCATCCTTTTCCTTCTTTCAAATTTTTACACCAAACACTGTCTCCCACTTTAAACATTACTTGTGCCATTAAATTATTAGCAGACTGAACAATTCTTTTTGACAATATATTTGAAGGTTTCATTAATTCAAAACGAGTCCTTGGTTTATACTTAAATATAATTTCATTTGGAGACATACCAGTAGAATTAGGTGCATTTCTGTAAGTAAATAAAAAATTTTGTAACAGTACTTCTTTGGACAATCCCTTTTTTTGCAAAATTAATTTACTCAGTGCTTGTTTTATAGTTTGAACTGTTCTCTCTGCCATACCATTAGATTCAGGATGATATGGAGGACTTTTTAAAGGAATACATCCATTAGATTTAAGAAAATTTAGGAATTCAATAGAAGTAAATGGTGGTCCATTATCACTAACTATTTCAGCTGGTATCCCAATAATAGCAAATGTTCTACACAATTTTTCAATTACTTGGCTCGCAGAAGTACCTAGCATAATATGAACATCAAGCCATTTAGATCTTGAATCTACTATTAATAAGTAAGTAGTCGAATCCTTCATAAAAAAATCTATGTGAACCCGTTCAAAATTATTTTCACATTTTTTCCAACTTACCGGCTCAATACTTTTAGTAAAGTTTCTGGTTGACTGGCAAATATCACATTTAGAAATTTCTGTTTCTATATCATTATTATAATTAGGCCACCAACAATATCCCCTGACTAACATTTTAGTTTGAACAATCCCCTGATGTGATTCGTGAAACATCCCTAACACTTTACTTCTTAACTGCTCTGGAATGATCACTCTACCTCCCCAAAGTACACATTTTTGTTCAGTTACTAACTCAGCTCTTTTACTAAAATATGGCTTTAAACATTCATCTGACATATAATTTGGCCAGCCTGTCATCACATACTCATATACCTTACTTAATATGGGGTCCTTTTGAGTGTACTTTGCTATCTCTTGATAACTTAATGGCACTTCATTCACAAAATTAAAATAGTTTATACTACCACTAACATCTACTTTTTCAGGTAAAGGCAACCTTGACAAGGCATCCGCATTTCCTAGTAATGAACCCTTTCGATAAGTAATTTCATATATGTATCCTGACAATATTAAAGCCCATCTCTGTAATCTTGAATTTGCAGTAACTGGAATTTTTTTTTGTCGGTCAAAAATAAATTTTAATGGCTGATGATCAGTCACTAAAATAAACTTTCTCCCATACAAATACTTGTGAAATTTTTGTACAGCAAATATAATAGCTAAAGCTTCTTTCTCCACTTGTGAATAATTTTTTTGGGCATTATTTAATGTAGCTGATGCAAAACAAATAGGCTCCTTTTCTATCTTATGGCTTAATACTGCTCCTATACCATATTGACTAGCATCTGCTGTTACATACAAATCCTTCATACAATCATAATGCACCAATAAACCATGCTCCAATACTAGTTTTTTACTTAATTCAAAAGACTTATTACATGTCTCTGTCCAACGAAACGGAACATCTTTTCTTAATAGGTTATGCAACGGTGCCAAATGATCTGCTAATCTGGGTAAAAATTTTCCATAGTAATTTAGCAGCCCTAAGTATGCCTGTAACTGAGTAATTGAACCAGGTGGTGGAGCCTTAGCTATGGCTTCGATTTTATCTGGTAAAGGTCTTATACCCTGACTACTAATGATATGTCCTAAAAATTTAATTTCTTTACAGAAAAACTGACATTTTTCTAAATTTACTCTCACATTATATTGTTTAAATCTTTGTAAAACATTTTCCAAGTTTTTTTTACAATCCTGCGAACTATTTCCACTAATAATAATATCGTCAATGAATACTCTAACATTACTAACATTCTGCAGTATTTGATCCATAACACTCTGAAAAACAGATGGCCCACTTGACACACCAAATTGTAAACGAGTAGGTCTAAATAATCCTAAATGGGTATTAATAGTCATATACTCTTGTGACTTATCATCTAATAACAATTGTTGATATGCTCCACTAAGATCAAGTACACAAAAACAAGTTGCTCCAGCCAATTCAGAAAATATATCTTCTGGCAGAGGCAAGGGATAATGATCAGTGTCTAATTGTTTATTTAATGTGACTTTGTAATCTACACAAACTCTTATGTTTTTATTACTTTTTTCTACTATAACAATGGGGCTAGCCCAATCACTGTGTGTAACTTTTTTAATTATACCTGTCTTGACTAAATTTAACAATTCAGCTTCAACTTCTTGATTTTTTGAATAGGGAATTGAATATGCTTTATGGAATGTGGGTGTTGCTCCATCTTTCAATTTCAACTTGGCCTTAAAATTTAGAATATGAGAGTACCTATCCTTTGAGAATACTCTTTATATTTGACCTTTAATTGACTTACAATGTTACTTGAATCAAAATTATCACAATTTACCTGTAAATCAGACACATTATTTATTTTAAACATATTTTGCCACTTTGGGAATAGCACAGTTAGCCAATTTCTGCCAATCAAAGGGCTAAAGTAACTATCAGTATTAATCACTATTAAAAATAAATCCTTTTTAATATTATTTGTCTTAACTCGTATTGCTCCCAATACTGATAATTGCTCACCCGACACAGACTTTAGTTTTACATTACATTTTCTTAATTGATATTCAGGAAAATATGTGTCATAGTCCTTTTTGTGTATAACAGACTTACAAGCTCCAGTATCAATTTGCATATTTAGTCTTCTTTTTCCTAGTCACAATGTCATTGATGCCATATCCTGCTCTGAAATCTTCATGATACTTCCTAGAACTACCTCCTCCTGCTCTTCATGATGGTCACTGACCTCTTTCTCTTGTTCCACATTTTTAACATTGTTTCCTTTCATTGATAATTTAAACCGGCATTTATTTGCCAAATGCCCAGGCTTCTTGCAAACAAAACATATCCATTCTTTTTTAAAACACCTAGTAGTTAAATGAGCACCCCCACAACGTCTGCATTCTAGCTTCCCTTCCAACTTGAGATTTTGTTCTAAGTGGGGCACTTGAGCTTTGGATCCTTGCCGATATTGAGGCTTCTTTACTAAATGGATATTTCCATCTGGTTGTATGTACTTAGTGTCTCTTTCTGCACTCTCAAAAGCTAAAGCCATTTGGATACCTTTCTCAAATGATAAATCATCAGGCTCCGACAGTAATTTACTTTTTAAAATGTCATTTCTTAATCCAGATACAAATCTGTCCCGAAGTGCTTCTTTTAAAAAAGTTTTAAATTGACAATTTGCAGCTAACCTTTTGATTTGAACAACAAAATCATTTATGGACTGATTTTCCTTCTGTTTATATTGGTAAAACTCGTATCGCGCTGCAATTGCTGATTTCTTTTCAATATAATGCCCCTTTAAAACCTCCACTAATTTAGTGTATGATAACGAGCTCGGTACCTCTGGAGACACTAAATTTTTTAATGTTTCGTAGCTTTCCGACCCAATCAAAGTGATAAACAAGGCAATCTTCTTTTTTTCTTCTGTAACATCATTTATAAAGAAATATTGTTCCATTCTCTCGGTGTAAGCCGAAAAATCGGTACCCACGCGATAGTTTTCTATCGACCCAATCATGATTTCTTTTTACCTCGTCGCCAATAATTTGTCTTATAGTGAAACGCACCAATTAATTTTACTCTTTATTTCTTGGTTATAATAAAGGTTTATACTTTTAATTTTAATCACTGTGAAACACTAAATTCAGTTAATACTACTGAGCGGGGAAAACCTCTTGTCAAACCTCCTTGACACTGCCTGTCATTACTTTTTTACTGACACTATATACCACAAAAAACACTAGCTTTAAGGTTTACTTTTTTAAAGTCATTAACACCAATATATTAGCTTCAAACCTTCAAGAAAAGAGCGTACTCCTTCCTCAAACGCGTAACCGATTTACATGTTAATATATTATTATAGATAGGTTTTAGAAGAATAGATTATTTTACACTGGTATCCCTTTCTCCCCTTGTCATTATTGCCCCTACACCGGTTATGTCGAATATAAAGATAACTTTACCGATGTTTAAGTATCTAGTATCGAAAGGTGTTTCAAAATATTATTTTCTAAAGGTGTGAAACACAGTACTAATTAAATCAGTAATATTAACGCCTCTAAGTCTAATAAAAGATAAGATTATGAATATTATACGACTAAACTAAAAAAAAACGACTATATTAAAGTATATTGACGACCGAATGGCGTAGTGGTTTGTGTAACGGACTGCTATTCCAAAGGTCGCGGGTTCGATTCCCGCTCAAGTCAAACATTTGTGTGCATGAACATTTAATGTTTGATTTGGTCTGGGTGTTTCTATAATATGTATGTATTTACAAAAAAAAAGTATATATGTATTAGTTTATCAGATCTCATTAGAGATATCAGTTGTCTAGTATCCATAGTACAAGCTCTGCTTAGTTTGGGACTAGATGGCGTTGTGTGAATGTGGTTGAATATTATTATTATTATTTGATGCTTTCACCGAGTAGTAAAATAAATCGAAAGGAAGCTTAACCGATCGACTTTTCCTTCAACAAAATGTTGGTAATATTTACAGGCTCTCATCTCATTTACAGAAGTGTCTTCATGTCCCGATTGGGAGGGCACAACAATGTCTGATTAGTAGAGAGAACAAAAACCTGATCAGAGAGACAAATAACCGTGAGATAAAGAACGCCTTTATGAAACAGCTTTGCTTGGCAGTGAACGTTCCACACCTGATCTGATGAAGCGAATGTAGTGACTCACCAAAATTTAAATATAAATAAAACATGTCATTGTGTCACAAAAAAAAAACAGCTATTTTCATTAGCTTGAAAAGGCACTCGGAACATGTAACTAACGTGTTCTTGAAATCGCGTGAAACAACCACAGTTATTTCTAATTTGCTCCTTAAAGTTCCACCACACATTGCGAATGGTGGGAAACTTCACGTGTCATTCTACCTACCGTACTTGGACGAAAACAATTACTGCTTCCATTTAACGTTCAATCATCAATACTCTTCAGTTTGCTTTACCTAAAGACGGGTGCGATTATGTTTTTTTTGCAGTCATAACTGCTATGTGCAAGCCGCTTGCTAATTTGCGTCTATATCGTAAACTACACGATACGTTTAACCCGCGCCGCGCGACTCGGCGACAGAAATGTCGACACATTACCGACGACCTAACGAGCCGACTCGATACCAGTGACGGGACTTGTTATCGATAAAAAGTGCGCTATGAATATGAATTTATTTCGACGCTCTTAAAATATTATTGACTGCTATCTTGATATACAATGTGAATTATTGAACTGCGCAGCGGTGTTTGCACGCTTCACATTTTGATTTGTTATCAGATGTGCATTCCTTAATCTTTTGCGGATGCTCCTTACTACTGTAATGTACGATATTTTTTTTGCAATAAAACAATGTTTGTTAAAATTATAAAATGTAATAGTGTATCCAGTGTCAAATATAAGTATAGTATCTAGTATTTTATTAGTTTCATACTCGTATCTTTAAACTATCCTAAATTAAATATTTTATTTAAACACTTTTTCATAACTTGTATTCTTTAATTTGTTTATATCGACCAAAATGCTGTTTTTCAAGTGCTATCGATTGCTCTCTTAATATTAAATCAAACGGCACTACACACTGTCGCTAACAAATCGACTAGTTATCAGCCAATCGGTGGCAATAAGTTCTGGCTTCGCATCGGTAAATATCGATATAAAATATCAACAGCCGAGACTGACGACACGCGAGGTCGCACAACACTAATTTAGCGTTGACACGCGACTGGCATCGCCCGTATTTTGATGTAGGGTTGTATGCTATGTGTTGATGAGCTGACTTATAATAAAGTGAGATATTAAAAACGACATTCAGTGAGGCTATTAAGGCAACTGTTTTTGGGATCATTAATTGTTTTTTCTTTAGGAAAAATAACTAATATAAAATATTAATAAATATAAATATTTCGGACATCTGACACACAACTCCATCTACCTACGTTCAAATTAAGTAGAGCATGTACTATGTAAATTAGGTCGGCTGATAGAATACTTATATACTTTTTTTTTAAATACTAAGACACCCAACTCTGAAACAAATATTTGCAGATTATACGAACATTTGATCTGATCCGGGAATCGAACCAGTGACTTCAGCACAGCAGTCGCATACGCTACCACTGCACCACCGAGGCAGTCAAATAACAGAAAGAAGACTACTATGATAAGCTAGATTTTGTCTGTAGCTTTGCTTCGTCAATTCTGATATATTTTCTAATGTAAAACCCAAATTCAAAATGAAAATTCTAAGCCAAATTTCATCCCGATTCGGTCAGCCGGTCTGGCGTGACTGAGTTATAATAAACATCCATCCCCACTTGCTCCCCGCGTCCCCACTCAGGCCAGGAAGGGAACATCGTGCGAGCCCACACACGAGGGAGTCATTTGTAAGCCCTAGATGGCCGTTCAGGGTACCAGGGATTTCCTTTCTAGGTTACACCTGGTTCTTCGGCTACTGGAACCGGAGACGGCGTGCGGTTGTAGTCGGTTCGAATCTGACATAACCACCTCACCGGCGCAGTTGTTCTGTGGGGGGTGTTCGAGAGAATTTCCTCACGAAAGAACGGTTAGTTCTTTTCTCTGTGTTCTTACACTAGGATAGTAAATTGATTACCAAAATTAGTAAACATGAGCGGCATTCGAAGGCCAGTTGAAAATAAGTGGGTTAAAGAAACGAAAATGGATAAATCATCACTTGCAAATAGTGCGGTTTTAAAATTAAGTTATTTATAGTTGATTTTCGCTGTCATATTTTAACAATAGTAACCTTCGTGAGTCACACAAATTCTAAACAAAGCCATTTGATGTATGACACAGCGTTGGGGCATTCAAAATTTTGCCTTTGACTGTACGTATGTTACGTTTTGTGTATATGTAATGATGTTGTAAGTACAATGTCACTTATTCTCTAATATTACAAACTAGCTGGTACCTGCGACTCCCTTCGCGTAAAATTTTAGTGGTGTGGTACGGTTGTTTTTTCCGGTATAAGGGGACAAATGATCAGACGGGTCACCTAGTGGTGTACCAGGGATTTCCTTTCTAGGGTCCACCTGGTTCCCCGGCTACTGGTACCCGAGACGGTGTGCGGTTTTTGCGACATAGCCACCGGTGGGTGGTATCCAGGGGGGTTAGAAAAAAGTGGTGTCCATGAGGCCTCGGGTTCGATTCTCGGACTGGGCAATATTTTCTAGGGTTTTTCTGAGAGGAAAAATAGCCTAACTTACTCCTTATATAGACAGCTACCTGGTAGTAAAATATTATCAAAATTGGTCCAAAATATTTTAAACTTGAAATTAGGCATAGGAATAGTGCAACTGAAAAAAATTGACATTACAAAAATACACTTCAATTTTTTTTTTTTTTTGTATAGACATACAAGACGTAAAATATACAATGAGTACAGTATATCAAATTGAATTGCAAACGATGGGCCTTTTAACCTAATAAAAAACCTACAAATATATAGAGGCTCTGCCTAGTTTAGGATCACCTACTCTATGTGAGATGTGTGAGGTTATTATTAATTTGTCTTTGAATATATTTGTAAATACAAGTTAGTCAAAAGTAATAAAGCTAATTATCTTCAATTTGATCAATCACATCAGATCAACAGCCTTTAATAGTCTACTGCTGGACATAGGCCTCTCCTTAGAAAGGAGGTTTTGGCCTACTAAATTTATAATTTGGTCATTAGTGGATCTTTAATTTGGTTTCGAGTGCTCTTTCTATGAGTACCGCGAGTACCGAGTATAAACGATGATTGTAGATTGTAGATTGACTTTAATTCCAATACATTCTAAAAAAATAAAATGTATTCAATACATACACAATAAAAAAAAATTTTTTGTTGTTAATGTTAATAAAAGCAAACATTTATGTTATGAAATAAATAATATTCATTCTTTCTTTACGTTCCTTTCCCATGAAAAGACGGCTCACAAAACACTTTATTAAGAGGAGGAATATAGTACTGCAGTCTCGGTTCCAAGAACGGAAGGGATTTATATATAAATATGATTTCAAAGTAGTACATATTTTTGTCATTCATTGATTAAAGTAACTGCGTCATTGAGAAAACTTCCTAGCACAGTTTATTTTTATTAAATTTAAAGAATTTAAGATAAAAATAAATCTAATTTAGGTGCGTGCTACTGTGGTTATGAAATTACTTGATATTATAGTCATCACTTAGTATCATGTAAAAAATAGGTACTATTTTCCTGATAAATCTTCAAAAAAATTAAAATATCTCCAACAGTATTACCACAGATATTAACTTAGACTTCTATATTAGTTCAAATTGCATCGTCATCAATATTCCTTCCATCAATTATATTTGAATGTCTCGAACATTTAGATAAAACAAAAAGGTTTGATAGGACTTATAAATTATAATTATTTACGGTAAACATTGCCAAGAATGACTGACGCATCTTTTTTCTTTGAAATGTTCAACTTCCAGTTGTAGTTTTTAATGAAAAGGGAATGTTGACTGTTCTCTGATAAATGTGCGTATTTATTACAAGTTACATCAAACCTCTGCAATTAAAAAACTATTGCGTTTACCTCCAAGATGTCTCGAAGATCCCTACCGAACCACTTGCAACTACCGTTCAATGACGTCATTAGACAAAGACGAATGCACAACCAGTGTACATGGTAGAGCGGGAAAAGGCAATATAAAAACAACATACCAAATACGGTGATCACATGTGACTAAATATCTCTATAAGTGACGATATCTTGTAATTATGTGTACAAAATTTTCGCAGTTTTATCATTTTAAGTATAGAATTTATTTTAGAGTATGGCGGTGGCGAATTTTCGCAACCTGTTGCGCAGGAGTGGATGTTTTCGACACATGTGGTGTGCGTTTGTGTGCGTGCGAAGATGTACTCTGTATGCGTCTACTCGTTAAAGGTTTTTTCGTGATGAAAGGCTGTGGTTCAGGTTTTCTAGTTGTGTGTTGCTACCATTGTAATATATTGTAGTGTACACGACCTTAGCTGTTTAGCTATGAATCAGCTAGTATTTAAAACATATTTTTTCGCATTTCACATATTGCTGTAAAATGCGCGCCCTCGATGAAATACCGATTCCGATTCCTTAAACATATATAGGTTTATACATATACACAATTCGAACTACATATTTAAAGCGTATTAAAATCGAACTTACAATATAAGGGTTGCTGTTCTGTTTATGCATTTGGGCCTACGTGACAAATGCTCATTAATTCTCATTGAACCTTGGCACTGGTTATATCCACCCAGATCTGATATCCCATGTTTAACTCAAGTCACCGTTATCAGATACATATTTGTAATTTATTGAACTTTCCTTCATCAGCTGTTGTGACAATTATTTTAAGTATTAAGTGCTACGAATATTATACACTGCGATTTCGGGTTTTAAACGAATGTGAAAGAAGAGAGTCATCACCGATGCTTTAATTTATTAATTTACATAAACGTAAACTGTATTTACTTATCATGTTTCTGAATATTCAATTCATGGTACAGTAAAAAAATAGTTTTGGGTTTAAGATGTGGAAACCACCAGGTTACCTCTGTTTTACTGTGGTAATGTCGGACTCGAAGCGACTAAAACCGCACGCTATCTCGGGTACCAGTAGCCGGGGAACCCGGTGTACCCTAGGAAGGAAATCCCTGGTACACCACTAGGTGATTATGTGCCTCCTTATACCGAAAAAATGCTGACAATCCTAATACCGTGCTGGCACGCAAAAGTTTATAAATAAGACTGTGTGAACATACCATTAGATTTCACTTCAATACTTATCTGCTAAATAAACTAGTATCTCAGATACTTTGCCTCTTAATAACCGAGGATTTTCAACGTGATTGCGCCGAACACACAAACAAACAGACTGTAATCTTGAACTATTATCATGTTTATAGTTAATGCTCATAAATTGAGATTTACACTGTTAAGATTAGGGTAGACAGCCACTGTGGTAATTGGCATTAGACATCTTTGTAACGTGGATGTGGGTGTTTGTTTTGAAAATTGCGTAGACAAGCTAGTTAAAACTTTAGAAGGTTGTTTATCTTTACATGGTACAAAATGAAATCGCTTTTGTTCTTGTGCGATTGGATTCTTATAACTATGCAACGGATTTAAATGCGGTTTTTAACGATAGAGAGAGTGATTCCGGAAGCGAATTCCGGAAATAGATACAATACATGCATATTGCACTGCATATTGCATTGCAGTGCACGGATGGCGTAGTGGTTTAAGCGGTCGCCACGCCGCTTCCTACTACGCCGAGTGTTGTGGGTTCAAACCCCACATGGGACGACACTTTGTGTGATCCACAAATTGTTGTTCTGAGTCTGGGTGTTCTTTGTGTCCGTTTCATGTATGTTTGTAAAGTCCCCCGCGACACAGGATTTATTCCTAATGCGGGAGTTGTCTTTTTAAAAAAAGAAAAGAAAAGAAAATATTATAGTGGTGGTAGTGGAGTAAATCCAAGAATATCAAAGATTTGTAATGTAAAGTCGTAAAAAACATGTTTATGTGCGCTTAAATTGCAAACGCTGGCTAAACCTTAAGAGATGGATGAAAATAATGTACTGCGGAAATGTTTAATTTAAAAAGATCCACCAAAAGTTCGGGATGGTATATGTCTTATCTCCTAATGATAACCCACAGTAACCATTTTTATCTTTTAAATATTACAAAAAATAATGGGTAATTTACAGACTTTTTACACATTTCCATTTCATTCAAATAAATACGTTAGGTACGTTGTGCATATATTGTAGATCAAAATGTCCATATAGTACAGTATATCACTAAAATGAATATCCTAGTAGATATTAGAGATTTAAAATGCGGTCAAAGCGGCCGTCGCCTTGTCTGGCCGAACGTCCATCATGGGTGGTAGCGCCAGGCAGCAGATGAGTGAGTCTATAAATATTGCATATAAAAATATCCTGTAGTATAGTCATATCATAATAATAGTATAGTTAATTACTCCATACTGACATAACATTCGTAGTATTAGTGGTATTTATATTGCACCCGTGTGAAGCAGGGGCGAATGGCAAGTGGAATATAAATTGGATAAATAACTTTTAATGTAAATGCAACTTATCGCGTTCATAAGTGATTTTTTATAATGTACATATTATGTAAATAAATAAACAAAACTTAATTGCAATATAGTCTATTGTACTATATATTTTATTGGTTGTGTATTAATGAAATCAATTAGTGGTTGTGTTTTAATTATTAGACACAAAATTAAATTACCTAATTACTCATTTTTATTCACCCTCTCACTTACCTCTAACTTCTTGTATTAAATATATTCTTTTTGACTAAAAAGATAACGTTTTGTGTAATTTTATTATAATATATAAACTCACATACAATAACATTGCGTTTTTAATTTTTGCAATAACCGGCATTGAATAATTAACAAACAAAAAAAATATAAAAACGAATGAAACACCTTTTCAGTGTCATGTTTCACTCGTAACATAAAAATCCAAAGTTATGTATGTAATGTCAGTAACATAAACCCATTAGTGCACACCTTGCTTTATTCCCTAGGCGCCGTTGCAGCCGTATCTTTTAGATCTGCGCTCATGCGTACTAACATTAGCGCTGTTTATTAGCTTAGCCTACCGATATCATACTTAGATTTCACTTAACACCTCACATCCACGTTATAAATTATAACTTTAATGCTAACATACTTGAGTTCAAAATTCTCTAACGCGTTGAACATTATGATATCGCTTATAGATTTGAACAGATAGAGTAAAATTGTCTACGTCTCTTTTTATTATATTATGTTAGAAATAAGCATTTCTCTCTCTTCAGTTGCTGAATATGTTTGCAATATCGGGATGTCTAGACTTTAACCTTATTGCACTAAATGTGATTTATTAGTGCAATTTCTTGAAAGCTGCCATTTAATTTAAATAATATAGGTATATTACTTCTTAAGCAATAGGTACATTAATGTAATCATAAAAAAATATATGTGTTTATTTAAAACTTGTTTTACTAATTTAATTCACGTGTATAGCTCTCAGAATAAATCCTCAGCGATATCGAATATTACATAATTATTTAAAAATACAAATGGTATACAAAAAGTTGCGTCTATGAGTCTATTAAGCGAAATCTGGCTGCGTGGCTACTAAGACTTTGACTGAATGTTAACTTAATAAATTCATTTTTTTTATTGGAGTAACTAATGTTAAATATCAAAAATTGTATTTTAAAATAAAGGAGGGGCTCGTGGATAAGTGATAAACAGACACATTAAAAAGTTAAGCAATCCTAGCCAGGTCAGTCTATATGGGTTACCATTTCTTAACACATTGAGACCCGTCCGTGCCTCAGAGCTGTAAGCCGTCGGTCCCGGTTGCCATACGAAAATAAGTGGCAATCGTTATGGGTAATTGGAGCCCCAAAAAGTCCGACAACAGTCTTTCTACAGAACTTCGATATCGCCTAGGACTTGGGTAGTGGAGGTCTAATGGCTGTCGCTCCGCGTAAAAACTCGAAGTTCAGCCATATCGTAGTCGACTTAAAGCTGACCCCAACCTAGATTAGGAAATAGGCTCGGAAGAAAAAGTATTATGAAATAATAACAGCAGTTAACAGTCCACTGGTGGACATAGAATAAGAATAAGAAAAAATTTTTAAATCGCATACTTAAAATTAATAACAATACTTGAATACTAAATAATACTTGAAAGACAAAATGGTCTTGAACTCAGCGTGTGAAGTTCGGTCGGATTAATCGACGTTTACGTGACATAGACCTCTCCTTACAATAAATAAATATAATAACTAATGAAAAAGACAACTAAGCTGCTCTAGCTGGATATAATCACAGTTCTACTAGCAGTTTTAGAAATATCAGGTAGGGAAACAGAACTGCAAAAAACTTATGAATAAACCAAGTTTCAGTTCATCATTCCTGTCACTTCTTACAATCGCATAGAACACTTTTTTGCTAATGCACTTTCCTATGACCACTCTCACATAGAATCTTAAATCTTTAATATCAATATCGCCTATAAGTTGTGGAGGTCTGATGGCAGCAGCACTCTACGTAAAAAAATTGGAGTTCAGCCGTATCGGACTTAAAGCTGACCCCAACCTAGTTTTGGTAACAATAGGAGATTATATATAGATATTTAAATAGCAACGAAAAATTTTACCTTTAAAAATTTCGATACTTTTAATGGCTCGGATCGTATATTGTTGGTAAAATAACTTTAGACTATAAACAATTATTCGGTTGCTACGTAATAAAAGCTTTGCTACTTTTATTTTTGTTGAGGGGGCAGACTAGCAGGGTCACCTGATGAAAAGTGACCATTGCCGCCCATGAACGTCTGCAACTCAGGAGTCACTTACAACGTTTGTAGAAAATTATAAATTTACAAAATTTGTAATTTTATTAAATAGCAAAAGAAAGGAAAACCAGTAAATATTTTAAAAACCTACTACCAATATTATTATATTTTTATTTTAAATGACAGTTTATACACTTAATTAGGTGACTTTCTTGCTATTATTTTCTTCTCGATATAATTAGAAAACTTTTCATAACTATTCTGAGAGTGGTAGCTCTCTGTTTGTAAGACCACATGTTGTCACCTCATTAATCCATGGTTGATCAAACCCACGAGGTTGAAGCACGATTAATTACACGATTTCCAAGAACACTCTCAATATTATCAATATTTATGTTAATATGGAGTAGTACAGTACAGTGGTGTTCAGATTGACAACTGAACTGGTTCGGTTATCGTTCAATCGCGACAGGCCGACAGGTGGCAACAAGAAGCCTCTCGGGACGAAGATTATCATTTACTACCTTCATCATTAACAATGATTTTTGAAAGTTCCTTCTTCTGTTTGTGGGGTATTCAATTATCACGTACACGTAAACGTGAGACAGCCATCTTTCGGCATAAATGGGTCGGCTCGATCGGATTGATACTTCGGCCTCACAGAAAACCGCTGTTAAACAATTCTTTGGTTGCTTTTCACAGAGTGACGCTAGCAGAGCTCCAAACTCCTCTTCCTCTAGTTCTGGGGGAAGAGGGACGTAGGACGGCGACTTCTCGACATAGACCCCTCTTAATGACTTTAAGAAGAACGGTTGGAATCGGTCTGCATCCACCGTCGATATTTCGATCGTCGGATTGCGATTTTTAGAAGGATGTCTTCACTTGTCGTTGGGCGGACTGCGCGCTTTTTATTCCCTTGCTACCCTCAAAAATCCTCTCGGACCGTGACCGTGACGCACTATGAGGCACATAGTTCGAAATACAGCCATTCATATTGCGAACTATTTGCCTTGTTATATAGCTACTTATTTTAGTGTTTGAGACATACTGCAAGTTGTTTCAGCGTCACAGAGAGAAAATATTGGCCAGCCTTATAATTTTTAAAAAATAAGCCGTGTGTCATCCTCTCTAGGTAATAAATACTCTTTCCATTCAATTAAAAAAAAGTGTGCTCATTACTGCGGCCTTAGATATGCAAAAAAAAAAGAATCATAAATAAAGAATTGTATTGCGTGGGTGTTGTCAAGTTTACTCCAACCGATACAAAGATGAATGGTATACCAATTAACATCCTAACAATCAAATATTTAAAATTGACCTTACAGAAAAACACGAATTAAATTATAATTTTGTTGTAAAATGATGTTCGTTACTTTAATTTTTGTGATATTGCAAATTGCAGTGTAGGCGTAATTTGCGAGAACAAAATTTTAGCAACGAAACGACGAAAACTAAAATAATTATTTTGCCAATTGATTAGGCCTTGAGCAGAACTGCACTAGTCTTCACTTATATTGAAAATAAAAATGTCATATTATTCCTTTGTTTGTTATACCCTGAGCTATTCAATTAATTATTTATTACGAAGTTGGTTTTACACTTTATTTGTTAAATAGGAATTGAGATAAAAAAGACGTCTTTCCCCGTGATACTAGTCTAACTAACCTGAACGAAGCTGCATGCAATAGTTAGCTTTTTTTAAAACCAATGTGTCAAAGAAGCATGATGATGCCTTATGACGGATGTTCATATATCTCTCAACACCAGACGGCACGAGACACACGACACTCGGATAGGATTTGAACCAACACTGGACACGGGAAAACTCTAACCATCCTTATAGTACATCCTGACACATAAGTATTACATGACTGCTTAGCTTAGGAGTAAATAAAAACCATCTTAATCACCCACGAGCTATTTCTTCAATTTAAGTTTTATTTTCAAATTTTATTATTATTATTTTTATTAAGACTTTAAGGTTCGCCTTATAGATTTATACAATAACCGTATGTAGGAGAAACTGTCCAGTGACCCCTGAGCGGAAAGATATCGATAAATGGAGCACGCGCGGCCGAGATAACGCGGCGGACGGGGCGCGCCGTGACGTCACTTCCGCGTCGGCGCGTGCGTCGGCCCACTAAGTGAGCGACGCAAGTTATAAAAGGTTGTCGCATTTAAAAATGCTTTGTTAATGCAACAAAATGACTACTAACATATGTGGATAGTTTAGATGCTAGAGATAATCTAGTCGAATTGGATATTAAAAGTTTAACTTCTGTGTAACCTAAATCGAGTTATTGCTTCCAGTATGAATTGATATGTCATCACATAAACTTTCCGTATTATACAGGTCAACATACCTAAGTACCAAACCTCTTCGTTACTGTTTCTGTGGAGGTTTTTGCAAATAAAATGTTTAATAAATCAGGCAATCAAATTTTCAATTAGGTAGATAATTAGTGCTGACTCTTCTTGATTTTTAATTATATCTACTCTTTTATTTCATCTTGTGTGTGGTCATTTCAATTTAAAAAAATATTCCATTTTTATGGTATAAGGATTTAAAACCGCTTAAATCCTCATTTGTAAGTTATCACTTGGACCATACACCGACACGAGGCCGCACCGCTTCCGTCAAAGTACCAAACGCTAATACATATTTGCTAAACATTATTCCCAACAAAATAAGGACTAAAGTTCAATGACACGTCATGAACAGTACATTTGTAGCAATTTTTTAAGTCGGCGTCGTTTAAAAGAGTTCAACGGGGTGCTTTGAGGATGTCCGTTCCGATCTACGCTAGAATCTAAGTAGACATAGTCGTTTAAGACTTTTTAGTTGTCATTTTGATTTGTTAAAGCATATTGAGGTTTAAAGGAAACAACTCCTCATTCTCTTTCCGCTATATTTCAAGAAGACGAGGACTAGAAAGTGATCAAATTAAACTTATATACTGGTCGAATCTTAGCTACTAGACTATGGTATTATTTCTATTTAAAATATTAAAGCAATCTGAAATAAGGTTTTTCGGTTATTAAGGTTAGGTCGTCAGAAGGCAATGAGGGCCCTGATGTTCCTTCCTGTACTTCGCCTCCTTGTGAGTTATACGGCCGATCCCTGTCAAATCATATAAATTTCTCTTCATTGAACTGACCGTTCTGTATGAACTCGCATGAAATAACTTTTTTATCCGACTGCTAAGGAAGGGTTATGTTTTTCGCGTGTATCTTCTTTGTAAGTTTCTTTATTACCTCTTATCTTCCAAATGGCGAAGTTTTGGCGCAAAATAGTAATAGGTTAATAAAAAAGAACAAATCTATCGAATTAGGTACCAAATCAAGATTTTCAAAAGGAATTACAAAAATAAAAAGATTTTGATAGGGTAAAATGGACCGTGTTTGTGTCGGCCCTCGTGCTGTTTCGATCTTTTTAGTGCATTAATTTTAAATTGTCCTTTTGCAGTAGTTTGTTTTGTTACGCAATACTTTTCTGTCAATTGAGACTGACTTTCTGGCAACAGCAAGTTACAGATATTTCTTAAATTTCCTAATTAATCTGTCATTTGGCTTAAATCTAAAAGAATCAACATAGTTTATAAGACATAACTTCAATTATAAAATTATATGTTTATATGCCTATCTTCTTTAGAATTAACATAGTAACGAGCATAAATTACAAACGTCCGCCGTTCAAACATTGAAAACAATTAATTGGAATGCAAATCTGCTTTTTGTGAACGTAAATTTAACCCGAATGGTCCGTTTATAGGTCAAACACTATCATAAATTCCATTAATCCATTTTACAATTGAATTTGAATCTGAAATAGGAATGAGCTGAATTTTAATATTGATAAATCTTCACATTTACAAGCGATTTTTAAACTTAAACCATAAAAAATTAATATTACAGACATTGTAAGTTTTTGTTGATGATGAAATGTTTTGTTGATGAAAAATAAAATAATCAATAAGTACAAACCGTACAAAAATTTAGTTTAGTTGTAGCGGTTAACGAGAATGTGTGGCCCATATAGCTAGAAGTATTCTGTTAAAAACAAATATTGCCATAATCGAAATAGTAAACAAAACCTAAAAAGTTCACGTGCCCCATAACCAAGTGATCAAGTCCTGGATAAACACGTCTTACAAACCCAGCCTGTTAATGATTATAACAACATTACTCAGTGTAGTAGAAGTGATTATTTTTTCCGAAAATAAACTGGTATTTGTACATTGACAACTTGGTATTCAAACATACATGTATCCATGTGTATTTTCGAGTATTTAATTTCACTTATCAGGTTTCCAACCAACAACTGACTGGCCGATGTGAGGGATGAATTAAAAATCAATTACGATACGCCCACGGCTTTCTTTTTAAAGATTTATAGTAATAAAAATATTGATATTACAGTTATCTCTTGTCCGGTGCGAAGGATGTATTTGTTGAAGAAATTCTTACGTCGCAAGCCATCTTTAATTAACGAAATATAGTTTCATTAGTCGTTCATCAACCTCTCTCGATCTATAGTATTCCGAAAATGACAAGAACGAAAGAGATTACGAGGTAAAGAGAGATACCAAGAGATAAAATAATTATCATCATCATCATCAACAGCCTTTAATAGTCCACTGATGGACATAAGCCTCTCCTTAGAAAGGAGGTTTTGGCCTACTGTATAACGCTGGCCAGACGGATTGGTATAGGGTTTGTGTCACCGTTTGTCTTTGTCTATGACGAAATCACAACCATGTCTTATAAGCAATACCCTTTTTCCTCGCAATACCCCACTCTATGATGATCGCCACAACGCGCTAATTGGAATGGAAAATAAATATTTTTATTGTAACGAACACATTTTTAGCGTTAAATGAAATAACATTGGTGCGATTCGAATAAGTGTTGTTCTGATTGATGAGATAAATGGAATGCTCCTATTTTATACTCTTTCAAACTTCTCTTTCATTTCATTTTTCTCTTGACTAAGATGTTATTCAAACGTGTTTTTTTTTATCAGTTTTTGTACATCACTTCAGTATTGTTTGTACAATATTTAATTTCTTTAAACGATGTGTTATTGCTAACTAATTTATTAATTCAATATTGTATATCCTTTATAACTAGTAAACTTATTAACCAAAGATTTAATGGTGTTTGTATTTCAAAGTATTACTTTAACGCACGACCTTTTCGAAGTTCACTGTCATCTCCCAGTGTGCATGATATTGCCAGAATATCTTTTAAGTTTCTCTTCGTCACGAATTAGAGCTGTCAGACTCGGAGAATGCCTGTAACATACAAGAGGTTAAGTTAACACTGTATCGGGTATCCGATTGAGGTGACGCCAATCATGCTTAATTTTCACCTTTCAAAACACAGACTGGTTTCTTTTATGCGAAAAAAAATGCTATTTAAAGTATTGGCCATTTACGGCTTCTAGGCATCCCCGTTACGTCCAATCATAATCCCATGAGGACAGTTTCCAAATACTTATGAACCATTTTTAAAAAGAGTAGATAAAACTCTGGATGCCAAGGATGAGTTCATGGGCATTGCATGCATCATCATCAGCCTATCGCAGTCCACTGCTGGACATAGGCCTCTCCCATTGCACGCCACTTAGATCGATTTTGGGCTTCTCGCATCCAGCTCCTGCCAGCAGTCTTGCGTAACTCGTCACTCCACTTGGTCTGTGGGCGTCCTACACTACGTTTGCTGAGTCGCGGTCTCAACTTAAGATTGCATGCATGTTGATGGAAAACCTAGATTCTTATAAAAAATGTTCTGAAAATTAAGAACTCATAATATGCTCCCAAAAATGTGACTGCATCTCTTTTGACTATTTTTCAAAGAATAGAAAATAAATGTGTTTTTCACAATCTATTTATTTTTTACAAATAACACTTCTAAAATTTCACCCCACCTATCTGTAACACCCTGTATATATGTTAAGTTTAATGTTTTGCGTAACCTACTTTACATGTACGTATGCAATTTGGGCACGTGCAAGAGATACGGCCAGTCTATAGCGGCGTCGGGTCACTCAGTTTCTCGGAATGCTGATGACATTTAAGATTTTAGAGATATATCATCGAATAAGGGGTGCAAAACATTTGACACTCCAATATATATTTAAAAATCCGCTAAACTAAAACTTTTATGGGTTTCAGAATAAGGATAGGTCTAGTTATAAAACTACACACATATTATACATAATATACCTAAACATCTGTAAATATACGTATTCATGTAAACCGGAACGTGAATCAAACCAATGACTTCTGACGTTGCACTAGGATGTTCTACAGCCAAGCGTATGGATCTAAAAATACATCCAAATAGAATCCTATAATGTCACACTCACATATAACTATCTTTATCGACACAAAAAGAACAGGTGTCATTTGTTCAAGTCCTTTTTATATCGGGGTTATATATTTTTTATTTATATTCGTGTGAATATGTGATTACAGAATCGTTACAAAATGTTGCCAACTTCTGCTCTATCCTCGTGGATCCGAGCCGTATCCGATTGTATTACAATCAGCGGTCATTATTTCAAACACGCATAATGTCCGGTCAAAGTACAGAACCTTCGTCATGCGATCTTAGTACTTTCACTAACGTTATGTGGGATTATCTTGTTTATCTCAAAACATTTCGTAAAGGCGTATCGTATATTCATATTGCAAAACTGCACCATGTTTTCGTGTCCATCATATCTTATTAGATTTAAAACAAAGCTGTAACGTTTGTTTTGCCACGTAGTTTTTACTTTTCGATTTTAGTTTTTTTTAGTAACTTTATGGTCCCCATAATCTCCCTAAGCATATTTTGAATTATTGAATCTAATTATTTTTCGACTATAGGTATATACATATTATAAATGTAATAAAACATCCAGGGTAATAATAATCATGCGTATTTGTACTGAGCTATCCCAAACCCCCGTCGTTGCAGTCAAATGCGCTACTAATCACCACTGCACTTTACAGGTAAAAATGGCATAACATGTTCCGATGAAAATAAAATCTTCTTGCTTAGGTTCTGATCAGATAGAGAATGTAATATTCAACAGAGTTAGTTACGGCACTCTGTAGATTTGTTTGGGAAACAATATTTGCTATTATTTGGAATATTAGACTGAAGTAACTTACCAATGCTTATTTTGTTTCGAATCAACAGCTATATTGCACATAAATACTACTACAAGAGGTAAAATATTATTTATCAGCTTCTACTAGCGGCATCGGTCACGTTATTGTAAGTTTTGTCAATCCATCCGAGTATTCTTCGACTGCACGGATGGCGTTAGTGGTTTAAGCGTCGCCACGCCGCTTCCTACTACGCTGAGTGTTGTGGGTTCGATCCCCACATGGGACGGCACTTTGTGTGATCCACAAGTTGTCGTTCTGACTTTAGGTATTTTTTGTGTACGTTTCATGTATGTTTGTAAAGTCCCCCGCGTGACACTAGATATATTCCTAGTGCTGGAGATGTCTGTAAAAACCTTGATGCGTAATGATATTAGCGTCAAAATACATAGATATAGATTAATTTCAAAATAGGGTTAAATTTTATTTTAAGATTAGTTAATTACAGCATAATAATAAGCCAACAAAAATAACACCTCCAGCACGTACCAAACACGTTTTTTTTATTATTTTGATGTAATACGAATATAATTTAATGTATTCACGAAACCGTGGCTACTTTCCAAAAGGATATCCATTTTATACCAAATATATTTATTTTAATAAACCAATTTGCATATCCGTGCGGCTAGCAACGCCTATATTACTCGCTTAATAGCATGTAATGGAATCTAATCAACACCACACACATTTTATTTGCTCAAAGTCCCAGAGACATTCAATTATTTCTCATCGCTGAGTAAAAAAATGATTCGTCAAATCGAGTTGAAGGACTGAGAGTGCCGGCTTTTTGCGATACCAAATGTTAATTTTATGAAGTTTAATTAAAATTGTATTAACAATTCATGAGTCTGCGGGTAGTCTTTCGTTAACTCGGTGCGTTTAATTTATCCCCTCGGTCCGTGTGAGATCGGAGCTCGGCATTTTAAGAGCAATTAGTCAAGTATTGGGCAAGAATACCAAACGCGGTATTAACTTTTGTGTTCAAGGAACTGTTTCTCTTTATATTTCTTTTATCAATGGTGTTATGATTAATAAATATAATTGTTTTGATGACTTAAAGTTGTTAATGAGGAGCCTATTTATTATTACATAATAAAATAATAATAATTTGAGACGGCTCACACCTGCCTGATCTAGTGTTACTAGTATCCTTACTAAATACATACATATTTTGTATAAAATACACTCAAAAATAGAAGAAATTATCATTTTCAACGCGATGGTTTGCTAATGTTACTACCTGAACTATACCTGTCTTCGCCGTAAACCATAGGTGCCCTAGATGATATGTCCAAGTGGAAATGGTATCTTATCGTGTCAAAAAAAAAAAATTGGCGCAGCAAGTTTGACGCGATGTCGCCAGTCGTTCCCTGTAACATCTAAAGGTCGCAAAACATGTCAAAAGTGGATCCTATGCTAGCAACAACATAAGTGAACTTTAAGTCCGTCGTCAGTCGCCCAATAGATTTTGATTATTGATTTGAATAAGTGTCGCTTTGTGATCCCCGAAATGCACAGCGGAAGTGCTCAGGCGACGTCTCAGTGATAACTGGATAATGTGAACAAGACCAAGGTCATGCTATGATAATTTATAACGAGGGTGCAAAGTCATACCAACGTGAAAGTGTGTCTCCGCATCCCCTAGTGGCTTTATCATAAGTGTTGGCCGTAAATTTCATTAATAAGTAAAGTAAAATATCTACAAAGAGGTGTTATTTCTATATCTGCACTTTCGTCTAGTGGGAAACATTGTTGTAGTCATAAATAATGTTCATAAGTAGCAGTTATTCCTTTCAATCAGGCTTATCTCTGAGTCTTACTTAGTAGTAATACAAATGACGTATCCCGAGCGTAATATACACGAATGCTTGTGTGAGTTAAAGATGTAGACGTATGTGATTATGGTTTAACTTCAGAGATGAAATGGATAACTTACATCGTTTATTAACACTTAATTAGCTGCATACAGGATCTCAGCAGCAGTTATCATTAATTATACAAAACAATTCAGTCGTGGCAAAACTTACAGACTCAATTCGAGCGTTTCATTACTTTTTAGAATATATCGCATTTGTATAAAATTCAAATCATTGAAACAATTGCCATTGTCCTGAAGTAAGGCTTACTTTATTGAAACTTTTTACGATATAGTGTACAATGAATGCGGCGGTAGGTGAAGCCTTATTACGCATTTCGTTATCGTTAAATTATCTCAACGGTTATTGCTGAATGAATATTTATTTGCGTCCCGAAATAATTTTATTTAATCGTATTAGAACAAAAAAAATACCGAGTGGCAGGTGCTTCGTGGAAAGCTTGTATTAAATTAAATTAAATGTATTTTTGATGCAAATTTAGCTTTACAATTTGTTACATTAATAGACGTGGAGCAGATAAGTGATGCGTACGCGCATCAGAATCCGATAACGTTCAACATTACGTATCAGCATGTGCTTATGGCAAGCTACTTTATGGTAGATATTATCTATCTACGGATATACCCTCGAACTGGCCACTGATTGGTATTGCTAGCTTTGGAATAATTATAATATGTATTAAACTGTATTGGTATTGGTTGTGAGCTTCGGTTTCCGCTTTTAGACTCAAGAGTGGTCCTTTATGCGTCGAGGACTGGTTAGCTAGTTGAGCCAACCAAGCTCCTTCCAGAAGCGCAGAAACCTCCTGGGGCGTTCACAGGCTTCTAGGAGCGATTTTGTATCAGGAATGATACTTGCCCGTTGTGTGGCCACTCCCTCGCATTCCAGGATTACGTGGACGGCTGTTTCTTCTGTTTCCAGACATCCCCTGCACAGAGGGCTGTCCGTCGCATTGATGATGAATAGGTGTCGGTTCAGGGCTAGGAGTCCTGTTATAGTACCGACAGCTATTCGGATTTCCAGTCTGCTAAGACTAATCAATCTGCAGGTGTGTCGTGGTGTGTATTATACTATAATTTGTTAGCTGTTATTGCTCCTGCCAATTAGTTAGTTAGTTTTCTAGTCAAGTTCAAGTCAAGATCCCACTAAAGGATCTTTATAGGAATCACTAAAATGATCGTGCTCGTCACACAATAATTAGTTTCGGATGGGAATCTAACCCAGGACCTCTGGCTAAGCATGCAGGGTCACTAACCACTAGACCAATCGGCTAGGGGAAAGCTTTTTTTAATTATAACCTGTTAGAATAGATAAATCTGTGTGGTGACGAATTAAGAACACGGAATGTCACCACTCCTATTGATCCCGTGGGTGTCGAGCCTACTAAGGGAGCAAACTACGCAAGACAACATCATTGCAAAAAGAAGGAAAACTTGACATAAACCCAATACCAATCCGTCTAGGCAGCCTGACCAAAACCTACTTTCTAAGGAGAGGCCTATGTCCAGCTGTGGACTATTAAAAGCTGTGTTGTGATTTAATAAACTAATACATATCTTTTGTAAAGCAATCTACTTTCGAAGCACGTAACGACAAAAGGTATTAGACATTATAGCTCGTAACCTACTTCTAACATTTCTGGTGAGTGAATCCTTTTAAGTTATATTTGATTTGCGGTATGATTGTGGTAGGAATATTATTAAGAGTCAGATTAATTATACAAATTACTACAAATCAACATGTTGTACATAAATACAATTATTTTTTTTAAAAGACAACTCCCGCACTAGGAATAAATCCTGTGTCGCGGGGGACTTCACAAACATTCATGAAACGGACACAAAGTAAACCCAGACTCAGAACAACAATTTGTGGATCACACAAAGTTTAGTCCCATGTGGGGTTTGAACCCACAACACTCGACGTAATAGGAAGCGGCGTAGCGACCGCTTAAACCACTACGCTATCCGTGCAGTTACTTTGCGTGCAGCCAAAATACTTATATGTCAGGTAACTAATTTAGTCCTTTCTTTACGCTTGGAAAGAGGTACTGTAAAATAAATGTTTTGCATCTTAAGGATTTATTTACATACATGCGTACGTACGTACGTATTTGTATATTACATAAAGCTGATCATTTGACTACAAAATGCGTCGTGATGATGTAGTTGTAACTGTGCGCTGTTAATGTACCTAAATACACTCGAGAGCAATGAATTTAGGTGACATACAGATACCTAAAAAGATCTGATAACTAATAATGCTAGCACCAAGTGTTTTTTTTTTAAATAAAATGAAATACTCCCTAAATTAAAGTTATGCAATTTTATTTTTATTTGTTTAACATAATATATGTATAATTTTAATCATGTTTTTTTTTATCTCTATACATTGAATTAATTAAATTTTACCCTCTTCTCTAACTGAAAATGAAAAGAAATCTTTTTAGTCTGAAGTTTTATTTTGGTGTTATCAAAATAAAACTTCATTGTTCACGTGCGCTTATGCAAACATCAGTCACCAAGGTTCTATATACGATATAGGAGAATTTTCTCCCATTCCTCTATTAGAGCAATTTTGTGCTATCAATCAGTCAACAGAAGTTTTCGTCATAATGCGCATCGTCAAAACTCTTCCGATGAATGCTTGATCTATATGAGGTCCGAACTCCTTATTGGCCACTCCATACAATTAATGACCCGGATTCGTTGCACTCAAGTGTATATCCAAATTAAACTGTTAAATGATATTGTCATAATTTTAATTTATCTGTAACGAGATCTGCAGAACAGAACACAATGGATTTAAATTAAATATCATCAAGATCATAATAACTAAAATAAAAATGCAATTTATCGTTTTTCTTATAATTATTAAAGATATATATACTCATTATATTTATATAGTATAAAAGAAAAATATAGTTAAGCAAAATCTGTATATGTATATGGAATATATATATATATATATATATAAATTCGACTTATGATGGTTTTAAGAAACTAATAATATAAAAAACTAATTTTATGTTTTCAATTATTCAATATACGGACAACAACTTTATAGGCAATTCAGTTGCCTCTCTTCCTATTCTACTCGTCCTAATAAAAATGCTTTGTTTACAAAACATAGCGTCTTGATACCGATTATCATGTTGTACTCAATTAGAGCTCGTGACTAGTAATCAATATTTTCTCGGTCTTTGTCTGTTCTCATATTTCCTGTATCTACTTTGTTTACTAAGATTGTCAGCATAATTCCAGATCAACAATTTGTTGATTATTGATGTTGAATTTAGGCTGCGGTTCGAATGTCAAATCTCAAATCAATTCTGAGAATTGTGATGGTTGTTGTTGATAATTTAAATACTTGTGATAGTAAAGTCACAAGCATATTTTAGGAATATCTTATATACCCCGCCTTTCCGTGTCGTGGCGGATTAAGAATAAGGAGTGTCGCCATCCCTATTCATCCCGTGGGTGTCGTAAGAGCCGACTAATAGAAAAAAATTCCGTAGGACAAGAATACTCCAAAGAAAGGTAAACTTAAAACAAACAAGCATCTTTACTCTATGGCGACCATTAACAACCAGGTATATTGTAACCTTTTTTGTCATAACCGTATACATTTTCAATGGAGACCATTAAACTATAAGTAGGCGTCTTGCATTATTGTAACCAGTAAATGAGCTTAAGTTATGCCAATTTGTTTTAATAAACGTGCTTGAGCACCTGTTGTAAGTAATGAGGCGTTACAATCATGCTTAGTAACGTTATAAGTGCATGATCGCTGACAATGATTTGTGATCAATGACGGTATATGACAATATTAATAAATAAACTGTTCATATACTAGGGCTGTACGTTTTTAGACTAACAAGACTGCAAGACAGGTACTTGTTTCAAGTTTGAATTTTTTATGGCCCATATTTTGGCTAATGCATGCTTATTTAATACTTAAATTAACTAAAGTGGAAACTAAATATAGACTAGTAAATAAATAAATTTATTCATTGAAAAAACCTTATCGTAATATCAGATACTTATTTGTAATATGACCACATATAGGCTATGTTTACAAGCCGACCGTTGAGCGTGCTTTTTTATAACTTATGTATGTTAAGGATTAGGCTCGGCGCCTACTATCGGCACGGCATGGCAGGTCGAAACTATCAAGCTACACCTCGGCATACCCCGGCAGCGTGAGGTATACCTAAGGACGCCTTGGTATACCTCGCATAGTCTTTGGAAGCCATGGCAAACTCAAAGACGCTGAAACAAGCCTCGGCTAGTTTCGGCAGTCTTCCGGACACCGAGTCAAAAAAAGAGGATTCGTACCCGCCGCGCGCGCATCCGTTTGCTTAAAGACACCGTCACTGATCACACGTGTGTAGGTGTATAGTTCCGCAAATACGACTGTTCGCTTGCAACGTTACCACTGTTCTAAATTAAGCTAGGGACCAAGCTGTTGCGGTGACATTTCTTAGCAGACTTCAACATGCATTCCTAAGCAGTCCTCAGCATGCCTGAGAACTCCTCAGCATTCCTTAGCGCACCCCGGCAGGCCTGAGAACTCCTTGCTATTCCAACGCACACCTGGGCATGCTTGAGAACTCCTCGGTATTCCCAAGCACACCTCGCACTGCCTGAGGACTCCTCGGCAATAGTGGACGCCGGCCCTTACACGAATTTTCTTGTCAATACTAATGTTTGCTAACTCACATTTTAATGCGACGACGCAAGCGCCATTTGCACGCTATATACAAAAGCCATTCTTGGCGTCTATCCTGTGAACGTACTCTAATTGGTCACACTAAGTACCTATGCACTTCTACTATAAATAAATAACTAATCCTTGCCAACCCTGTTGTAAATATAACGAGACGTTTAGTGTAGGTGTCTATTAGCGTTAAAATAAGAAGAAAAAATAAAAAGCTTGAAGTAAACTGAACAATATCCAACATCCCAACTCTACTACTCGAGCAACAGCGTGACACCTCATTTGTGGTTTTTTATAATCGTTCGTTTCTATTGTTAATTTTATGTGCATACCAATCGCATCTTTTTGAGTAAAACTTAAAAACATTTTGTGCATGCGTAGAAAACCTAATAATCCATTAATTTACCTTCTAGTCACATACAAATTGAAATAAGCTTCTTAAACAATTCTGTTATACTATTAACAAAAGTTATTGACGAGGGAGACGAAATTAGACAGTTAGTTGCAAAGAGTGATTTATTTATTTGCCAATTTATTTATTACTACCTACACTTAATTGAAAAAAGTTTCGATATTACAAACAACAAATGTTACTAAAACTCAATCTTTGGATTTTCTTCTGAATATCAAAATCGTTTTTTAAAGTGACAGTTACCCAATAAAATATCATATGTTACATCAAGGCTGATATCATCGTTGACTTTAAGGCTTTTTTAAAAAAGAATTTCATAGTATTTATTGGATCAATTTTCATAAAATATTTTACATAATGGTTCTTTTATAATCTCAAAATGCCCTTTATAAATTTGTCTGTCTTTACCAGTACGGGGTTATCAAAGATCAGCGTAATGGGAGAAAAGTTGTCGAATGTCGGCGTATCAACGTTATACAATAATCTTGTCGATTCAATTTCGGGAGAGCGACGCGAATCTCTGTTACTGCCGAAATTCAAAGTTATCGGGATGGCCACAGAATAAGAAAACCAGTAGAATAATTGTGGGAAATTATAATAGAGTTGAATAGAATTTCATAATTTATTGAAGATATACGCTCTTATTCACGTGGGTGTACCGCGACGCCGTTCTCTCCTGGAAAAGGAATCCCCGGTGGGTCCGAAATCATTCGGGCATCTCTAAAAGTAAAGTAAATCTCATGAGTAAAGCCCCTTTTTTTCATAAATATGAATACCACACGAAAGGCTTTATTCCAGAATTAAAAAAAAACAAATTAATGTTATAAATTTAGTAAAAAAAATTTGCAGCGCCACCCCTAATTTCATTAAAACTGTCTTCAACTTAAAACTGCCTTCATTTGGAGCTAAACCTCCGGACCATAAAGCGTTTTGTTGGGCCTATGGTATATGAGCTTACCATGAAGTAGCCTTTATGTTGGTCCATAAGTTCCTCGGCACGATTAATCTTTAAATACATGTAAAATCAAACCGTTTACACCGATCTGCAACTGCCTCAAAATATACAAAAAGATCTCTAAGCTATCTTTTGTGAACCTTCATAGAACTAAGAAAATATTTCCTACGACGATATAGGACTTTTAATAAACCTACTGCTTTTTCTGCCCTGTGCCCTCTGCTAATAAACTGTGCTGTCAGTGAGTGAAAGTCTGCAGATTTATACCGTGTATACCCATCCTTATATAAGTTTGTTCTTAATGGAATTTATTAACGTACATCGCGCCTAGGGCCTCTCGGTGCGGTACGTTTTTACGTCTTTAGTTAATTATTACTTTTTAAATTTTCATTGTATGTATTTAATGGAACTCTTTATTTTATAAATGATCAGTTCTTTCCAATACGCCTACATCATGATGATTTTAATAGTATTGCCCATTTCCCAATTTTTACTCTTAGATAGAAAATTCTTTTCTATTAGCAATTAAAATACCATCCGGTATATTAACTTCTAATAAAAGAAGAATTTTCCAAATCCGTTCATCGCGTACATCACCAATACGCGTTTTATTTTTTCTTCATCTAGAATGTGACCAAACGGGCTGTACACGGACTTCTAAATAAAAAAAAATTCTAAATCGTTTTATAAACGACGGAACGCTGAGGTAACAAATATATAAAAATACAACCGCAACATTCAATATCACAGTACAAAACATTGTAAATTATCGTTAATGCAAAGATGTGGTTAAATATCCATAAAAAAAAACAAATTTATGTAATTTACAGAAAACATTCATATTATTGTTTAAAAATCGAACAAACAACTAAGAAAAATATTTTCCGCTGAAAACTTCAAGTTTTTTTTTAATACATCTTTTTTTTTTCTTAATAGCCTGTGTTAGTGACATATAAGATTTTTAAAATTTCCTCGTATGTACATAATAGAGTACCTATACCTAATTCTATTCACAAAAAAATCACACTTCCTTATGCATCTCATAAAGTGAGATAACCTCCGAGGACAGAACTACATGAGTACGTGACTCCATTGTAAACATGGCTGACTCATGACATTCCCAGTAGTCCCATGTTATTGTATGCACATCTGTTGCGAAGGCTTTTGTTTAACTTAGCAGGCTTTCAAGGTGATATGACGTTCGTGAAGTATCCTGCTGCGCGATGCCAAGAGAAAACCCTCAATTCATCTATACGTATTTGAGAACAATACAATATAATATAACAGAACGGCAACACACTTATGGTTCTTAATTTGCAGATGTCTACCAGCGTCGCTAGTCACTTAAAACCTATTTGCTCGCTCCCCTATAGGTACTATAAAAAAAATTTGACTCATGTTTTATTCACTCCGTCTTCTTCGTAATGTTTTTTTATGACTCTCCGACTAGCGAAGGCTGGCAGTTAGTTCCTCCTATCCCGGCTTGTCTCCTGTCCATTACTGGATATTTCTCAGCCACGACTTCTTCCTACAACCAATTTCTCCTTTGGCGTCCATTTTATCCATAATTATTTCAAAAGTCCACATCTTTTGTATCTTCACTACTAGATCTGTAATAAAATGTAAGAAATATTCATCAGATTTCTGACAGTTAAATACAACCAGAAATTGCTTCGGAAAGACTTCGAATATATTTTAACCTTCGTGCTTCCTTATTAACCTTACTGTAATACCAATATCTGTGCTATGTCTATTGTTATCTATTGGTGTTGTGCAATATGCACTTTAATATTCATCAAAAATCTAGAACAAGCAAAAATGTCCTAGAATCAGAAAAGATTTAACAAAAGATTAATTGCCGCAACCTTTATATAAAAGTAAGTAATGTTAACATTAATGGAGCATGACGTACCCTTGACCGGCGCAAGCGCACGATGAATCATGCGCGTAGACGAGACGCAAGAGCGAGAAACTACAAACGAGCTTTTGCTAAAATTA
This sequence comes from Arctia plantaginis, assembly GCA_902825455.1. NCBI lineage: Eukaryota > Metazoa > Arthropoda > Insecta > Lepidoptera > Erebidae > Arctia > Arctia plantaginis. The sequence continues at coordinate 18,008,916 of CADEBD010000422.1, forward strand.
AGCTTATTCGGAGTACTTGATTTATTATTTAATTAATTGCTATTGTAAGTTTTACTGATTCGGGGTTTATGTACGATATCTTGATGATCATTGACCTTGGTCGAGTGACATAATTGTACACGTTAAAGGAGAAGTAAATTTAAAACCATATTATTATATCACACATACAAATGTGTCTTCGTGTTCTACGAAAATAGTAAAATTCTTTACAATAATAGTTTTGTGTGAGGGATACTTGAAATTATTGATTCAAACCCAATAATTTCTTTAAAAAATAGTTAAAAATAATTAAAAAAACACGATTGTGTAACTAGCCGAACTAAAACGTAGAAAATAATAGTTTTCTATAAGTTCAAAAAGAAACAAAATAATCGTAAAAATGCGTAGGGTGCTAGATGTCAAATGTTGTAGATATTTCATTACATAGGTAAAAAAAAAAATATTATAAAATATCTTGGAAATCACTGATAATTATTTTCTTATTAAGACTGACAAAGTAACAAGTAACTACCGTATTTAGCCGTTAATCCTTAAGATCCTGATCTGGATAATCGGTCAAATTTTATGAAATTTTTTAATTGTCATCGGTCCTGGATAAGTGTCCGAAGTTTCTATTTAATTCGACGTTCAGAAGTGGGTCAAAATCACGTTCCAAGATTCCGTTACATAATATGTATACCTTACTTACTCGACAGGCCTGTTGGTCTAGTGGTTAGTTACTCTGACTGCTACGCCGGAGGTCGTGGGTTCGATTTCCACCCAGGACAAATATTTGTGTGATGAGCACAATCATTTATTCTGTGTCTGGGTGTAATTTATTTATCTATAATATGTATGTATTTAGAAATATATAAGTATGTTTATCAGCAATCTGGTTACCATAGTACAGGCTCTGCCTAGTTTGGGATCAGACGGCCGTGTGTGAGATATGTGAGGTTTGTACCTCACACATCTCACACGTATACTTATATATTTTAAATACATACATATTATAGATAAATTACACTCAGACACTAAACAAATGAATCGTGCTCATCACACGATATTTGTCCTGGGTGGGAATTGAATCTAAGACCTCCGGCTTAGCAGTCAGGGTCACTAACTAACCACTAAACCAACAGGCCCGTCCGTTTCATACATACATAGATACACACATACCAAGCTAATAAAAAGCGTGTTAGTAAGAAAAATTGAACTCAATTTTTTGAGCTTTTGAAGCGTCCACAAACTATTTGAACATTGTTATAAAAAAAGATTAAGATTATATGGCTATTAGTTTACTATTTACGAGTTAAAAATAAGGAAAGTACGCGAAGAAAATCCCAAGAAAAAACATTAAAAAAGTAATATTTTTATTCAATATTGAGTTTCTAGACATACTTTACACCTTCGTTCAGTAATTAAGCACGTTAAAAAAGAATAAATTTTCCAGAGCTAATACTAAAAACAATCATTTTAAGACTTAAACAGCCAAGCAGGGCGTAAAACAATTAAACCTCTCGTTTACCACTTAAAACGGTTTATTTTACAATTAGCGTATAGCGCATAAGGTTTGGTGTAAGGTGCAAGAGAATTAAGAAAAAGAGTGGGAATAGAAATCTCTTTGAATTATTTAGGACGATATTCTTACACTGTGCGATAATATATAATTTATTTTAATTTTAAAAGACAACTACCGCATTAGGAATATATTCTCTGTTGCAGGGGACTTTACAAACATAAATGAAACGGATACAAAGAACACCCTGAACAACAATTAGTGGATCACACAAAGTGGCGTCCCATGTGGGAATCGAACCCACAACACATAACTTAGTAGGAAGCGGCGTGGCAACTGCTTAAACCATGCCATGTTTTGTTAAGAATAATTCTACTAACGTAGGTAACTTTTATTCCTCAACACACGTAGCTATTTATTGACCAAATGCCATAGAAACCCTGGCATCATTATTTTAAGGTCTTTTTAGTAGCAATCTTACAACGCATAATTACAGTACTTTCATTAAAAAATTATTAAGCGGTAGCGTAATGGCTAATGCGTTATACTTGCTCTCAGGTGGTTACGGGTTCGAATACTACCCGGTTCACTAACAACGTTGATCCACTCGGTAATGTAGCCTGGGGGTTAGACGATTACTAGAAATTTGTATCTCCGGTTACTAATATTTTTTTAATGACGGACCTAATGGTTAGCGACCCTGATTGCTAAGCCAGACTTCGTGCTTTCGATTCCCACCCAGGACAAATACTGTGTGATGAGCATTCTGTTCCTCAGTGTGGTTTATCTATAGTATGTATGTATTTAGAAATTTATAAGTATGTTTATCAGCAGTCTGGTTACCGTATTACAGGCTTAGTCTAGTTCGGAATGATACGGCCGGGTGCGAGATGTGTCTGATCATTAAAACAAAAATTGTTAACTATATTATTAATATATTATAGAATGATGGGTGCTCCAAGGAATCGTTTTTACCGCCAGCAGCATCGCATCAGCAGGCAACGCACGCATCGTTCAACGTGTCAAAATTGGATAATAGGCATATAGCACCCTTATGCGTTTATCGAAAAAAAGTTTTTGCTTCCCCACGCAGTCTGTAGATCAAACTGTAGCCTTCAGTATTGCTAGTCTGAAATAACCTTTGAACCTATAAGAAAATATAACAATGTTCTCCCACATTCACACAACGCCATCAGGTCCCAAACTAAGCAGAGTTTGTACTATGGCTACTAGACGACTGATATAAATACATATAAACTTTTTTTTGTAAATGCATACTTATTATACATAGAAACACTAATACCAAATCAAGCATTAAATGTCCATGTACATAAATGTTTGACTTGAGCGGGAATCGAACCCGCGACCTTTGGAATAGCAGTCCATTACACAAACCACTATGCCATCCGGTCGTTTAAGAAAAGAGCGTGCTTCCACCTGTGAATCACCACTTGTGATTCTAGAATAGCAAGTTCCCGTAGAGCCCAGCAGTCACTATCAGGTGACCCCACTGCTCCTTTGACCCTATACTACAGATAAAGGAAAATATACAGAGGTCCGCTCTGTATATTTTCCTGAATCGAGCAAGAATTGGCAGATGATAAGGATATAACTCGTGCGGATAAAATACCAAGCTTAGCGGGACGGCTTTCAAAAGCAGAAGTTAAACAATACCACCGCTATAACTCTTCACTTGTGTTAACCATTTAAATCCGTGACGTATTTTAGTTGGTGCGGTTGGTTCCCATGCCACGCCCACCGCGCGTTAGTGCGCTCTGCTTAATTAGTGATAAACGGGTAGCAGCCAATCCCCACTTATTTGCTTATCACTTATTGACTGACTCGAGCGGTTTGGATTCATTTTTCTTTTACTGAAGTTTAGTGTGGGGTCTTGCCATTTTTTTACATTACTTCTTAGAAATGTCTTACCATGTTTTAGAGAATATAATAATTAATACTTCATACTTCGATCGTCAGTTGTTTTTAGTGCATTTTAACGGTTATACTGCGCATAGCATCGCATTCACTAAACTACCTTTTTTCTTCGTATCCTGTCGATGGCAACACTTTACACGGTTTTGGCCCAGTGAATGGCGGGGAAAGTGGCGAATGGCGTAATAAATACCTTTAAAAAAACCTACTTTAAGTTCTGTATCATCGCGGAATCGTATCATTAAGATCATTAATATTAATTTTTGTCAGCAAGATTAACTCTTCAGTTATTGTCAAAATCTCTCAGAATCGTTTATGACTGCACTCTTGCAATTCAATTTACTTTTTCACCATTTATCTACAAAATACCACCCACCTTGCTACGAAATTCATCCTATATTGCGTTAGACCGGAACACCATTACCCCACCGCACAGATCGAGAAAATAAAATAGTATTGCACAATGGCACTTAAAGTTTTACACACACGACTATTACTAGCAAAAGTTCATACAGCCAATAAATCTTCAAAATGTTAAACCGGTCTTATCCGTACAATCAAGATTGACAAATGTACGGACATACGAACAATTGTGGCGTGGTATTGTGGGACAATTGTGTTCGGTGCGTTTACAATACTCATTAGATATTATCTGTGACTATATTAATGAATGCTGTGCGGGCTACTGGTGTTCGAAATTTGAAATGATTTTTGCCTACGTCACTGCCTTTATTACGTCATAGTTGAAGTCTTGAGCGTATTTACATTTTGACCAGGTTAGTTATTGATATTCCCTCTCCTATTTTAGACGTGGTATGGTGACATACTGTCTGACCGAAACCCTCGATCAGAGGAGGACCCGAGGGTATTTCCTTATGCACAAAAAATAGGTTTGATACCGGATCAGTATAACATTTAGTCTCTTGACGGTACAGTCCAAAATTTATAATCGTGATCCGTTTATTTTGTAACCGAAAAATCCATGCGAAGTTAGGATAGTACCAATATATGTTATGGGTAGTCATAGTTTTGTTAGCTTTAATAGCCGTCGTTCAATAGGGTAGTTGACACCTTAATCAAATTAGTTACTTTTTACCATCTATCAAAACGGTATTTTTGTATGAAAAATGTACTAAATATCAACTTATGACGTCACTATTTTAGACTACTCAAATTAAGAATATATTTTATTTAAAGCTAGAACAATTATATTTTTCGAGATGTTTTGTGATATTTGTTTTAATGAAGCCGACATATTTTTCTATTTATGATACGGTTAACTACCAAATTACTTGTTTTTAACCTAACTTTTGTGTTTTCAAAACAAAAACCATTCTTTTAATACTAATTATTGTAGTAAAAATCTGAAAATGAATTGATATACTTTTATGCAGTATTACACAAACGTAAGTACTCTAAACTTCGATTTCAACAACTTACACAACCTTTTGTTTAACGCATTTAGGAATAACTTTTTATGAAACAATACAACATAACCTAGTTTCATAGCACTAAAAAACCTAAGTAAAAAGTTTAATATGCGAGCTCCGCCGCCCACATTGCGTACTGCCTCTAATATACGATTATTTATTTAGCCACAGTAGGCTTTAAGACCTTTTGTTGTTACATACACCTATACTAGACTAAGAAATAGACAGATTGAAGATGAATTCCGTATATATAAATGTATCTCTAAATGTAAGCATCCAACGATTATCTATCTAATAAATTCAAACGAGCAATTCTTGAAAAATATATATAACTAGCTGAGACCAGCGGTGTTACCCGCGTTTGTTGTTATAACCGCGGGCAACGCCGCGGGGCGAAGCTAGTCTAAAAAAAGTTACTCCTTATGTCATCAGCTATCTGCCAGTGAAAGTCCCGTCGAAATCGGTCAAGCCGTTCCAGAGATAGACAGACAGACAGACAAAAAATGTAAAAAATGTTATTTTGGCATATGTACCGTGTAAACATACATATGCATTTAGTAAAAAGCGGTTATTTTAATATTACAAACAGACACTCCAATTTTATTTATTTGTATATATATATATATCTATAATCCGAATCTCGGAAACGGCTCCAATGATTTTTATGAAATTTGGTATGCAGGAGGTTTCGGGGGCGATTAATCGATCTAGCTAGGTTTCAGTTTTAGAAAATTTACCAAAACAAAAATACCTGACGAAGCTCGGTCATCCAAGTACTTATTTTTACACTACACGCTTGATTTTGTTAACAACCATAGACTATGACGAGCGGCATCATTACACGGGTTGTACCGTGAAAACCGAGAAGATACTTTTATGATTGTGTTCAGATTAATTCATGTCGGTATTGTACAAAAAAACAGAGCCTTTCCAAATGATATATCTATGGTAAAGTGTCAGAAAGTCCTAACTGATGTAGTTAAGAATTTAATTAAACGGAAAAAGTATTTGTTTTTTGACGCGTTGAAAATCATTCATGAGTAATTCATTTTTAATTACTAAGAATTGCAGTTACTATTCCTATTCCTCAATTCCTAGTAACCTAGTTAAAAAAGGATAGTTATAGGTCTGTTATCGAATTACTACTGTTCTTTTTTTGTAAAAGGGAAACAACTAATTTGTTATAAAACAATAATCTGTACAGTTGCATTTACTACAGTTTAAACTAAAATCACAATCTAACAGGTCACAGGATTTAACAAAAACATAACAATTGAAGCTTAAAATTCAAAACGCTACAAAAAAATAGCAAGAGTTATTGGAATTTTGATGTCTATATATAGTCAGTACTACATAATAAATAGTTTACTAACCAAGGAGTATCCTATTAAAGAAAAAACAGACAATCTTTCTGAATCAGAATTTATCATGCGAAACTCGGGAAAACGAAGGCAAAATTGTCACAATTTAAATACTCGGTTCATTGTTATGTAAATAAGCAATTCAGCGGTCAAATAACAAAACAAAAGGGCTTGGGTCAGATGGCGAACTCAGAGTTGTGATTTATAACAAAAAGCAGCCATTTAGTTATTTAAAAGTTGAACCTTTTTGCTTGACACACCCACGGCACACCTACGCGCCACTCTTTATGTTATTAACAATGTCTAAAAACCGGTTTCTTGAATTTGTTTTGCAGTTGTAGTTTTTTTTTTGTGTTCGTTTTATTTCCGGTACGTATTTTATTGGATTTAATGTTAGTACTTTTAATTTACGTATATGGACACTACAGATAATCGGTCGAAAAATATAATGTTCACGTTTTTTAAAGTAGCCGCATATAGTGTGTTTTTTGTCGCTTATCATTGCTCTGGACGCAGATTACCATGATTGTTACTATTGCTAAAAAACGAAAAAAAGTATAAAAACGTGAAATAAAATTGTATTTTTAAGGTTACAGGTTTGGGATAAAGGCGATGCATTCCACAAGTGAACAGTTTAATTAAGCCATAAATTGTCTGGAGAGATTGTGGATTGCATCTGCATTTCTCTTTTATTTGAATATATTTAACCTAAAGAGTGTTCTTTATAATAATTACGACTAAAGGAACTTATTTTCATCACATTAAATTAAACAATAGCATCGTTTTCCTTAAAGGATACACCGTAATTGAAATTAGAAACCATAACCCACAGTCAAGATTAATCTGAGCGAACAAAACTAAAAAGCCCACAATGGTAAGTCCAACAATAAACCAGATTAATGTGATATTCGTCCGATGGTATCTCACAGTTTTGTCTCACAACCTTCCCCGACATGTAAACAGCTGTCGCCTTGTCGTCGCCGTGTTCTGGAGCATTGTGCTGTCATAATAATTATGTATCGCGAAGCGTTAACTATTGAATTTTGCTGTTGCTACTTTGTGCGGCAGTAGCGTGGAGAAATGTGTTTGTGCTGAGCGCTGTTTTGTTTCATACTGTGAACTTTGACTTACCGTAATTTCTTTTGTGATATGTTCGTGAATTTAATGTGTTGATTTACCATTTTAAAAATTATCACCTAAAACTATTTCAATTAAATTTGTTATAGACGACTCAGGCGCCGGAGGTCGGAAAACGACCTCCGTCCTCCATAAGCGCAGGCCTGGGGGTGACAGGTGAGGCCATCTGTCACCCTAGCAGAAGCAGGCCGGGGTGGCGGCGAGCACGTTGCGAAGCGTGCTCGCCCTTCCGGGAGCACAGAGGGAACATGGGGGTTCCCACACAGGGGGGGTCGTCTACCCGCCGTATGGCCCGAGGTACGTCGGGGCACCAGGGATTTCCTTTCTAGGGTATACCTGGTTCACCGGCTACTGGTATCTGAGACGGTGTGCGGTTTTAGTCGGTTCAAGTCCGACATTGCCACCGGTAAGTGGTATCCGAGGGAATTTTTGCACAGTAAAAAAAAGTATTAAATGTATGAAATTTAATAAGAAAAGTATATTTTTAAAATACCGTGTTTGAAATCCTGACTGTAAACATCTTAAAAAATAAAACGGAAAAAATTAAAACTTTATCAATTAGCCTTATTAAGCAAGCAGTTGCGTTCAAATTAACCAAATCCATTATCTCCGTTCAATCGCCTCTAATTACATCAATTTATTGACTGAGTGTGTTGATCAATTGAGCTTATTGTTTAAGCTTCGTTAGTTATATTATTTAGTCTTTGGTACAATGATTATATTATTGAAAATTTAGTATTATAATTGATTCATAAGGGAGCGTAACGTCAGGTAGGTGGTTGACAATAAAAAACCCCTTACAGTTGTTCCAAATACTCTAAATAAGAAAAGAGTCAATAATTCAAACCGATATCTAGCATTGAACGTCATTGACGTAACGATACCGTATATGCATTCAATGCAATAAATTGTTATCATTAATCCTGTTAGTTGACCTGTCAGTTGGCAAACCACAAATTTCGTAAATGTAACGTGTTATAATTATAATTATGACAACTCTAAGATAAATTGAAACCTCGTTATAACCGCAACAGGTTTTCCTTCTGAAACCACATTTTGTAAATAAAATATATATTATAAAATATATATGACGCATTCCATGGTTGAGGAAACCATTCAGATGATTGCCAACGTTTCTCATTCACTGAACTGGAAGTCACTTATAAAACTGCCTTAAGATATAGAAATTTTTTGATCGCACTGCACAGATTACGTAGTGGTTTAAGCGGTCGCCACGCCAATTACTACTACGCTGAATTTTGTGGGTCTCATCCCCAAATGGGACGATTGTGTGATCCACAAATTGTTGTTCTGAGTCTGGGTGTTCTTTGTGTACGTTTAGGATGTGTACAGGATATATTCCTAATACGGGAGTTATCTTTTATACATCTCATCTTAATAATTACTGCACGACAAAAGAAGTATTATAAATTTTCAGGCTTTGATTATGTACTGAATTCGAAATAGTTTACTAACAATCATTTATTAAATTGACAGCGAATTTCTAATGAGAAGAAATGGATTAATTTGTACTCACACATTTTTTTCACAATGGTAACACAAGTATGAAAAAAAAGTGGTGCAACATTACTATAACACTTAAGTGTTTATGATTAGTTTTTTTTTGCATAGAGGGCAAGTGGGCAGACGGGTCACAAGATAGTAGATTACCACCGGCAACACTAGACACATATGTGTGTTGCCACCCTTTGAGTAGAATTAAAGTGTGTTCATCAACAGTCTTTACTAGTCCTTCTAGACATGGGCCTCTTCTTTGAAAGGAGGTTTTGACCTACTGCAGTAGTACTGCAGTACCGCAGTGCTGTTGTACTGCGTAGTTTACTCACTTAGTCAGCTCTTACGACACCCAAGGGATGATTAGGGGTGGTGACACTCTGTATTCTTAATCCGTCACCACACAGATAGGCCTCTGATAACCTCAGTCGAGTGAGTAACGTTACCAGTTAGTGACGAAAGTTACGAAATAATTATTTGACACCGTTTTGAGGTCATGGTATCACAGATCATATGTGCAGAAGCATGACTCTCCCACGGTTACACTGTGACCAGCATATACCAACTATAGAAACTTCAAACAATATAAACTAGACGACCAGATAGCGTAGTGTTATATGCATAAACTTTTAATGTCTGATTTGGTCTGGGTGTTTTTATGCATAATATGTATTTATAAATAGGTATTTCTATAAGTTTTCTAGTAGCCATAGTAGTCTGCTTAGTTTGGGACTAGATCGCGTTGTGTCAATGTATTAGAATATAATAATTATTAATATCAAAGCTTTCATTATAAAATCGGGGGCTTATTACACCCACCAAGTGAGTTGAATAAATTTGTATATGGTTTAGGGAAACAGTACCATGTTCTCAGTGTGGCTACTGAATTACGTCTATTACTTCTCATTTCTCCCTCAGTTCAAGAAATTATATATAAATTTGAATTAGAAAGGAGAGACACAAAGTAGGGTAACCATGTTTTGAGAAATGTCCTAATTTTTTTTTTTAATTTGAAAGTTTAATTTCCATTTATAAAATAAATACACATTATTTAATAGTGACAGAATAATCTTCGTTTAATTGTAAGCTTATTCTGAACGTGAGAATGTCGATACCATTAGTACGATAATGCCCTATTAGATTAATGGACACAGTCCTAAAATTACCCATTACTGAAATGAGGACTAAGGATAAGGACTTATATAAATATTTTTAGAATAAGGATTTATTCTGAAAAGGAATTATTCCAGAAATGGCACAAAAACTGGGTAACTGCGTATCGGTGAATAAGTTACAGATTATGGGCGATAGATACTTAATATCCAAGTTTGTCCACACCATATCTGTAGCAAACAAGCGTACAACACGCTTAATGGTAAGGAGATTAGCCAAAGGAATACCGATCCTGTTGTAAACTTGCCTTTCTTGAATAACCCCATATTCTTAGATTTTAAGCTAAAGACAAAAATTTCAAGCTCTGTTTTGAATATCCTAGGTTTTAAATTAAAGTGGAGATCCTACTGAGACAATATCGTCACAAGTCGCCGACATTGTGGCTCTACAATCTGTTTGTACCGTCGGCAAATATTTGACATCCGTAGCGGTTTCCCTACACACATCCTCACTTACTCATACAATATGTTTCATTTCATACCATATTGTAAGGCCTTGAACCTCACCAGTGTCTTATGAGGCATAGACTGTAAAACTGTTTACAATGCAATTCGAAGAGAACCTCACTTACGTACTTGATAGAATTAGAGCTGACCAACTCGTAAAATACCTTTGTATAGTAGTTGATTTTATATAGGGAATTAAGAATCGCTAAAATATCGACTTTGTGCTGTTCATGATAATAATAAAAATAATAATAATCTCACACATCTCACACACGGCCGTCTGATCCCAAACTAGGCAGAGCCTGTACTATGGTAACCAGACAGCTGATCAACATACTTAGATATTTCTAATTACATACATATGATACATAAATTACACCCAGACGCAGAACAAATGATCGTGCTCATCACACAATGTTGGCCCTGGGTGAGAATCGAACCCACGATCTCCGGCTGAGTAATCAGGTTCACCAACCACTAGACCAACATGCATGTCAAATACAACGCTTTGATATTTAATAAAAAGTATATTTTTAATAATAAAAGGCAAGAAAAGGGTCTATGAGAAGCGATATTCAATAAACACCAGCTAACGCAGTCCAATCTGCTCGTTTGCAAACACAAAAACCATATTTTAACATTTTCTAAAAACAAGTAATGTAAAGGGTTATTTTCAGGTGCGTTTGAAATAAATTTAGTTATAGATTAACTAAATTTTCGCACGTGCCAGGCACTGATAGCTAGACGGTCTTAATATTGTGACCTCACGATCACACCTCTGACTTTTCGAAGTTCGAATAAAAACATCGAAGTAAGCTAGCTTGAGCTTAGTTCAAGCTTTTCATTCTTCGATCCTCGTTATTGTTTGATTGTTCTGTGCCTGGATGTAATATCTGTATAATGTGTTATATGTTTAAAAATATGTGTACAAGAATATTTATCAGTAATTTGGCCACCATAGTACAGGTTGTGTATACCATTATAGTTAACTTGACCATACGTCCCGGGACTATCGAAACGGGAACGGGACTGTGCCGTAGTTCAATTTTTAGTCCCAGTGTCTTCGAGAAAAGCTAAGACGGCCGTGTGTAAGATGTGTCAAGCTATTACTTATTATATTTCCGTTGTATTCGTTTAATTTGAATCAGAGTTATGTTTAGTACAGTCCGTTAATTCATTGTTTATACGTAACAATTGGTGTACCACCAATTCGTTGCGTTCGTCAGCGATGTATCTCACAGCTATCTGGTAGGGTGAAAGCTCGCGTTATCTACCTCGTGGCCGTAATCGTGCGATCGTCGCCAAAGACACCGCGCGTTTGTTCTCTCCCGCCTCACGACGCACGTACCGTGTTGATAATGCTTCATCTAGGGGTTTAGATGGAATAACATTTTAGATTTGCTTTAATATGTTTTAGGACTTTTTATTGCCACGAGATAATTTAAAAAGTGAGTTAAATTCGTAAGAAATAATATTGCCATAATTTAAAACAATTATCGTAATTGATAGAAAACTTATCGTAATTTACGTATTATTAAATTGATTACGGTCTTTTTTAATATTCAAAAAAAACCGGTCAGGCATGAGTCGAACTCGTGCGCCGAGGGTTCCGTACCCACTTTGTTTTTACGTAGATTTTCGCGAAAATTAGTAAGTAGGTACCAAAATTTATCTTAATTTACAACTTTTTTTAATTTTCGCGAAAATCGAAGTTTGCCCATATCTTTTTATTGTGTTAACTTACGGCCTTGATTTTTATACATCTAATAGGGACCATGTGGTGACGGATTAAGAATACAAATTGTCACCACCCCAATTCATCCCGTGGGTGTCGTAAGAGCCGACTAAGGGAGCAAACTAAGCAGGACAACAGCACTGCAAAGAGAAGGAAAACTTGAAACAAACCCTATACCAACCCGTCTGGCCAGCGTGGTATAGTAGGCCAAAACCTCCTTTCTAAGGAGAGGCCTATGTCCAGCAGTGGACTAGTATAGGCTGTTGATGATGATGATGATGATGATGATGAATAGGGACCATAGACCTCAGTATCTGGTATAAATTTCATCTTGCTAGGTCTACCTGTTTCTGAGAAAATCGGTGGTGACACGCGGACAGACGGACAGGAACCCTTAATCTTATAAGGGTTCCTTTTTTACCTTTTGAGGTACGGAACCCTAAAAAGTAGACCAACGCACATTAAGTCACAGCAGGAATAGGTTGTTTTTCAAAGAAAAGTTATTAAAACAGTGAATAACAAATAATACTGCATCTGTCTGTGTCTTCATTGCCCGTTTCCAAACGGTGTCAAAAGCCTTCTGTGTGCGGACAAACTCTTTAAACTCCTCCTATAGTTTTGTAATTTGCCAAATAACTTTGTAGTCCATATTTCAACTCCGGAGTCCAAAACCTCCTTTCTAAGGAGGGGCCTATGTCCATTCTTCTTCATTCCCGATTCTTCCTATTAAGTTATGCTTTATTTCGTTGTGGGTTCCAAGACAGTTTAACTTTTCCTGGGACTTCCCGAATGTCATTACTCATTGTGTTCGTGGGTTGCTGTTGCTGATGTTGATCCTGGTGAACAGGAGTTACAAGAGTGGGCGTGATGGAGGGATTAGTCTCAGCTCCATTTTCTAATCGAAGACGTGAAACTGACGTGACGTGACTCTTATTCTAGCTCTCTAACTCTGTCCATTTCCTTACTCAAATTTACCTTTTTCCTTTGTCCAGTTTAAAAACGATTACGATACATGACGAAAGGCACCCCTCCTCGAGACTGCCAAGGGGGGGTTGGCGTCCGTCATGTGACTTGGCACAAGAGACACCGGTCAAATCTTTTTGCCATGTCACATATTGCGCAGACTTCAACTTTGGCCAGGAAAATGAGGAATGAGTTTCAATTTCTGGGAAAAAAATATAATATTACTCTAGAAAACTTTTTATACCGATAATATATCCTAGTGAAATTAACCAGTGTTTTAATTTTGACGACCGGATGGCGTAGTGGTTTGTGTAACGGACTGCTATTCTAAAGGTCGCGGGTTCGGTTCCCGCTCAAGTCAAACATATGTGTGCATGATCATTTGATGTTTGATTTGGTCTGGGTGTTTCTATGTATAATATGTATGTATTTACAAAAAAAAAAGTATATATGTATTTATATCAGTTGTCTAGTACCCATAGTACAAGCTCTGCTTAGTTTGGGACTAGATGGCGTTGTGTGTATGTGGTAGAATATTATTATATTATATTATTATTATTATATATAATCTATCCAAGAAATCCCCGTTCATCTCTAAGTAAAATAATAATAAAAATATTTTCACACATCTGACACACACCGCAATATAGTTTCTTTATGGCTTTAACTTTTACACAGTAAAACTCTTTAATTAATCTCAAAAGAGTATTGACTAGAGACTGTAAACAAATGTTTTCCGTTTACATATATTTTTCTTAAAAAAATATTATAAACTGTTTGTACCGAGCATGTGCAGTGTAATAGTCTATTTAGTTGACAAGAATTACTTTGTGCTTTTAAATAATAATGCGTTTAATAAAAGCTAGTCTTTTTTGATCTCAATTTTTGCTCGTCATCAGAAAAAAAATAATCAAATGGAACCTCGTACGGCTGACAGACCGAATAAGAAATATACTACGCTCCAAACCCCAAATCACAGATGTATGTACTCATAAAGCCGCCGCACTCAAGTGGGACTGGGCCGATTAGGTTTGCCGCATGCCGACGGATCTTTGGACAAAAATTAGTAGGTACAACTTGGGTCCGACAAGGTGCTAAACGACAGCGTGGCAGGTCTAGGCGACGATGGCGGGACGATCTAGACGGCTTCCAAAACTGTCCCGAACTAAACAGAGAGATGTGGAAGGAGAAGGAAAAAATGGAACCACTATTTGTTTTGTAATTCTCCACAAATCTATCTTACAAACTGACCAAAATTACCTCTTCGTAATCTACTACTACATACTATGACAAATGTGAAAATTCATGTTTCATAATGAAAATTCATTGATATTCTCAGTCATGCCCGACGGCTGAATTGGTATGGATGTTTGACTTAGAGATATATTATAACCTGGAATAGCACGTACGTAGGCTATGTATGTATGTTTTTATCCTGGTAAAATTCACTGACTAGATATATCGTATCGTATATACACGTAACTACTTTTATTTATAAGAACCATGAAGGAATTACCAAACCTACATTAAATAATACAATTTATAAAATAAATGTAAATCAATGCAAACCACAGATAACTTGCAGAATTAAATCGCCAATAGATAAGTCACGGCATTACCTATAATAGTTTCTTGCATGTAGCACTACACCATTCGCCACCCATGCTCGCTACCGCGTGGACAATTTATAAACATTGCCACCGACCGCCCACCGATTCAACGGGGAATCGAACCCGCACCCCGCAATTAAAATACGCCCGAGGACCTCTCGGTCATCTGATACTATCTGAATGACCTGGCGCCGCCTGTGGTGATCTCTTTACTTACCACCTAGTGCATACAACATCCTTTCTCTGTAAACTTAAAATCCTAATATCGCTTCTGTTATAATAGTTATAAGACCGATATTTGTATTTTCAAACGTTTATTGTCTTTATCAATGAAATTTGAACTTCGTTTTCAGTCGATATAAGGTATGTTTTACTTTGTTATAGGTATTCTGTGACGTTATTATGTTCTTATATTTATTTGTTTAGGTTTGTGACCCCGTCCGTGGTCATAGTTGAGGCCCACATTGAAATATGGACTTTAGGAAATACGTACCGGCCCTATAAAGTTAGCTTTTAGGTCGATGTTTAATAAGATTTACGAGATTTCTCTGTACTGCGCCATTGTTGCGTTTGTGAGTTATTTGTTCACTATTATTATCATTTGTTATAACATTATAATTGAATATACATATATTGAGTGGCCTGTTGAACTAGTTGTTAGCGATTCCGACTGCTAAGCCACGATCTCTGGTTTGGGTTCGATTCCGATTGGGTGTTGAGCATTATCATTTGCTCTGTGACCGCAAGTAGTTTATCTATAATCTGTATGTATTTAAAAATAAATAAGTATGTTTGTCATCAGTCAGGTTATCACAAGGAAGATTGTATGGCTTTTTGGGAACAACATTTTACTAACTGACCCTTTGGACAACATTCTAGTGTCTTTTTTCAAACTAAGAAGGTATTAATTCTATTTAATTAATGTATTTAAAGACTGGTTCTTGAAGGAAGGATGATTCGAAGTTCTCTTTGACTTGTCAAAACCCAATTCATGAATAATATTAAATTTCAATGATATTAATTTCAATCGAATAGGAAAGTATATTATGACATCACACACACACACACACACACACACGCACACACACTTATGTACTGTGTAAAATACCTATGACTTTATAGACTTCCCTTTCTCAAATAGAAAAGTAATCCTTATCAATTTTATCTTATCTTCATCTGTTGTCCCTGATGTTGCCTCTTTCTCCGGAACTCGTAGAGGTATTAAGTTGACTTTTTTTAATAAGGACCAACAACCCGTTACAGAATAATAACAAATCTAAATATTTATAAAAGATCAAATAATAATGACACCAACAACGTTGACCACAGATAAAATAAACATTGGAAATAACTGGAATGAAGGCTATCTAAAAACAGACATTTTAATGGTCCTTATTTAAACTAAGTCGTTTAAAAATTCACAAGAAACTTACAAAAATAATGTTAATTTTACATCATCATCATCAACAGCCTTTACTAGTCCACTGCTGGACATAGGCTTCTCCTTAGAAAGGTTTTGGCCTACTGTACCACGCTGGCCAGACGGGTTGGTATAGGGCTCTGACCGCCCAGAATAGGGTACGCCTCTGGCGCCCTCAGAGGGTAATGGCGGTCAGAGCCATACGCGGTTACCGCACCGTTTCGACGGAGGTGGCATGCGCATTGGCCGGAACCCCCCCGTGGGATTTGGAGGCGGAAGTGCTCGCCGAAGTTTATCGGCGAGTGGCTGACTTCCGGGCGGAGAGCGGATTTCGCCCTCCGCCCGAGGATGTGCGCGAGTGGCGCGAAGCCGCTCGCCGAGCCACGATGGCTCGTTGGTCGTTCCGGCTGGAGACTCCACGCGCTGGCTTCGCCGCCGTGGAGGCTCTCCAGCCGGTCATCGCCGAGTGGGCAGGGCGGCAGCACGGGACCCTTTCCTTCCGGCTGACGCAGGTGCTTTCCGGGCACGGTTGCTTCGGAAAGTACCTGCACACGGTCGCTAGGAGGGAACTGAGTCCCGCCTGCCACCACTGCGACTGCAGTGAGGACTCGGCCCAGCACACGCTGGCGGTCTGCCCCGCATGGGCGGCGCAGCGCCGGGCCCTCACTGCAGTCATCGGAGTGGATCTCTCGCTACCGGCCGTAGTACGCTCCATGGCCGGTAGCGACAGTTGTTTTACCGCGGTCGCAACCTTCTGCGAGGTAGTAATCTCGCGGAAGGAGGCGGCGGAGAGGGCCCGGGAGGACGACCTCCACTCGGACCCGATCCGCCGCCGGCGAACCGGGCGGCGGAGGCCCGCCTATCACAGCCTCATGCCGCCCTGAGTGTGGCCGCGGGTGGACGGGGTTTGTTTCCCCTCCACCCGCATTAGTTTGGCCAGCCGCGAGGGGGCGGCGTCCGCGTGTGCCGGACGTCGCCTAAAGAGAGGAAAATATATTGAGACGGAGCGGGCTGGCGCTAGGAGGGGTCCGGATGTCTTAACAACAGCTGTTCCCGGATCCCTCCTGTTACAGGCGCAGAGTGGCACACCGTGTGGTTTTAGTCGGTCCGAGTCCGACACACCACCCCGCCGCAAACCCCGGAGGGGTGACGGTCCGAGGGGATTTCCACACGTTAAAAAAAAAAAAAAAAAAAAAAAAAAAAAAAAAAAAAAAAAAAAAAAAAAAGGGTTTGTGTCAAATGTTAAAACTTGACACAATTTTACATGCAGATAAATAATGATGATTTTAACATGCGTTCTGGAATAACTTCTATACAAGATAACCTAAGTAGTTGTGTTCAGAATATTAAAATAATTTAACACAAAATACTTCTGTTACGATCCCTTGAAGTATAAAGAAAATTAAGCTTCTGAGTCAACGCAATCAGAAGATACTCACGAGTGTTAAAGGAAAAGTCGTCTTACACATTTCTGACCCCAGACCTAAGGCGGTAAATTTGATTAGTATTACGTATTAAGGAAAATTTATATTCCATAAATGGTAAAACTAAGGAATGCATAAAGATAAATTTGAAAATGAAAATGATACGCGGTTCATTAATATCCTTGTGGTGACGGATTAAGAATACGGAGTATCGCCATCATCCCTTGCGTGTCATAAAAGCCGACTAAGAAAGCAAACTACGCAGGACAACAAGGTAATGCAAAAAAAAAGGAATATTTGACACAAACCTAGACCAACTCTTTTGTCCAGCGTGGTATACTGGCCCAAAACCTACGGAGAGTCCTATGTTCAGCAGTGGACTGTTAAAGGCTGTTGATGTTATGTGTGTGATGTGTGGAACAGTTTTTGTGAGATGAAAGAAACAAATCCAAATATATGTATTATAATATTACAAATCTGAAGTTTTTTTTTTTTTTTTTTGGTTGAACGCGCTAATCTCAGAAACTACTGGTTCAAATTGTAAAATAATATTTGTGTTGGATAGCCTATTTATCAAATAAGGCTATAGGCCATAGCATCACATTACGAGCCCTAGGAGGGGAGAATTTATTCGTTGAACTATTTCCGTGGGTCAGCTGGTTTGAAAAAAAGGACTTTTAACAACCAATGACCTTTAGCCTAAATATAAAACCATATAATAATTATGTACTTACTTATATACTAAATACATAAGTTAAACTATGTAACTTATATGGTTTAAGTTCGCAATTATTTCGTCAACAATTAACGAGTTCTGACCCAATAAGAGTCCTTTATCAGGGTGTAATGCGACCCGTCGCGTATCATCCAACTGGCGCTCCACCACTGCGCGCTTTTCAAGCCACTTTTTGCCTCGCACTACCAATCTGTGGAACAAATTACTGGCTGCGGTATTTCCGGACCGATACGACCTTCAAACCTTCAAGAAAAAAGCGTACTCCTTCCTCAAAGGCTGGCAATGCGCTTATGACTCCTGAGTTGCACACGTTCACGGGCGGCGGTGGTCGCTTTGCATCAGGTGACCCGTCTGCTCGTTTGCCCACTATTCCATTAAAAAAAAACGATTAGCTTTGAACGTCTGTAATATCTATGGCATAAAAAAACATTTCTTACCAAAAATACAACTACAATAATTAATACCTATTCTATGAATCATAAAACGTGTTTAATATTAGCAATTAAACATTTTAAATGATATAATTGTGTCAGCACATTCTGTGATAGTTGCCGCTTAAAGGATAGTGTCCATTTCAAAGAACCGTTACACTAATAACGTCTTAATTTACTAAAAACACGAACGCTAGCTATTTAAATAGTTTATAATAAAACAATAGATACCTTTTCATAACTTAAGCATCCCATTTCTTACACAAAATGACTCATCCAGACCAGGCTTTGCATAAATATGTCTTTTTAATTGTATATTATCGTATCCAACTTAATAAGCATTGAAAAATGCATTCTAATCGTATTAAAATATGTATTAAACTCTCTTACAACTCAAAGAATTTTAAATAAAGTAGTAAGCGTAAAGCAATGAATAGAAAATTGAACTTTAATATGTTAATATAAAGTTGATATTCGTTTGTAGGTTGATATCGTTTTTGTAAGTGCACTGATTCAAACAGCTAGTTTTGACTCCCGGGGTGGCTTGTACATTGTACGCGCGCGTGACACTGCTCTATTTACGACTGAGTCGGTCGCACAGACCCATAAAGGTGTACCGCGGTTCACAAATAGACTTTATATAAATATTTGTGTCTGAAATTAATTACAACTACTTTTAGATTTGAATTAAACTTTTTAAATGTTAGTAACATGAGGTCAATATGGCTAGAACTCTTGTTAAGTTCTTGAACTAAAGTTTTTGATTATTTTGTAAACAACTCCCCCACTAGGAATATATCGACTTATACTACAATATTACTTTACAAACATACATGAAACGGACACAAAAAACACCCAGACTCAGAACAAACATATGAGGATCATACAAAGTGTTGTCCCATGTGGGGATTAAACCCACAACACTCAGCGCAGTAGGAAGCGGCGAGGTGACCGTTTAAACAACTACACCATCCGTGCAGAGCAGTAATGATGGTGTTAGGAAAGAGTAAACGATGGTAATGTTCTATATCACATAGCTTCGACTGTATTGCCAGTTGATATACCTGTCTTTGTTGACCTCAGTCTCTCGTTTTTCACCCGACACTTGCTTGCAGTAACCGTTACCTAATTTTCCTCTTCCTTTTGAAACAAATACCTACACTCCCAAGGATGGAGTGTTAGACAGGCGGGTTGCCATAAAAGAACCCCCAGGAGCAACATTATAAAGGAGTTTTGGGGTTCTTTCTCAACTAAAATTGGCAAAAAAGATAGAAGGTGCAAAGATAGACAGTGCAAAAATTACTTCATTAAAAACAATAATTTTAAAAGTACATTGAGGTAATCCTTTACTTAAACGGAATGTGTCCTAGCATTGCTGAATGTACCTTATTTTATCTATTATATTTATTATTTTTACATTATTATTATTATTATTTATTATTTTTACATTATTTATTATTTATTATTTTTATCTATTATATTTATATTTGTTCTGTGTCTGGGTGTAATTTATCTATAATATGTATCCATTTAAAAAGATATAAGTATTTTCATCAGCAGTCTGCTTACCATAGTACAGGCTCCGCCTAGTTTGGGATCAGACGGCCTTGTGTGATATATATATATATATATATATAATGTATATTATGTCTCTTGTTATACTGAAAAGGTAAGGTAAATACTTTTAAAATATTGTTTGTGTTAAAAAGTATTATTTACAGAATAACACTAAACCAAAAACCCACGAAGTAATTTCCCTTCAATAACAACCATAATTGTGAATAATTCTCAGAATAAATATTATTTTATCACTATCAATTCAACTATTTACGCTTTTAAGCATATCAGTTCATTACATTCGTGCCGTCATCGTCATTGGAAATTTCCAATGACGACGACGGCGCGAATCATTGGATGTATTGTTCTGTTCTTTTCGTGTACCGAGTCATATGCAGCCTTAACTTGTAGTAAGGGTACGGCCAGTAGTATTGTGTGCCATGTCCACACTATTAACGGCCGATTTATATGCCCTTACCGGTCGCCCGAGAAGATTTTGAATAATTACAAAAGAGGCGCGCGTGCGACCGCGATTTATGTCACAGTCTTATTGGCTAATTCAAACGTCCATTACGTTTGAATTTAAAATTGGAATTCATAATAGGTATGATTTAGTTTTTGTTTCTTTTTATTATTTTTAAACGACTTCGAAGAAGAAAGTAGGTTTCTAAATTTGTCGGTCTAAATCTTCTTTTATTTTAGTGTTATTTTAATTATATTAAGATTTGAAGTACTTCATGTCTTAGTGTTCAATACCGTTTAACAACTTATTACAATTACGAGATAAAGTAAACACTTTATATAAGTGCAATATTTCTGCCGAATTGTACAGTTTTTTTTAAAGACAACTCCCGCACTAGGAATATATCCTGTGTCGCGTAGGACTTTACAAACATACATGAAACGGATACAAAGAACACCAAGATTCAGAACGAACGTGGGGATCGAACCCACAACACTCGGCGCAGTAGGAAGCAGCGCGGCGACCGCTTAAACCACTACGCCATCCGTGCAGTCAAGTTTCTAATAAATGAGTAAAAATTGGTATTTATGATTTTGCACAACCTCCTTAATATATAAATTGTGTAGTTTAGGTAAACTGTCACCATTTTCATTCTATTATTATATTAATATTTTATTTCTTAATCAGCATTTAAGTATGACCAGTTACTTTGATTAGTGTCTCCTTCAATGTCTGTCACACGCCTCTCTCCAACCTTCGCCTACATTACCCACTCATTACACCAGCCCCGAGCTTCTGATAGACAGATAAATTACACACTTACAAAAAAATCACTTGTGTCTTAATTCAGCGGCAACAGTAATACGATTTTAATTTCATGTGAAATATTGAATTAAACGCTCATCCATTTTAAACATATTGTAAGAAATTTAGCAATGCAAACGAAAATGGGTCTTATATACATCGAATAAAATACATTATGAAGTGAGTTTAGTGTGGTAAATTTGCCATGGTGGTCTCCAGGTTATGACGCAACCAAAGAAAGTTTCGTATTTGAGAATGCAATGATTTACTTAATTAAAATAAGTAAAAAATAAGAAAAATCGTCTGTTTATGAAGTAAATTACTTAAATACAGAGCTCTTAAGTTATTCCTGTGGTGTGTTTAATTTTAATGGTATGATTAATTCGTTCATAAGTACAAATTTTCGAAATTGTAAAATTATATGCAATTTTAAAATAACGGGCTGCGTTACGAACTCGGGCATGATACACTTTTAAATTTTCGATCGATTGGGTATATGCATAATCGATTGGGTGTATTTATAATCGATTGGGTGTAGATGTGATATGGGTAGGTTACCTTCTGATAAAATTTAAATAAGTTAAACGATTGATAAAAGTTTTATCAATTTCTTAATACAAAATCGACGTTTTTTTAAATCATGGCCGATCTTCTTTTTCTTGTTTATTTAAATGTTAATTGAAAGAAGTGTTATAAATATAAACAGTCTTTTAAGAAATTAAATATAGTTTAAAAAAAACATTTTTTTGTGTGCAGGCCGAACTAAAAAGTATACCTACTTTTTTATAAGTTCAAAACCACCACTGTAAAATGATTATTGTTTTTTAGTTTCTTGAAACTGATTTATTTTTCCTTTTTAGTCATTAACGTTAGTTATTATCTTATTAAGACTAAAACAGTAACAAGTTAGGCAAAAGACACTACCGTATTTTTACGTATAGAAAAAACCGTTAATCCAGGTCCTGATCAGGATAATGAGACAAACTATTAAAATTGTTGCATTGTCTTCCGTCCTTGATAAGTGTGCAAAGTTTCAATTTAATTCCACGTTTTGAAGTGGGTCAAACTCAAGTACGAAGATTCCTTTACATACATACCAAGCTTATAAAATCGTGTTATAAATGATTTTGCTAATTTCATTCAATTTTATCCTGATAGTTTAAAAACGATTGTGAATTTAATTGTCTGGGGTTTCATAAAATATTTAATTAAACGCTCATCCATTTTAAACATATTGTAAGAAATTTAGCAATGCAAACGAAAATGGGTCTTATATATATTGAATAAAAGACATTATAAAGTGAGTTTAGTTTGTATTTAAGAGCTCCGTATTGATTTTGAATTTAATTGTCTGGGGTTTCATATCATGGCTAACTTATCTAAGATATTACTTCTCTCCTATTTTGGACGAATTTATAAAAATCTAAACTACCTACTACAATACCAATTGGGATTCAAATTATTAATTCCTTGGTATAGACCTTTATAAATAATAAAATCAGGGACTCCAAGTAAATTAGTCTGATTAAATAGAATAGAAATTCCTCTTTTCCAAATATTTTAATTTTTCATTAGTAGTACTACCTACTTACTGTTTTATTAAAGTAACGCTGCCAGATAAAAAAGTTTAAAAATTAATTGTTCGGAATAATTAGGTGTTTCGCAAGCATGGATTACGGCTTAATAGAAGCCGGCTTCTTAAAGTCTTGATGTAAATAGATCTTTCAAACACATTTTCACGTGGATTAGTTTTCTAAAGCTGAATTATGTAGTTATTATTAGTTATTATTAGTATTATTCTATGACTAGCTCCGAGAAGAAACGTCGTAACAAACTTCAAGTGCCATGTGGGTGTTCAGGTATGTTTTCAAAGCAGAGAGTTGGTTTTAAGCTGTATAGAGACGACACGACGACACTATAACCGAAGAAATTGTAAAATCATAAATGTAGTCTATTTATATCATTATTTAACATAATTTTAATTTATTTTTACGTATGCATCAATATTGAAAACTTCATAAATGGATGTACTTTTACTCATACACACCCAATAAATAGCAAATATATTTTTGTAATCCCCTTTTAATTTGCTTGATTTTAATACCCTACTCGATAGGTTTGGTTATTTTTTTTATTAACCTTTTACTATTTTATGCCAAAAATCTGCCATTTGTTTTTTTTCTTTCAAAAGGCCAGTTAAGTTTTTGAGGCGGATAAAACAATACCTTAACTGTCGAAATCCATGCCCCCTTTTGGAAGATACGAGGTAATAAAGAAATTGACAAACAAACATACAAGATACGCGCAAAAAACATAACCCTTCCTTAGAAGTTGGTTAAAAAAGAGCCCCATTATCTCCAACACACTAAGTCAACAATTTGGCGATGTTTGATAGTATTAAACCTGTATTATCTAAATTAAAAAAGAACACTGCAAAATGGGCTCTAAGTCCGTAATTGTTTTGTATGGTAAGTTTACCAGTTGAAATATACCCACGCAAACGTCTCTGAATTCCCCAATTTAAAACATTAAGTTGCCTATTTGGCAAGAGGCTCGATCGACCACTTTACTGCATCGTATCCTATCCGACAAAGGGATGTTATACTTCGTTTTACCACGCGTCCAAATAATGACGGACAATTCTCATTTAAACATTAAGCAATACCTACATTATTAAATGATATACATTATAATTCTAAAAATATTTAGTATGTATGCTTTTGCAACAAAAATACTGCCATGATAAATTCTGGATTCTGTTGATGTCTGACGATGGACAGGATAGACATACGGGGACTGCGATCTCAGTGCAGTTCAAGATAGTAACTATGGAAAGTGACAGTATCTCTAATCCGAACTTTCTTACACTACCCGTTTTCCTAACCCTCGCCTTTTTGCGCGAGCACTGAAATGACAATGATAGAATGGAACACGAAAATGACAGTACAGGGGGAACGGGCCATGCTAGGCTCAGCTAACCATGACCGGCTAAATTTGACATAGAGGTGATGTTAAATAATCTCGAGCCTTGCCAGTTTTGATTTTGATATATTCATATATGCATACAAATATGTGCGCTGAGAATCAATCCCGCGACCGCTGACGTCCCAGTCGAATACGCTACCCCCGCGCTACGTAAGTCTTGGACAGTGGTAACCTTTACGCCTACACGCAATCATCAAATGACTGCAACACCTATAAATCTTGAATGCAATCCGGAGACGGAATAAAATAAATTCAGTAAAAGCTTAAGTAGACTTTTGTTTGAAAACTTTTTGAGTAGGAATTGTTGTATTTATTATTTCAGACCTAATTTCTAGAATATAAGTCTCTATGTATTGCAGCAGACGGGTTACAACAGTACGGACTCGGCCTAGTGTGAGATCAGACTACTGTGAATTGCAAAAGAGTGGCCATGAGTTTGTTTGCCCTTTCTTCTCATAAGGCTCATCCCCTTGGAAACGGGCGGTTGTAGATCGCAGGCATATCATAGATTTTGTATGGGTTTGATTTTTGTTAAATTTATTTGGTTACTATTTGACAAAACAGAGATTGTTGCTTTTGTGTGTGTTTATCTATGACTTTAGAGTCTACATGGAAGACGATTTCAAACAATTTTGGAAATTTTATGAGATAAAGAAAGTTTGAGTTTGAGTTTGAGTTTGTGTGTGCGATGTGTCAAATTATTATTTCTGTTAATATTTAGTACAATGAGATTAAATAATTTACTGTTTGAGGTGTTTATATCTTGACGGTTAGATAAAAGTCTCCCTTATATCATGGTAACCCTGTCTATACTAATTCCGATTTAACGCGGACTACTGAACGAATGGATGTCTTCCTCCATTCCAATTTTATTGCAATACGATTAGATTTGTGATCCTGCTACTAGGTGTCAGGCGGTACGTAATCTATTCAGAATCCAGTGTAGGGAAATAATAGCAAATTGAAACGTCTAGACACTCATACATATCTACAAGAGTTTTTTTAAATATAAGAGATCAGTTTAAGATACGGTATCCTGGGTTGATTGATAAATAGGAATTTAATGGCAGATGTGAAACATCGAGATTATTTTGTAGAAATAATGAGTATAAAATGATAGCTTAGGAAATAATAAATATGGCACAATTAAAAATGTGATATTGAGATTCTTTAAGAAAAAGATAGGTAGGTCGTCCCGATAAAATATTTTTATACAGTTGGGTACATTAACATGTATTTAGTCATAAACTTTCATGATATGGTTAATTATTTTACACCTACTAAATGTTTCTAAAGAAAACTATGAACATCGTAGAAGGTACGCTCCAGAACCACGACATCCCTTTCAGTACTTGATAATTAAAACTTTTGTGATTTGCAAACAGCTTTCCATATGAAACTCGATTTTAATGCATATCTATATTAAATTTGTGACAGAGCTCTCTAGTTCCATACCCTAACGAATTGTTATATCCGTGGTTATATATACCATATTAAACTAAAAATCAATGTGTTGAAAATAGTGCCTTATCTAAATGGGCCTTAAAAACATCGCAGTATCCATTCTGTTCGTATGATTCAGAGGCTCTACGTATAAACGGATGATCCTTTGTGACGGAGACATGTACCAGTAAAAAAACTCAACACATTCCGCCAAGTAAAGCGCTCCTATCTTTATTCAAAAACTACTTTTAGTATTCAACCAACGAAGGCCCCATCTACACGTTCGATCTTTACAAAGGAGAACCAATTAAATGCAAAGACAATTAGTCAAGTCAAGTGCCAAGTTTTTGTGAAAGCCAACCGTTAAAATTCGCACCTCGCTCCTGTACCGAAAGTCTGGAAACTTAACGATCCATTCTACCGGATAAAGTTGTTGTCCAAAAACCAAGTAAGAGATGCCCGCTACTATTGAGGAGCACAATGGGCTGTTACCTGTAAAGGGGACTATACATTCGTGGGAAAAGACAGTTTTATGTATGTAAATAGTAAGAGCCAACTATAAGTTGATGTCGAAACAATAATACTCATTTCTTATGGTATAAAAGTCTAGAAGAATGCCTATTATTATATATTAAAGAAATTTATTTGAACAGGTTAACATTATGCCTAGTGTCATTCTCATTATATAGCAATCAAATTTTTACTTCTATATCCGCAAAGATATTTAAATAATAAAGTTAAAAATTGATCAAAATACACGTCATTACATGAAACAAGGTTGATCGTCTTTCATTGAGGTAAACCCCTCCTTATTCATAGTTGATTGCTTGTTTACCGCCTTGGTAACACAAAAATCTCAAATATATAAGAATTGTGCAGATGAAACTTAATAATTGCCTTTTAAAATAATTGTTACGAGTGCTAAAAAACCTCTGTTAAAACAAAAATGAGAATCCTGTAGGCAACATGTTTTAAAACTGTTTCATTGCATAATAAATTTAGGTAACTATATATTATCATCTCATATAAATTCTGTATTTGTTTAAAATATTCTAGTCTGCCCCATTGAAAAAAAGCTCTTTACAGAAATAGATTTCTATCCATCGTGCATTCCTCTTAACACGCCCATTGGTTCGAAAATTGATTAGCCAACAAAAAACAGGCGACAATCGACGTCAACCGGCACGTGTATTGCGGCTTACGACAAAAAAACGCGACGAGACTACGCGCGGCAACGCGCGGATTTTCGAAACGTAATGCAAAAAAAATATTAAAAAGTCACCGATCGGTAAATTTTCCAATCGGCTTATAAGCGCAAAAAGTTCGGATTGTTCTATTGTTGGATTTGAAATATGTTTTTCTATATTTGTGCTATTTCGAAGGGTAGCTCTACTGAAGGGGGGTCGAATAGGAATTCTCCTGCACACACTGACTCATTTTTCCTCATCGATAGGCTATGCTGATATAATCGATATACTACTTACAAAAAATATGTCAGCTAACTTTCTGAGAATACAGCACTATGGATAAAATTAAATGCTAATGCTATCTAATAAGCGAAATATTAAAGAGAAGGTGAGAAAATTGTATTTACTATAACATTTGAATTTTCATATCACATACACCTTTTCTTTTTTTTCCGTGCGGAAATCCCCTCGAATATCGGTGGCATGTCGGACTCGAACCGACTAAAACCGCACGCCGTCTCGGGTACCTATAGCCGGGGAACCAGGTATACCCTAGAAAGGAAGTCCATGGTGCCCCGACATACCTCGGGCCATCTACAGACGAGTAGACGACCCCCCCCGTGTGGGAACCCCATGTTCCCTCTGCTCTCTGGAAGCGAGCGCGCTTCGCAACGCGCTCGCCGCCACCCCGGCCTGCTTCTGCTAGGGTGACAGATGACCTCACATGTCACCCCCAGGCCTGCGCTTATGGAGGACGGAGGTCGTTCGGAGTCGCCTGCGGTATCTAGCCCGTTCCCGGGCCTGGCGGGCCGGGAGAGTTCTAAACCTCTCCCGGTCCCGCTCCGCCGTCTCCTTCGTGAGCATAACTTGCTCGCAGAAGGAGACGGCAGAGCTCCACGCACTCTCGCTCCGCACGATAGCTGCAATCAGGCTATCGAGCGAGAGAACTCCCACTCCGATGGCCGCCACGAGGTCTCGCCTCTGCTCAACCCACGCCGGGCACTCTGCCAGCGTGTGAAGAGCCGTGTCCACCACTGGCCATCGCAGTGGTGGCACTCAGGCGTTGGCTCCTTGCGGATCAGACACAGGTGATCCCCGAAACATCCTTTCCCAGTGATCACCTGCTTCAGTCGGTATGAGAGGGTCCCGTGACGCCTCTCGAGCCAATTCTCCATAACGGGTCTTACCGCCGCGATGACGGCGTGCATATCACATACACCTGAAAAAATATTAGAGTTTAAAGTCAAAAAAGTTTTTTTTATATTTTAAAGAAAAGTTACTAAGACTGAAATAATATTATTACTAAAGATGCTGTGGCATCTACCAATGATTGCACGAGGCACTGACTAAGCATAGGCATTGTTTAAACTAACACAAAAACAGTGGCATGTACACTTGAAAACAATTCATTTAAAAATAATTCGAGTTTCGTATATGCGCGGTGCGCGGGCGGCGTGAGCTCGGTCAAAAAGCGCAATTGTGCACAATGCAGCGGGTGCGGCGCGTCCGTGTCGCGCGCCGCATTCTAATGAGCGCGGCTTTTTGTCGCGCGACAGCGTGGGAGCGTCGCAGTGATCGATATCGCAAGTGTGGACAAGGCCTTACGTTACTACGGGCCCTTTTTATCCGTTTGATATCTAATACGTACGTAGACTGTGCTGAGACAAGTTGATACGATTCGAGTCCTTATATAGTTTATTACGTGCGGTAACGTCCTGGAAAAGTTGTTATGACGGGTTTCGGGTATCTTCCGTATTAAATATGTCCTTTTTAGAAATGAAACGAGTAAAGAAAAAGCCTGTACAGTTAGCTGTGTAAAGAGAATACTAAATGATGGTTGATTGAAACCTATATTCTCTACAGAACTGTTAGCTGCTATTTTATGATTGACATCGAATACGTGCCCTCGAATTGTGTGCCCTCTGCGGCTTTGTTCGTGTCTACTTATGTGTGTCCAGTTTCTGTTTTTAACTTTGGGATCGCTTTGTATTTGACCAAGAAATTTTGATCATGTGTCGGAATTCCGCATTGTCGCAACTAAAATGGTTTCCCATTCGGCGGCGTCGAGATGTTCATATTATTTCTTTACTGTATTTGGTTCTTCATAATCCTACCTTTCTTGTATATCTGAGTGAGCGCTTTGACTATCTTGCCCTTGCTTGCTTTATATATATATGTGTGTGTGTTGTAAATGGGTAATATTGTATTTATAATAGTTTATTTTCTTAAATTTCTCTGTGCTACGACTCTTGTTGCGTAATCCTCCTTTCAGTCATAGGTTTGCTGGAAGAAAACTCAATTATGGGTTAAGCTCGCCATTGTGCACACTATTCCTTTATGTATAAGAACAAAAAAAATAAGGTACTTAAGTTACTGGTGATTACATTAGTTATCTACCATTGAATGTCACGTGGAAATCGATCCACAGGTTCTGTAGCTTAGATGGAACAATCCGATACACAGAAAGAACTATTTGTAGATTTTATTTTTTTCAGGACAATATTCAAATTTTATTGGTCAATAAGTTACTGTGAAATTGGAAACATAAACTTTAACCTTATTTAATATCACATTTCATAAACCTATTAATTCTTAGATCCTTAGTGCACGTTTAGATCCTGTATGTCCCTTGTTATAAACTAGGAATCCCAAGGGATTCCTTTGAAGTATTAGGCAATTAGTGAAATATCTCTGTCCTACCTATCAACAACAGTTATACATGTTCTAATTTCAACCCAAACACTTTCAATAATAAATGCATATGTTATAAAGAACAAAAAAGTGTTTCACTGAACTTTAAAGGTCGTTATAGGTGAATCCGGCACGTGTACCGGTATGTCGATGCTCAGTAGCCCATCCGGCAGCGTAATGGCCCAGACCGAAGGGCGCCGCGCTTCGCAGAATCGTACGGGGAACACATCCTATTAGAAATTATTATGGATGAGTTGCACATGTACTTTGTTGTGTCAAGTATTTGTTGTCAATTATTATGTGTCAGTTAGTTGACATTATGAAGCTGAAGAATTGGTTTGTTTGGTTGATCGCGCTAATCCTAGGAACTACTGGTTCGAACTGAAAAAATCTTTTAGTTTTGGATAGCCCATTTATCGAGGAATGCTATAGACTATATTATTATAACATCACGCTTCATATGACCATTCGGAGCGGAGCATCAATGAAACGTTTTGCGAAAACGATGAAAACTTATTATATTTTATTTGAATTTTGTATTTGTGCACTTAGTGCACATGATATGCAAATAACATAACATAACCGATAGGTAACGGTTGTGTTTCTTGGAACAAGATACATTTACTCGTTTATGTAGATAAACATATCAATAGTAGACACAGAAGTCATCATCATCAACAGCCTATAATAGTGTTCTGCTGGGTATGGGCCTCTCCTTAGAAAAGAGGTTTTGGCCTACTATACCACGCTGGTCAGACGGGTTGGTATATGGTTTATGTCAAGTTTTCCTTCTCTTTGCAGTGCTGTTGTCTTGCGTAGTTTGCTCCCTTCGACGGCTTTTATGACAACCACGGAATGAATAGGGGTGGTGACATTCCGTATTCTTAATCCGTCACAACACGGATAGACAGACACGGAGAGACAGAAGTAGATAGTTAATCTCCTAACTCAGACTCAACTCCGCTTTACATGATTGTTGTTTTTTTTTAAAGGCTTGGCCGTTCTTTTTTGAATATTATTCTTTTCAGAGACGCAGACGAAGCTGCGCGGGTCCGCTAGTCAATAAGATGATTGATATTTTTCTGCTAGCGATTGTATTCACAAATAGGTAAAACATTATTAATATGAGCAATATCATTTTTTTTTATTACGGTATAGAGGTCCAACGAGCAGCCGGATGACCTGGTATTATTAGGAGAGGAGTAGGGAGAGGGATTGAGCCTCCGAAAGGCTCACTCGGTGTGTCACTCAAATGTAACGAAACAATTACTTAATTAACACCAGTTCTCTGTGAGGCCGTGGTGTCCTCCTTTACCCTTAGAAATAGTCATAAAAGATTATTATCTTCAGGATCTCAATCGTAAAAAATAGGTTGTTGAAGGAAATTACCAGAAACATTTCAATTATGACCAATAAAAAAATATCTAAATCTGCTTTTAAATATATTATGTGTAACTAAGCAATTTGCCCATTTCTTCGACCCTTATTGGGAAGACTAACTCATCAGTATTACCTAGGCCTCCAGGGAATGTGCTGAATTATTCGTTATGTGTTCTTCTAGAAAAATTCCTATCCCTTAAACCAATTAACTATTGGCATATGTGCACCTCTATCAGCCCTAAGCATTCTCACGCGTGCAAGTTTTTGTTCTGCTCTTGATGAGTTAAATCATTTCGTTTGTACGAACTCATTTACGTCATTACGAGGGATAAAATACTTTACAGTAATTTAAGTATCTTTAGTAGTAGTAAGCAACCTGACTCTGCTATTTTCTACTCTTAGTATGTACGAGTATGTTTGTGTATATAATTTCAATTGGAACAATTTTGAAGTAAACATGCACTACAAAAACATTCATTACAGTAGTGTGCTCCTGCAGTGATTTGTCTACATGTCAAGCATTGGCAAATTCCTTTCGAATATCTCTGGAAGGTAAGAGTTTACAGTTGAGTCAGTCTGCGGCCAGTGCAAACTAGACAAAACGTAAGCCAATTTAAGAGTATGTAATAGATATTATGTAATCGCGTGATTTCCCGCGCGTTCACGTAACTATAGAGAGGCATATGAGAGCTTGAGGCTGGATGAAAAAAATGTATTCTGAATAATTTAAATAATCTAATTTCACAAATGTGCTTTTAGTCAGGACTTGACAACGTGATATGTGTTTATTCATACATGACCTGTTTCTGTGACGTAATAATAGTCAGCTTTTGCTTCTTTATTGTCACGAACATATTGACAGTTAAATTTCTGCTAGACAGGAATACATTTTCCCAGTACACATTACAGATCGTGATTGAGTCCACATTTACCATACCTATAACTGCCTTAATTCAATGAGTGTACAAAAAGACAAGATATAACAAGTTAAACAATAAAATAATGTGATTGTGGTCGGTGGTCGCCGCGTGGTCGTGCCTTTGTTATGATCGCTTTTTATTCGACCACATCTTTTTGTTATCTCCGATGCACCTACTGTGTAATGATAATGTACTTGCACCGATAGCAAAACAGATCGATAATAATATTTAATTATTCAGTGATTTTTTAAATTTGGTACTAGTTACAGCTGCTTTTTGTCTATGTAAATAGAACATTCAGACTCAGAACTAATGTGTGTAAATGATTCATAATTTTTTTTAGAGCAAACACATTATTAAAACTAGATAGCTACACCAGCGGTTTAACGCTATTTGTCCTACTACAAATGGTGGACATATGGCGAAGTAATAAAAAGGTTTTGTATACATTATAATTTTAATAACGTTGATTAAAATGCTGATCAAGGCTTGAACAACTTTGTGGTCACTGTTATTTTGTGATTAGTAATTAATAGTAATAATTGTAAATGATTGAGCCCACGCACGTATAACTAACAACAATTTTTATGCAGATTGGAACGTAGTAAATGGCTTAACTTTAGTTCTTGTTATAGGGGCAAATACCCGTTCTTTTAAACTTTTAAATATTTTACTAATACTGATAAATGTTTATTTGATTGTCCGTGTGGTGACGGCATTGCAACGAGAAGAGAAAACTCGACAAAAACCCTATAACAAACCCATCTGGCCAGCCAGGCCAGTAAGCAAAAACCTCCTTTCCAAGGATAGGACTATGTCCAATAGTAGACTAAAGACTGTTAATGTGATATTTAATTTGTTCATTTTTTGACCGATCTAATGTTGACTTTTAAAATTGCTTGTTGAATATTACTCGATATGATATGCCATGGATTGTAGCGTAGAATATGGGTGGCATTTATAACTTTTAAAGCTTCAAGGTGTAATTTTATTATTGTACATAAACATAATTTACGAATACAAAGCGCACATAAACTTAAATAACTATTTGAGAGCCACTCAAACTCATTGTTTTGTTTTAAAATGAATTAGCAGTGCACTACGCAATGCTGTTACAGACTGCGCCAACATTACTCCAATAAATAGGTACATTAATAAATTAGGAAAACACTTTCTTAATGTCTAGAGGGCTTGGTCTTCGCGTCAATAAGCAGTTCACCTCCTGAAGATATTTTTATCTCCTAATCCATCCGTAAAAACGATATCCATGTTTTCCATCGCCTTCTTTTCTTACCTATCTATTTTGATATTCCATCAATTTTCCATCGTACTATTGATGCTACACATAAGGGCTCGACCAGAATGATATCACGTGTCTGTCGTTGCTTTCGCCAAGTGATTGAGATTACTCAATACTGTTCCTCCCTCTCCGTTTCTTGAGGCACTTAAAGGGCTAAAACGCACCTGTGTTTCTTCTGTCTCCGTAGCCACCCAATGGTAAGTGACTACCGCCGCTCAAAGATACCTACAACTGAAAAGTCATAAGTGCATTACCACTTTATGAGTGCGACTTCCAGAATTAGGGGGAAAAGATTGGG
Source organism: Arctia plantaginis (assembly GCA_902825455.1). Taxonomy (NCBI): domain Eukaryota; kingdom Metazoa; phylum Arthropoda; class Insecta; order Lepidoptera; family Erebidae; genus Arctia; species Arctia plantaginis. The sequence goes on from CADEBD010000422.1 coordinate 18,042,755, forward strand.
TTCTGGTAACGTCACTCACTCAGTGAAAAGCAAGAAAAAAATTGCTAACACCGGTTTTCTGGCATTTGTGACGGAGCATGGCTCTTCCACGGTAAAATATACAACAAACATACACTTTTAGTATGACATGATATCAGATGATGACAACGTGATTGTCATCAGCTGATATTAAATGCCCAACATACATATTTAGTATAAATCTTATATTAACCGACTTCAAAAAGGGGGAGGATCGATTCGCATGTCTATATTTTTTTATGTAGGTATAACTCCGCTATATACAGACGGATTTACGAAAGTTATTTTTTTTTCGAAAGGGTTATATTTCGAAATAGTCCCATTTAAATATCATGTAGATCTGATGACGAGTTTCAGAGACAGAGAACGGAGCTCTTCAAAATATGACAGAAAATCAACCGTGATTGCTGATAGGTTTTTATAGTGCTATTTGTTAGTATTGTTTGCAGTCGGTTCAAATTATTTTCAAAGGGATTTTAAAAGCAGGTCTTACGGCAGTCGCTCAGCGTAAAAAATCGAAGTTCAGCCGTAGGCTTTCGGAAAAAAAGGCTCGGAGAAGAAATAAATTTATATATTAGCTGTCTAGTTACCTCAGTACAGGCTCTGCCTAGTTTGGGATTAAGTGGTTGTGTGTGAGATTTGTCGTGTCGTTTAAAAATACAAATGTTATTTTAAAAAAGGGATTTATCAAAAACTGTTTGTCTGTCCTTACAAATTAATTAATACAGTATTTACGTGAGTCCCCGTTGTCGTGGTTAAACCGAGACCCGCCCGAACCTTAAGGCTCTATACATTGGAACTTTGTTGCGAATTATAGTGTAGTGTTTGACGTTGCAGACCGAATATACTTTGATAACTTGAGGCTATGAGCTCGTATGTTGTAGGATTAAGTGATTATTGTACATGTGAAATGTGAAGCCCTTGAAGCGGTTGTAGATCGGCATAGGCATATCATAGATTTTGTATAAGTTTATTACATTTATTTTGCTTACTATTTAATAAAACAGAGATTGTTGGTATTGTGTGTGTTGATCTATGACTTTAAAGTCTACATAAAAGAAGATTTCACACAATTTTTTTTTTTTTAGTTTTCCTCTTTAAGAGAGTTTGATGATGTGTGACGACGGATTAAGAATACGTATTGTCACCATTCGACTAAGGGAGCAAACTATGCAGGACAACAAAACTGCAAAGAGAAGGAAAACTTGACACAAACCCTATACCAACCCGTCTGGCCAGCGTGGTATATTAGGCCCAAAACCTCCTTTCTAAGGAGAGGCCTATGTCCAGCAGTGGACATCTAACAGAGATGCTGTTGATGATAATGATGATGGGGACAAAGGTACAGTATATAAATTTGTCATTTTCAAACATTTCAAAAGCAGGTTTTGTGGATTTGAAAGAGGTCATTAAGACAAACACACGCTCATTTCTTTGAAACTGTTGACAGAGGTTTATTAAACGCCCACATTTTGCCAGTTAAAATTTAGTCTCATTTATGGAACTTAATGATACGACTGTATCTAGCTGTAATTAAAAAAGTGAGTTTGTTTACTCTTTCTGCTCATAAGTGGTTCCTTAAAAACCCGATGCCTGTGATGTTTTCATTTCCAAGGGGTTCACTGCCCGTTTCGGTGAAGGGGTTCCTTGGAAACGGGCGGTTGTAGACCGGTACAGGCACTCCATTCTGCTAAATAATTGACAAAAAGATTGTTGCTATTGTGTGTGTTGATCTATGACTTTAGAGTCTAAGACGATTTCAATTTTTTTTATATAACTGGGACTAATCACTAGAAAATAGGCCAGTCAATGAAATGTTTAATATTCATTTATTTGATTTAACCGAAAACAGAATTATATCAATTAATATTAACAAATATGCAAAACACTTTTAATGAACGTGTATAATTCTATGAGGATACTCAACACATTATCGATTGCGATGATGCGTTGTGTGGGACTCAAATCGGCTAAAACCACACGGTGTTACGTCATTTACTTTATTAATTTAATTTGCATTCTCCCATTAGGTATTAGTAAATTAAATAATTATAAGCAGAAATTGCAAATTGTACTAAACTTACGACGTTCATGGGCGGCGATGGTCACTTTCCATCGGGTGACCCGTCTGCTCGTCTGCCCCCTCTAACATAAAAAAACACACGTAACATCATGACATATTATTAAGTCCTCAACTTTAACTTTAAGCTACACGTATTGGCATTAACTGAGAAAAAACTTAAGTCCGTAGTCGCATTCGTAGACATTAAAAATCCGTATTCATATGTATCCTTATTCCGGATATATATTACTAACGATCCGGCACATCACTACTTATTGCTATGCCAAACGGTAATCATCAGGATAATCAAACACGCTTTCTTATCGCTGTTAACAGTGAATAATTGAATTATAAATCGTGTCCTCAATACACACGAAGCATGTGATTTAAACGCAAACCATGTTTTACTGCATATTAATAACGACTTTCATTCGTTTACTTGCATTGACTGGCATATTCGCCTGTTGGTGGTGGGTTTAATTCCAAACCCAGGTCAAATTCTAATCATATAAAACTGTTAAACCCCCTACCAACTTTGGTAAAAAAAAAAACATGTACGGCGGTGCAAAAATTTACAATAACTTGCCTAAAAATATAAAAGAAGCAAAAACCATGCAAACATTTGAAAAATTACTCAAGAGTTATGTCTTGACTACGATGTAAAACAGTATAGATAAACTACGCTCACTATCTCAACACATGTCACATCCAGGTAAGCTTGATCCGTATATTTATCCGTAAAGTTACAAAGTGTTCGCACCTACACTCTTTTAATTGCCAATTGTGTAAGACTTAGTTTGTAATTTGCATTAGTGCCACGCCGCTCCGCAAATGACTGTATCACATTCAAAATGTGTTCTCATGTAAGTTAATATGTAATTCTTAATGAGAATAAAGTTTCTTAAACCCGAAATAATCCACAAAATTATTAATCCTAAAAAAGGTTGGGAATCATAAAACGATAACTTCTTCTGTTTTGGTCTTATTTATCTAAAATATGTATGAATTTTGAAATATAAATGTATTCGTGGCTAAGTGCTGACCGAGAAGGTTAACATATGGCAAAGATAAGCAATCCTAGCCAGGTCAGTCTATGGATGGGTGATTATTTCTTAACACATAGAGACACAACTAAACTCCGTGCCTCGGAGAGCTTGTTAAGCCGTTGGTCCCGGTTGTAATACGAAAATCTGTGGTAATCGTTAAATAACTGCCTACTTAGGTAGTGGAGGTCTGATTGCGGTCGCTGTGGAAAATATCGAAGATCAGCCGTATTGTAGTAGCCTTAAAGCCGACCCTTACCTGGTTTCAGAAAAAAGGCTCGGAGGAGAAAGAAATTTATATATTAGCTATCTGTTTACCTTAGTACAGGCTCTGCCTACGAGTAGTTTGGGAGTAGATGGTTGTGTGTGAGATTTGTCGTGTCGTTTAAAAATACAAATGATATTGTTAAAAAGTTTTAAAAGAGGCAAGGTGTTGCAGATACAAATTAGGCTCTCAATTTTGACTTTAATCTTTTAAGTTATTTATTTAAAACATTTACAGGATAATATGATTCACCTGTTGACCTGTTTAACTTCTATACAAATAATGTTTGTTAACGTTTGGGCCTACCATCTTTTCATGTATGCATGCAAACCTTCCATGATTTGTATTGTCCAGAAAAAGAAAAGCCGGTTCCCCTTTCTATTCTGCCTCTTCCTAAAGATACTGCGTATTAAGAAAAATTTTACTGTAATGTTTTTGTTGTTAAAGTCCTATTTATTTTGCTGAATGGTCAAAGAAAAAATCGAACTTCGACACATTATGTTTCAGAATTAGCAACATCATTAGTAATTATATAGAACAAGTACAGAATTTTGTACTTACACTTAAATTGTTGCATAATTGTTGTCTTCATCGCAAGTTGTGATCTTTCCCGAAAATTATTAAGATATTAACAAGCGAAATATAAGATAAAGGGCGTGACTTATACAATTAATATGAAACAGACACAAAGAACACCCGAAGGATCACACAAAGTGTTGTCTCATGTGGGATTTGAACCAACAACACGGCGTGGCGACCGCTTAAACCACTACGCCATCCGTGAAGTCAGACTACATAATATATTAGCACATTATTAGTATGTGAAAAATGTACACATTGATTATCATGTTTATATTTCGCTTGTCACAAAGTAGAGCAAATAAATATCATTTACTGGTATATTTACGCGGTTGCTCTTGTTTCGGCGTCCTCACAAGTTAAAAGAGAATTGCAGTGTCTACACTTTTTTAACAAACAAGTAAATTAGAAATATGACTTGGCGTAAAGCCTATATTATTCTTGTACTTACTATTCTTTAATAGTGTATAATCAGATTTTTTATCGGCAAAATATAAAGTCTACCATATTTTGAAGGTATTATTTTTAATCTCACTAACTTTATATTGAGGCAAGCCTATTGCCGTCAAATGTTAGTAGTTTTTAATTATATCTGAAAATAAAAGGAAATCAGTATAATAAAAAAAAATAAGAAGAACGACTGTATAATAAAAAGAAAAAAGAATAATAAAAAGGAAGATATGGTAGAAAAAAGATATTGCGCGATAGACATTTCGATTGGGATTCTATGGGATGTCGTTATATCTTAGCATTATGTTGAGAAACACAGCATATATATGCAGATATTCGGAAGACAACAAGAATATCAAACAAATGACGATTCTGTTATTAAATTCCACGCTGAGAAGGCGAACGTCATCACGCCTGTAGGACCCCGACCTGACGATTGTAAATATAAGGTTATTTAGTTGTGTTTTAGTTAGGATTGAAGATCACTTTCACTCACAATACCGAACAAGCAAGAAGATTGCTACTCAATATCAAGTACCAATTCTCTCGTAAATTCTTACACCTTAGACCAACATACACCAGCGCAATGGTCAGTCGAAAGCAGTTTTGTAAACAATTAATGCCCTTTAATTAACAAAAAGCGAGAATTTAAACTGTATCAAAATCTCGGCTAATGAATATTGAGAAGCGGGAGCGACTACTGCGCAGGCGCATACGAGTTATTGTGCCGGTACTTCACAGAAGTATAAATCTGCATACATTGTTATTCGTATACAGAAAATGAGCTCACGAATGTTTATAAATAACCATTTTGACTGCCTGGATCAATTGTTTGTTTTGATGTATCGTTAATCATATAGTTTGAGGAAAAAATTAGCAATCACAAATTTTGTTTCAGGTAGAACAAAACAAATAGTAATTTAGTAGTAAACAACTAGTAATTTTTACATTAACGAACTTTTATATAAAGTATCACCAAATGCAAGGAGTCTTAATCATGACAAACTGTAGTTAACTGTAAAATTAATATTAATTATGATAAAATTCACCAATTCAATTGAAAACACATATGGCAAAATAAACAAAAACCCGCCTGCGTGAATGTATAGGTATTCCTAATTTCATGCACCAAACCAAAATCTATCAAGCTTATATTAAAAACAATCTGGCGGTCGGCTAACTAGCGGGCCTTTATCTAAGTCTCATCATCATCATCAGCCTATCGCAGTCCACTGCTGGACATAGGCCTCTTCCATTGCATGCAACTTCGATCGATTTTCGGCATCTCTTATCCAATTCCTGCCAGCCATCTTGCGCAAATCATCACTTTAATAGGTTTGCCTAGACATCTATCTAAGTCTGAATTAAATAAATCATTCCTCAAGCATTTTCAGGTCTGTTATTACCGGTTCTTTGCTAATCTGTCTGTCCGTTTCACAATGTCACCTGAGTATTTCACTTATCTAATTAAACTTCTGACATTCTATTGTCAGATCCAAATTGAGTATACAGTTTTGATCGAGGAGATTGATAAACAAATTGTGACAGATATTTCTGTAACCTTTTGTGACAATCATTTTAAGGTGTTTTCGAAATAAGAAAGGAGATTGACGACTTTGATATATAAATTTGGAAAGTAAACCTATATTGGCCGCTTTCCGTGACAGCCTACCCTTTACGAATATATAGTCGTAACGTTTTATATAAATGTAGATTTTTATTAGTTTTAAAATAACGTAATACAATGAGATTTAATATCGATATACCATACTAAATTTAATATATTTATTTGTATCAAACATATTAAATTTATTGATGATAAAGAAGGGTTCTCCTACGGGATTCACGAGATTTCTCTACAGTCATTTCGTTCATTCTTTATGTCATTCTCACTCGTTTTGCATTTCCATATGTGTAATAAATACTAATACACACATGGTACTTCTGCCATCATCATCATCATCATCAACAGTCTTTACTAGTCCACTGCTGAACATATGCCTCTCCTTAGAAAGGAGGTTTTGGCCTACTATATCACGCTGGCCAGACGGGTTGGTCTAAGGTTTGTTTCAAGTTTTCCTTCTCTTTGCAGTGCTGTTGCTGTGCTGTGTCCTGCGTAGTTTACTCCCTTAGTCGGCTCTTACGACACACACGGGATGAATAGGGGTAGTGACAATATGTCGGGGCACCAGGGACTTCCTTTCTAGGGTATACCTGGTTCCCCGGCTATTAGTACCCGAGACGGCGTGCGGTTTTAGTCGGTTCGAGTCCGACATGCCACCGATAGGTGGTATCCGAAGGGATTGCCGCACGGAAAAAAAAGGGGTATTGACACTGTATTCTTAATTCGCCACACGGACTCCGAAATCTGACATCGGAATATCGCAAAATTTGATCGGAGTAAATTCTGCGTGGTCGATATCTAGCCTCTTAGTCCTGCCTCATATCGACTGCACCTAAAGCCGGGTTTTTTCTATACAGTTATTGGGTCCTCAGCGAGGTATCGGAAATCATGGTTCAAGCTGTAAACAATACCTTAAATTCCCATAAATATTCTAGAAGAACTAAATTGAGCTCCGTTACTTCGGTCAGTTGACAAATTGGTCAAGATATATCTGAAGGTCCGTTCTGGATCTGAAACGGAATCGAACAAGCTATCTATAAGTTAGGAGCGAGAATAATTTGGTTAGTGTCGGAGGTCACGGTGCATTTTTAGTGGTGAGATAACGCGCGTGGTTGCCGACGGCGGCCTAGTGATGTTTTGTTGTGTTGTTCAGTATCGATATTTTCCAAACTTTATGACACTAGCAAGCACTAGAAAGAAACGAAATCGAACAATACAAATGAGCGTCAAAATATGGTTTTTATTATTTCAATATACTGTGACTCTTGAGTTGCTGGCGTTCATGGGCGGCGGTAGTCACTTTCCATCAGGCACTCTTCTGTCTGCTTGTTTGCCCCCTCTTACATAATTTTTTTACCTAAATTTGTACAGTAATACGAATATTACGAAAGTTAATTTACCTACATCAAGTTTTTAGTTTAGTGGTAATGAGAGAACAAACAAACATACGTACGTACAGGTCACACACAAAACATAAGTCTACCTTTGGTCTTCGCTGTAGTCGGGTAATTCTTTTTCTTTTTTTCTTTTCTTTTTATAAAAGACAACTCCCGCATTAGGAATATATCCTGTGTCGCGGGGGACTTTACAAACATACATGAAACGGACACAAAGAACATCCAGACTCAGAACAACAATTTGTGGATCACACAAAGTGTTGTTCCATGTGGGGTTTGAGCCCACAACACTCGGTGTAGTAGGAAGCGGCGTGGCGACCGCTTAAACCACTACGCCATCCGTGCAGTCAGAATTGGAGATTTACTTCTAGTAATTTATATATTTAACAATAGTATTTAAAATTACCGGTACAGCTCATTAGATTTTATCGATACATAAATCTACAGAACATCACTGGCTGGTATATGACGCGCGTAAATCGGTGCGCGTGCGCGCCGTGGGGCGAGACTTGCTCGTAATTCGCGCCGCCCCCTCCTCGTTCAGACTCGGATTCATACCAACTACTTATCTATACTCGCTAAGTAGAAAAATACCAGTGTGTAGTCAATTGAAGGACTGCGGCTTTCTTTAAAAACATACGTTACTCTTAACCCATGGCTCTTATGTTATCTACCATAAAATATATACTTTATCCAATTGCAATCATCTACAATGTTTTGCAAAGAGAAAAAATTGAAATGTCCTCAAATTTCTCTTTGTCTCCAGTCTTAATAAATTAATTAATAATGATCATCATGAGGTGGACATTATTTAATAATATAATATTCTACCACATTCACACAACTCCATCTAGTCCCAAACTAAGCAGAGCTTGTGCTATGGATACCAGACAACTGATATAAATACATACTTATTATACATAGAAACACTCAGACCAAATCAAACATTAAATGTTCATGCACACAAATGTTTGGAATAGCAGTCAGTTACACAAACCACTACGCCATTTTATTTCTTAAATAACTTTATTAACCTATATTTTTTGTGAACTTTCTCCTATCGCCTGGTACATCACTATTTTCATCTCACTGCTGAAGGTGGGCTGTTTGTGAAGTGGCATGACAGAATGGAACCGAATAAAAAAACACACAGTATCTCGACATAAAAGGGTTTATTGCAAGAGACTCAGGCTATACCTTGAGTTGGTAGTCTCGGAGAATTCTTTTGTCATCCTAAGCTAACAAGGGTTCATGAACAGAATTCTCATCATCATACAATCATAGGTCCTCCACTACCTTTTTGAGTCTATTTATGATCAACAGTTTGTTGAATCAACAATTATTGAAACTTATTTGTACACCAGATACGATAACTACATATACAGTTCGAAATGAAATCCCCCAAACGGTCCGTTGTCTCTTAAGACTTCTTCATATTAAAAACTACCTCTGTTAGTCATTAGACTACGTAATGCGAATGTTAATGGTATTCGTAACGAGCAAACTGCCAGAGGAACAGCGGTTTTGGTGAAATTAACAGTTCTTGATAATTAGACTTTATACGCAGTTCGGTCAGTTACACAGTTCGTGGTAATTTATATAATAATAATATAATATTCTACCACATTCAAACAACGCCATCGAGTCCCAAACTAAATAGAGCTTGTACTATGGGTACTAGACAACTGATATAAATACATATATACTTTTTTTTGTAAATACATACATATTACACATAGAAACACCCAGACCAAATCAAACATTAAAAGTTCATGCACACAAATGTTTGACTTAAGCAGGAATCGAACCGCGACCTTTAGAATAGCAGTCCGTTACACACTACGCCATCCGGTCGTCATGACGCTTTAATCTGTAGGTACTTCATTTGAAGGTTGAACATGAAATTCACTTTTTCATTCAGCTAAGTTGGGATGCAAGCAAACGTCCCGTGTGCGCGTAATGATAAATATCGTCACTTGTGTGAACCAAAGCTAGCTCATCACAAGTTGGCCCAGAAAAAAAACTAGTGAGCCTTACAGTAATCGCGTACAACTGACAAATCAAATATATTTATTTCTTGCTGTTTAATACTTTTGTCCTTTTTCACGAAATCAATGTGAGAGAAACAAGTGAATAAAACAGCAAGCGGCTTCGGTCAGTTCTTTAAATTTTCATCTAAGTTGGCTTAGTCGTTGAAGTTTAATTAGTAAACATAATTGAACTTGTGATTCTATACTACACGAATGTTTTAAATAAAGCGCAACAGAATCTGTAAATAGATAGATACTTACGTAAAACATCACATCACATCACATCAACAGCCTTTATTAGTCCACTGCTGGACATAAGGCCTGTCCTTAGATAGGAGGTTTTGATCTACTATACCACGCTGGCCAGACGTGGTCGGACCCACACGATGAATAGGGGTGCTTGTCACCACCCCTATTCATCACAGAACAATGTTCAGAACAATAACAAAAAAATCAACAGCAAAAATGTTACCTTAATTAGATCGAGGGCAATCACTTACTGTAAAACGGTATACAAAGAAAATATATTAAAAGCAAATCCTTTTACCGTGCTTACTCTGTGGTTTAGCTTAACCAACAATATAGCATTATATTTTTCAGTCGCGTCTCATTGTCCGGCACGCTTCGACTACGCCCTTTAAGAAAAACAATAAAATAAAAAAGTTTGCATATGATTATAGCGAGCAATATCCGAAAAGATTACGATCTTATCTTAAGATCAAAACATGAGCGTATCTGAGGACATTTTTATCTTACGACTTTTACAGTTATCAATTTTTTTAAAACGATGTTTATGTAAAGTTATTCGTATGATAGTATAACGGTTCCGGTTTCAGTTACCGGTAAATGAAACATAAAATAACGACTTCATCACATTCTGGAACTGGATGAATAAAAAAGTTACCTACTAAATAATGTTGGTAGTAAATAATTGAAGCTTGTTTGTAATTACACCTGCTGCAAATATAAAACATAAGTTGAAATTAAACCTTTTCATTTTCAATTTACAACAATTTTAATTTAAGTTACCTTGGAAACAACTTGTATAATTGTACGTACGCTACGTACACATTATATATACAATAATAACTAACTATAAAATAACATTCATTTGCGATAAAATATACACATCATCTTTAATCATCAACAGCCTTTAATCGTCGACTGCTGTACATAGGCCTCTCCTTAGAAAGGAGGTTTTGGCCTAGTATACCACGCTGGCCAGACGGGTTGGTACAGGGTTTGTTTCAAGTTTATCTTTGCTTTGTAGTGCTTCGTCGACTCTCACGATACCCACATACACACATTCACATAGACGGATAGATATTTTCTACTTTATAAACACAGAAATAACTTTTTGGGGCTTAAGTTTTCATTTAAAATAAATCGACATAATAGGTATCAACTAATTGAACAATCAGCCATTTTTTTGTATAAGTCGAATCGGTGTCGTGTAGGCATCGTCTCAAAATGTATAAACTTAATGCTAAATGCGCTTCTTTGTAATCTGTCTTGTGTAATCCCACATTGTGTCCACTTTTGACCGTTAGCGAAAGAAATACCTTACGACAACATACTACTGCAAAATGAGAATAGTTTCGCAATAAACTTATAACCCTGATTGTTTTCATACTCCCAAAAAATAATTAAACTGAAAATGTCACATATATAATCAATCTGTAGGTTTCCTGAATAATAAGCCAAATAATAAATCCACAAAATCGTTATCATTACTACATAATACGAGTATATAAATATACTACAAATATTTCGTGATTTTTCTAATTTTTTAATTATATTTCGTGAATGTGACCAGCACCAATGACCGCAAATGTCTTATATCCACAAATGTCTTATATCCACAAATGTCGTTTCGAGGTCACCGCAATGTGGGGCCTGTGCCTGGAAGAGTATATAAAGGCGATGATCATAATAGTTTTACATGTTTTTAGTATCCTCATTGCCAATACCTAAAAATGCACAAACATTATTGCGTTGCTAAGCAATAGATACCTTACTTTTACCTTTCAATTTTAAGGCAGCTTAACTTTACTTTGAGTCTTCATATGTTTTGTTATTTTTATTAATAGGTTGTGTTGACACTTTGTACTGGAATAATTCTAATTATCCAAAATTGCTAGGTGAAAAATCTTATAAGTATACCATATAAAGTAATCTCATAAGATAAACTACACGCAACCGTTCTTTAAATTTAATGAATTTAACTTTATTATATTCAAAATGTTTGAAGAAAATAAAACAACTTTTTTTTAATTGTCTACGCTTAAGGTTGCATAAAAACTTTAACAATATTGTCTCCGGCATTCAATTAAGGACGATTTGAAAGATTCTGTAGAAGAATTTCGCACGAGCCGCTACGTCGCGTTCAGTCCCCCATCTTGTCAATAAACTCCTTATAAATTGCCTTCCCGAGTGAATTTGAATATAATAGCCTCCTTCCTACAGGTCCTTTTCCCCCTTTCCATGAAGTCGCAATCTTTGTACGATTATATTGTAAGCAAATTATCTGTTCGGATCTGGCAAGCGGATTGAAGTTTAAAAAAGTTACCTGCAGATATTTTATTTCATTTATTAATATTTCAAGTTGGAAACGATTTTGTTTTAAATTATGTACCTTGTTATTTACAACTTCCAATAATAGTATCTTTCGTATTCGTTGTACCGATTCTTGATAGAATAAAAACCCAGAGAGTTGTATCGATTAGTTTTGGACATTATACTCTGCACGTACGTATGAAAACTCAGCTGGTAGAGATCAGCTGTTATGCAGAGACTCAGATCTATTTGACAATCGAAATAAGCTCAAGTGTTGCCATGCTGTTATAATATTTGTTTAAGTATTATTATAAAGCTATAGAATATGTCGGTCTGAAAGCGTTAAGCCATGGGTTTCTTATTAAATTAAAGGGTACACCTATCAACGTTGATATTAATTGAGCTTAATGTGTAAGACTCTACATAACATCTCCGACAAGAGTACTTAAACTTAGTACACCTGTCTATCTCTCTTCGTGGAATACAGGCACCATGTTATATTGTTATCGTGTCTTAACTTTACAACAATAAGTGTAATTCTTGAATTTTATCTTACGAGTTATCCCATAAAATTGTTTTTAAACCTATCCCAAGCTGGTTCTGCGAACAACCATCGTATAACATAAATACGAACTTTAAATTAAGTTTATATTGGTTTTGGCCACAGTTGCTTACAAGTTTCATGTCTTCATTCATTCGATTATATTGTGAAATTGCTGGGTTCTTGGCAATTTACAGTTTAGTTCGCTATTACCTACGTCTTGGAGTATGGGGACGAGGTCATAGTAATGTGTATTCGTGTTTAAGAGGTAACTATACAGCTATAGGAAAATATTAGTCTTACAATAGACTATTGTGTACAAATGTTCTTTATACTTCCACCGAAAACTACCAATTCTTACTTTTATCGCCAATTGAAGCCGACAGTTACTGGAGGTTAGTTCCAGTATAAGTACAATAAAAGTCCTTTAATTTTTACTGTATCAACTCCTTTCAAGTCATTGCCACTTTAACAAAAAACTTGAGAGATAGAATTTACATTTATATGTGGTTTTTCTAAAATGGGTATATATATATATGGCATTACTACAAGCAATTGCCATTAGAACTTTGTAATCTTTAGTTAACTGATAAAACTGTTTTACATACAAACCGGTGCAGCGGAGTATACCGCTATGTAAAAAAGTTCGCAAATAAATAAATTTGAAAGTTTGGAATGCAGTTGAAACTACTCGGAATTTGCAAGTTAAAAAACGGTAAACCAGTTAACCAATATACTACTCGTCGGACAGCATCCAACATACCGACAACGTTGTACCTGTCGCATCGCCCACATATCGCCCGTTCCCGCCACGCGTCCGCCGCCATTTTCCAAATTGAAATAAAATTGCATCGCCCATCGGCGCGAAATTAAGAGAAAATTAAATTTAACGCAACACGAATGACGCGTGACGCGCGAGTAAACATTTAATTTCTGTATTGACATTGATGGATTGGTAGACAGCGTTTTCTTATTGTACGACCTATATTCGAGAACATTCCGTGATAATTATTACTTGCAATGCCAGAAATATAGTGTAACTGTTATACACTTGAGGTGGCAAAAATAGTAAATAGTTACAACGGTGACCTGACTTACTAGACACGTACGTGCTTTTGATTGCAACGTCCGTGGTTTCGATTCCTATGAAGTGCGAATATTTGTTTGCATAAATAGTTTATTTTCATTAATCTCATTCTAGTATTTACGTATAATATCTTTGTACATTCACTAAAAAATGTATTTACCCTAGTATCTATTTTCGTATATTAAAATTACTCGTATTAAGAGCTATGCTTAGTTGGGGTCTAAGAAACATTGTGAAATATGTTCCAGAAAAATCATTAACGCTGTAACTGTAGTAGTGTTAGAAGAACATCTGTCCTTTCGAATAAGTCCTGTTAAAATCATGGCATAAAAGTAATTGCACACTGCACAGTTGATGGGCTGCGTGAAGCAATTCCTTCGGGGTCACCTTGATAAGTTTAAAAAAAAACATTGACCTAATTGAAATATTAGGTTTAAAGACATTTATTCCCATATAAGATTTACATCAATTCCATGTGAACATGACCATTAAAAATATTAATAGTGTTCATCGACACAAGGATATAAACATAAGAAATTCATAAAGACGACAACATAACAAATTTGCTCCCTTAATCGGCTCTTATGACACCCACGGGATGAATAGGGGTGGTCACACTCGGTATTCCTAATCCGTCACCACACGGATTCTACCAACACCCACTCACTTATTATTTGTAATAAAAAAACGATATGTCATGTTTCTATCTAACAATAATTTTAAAGGTATCTTACATTTTTGTATTTTGTTTAAACATCGCTTTAAAGAAAATATTTAAAGTCTTTACAATATCTTATTAACAACTTTATAATATTACTATCGAACAGTAATTATGTATTATTTTAAAACTCAAATAAACCTAAAGACCATAGTTACTTTTGAATTGGAAGGCAAACCATGAGAACATTAAATACCAATAAAAATTTCAAAACCAATTATTAAGACCCAACATTGTAGTCGAACCAGTTCTCATTAGATTATAATAAACAATTAAAACTTTATATCTTATAAAATAAAGAGTTTTAATGTCGAATAAAATTTTTACATATTTCCCAACGCCTTAAATTTACTTTATAGTTGTCTCTAAATTGCAAATTTAAAGGCTGCAAGTTGCAAATGATTGCGTATTTTGTGGGCTGATAAAAAATAACTGTATGCAGATCAAACTGCGGCTTAGTTATTAAACAAATTATTACTATATTATCGGCACTTTTTACTCGCTTTATTTCTCAGTCTGCTACAAAAACAAAACAAATTAGTTGAATCAATCAACTAATTAAAATATTTTCGAACATCTGACAGCGCCATCTAGATTCAAACTAAGCAGAGCTTGTACAATGAAAGCTAGATTGACTGATAGGATACTTAGATACTTTTTTTTGTAAATACTTACATATCATATACATATAAAACATACAATTCACTATTACTACAATACACACATAGAAAATATCCAAACTCAAATTTTTGCAGGTCATACAAACATTTGGTCCGACTATCATCACCATTTTCCTGCAATTTTCCCAAATCTATCTGTAGTCGCCACAATTTGTACCGTTTTTTTATGGTGGGATGCCATCGACACCTACCCTTGGGAATGTTATTCTATTCAGATGGGGCAAAGAAAGAAGATAAATTAGGTAGAAAAGAGGTAGGTAAGGAAAACGAATAAGTTTCAAAACAAAACTCTATCCTATTCTCTCATTATTCTTTCCAAAGTTCTTCTATTTTATAAGTCAAACTAGTTTAATTTCACCACAGAACCATATTTATGTCAGACTTTGGATTTTACGTCTTTCTTTATTTTCTGTAAAGACAAATCCCTTTTTGTACCATCTCTCCTATATAGCTTGGCAGCTCTTTCTTCATCTACGTCTGTTACAACTATTTCACTTCTAGAATTATATTATATTTTTTGATCATTGGAAGTATTTTTATGTGGTATAGGGCGCACGAGATGCCGGGTCACGAACTCAAGAGATATACATGCGTTGCCATGCGTTACATTGCGGGTTTCATCTGCCTCACTTGGTGAAAACCATCGAAAAAATGAGTGAGTTCAATGCGGTCTAAACGGGACATACCTATGTGCCGAAGCATGGCTGTCTCACGTTAGAAAGCATGATTATCAGTCACCACATCATCACATCAACAGCCTTTAATAGTCCACTGCTG
Organism: Arctia plantaginis; assembly: GCA_902825455.1. Classification (NCBI taxonomy): domain Eukaryota; kingdom Metazoa; phylum Arthropoda; class Insecta; order Lepidoptera; family Erebidae; genus Arctia; species Arctia plantaginis. The sequence goes on from CADEBD010000422.1 coordinate 18,058,582, forward strand.
GGTATAGGCCTCTGCTTAGAAAGGAGGTTTTGCCTTACTATACCACTCGTGCCAGTCGGGTCGGTATAGGGACAAAGCCAAGTCAAGTTTTCCTTCTCTTTGCAGTGTTGTTGTCCTGATGAGCAACACTCATAGAATGAATAGGGGTGGTGACATTCCGTATTTTTAATTCGTCACCACGCGGACGTCAGATGGATAGGAATTTCATTACGAGCAGCAACCTATGTTACTCCTCATCTTAATAACTTCAGACAATTACAATGTTGTAGTTTATTTTATAGCTAAAAGATTAAAAATTGTTTTCAGTTGAATGCTTCATCTGAAAACAATTTTTAATCTTTTAAAGAATTTCATTTGTTCTCAAGAATACATACGTGTTAAAGCTAAGTTCGTAGAATACTTAAAAGTAAAGTTTTTATTTCGAACAAATATACATATGTCTGTTTCAAAATTGTATAAATATTTATCGATTTTTAAAAACATCATAAAATCGACGATTTACGATAAACGAAAGCAACTACCATCTGATTTACGTTTGCTGTATCAAAAAAATTAAATTCGCGACGCCAATTAAAGTTTTTTTTAAGTTCAATTAAAACGGTAGCATTTTAGTGTTGCGTAAGACGAAATCGCGTAATTAACCGACGAATTTACGCAATACGATCGCGTCTGATAGCGGGTAACTTTGGTGGCTTAGGTTTTAAGCTGCGAGCGATCAACATCACGTGTTTATTTTTTGTCCTCATCTCTCCTAAGAAATATATTCCTAGTGTTTGAAATAACTAGAATTTTGAAGTTTTCAATGCTGGTAAATAATTTGGATCTCTCTCACTCTTGGATCAGATTCTGAAATGATTGTACTATGTTCATTCCATGAAAACTTTCAAACTAGAACATCCAAGCTTTATTCTTTATTCGCTTCCCTTAACAATTCTTACAAAAAAGGTATTTCAGTTTTCATATTTCTGCATAAACTTTGTTTAATTTTTTCATTAGTCAGTGTGAACATAAATTTTAGTATATTAAATCGTAAAATGTTTTAAAGTGCTAAGTAATTAAAGTAATTCTGAAAGCGAAGAGTATAATAAATTTTATAAGTAACAAGTGTGGACATGTTAAAGATTAGGGTGGAAACTTAAGACGTATGTATGCGGTCAATTATAGAGAGGCCAACTAATATATTTAGGTACCCTTTTTATGTTTTAAATAACTGCTATCGCTTATGAATTCAAGTTCCCTTCTCCGCATCCGATACTGTATTATATTAAAAATTAATAACCTTACCTTGTAATCTGAAATCTTTACTTATTTCGTGTAAGCTGTACGTGATATAACATATAGTATAGATATTATTGCGGAGGGATGAGGAAAATGTGACGAAGAAAGGGTAAGGTATGGCAGTTGAAGAGAACGAGGGAAGAGGAGACTAGAGAAAATAATAATAATAACCTAACACATCTAACACACGGCTGTCTGATCCCAAACTAGGCAGAGAAACATACTTATATATTTCTAAATACATACATATTATAGACAAATTACACCCAGACACAGAACAAACGATCGTGCTCATCACACATATATTTGTCCTGGGTGGGAATCGAACCCACGACCGCCGGTTTAGCAGTCATGGTCACTAACCGCTATAACTAGACCGCTATAACATTAACTATAACTAGACCCGTCAAAAGTTGGATGGACTGTGGGAGTAAGGATATTGCTAGGAAGGGAGTAAACAGTGAGATGGCGATGGCGAATAGAATGGAAGGAATGGAGTAGAATGGAAGAATCATACTTACTGCACCGACCCCAAGTAACATTGGGATAACGATGGTTAGATGATGATATAGATATTATTCACCTCGATTAAATTAGGTTAAAATAATAAAAAAAGTATGCTTTATACGCTCATAAAGTTCCGCTTCGAAGAAGTACTTCTCTTACATCATTAGTATGAATAGAGCCTCCTAAAAATGGGAATGTTTATGCATGTATTCATAATTATATATGTATGTATGTAAGTGTAGGAATTCGTGTATATGTAAGTGTAATTATGTATGTAAATATTAGTTAATATACGGCCATTGTAATTGCGTAGTCCATCTAAAGGTTGCCGGAAAGAGATCGCAGACTGCGATAAGCCCCATTGACAAGACTCTTCGTTTCACTGTTTTTTTTTATCATCGCTTGTATCCTAATTATGGTGTGCAATAAAGAGTACCTAGATATATATCTATCTAACTCCGTGGACTTTCTATTAGTAATCCTAGTCTTATAACTAAATTAAATCTGTGGAACAACACGCACAACCAATCTGTGGAACGAGTTATCGTCTGCGGTATTTCCAGACCGATACGACCTTCAAACCTTCAAGAAAAGAGCGTACTCCTTCCTAAAAGTTTGTGACTCCTGAGTTGCAGCCGATCATGGGCTGCGATGGTTACTTTTTATCAGGTGACCCGTCTGCTCGTCTGCCTCCTCTAATATAAAAAAAGAAAAAATATAGATATCTCTACGTATAAAAATAACGTGTAACTTATTCAACCCAATCCCATTACTAATTTCGTCATAGTGTCAAGTTGAAATCTGTCCCCGACTATTAAATTTATCTTACAAATTGTTAAATTCTCAATTGATAGAAAATCGTGATAAAGTTACAGTAACATCGATTACCAGAGCCCGGGTGTCCTGTATGTGTGGTCTAGCTAAGCCCGCGCCCCGTGGCGAACCATTCATTGGCACTCATATTGCACTTTATCTTATAGTTCCAACCCCGTCTCAGACTGTATTAAATGATTAAGAATGGTTTGAGATTCATTTAGGTCAAAATCATAAATGGATTTTGGTGCAATTTGTCTGCGTTTAAATCATTAAAACTAATAATATTCGTTCTTTATACGTTTTTTTATCGTGTTCGTGTTTTTTATGAGATACTTCTAATGATTTCCTCACTGATTAATATTATTAATAAATAAATAACAAAATCTACACCTCAAAATTATATTTAAAATGATATCACATCACTTCACATCAACAGCCTTTAATAGTCCACTGCTGGACATAGGCCTCTCCTTAGAAAGGAGGTAAAATGATATACAGTAACTTATTTTAGTTACTACAATTCTTATTATGTGTAGTTAAGTTTACTTAATATTATAACTCTATTTTGTTTTACGTAGTGTAGGACGCCCTCAGGCCAGGTGGAGTGATGATTTGAACAATATGGCTGGCAGGAGCTGGATGCGAGAAGCCCAAAATCGATCTAGATAGATCTAGACCTATGTCCAGTAGTGGACTGCGAAAGGCTGATGATGATGATGATTTCGTAGCTATAAGTTCAATCTTAGACTGCATCTGCTAGATTTCAGAATCAGACAATATCTCGTTTATTTTTTTATCTTCTTTAACCAACGAGAACTGGTTATAAGTTTTATCTGTCTTTTATGAACTACTAAAAGAACTAACAAGACTGGCGTTACTTGTGATTCTCTGGCGAGGGTACTCTTACTAACTCCATTACTGAACAGCTACATTCTCTTCAGAATAGTGATAACTCACTCGACTGACAGTAATTTAAGCAGAAGTCTCCAGAGCCCAACCTCTCACAAGTAACTATTAACATACCGACGCACGACAGTCTTCTACGAGTACAAGTAAGCTGGGGCCTTAAAGCATCGAATCTTTAACAAGATTGTCAATCCTTCCCCAATTCATCTCCTCGTAAATCAACCTTTATCTTTCTTTCAGTATAAAGCGGGGTGTTGACATTTAAGACAAAATAAATTCATATACAGGCGACATCAGCGTTAACTCGCCGAAGTACAAAAGTTGCCGGCGATTTTTAATTTCGCCACACAATCAGTGTTCAAGAAAATTGACCGATAAATCAGACGATGTGCTGTCGAATAATTGGTTATTTAAATTTGAAACTGCCTTAAGGCCGCGGTGGAGTTTTTGTCTGATTTTGATGCACTTTGTAGAGTTATTGAAAAAATGCCGATTACGTAAATCTGATATAGGCGATTAAAGATCCTCATTCTGGAATCCAACCATTAGCATTATGCATACATTACACATACACATGCATTATACATTCACTATCATGTAACCTTCTTGAACTATTAATTTTTAAATTGTATTTTAGCGTATGTTTGTAACTTTCAAGATTAATACAGCACAGTAAAAAAGCTTCCGACGAATCGAGAACCTCCTCGTTTTTTGAAGTCGGATAAAAATAACAATAATATATATATAATCTATATGTATATAGTCGTATATAAATTTTAAATAATATTTCGGACACAATGCCATCTAGTTTTAAACTAAACAGAACCCACCCAAACGCCGAAACAAATATTTACAGATCATACAAACATTTGGTACGACCCGAACCCGAGACCTCAGCACAGCAGTCGCATACGCTGCCAGTCAGGCAGTCTAAAAACAGGACTACATAAAAGAAAAACAGATAATCACGTGAATGATCTTATACTTATGACATTTGTAGAAATGTACAATGGTCAGTTGGTGTCCCTGTGCTTGTAGTTGTTCATATGTGGCATATGTATACAGATCTTAGTCTTCTAGACTATCCGAGACTTACGGTATTCCTTACTTTAGGTCTTTCGCCCTATCTATTGTCCGTGTGGTGACGGATTAAGAATACAGATTGTCACCACCCCTATTCATCCCGTGGGTGTTGTAAGAGTCAACTAAGGGAAAAAACTACGCAGAACAACCACACTGCAGAGAGAAGGAAAACTTGACACAAACCCTATACCAACCCGTTTGGCCAGCGTGGTACAGTAGGCCAAAACCTCCTTTCTGAGGAGAGGCTTATGTCCAGCAGTAGACTATTAAAGGCTGTTGATGATGATGATTGATGATTTTCCTGATCTTCTTTTGTTTCGTTCAAAAAACATTATATTTTCAAGAGATGACGTTATACAGACGGTCAAACTGAATTAGGAAAGAGTAGAAAAATAATGATAATGATTTGTAGAAATAAAGAATTTATAGCTTTTTTGAGTTGTTCGTACATATAATGTAGGTCGTTATTAAACATGACGACAAATCGACTTTTCCTTTTATTAAGAATCGTTGTACTGTGTCAAAAATATCTCCTAATACCCACGTGACACGTCGCATCGGCCATTGTTGCAGGACGCTACTAAAGACATCAATTGACAAGAAATTGCTTTAGCCACGCGTTTAAGAAACTACAAAATAGAAATAGTTTACTATTCGAATCTCTTGCTGTTCTAGTTTAGTATTTTAAAACAAATATATGATACACTATACCCTAAACAAGTATCTATGCAATCATACCCAAATCAGAGCACAATCGCCCCAGTAATTAGATACTCGTATCATAACTGTACGTTTGCAGTTCTCTCGATCTAGATCTGGTGACGTCACCTGCGCATGCGATTATAAACGTGTGTCACAATGCGCTTAGTCATGTAATTGTGCTTTCAGGCTGCGGTGCTTTTTAAGTGAACACCTGTGGCTTTGTTTGCTAAAAAGTCTATTTTCTTGCCGGCTTTATTGAATATATCTGTTAATGTCGCTTACCTCCTTATAAAGTCTGACTGTTATTATGTTTACTAAAGTACTATTGCAAGTATAAAAATTAACACAGTAATTTCTATTCTTGCAATACAAACTCAATACCAGAATATACATTTTGTACAGCAGATTACTTCTCCAATCAGAACTTCCAGAATTAAATCCATAATTATTGTGAAAGTGAGTGTGTTTCTTTGTTTGTAACGCTTTCACGCCTTAACCACTAATTTTCAATTTTTTTTTGAAATGGAAAGCTAATGCTAAGCTATCATTAAGTAACATAGTCTACTTTTTACCGCGATAACCGACATACACGCAGGCAGAGCCGTTGGCAAAGCTAATATTTTTCAAAATACATATTTAGATACCAACTCACCAGTATCCTCGAAAGAGCAAGCTAAGGCGTATTAAATACTCAACAACATAGGTCTCTCCTTAGAAATGAGGTTTTGGCCTACTATGACGAGTGACTACGACACACCACCCTGCCGCAAACCCCAGTAGGGTGACGGCCCGGGAGGGTTTCCACACGCAAAAAAAAAAGTGTTTTTTTTCAAGTTTTCCTTCTCTGCACAGCACAGCACTGCAACTGTTGTCCTGCGTAGTTTGTTCCCATAGTCGCCTCTTACGACACCCACGGGATGAATAAGGGTGGTGACACTCCGTATTCTTAATCCGTCACCACAAGGACAATACTGAATAGGAGTTGTAAAAGAGGATACAATTGGTTTTTAATATGTTTAAAATTTAGCATCGACGAGATTAACGTCTAAAAGAACAATAGGAAAGTAAAATGTTAAACACACAATGTTAGGACATAAACAAGCATGTGCAATTTGTATATCACTTTGTTTCCACACAGCATACAGGCAGTAATTTTATCATTCAAGTCAAAATGATCGTAATCTAGGGCTGCGTGGGCGGCGCTCGCTCGTTGATTTATCAATATTGGCTGCTATAAGCTAAGTAGGTGACCTCTGTCGATCAAATTGTATCATTTTGATTGACGTCATTTAAATATCAACTTTTTTTTAGTATGCGGTTAAATCGATTGTCGATAGAGATGACTTTTATTCTGTAAGAAAAATCGAAAAAAATGTGTTACACTATTTTTATTGTGGAAAGAGTGGTCCAATTTTTTAAGTATCATGTGTAGCTGACAAAAAATGGATTTAAATGAAAAACTATTGATAACATTTTTTCTTAGCAAAAGCTTTATCTATTGTTGGTGCGTATTTTAAAACATTATAAATTTCACTTCACTTTCAATGATTTTGTTTTTTAATTTTGTGTGTAGAAATTTTCGGACAAAATCTAGATATTCAATTAACATCCTCTGTGTTAATTGTCATAGTTACGTTCATATGGCATAATGGCATCTCAATAGCGTGTCGATGGAATGACACAGGTCTGTTCATTTGCACTCTATATAACAAAAACCACTGTAATACCGCTCGATCAGTTTTGCTTTTTAAATAGTAGAGATAAGTACCTCACAGATAATCACAGCTAGAGTGTGCTTTATTCCTCGCACAAAGTTGTAATTCTAGAGGTAATAAAGGAAGTGCTATACAGTCAATGTCACTCAGGGCAAATTGTAATACCACAGTAAATATTTTTTTTATCTCTATTTTCTCTTGCAAAAAGTCAACAAATGTATGTTGTTCCAGTTGCTCTCTGCTGTGGGAGCGTCCACATATCCGTTTGACATATTAGTGATGAAAAAATACCAAGTCTTCGGTACCTTTATCTGTTGAATCTAAAGTATCTTTGCGTTGTTTTTTTTAGGAAGTCATTTGTGTTGTAGCTCATGTTATTGGAACGGCACACGCCTGTAGCATTCTCTTAAAAGACCACCAGGGGAGATGCATCCTGATTCTGGTACTTGTCAGGTACGAGGTTATGAGAAAGTAGAATGAAAAAATGCCTTACGAATGTGGCTTATTATGTAGAAATATATTAAAATAAAATGTTTTTAAGACCAGATACATTATTTTCAGGTTACGATCATTATAGTGCGGCGGGACCATTAAGAGTTGCGATTGTAGTGTAGGAATTCACAGTTTTGGTTCCCGATCGGTCCTCATTTACCCATGACTAGGTTTCTCTTGCATTGCTTTAGGCGACTATAATATGTATCTGTTTTGAAGATGTATATATTTTGCCGTGCTTTTGAGCAAATAATGAAATCATGCTTAGTTAGATACATCATAAGTTTCCCCTCTGTCTAAGATGTATTTCAAAACAATTTGATTAACTCATCTACCTAATATAAATTAGCAGTAAATGTGGGTACCTCTACTTCTATCCGACAAAGCGATGCGTATCACCATATCGAAACGAAGTAGCTTCCATATTACAGAATCCGCATCAAACAGAAGCTCCCACAGCGGGGTACCGGAGATGTGCTATGCGTAATTCATTCGATATTTTTTCCTATAAAATATGGTATTATACATGAAGCAGAAGTTGTTCAGGGCGATTTCATTATCTGCTGACATATTCTTGTATAATTGAGGTACTTAAGAGTATGTTTAAAAGGTTAAATAATCTCGTGTTAAGTTTTCAGTTACCAACTTATCGTAGCTAAGACTTTTTAGTTTTTTGTTTGGACATACATGGACATACAGTTAAATACATGATCATAATATAGTAAATGGGAAGCCTAATTAGTTATTGGCAAGATGTTTTACTATTGGCCATTTATTATATTCGCCTTAAATTATAAACCGGGTTAAGCAATTTTTTCGTTGCCTTTTACTGAGTGAGTGAGGTTACCGGAGTCCAAATCCCCCCTCTCGCTGATTCGAGCGGGAGGGACTCCAAGGGCGGCAATGCCATTGTGACTTTTGAGTTGCAGGTGGCCATGGGCGGCGGTAGCTGCTTACCATCAGGTGACCCGTCTGCTGGTTTGCCCCATTATACCATAAAAAAGGCAACGTTTAGAAAAATAAAAGAACTCGTGATATGCTACTAAAAAGTTACAAATTATTGCTACGATTGTAACAAATAATATTGACTGCACGGATGGCGTAGTGGTTTAAGCGGTCGCCACGCCGCTTCCTACTGCGCCGAGCGTTGTGGGTTCAAATTCAACATGGGATGACACTTTGTGCGATCCACAAATTGTTGATCTGATTCTGGGTGTTCTTAGTGTCCGTTCATGTATGTTTGTAAAGTCCCCCGCGACACAGGATATATTCCTAATGCGGTAGTTATCTTTAAAAAATAAATTAAATAAATAGCTAAAACCCAATTCACAAGCCTAATAATTATATTACGTATTACTGGCATGAATGGATAGAAATATTTCTAAAGTAATATATTTTTATGATGACCGACCCGACCCTTCGATCAATTTATTCGATCGTAGTGAAAAGGGAACCTGTTGAGAGCCCACTTACCTACCTACTCACTAACAAAAACTTTATTATACTCGGTTTATTCTTTTCGAAATCGAATTATATTCGAAATCGGTTATATTTAAGCTTAATTTGTGGAAGCCTGATCATCCCCTGTCTCTTTAACGATATAGGTCTACTCTCACTATACTTTCTACCCTGGGAGAGCCATGCTTCGGCATGAATGGGCCGGCTCAACCAGAGTGATACCACGGCCTCACAGAAAACCGGTGTTAAGCAATTCTTTCGTTGCCTTTCACTGAGTGAGTGAGTTTACCAGAGCCCAAATCCCCCCCTCCCGCTGACTCGAGCGGGAGAGACTCCAAGGGCGGCAACGCACTTGTGACTTTTGAGTTGCAGGTGTCCATGGGCGGCGGTAGTTGCTTACCATCAGGTGACCCGTTGTCTCGTTTGCCCCCTTATACCATAAAAAAAATACTTTAATCAGATACTTAACTATCTTGTCTTCATCATCATCATCTCAGCGAAAAGACGTCCACTGATGGACATAGGTCTCCCACAACAACCGGTCCTGTGCTGCCCTCATCCAACGACTCCCCGTGACCTTCGCAGCCGCCACTCGAGAACTTTATGGCTCCATTGGCCATCGTTTCTGCGAGCAATAGATAATAAAAAATAAACAGATTGATTAAATTAATCGCGTAAATTAACAATTTACGTTAAAATAGCGTAACGCGGTAGCGTGGAATGAATAACGCACGGATAATCGATTAATTTCGATCGATACAATCGGATCGAGTTCGCCAGACACTTTGTTAATCTTATTCAATTAATCTGGACATCGCGTCGCTCTAGCTGGGGCTTAATCGTCGTAATTGCTAACTGCTTTATAAACTAGATGGCGGGAGAAGTGATTTAGAAATGTTTCCTACAATTTTTTACATAGGTTAGTATTCGGTGGTTTGTAGATTTTGTATTGTTCTCCTTTAATAGCAATTGTCGCAAGATGGCTGGCAGGAGCTGAAACCGCTGGGTCTAGAAGCATGAAATTTTGCACAAATGTTTCTTAAATGACGTAGGTGTGCCCTAAGAAAGTATTTTTAAAAACTCCACCTTAGGGGTGCAAAATGAGAGTTGGAAATTTAAATGAAATTTAAATTTCATTTATTTTTGGTAGTAGCGTTTACATACTCACAGTAAATACTCTTTATTAAGTCGACAGAAGAGGAGGTGGTGTTGCTATTTATCTCCGCTGCTCAATCTCATACAAAATCTTAGCGTCTTCCCCTCCCTCCAGTTCTGCATCCGCAGAATACCTTTTCCTTGAGGTTAGCATCAGTGGAGCCAAAACTCTTCTGGGCGTTGTTTACTGTCCCCCCAACGTTGACTACTTCTCCAGTCTCGAACCGATTCTGGAATCTTTAGGGTCCGAGTATGCACACCATATCATCATGGGCGATTTCAATACCGATCTCCTCGCTTCCAATTCCCCTCGATCCCGTAAACTCCAGGTCATCGAATCATCTTGTCTGCATGTGCTGCCATTGTCAGCCACACATCACAATATTAATGGACCTGACACCTGGCTAGACCTAATCCTAACTTCGACTCCGTCCTTTGTCCGTAGTCATGGCCAACACCCAGCTCCCGGTTTTTCCCAACATGACCTCATCTACCTCTCCTATGCCCTGAAACCTCCTAAGCACCGCCCTCAGTTTCGCCATATTCGCTGTTTCGGACGGATGAGTGAAGACAAACTACGCAGCGATGCCTTAAAACTAGATTGGAAGCCCCTGATCGAGGCGGCTACAGTGGACGACAAGGTTCGCATTTTTAATAATTTAGTAATTGACCTCTATGACCAAAACGCTCCAGTCGCAAAAATTAAAATTAAACGCTCTCCTGCTCCCTGGATGTCAGTGGATGTCCGTGAGGCAATGAGATGCAGAGACAAAGCGTTCCTAAAATTCCGGAAAAACAGGAGCGAAGCAAACTGGTCTCTTTATAAAGTTGCAAGAAATCGGTGTAATCAGGTGGTGCGCAATGCTAAACGCTGCCATATTATTCAAAACCTTAATTATTCCTCGCCTTCCCAAATCTGGCGATTCCTTGGTACCTTGGGCACCGGTAAATCCGGGAAAAGTATCTCTTCAACGACCTTTGATTTGGATGACATTAACCGACATTTCACCACTCTTCCGCAATTTGATCACCAAACAAAGTGTCTCACCTTAAAGTACCTGGCTGACCTTCCTCGCCCAAATATTAATTCCTTTCAATTTTCTCCAGTTGCATCAGATGACATAAAAAAGATAATCCTCTCCATCAAGTCCAACGCCATGGGAAGTGACAACATAAACCGTCGTATGATCACACCTATCCTCGAACTTCTCCTTCCTGCGCTTACGCATATAGTGAATTATTCACTCGATTCAGGGACTTTCCCTTCACTGTGGTGCAGTGCTTTTGTAATACCTCTCCCTAAGGTCTCTAACCCTACCCTTATAAATCACTTACGCCCAATTTCCATACTTCCCTTCTTATCCAAAGTGCTCGAGACGTGTGTACATCAACAGTTATCATAATTTATCTATCGGAATAATTTACTAAGCCCTTTTCAATCGGGCTTTAGGCCTGGCCATAGCACAACTTCTGCACTCCTGAAAGTGACCGACGATATTCGGGCAGGAATTGAGGACTCCAAAGTTACCGTGTTGGCTTTGATTGATTTCTCAAATGCTTTTAACACCGTTAGTCACAATGTCCTTCTATCTATCCTTTCCTATCATATGATGTCAGCTGATGTACTGGAATGGTTCTCTTCATATATTCGAGGGCGCCAGCAAACCGTCCGTGTCGACGAAGCCACCTCCATATGGTGTGATCTTGACTCTGGTGTCCCCCAAGGCGGCATTCTCTCTCCACTATTATTTTCTATTTTTATCAATCTCATCACTCAGAATCTTCAATGTGCGTACCATCTTTATGCTGATGACTTGCAACTTTACTATAATGCTGCTGTAGATAATATATCGGAGGCTATTGCCATGATAAACGGCGACCTGGAGACTATTAGCGGTTGGTCCTATAGGTTCGGTTTGACTGTGAACCCCACAAAGTGCCAGGCTATCATCTTAGGCAGTCCACGTATGACCAGAAGGCTAGATCAAGAAAAACTACCATCCCTAGTATTTAACGGGTCAATCATTCCCCTAAGTTCTACTGTGAAGGATTTGGGACTGTTCATTGATTGCAACCTCAATTGGCAAACCCAGGTTACTAATGTCAGCCAGAAACTTACAGGAACCCTGCGGGTGTTATACCGACTAAAGAATTTTTTACCTTCCGAGATTAAAGCGATGTTGGTACAAACTTTAATTTTTCCCATTATAGATTATGGTGATGTGTGCTACTACGACCTGAATGCAGATCTCCTCAACAAATACGACCGTCTTCTTAATAACTGCATTCGATTCATTTTTAATCTTCGTAAATATGATCATATTTCCTCCTTTCGTCTTAAATTAAATTGGCTCCCAATTCGTCAGCGTCGTCATCTGCGGGCAGTAACGACTCTCTACACTATTCTCAACTCTCCTAACTCGCCTACATACTTGACATCCTTGTTCCAGTTCTTGTGCTCCAATCATAACAGAACCCTTCGCTCTACAAATAATCTTCTACTCTTATGCCCTGCCCACACTTCTGAGTGTGTTCATTCTTCCTTCCTCACTCAATCTGTACTTCTATGGAATGCTCTTCCCCAGGATATCAGAATGGCGACCAGTCGTAATTCGTTTAGGGCGAAGGTGCGGGCTCTTCTTGACCGGAATGTAGCGGAATCATCACAAATATGATACCTTATATATTATGGTATATATGTATGTGTATATATATAAAACAATATATATGAATATGAATGTATGTATTCTTGTATGTATACGTTGGTATTTATATATTATTTCATTGCTTTTTGCTCAGTATTGCTATCATTACTTCTTTTCTCAACCAAAGGGTAGTGCACCTCCACACTCATTTCCACACCACCCTAAGGTAGACTGGTAGAGAATGCCTATGGCATTAAGTCCGCCATTGTACTTATGTGCATAAAGTTGATAAATAAATAAATAAAGTCATTAAAATATAAATAGTAATTTTTCATAACTACTAGTTATAAAGTGGTGCAAGTTTGTATGGGGATTATACATATACCTATAATCTTGATTCATTATAATAATATAATAATAATAACTTCACACATTTTCACACATGACCGTCTGATCCCAAACTAGGCAGAGCCTGTGCTATGGTAGCCAGACAGGTGATAAACATACTTATATATTTCTAAATACTTACATATTATAGCTAAATTACGCCCAGACTTATTACAAATGATCGTGCTCACATCATCACAATATTTGTCCTGGGTGGGAATCGAACCCACAATTTCCGGCTTAGCAGTCAAGGTCAACCATCCAAAATCGATTTTGGGCTTCTCGCATCCAGCTCCTGCCAGCCATCTTGCGCAAATCCTACACCAACGGTCGTCGGTTCTGCTGCTAATATGGCCAGCTCAAAGCCACTTCAGCTTGTGATCCTCTTTATATATTAATGGAATAGGCGTTTGTCTTCGAAGTCTTCTGATGGAAAGTGTTTTCGCATTTATAATACAGGTTATTATTTTACACACATGTCTCTTGTCGTAAGTTATTCGCATAGATAGGTGAAGTATTAAACGCTTCGCAATTTTATACAAATTCTTTATAGTAAACGTTGGGCCATTAAAATGGAGGTAGATTATTTATAATAGTTATACCTTACGAAATCCATACCAATATTATAAATGCAAAAGTGTTTGACTGCACGCTTAAACCGCTGAACCGATTTAAATGTAATTTGGTATAGAGATAGTCTTAGTCCCGGAAAAGGACATATTATAGTTTTTATCCAATAAATCATCCTTTAAGGGGGTGAAAAGGGGGGCGGAAGTTTGTATTGGGAATCAATCACAACTGAACCGATTTAAATGAAAATTGGTATGGACATAATTTGATTCTTGAGACATAGGCTACTTTTTACCGCGATAACCGAAGTGGACCGGGAGTGAACCGGGTGGACCGCGGAAAAAAGCTAGTGTATAATATATGCGAAAGTTTGAATAGATATTTGTTATTCGATCACGCCAGAACGACTAAATGAATCTGGATGTTTGTTACAATTATTGATCACAGTCTGTAATAGTTCATAGTCTATTGATTGATAAAACATAATAGTTAGGGGTGCCACGAATAAAGTGTACTCTTAGTATCTACATATTTCCAAACTACTTGAAAATTCATCATCACATCACATCAACAGCCTTTAACAGTCCACTGCTGGACATAGACATTTTTTTAGAAAGGAGGTTTTGGCCTAATATACCACGCTGACCAGACGGTTTGTGTCAAGTTTTCCTTTTTTATGCAGTGCTGTGGTCCTGCGTAGTTTGCTCTTTTAGAAGGCTCTTACGACACCCACTGAATGAATAGCGGTGGTAAAACTCTGTATTCTTAACCCATCACCACACGTATGGCATAGTTAAGTAAAGTGATAACTACAGTGAAAATTCAAATCAGAGAAATTCAGTAAACATTAGATAAAAAAACGAGTGTGCTTTAGACACCACGACTGAAGTAAAACTGCTTGGCTATGAGAGAAAAAAAGAAAGATAATGTGTGCTCTCACCTCTCTCTCTCTCTTGCCCCTACAGTAATGTACGAAACGTAACTCTCTCTCTTTCTATCTTCACTAACTTATATCTCCCTCTCAACTTCCGTTTGCCTCACCCGATCACACTTTTCGTAACGTTCTCGTCACGCATTCACCAGCTTACTCTCCAAGTCAAGCGTGCGTAAAGAAATTTGACTTCAAAATTCTAAAAACATAATAATTCTAAAATGTACTTTTTTTACGCATTGCGTGCTCCAAAGTGCTTGTGTGAAAGATCAAATGAGAGTAAATAAAACTCGTGAGGTAAGTATTCCGAAGCGAGAAAGGCGAGAGAATATAAGACTTTCAGGCTAAATCAACTTTTTTTTTTCAAAATGTTTTTTTATGGATTAGGGGCAAACGAGCAGACGGGTCACCTGATCGAAAGCGACTACCGCCGCCCATGAACTCCTTTAACTCAGGAGTCACAAGCAATGAATGTGGATCATTGGAAAATACTACTATTTTATGCGTCTAAGGCGATAAACTGCAATCAATTTTGGTCGCGTTAATGTTCAATGCTTATACGAGCTACAAGAACAACAGCATTTAGCTCATTTAACGGATAACAAGAACAGACTCCTCAAATAAATACATTTTCTTAGTTCTGTCTAGACTCATTGGTAAATTATTTCATACGTGCATATTTAAAGCTTTATAATAATTGACATTCTGGCTTATTTGTTATTTACTTTTTGACACATGAATGTTTTCTGGCCCTACACGATGATGTATACACTCATTAACTCGTCAAAACGCAAGTCGCGTGACGTGAAAATGACACGATTTACGAGCTTTAACACGCCGTCGGCTAACACGAGTAAAAAATATACTCGTCTTCTTTCAACGTGACAGCGAACTGCTCTAGTAATGTATTACATGACATCCGTGAGATACAGATTCTTTGTTTGTACACGAAATTGAAATTTTGTCCTAGACAACGTACTAATCCCACATGGGGCCAGTAGATTTGCGATTTGCATGTAGAGTTCTGAGTCAAACTATATTTGTGTCCATTAATCATTTATTAGTTCTGTTTTACAAACCCTTAAATTAATTATTTTTATTTAAGTAATGCAAGTGATAAATGTAATATATTGTACAATCATAATTGACTTCGGCGATTCTCTCGGTGGTCCAATGGTAGCGTATGCTGCTGTGCTGAGGTCTCATTAAAATGTTTGTATAATCTAAAAATATTTGTTTCGGAGCTTGGGTGAAAAAAAAAGAAGTATGTGTGCGATTTACTTCTGTTTTTGTAAAAAGATACATGTTATGCATAGAATACACCCAAACTACGAAACAAATATTTTCAGATTATCCATCTAGTTTCAAACTAAGCAGAGCTTGTACAAGCTCTGTTTAGTTTAAAACTAGATGGCGTTGATATTCGAAAAATATTATAATTATAATAAATTACTTCTTGAAAGGTCCGTGTGGTGACGGACTAAGAATACAGAGTGTCACCACCCCCATTCATCTCGCGGGTGTCGTAAGAGCCGACTACGGGAGCAAACTACACTGGACAACAGCACTACAAAAAGAGAAGGAAAACTTGACACAAAGCCTATACCAACCCGTCCTGCCAGCATGGTATAGAAGACCAAAACCTCCTTTCTAAGGAGTGGCCTATGACCAGCAGTGGACTATTAAAGGCTGTTGATGATGATGTTGATGACTTATTGAAATAAACCGCAATGAAACCGCGGGCGATAGCCTATATTCTGTTATAAATATTACAAGCTATGCACTGTCTAGGTCTTTATAGAGTTGTGTGAAAAAGTATAAGCAATTACTGTAAATATTAAATCTAAAAGTAATAAAAGAAATATTTCTAAACATCCATTCGCTTTACAGTTATTTTCATTTTTTAAATGTCGATTAATGTAACAAATGAAATAAAATCGATACTTGCGATAGATATCGAGGAGCGTCACTTATCGTTCAGATCGATGGATAGCTCGAATCAATTACTTATTAATGATCGGATGATCGGACGGTGTGTAATCATAGTTTCTTATTTGTCATTCAACAAAATTGTTTAACGGTATGGTACAAGTTATAGGTGATCTGAGAAGCAGCAAACATCAAACAGGTTAGAACAGAATGAAACAGGCTCTCATTAGCGATATTCCGGCAGGTCAAAGAATTTTAATGACACTTCCCGCTGTGTTCTTCAAATATACCCTTTATATTACTTACTATTTTTATAATTCCGAGCGTTTATGATTTTAGTACGTGCTAGCCATTTAGTAATATAAAAATTGTGGGTCTATACCTCGTTTCAAAGACGATAATCCTGTCTATTTCCTGACATTAGTATATATATTTACCTTAGTTATTATTTTGTATTAAATACAAGATAATAACTTGTAGCCGCTTTTCTTGTCAGGCGGACTACTCACCGGCTTACCCAGTGGAGAGATTCACGAGATTACCTCAGGGCGCCTTGTAGAAAAAGAAGTGTGTGTGCGTGTGGGAAACCTAAGGGACTCCTTAGAGAAAGACAACTTACACCTCAGTCACACATACATGTATATTTCCAAAAAAAAAAACAAAGTTACAATAAAAAAATAAAAAAAATAGTTGGTATATAAAAAAAACCCGCAGCGGCGCGCGTCAAGGCCGAGCTGATGCTGCTCGGAGCCTCCTCGTCTTCAATCCAGCAGGTCACTTCCACACCCGCCCGAGTCGGCTATTTATATTAGGTATAAAGGAAGGTTCAATATTGATATTAATAACATTAACAAGTAGTACGTAACCCTTGAATAAGGCTGTCCGCTTGCTTGGTGAGCCGCGTGACTGCCAATTTGCCAGTTTGACTGCACAGATGGCGCAGTGGTTTAAGCGGTCGCCACGCCGCTTCCTACTGCGCCGAGTGTTGTGGGTTCAAACCCCACATGGGACGACACTTTGTGTGATCCACAAATTGTTGTTCTGAGTCTGGGTGTTCTTTGTGTCCGTTTCATGTATGTTTGTAAAGTCCCCCGCGACACAGGATATATTCCTAATGCGGGAGTTGTTTTTGTAAAGATAAAGATAAAGATAAAAAGAGGGTACTGAGAAACTCGATTTCGCACCAGAAGGCCACAAACGAAAAAGCACGCCGTCTGAGACTGATTGTCTTGACCCGAAATCTGGAGCCCTACGAATGGATTAGCACTCATATAATCGACCAGGTTCCAGAAACAAATAAGTACAAGAAAATTAAGAATATACTCACCACAGGCGTGGGTACTTAGTACAAATAAAATATTACTAAGATGAAATCACCAGACAAACAAAATACTATTTAAGATCGGAAGACAAGAGTTAGCAGAGTGTCCCCTGTGGCTGAAACCCGGACTTATATATGCTCAGTTTGTGAACTTTCTAGAAAGAATCCCTACTTTAGTCATTTTAAACTGTCACTCAAATTATCAACGAGGTTAACACGAACCAAATCAAAAGTAACTCGCTTCCTACCATAACAGGATACTTTTAACACCAATACAATTTGTCAGGATAAATTCTTACTATGACTTACCAATAAAACAACGCCATCTAGTGGTCCGATGGCGGACGAAGAACATCGATACTATAGTTACAAACTACTTTGGATAAATCAAAAAAATGCGACGCGGGCAATAGGTATCGCTGTTTACAACTCCGTACGCAATACAAATATAATAAAAAAATAACTGTTACAAACTAATATAATAAATAAAAAAGTTGACTAGAAGAAAATGCCTATGGCATTAAATCCGCCTTATGCGTATTTGCAGATAGTTTAAAATAGAAAAAAAATATATCGTTTTGCGTACGGTAACGACCATAGATAGCTAATCCCACATCAACAGCCTTTAAATATCCACTGCTGGACATAGGCCTCTCTTTAGAAAGGAGGTTTTGGCCTACTATACCACGCTGGCCGTCTGGCGTCAGACGGGTTGGTATGGGGTTTGTGTCAAGTTTTCCTTTTATTTGCAGTGCTGGTGTCCTGCCTTGTTATGCTGCCCTTAGTCGTCTCTTACGACACCCACGGGATGAATTGGGGTAGTGACATTCCGTATTCTTAATCCGTCACTACACGGACAATGTATAGCTCACCAAAGTCTATTTATTTTACTTATTTATTTGCAAAAAGTTTAGGTTAAGTATTTGATGTATATTTTTACATTCTCTGAAAATATTTGGGATGTTCTTTAATATTTAATTCAGACAGGAAAACGACTATACCATATGGTACAGTATCAAAGGGGTCAATAATTTAATATCTATTCCAATTCAAAATTACAGAGCGTTTTTAAGTCGCGGTAGCTTACAACATGGACCACACGTCCTGTATTCTAACCGTGATAGATTTAAACAAACATTCGTATTAGTTAATGGTGAGAGGGAATGGAGGACAAAAAATATCATTACACGTGTAAGATGAGGAGGTGATAATTTCAATAATAACAGTATTTAGTTCCTATGGCGATGATAGGTGTTACAATTTAGACGTATTTTAGGGTTCTGGTTAGCTCTGAACACGTAGGTAAAATCTATTATCACGATTCGGATTGGGATTTTAGGGGTTAAAATAATGTATATCTCTTTTTTACATTTTAAGAGGAAATAACTTCACAAACTCTAATGTTTTATTATTTTTTAAATTCAGATTGCTTTAACTTAAACCAATTGAAAAATCTATGTAAATGTTTATTTTTAATAAGAAGCATAGGTATGGCGGATTACGTTATTCCTGAATGGGGTGAGACTAATCACTCTGAAAATGAATAGGTACATATGATAATCAACGTGTGTTCACCTTACAAACTGGCATTGCTTCGTATGTTGTAGGTTTGGATTCACAGTTTTTTTTTAAATATAATTGTACCACATTCACACAACGCCAACTAGTCCCAAAACTAAGCAGAGCTTGTACTATGGGTACTAGACAACCGATATAAATACATAAATACTTTTTTTTTTGTAAATACATACATATTACACATAGAAACACCCAGACCAAATCAAACATTAAAAGTTCATACACACAAATGTTTGACTTCAGTGGGAATCGAACCCGCGACCTTTAGAATAGCAGTCCGTTACACAAACCACCACGCCATCCGGTCATCTATCCGGTCTTCAGATGTTTGTACTTTTTGCCCATCATTCGTATACTCCTCACAAAACTTTTACTTCATCCCAAAACGTAAATTGTATTAAATGTAAAAGGAAATAAATACCGAACCCAAATCTGAGAACACTATCGCACTTGGAAACTCCCTACTTTCAAGAAGACGCTCCCAAAAAGAAAGTATACTCAGTAAAAAAACGAGAATTATGAGTTAACCTGCGGGCAGTGTGCGACTCAGCAACAAAATGTTGCATTCATAATTATCGATCAGTGTTGTATCGATGTTGTATCATTATATCGATGATTATAGACCTTGTTGATTATACGTTATAAAAGGTGTTTATTTTATGTATGATGTAGAACAATAACTTTTCTGAATGATAGTCATATTTATTAAAGATATACACAGTTTTAATCACGTTTGTAAATCGGATTCGGCGATCGCGACGCTGTTAGTTTTTTTTATAAAAACAAACAATATTTATTGTAAACCTATGAACAATATTGTTAGAGTATAAATAAAGCTACATATTACTTATAAATACCCGCAGCGTATAACTTAACGTAAGTTAAGGAACAAAATGTATTCATTTCATTTATATACTTAGCCCCAGTGAGTATGACGACATAGGTCACACATCTCACGGTAAACAATACGCACACAAATCATTGCAAAATTTTATCGACAGAGGCACATCACTGTCGCCAATTACAGACTCCGAGCGTGACGTTTATGTACTTTGCGCTCACATCAAACAATCCGCGTACGCTCAAAAGCTGCTAACACACCGAATTGACTTAATCGAACACAATTTTGACGCGTCCTGCATGCGAAAATCATAGTGGTGCTTTTCGCAGAATTTTTTATTGGTTTCGTCGGAAATGTAATCAAAACGTGCGTAAAAAATACTTAAAATGTTTATTCTTTTTTGTTTACCACAGTTGAATGTAAATATCAATTATTAGTACTTTAATTTATTAGTACCTTAGAAAAGAGGTTTTGGCCTACTATACCACGCTGTCCAGACGGGTTGGTATAGGATTTTGTCGGCTCTTATGACACCCACGGGATAAATAGGTGTGGTGACACTCTGTATTCTTAATCCGTCACGTTATTATCCGTGTAGGACAATAAAATAAAAAAACACCAAGACACAGAACAAATTATCGTGCTCATCACACAATATTTGTCCTAAGTGGGATTCAAACCCCCAACCTTCGGCTTAGCAGTCATTGTCACTAACCACTAGACCAACAGACCCGTCTAAAAACAAAATTATGATGTACTACGGGTCATGCAAAATATCCCCTATCCATTAACAAGAACATAAAAGAACGCACGAACGGTCGCTTAGCAGTTAGTATTGCTAACCACTCGCCCAACATGTCAGTCAATTATTATGTATTTCATTTATTTTCATTTGACATACATAAACAAAACATTAACCTTAATATATTAACTATGTGCGCTATTTGTTAACTGTTATTTTTATTGTCTTGAGTTATTGATCATTCTGATAATAAGAATTAAACTTATTAAAACCATCTTTATAAACGATAAAAGTATGTACATATTTATTTATTAAACGATTTTTTAGAGTTATTATTATAATGGATTATTAAGAATGAAGACTTTTAGTAACCATAAAATAAGGTAAATAACATCCAGTATTAAGGGTACTAACGCTTAATTTTTTTTCAGGTAAGACGCACCTCCCCTTCAGCACAGGTAAGGCAATACTTTTATTCATACAAACAATTATCGTAACTTGTACAGAAAAGTCATCAATATCGCATACAAAGCGAAATGTAATCGAAACAGTTTAATGAAAGACTCGTGCGCGGTTCGTTAGTATGCATGCGCGGCTCACCGCCGACATCTTGGGATTTATGAATGCTCGCGCGCCGCGTTCACATAATCGATATCGACATGCTAAATCAAAATCATATTGTCACCATCACTATGTGTCGTGTGTTATTTATTTAATAATTATTTTGCATTAAACTGTTTTCAGGATTAATTATTGTGTGGGTAGAAGTTGATTAAAATGAATTAAAAGTTAAACAAATAAAATTAGGAAGTTATAGGTATTTGTTGAAGTGGTGATTAAATGTAATTTCTATTAACACAAGTGGTAAAAAAAATTACGTACCTATATATACATTCACGTTATATTTTCATGAAGGGGTAGACAGAGTAGGCCTATTAAACGCTAACATTTTGCCGACTGTAATTTTAGTCCCATTTACGTCATAGGGACCAAGCCTATTCCCGTCAACCGGGTGCTCTAGGAACCAAAAGCTCTTAATTGTCCACTGCTGGACATAGGTCCCTCATTAGAAGGGAGGTTTTGGCCTACTATACCATGCTGGCCAGACGGGTTGGTATAGGGCTTGTGTCAAGTTTTCCTTCTCTTTACAGTGCCTTAGCCTCTTACGACACATACGGGGTGAATAGGGGTGCCGACACTCCATGTTCTTTATTCGTCACCACACACAATGTATATTGTCATGACTATACTGCCATAAATTGGAAAAGATCCTGGTCCCTCGGCTAGGTGCTATAAAACATGTTATATTTCAAAGGTAGGTGTTATAAATATGTAGGCATATTTACTAACTTAAGTGTTTCAAAATATCGTCTTACAAGTTCTTATTCTGCAATAACTAAACAAATTGTGCTATTAAACGCCAATTAACACCGTGCCACCATTTTATAATTTTCCTCAAAGACTATAATATGGTACAGGCATATACCTATGGTTCTTACATCCTTAATGCTATATTATCAGAAACCGAATCAACAAGAACCACTATCATACCAAAATATATTTTCTATACAATTTCACTGATAACTCACCATATAACAGTGCAGATATTTCCAATCTTCCCCGTTCTTTACCGTCCGTGACTCAGCCACTTAAATGGACAATTAAAACGCACTATATTATCACCCTAGCACTAACCAAGATAATAGCGAATAGAAAGCAAATAGAAATATTGCATAGCTTTTAATCTCAGCGAGCGGCGGGCTTCTGCATCTTGTTTCGCAAAGGTGCCGCTAGATGCCGCCACCAGCGCTGATTAGATGCGTGCGCGCAGGATTTACTGCCGGGGTGTGGACTATCGCGCACAATAAATTAGAAATTCGTTAGATAGAGACGTTCTTCGTAGTGAATGCCAATTATTCTGTGCGTTTAACTATCATCTGGTGCTTTTTTTGTAATGGTATTTGGAATTGTTGTTCGTGCTTTGGAACACATATTTTTGATCTTACTTGATAAGTAAAGTTTACAGATTTGTGGATTACCAGAACGCTTTTAGTACCTAACAGATAAAATTTGAACAACACTGATACTGAGTTAGACTTTAAATAATAATTTCTACTAGATTTCGCCTAACGGTTGAATTTCGACCATTTTGAATTTCTTGCTATATATTTATTGAACTCAAAACTACAGTTTTATGTAGCCCATTTTAGATCAGTTTTGATTTTATAGCATATAAATTTTAATTTTAATACTGAAACAAAACGCCTAAGGTTGACATTATTAAAGCATTTATTCGTACCTAAAACGGCCTAAAGGCTTATAAGCCATTTGGATAACTCCATTTATTTTTGATAAAGCTTAAATGTTCATTGGTCAAGCATAATGGAAGTGACTTCTCCGTTTCATTTAAATACTAAACACTATCAAACCTCCGGTAGCTTAATCCGTATTGATGCCTACTCGACATTTGATTAACTTTACCTTTTGACGTTATAAAAAAAACATCCTATTTTCCTTTAAGCAAAGGTCTTTATTTATTCCTGTCTTAAGATACACACAATTCATCTAGTTTAAGAGGCAGAGTTCAAATTCTCAATTATAAAATTTGGATATTATTATTACTGTTAGTTCTTTGCTACAACAGTGTCACTGGAAACCTGTGTTAGGCAATTTTTACATAGATTTACTAAGTCAGTGAAGTTACCAGGCCCTCAATTCTGCTATTTTAAAATTGTGTCAAGAGACTGTCGACGGAATGTCGTCGGAATAGCTTTGCACTTTTCCTATTCTACTAAAGAATATCGATATTTTAACCGATGCCTACGGCTTCTTTATATTCTGTCAATGGAATAACAGTGGCTTGTACGTTAACACTAAATAGCAGAATTGAGGCCCTGAGCCTAAACCTCATGTTGATTCTGGGGGAGTAGGCACATACCATCAGGTGACTTGTCTGCTCATTTGACCCTTTAAAATAAAAAATAAATGTTAAGTGCTGGTAATATATACTTTAGTAGACGAATACTATGTATCTATTTCTTACCTTTCACTCTACAACTTCTTCTTCTTCAGGTTTAATAACTCTCTTCGAAAGAAAGGAATGATGTGAGTGACTCTTCATAATATGCCTTAAATAAATTGATCGAACAATCTCCTTTCGTGTAATACAAATAAAAAATCAGTTTATGAGGAGCTTTGAGGCTGCTTCATACGCATAATATATTACATCATGTATCAAATCCCAAATAGGGGGGATTTGGGATTTGATACATGATGTAATATAGTATGCGTATACCTGCTGACTCGAGCGGGAGGGACTAGAAGGGCAGCAACGCACTTGTGACTTTTAAGAGACTTTTTTGTCCTTGAACGGCGGTAGTAGCTTACCATCAGGTGACCCGTCTGCGCGTTTGCCTCCTTATACCATAAAAAAAAAATGTCCTGAGTGCTAATCATTAGAGTAACAAACCCGTCCAATAAATGCACAGAGTTTGTTTGAAGTATGTTACGTTAATTGCTGTTTTATTACCGGCCTCGGTACTGGTAAGTGATGGCGGACAACAACACCCTGCCGTAAACCCCCGTGGGGTGACGGCCCGAGAGGGTTTCCACACGTAAAAAAAAAGTAGAATCGCTGATAATTATATAGATTTTCTATACTACTAAATGGATAATCAAAAACAATTATAATTTGTTATTGTTAAAAAAAAAAGAAACACCGCTGTTACTTGTAGGGTTACAAAGGAAAATTGTTAATGGTGAAAACGCACTGTTGCTGTGGTAGAGAATACCAAGTCTTTTCCAAAACAAATGCCGCCAGTCGGGTCACCTACTTTCTTCAAGTAATTTACTTTGAATAAGTTTAAGCACTAAAATCTATAATCATTCTCTAAGACTGGAAAATCTATTTACTATTCTTGTCATAAACCAAATTTCAATTTTCATTATCATCTCTTTTGTTTTTAGTGGGCTGATGTGGGTAAGTAGACGACTTCGGGGTTGCCACCACTTATAAAGATTACTTACGCATAAGTTCAATCACAAAACTAATTCGATTTAAGTGGGAAGACTTTGATTATTTCAAACTTTGGTTGGCCTATTTCTGTTAACTTTCTGGACGCTAATGTTTGTTTAAGCTTTTTCAATCAGTATATTGAATTGTGTCTAATGAAAGTTGCATAAGCCTGTGCCTTTAACTTTGACAAAGAAATATAATAATCTATCTTCATCATCAATAGCCCTTAACAGTCCACTGCTGGGCATAGGCTTCTCCTTAGAAAGGAGGTTTTGGCCTACTATACTACGCTGGGGAGACGAGTTGTTAAAGGGTTTGTTTCAAGATTTTCTTCTCTGTGCAGTGTTGTTATTCTGCGTAGTTTGCTCCCTTAGTCGGCTGTTACGACACCCACGGGATAACCAGGGGTGGCGACACTCCGTATTCTAAATCCGTCACCACACGGACACTATATAATAATCGATACTAATATAATAATAAAACTGAAGGGTTTGTTTGTTTTCGTTGAACGCGCTAATTACAGAAAGTACTGATTCAAATTGAAAAATTATTTTAGTGTTGGATAGCGCATTGATCGACGAAAGCCATGGGCTGTATAACATCACGCTACTATCAATAGGAGCGGAGCATCAATGAGATATGTTGCAAAAACGGAGAAGACTCATTTCTTTTGCTAGACGCTGATGAAGTTGCGCGGAACAACAAATATATTAATACTAGTAATAACTTCACACATCTCACACACGGCAGTCTGATCCCAAACTAGGCAGAGCCTGTACTAGCATAAGCAGACTGCTGATAAACATTTTTTTATATTTATAAATACATACATATTATTATAGATAAATTACACCTAAATACAGAACAAATGATCTTGTTCATGTCACGATTATTTGTCCTGGGTGGGAATCGAACCTACGACCTCTGGCTTAGCAGTCAGGGTCACTAACCACTAGACCAACGGGCCAGTGAAAAGCCAATATATTATTTTATACATAATAAATCAATTCAATCTTAATCATTACTAATAATGTAAATTGAAAAGTACCTTTATTTGTTTGGGTCCTTTCATACGAACTTCGAAGAGTCAGCGAAAAAGGATAAGAGGCTATCACTGGTCATAATATAGTAGAATAATGATAAGAGTTATTTCCTTTAAGTTACAAACAATTCTTAGAGCGATCAGGAAGTACAATCGCGCGATTGGAGCATTAGTTATCAACGATCGTGCTGTTCATATCGCGTTCACCGTCTTGTTAATTCATAAAATTGTGTTGTTTTACCACTCCTTCAATTTTTTGAATTATCAGTTTAAATGTTACGCCTTACGACCTATATTAATAATACAGTACTACTAAAGCTATGATGTATGTTCTTCTCGTAAAATTAGCCTAATTTTAGTCTCTCACTCGTTGCTAGACACTAGACCCTTTTTGAGTATTTTAGAATGCCCCATAATAATGATAAAAACGTCAATTAAACAGTTTTAGCCATTTAAGTTATAAAGATTTTGTTTGGCTTGAAAAAGACAACACCCGCAAATTGAAATATATCCTGTGTTACGGGAGACTTTACTAACATTCATTCAAACGTACAAAAAGAACAACCAAACTCAGAACAACAATTTGTGGCTCACACAAAATGTTGTTCCATGTGGGAATCGAACCCACAACACTCAGCGCCTTATATATCCGTTCAGTCTTCATTCTTTACTCAAAATAGAACATCCTTCCCTGGAAACTAGCTGTACTCATCTCAAACAATTAAACAAAGACATGTCTATAGATAATCAAACACTGGGCAAACAAAGAAAATAATTACCTATTTCTAAAGATCTCTAAAATTCAATAACCTAAGTGTTTAATACAGATCAAAGAATCCGTTTACATGGATAGGAATAAGTGATTGACATAAATATCTGTAATCACTGGCAATAATCTAGGCCTAATCAGTAAATCAAATGCAACTTTGTGAATTGTACTTATAATAACTAACGTAATACGGGTTTGCCTGTTCTCACGTGTTTGTCTAATTATTGATTGCTTCCAAACTAGTAGTGGGCCCTTAATCTAGTAGTGGGGGATAAATAGGTGCCTCCTAGGATATGACTACGCTTTACTACTTAATATAGAGTGCCCATGGGATCCAACACCCCTAAAATATACACTTTATGAGAACCATAATTACTACTCATTAGTAAGAGATGAGGGCGATATAATTTGTTGAGGTAAGTAATAAACAACCTACACAATATGTTTGAATGCCTTTTATTTAATTGTTTAATTTTAACACCAACTATAGACATTCTAAATTTAGTATTTATAATGTATTTTGTTTATTCATTAATTAAAATAAAGTAGTATACGTCTAAAACTGTGAAGTATATTTAAGTTAAAACACTCGTGATCTTCGAGCGTGGAACAAAAGTACCTACCTATGATCAATTTAGAAGGTCTATCTATCTCTATCGTTTCTGACGGCTCTAGACAAAAAGCAAAAGTATAACTGAATAAAAAAAAAACACTTTTAGTACTTAAAATCTCCAGCCAATCCATGACAAGACGTAAAATATTCGTTACCGGTGTTTACTTTCAAGTTCTTTTGTAGTTTAGCAGTTTATATGCATTATTAATAAATCATGCATGGTGAAAATTATTCCTATACTTAGTTCTTAAAGTCCTAATTGATAAAAACCACCACCAACAGTTTATCTATAAATGAAAATCTATTGCTAAGCGTTCACGTCATAGAAGCTTCATAATATGATAATTTATACAAAGTTTTCTTTCAACACAATCTAAGAAAAGGCATGCGATCTTGGAAAGCGCAAAATTAATTTCTCAAGTAAAAAGCCGAGTCAGAGTATCATTTATCAAAGTGGCTTGAATCTCAAACAATCGCTGCGTGGAAGCTCAAAAACACAGTTCATCATTATCCCTAATTGACGTCCACTCCAACAATGTCGCAGGGGCTAGTGAGGTGACCAACAAAAACTGTAATCTATCGATTCTTTCGTCGCACGTAACCGTTTTTTATTTCAAAACGCATGCCGATCTCCTTCGAGCTCCAATTGCCTTCCAATTATAATATCGATCTTATGTTCACTACGCTGTACACCACTATAGGTCTAAAATCAAAATTATTGCGTATTGCCCTCAGTCCCACGCAGTATGGTTAACTATACGGCCAACTCTTTGATAGTTTTATACGCACTTTATTGCAAAAACCTATATGAGGATCATGAATTAATCATGACCTGCGACAAATAGTGTGCGCAAAGGTCAGTAGCTTTATTATAAATGCGAATGGCTCACCTGTTGATTTCGCATAGACAAGAGTTACTGGAAAAAATAGAACATACAGTTGTGATAGAAAGTTTCAATTTGGAGGTTAGTTTAAAATGTCGCGAACGTTATCGGCGTTTGATTAGTCAATGCTTCAATAGAGCCTCGCGCTTGGAAGCGCGCGACGGAGTGACACGACGAAATCATTGCGGGTTTGCCGCGCACTGAGCGACACCGCCCCGCCTTCGCCCCGCCCACTGCTGCGCAGCTAACTTCACGCTGGTTCGGGAAAGTGGGAAACTCGAGGCTAGTGGGGCGAAGGTGCTATGGTGGCCAGCCATCGTGGTGGGGTGTCGACGTGTTAACGCTATTTGTCAATCCTCAACATTTTGATCGATCACGACTGAGTAGCGTGGATCACTTATGTATACTTAACAGTTTTTGTGTTTGAATTGGAATGTATTAATTTTTACGCGTGACCAGTCCTGATCTTAATTGCTATTGTTTGCATACAGTACAAATAGAACGAGTTTGTTTAATCGTTTATTTAAAAAAAGTGAAACTTTAGACTAGGTACATATACACAGATATAAGTAATTAATATAATTGAACTACGTACGTACTCTGAATATAATTGCGGACGAAGTAGATTCATTTTATTGCTCACTGAGTGAATTCACAATAACAGCATTAAGAATTATTTCTTATAATAAATAAGTAGGTGGTATAACACTATTGCATTGGGCTAAGCCTGTAAAAATAGTTGTTTTTAAAGAAAATAAATAAATAAATAAATAAATGTACATTTAATGTTTGTTTTGAACAAACACAGCTTAATATACCTTTACTGGTCAATAATTTTGTTTCAGTTTAGCCAATTAAAGGACTCAAATTAGAGCTTACAACTTAAGTTTACAGTTATTATCGACAAATAGAAAGTAGTACCTATTTGTGAACTTCCTTCTATAAGGTCTATAAGAGTAAGATAGTTAAATGAAATCTGATTATAATTATCTTACTAAAAGTATGATTATTACAGGGATCGATCTATTAATACTCGTATAATTTAAAAACTTCTATGCACTCTGTGGATATCGGCACTCCACCACTGACTTTTTTTTATGGAAGTGGTGGCAGACGAGCAGACGGGTCACCTGATGGAAAGTGACTATCGCCGCCCATGAACGCCTGCTACTCAGGAGTCACAAACGCGTTGCCGGCCTTTTAAGGAAGGAGTAGGAAACATTTTGCCATGTATAACTAACCTCTGAAATAAATTGTCACCGCCATATTCCCGGGCCGATACGACCTTCAAACTTTTAAGAAAAGAGCGTAGGTATTCCCTTCCCAATGCCTGCCGTTAAAAACCAAAATTATTAAAATGCCTGCCTTCTTCTTCAGCCTTAAGACACACATTGTTTGGTATTGGCCTCTTCATGAGCACGACAAGCAGTGCTGTTCCGTGCCATTCGCATCCAGGTATTTTGTGATGTCGTCGAACCAGCGGGCGGACTATCTTCTGACACTGTGTTTTTTTCGTCCGAGTTCTCTACACTCTCTACTCACCTTAAGTGGCCATCTGTTCTGCGACTAATGTGGCCTAAAATACTGGTATATTTCTTCAACCGTGTTATGATATTTTCTTATGTCATAGCTATTGTTACGTAACTGCGATGTATATCACAATGAAACTAATACGATAGTGTTCTGTCTTTTATCCAGGTCGTGTTTCCATTACACAAATATTCATTTAGTTGGAGCTAATGTCGGCGAGTGTGTCGTTACTCCATGTAACCTCTAATGGAAGACAATAATTTTCGGTAGTAACATATCTTTTAGATTGTCACGAGTAATCAGGATAGTGTGGATCCGTGTGGTGACGGATTAAGAATACAAATTGTCACCACCCCGATTCATCCCGTGGGTGTCGTAAGAGCCGACTAAGGGAGCAAACTAAGCAGGACAACAGCACTGCAAAGAGAAGGAAAACTTGAAACAAACCCTATACCAACCCGTCTGGCCAGCGTGGTATAGTAGGCCAAAACCTCCTTTCTAAGGAGAGGCCTATGTCCAGCAGTGGACTAGTATAGGCTGTTGTTGTTGTTGTTGAATCAGGATAGAAGGGACGTAGATTATGTGCGTAAGGGGGTGACTAAATCATTCAGGAATTCGGGGCTGTTGGTCTAATTGTTGGCGATCCTGACTGCTAAGCCAGAGGCCGTGGGTTCGATTCCCACCCTGTAAAAATAATTCTGTTATGAGCACGATTATCGGTTCTGTGTATGGGTTTCATCATCATCAACAGCCACTTATCCAACATAGGCCTCATGGTTCGCTGTGGTATATTGTGATTGCAATTATGAGAAATATGAAACAAAACTGCCGCTAAAAATATTTGATGCGTGTTGTACATCGTGTCAAAATTTAAGATCAATCAGTGCAGAACTTTTTGAGTTATGGAAGCGTACACAAACCAATATAGTATTTTTCTCAATATACCAAGATATGTATGTATTTAGAAATATCAAATATAATATGTATGTTTATAAGCAGTGTGGTTACCATAGTACAGGCTCTGCCTATTTTGAGATCGGAGGTTGTTATTAGTATATTATTTAAACTTCCTAACTAAGCTCCGAGTAGCTTCGGATTAAGAATGCGAGGTGTCGCCACCCCTATTCATTCGGTGGACGTCGTAAGAGCCGTCTGAGGGTGCAAACTACGCATGACAACAGCACTGCAAAGAGAAGGAAAACTTGAAATAAACCCTATACCAACCCGTCTGGCCAGCGTGGTATAGTAGGCCAAATCCTCCTTTCTAAGGACAGGCCAATGTCTAGCGGTGGACTATTAAAGGCTGTTGATGTGAATTAAGCTAAATTACTTCGTTTACATTTAATCTAAACAAAAAACGACTGCTCTCGAGGTATGAAACTTTCCAGTTTGACAAAATCCTATTTAACGTGACTTAGATATAATTGGCTTTCTATCACTATCCTTTTTTAAGAAAATCTTTGCCTTTTAAAATCAATTTGAACATCTAGGTCAAACCTTCAAGAATACAGCGTATTCCGACTATTGAACAGGGCTGCATACTTGGAACATATTTCACTTGGTGTCAATGGGCGATGGTAGCCACTCACCATCAAATGAACCATCTGCTCATAAAAAAAAGTTAATTAATTTTAAACATTCTACAAACTTTTGGAAACTTCTTTTTACCGTCTGCTCGTTTGCCCCCTATTCCATAACAAAAAAAAACTTATTTGGCTAACCATTATGCACACACTTTCTAGTACTTAACGTTGGTTATTTAGTTTATTTATTTATTGGACAGCCAGTAGTTGTTACATTATTTACTAAAATCTAAAGCATGCATCTATTATATTAAGATCAATGCACAACATTTTAAGGCATAATAGAGTAACACTAGGTAAAACTAAAATCAGAAAAAACATTTATGTGATGTTAATCTTAAGTACAACTGTGTAATGGCTGTCCTGTATTTTCTTTTTTGCTTTTTGTATATTACTCCTTAATAATCGATTTTCATTTAAGGCACCCAGTATGAAAAAATATGAAGAGTAAAATTTAGTTTTCGAATGACCTCGTTACGGTTTTTGTGCGCAACCTATTGTGCGCACCTTTCTTATGTGCGTGTATAACTTGTTTACTTGTGTGCAACCGAATCATTCTTAACGAGTAATTTCCAGTCGGGCGTCGGCGCTCACACACTCTTTTTTTTTATTAATAACATTATCTCGCTCACGACCTTCTGATCCCAAAAGATTCAGAATTCGTACTGTGGTAGCAGACTCCTGATAAAATATTTATATATTTTTAATTACATACATATTATAGATAAATTACTCCCAGAGCAAATAAGCGTGCTTGTCACATAATAATTTGTTCTGCGTTGGAAGTCGAACCCACGATCGCCAACTTAGCAGTCAGGCTCAGTAACTTGCCAGTTAAGTATTTTATTGCGATAACTATAGTCTTTGAGGAGAAAGTTTAATGAAACTTGGCAAACATCATGCAAGGAGCCATAAGGAAAATAAATTTCAGATATGAAAAAAGCAGGCATCAGATGATTTATAATCGAATGTTAAAATTAATCACGTGTGACCATCGACATTTTGATATCTCGACGGGTCGCGTCGTAATAATGTCGTAGTGTGGTTTTAACTTTAATTTGTAAGGGTATTAAATCATTATTTCTTGTAGTATGATTTTTCTTGCACTCTTCCACGAACAAGAGTTACTTTCTGAGAAAAGTTTCTTAGTGATTAACAATTATTGTATTATAAAAAGACGTTACAAATAATGTAACGACTTAAAACATTTTAACTGCCTCGGTAGTGATGCGCTGTGCTGAGGTCTTGGGTTCAATCCCCAGGTCGGAGCAAATGTTTGTATGATCTGCAAATATTTGTTACGGTGTTTGGGTGTTCTCTATTTATAACATGTATGTATTTACAATGTATGTAAATAAGTATTCTATTAGTCAACCTTACTTTCATAGTACAAGCTCTGGTTAGTTTGAAACTAGATGGCGTTGTGTGTCAGATGTCTGAGATTTTTTTTTACCAAATTGCTGTAAAGTAAGTGATCTTAGGACACTTTATTTTTAAACCCCAACGCAAAAACGACGGGTGCTATAAGTTTGACGTGTCTGTGTCTGTGTGTGTGTATGTGTGTGTCTGTGTCATCGTAGCTCCCGAACGAATGAACCGATTTTGATTTTGTTTTTTTTTGTTTGAAAGGTGAATTAGTCGGGTGTGTTCTTAGCTATGTTTGATGAAAATCGGTTCAAGATGGCTGCCGCCACAAAATGGCGGATTATTATTTCCCAACTGCCTCAATATGGGTATCAAATAAAAGGCTTGACTAGTAGAATACTATACAGTATGACAAATTTCAAATCCAAGATGTGTATTCGGGGGTTTTTTTAATTGATTTTTTATGGTTATTGTCCTTGTGCTTATTATTTGGAATCCGCTCAATTGCATCTTTATTCCGGAGTCCTGCTTTACAGTAACTCTCCTAGGGTTGCTGTGAGTTAAGCAGATGGAATATTGAGCTAGGATAAATGACCCTGCAAAATGGAAAGTTTCAGTTCCAAGACTGCAGTTTTCAGACTCGTATATCCGTCCCGCCACCGGGATTTCAACTGAAAGATTTTATGAATTGGTTGATCAATAGAGTTGTAGAGCAGCAATCTATTTACTTGATCTCGGTAGCAACAGCAAATTGTCATGGTATAAGTACATACTTTGATTCAATTTTCTAATATTTCTACGTCAGAAAATTCGTTCTCAAGTAATATCTATTGCGTGTTCGCGTTCATTTTCCGAACGTATACAAGAAAAAAAATTATCTTCTTGGTAATGTTGTTTATGGATAGTGAATATTTTGCATAACCCATAGAACACCATAATTTTGTTTTTTTGACGGGCCTGTTGGTCTAGTGGTTAGTGACCCTGACTGCTAAGCCGGAGGTCGTGGGTTCGATTCCCACCCAGGACAAATATTGTGTGATGAGCACGTAAGAGCGGCTGGCCAAACTAATGCGGGTGGAGGGGAGAACCCATCCCGTCCACCCGCGGCCACACTCAGGGCGGCATGAGGCGCAGGTAAGCGCGCCTCCGCCGCCCGGTTCGCCGGCGGCGGATCAAGTCCGAGTGGCGGTCGTCCTCCCGGGCCTTCTCCGCCGCCTCCTTCTGCGAGATTACCTCCTCGCAGAAGGTTGCGACCGCGGTAAAACAACTGTCGCTACCGGCCATGGAGCGAATTACGGCCGGTAGCGAGAGATCTGCTCCGATGACTGCAGTGAGGGCCCGGCGCTGCGTCGCCCATGCGGGGCAGATCGCCAGCGTGTGCTGGGCCGAATCCTCACTGCAGTCGCAGTGGTGGCAGGCGGGACTCGATTCCCTCCTAGCGACCGAGTACAGGTACTTTCCGAAGCAACCATGCCCGAAAAGCACCTGCGTCAGCCGGAAGGAAAGGGTCCCGTGCTGCCGCCCTGCCCACTCGGCGATGACCGGCTGGAGAGCCTCCACAGCGGCGAAGCCAGCGCGTGGAGTCTCCAGCCGGAACGACCATCTGACCATGGTGGCTCGGCGAGCGGCTTCGCGCCACTCGCGCACGTCTTCGGGCGGAGGGCGAAATCCGCTCTCCGCCCGGAAGTTAATAAACTTCGGCCGATAAACTTCGGCGAGCACTTCCGCCTCCAAATCCCACGGGGGTGTTCCGGCCAAGGCGCAAGCCGCCTCGGTGGACACCGTGCGGTATCCGCGTATGGCTCTGACCGCCAATATCCTCTGGGGGCGCCAGAGGCGCGCCCTATTCGGGGCGGTCAGAGCCGCCACCCACACCGGTGCACCATAAAGCGACATGGACCGGACAACCCCCGCGTACAGCCGCCTCGTGGGAACACTGGCCCCGCCCAAATTGGGCAAAAGTCGCCCTAGGGCGGAGGCAGTGTCCACCAGCTTTGGACCAAGCTGTCGGAAGTGCTCGTCGAAGAGCCACCTACCGTCTAGGACCAGACCCATGTACCTCATCTGGGCCCGGACCGGTAAGAGGACCGAGCCGACCTCGATTGAGGCGCCGGCGGGTGGACCACGACGGGGCCCATGACCTGACACAAACCCTACACCAACCCGTCTGGCCAGCGTGGTATAGTAGGCCAAAACATTATTTCTTAGGGGAGGCCTATGTCCAGCAGTGGACTATTAAAGGCTGTTGTTGATGATGATGATGATGATCTATTCTATTAAAAGCAACGGAAGAACTGCTTAACACTTTTCTGTGAGGCCACCGTATCACTCCAATGGAGACAGCCATTCGTGATATGCCTGACATGGCTTAAGCTCTCCACTCATGACTCACACTCACTCATTGCGGCTGCCATGTTTTTGAATTAAAATTTCCTTAGGCGCGTTGGGCATTTTTGAACAACAAACAAAGGAATGTATTTTTTGAGATGGAAAGAAACTATTGAAATCGCGACACTGTTACCATTACCGACACCTCTGTATATAAGTATCACGAGAGTTGAGTTTGGGTTGAAATACATTGTCAATATAACGACACATATACAGTATAAACATATATTGTGTATAACATAGATATATATTTATGTCGGAACTTTTCAAGTTTTCACTTCTGTTGGAACTCCCGGAGTGCCACCGTTTTTTTTTTTTCATGGGGGGTGTGTGTGGATTGATATAAAATGATAGTTTAACCCCGTATATACTGTTACAGAAATAAGGGATGCACATAGTGCGTCATTTGCTATTAGCTAGTAACAATGCGTTTGCAAAAAAATATTAGAAGCAAACGCTATAAGCGTTTGTTACAATAAAGTAAATTAAAACGTTTTTTTGTAAACAAATTACCAACTCACGTTAAGTATCTGTATTTTGTTAGCGTCCAAATATAATATAATAATTAAAGGAGATACGACACACGTTTGCAAATCCTGAGAGGATTAAACCCGCCTTAGTTACACATTATTATGACGAGTGCATTACATTATCACAATAAGACAGACCACCCATGTGTCCCTTTGTACTTAGCCGAGGAAGTCCGGTTGTCAGGTGAAGAATAATTGCATGGGATTATTGTATAATCTTCTAAGTTTCGTTAATGGCGCGTCGTTGTAGTTTATCCTGGATGAAAGGTAGCCTATATCGTTCCGTATACTACTTACAACGTGTATTATTTTATTGCTATCGCGTGAGCAGTTCAGGCGTGTAACAGTAGACAAACAAACTCACTAGATATTAAAAGGATATGAAACGGAAAGGAGACAGGAGAAAAGCTTTTATGAACACAATTGTTAGATCGTAGATTATAATGTTTATACCAATAAATAAATAAATATTTATATAATGTTAACCAACCCGTCTGGCCAGCGTGGTATAGTAGGCCAAAACCTCCATTCTCAGGAGAGGCTTATGTCCAGCAGTGGACTATTAAAGGCTGTTGATGATGATGATAATGTTTATATTGACGGCCGTATGGCGTAGTGGTTTGTGTAACAGACTGCTACGCCAAAGGTCGCGGGTTCAACTCCCGCTCAGGTGAAACATTTGTGTGCATGAACATTTAATGTTTGATTTGGGCTGGATGTTTCTATGTATAATATGTAGGTATTTACGAAATAAAGTATAAATGTATTTATATCAGTTGTCTAGAACCCATAGTACAAGTTATGCTTAGTTTGGGACTAGATGGCGTCGTGTAAAAAAAATAATTACAGCATACTTTGACCTTTTTTTTTTTCCGTGCGGAAATCCCCTCGTATACAGGTGGTACACAGGTCGTATATCGGTGGCATGTCGGAGCATACTTTGATCTAAAATGTAGTTATTTAAAACGCCTCTGTTTACCCTACTAGGATATAACCGTGAGTATATATATATATATGTATACATATTTGTATACACAAACAAAGAAGCCCTACAGCCGATATTAAAATCTAACTCGTTCCGATATCACAGCGTGGGTGTCTGACTCACCTCCCTAAAAAGGACATTTTGTCTCCTATTCGTCCAAAAACAGTGGATAAAAACAATTAAACAGGCTTTTTGTCCAAAACTCCACGACGTTACCATTTATGGGATGCTACCGTGTCTCAATGGACCACTTTAGCTACAATAAATGTACGAATGATGCTTAGATTAATTGTTAGCCTGTTTTGAGAGACTTTCTCTTTGGTATGAAAGGACCTGGTCGTGTTTGGCGCCTTTTAAATTACTTTTTTGTGCCTACTGTTGATCTGTTAGCCGTAATAGTGAAGCGGGAGGCGGTTTTAATTGTATTATAGGTGCTTAGCATCAACGTCTTGTACTGGCGGAGAATAATAATAGAATCATCCTGTGTTTATCTGGGTTCGTAAGGTACTCTGATGCAATCATGCTGTATATATTGACGACCGAATGGCGTAGTGGTTTGTGTAACGGACTGCTATTCCAATGGTCGCTTGTTCGATTCCCGCTCAAGTTAAACATTTGTGTGCATGAACATTTAATGTTTGATTTGGTCTGGGTGTTTCTATGTATCATATGTATGTATTTACAAAAAAAGTAAATATGTATTTATATCAGTTGTCTAGTAGCCATAGTACAAGCTCTGCTTAGTTTGGGACTAGATGGCGTTGTGTGAATGTGGTAGAATATTATATTATGTTGTGATGTTTTTGTTTCTTATAGTTTGCTTCTGATATAGTTGCTGTTAATACGTCTTTTATTAAAAAAAAAATGCTTGAAATTCAAGTCAAAGTCGTGCAACGTTTAATTCTACTTACCTATTAAGTCCTTACTCAAACTCTTTGGTACTTCGAGCCGTCAGGACCGAAAATTCATGGCGTGGGGATCATTAGTGCAGTTAGAACTTAGTTTATCTTAGTTACCTAAAGACTTTGGAGTTTCGAAACAGCATTTCAAACTTTCACGGTTGAACGTAATAAAGATTTGGAAATATAAATTAGGTATTTGTGAAATAACCTGAACTAGGCACAAATGTTTTTTGTATTATAACAGTAATGAGTACCACATTTTTAGAATAAGGTTCACAGTTTGGTAGATAATATCACAAATAATCTGTACTAATCTATACTAATGGTGTAAACCTGAAGTGTTCGTTTGTCTAAAGGATTTATTTCTTGACTCATTTATCGAAGGAGGCTGTCTAATATCACACTGCGAAAATTAGAAGCTAATCATCAATCTAAAATGTTGCAAATACGGGAAATATTTATTCCTTCAGTCCGCTAGTAGGTATATAATACACGGCTTACGTGTCAGGACGTTGTGATGACAAAGGTTATCTAGTGGTTTGTGTAAAAGACTGCTATTCCAAAGGTCTCGGGTTCGATTCCCGCTCAAGTCAAACATTTGTGTGCATGAACATTTAATATTTGATTTGACTGCGTGTTTCTATGTATAACATGTATGTATTTGCAAAAAAAAGTACATGTATATTTATTTATATCAGTTGTTTAGTAGCCATAGTACAAGCTCTGCTTAGTTTGGGTCTAGATGGCGTATGTGAATGTGGTAGAACATTATTATTATTATCTACAAGAATGAAAGCTTGTAATACCGTAACCATTAGTTGCAAGAACACCTGTAGCTACTGTAAGAAAAGTTGTGGTAAGACGTCCATCCTAAAATTTTATCGCGCGCTAATGGAATTTCCTTTTAAAACTTATAGTAAAATATGTATCATGTGGCGCGAGTAATGGTGGCTTAAATCGGTCACATATACACTTTGAACTACATCGAAGAACGTTAAAATCTTTTGAGTTAGCAGTTAAGTAAAGAACCAAGAAACCAAGCAAATTGTGGACCTGAATGGAGGCACTTGGCAAAAAGTGGACGCTTTTGAAGAGCAGCTCAAAATAGAGTTAGATCAGAAACGCGATGCCCTAAAGGCTTGACCACTAACGGCCATATTCTGTAATTTTATCAATGGTGTCCTTACATGTCGCATCACATCAACAGCCTTTAATAGCCCACTGCTGGACATAGGCCTCTCCTTAGAAAGGAGGTTTCGGCCTACTATACCACGCTGGGCAGGGTTTGTGTCAAGTTTGCCTTCTTTTTGCAGTGCTGGTGTCCTGCGTTGTTTTGTCGCCCTTAGTCGCCTTCGGGATGAATTGGGGTAGTGACATTCCGTATTCTTAATCCGTCACTACACGAACGCATATATTCACGTATATTTAAACAAAAGGTTGGCTACTGCAGTCACCTGAGGGCACATGACAGGGCTAATCATCCTAGCCAACCAGTATACCGACAGCAGTGGCAAATGGCAAGGGAGATTTATAACAATAATAACCTGACACATCTCCCACACGGCAGATGTGCACTTATCATCAGGTGACTTGTCTACCCGTTTGGCCGCCCTTTTTTTTTCTGTACGAAACTCCCCTCGGATAGCACCCACCAGTGGATGATTATGTCGGACTCGAACCAACCAAAAACTGCACGCCGTCTCCAGGTCCCGGTAGCTGGGGAACCATGTACACTCTAGAAAGAAAAGCCCTGGTACCGCGACGTCTACGGCTTATAAATGACCTCTCCTGTGTGCGAACCCGGATGTTCCCTTCCTGCCCCTGAAGGGCGTGCGCGCTCCGTAGCGCGACGTGCCACCATCCACCCCGGCCTGCTGCTAGAGTGACAGATGATCTCACCTGTCACCCTCAGGCCTGCGCTTATGGAGGACGGAGGTCGCTCACAAATAGCTACTCAGTAAACATGATCTGTTAGCCTAGCAAATTAAAATACTAGTCGTTTACATCTGTTACATGATTTCTTTCACGTTTTTTGACCCGTGCACATATTCGCCAAGCGTCAATCAAACGTGTTCGTAATCGGTCATTAATACCATGTTTAGATATTGAAACCGATCATTTGATATTCAAGTAAATAGAATCAACTGATTTACAAAGCTAATCTATCAAGATAAAGTTGAAAGTTAAATGTTTTATTTTTTTTGTTCAAACTTGAAAAGGTAATTTGAAAATAGAATCTGCTTATAAGGCTCTAAGGTTGGTATTGGTTGGCGGTGTGGTGACGTAATTGGCGCCCGCGCATCCTACACAGATCTCATTCAGAATCTGTGTACTTACACAAATGATTTATTCATTAGGGAATATGATAACAGTCTTGATCCATATTATTAAATGTGGTCTTTGATTGGCTTAATACCAAACGTCCTATTAATAAATCAGATGGAAGATTATTTTTCATACAACTTATATAAGTTTTGATTTATTTGCTAGTGTTCAACATAAGAAAAAATATTAAAACGTTTGGATGCCACTGTTGTTTAAAAGCTCACCTACTTGACAGTTATATATGTTACTAGCTTTTGCCAGGGCTCCGCCCGAGTATATTTACTTTACTTATTTATTTTATTAACATACCTGAAACGGACACAAAGAAC
The DNA here is from genome assembly GCA_902825455.1 of Arctia plantaginis. NCBI lineage: Eukaryota > Metazoa > Arthropoda > Insecta > Lepidoptera > Erebidae > Arctia > Arctia plantaginis. The sequence goes on from CADEBD010000422.1 coordinate 18,098,898, forward strand.
ACCCAGACTCAGAACAACAATTTGTGGATCACACAAAGTGTCGTCCCATGTGGGGAGTGAACCCACAGCACTCAGCGTAGTAATAAGCGGCGTGGCGACCGCCTTAACCACGACGCCATCCGTGCAGTCAATCAGCAATCTGCAGTCAAATTTAGATTATCGCGGTAAAAAGTAGCCTATGTCCTGCCTTAAGGATCAAACTATCTCCGTACCCAAATCTCTCTAATCTTATCTAAATCGGTTCAGCGGTTATTGATTCCCCATACTAACTTCCACTCCTCTTTTCACCCCCTTAAAGTATGATTTCTGGGATAAAAACTACCCTATGTCCTTTCCCCATTACCTTAGACCCATACTGTTCCACATATACAAAAAAAAGAAAAAAATACAGTATAAAAATACTTAAATCAAATACAAAAACACAACTTACTTTTGGTTTCTCTCTACATGAACCTTGGAACAGTGGTTCATAAAGGTAGAGTCCAGCTTAGCAGCTATCATCCCCAGAATTCGATTGGGGCTGGCTCGCACTCCGCAGAGCAAAGATGCACATCGCTTACGAATTGTGGAGTAAAAGTAATCCACCCTGCAATCTATCTCTCTCTCCTAAAATCTATTTCTGTACCAAATTGCATCTAAATCGGTGCCGCGGTTTAAGCGTGAAGAGCTAACAGACAGACAGACACACTTTCGCATTTATAATATTAGTATGAATTATGATAACAGAAGAGACGATTTAAATTATATTCTACAAAGCATTGATTACAGTGAGTGCATTGTGAGCCTTAGCACACTAATAACTAGCCTCTTGGTAGCTAAAAATTCCGAGTCTCACATAATTTTCGAAAAAACATAACGTATTTAGTTTATTATTTATATTTAAATCTTGGTTTTCACTTAATATTTAGTATATTCAGTAAATAATTAGCACAATCTGGCTACTGCTCCCAACATAATATTGTTGATCTGTGAACAGCGTCTCTGAGATTAGAATATCAGTATGTGGTTACATAATCATAACACTAAAACGAAAAAGCAAGTTCTACAAAGCGGGACGAAGGATTGAGGGAATTAATTTCAATTTGATACGTCTACGGGTTCAAAAGAAAAAGGCTTTGTAACGGTCTGTAAAAAGGAAGAACGGACTTTTTAGGTACGAACCCTAAAAGTTATGCCTCTTTGTCGTGAACAAAAAGTTTCTAAAAGTTTTCCACATTAGCGGTACTTGCTTTTTAAATAAGTAGGCATATTTACAGTAAGGGTAGTTACGTTATACCATTAAATTACACAGACGCAACGTCCAAATTTACTGTGGGGGAGTTATGATATCATGGCCGGTATTACACCACGGCTTCACTAAACAACCGGTTTAGAACACTTTTCTCTCTTTTTTTTTATGTTAAAAGGGGCAGACGAGCAGACGGGTCACCTGATGGAAAGTGACTATCGTCGCTGCTGGTCTTTTAGGAAGGAGTACGCTCTTTTTTAAAAGGTTTGAAGGTCGTATCGGTCCGGAAATACCGCAGACGATACCTTGTTCCACAGATTGGTTGTGCGAGGCAAAAAGTGCTCCTTCAACGCTTCGATGCTGTTCACCGAGGGTGTGAAGTGACTAAAGACGCAAACTACCTCATCCTATTTTCTGGGGGCACTCATAGATTGGCAAGCATTTTCCCGCTGTAACAAAAAAAACCTTTAATCATTGCTGCATTGTAAATAAACATGTCATGGAATAAGGAGCAATAAAAACAAAAGACACGTCCCTGTAGTGGCGCTAAACCATTAAATCATGGTTCCATAGCACCGCGGTGTCAACGCACTGGCCGAAAAACATGATATCCTGCGAATCGAAATAGATATTAAAAAAATGCACAATGAGTACTTCCCGGTTTCCGTGCAGACAACGCTTCCGTCTCCAAACGGGCATTGACATGACAATAAAAAAAATTTTTAAATGCAAGACTTACGCCGAATTACGATTTTCAAATGACAACAAATGTAGGATGTGCCTCTTGTTGGGTTTTGAAGGATAAGATGGCAATCACAAACATTTCACTTGAATTTTAATTAACCTATATACTAACTAAAATGATTTAAGTTTGGTTGAAAGTATAGAAAAGCTAATTTGATTTAAAGTTTAATTAAAACCGCTTCTACTATGTAACAATGATACTATGAACACTGAGTTAAAAAACCAAACAACTATACAAGGTTTTACTGCATATCTGACATTGTTCGAGACTCTTTGTAACTGTGGGTCGACCGATAATACATTATTATGTTAGATATTTTAAAAGTTTATATTTGCAAAAGTCTGCAAATTTACTAACAGACGTTCTATATTATTTGTTTTCTATTTTAAAACCTTATCCATTTTGTAAACTTTAGAAAACAATGTAAAGGACATTGTATCCTAAAGTTGTAATGAATTATGGTCATTATAATGTTACTGAAACTAGGCGGAAATGAACGAACGTGCGCCGAAAGCTTCCGAATCGCGTCACACGTGTCGAGAACACAATTAGGTACTTGTATTTATATTGTGGTCACCGTTTTACGTGGTTTGTTTGTGATTGATGGTCATTCGCTACGATAAAAAAGTAATGGATAGATTGGATACTAAAGCTCGTAGAGAAATTAAATGGCGTTAATTACGCAACTGGGCAAAGGATTGTAAAATTTTCAGGGTTTATGTATGTACTCGTAAACATGCGTGTTTCTTTATTCAATCATCAGTTTTAAATACTTAAACAGATCAGTTGGGTTAAGTAAGGGTTTGGGTTTGTGACATGTCAATTTCGTTGGAGATCTTAGACTCTAAGCTAATTCGACTTACAAGTACACAAACCTGCCCTGCTGCAACTATCACAGGCAGGCCAGGTTGGTATACTTGTAAGTAAAGCACAGCCAAGCACATCTCAATTTCTCTAATAGTATCCTATTCCTACAATCCTTTGCTATAATATATATAAGCAATATCCATTTCCAGCCATTGCCTTCCCTTCTAATATACTTTCCTTTCAATATAACCAGAATTACTGCATTTAACTCCTAGCTAGGTTGACGGCTATAAACCTGCCCCTTATTAGTAGCAAAATGTGGACGTTTAATACATCTCTGACTAACTCTACGAGGATAAAGAGATGAGTGTAGCTATTTTTCATCATCAGCAATAATCAGCATGCTTATTATCCTGTAGCTTTTCATCAGCTTACCCGACGTATGAGTCGTTTTTCACGTTAATGATCACACCTCCTCTCCTAACGATAATGGTCTGGTTTTAAATAGCGTATAACATTTCTCAAGAATTTTTCCCCTTTTTTTTTCCGTGCGGAAATCCCCTCGGATACCACCTGTCGGTGGCATGTCGGACTCGAACCGACTAAAACCGCACGCCGCCTCGGGTACTAATAGCCGGGGAACCAGGTATACCCTAGAAAGGAAGTCCCTGGTGCCCCGACATACCTCGGGTCATCTACAGACGAGTAGACCCCCCCCCCCCCCCCCGTGTGGGAACCTCATGTTCCCTGTGCTCCCTGGAAGCGAGCACGCTTCGCAACGCGCTCGCTGCCAAAAGAATTTTTCCCCTAATTGTCAAACCAGTTCAAATCTGACGTATACCAAAGAAACCTTTTAGAATAAATTATGTACTCATTAGAGATAGATAGACATGTTTAAATTAGATGTAAAACATCTATGCCACACGATAACCGCCTCATAAAAGGTGAGTATTTATTCATAAGACACGTAACATCTGTAACGAATGGACCAGATTGTAATCAATCCATATGTTAGCCTTGACCTATTTAAGAATGATAAACAGAATATTATTCAAATGTAAGTATAAAAGAAGTTCCTATATTGGTTTTTATCCAAGTTACACATGTGATGTATAAGAAAATATCAAGACAACTTCGACTCTGACAATTTGTTTTTACATGTACATACATAAATGTATGTATCTGAGTTTCTTTATTTCACATTGACTTCTAGATGTCTGTAATGATTTGGATGTACAGGTTTTTTTTTATGTTAGAGGGGGCAGACGAGCAGACGGGTCACCTGATAGAAATTGACAATCGCCGCCCATGAACGGCTGCAACTCAGGAGTCACAAACGCGTTGCCGGATTTTAGGAAGGAATACGCTCTTTTCTTGAAAATTTGAAGGTCGTATCGGTCCGGAAATACCGTAGACGATAACCCGTTCCACAGATTGGTTGTGCGGGGTAAAATGTGCCTCGATAAGCGCACAGCAGTGGAGTGCCAACTATCCAGGTAAAGAGGATGAAAATTTTGCCGTGTGGAACGATGGCGGAAATTTGCGGCTGGTATTAGTCTGAACAATTCCTCGGAGCACTCTCCATGATATATCGTTAGAATCTACACATCATCGGCAGGCCGCGACCTCAAGGATGATGTTGGACTTTGATTTTTGGTACGTCTTTGCTACATGACTCTGAAATATATTTTTAACATCCACACAGTAAACATAATATAATGTGTCTTAGGAAATTAAGTATCTAAAGTGAAAATTCATATTCCCTCTGAAACATGTATTTTCTTTCATGCGAAGTTCCATCGAGTTGTTACAATTTGTGTGAACTTTAAATGTTATGTCAACTTTGATAGTTTTTGCTGATAAATCTGTTTTTTTCTCGTTGCCTCGTGTTCACTCGTAACGTTTTATAATAAAATACCATATGTATCGGAGATATATATATATATTTCGGGATTTCTCTGACAGCTTTTGTTATATGGTTTATTTATTTTTATACGAAACAATTAAGTTTTTAGACTTTAAACAAAAAATGTAGTTCATCTCTCTCTTCTCTTTCATTTTTTTTTATATTTCTTAATAAACAATGAAACATAATACTATCATGTCATCATCACATCATTAGCCTATAGCAGTCCTCTGCTGAACATAGGCCTCTCCCTATAGAGGAGAGTTTGGCCTACCACGCTGGCCAAACGGGTTTGTATAGGTGTGGTGTCAAGTTTTCCTTCTTTTTGCAGTGCTTTTGTCCTGCGTAGTTCGCTCCCTTAGTCGGCTTTTAAGACACTTACGGTATGATTAGGGTTGGTGTCATTCCGTATTCTTAATCCGTCACCGTTTAAAGAATAAGAAACAACTAGAATTATTTAATAAAGGGAATTATTCGGGCAGCGTTAGACTTGTCTAAAGTTGGCTATGAAACATCCACTTGTGGTACTAGAATCTATAATTATGCAGAATACTTGACGACTTATTAACTAACTTTTTACATGAAAGACATCATCTCATGAAAAGACTGATGATACGGGTGTTGTATCACTGCCTTCTCCTAAGGGGAAAAAAGATGAATGTTTAACTCATGTATTATACGGTTCTCTCCATCTCATCATATGTCACACTATTACACTTCAGGTCACGTCTATTTTGAGCTACGTCACGTACAAAGACCTTCCTAATTGTATTGCTGCATCGTGCATATCCAATGCACTCCAAAATATAATTACCAGAACACTTCCTGGCGCCAAGAGTGTGATAAAATCCATTTTTTCTGGTGCAACTAGCTACTAAGATTGTTTTTTTTTTTTAACAAAAGAATCACTTACCACCGGTTTTCTGTGATACTGTGCTATCACTGCAATCAAACTTCGTTACCGTAGTGCAAGTCTATTTTGAAATAAACTCAAATATAAAATGTTTTTCTTGAGGAACTTCTGCTAGTTGCATTAACAGACGTTCAATCAATCAGCCTATAATCCACTCCACCATAATCCACACCATAATCTTCGGCCGGGGTACAGGGGTTTAAGTACACACTTACCCGTGTTCTGTGAGGAGGTTTTTTAAGATAGAGACATAAGATATAAGTTTTATTGATTTAAAATCATGTTACTAAACAAGCAGCGAAGGTATACCAAACAATATATACGAACAATACAGCATTTTAAAAGCACTTTCTTTTGGTACAATGGAAAATCATAATAGTATCTCAGCAAATCTATTTGTACCAAACTTTTCCGTTTAACTAATTTAATATCTACTAGTAAATTTATTACCAAAAGCAGTACAAAATAGTAATTTTATTTCACTTATGTTACCGCAAATAACGCATTCAAATTAAGCACTACATTATCTAAACTTAAATAGCGCCGCCTATTCAAGTATTATTTTGCACACCGTACACTCATAACCTATTGTCTATGCCATCTTATAAGTATTCAGCACTCATACAGATTTAATACAAGTACCGAAATGGCTCTATTGTCCACTACGAACACGTCCAGCAACTATTATGTCATCAATGTATACTCACTGTTTCCGTTACAAGAAAAAGTTACAAGAAAAAACCGTCAAGTACTTAAAATTTATGTGGACTTTATTATTAAGGTCATAGAGGTGAATTTGAAGTAGAATTCTTGTTTGGAAAGCATTAGGTTTTATTTTGTACTTTGGAAAGTTCACACAGCACATCCGTTGTATTTCGTATGCTAAAGACATGAGGGATCAGGAAGTATTGGTGTCTGCAATTCTGATTACTTTGTAGTGGAAGTCACAGTTGCTCCAGGTGTTCAGCTGTAGAGTGATTTTGACCTAAGTATAGAAGAAATTTATTGCGATTGTTTTCCAGAAACCTGGTTTGTTTAATTTCCTTCAGAACTTTGAACAACTTGATTGGCGTAGAATGCCAATAGAAGCTATCTTATGTCTCTAATAGTAGATTTGCTTAAATTATCATCGCCATTGATTTTGATCTTTGAATTTTATTTTTTACCAGTAAAAGCTAACTGTCACTTTGAATCATTTCAAGTCAAACTCAAACTCAAACTCAAACTTTCTTTATTTCATAAAATTTCCAAAATTGTTTGAAATCGTCTTCCATGTAGACTCTAAAGTCATAGATCAACACACACAAAAGCAACAATCTCTGTTTTGTCAAATAGTAACCAAATAAATTTAACAAAAATCAAACCCATACAAAATCTATGATATGCCTGTGCCGATCTACAACCGCCCGTTTCCAAGGGGTTGAGCCTTATGAGAAGAAAGGGCAAACAAACTCATGGCCACTCTTTTGCAATTCACAAGTAGTTAAGTAAGTTAAGTAGTTAAGTTATTAGTATGTAACTAGTGTATCTTTTTTTCGTGTGGAAACAATCAACAGGCTATTTCCTCTCCGGTAAAATCAAGCAGTGTACCGTCTTAAGTCTATTGCAATGAGTTCGGGTATACCTTATGAAGGAAGCTTTCGGAAAGGACGCATCATTCTTAAGGTATACCCTGACAGACCTTTGCTGCTTGCTGATCAACGCCGCCTAGTCACTCTATGGAGCAAGGGTTGCATGTACGATTAAGAGCAGTGATCGTGAAAGATAACCTCTCAGGCCTGCTTTGACTAGGGTAATGGATAGCTCCAACGGTAATCGTTGGGGCCGGTTAGCTAGTTAGTTACTTCCAACGATGAAAAGAGATGTATAGCATATGATGCCAAAAAGTACTTTCACCGGCTCATTGTGAACTTTATTCAGTAATAATTAAATACTTAAATTACCTATTTACAGTCTATTTGTCCATCCAAAGGTTGCCTGTAAGATATTGCTTTTTAGCGATAAGGCCGTCATTTGTACATGGTCATTAACTTTGAATACTATTGTATGTATAATATCCTGAATTGGTGTACAATAAAGATTATTCTATTCTATCCTATTCTACTTTTAACTATAGTTTATTATTACATTTAACCAAAAAAAATGATATATATGGAAACACACTTTGCATTTAATGATGAAAAGCGCGACGATAACTTACTTATCTTATTTAAATTTTTGTACAAGACGTGAGTGATGTGAGTGAACTTTATAACGCAAATTTCGGGTGACGTTTAATCTGAAGTGACATCCGATTCGAGTCGTCACTTCGGCCATTCGCACCGGAAACGATGGAGACGCGATATGTGGCGAATATTGATCCTTTGAACTTCATTTTCCATATTTTATATTCGATTGATAGAATCTCCTTAGTCATTTAAGCTGTCTATTCAAACATATGAGCCGAATGGAATGACTTACTTCAAACTACAAACTTATTTAACGGAATGTGTATAGAAATTCAGAATCCATTTGATACCTATTTTCTAATTTATTATAATTTATTAATTGGAACATAATTACAGTAAAAATCATAGATGTTGCCTTTTAAGGAGAGGCCTATGTTCAGCAGTGGCTGTTGAGGATGATGATGATGAATATTATGTATAAATTATATAATTATTAAAAGATATGCGACAGATTTGCAGTTCTCATATAAAGAGCGAACTAAATACGTCGTGGCAAGTAGATTTACATAACTTTGAACATTTCTCTATTCAGCTCATCGCGCACCATGCTGAAAGCAATATTTTACTACAGCTAACTGTCGTACTCGTCAGCGAATAAAAATTGTGTAAAAAGGGGTTGTGAAATTTGGAATACTAATAATAATAATAGTTTAAATATAGAATTAGTGCAGAAGTTTTGGAATAAATTGTTCCAAAACTTTAAAATCTTATTCTTTTATTTCAAACGGCGATATTAAGTTTGACGATAGGTACAGTGTATATGTTGTCTCGACATGAACAGAGAGTTTTTGGAGAAAGGAGGTTTTGGCCTACTATACCACGCTGGCCAGACGGGTTGGCATAGGGTTTGTGTCAAGTTTTCCTTCTCTCTGCAGTGCTGTTGTTCTGCGTAGTTTTTTTTTTTAGTCGGCTCTTACGACACCCACGGGATGAATAAAGGGGTAGTGACACTCTGTATTCTTAATCCGTCACCACACGGATTAAATTATACCGGAACTAAATAGGTAACAAACTAATTATATAATTGAAAAAAAAAAACAAAACCGTCTACGTGAAATTGTATAGGTACGAGTACTTAAAATTTACAACTCGGCAATTTTTATTTTTATGTAACCCGTGTCACTCTCGCCATCAAGACAAATCTACAGAAAGACTACAGAATGTGCCAAAGAAATACACATATGTACATACATATACATACATCCGTGTTGACATGGATTAAGAATACGGAGTGTCACCATCCCTATTCATCGCGTAGGTGTTGTAAGAGCCGACTAAGGGAGCAAACTACGTAGGATAACGGCAGTGTAAAGAGAAGGAAAACTTGACATAAATTCTATACCAAACGTCTGGCCAGCGTGGTATAGTAGGCCTCCTTTCTAACGAAAGGCCTATGTTCAGTAGTGGACTATAAAAGGCTGATGATGTGATGATGATGAAATGACATGCATGCACTCGAAAAACATAACCTCCCTTCTCGCGCAGTCGGTTAAAAAAAAACATATCAGTCATCAACCGCTGGACGATCCCTATAACACAAAAGGGAAGGAAACTATATGGTATCCAGTACATTAGTACAATGTAAGTAGTTTAACGAGGCCTGAATGATGTAACACCTAGATATTCACAAGAAACAAAAGGCTCATTCTTGAGACAAGACTCTGTCATGAATAGTGAAGAGGGATCAGATGACTGTATAACAAAGCTGATGTAGCGCAGTTGAGTTTAAAGCATAAAGCGGCTGTTTAACGCTTTAATCTTGAATGCTTTGAGAACGCACAAGTATTTAAATACAGTTCGTAAAGTTGTGTATGATTGTACAGTGAAGTTATGGAGTATGTCAAAGTTGGTGCGGAACACATAAAATGTATTTTGAGGAAATTTATTCGTTCGCCTTATTATCGAACTGAGGTTTTTTTTTAATTTCTTTTGAACAGAAAATAATTTTTAATGTTTTGTGTTAATTGTTGTTTTAATAGACAGAAATCACAAAGAAAATCTATACTAATATTATAAAGCTGAAAAGTTTTTTGTTTGGTTGAACGCGCTAATCTCAGGAACTACTGGTCCGATTTGCAACATTCTTTCAGTGTTAGAAAGCCTATTTATCGAGCAAGGCTATAGGCTATATACCCTCACGCTATGACCAATAGGAGCGGAGTGTCAATGAAAAATGTTTCAAAAACTAAGGGAAATGATTCCTTTTGAGAGTTTCCTTTGCGTGCCTTGCGTAAACGGTTAAAGTTTCGCAAAAATCAGAATTGTTCCCCTTTAAAAGTTTTATAGTTCCACTCTTACTATAATAGCGTGAGGTACCAAAATAGCTCTTTTATGTACTAGGACTTTTACAATATGTTCAACTTCTACGCTAACGAAAGCTAGTAGGTAGTAATTATTTTATAGCTTCATATAACTTGTATTAATTAAAGTACGGACAACAATGTCATACGTATGTTACGTATGACATTGTTGTCCTTTTAAATTAAAACGGTCGTTTTTGTTAGGTTATGATAGATAGATAACTAATAATTTACTATAATATATACATAACTGATTAATTGACTGCACGGATGTCGTAGTGGTTTAAGCGGTCGCCACGCCGCTTACCACTACGCTGAGTGCTCCGATCCCCAGATGGGACGACACTTTGTGTGATCCACAAATTGTTGTTCTGAGTCTGGGTGTTCTTTGTGTCCGTTTTATGCACGTTTCTAAAGTCCCCGCGACACAGGATTTGTTCCTAGTGCGGGAGTTGTCTTTTTAGATAACTAATATTACTATGGCGGTATACTATGGGGATCTTGTGTCAACTAGGGTGAATTTCCGTGCGTTTAGGCGATTCTGCCATACATATTATAGAAATCAAATATAGCTCACGTAGGACCCGTAATATTTTGTGGCCGTGGTGCTTCCCTGTTTAAAAGGGTGTATGCCCATGTTACTTCATTGTGTCTCCCGCTTTGCTAAGGAGGGAAGTGGATTTACTGTATTTCCAACTCCTCCAATTTTTTTCTGATTAATTTCGTTGCGGGTTCCAAGACAGTTTAATTTCTTCCTGGGACTTCCCGAGTGTCATAACTCGGTGTGTTCGTGGGTCACTGCTGTGGATCCTGGTGTACAGGAGTTACGGTGGTGGGCGTGTGGGTGGGATTAGTCCCAATAAAAAAAAACTAATATTATACTTACAAATATCGAAGTTCAAACTCAACTAACAGCGTTTTGCTTAGGTATTCTCATAATGTTAAAATAAAGAGTTATTCCTACACCTGAATAAATAGCACGGTTTTCAACAAATTTTTCAAGCTAAGCCTAAATAAAACCTACAATCGTTTCTTTACAATTTTTTTTAACCTACAATGTTACATGACTGATACGACCTTCAGACCTTCAAGAAAAGAACATACTCCTTCATCAAAGACCAGGCCAGGTGCCATAAAGTGACATTTGCTCCTTTGCTCCCTATTTTATAGAAAAAGAAACAATCTCTATACTTTTTATCTCCTTTCGACTAACGTTGTTTTATTATTATATATATTGTTATTTTAATATTATTTGTAATATTATTTTATATAATGTAATTTTTGTTCTTGTTCCAGACCAGGCCAGGCCAGGTGTTCTTTGTGTCCGTTTCATTAATGTTTGTAAAGTCCCCTGCGACACAAGATATATTCCTAGTGCGAGAGTTGTGTCCTTTTAGAGCTTCTGTATTCAATTCTATGTTAATTTATCTGTAATATCACAAACAATCACATTTATTTCGTAAACTTAAGTATATGTTGTGTTAATTCTATATCACTAGAGGTGTACCAAATAGTCGGCATCCCAACGATCTCCGGCAAGTGTACTACAAAATGTTAAATAGACGTTTAAGAGCTATAACTCTGTAAAAGTCTAATATTGACGTATAATTAAATTAACCAGTATCATTAAAAAAAACCTAGTGTTATAAATATACATATCACGCTTAATAGTTGGAAAACGGCATATCACGTGGCTCCTGTGCTCAGTAATGGAATGTTAATGGATTATGGTAATAATGATGAAAGCCTTAACTGACCAACTGTTATAAAATTTACACGATATTTAAATTTCGTTTTCCTGCAATATTAATGGGTTGTTAATTATTTTAAAGCACACAAATATTTTGTTGGTTGAGTGTCACATGTATACGTTAATTTTTACTTGCAATTGTGACTTATCAGTGAAATCGGCAATTTCTACGTACTCCATTAGATATAACTTTTCTTTATTGTTTAATTCTTGCTTATAAGCGGTCAAATGTTTTTTTTTTCTATCGTTATACGGTATAGAGTTGTTCATTACTTCGAATTTTCAGCCTACCGCCGTCCACTACTGAAAGCAGGACCCCTAAGGAGCGTCAACTATCCCGGGTCTTGGTCAGTCTGCATCCGTCCGCTGCCAGTCACTTTCTTAAAGTCGTCGGTCCATTGGGCCGCAAGGCTCATATTTCTAGAAGTTTCTCTGCCAATTACAAGATCCAGATATCCGGCAACTCAAATATTGTTAGCTGGGGTAACTCTATTTACCGTTGGATTGTATTCTCCCCTTATTTATTATCTTGATTAAGTAATTAAAACTTTCGTTCGTAGGTATAAAGAGACCATTTTGACGTAAGCTGCCGTCAATTATTTTATTTCGGGAAATTCTCCAAATGTCTTTCTGCGAGTTCAAAAAGCTCTGTGTGTGAGTTTAATTGTTGATTAAAATAACTTTGGGAGTGTATCGCTGTGTTAAACGCAGTTTAACGGTCTATTCAGGCTTGTTAAAGTTTCGGCAGTGGACGGGTTAATTGTTTGTTTCTACCTATATAATATTGTTTTGTAACTTATGAAATACCAATCAAAGATGTTGAGATGCTATTGTTTAACTTAAGTGAGCCGAAAATGAAATGTAGAAATAGAAATGACCAATGATGTTGTGTATGTATTTATATTATATATGTGTGTAGATACGTTTTTACAGATTGTGTATGTGTATTGCTAGGACTGACTGCATATAATTTAAACTGCATTTATTATTTACATTTTATTGGAATTAAATGCTGTACAAATGCACTTTTTACACCAAAACTCTATCGTCGTCTATTTACAGCCGATTTGTCCATTCAAAGGTTGCCTGTAAGAAATGCTTTTACCGATAAGGCCGCCATTTGTACAAGTTCATTAATGTTATATGAGATAATATTCATGGTAATAAAATATATTCTAAATAAAGAGTACAAAAAAAATGCGTTTATACTGACTATAAACAATTGTGACAGTATTCCAACCTTTCTTTGACATAAAAATAAAAACTTATAACTTAAACGAAAACGAAAATTTAATAACACGATATTAAGAAATAGGTGCAGTTTTTATTTACTGAAATTGATTCTGCACGTGTCTTGATTGTAATTGTCTGTTCTTAGAAGGCACTAGGTCTTGGCAGACCTAGTCACAGCAAAGATCATCCAGTATTCCGTGTGGGATCGGACTTGTTATTAAAATAAGTATTACTTTGGTTCAAGAGAATTCATCACTTCCCTGTGCTCAATGACAACACTCAAAGTTTTTGACAAGTTTCCTACATTAGGAATTTAGAAATATAAAAATTTAGGTAGTGGGCTACCATTGCCCACCACCATACCGTCCCACTTCCTACATTTTTGTTGATGATTGAGTATCTTGCCAACCATTTATATGTTTAACCATCGTAAGTTACTCCACTAGTCTGCTTTAACAGTTGTTTTACCTAGTGGTTTACTTAGGTGGCGCTACATTATCTTCATATATTCATAACCAAATCTGACCGGAAATTCGTCAAGTGCCATTTTTTATTTGCCCACGTCATTAAGCTCATTATGCTTCCAATTTGATTAGCGGATAATGCAACATAAATGTCATTGTTCGTAACACATTGTCAGCCATGTTACGTGACTGCCATATAAAAGTTTCGTGCAAAAATATATTAGTCATTCTATCAAGGTTATATGCATAGAGCTAAGGGTGAGACCATAGAACGACGTAGCATCGAATACAGCGAAAATAAAATCATATTGAATGAAATCGGATTAAGCACATGTGTGGAATGGTGTCATAACAGCCGACTAAGGTAGCAAACTACGCAGTACAACAGCACTGCAAAGAGAAGGAAAACTTGAAGCAAACCCTATACTAAACTGTCTGGTCAGCGTGGTATAGTAGGCCAAAACATCCTTTCTAACGAGAGGCCTATGTCTAGCAGAGGACTATTAAAGGCTGATGATGAATGAAATCTGCGAAGTATTTGAAGTTAAGCGCAAACGTTTACAAAATTACTTAAATGGCTATCTAACTTTAATTGTAATATCCTTAATTGACGCAAATATTCATGCCTTGATTGAGGGATTACTGCACGCGAAGTCACCCTCAATGACCATCATCCATTATTCTCTGTGCCGCGAGGGCTACTCAAATTTCAATAATAAGTGACCTAAAATATCATTAACTTTCCTATATCAAATGTTAGCTTAAGAGTTTAGACGATTTCAATATAATGAGATTTTTGCAACCTAGAAACATAAAAAAGAAGTTCTTAATGTTCTGAGGTTTCATACTTAGGTAGTTCAGGCTAATGATGATTTCTAGATGACGAACGGCAGCTCTTCGGCTAGTATAATATTAAATCAATTTTATTCTAAGTCAATGTTATTCAGGCAATCAGCTGAACGAATTGTACTGACAACTATTACTATTTTTTTTGCGTATTATTTACGAGTATAGGTACCTACGTAAGTAAAAACGCCACGCTCCACGCTAGGCTTACTTGAAGTACTGGCCTTTTAATGTTTTGATATAATTTCTAGGTAACATTCTATGGTAATCGATTTAATATGACTGTAAAATTTCGTGGAATATAAGTTTATTATAAAAAGTGAAAGTCATTTTAGTACGTTTTACAGGAATTAGACAAGTAATTAGTGAGTAATAGGTAAGATCAATAAATAAGTAAGAATATTTATTGTTTTTATACATTTTTGAATGTTACGCTTCTTGTCCTTTACACTTAAACTATTCAACTTTTCTCTTACAGTAATCCTAGCTTTTGCCCGCGGCTCTGCTCGCGTAAATGTCGGTTTTCGCGGTAAAAATGTCTTTCCTCAAGAATCAAAGTATCTTTATATCCAATTTCATCTAAATCTGTTCAGCGGTTATTGATTCCCCATATAAACTTTCCCCCCTCTTTTCACCCCCTTAAAGGATGATTCTTTTCCCGGACACATCGGGTAAATGCTAGTTAAATTAATTTAGATCATAATTTAGTCTGTTTAAGTACAGTGTACTTCCTTTCCTTCATAATATCCACTAGTGACATAGAACTTTAACGCAAACAAAACATTTTTTTTCTGGTGACGGCTAGAAAATATCATCAGATCTCCGACTCCTTGGCACGCCATAGCCAGCCATTTATACGAACATGTCATGCGTAGGGATGAGGAAAATGTGGGGAAGAAAGTTTTAGGTATGGGAGTTGAAAGGTACAAAAGAAGAGAAAGACCAAAAAAAAGGTAGATGGACTGTATGAGTGAGGATAAGGGTAGGACGGGAGTAAACAGTGAGATGACGAATGATAGAGTAGAATGGAAGAATCACACTTACTGCAACGTCCCAAATAAAATTGGGACAAGGGTTGGCAGATGATGATGATATAAAAGCTGTACTACACAGTAGTTTGTATACCACATTACGTAAGCATATGTACTAAGTTGTCGTCAAACCCTGAATACTTATAAACAAGGTGATTTCGAAGCCCACGCGTTAATTATTTATTTAAATTAAGCCGCAAACATTGTCACTTTGGACGTTTCGTATCAGGTTATTATTGACATCATAGCATTAAGTTAAAGAAGGGAAAAGAAATTCCTTGTAGTTATTTAGTGCCAACAAACTAAATGCCAAATAAATCCTTGTGGTGACGGATTAAGACTACGTAGAGTCACCACCCCTACTCATCCCGTGGGTGTCGTAAGAGCCTCTTAACACAAACCATATACCAACCCGTCTGGCAAGCGTGTATAGTAGGCCAAAACCCCCTTTCTAAGGAAAGGCCGTAATCAAATAAATACTTTGTGCCAAAGTCATGATCAGTTGTAATAAGCTATCCATTTGATCCCTCTCCCCCGCCCTAGAATCATAGGAAAGGATTGAAAAGGAACGACAGAATGTATTAGCACTGCACATGTTTTTATGTGAAGCCGTGGCATCACTTACTCGAGTCAACTCTTTCTGGCCGAAACTTGGCTCTTCCCTCTTATTATAGACATCTGCAATAGATAAAGGCTTTAAAAAAAAAAATCACAACACAAATTTCTATCCAAGTAGCAGCTCATTATAGGATGACCTACATCCTTTATTCAAGAAGAAAGAGAAGAGGCACTTATGACTCCTGCGTTGCAGGTTCATGGGTGGCGATAGTCATTTCTCACCTGTTTGATTTTTGCCCCCAATATTATAAAAGAAGGCTTGACGTAGCAGTATTAACTTCCTTTTACTTAGCACTTCCATTTCATACCGGTGCTTTTTTTTCATGTTTACATTTAACAAAAATGAACCTTATTTACTAGCCATCAAAAACCAAATTTCTCTTAACAGATATTCCTCGAACTAAGCTACGTGGAGCAGTCATTAACTATCTGTGAACCATAAAAAATGGCCTCATATCTCTATCACATCGCTCATCGATACGCGCTAAATACGTCATTATAACTTTACACATTTAAAAACCTTAAAAAATATAATAAACCTTTCCAAACGGCTTTATTACTATAATTTAGCTGTCATAATCTGAATCGGCGTTGCACACGGTACGATTATTAACTAACCAATCAAAATACTACTTTATTTTTGTCGCTATATATATCTAAATCCATTGTCATAATTTTGTATAAATTTATATCTGTCCGATCCTTATAAGGTCTGTAAGACGTTGAAGTTGGATTTTGTTTGTATTTTATTCCTTTCTATCATTGATAAAGTTATGTTGCCGTCTCATTCCGTTTTTATTCGTTTTCTATATTTATTCATTGAAGAAAAATATATATCTATTTATCTATAGAACAGTATTTTGGAGTTAAATAGTAATTATTAAAAAACGTAATACGTTGAGAATTTAGGAACAGTGCCTGAATTCGGCTGCTAATAACATGTTTCCCTTTTTTTATCTATTACACAGAACCTTAATAAATATATACATAAATTCACAATCTTAACAAATATACTACAATAAATATTTATCTGTATGCCCATAATGGTAGACAGAAGCTTATTAAACACCATAGATTGCCAAATATGATTGCCAAAGAATAGATTGAGAAGTGCAATCAATAGCTCGAGAAGGATAAGATCACATTCCTGTAACGCACTGACCCGGATAATACCCATAACAACGTCCTAAAACTGATCTAGTTTTTCCTTTAAACTGTTTTGTATACAGCTGAATTAATCAACAAAGACATCAACTTAACACACAAAATTTCTAACAAAACTATCAAACTACTTAGCATGGGTGCAAACAAGAACAAAATATTATATAACCAGCAGCGTCGTAATTGCAGCAGTGATGAACAGGACGTGTGAAATTATTATAATGAGACGACTAACTCGGTGGGTGTAAGGTGACCAAACTACGGGTGTATCAAAGGCTATTACGCATCTTATTTGCTACTTTGTAATTGAATGAATTAAACATCATCAACACATCCTTAGATGGGAGGTTTTGGCCTACTATACCACGCTGGCCAGACGGGTTGGTATAGGGTTTGTGTCAAGTTTTCCTTCTTTTTGTGGTGCTCGCTTCCTGCGTCGTTTTGCGCCATTAGTCGGCTCTTACGACACCCATGGGATGAATTGGGGTAGTGACATTCGGTATCCTTAATCCGTCACTACACGGACTACTATGTATAATTATAGTAATAAGAATAATAATAATAAACTAATGTATATTATATTATATATATTATACTGGAATTATACATGCAGAGCTATAAGTTTGTATATTTGTGTTTATTTAATATTCATACAAGATATTTTTAAATTTGTCTCTGTCACTTGTATAAACAAAATCAAAGGTTAAAGTAATTTCAGTTGGAAAACTCATTTTCATATTTAATGAGGTTTTAGAGGTAAGTATGTAACAAAGGAATTTGTTAGTTAGGTACATTGTGGTAGTTAATTCATTCCACCATAGCTTATTAGTGGTAGTGAAGTTGATTTAGCGAGTACCTGAAATAAGTGTATAATATGAGCATTGGGTACTTATTAGTATAAAGTATATTATACTAGATACTTGTAAAAAAAGTGATTAGTATTATTTTTCAGCACCACTTACCTTACTGTTTATTTATATTTCTGTTCTATAATAATAGAGTTAAGTATCTCAAATTGCTTGACTCTTAAAGGCTTCCTATTTTTTATTTAAATATTTTCTTTACTAACATGTTTCACATCAACAGCCTTTAGTAGTCCACTGCTGGACGTAAGCCTCTCCTTAGAAAGGAGGTTTAGGTCTACTATACAACGCTGGCCAGACGCGTTGGTATAGCTTTTGTGACAAGTTTTCCTTCTCTCTGCAGTGCTGTTGTTCTGCGTAGTTTTCTCCCTTAATCGGCTCTTACGACACCCACAGGATGACACTCTGTATACTTAATCCGTCACCACACGCCACCACACCACACCACACTAAAATGTATACATAAGAGGTACATGTATCTAAATTCATTTCTTACTTTGCTAAGCAAGCCACTATGACAGACCGTGTGGTTAAGCTCTGCTTCTTTGAGGTTTTTATTATAGCCATTTATACAATGATAGAAATAAGTGCTGTCCTACAAATTTCGAACACATAGCCGCCCCTATCGTCATTTATTCATTCACTTATTAACTCATCCACTAATGAATGGTTTAGACGAAGCGATTCGTAATCAGCGCTTTATTTGTTCCTCTACAGAGGCTGTAGTTTTGTTTTACTTATTGTATGTCTATTAAATAAATGGCCTTTATATTTAATTCATAAAATTGACTGAATGGACGCGAGAGGCGTTAAGTTATTCTACCTATCTACCTACCACCTACTGCCATCTTGATAACTGTTGTGGGTTCGATTCGGATAGAGAAAATACACCTAGTCACAGAACAAATGACCGTGCTCATCGCACTATTATTTGTTCTGGGTGGAAATTGAACCTACGAACTCTGGCCTAGCAGTCAGGGTCACAAACCAGTAGACCAACAGGCCAGCCACAAAGTAGACAGTACCGATTGTTTTACTTTTAATAATATTTATTTCCGTCAATTTTTTATTTTATAGGGGGGCAAATGAGCAAGCGGTTTGCCTGATGGAAAGTGACTATCGCCACTCAAATGTCACAAGTATGTTCCCGGTCTTTGAGGTGGTTTACACTCTTTTTTTTAAGGCTGTGCACATAATAATAATACTAATCCTCGTGTTTCTCTAGTCAAAAGACACATTATAAAGTGTGTCACTGTCAATATAGTTTAACCGCAGTTCGCAGTTAAACTTTTCTATTAGAACATTCATTCATTTTTTATATAAAGACTTTAAAATACCAAATAAAAGGGTCCTCAGACATGAGAAGTTCTGAATCAATACAGGGGTACACTGGCATTGTTAAATGGCGACCAAAGAGAACATTACGACAAAGCATTATACAATCTTTCTGCAAAAACGTTGAAGAGGACTTAGATTGTGGGGGAGAGTAACTAATATTTTTACACTAGCAACAAAAAAAGGAGCACTAGCAGCGCCACTAATACTCCACCATTTTGTAGCGCTCCTTTTTGTGTCAATATACTGAAATATTTCTACCAAATAGTGCCATTTTGGTAGAAATGTTTCTATATTCAATTTAAGCGTCGGTTCAATATTGGTTACTCTCGCCTATTAATTTTGTACCTATTCACGAATCCGCGGACATTTTCGCCTTTAGAGACTACTTAGGATTATATGTATGTTAAAACCATTAAGTGGGGCCTTTTAAACAGAAAAGATCTTACTGAGTTTGTTAAATTGAATGAATATAAAATTAGACATAGGTTACGTCTATTTATTATGTTTCACATATGTGTCTAAAAATACTGTGTCAAGTTTTTCTAAAATACAAAAAATACCAGGTACTTTCTGTAGACACCAGAATGTTTGATGAATATTTTCCGCCATAGAAGAGTCCATCGAAAAGATTTTTATTTTTATTTATATTTTATAAGTCACAGTATCGTTTATTCAACGCTTTCTTTTCTAGTTTTGAATTATCACATTTGCTATCATTTAATTTTTATAGTCTGAGTTTGAACTCCAAGGCATCGTGCATATAAAAAGACTTACTTCAAATATATAGGTACTTTTATTTTGTTCGCTATCAAATAGTTACTTGTAATTCATTTCTAAACTCTCACAAATTCTTTGGAATTAAATATTTGCCAAAAACATCCATTTTACATCACATATCGTCTTTCCGCTCCCGTTTCAAGAATCGAAACATTACGGATTCATGCATAATCAGACAAGTTCGGACATGTCTACAAAAACGTCGGACTTGTTCTGAACCGTGTTAGAATCGTGTTCTGAACATTCGCTGGGAGGTTTTTGTGCATAATGTTAACCTGTGTTTCGCTTGTTAGATTTGCGCTGTAGCATTTTTAGGCCATTTTGCGCGAACTTTTATTTAATTATTACCTATTTTTTATTGGACACTGCAGCTGAGATGGTTGGGAATGGTGTCATTATCGTTTGTGGTCGTATAATGTATTGTTCTAATGTTAAAATCGACGCCGGTATTCCAAGGTTTTTAGATACTGTGGAAACAAAAGTCGGTAGTTATTTTCCGAGACGATTTATGTAGTGATTGATTTTTGTTTTGCTTTAAGTGATTCTTTTAAAATATATTTATATGTAAAGATAGTGAATTCTTTAAAAAATTCGGGTAGCCTAATACCAAGACATAGTAATATGAATTATAATCGTATCTTTAAGTTGCGAGTATTTATGAATGATCACAGACAGAGATAATATTATTCAGGAAGCAAGGTACTATAAATAACTTTTTTAGAGTTCTGAATATTTTGTTTTAGTCAACCATTAATATTATTTGACTTGGCTTTGTGATTAAAACTGACTGACTGACTGATTGTGATGAAGACTGAACTTCTTAGATTGACAGACGTTTACGGCTAAACGTAAACCCTCTTTTCATCTTCCAGTTTACATAATAAAATATGTAAAAAAGACGAATATCATTGAATTCTTTTACACAGTAAATGTGTCGCATTTGACTAAACAAATAATGTTGTTAAACTTTAACCCCAAAGAAATAATCTATCTTTAATGTATGTATATGTACGTCTTTGTATCTGTGTAACTATGCCTGCAAATTTATAGCTCCTAAACGGATGGACCGATTTCAGTGTAGTTTTTTTTAATTGAATTCATCGAGAGCGTTCTTAATATCGTTAGAAATACCCAAAAGTTATTCCAGTCTTTCAAAAATCATCAGGTTTTCTAAAGTCTGTTATAATGTCTAAGTTATTTTTGAGTCGGTCTATTTTATTCGTATAAATTGTGCCTGTAAAAGTACTTACAAGCACAAACAAGTTGTACTTAGTACTAGTATATTTTAAGGCATGATTACAAGAATAGAGGAAATTAAAAAAAAACACTATACAAAAAACAATAGTGTGTACTCACCTAAGTACAGATCATTTGCGAGTTTACTCTCGTGTGAAGTTCAGACTATGGAACTTAACTACAGTAATACTTCAACTAAACAACCAAGCATATAAAAAAGGTCTTAAAATTAGATATAACCATGAACCTAAAATAACCTACATCCTATTTGAAATTATGAAATTCTCTGCGTATGACAAAAAAAAACGCTGAAGAGAAAATAGGGCTTAAATGAACATTTGCTTTTCTATCAGCAAAGCTTTGTGTAGCTGAGGTAAAATTTCCCTATTAAACCGGTATACTAGAAATGTGCTTTGAGTTCGTGTAAACTCTTTATCCGTGAACACGTGTAACTAAACTAAAACAGTTCTTAGTTGCACGTGTAAAGGTTTTTAGTGCTTAGAATGAGTATTAAAATGTAAAAGAGTGTTTAATATGCAATTTCTACTGTTGGTTGAATCCCTTGTCATGTTACTTCATTTGAAGTCAAGTAACTGCTCATAAATCAAGATATCATATACGACGTTCACTTAACTTTATCAGTAGACAAATATATACCAACATAAATCAACTTACCGTTAATAACTGCAACCACCAATCACACTTAACCTCGCAGTCATCACTGGGTGACAATTTATCTAAAAGAAAATACTTTTATTATACTTATTTACCACGTAAGCACTATGGCCCTTAATAGGTAGTTGATAGGTACAAGAGAGTGCTTCGAAATGAAACAGTAATGACACACGCTTGATACTATCCTTATACGGACGAGAATGAGAGGCTAAATCATTTTTCCTGACTTCTAAAAAGGATTATTTGCGTTCATTTTGTATGTTCACCTATTTCGGTTTATCTTACTTTCAACTGCTTGAACAGTAATCGATTAAGTTAGATACACAGATTAGAAAAATATACAGGAAAAAGATGAAATCGATAATGTTAGTGACGGAATAGGGTCAGTAGGTCAACCTAGTTTTCGATCTCACTATTGTTACTGCATAAAGTAAGTTTTATTAATCACTAAAACTTTTTTATGTAGGTTGAATTTAAGATCAGTTACTTTTAATATGAGTTTATAAGTTTACAAGGAAATGAGGTTCTGTGTGGTAAGCTCAGATGTCACTGGGATAGTGGGTTCGGATGAATTTGCAATTCTCTTTTAAATAAGCTGTTTTGCTTCTTCTTCTTCCTCTTCTAGTATGATTGAGATTTCAGTTGATTAGTTAGTTGTAACATAAACCAAGACACTAATATAATCATTTTTTAAAGAATTATTAAAGCGAAGGTGTTTTTTTTAATATCTTTTAACTTTGCCACTGTTAGCGTTTATTAGTAAACAATTGTTTTTCAGTACTATTTAATTACATATAAAAATACATTATTTTTGTTTCTAGTTCCGATGCTCGCGTGACCCAAGTCAAAGCTTATTTTGGTGTGAGATTTTGAGTTTTTTAGCGTATTCCTAAGTCGGGCTACAATAAGCCTGACGCGGTTAAACTCAGTAATAATATAATTGTTTAAAAATCTCAGTAGCAGCTTGAAGTATTTGAATCTGAACTGTTTAATTGTACGAATCTCCTATAAGACGTTAAGAGAAACATTGCCTACAAATCGTTGTCAAGGAAGCCCTGACTTAATCAGGGCGCTTTTTGTTGTGTTCTTCAAAAAACATAACTGATGTAAAAATGTATTAAATAAAGACATTTTGGGATGAAATACAATTCTTTTCCAACCGCTGGTTAAATGAATATGGATTATAAGACCACCAAAATGTGGTCTTAAAATATTCATGATCTTCTGATTTTTGTACAAAAACGACTAAAAATGGTCAATAACTTATCAAGCTTTCGTCAATATCTACCAAACAATACTAATCGGAAACCAAAGATTGTCTCCTCGTCTCCCGTCACCCCACTGTGAACGACGAGGGAGGTCGAGGAATAAAAAAATCAACAATTAATGAGGATATCGGTCGCGACGAAATCATTTGGCTCTGACAGGTCCTAAGCCGTATTTTAGCGTATTTTTTTTTCAAACAAATGTAAATCTTTCAAATAGGCGTTGCTTATTACTACGAATTAAGGTCGCTATTACCTCATATGCCTTTACGAGCAAATGTAGTTGTTATTTTGTTGTATAAAAAGCGAATCTGTAAGTTTTTGCGATGAAATGAGTAGGCTGGGACCACACAAGACGAAAACGAAATGTCCAGTGGATCTGTCATGCGTCTTAACTTTCCAACTAAAGTACGACACGAGATAAAAGTGACACTGTTTGGCCTCAATATATTTTCAATGAAAATAAACGTTGCTTCGTGTTCGCAGCAAATAAGGTCGAAAAATATTTCATATTCGTTCTCAAAACTTCTACATATCTGTCCCCACAATTTTAAATGTTTTATTTTTCAGTGAAGTAGTGGAAATTAAATATTTAAATATTTCGGACATTTGACACAACGCCATCTGGTTTCAAACTAAGCGGAGCTCGTACTATGGAAGCTAGATTGACTGATAGAATACTATATACTTTTTTTGTAAATGCACATATAATATATAGTATTAAACCCAAGACCTCAGCACAGCAGTCGCATAAACTACTACTGCGCCACCGAGGCAGTCAAAATAAAAAAATATGGTCTATAATTTTTTGGTTCTCCTCTCTCTTGAGAAGAGTCGTTTTTTTCTGGGTGAAAGGTGACCTATGCTTTTTTCTGTTCGGCTGGATTGCTGGATAGTATGACATAGGACATTTTCGAACTCGAATGCTCACAATAAATAAATGTAACGTCTACTTCTGTTTTGCTGATCACTTTGTGTGTCATTGGTATTATGGCGATGTTTAAAGATATCATACCAATAAGAGTGTAAGTGTTTAAACACTCACACTCTTAAAACACTTATTACATCTGACTAATTTGATTTCATTTTGTTTCAGGTAATTCATCATTTCAAATATCAACAAGATGATCAGGAAGTATTTTCTTAATTTTTATAAAATATTATGTTATTAAATTAAGACTGTATATTTTCTATTTATTTCCAAATAATTTCTTTATAAATAAATATGTTTTGTATTTAGTGATATTTTCTCTTACACATCGATCGAGTCCAGGCCCCGTTTGTAACTTACATCTTGTGTCAACCTGCCCAGATTGATAAAATGTGTACACAATTAATTATTTTTTTGCATTGACGGCAAACATGAAAGCTTGATGAAAATATAAGGTACGTCATCCGAGAGTAATACATTTAGGTTTTTCTCTGATTCGTGTCGAAATGAACAGGAAAAAACTAAAATTTAAAGTACCATTAGTGGTGACTGGTTTTAAATTGTTAATTGTTTAATAAATGATCTCACGAATTGCTTTCCCTAAGTATAGTATCTGAAAAACCACACGTTTCCTTCAGATCATTGATACCAATGATTGCATTAGCTGAGGATAAAAAGGACGGGAACCAAACAAGCAAACAAACAGATAAAGTATTGGTGTATCAGATGTTTTATTGGTTCTCTGTCAACTGCTGACAATTTTATTGTAGAGCAAAAAAATGCTCTATGAGATACAGCTATGAATGTTTTTGAACTTAATTTTATTTCATACCTTTATGTGTAAAAAAATAGTATAAATATAATATCATTACCTTAGTTTCACACTCGTGTTATTTAAGAATTAATAAAACTACTGTCTAAAATCTATTTTAAATAAAAATGTCCAACACTGTAATATTATATTGGTCAAATAAATTAATAAATATTCTTATAAATATTAATAGCGTACAAATACAGCCTTCTCAAAAAGAAGCAATTAATAAAAAAAAAATATAAATCACCACTTCTAGTATGTGTTTTCCTCTTTAAAGTCTATCTAAAGAGAGACGGGTTTCGCTTTAAAATACTCTGAGGCCAGAAATTAGAACATAAATTTATACAACCAGGCAAATCAATATCAATCCTAACTTTAGGCAAGGCGAGGCAAGGTCTAGTACATTTGTACATATTAAGCCCACATGGCTATGGTTATGCATATATTCACACCATACACCCTGTAGGGAGAGACAGAAGCGGCTTAACCACCCACATTATTCCAACTTTAATTCTGACGTATTTATTAAATGTAGGCAAACTTATGAAAGAGTAATTTTAGGAATGGATTTGGTATCTGCGGTACGGTATCGTTAAAGCCCCTAAGGAAGCAAACTACGCAGGAGAACAGCACTACAAAGAGAAGGAAAACTTGAAACATATAACCTATACCAACTCGTCTGGCCAGCGTGGTATATTAGGCCGAAAACCTCCTTTCCAAGGAGAGGCCTATGTCCAGCACTGCCGTGCCAATCCAAAAGACTGTAACTCGCCATACAGTGTTTTGCCTTAACAACGCTCAATCAGTTTCTTTGTATTGGATTGGTACGACAGAGCAGTGGACTATGAAAAGCTGTTGATTTGGAACATTTGGAAGATGAGCAAATTGGAAATATATTTAAAAATTAAAGATAGATTACAAGATAGAGATAGAAAATAAAAAGCGATGCAGCTTATACGGAAATGCAAAGAGTATAAGTAATAGCTCATATCACATCAACAGCCTTTAAAAGTCCACTGCTAGACACAGGCCTCTCCTTAGAAAGGAGGTTTTGGCCTACTACACCACACTGACCAGACCGAATGGTATTTGATTTGTCTTAAGTTTTCCTTCTTTTTACAGTTGGCCTGCGTAGTTTCCTTAGTCAGCTCTTACGACACCGACGGGATGAATATTGTGACATTCCGTATTCCCAATCCGTCACCACACGGATAATCAATCCCATCATATATCATTCGTCATTTCACTGCTTACTCTACATTTATAATTTCTAGCCAAATACATTATTTCTTTGTATGTCCCGTACCCTCATGTACGTGTTATGAGTCTCTCATGAACAGGCCGTATGCTTATCTACAAACTAAAAACTAATTTATTGAGATGAAAATAGAAGGCAGTGACATTGAAAAGATGAAGCATCGTAATGGCGCTTACATCGATGGCAAATACACTTTGTATGCATCACCGGCAACCAGAGAAACCACTTAAGAAGTACATACTGTCACTAATGTAATTTTAATTGCAAATTTAGTTAATACGCTACGTGTTTGCATCCTATTACTTCTAATGATGGTAGGAAGTAGTATTGGCGCTTGTGTTGTGGGCAAAAACCTCGTCAGATTTACATTGCAATTATCAACACTTGTCGTTAATAATTAAACTGTTTTAATTTCTCTCAAGACTCTTTTAAATGTTTGTAAAGTTGTGAATAAGTCTGCACTATTTATTTGTACACTCAGTTTTGGCGGGGGCTTTGCTGACATTATTGTCGCCTTCGTAAATCAAGTTTTCACGAATAAGAAGTACCCTATGATCCATTCCAGACTACAAACTCTGTACCCTGTACGTAGTGTCGTTTACATGAAAAAATATAGATGTTGTTCTAAACGTTCACATTTTTAGTAACGGTAGTACAATTGTGAATTTGAATTTAACGCTATTTTATAGCTGATATTATATTATATTAATTTAGAAAGGAGTATGTATGATAAACTCTGGGAACTATTTACTGTATTTATTAGAACTCACAGAAGCTCATTAGACTGAAACATAACATTGTGTGTTACAAACTATTTCGATTCAGGACTATTCTTATCATAATCAAAATGGTAAATGAAAATTTTCATGTACCATTTACTGATTGTAAGTAGTTTAAGTGTAAACGATTCATGATTTTTCTCTTAAAATTAATATCCTCTTAATGATCAATTCATCCGACTGCAACGCTTTTAAAACCTCCAAAATATTCTGAAACACGCTGACGTTACTACAACATTTGGATTGGGCCTAACGTACTAATATACTGCCTCTAATTTTGTTTCTCCAATTATAATTCATAGTTACTGGTCTAATTCTGAGATGCATTATTTTATGTAGTCGATAAATGTATGTAACTTCAAAAAAATAATCTCAAGAATCTTCAAAAAATATATATTTTCTTGTTGATATCAAAATAGGACTTCTCAGCAGTCTCGAGTTTTTCGCCGTCGCGCCCTAAAATACGATCACAACTTTCTTAACACTCTGTATATTCAGGTAATTTTTATTACCTGCTTTCTAAAGTATATAAAAAGATCTCAAATTCAGTAACTTCTGAACAAATAACAAACTTGATAAGGATCAATAATATACTGGCTTCTTAAACTCCCCCTAATACGTTTAACTAAAGGATACATCGTTTATTTACAACTTTATTCTCTGTCGTAAAACTTTCATCACCACCATATATCATCCAATACAATACAATTCAATTAAACCCATTTTAAACCGGCAGTTCTTCGTAACTCATATGCCTTTACACAATGTTCTGTGATGTCACATAAATAATAATAAAAAACAGCTCGCACAGTACAATGTAACTTTCTCGTTGTAAGTTTTTTAGTTTTCAAATAAAGTCTTAATGAGACAGTGTGATGGGTAACCTGAGCTTGGGTTATGATTAAATTCAGCATTCAGGTGAGAAAAAATACACGTAATATATACATGAGATATAAATCAATATATTTTGATGACATCTGCTATGATTCATGTCGTCTGGAATCTTAAAAGTGCATGTATAAATAATGATTATATTCGATAACTGGTTTAATTGTGTATGTCTTGTATTGAAGTAAGAAAAACATGTTTCTGAATAGTTTAGACCAAGTACTCAATATTAGGGGCCTAAAAAATATACATACGTTTTTACTTCGTGTTCACAAGTTCAGTTTAGTTTTACATCGTGTACTTTGTTATCAGTTGTTAATTTCTCTTTTCTAGTGAGGTGATGTCTAAAGAAGTATCTTATTCTTTCAAACTTTTACAGAATTTTCCCAATACTTCTGAATCAAGCGGACATACTGTGAAGTTAGGATTCTCGTTTTAAGTCTCGATTTGATTACTAAGGCATAAATGAACCACTTCGCTATCACCATCAGACGCGCCAACTTAGAAGTTGACTAAGTAACAACAATAGTTTCGTTGTTAAAATGCTGTGAATAACAATTATTTTATTAATTCATACTAAGAAAGTTCTCGGCTCATAACTCTAAAAAGGCTTTCTAAACGTTAGTAACAAGTGCACAAAGATTAAATCCGTGACAACACGAGAAAAAATACAACCACGCTGTATTATGAAATAAATATCTCCACTTTAACATCCATTGAAACATTTTAAAAGGCATCTGTCAAACTCATCGTTATAAAGTCGGCGATGTATCGAGTACTTTTCGAATATTGTAGGTGGACGTTTGATCCTAACTTTATGAGTGTGCTTGCTCTGCAGGACACAAACGATGGCATTCGAAAAACAAGAGCTACTATTAGGGTTACCATAGGTTTTATGGAATAAAAATAAAAACCTTTTTAGATATTTGTATTGGCGTATTTAAATTTGTGCGTAACGAAGTCTACAGACCCGCGTGATAGAAATTCAGCCTTTGAAAATGAGCTTAGATTATTAATGTCTAGATATATGTCTATAACCCGGCAATCCCGTCCCGCGGAGTGACAGACAGTGGCGGGGGCGAGGTAGCGCGTCATTCTAGCACACGGCTACACACGATTCCCTTCCCCGCTACACCACCCGCTACCCGCTGACATCTTGAGTACCTCGTCCCCGCCACCGTCTGTCACCCCGCAGGACGGTCGCGCACGACGTTGATGGACTATAGATAGAGCATCGCTCTGCAAAAGAACAAAGAGAGATGAGACGAGTTTCCAATATTAGTGTGCGTGACAGCTTCGCTTTAAACTCAAGTCACGTCATTATGCCTCTTAGTGTGCGCGCATAAATGTTACCAGTTGTTGAAAATTTTCTTTAAACTAGGGAAAAATATATTAATGTTGAATCTATTTTTAATCTAGAAAAATATACTCTAAGAAAAACAATAATACAAATATGGGTTTAAATAATTAAATGTCTTGACGTCTTGATCAATACGTGACATTTTTTTTTTCACCTACGTCACTAAACTAAACTAAGAAGAGATTGTACTGTGCAAGCTAGATTGAATTAGTGAATACCTATATACTACACTATATACTTTTTTTTGTAAATCTGTACATATTATATACAGAAAACACACAAACCACGAAACATATATTTACAGATCTTAAAAACATTTTGTCCGATCTGGGAATCGAACCTGAAACCTCTGCACAGCAGTCGCTTACGCTACCACTGCACCACCTCTGTCACACCAATCCATGTAGTATACTCCTATTCACTTTAAAATTAAAACCCTTTACATGATATCGATTTAAAGGATGCTTTTGTAATATCTTTTATTCGCCATACATAACTACAGAATAAGGAGAAGTTACTAGTAAGTATTATATACAATTTTAAGGGAGTTGTAAATTGAGTTCATAAACTGGAAGTACATACAAAATGGCGAAAACTGTAATAATTTGTTTTAAAAATACCTCAATGGCTTCTTTTGCTGAAACAGATACGAAACAGAGGTACTTGCAGAGGTTAGGTGACTTTTTAATTTTATTTAGATCGACCATTATAATTTCTAAGGACTTTTATCACACAAATCGCCATTATAAACAACAAAAAATTTGAAAGCAACGTGTGCATATCCGGCGACAGTACTTCTGAGACTAAACGCGGACATAGCATTTAAAGGCCAACATTTGGACGCAATTTTTTCTCTTCCTAACAAATCGTTCAAGCGAGGTATATCCACTTCAGTCTATACTTCGTAGTCACCCTATAGGTCATAAGGTGAAGTCGGTAGCAGAGATGATACGATACGATATGGTTGTGGTAAAGGTCGCGGCTCCCGTATTGAATCCCATTGTCTGATTTGTGGTACTTCAATGTACAGGCTGTGGCAGAAATGGCATTGCAGGATGTTTGAAACTAGTGCACATTTCTAAGTGATCAACAATGTGATAACATATTTTACAATACACACACATATATAGACGCACACCTACACATGCATACACACACACACACACACATATACACGCACGTACGCACCCACACACACAAAAATTAAATTGAAATTAAATTAGTACACGTATTTTAATCAATACTATGTTTATATATTTACAATGAAGCTATACCTATATGTATACAATAAAAATAGTTACATACAGACGATAACTATATATAATACGGTACAAATAGTGAATAAAACATGTACGTATTATAATTTACACAGTAGTCTGATTGCTTACTGCTAAGGTAGAAAAACTATTTCTAGTGATACTTTTATTACCATTCAGGTAGAAAGATGAGACGAAACAAACCAAGAAAAAATACATTGTTAGAAGCATTAAAATTCAAAGCTAACAGTCGGTTATCTTAAGGATATCAAGACAGAGAAATTCTTTCGGAAGATGAAATATTATGACAGCGTATGATTTTTGTAGGCGCCTCAGATATCTCTTATGAAAATATGTACGTTTCTGAGTGTTTGTTCACGTTCTGTGGGCTTTTTGCCAACTTATAAAACTAATTAAAAGATATGAATTTACCTGAACTTTAAAGGCTATGCCGAAGTACTTTTAAATTGAATACCTATTTGTACAAATATAATTTTGTAACATTTCCTTAACACCTCCTTGTATTTCTTAAAAGAAACAAGGATTTACTGTACTACACTGAACCAAAACTGAATTGCAACGTGCAATGCCTGTGCTGATAAAATAATATTCCCAAAGTAGCTTACTTTCTTCTACAGCTTTGCTTCTAGTAGCTACAGTTTCTTCTACATTAAACGAGAATTTATATTAGTATATTAAGGGAATTGGTTTGGACTTTGCAAAGTCTGGACGTCTCGGGGTTTGGACGTTTTACTGAACACTGTTCCCGTTACCCTTCTGTTTCAGGTGTAGTGTGGTTTTAGTTCAGTACAACTCCGACAGAACACACCTCCGAAAATTTTTGGTGTAATGACGGTCCAAGGAGCTTTCACACAACAGATTTCTGGTCGGATAGACTATTGAACAAATGTTTGACTTCATTTTACAGTGGACTGTGTTAACATCAGCGACTGTAGTACCTATTGGGTTCCTTTTGGAGTAGCTTTGCAAGTATTGAAAGGTTGAATGTCCATAATTCTCAAAAAGTATTAGTAGCGCAGGTGTATCCAGTGTCTGTAGGTTACAGGGTCCTCAATTGTTGATGGGACGTAAGCCAGCAAAGAACGTTGGTGCATCAGCATTGCTCCTACTGGTACGTGGGTTAAGAGAGACTTGTGAATGATCTTCCTTACGTAGCGAATGTTCATATGTACTGCAAACAGTTAAATTGTGTAATACATATTATATAATAAATAATCTAATTTCATCTATCTCTGAAGTAATGCCTAACCATTTATTGCTAAGCAAACCCGCGGTACACATTTTGTCAAACTTTATCTACAGTCTATATCCAAGAAATACCCAACAAAAATCATATCAGACCACATCAAACCTTTTTAAATGCTTCCATTCATACAAAAATAAATTATTTATCGGATCGAATCGATTCACGTATTAATTCGATATTTAATATCGATCATCAATCATAAACTCTGATGCCCGGGGGACATTATCACAAAAGTGCATCGCCGACCCATCGTATCCCATGCCTTTGTGTTTCTTGTCAACCTGCAACAACAATTAACTATTGTTTATTGTATTTCAATACGAATTGTATTGAATTGGCATCGGAAGAAGGATATTTTATTCGATACTTAAATAAATTTATATTTGTATAAGTAGATAAATTTTCGTTTACTCTCAGTTTACCTTCATTGATATTGTTGTTTATGGTTCATATTAGCCATAAAGGTGTGTTTCTATTACGTCATTTAGTAAGTAATATTGCAAAGAAGTTATAGAAAAGGGATTTGATAAGTGATACAATATTGAACTGTATCAAAAAGCCGTGGCAAAACGTCCGATGTAACTATCGATCATCCTCCTTATAACCTTAAAATATTAAAGCGTTCACTTGCGATTATAATCACTGCTCACACCGTTCTATATTCTATGTTATTATTTAATAAAAACCCTAATTAATACAGTAACAATTATTCTAATCTGACTGATAGTTCTAGAGATTAGTACGTTTAGGTAAATATTGTGTGATGAGCACGGTCATTTGTTCTGTGTCTGGGTGTACTTTATCTATAATATGTATCTATTTAGAAATATATAAATATCAGCAGCAGTCTGATTGCCATAGTACATGCTCTGCCTAGTTTGGGATCAGACGGCCGTGCGTGAAATGTGTGAAAATATGAAAAAAAACTACCTTGCGATCTAACTTAATTTAATGTTATTGGAACATAAAATTCATTAACATGTCAAAGAAACTTCTCGTTTTGCAAAACAATTATAAAAATATGGAGGTAGATACTCTTTGAATTTGGTACCTTTTCATTTTTATAAGACAGTAAAAATGTAATTAACATAGAAACAAAGTATTATTGCAGCAGTATTTCTCGTCATACGTACATCTATGATTTGCGTCAGTGGGAAATTGGGCGATTCGCAGATTACCTCGGCTATATATTGTGAAGCATTTTATATGTTAGTTGCGCATTTATTAAGTCGTAAGCAACACGAATTCATAGTACATACTTAACTGGATGACTGACAGTATTAAGAATTAGCGTATAACCCGGTAAAAACCTTTGCTTGTATTTTTGGACTGCTTCCTTTTGTATATTTATGTGTGTAATTGTTTATGTTAGTTAAAACTTGATAACTACTTTTACAACTTTAGTGCACCTACACCTACCACCCAAAGGTTGGCTGGTAGAGACTACCTAGGGCATTAAGTGCGCCGCAGTACACAACACACGACGATGTACACGACACAGAAAAAAAACAATCGTAGTCACCACACAGTTATTTGTTCTGGTTGGGAATCGAACCAAGGACCTTTGTTTTAGAAGTTAGTATCACTAACCACTAGACGCATTGAACCCGTCTATTTATATTGCAATATTTATATAAGTGCTGAGTGCTGTGGGTCCGATCCCCACACGGAACGTCACTTTGTGTGATCCACAAATTGTTGTTCTGAGTCTGGGTTCTTTGTGTCCGTTTCATGTATGTTTGTAAAGTCCCCCGCGACACAGGATATATTCCTAATTATAAAAAGGAGTTGTTTATAAAAAGGAAAAAAAACCCTACGTCTTACCCAAATTTCAAGCACTTACTTCAAGATTCACTCTTCTATTTGCGTAAAAAATATATGTATTTTTATAAATGACTAAATAATAATGATAATTACCAAAACTTGCATATTTTCTTTGTATTCGGATCTGTCAAGGTTGAAATACTTTTTTTGTAAAAGATTTTTCAATTTAAATTCCATCTACCCTTTCTCATTATTTCGTTCATCCACTAACAAATGATCGGGTTCTTCTAAAACTCCACGGCATTCAAACAATTCACTGTGTCGATACACATTTCTCCAAAATACCGAATCCATTCAATTCTGAAACAAGTTGAAATAAAAAACCAACTAAATACATTCAGTCTGTCACATTAAGGGCTATAATAAACACAAAGCAAGCAATCAAACGCCACCGACGCAAAATCTTATAACAAATGAATTCTTCTATGCGTTGAATTTGATATATACAGGCTGATCCATAAGTAATGTTACATTACGCAAATTGTCGTTGAGATTTCCATACATGAATATACATATATAACTACTGTACTCCTGCACACCATCAGAGATATAGTCTTACTTTAAAATACATTACTTCGCGGATTTTTCATTCTTATTTGAGCTTTTGTATATAAGTAATTATTCTTATGCTGTGTTTGTTATTATTTTGAAATGTAAACCTAACCATTAAACAAGTTCTGTAGAAAGACCGCGATGGCTTAACTTACTCTCCGAGTCACGGAGTGATCTCAATGTGTTAATAATGATCACCCATCTATAAACTGACCTGAATAGGATTGCTTAACTTTGTAATGTGTTAATCTGCTCGGTTACCGCTTAGCAACGAGCCCCCTTCCTATTTTTTTCCTTTAACTACTTATTAAAATAATTTATAGCTGCAATTTGTAGCTGTCGCTACACGCAGCGCAATTTGAGTTGAATGAGTTTAAGTGTATGTGATACTTAAACTCATCCTGTATTTACGTTACATTGTATGTATAATCTTATATTATACATTTTATTATACAATTCTGGTATGTCAGGTGAATCATATTCAGTTTTTTTGGATTGCCAAATGATACTTGTTATATCTTTTGGCGCTCAGTTTTCAGAATACAGTATATGTAACATTTTGAGATATAAAAGGTTATAACGGACTCGACATTTCTAGTTTACTACTTTAATTCACAATTTGAAATACAAAATCCTTGACATATGTAAATTGAGTAGCCTTTTATAGATTTGTGAAACATTTCTTTTCAAATGCATCTTTAATTTAATAATATTAAATATTTTTACTATGGTGACAGAACTGCATGTTATAAAATATTCAAGTATAGAAATCGATCTTAATATACAAAAATAAATGTACTAGTTATAGAAAATACACAAACTCCCGTGTTATTGTTAAAATCGGTTGTCTGTAAAGTCGGTTTACTGTCGATAGTTGAACGTGACAACGTCATAAGAAAATACTAATGGAATGGTTGCATTTTTCAAAAGAAAATTTTAATTTTATTTGTTAGACAGATGTCGAACGCTGGCGAACGCGGAGGCCGATTGTGCCTCTTTGTCGCTCGTTCCGCGCTCTCGCTTGCACTTCAAGCCTTAAATGGAACGCCTCAGAGCGAGGTAACGCCGCATGAGTCATGTTTTTTTGTGCGTGCAGCCGGCTCCATCGAATTATAAGACGTTGTCACGTCAAAAACGAATGGGACGGCTCGACCGGAGTGATACCATGGCCTCACAGAAAACCGGTGTTAAGCATTTTTTTCGTTGCCTTTCACTGAGTGAGTGACGTTACCGGAGCCCTAATCCCCATTCCCGCTGACTCGAGCGGGAGGGACTCCAAGGGCAAAAAAAGGTCACTTCATTATCCGGACAGCCTGTAATTTTTCATAAAATTATGTTGAAAATCATAATATTTTTCTATCAAATATTAGGAAACTTTCTCGAAACTTTAAGACCAGGACTAGGATTTTAGGGACATCAATGAATTTATGTGACTGACAAAAATTAAGCTCAGTTCTAGTATAGCAGACTTTTAACAAATATTTATTTATTTAACTTCTTGTATCGATAACAGTAAATGCGTTTACAATAAAAAAAGCTTGCTTTTCGAAACACTATATCATTCCTCCGCTTCTGTGATATTTATATATACTATACAAAAATTCTCCAGCTCCGCCGTATCTAAGATGCATTTATGATATGAGTTTTTGTTGATACACGGACGCAGGCGCCGGCTGTTATGGACCGTGTTATGAAGCCTCTAGTTCAATATCAATATATTAATATTAGCCCTTTTTGCGAACCCTCCTTGGGACATAAATATGTCATTATTCGCACTGCTCAATTAGGGACCTTAATTTTTTTTCTTGTTTTTTTTTATTCAAAGATGAATTTAAGATGTTTATAAATATTTCATTAAACTTGATCGTTTGACTCAGTTTTGAGTTTTGATATGATTTGAGTTATGAGTTTTATGGCGTATATACATATTAATCAGGATAAAACCGATGATACCCTTTTGGTTTTATTCTTGAAAGTATTATGTATAGAAAAATATTGTGATAAGTCATATTTTTTTGGATTAGAGGAAGTGTATTGAAGTGTGAAACTTGTAGTTTTTTCGTGGTGGGAAGAAGGATCTTCATAGATGTCCATCGCCATTTGGGGTACTGATAAGACTATAGGACTCTTCTATACTCCTAAGATCAGAGGAACGAGCGAGCGACTATATATTCAAATAAAATAGTTAAAAAGCACTAGAATAGAGATTTAAAAAAACTTTAAGCACCGCACGCATTTATAATAACTTAATTAATTATTTTTTGTTACAGGTAATACATATTTTAAACTATCAAAAAAAAGGCAAGCCTTTAAAAAAATATTGTACTAATTAGTAATAAATTGACCAAGAAGCCTTGGAATGTCTTTAAAATGGACAACATCTTCGGAGAGGAAAGCATTTATCTGCAAAATGTAAACGAGCATCCTAACAGTAACTACACTAAAAAAACTTATAAGGGAGCAAACTAAGCAGGACAACAGCACTGCAAAGAGAAGGAGAACTTGAAACAAACCCTATACCAACCCGTCTGGCCAGCGTGGTATAGTAGGCCAAAACCTCCTTTCTAAGGAGAGGCCTATGTCCAGCAGTGGACTAGTATAGGCTGTTGATGATGATGATCCTAACAGTAGATTCATACACATTATCAAATATTTATTTGAAACCATTATGGTATTAAAAATACTTTTTTCACGATCCATTAATCGTCCATTAATCGTAGTTCTGGACTTAGGTTGAATTGATCAAAACTTCAGATTTAATTTACATTTATTGTTAATTTTCTTAATAGCATCATAATTTCAATGTTCTATTTTTTACGATATACCTACCACTTATAAAGATCTTGATTTTTAAGGGTTGTTTCTATCTTAAATAATGACATGTTTTCGAAATGTCAACATAAACCAGACACAGGTAAAATAGCACACAATAAAAGAAGATGAAATAAAAAAGGCAAGGAAATTAGATCAGATAATAGTTTAGTTGTACTAAACCAAACACCAATTGGGCAGGGTCAACATCGGTCAGCTGTTTTACATATCAACAGCTGATCACGTGCAATTAAACGAATGCAACTTGTTTACGTAGACTTGTTTTGTCGAATGCGCTAATCACTTGACTGAGAGAGAGAGACAGAGAGAGAAAAAAATCTGCGTATCGTAGTATTGACTATGGTTAGGTTCAGGTTATTTATACTCAGGCTACGGCTATCAGGAGCGACAATGAACGCTTGTGAAACTGTGGAAAATGGTGACTTATTTATAACTAAAAGGTAAATTTGACTGCACGGATGGCGTAGTGGTTTAAGCGGTCGCCACGCCGCTTTCTACTACGCCGAGTGTTGTGGGTTCAAACCCCACATTTGATGACACTTTGTGTGATCCACAAATTGTTGTTCTGAGTCTGAGTGTTCTTTGTGTCCGTTTCATGTATGTTTGTAAAGTCCCCCGCAACACAGGATATATTCCTAATGCGGGAGTTGTCTTTTTATAAAAAAAAAATGCAGTAGCCTTACTACTGCATTTATCTGTATGAAAACTTTGTAGTCTTTTTTTACAGCTTTCAGAGAAAGCAAGTTAAGCATGTTAATAATACATGTTAATCTCTACAGCTGGATGCTTCTGACTTCTAACGTATTTTAAACACAAGTTTAGAATAATAGCTTAGAAGTGGGGTTCGAAACCGCGACCTAAGCCTAGTCACAATAAACTACAAAACTAGGGTAAATAATTTCTTTTCTTTTTGTTTTCAACTTATGACCCGAGGTCGTGTATTAAATTCCCACATTACATAATTTTTTGCTTTGAAAATTCTTAAGGGTAACTGGCAATTAAGAACAAGCGCTTTTATATTACTATGATTGCATAACAAATAAAAATGTTCGCAGCATCCCAATAAATCCATATAATCACATGTCCATTATTTCAAGCATTCATCTCAGATCGTCCTCACACACCATCCGCCCATTACACCGAAACGAACATACCGAAATACGGAAATTATCATTCGTGATAACACGAGACATCCTCTCTTTAATAGCTGCAAGCCAAACAGTTAATTTTTAAAAGCCGACGATACTTATAACTCATTCTTGAGGCGTTATTTTTCGTACGTTTATCAGTGAATCTGCACAACAAGTGTGATTAATTCCCGGCGTGATCTTTAGCGCCGAGCCATCTGCCTGGAGGCTGGCCATTTAAAATTTACCGTTTGCCTTTGCGAATGTTTATTTGCCGCTGTTCGAGAGTTTAAGTTGTAACAGTTTCACGGGTAATGGTTACAATTATTATTGATGTGTGTTGCTGGTCGGTGACATTTTTTTACATACAATGTGTAGGCAACATCACCTACTGTAGGCAAAGGCGTAGTTGTCCACATTTTGCAACTTAACTTTAAGTAAAATTTGCCTAGTTTTTTTTAAACCGTCTGGCCAGCGTGATATAGTGGCCAAAATCTCCTTTGTAAAGAGAGGCCTATGTCTAGCAGTAAACTGTTAGGGGCTGTTATTGATGATGAAGACGTTACATAGACGTTATAAACCTATGTCATCAACCGGCACTTTAGGCAATAGATAGGAAAATAGTACTTAAACCTCCTTTAAATTGTCATCATTATCATCATCATTAGTCTATTGCTGTTCTTTGATGAACGAAGGCCTCTTCTAAAGGTCGCCGACCATCCCGGTCTTGGGATCCATCCCATGAAATTTAACATTACGTCGTTAAGAATAGGAAAAGAAAGGTTGAATGTGAACAGAACTTGAATATGCCCATGAAGCTGCAGTCACAGTCATTAAAAGTATTTTACATTGAAAGGAATTATTCCTGAAACAAAAGTTAAAGTTATCCCATAATAGGTATTATTTATTTCTTCAGTAAACTTTCATTGAAATTTCTTCGCTTGAGGATATGCGTTTATTAATGGGCACAATCTCTGGTCCTTGCGTGTTCAAAAGAATTACGCATTCATGTAATTTGACATTTATTAATATTCTTCAATGATGTTAAAAGAAGACGCTGATGAGTGCACTCACTTGTTAAATGGTATTTTTGTGTCAGATAATAACATTGATACCGGTACTAAAACAGTACTATTTACGAAATTAAAATATAAAAATACAAAGAAATACATATATATAATAAAATTTGGAATGAATGTAATAAACTTGTAACGGCCTGGCTAAAGCCACTGACCTACGAAGTTACTGAAACATACTTACAAACACACACACACACACGAACACATACACACACACACACAGAAAGAGAGAGAGAGAGAGAGAGAGAGACCCACACTCACACATACACACACACACACACACGCATACACAATACGTACAAAGCTCATAGACACGTATTAGTATAATTTACATTTAGTTATGGAAGAGCAGTGTCCTAACACAGGCATTGTTTGCTTAAAAGGAGGCTCCAATAACAAATTAATGCCAACGCTGTTTATTGTATAGAAAAAAATAAAGATAAATATATATTTTTTTAATATTATTTAACGGGAATTAACGCGATCTCTTATTTAGGGTATTACATACCACATACCAGTCAGCCTGTGACCACGGCCGGTGCAACCTGGTCGAAACGTCAGGCAAACCAGAGGTATGTAATACCCTAAATAAGAGATCGCGTTAATTCCCGTTAAATAATATTAATTATCATGGAACGCGAAAGTTTAAAAGTTAATATATTTTTTTAATTAAATACTTTTCGTAATATCATCGTTTGCTGTCGAGGCTATCCAAACTATGTTATTTTCTTAAGCTATTAAAACAATTATATATATATATTTAAAAAAAAACAGTTTTACCTACACAGGTAATCATATTTCGGAGACGTAAACTAAATACGTCATAATCACAAATATACACATAATATCACAAAATTGGCATTGTAATACTATATGAATACTATCTACGAAACTTTACGATAATGATAATATTGCTAAAACAAATGTTGCAAAAAAGTTTAATAATACGATCGACGATCATCATCATCATCAACAGCCTTTAATAGTCCACTGCTGGACATAGGCCTCTCCTTAGAAAGGAGGTTTCGACGATAGTAAGTCTAAATTTGGATATGAGTCCCGTTCCTTACAGCTATTTAACACTAGCCATCAAATAATAGACTCTGTTTTCTGAGCTTAATATATGTGCAGTACATAAGCGATTAAGACTATTCCATTACTATTCCGTATCATTAACTTAATCAACTTTAATTCACGTCACTTATTAAGTCAAAAACCCCAATAGTATGCGAACTAGCGTACTATATCACGATCATTAGCCATGGTCCTAGACAGACATTGTCTTGAGCAGCATCATATCTCTTTCATCTCCATGTAAATCTAGTCCCGATTTACTGGTAACGTTTGAAAGATACAGCAAAGACAAAAGACCGATGTCAATAAGAACACAAAACTCCGATTAGAAATTACGAGTTGAATGTAACAAATCTACAAAGGTAAATAGGACCAACGCATTTATGTTGTCAAAACAAAAATTAGCCTACAATTCCCCTTACATTTCGATCAGAACCGCAACAAAGCACACTCATATATCGATACTCGTACCTTGCCTTGTAAATATCTTATTGTATCCAGCGCTCGTCTGTCCGTCTGTCTGTCCGGTTGATTTGCTACCCGCTCCTGTATAGTAATGAAGGTGCAGTTCCCTGACAGCCCACTCGCGCCGACCTCAAATCGTACGACGATGTTCCGATGATCGATTCGACGATTATAATCGTGTGTGTTTAATCGATTATATGTATCGAGGCGGTTTGCCAGCTTAATTATTGTTGACGGTTGCGATATCGAGCGATTTGCATACTTGTTAGTGCGATTGAGAAATTGCAATTCGACGGTTTGATTTGTGTCCGTAGATGATGTGATAAGAATTTACAAATTAATCGATAAACTGCGCTAACGTACTGTATTGTCAAAGATAAATATGTTTTACTCATAAATTATGTTTAAATCAGTTTTGAAAACATGTTAGTTACAGGATTCATACGTTTTGTTATAATAGTAAAGTTATTTATATTCAAAAGTATAATCTTGAATTAAAAATATCTTAAAATTCATATCTTTGTCAGACGTCTGTGCTATTCTACCATAGTTGAAGTATTTTTTAGTTTTTATTGAATATAGCGGTTTCTATTTAACATCACAAGGACTCTTAATAGTGATGCTGCGATATTAAGAGCTGCGCTCTATTCAATGAAAACTAAAAAAATACTTTAACTATGGTAGAATAGCACAGACGTCTGACAAATCTAGCTAGTCCCTCGCAGTTTTGTCTGCATTTACAGTTATTCTATGCTTAGCTAAGCGATGGTTAAGGGAAAACTTCAAAGACGTAAGGATCTTAAATCTTTGGTCACCGTTCAAGGACCTTCTCCCACAAAGCCATTTTTGTTAATGGCAAACGCTATGTCAGTCACCTTAGAACTTCTCCGTATTAATTTATATATCTCTACTTATTATATCTCGTAGATGTGTGGCAAAGTGTTCACCGTGGGAGAGCCATGCTTGAAAATCTACTTGTTACTAGCTTTTGCTCGCGGCTCCACCTCGGTTATCGCGGTAAAAAGTAGCCTATGTCCTTAATCAAGAACCAAACTAACTCCACACCAAATTTCATCTGAATCGGTTTAGCGTTTATTGATTCCTCATACAAACTTCCAACCCCCTTTTCACCCTTTAAAAAAGATGATTTCTGAGATCAAAACTATTCTATATCCTTGCCTGGGACTCAAACTATATCTATACCACATTTCATCTAAATCGGTTTAACGGGTTAAGCCTGAAGAGGTAACAGACAGAAAGACACACTGTCGCATTTATCTAATACATTTAAACGAGCAATTCTTGTATATATATATATAATCTGAATCTCGGAAACGGCTCAAACGATTTTCACGAAAAGTCGAGGGCGATTTATCGATCTACATAAGTTTCATTTTTAGAATTGTTCACATCACATCAACAGCCTATAACAGTCCACTACTGGACATAGGCCTCTCCTTAGAAAGGAAGTTTTGTCCTACTATACCACGCTGGCCGGACGGGTTGATATAGGGTTTGTTTCAAGTTTTCCTTCTCTTTGCAGTGCTGTTGTCCTGCATAGTTTGCTCCCTTAGTCGGCTCTTACGACACCCACAGAATCAATAGGGGTGGTGACACTCCGTATTCTTAATCCGTCACCACACGGATAATAAGGTAAAGTACGGTACTCCAGGTACTAATATTTGTATAGGCTAGTATGGATACTGTTAATTTCTTTATATTCTACGTGGTATTGCAAAGCATGCCAGGTACAGATAGTAGTTTATATAAATATATATGTTTAAAAAAAATACACACACACAAAAGCTTGTCGATAAGGCTAAAACGCCCAGCTATTCAATAGTCTATTTTTGTTACTCCAATTTAACTGGTCATTCCAATGTGGTATATACGTCAAATGTCAAAGATCAGTCGCCATCGACGCGACATTGTCGTACGTTAGGAGTCGTCCACCAACCTATCATTACCAGTCATTAAGACCGATTCATGTGTATACTATGAACCAGTTTTTTGAGTCACGACACTTTTAATGATGCACTATTTTCAAATAAATCGTGGATGGAGGCTGACTCACACGTAGTACGGTTGTACTGGTAACTCCTTGCATACCTTACAAACTAAACTGTTTAATCCATTTTATTACTTTAATTACTAAAATTTCACAAAGAAGGTCAAATTTGGGCATATTAAAATTTATACATAATATAATTTTTCATTCATTCATAAAAAGAGACAGCTCCGGAATATATCCTGTGTGCCGGGGAATTTACAAACATAAATGAAACGGACACAAAGAACACCCAGACTCAGAACATCAATTTGTTAATCACACAAAGTGTTGTCCCATGTGGGGATCGGACACTCAGCGAAGTAGGAAGCGGCGAGGAGACCGTTTCAACCACTACGCCATACGTGCAGTCAATATTATATTTACTTTCTCTCCCATTCTTTCTTTCTTTGTGTTTATCAGTCAAAATGATGGATATTATTTTTAGACCCTATCGCCTTGTATAACTATGCCAGTTTAAGTCAGTCAAAATGAAATTAAACTGTAAATCTTTTAACTCTTAAATATATTAAATAGTAAATAATGGAACACTAGTTTAATTACACTAATTAGTTTTGAGATAATATAAAGATTTTATACTCATTGTCACCATAATATGACGACTGGATGGCGTAGTGGTTTGTGTAACGGACTGCTATTCCAAAGGTCGCGGGTTCGATTCCTGCTCAAGTCAAACATTTGTGTGCATGAACATTTGATGTTTGATTTGGTCTGGGTGTTTCTATGTATAATATGTATGTATTTACAAAACAAAAAAAAAAGTATATATGTATTTATATCAGTTGTCTAGTACCCATAGTACAAGCTCTGCTTAGTTTGGGACTAGATGGCGTTGTGTGTATGTGGTAGAATAAAAAAAAAAAAAAAAAAAAAATGGCACTTGTGAGTTAGGCCTAATGATAGCTAGGAATCCGCCGGCCTCCCGTGTAGTTGGAACCTTTTACAAACGTAAATATAGTTTGAATTTATTTCTGTTAGAGGCATTTTTATATCGTAGTTATTGCCTGTTTCAGTTCTATAGCCATACCAGATTTATATTTAATGTTTCAACTATATGTTTTAGAGTTTTTTTGCTACACACTGGCCTGAGGTGACCAGTTTTATGAAGTCGACCAGTTAACTTGCACAGTGGTTAATATTATTGCAAACTAACAACATCCTGCGAAAGAATCGACTATTTTTTTACACAAGGGGGTAGTTAGAAGCGTGTGACACACAGTGGCGGATTAGCCACGTAGCAAGAGTAGCAAATGCTACGGGCCCCGCGCATTTGGGGGCCCCCGCTCTTTCTGACCGTAAAAAAAGTATCTACTTACTCGTATTTCGATCGGTGGGAAAATATTTTTTCAAATCAATAAAGCCGAAATTCTTTTCACGAAAGAGTTGCATCTAAATGTCAAACTATAATTTGACGGGTCTGTTGGTTTAGTGGTTAGTGAGCCTGCTAAGCCAGAGGTCGTGGGTTTGATTCCCACCATAAACTAGATAACCTAAAACAACGCAAGGGGCCCTTGGTAGAATTTGCTACAGGCCCCGCGCTGTCTTAATCCGGCACTGGTGACACAGCTACGTTTTTCCAACTAGAATTTCGCTCAGATCACGTATTAATGATCAAGCTTATATGCGAAACTAAACTAAAAGTTAGCGGATAATGCTTAAACGCAAGAATTAGTGTATAGCTCGAGAAGATATCCAGAAGGAACCTGGTTGATGCTTGCAAAGCCGGGTTCTTTAGCTTTTGACATTTAATACACACACAAAGAATATGTTAAATGATGCTATATCTTTTACGACACCGTGTTTTGTTTCTTTTTTTTGTATTACTAATGATATACTGAGTTTTTTATTAATATTGATAAAGAATTTCTTGGTAGAACTGTCGATAGTCGATGGAT
The DNA here is from genome assembly GCA_902825455.1 of Arctia plantaginis. NCBI lineage: Eukaryota > Metazoa > Arthropoda > Insecta > Lepidoptera > Erebidae > Arctia > Arctia plantaginis. Next base: position 18,143,751 of record CADEBD010000422.1, read on the forward strand.
AAAGCCAACGTAATACCAGGGTTTGTGTAAAAATTTCGTTTTGTCCGTTCCGTCCGTCCGTTTTTGTCCTTTATCAAATGTAGTGTACTATTTCTCTCGCATGACTACATAATGTAAGTATTTAATATTATATAAGTATGTTTATTATTAGTCTGATTACCATCGCACAGGTTCTACCTAGTGTGGGATCAGACGGCGGTGGTGATGTATAAAATTATTATTTATTTAAAACTATTACTACAATGTCAGTTGCCTGGCCTTTTGGTCTAGTGATTAGTGACCCTGACTGCTACAACAGAGGTCGTGGGTTCGATTCCTACCCAGGACAAATAATTGTGTGATGAGCACGCATGAGATTTGTTCTGTGTCTGGGTGTACTTAATCTATAATATGTATGTATTTAGAAATATATAGTATATTTATCAGTGGTCTGGTTACTATGGTACAGGCTCTGCCTAGTTTGGGATCAGATGGCTGTTTGTGAGATGTGTGAAAACATATTATATTATGTAATCAGTTTTAACACTAAATAAATACATTCTGACATTTATGATCACAAACAATAATTACAATAAATATGAGGTTTCATATTTATTGTAATTATTGTTTAACGGTAACGGTAAACGGTTGTTCATAACACTATCACTATTACGGCCGGGGTCGTTCAACTTACCGCTTCTTTAAAAAAATTACTATTCAATCTACATCATTAATACTTTTCTCTTCAAAAATGAACTCTATGTTCCTGAGTTTCAGTTTTAATTTGAATGTTATTTCGTTATGGAATTGCCGTAGCATGGAAGGGTGATCCGGAGTGCTGTGCCCATGTAGGGTAGTCGCGCGCTGGACGCGTGGCAGTCGAACTTCTTCAAACTTTTTAAAAGGTTAATTGCAATCGAAAAACTCACTGCGCCACTGATGGCATCCCACTTGGTAAGGCCACCATCAAGGTTTTCTGTATAAACATGAATATTGATGGAAGCCAAAATTTCTTAGATTCCTGTTTTTTTTTTGCTTCGAAATCTGGTTAGTTTGTGGGTGTTCGTGTTTTTTGGCGCGCCGTGTTTATTAGAGTAAAAACTAAGGGAAATACTTCGATTACTGTGTGGATCGCTATTGTTCTGTACATCAAGTGAATGGTATTGGTTTCGGGAAAACGTTTCGGGTTCGGATCTGAGTTTCTTTTAAGTTATTACTTAATTGGCTGTTAATATTTTTGCGGTAACTTATTGTGTCTTCTTAATGGGGGGTTCTTGTGAGGAGTACAGAAACCTAATGGAAGAAGGTATGTTATAATCACAATACATAAACTGCCTACTGTATTCACGCACACTGTCAAATACGGTCTATATATATTTCATCTTTCTTTCTTTCTTTAAAAAAAAGACAACTGCCGCACTAGGAATAAATCCTCTGTCACGGGGGACTTTACAAACATACATGAAACGAAGAACACCCAGAATCAGAACAACAATTTTTGAATGACCAAAGTGTTGTCCTATCTGGGGATCGGACCCACAACACTCAGCGCAGTAGGAAGCGGCGAGGTGACCGCTTAAACCACTACGCCATCCGTGCAGTCAAATAATATATTTACGTATAAAGCGTGGCTTGCTGCCGATTACTTTGTTTATGCCGTTCAACGGATATGTGTTAATAATTAAATCTGTTTTAATTATTTTTCGTTATAAAATATCTTTATTAAAACCAACTCAAACTCAACTCAAACTCAAGTACCTGGTTGAGCTTTAAGTATTAAGCTTTATTATTTCCTTCATTTATATCACAAGTTTACCATACAATAACAATGATCCATTATGCGTATCCATTTGCCAAAAACACTCACACAGAAATCGCATTCATGCAAAACCAAGATATATACACGAAAAAAAAACAAAATGTAAAGGCAGACGCCGGCAATTTACCATGTACTTTATCTACATATTTCGCGTATAAACCAATCGAGGCAAATGAAAACAAACGAAGAACCATCTAATTTAGTGACGTCAGTAAGTCTTCAGCCATTCCTATTGACACTGTCTACGTCAGTATAATGCTATACCTATATTCGCCTTACTAAGAAAAATGTCGATTCTAATTGAGTTTCAATAACCATTTCGTAAACATACTGCAAGAGAAGGAAAGCTTTAAACAAACCCTAAACCAACCCGTCTGGCCAGCGTGGTATAGTAGACCAAGACCTTCGGTGAGTCATATTTATCAGATAGATACATGTAATTAATATTAGTTCCTGATTTTTTAATATTATTTAACGGGAATTAACGCGATCTCTTATTTAGGTCCTGATCCGATCCTGATTTTTTATTAGCCACTTGATACCATTACCTTAATTTCTTACTACTAACTATTAAAACTTCTATTGTAATCTAGAAACTAATTTAAATCAATTAAATTATTTGTATTATGTAATATAGTTGCGCCGATTTATATGAATTAATGTCACCATACTGTCAATCTTGACAGTAATGTTTTGTCAATGTATGGAAGATCTCTCACAGTTAGCTATCTCATTCACACTCTTTTTAAATAATAATATCTTCTAAAACTCTGTTCGTTTTTTAGTAATTTTCTTTTATTCAAATCTTGTCCTGACAGTAACGAACACACAAAAAAAGAATTATAAAGAATTAATAAAAGAATTTATGCGCGTACATACATTTCGGCGATTAATTTTATTTACATAGACATAGATCCGTACAGTCCGACGGTAGTAAATATAAAAACAACAGTAAATAAAATCAAAATGAATTCCGGTGAGTCATATTTAACAAATACATACATACATACATTTAATATTAGTTCCTGATTTTTTGTAGCCATGTACGATTACCATAATACCAGACAATTAAGAACAAAACTAACGAGTGTTCTGAACCAGTTTTTTATTCAATGATGTCCATATTGAACAAGGAAGGTTTGTTTATCTAGTCACTTTAAATATATGATACATTATAGGAAAAAAAGTAACATAAAGGACTGATTACAGTGTTTGGTACATCGTTACGGTCATGTATTAAAAATAAGCTATTTTAACTCCTGTTGCTAGGAATTATAGGCTGATGATACCGCATATCAAGAGGCTCATTTTTTTTATTGAAGTGAAAACTTCTTTAGACGCGTTGGGCATTTTTACTTGCGACACTGTTACCGTTACCGACACCTCTGTATCTACATATATTGGCCCCGTTTCCACAATAGCTAAGTTTGGGTTGAAATACATTGATAATATAACTATATATAATATAAACAAATATTGTGAATATGCGTACAACATAGATACTCGTATATATTCATGTCGGAACTTTTCGAATCGAAAAAATCCTGTATATTTTTTTTTTTTTTAAATTTACAAGTGTTCACTTCTGTCGGCACTCCCGGAGGGCCACTGTTTTTTTTTTTAATGTTCATAGTGCTGGGGGCAAACGAGCAGATGGGTCACCTGATTTTAAGCGACTACTGACCCCCGTTGAAACCTGGAACTAAAGAGTCGCAAGCTCGTGGCCCACCAACTGATTCACCCTACCCAGGACTAAGGGAATGAAGGGTTATGGGTTCCTCACTCATTCGGTGAAGAGCAAAGTAAGAATTGCTGAACTCCTGTTTTCTGTGACACGGTGATATTACTTCAGTCAGGAGCAGAACCTTGATCGCTTAGAATCATAGTTATCTCTTTTAATTTCACATAATTATTAAATAATAATCATATAGAATAATCTTATGTCCGACGGCTGACGGATTAAGACGGAGTGTCACCACCCCTTTTCATCCCGTGGGTGTCGTAAGAGCCGACTAAAGGAGTAAACTACGCAGGACAACCGCACTGCAAAGAGAAGGAAAACTTGACACATACCCTTAACCAAACAGCCTGGCCAGCGTGGTATAGTAGGCCAAAACCTCTTTTCTAAGGAGAGACCTTTGTCCAGCAGCGGACTATTTAAGGCTGTTGATGAATCGATTTAAGTTATATTCTGAAAGTTGACTAACACAACTCAACATGTTTGATGGCAGTTAGCGCCTAAACCAATTAAGTTCGTATTGCCGGCGCCTGTCAAGTACAAGATTGATTGTTGATATCAATTGAAACTGAACTGTTAGTTACCTTTAAAGTAATTTTAGTTTTATATAGAGCCCAAGCTTATCCGGCAACTGCTGCTCTACCATATAAATTATCAAGAATTCGAACGTAACTAAAATAAAAAATAATAGGGGGTGGCGGTAAGAGGATGAAAAAAATTTACGATCTATTGTCATACCTACAAAATATACATATAACGTAAGCGAGACAACATTATAGCCAGCAAAATATGAGTATTAAAAATTCCTCTGCATATCTCATCCGTGAGATAGACGAGGTCGAGATGTATCCTACCACCTACCATATAAGCAACTTATCATACAAAATAAATAACAAATAAAAAACTGTTAAACGAATGCCTACGTGAACCCACTTACGAAGAGAGAACTGTTTATCTAAACCTCATTAGAAATCAGCAACATTAATTACCAACGCCTCAAAGCCTTATTGGCACCACTAGAACTCACTGTTCTAAGCTAATAAATATATTTTTTACTCGCCTCACCACAGGGCGCTTCCACACTGTTGGTTATTATCATCACCATTGAATTGTAGATACAGGCGTGATTAGTGCTGTTTGTTTTTATAATTTTCTGTCTCCACCCAGGAATTGTTTGAATTCTCTATTGGCAAACACATTTGAACCGCAATCGGTTCTGTATGTGTATCTGTCTTCACTTAGTCTGTTTATGTTACTGGAAGACTGAACACGCACACTGATATTAAGGCTCTGGACCTCGGTTAACCATAAGCCTTTGAATAGTGTTATATTCCTTAAGGGAAGAAAACTATAATACGCGCTTATTATCAAGGGTTTCACGTACTTGTGGGTATACAAGATTTTAGATTAACCAGTATCATAATTCTGTCCGTGAAGTGACGGATTAAGAATATGGAGTGTCGAAACCGCCTAAGCAAAGAGGAGAGAGGATAAAAACTTGAAACAAACCCAATACGAACTAGTCTGGCCAGCGTGGTATACTAGGCCAAAACCTCCTTTCCAAGGCCTATTCATGATGATCAATCTGTATTGTGTGATTACATCTACATGTACTTAATCTAAGGTATTATAGAATGCGGAAAATAATTAAATACTTTGTTGTAATATATTTTCTCAATAAACAATTCTCGATTGGCGCTCTTATGTCTTTTAATTACACATGTATTTACATATGTACATAACACAATTAGAATGTACAATGTATTCCATTTCGCCACATTCCAGCACGCGCGACTGCCCGCTATAAGCGCAGACGCATAAAGTTGACGGGAGTTGACGAGTGCACGTCGAACGGGTTCAGTATCTGGGATATATATCTCTGTTCGCGTTAAGGTGGTGTATTCTGGTAGAGGGAGATTCATTTATATGTCATACGACCGATGTCGAATACTTTGTCATGCTCTAACAAATAACTGTCGCTATTTTGAAAGCAATAATTAAAGAAGCAAGATGATCCACTCCATTGTGTATTTAATACACATAAAAAAATATCTTGAATATTTTATACTGCAAATGGTAACCAAACGAAAATAAACAAAAGATTGTGTTTATTCTAAAAAGTTAAGTAAATGCTCAATTACTTTTGTTGTCGTCTGAAACTATTGTTTTTATACCGCCAATTAAAGAAGTAGTAGGCTTTACTTTACGTAGAATGATAGATAAAGGTCCCATCTATTAGAATCGAGTTTATCTCACTTTTAAGTCAAAATGCAATATTGTTCTAGAAACTGTGACGTAATGAATGGTGCAATTTCCAGAATAGGCCCTCTAACATTGGTGCACAAATATCTGAGCCAGACATATTTGTGTTCTGCACGAGACAATTTGTTTGTTTTTAGTTGAAACCGAATTGTTTGAACAATTTATATAATATGCTTTTTACTTTGACAGTACGATACGGTCGATACGATATATTACAATGATGAAAAAGGCTATCGTTAAATGTTTACGAGTTTAACTGAAGCCATTTCAGTTTTTTTTTACACTTGATAGGACAAAATTCTATTCCAATAGTAAATCGAATACATTAGAAACTTGACGCCATTTTAAACAAGTATATTTTCTACAGTTTTCTTTTTCTTAATAAATTTACTTGTAATTATCTTAATATTTAACTTTGCTGATAAGTAAAATCACAATCTGTTGGTAAGGTGGCACGTCAGATTTCTGTTAAAAATAGATGGGGACCAGGGAAGTGTATCTACTCAAAAGAATAGTAGGGTTGGCAACGCATATGCTACATTTCTGTAGGTGTACTTATTAGTAATAACTACACCTACAGAACAGCTGCAACCCACTGCTGGACAGAGGCCTCTTTCTAAAAAGGAGGTTTTGGCCTACTATATCACGCTGGCCAGACGGGTTGGTATAGAGTTTGTTATAAGTTTTCCTTCTCTTTGCAGTGCTGTTGTCCTGTGTAGTTAGTTCCCTTAGTCGGTTCTTACGACACCCACGGGATGAATAGATGTAGTGACACTCCGTATTCTTAATCCGTCACCACACAGAATATTGGTATATAAAAATATTTATTTGTAGCTCTTCTTTTGTCCAGTAAAACTATCCCTTAATATTCACGTTAACCGTAACTTTAACCCAATTCAATATAGTACCACGTGACATAGTAGATTTTAAACCTTTTCGAAGAGTCATTTGATAATCTCATCAATAATACTAAATAAGATGCCATAGACCTCAAACATTCCGAATGCCAAGCGGGTGGCAGCCCTGGCTCGCACGTGACATCCCTACCGTTTGGCATCCCCGTACGATCGCGTACGCACTCGTAGCGTAGATTTTTTACTGCGCCCGCGACTCGCTTGGAATACAAAACCGATGCGAACTTCCCCACCATTTAAGGCCAGGCCCTTAGTCCGGATTCCGTCCCCGGACGTGTCCGCAGAATAAAAAGATTTATATTTATTTATCGGATAAATAAGAGAGGAACGAGCCGCGTTCCACGAAAGTGTTTTAAATTAGTATTTCTTCCGTGCGCGTGCTATCAAATAAATTGGGGATTCATTTATTAAAAAAAAAAAACGTGTGTCTCTAGTAAGATTTTTTTAAATACTTATTGACAGTTGAGGCAAAAACGATTGCGACTGCTGGACATAGGCCTCTCCTTAGAAAGGAGGTTTTGGCCGACTATACCACGCTGGCCAGACGGGTTGGTATAGGATTTGTGTCAAGTTTTCATTCTCTCTGCAGTGCTGTTGTTCTGCGTAGTTTTTTCCCTTAGTCGCTTCTTACGACACCCACGGGATGAATAATTTTTAGTTGTTACATTTAAAGCTTGATCCTATCTGAAGATTGATACACACAATGGGTTTTTTTTTTAAACGTTACAGCCAAAATTAATATTTTATCTACAGTTATTAATATCTATTTGCGACACAACAGACCCGATATTTGGTAGTTACACAATGGAAGTGATGAAAATATGGTTTCCGACATAATTTAATTTTTAAATATGAAACCCCGTGGCTAGTGACGTACCTTGATCCTTCAATGATATTGTAATATTATCGGCAGTACAAACTTATAATTTTAAACGATATCCGCAAGCAAATATTTTTCCTCTCGACGAGTTGACCAAGAAGTTGCTTAGAAATTTCTTAATTAAAAAAGTAATGTTGTATTTATGAGAGAACCATATGCTGGCTATTGAGTGTATTTCCATAAAATTAATATCCCTCTTTGGTTACAAGATCCCGTCATGTCAAAGTCAAGTAAATAAATAGTACAAAAACTTTATAGTGACGACATTACACATCACTTTATAGATCATATCTATCGATAATGTATCATAATTGAGAAAAACTATAAGCGATTATGTATCGATTATTATTACACGCTACTTGTTCATAATTTAATATCGATTATAGACGCATCCACGTTCTATGTATAGAAGAGCACGTAACTTCAACATACCGTTGTTTATAGTATCCTACTACTCAAGGGGTCTAGGGATGTGAATTCCATTTATCGATAAAATTGACGAAATTGAAAAATATTTAATTGTTTTTTCAATATTTGTTTAGAGAAGAGCTACACACTTAGGACACTCCCACCTTCTTCTGTAAGCCTGATCTGTCAGTGGATATTTTCAGTACCTTGGGTAGAATAAGCCGTGTCAAGTAGCAATTATTCGGGCAAAAATAAGTAAAATGGGGTGCGGCAATTACTGGTGGGCTTCTACGTGGTACATGTGTTGGAGGTAGATTACCGTGTAAAAACCACAACCGATGATGTATGAAAATGAAATGTACAAAATTCCTAAAAAGGTAAAACATTACTCATTAAAATACGTCAATAAATATTGATACTAAATATTACATACATTAAATACCATTAATGGTTTTTCGCAAATGAATATGTAAATACTTTCTTAATTACTAACACTCGAGTTACATCGTCCGGCGGTCACATCACTAGATATTCAAGAAAAACTCGCAATCCCTAGTGTATAGTTCCCACTGTCTGTTCCGGGTTTTATTCCTCGTAGCACGTGGGAAAATCGTGTCTATAAATCAACGCGTATAATTTTTTTACGAGAATCTCCTTTATAACTATCCAATGGATACGCCGAGTTATTGGTTGTTGATGTTTTTTAACTTTACAACTATAGTATTAATTACTATTAACTTATTAATATAACGAATACATTGTTGTCTGTAGTGGCTATGGAGATAGGCCCTTTCAAAGTTAAAGACATGAAAGACACAAGTAAAGTGTTACTTTTCTTGTTAATTTCACGTTTACGTTGGTATGTGTACTAGGTCAGATTCGAACCCGAATCCATTTGATCGCAATTCCTATCAACATCATTAGGCATTGGTGTTATCGTAAACGTTGCCAAGGAGTTATTTTTTTGATCGCTTACACACATTTAAATTACAGTCAATTTTTTTTATATTTGAGGGGGCGGACGAGCAGACTGGTCACCTGATGGAAAGTGACCATCGCCGACCGTGAACGTCTGCAGGAGTCACAAACGTATTAAATAAAAGTTCATTTAAATGAGAAAGTTTCATTTATACAAAAAATTGGAAGCTACATTAAGCCTGCAATAACAGTCACTAGTAAATTTAAGATGCGCTCAAAAAAAATCCTTAAGCCACTACACCTATTTCATTTTCAAAGCAATAAAACCTGAATAAATTAATTATAAATCTGCATATTCAATTGCAATGCATCAGAAAAATCATTTCTTTGTAAAGGTTACAGAAAAATATTATTGACCTCTACTAAATTATGATAGCTAGTACCATCCCTTTTCATCCCGTGGGTGTGTAAGAGCCGACTAAGGGTGCAAACTACGCAGGACAACAGCACTGCAAAGAGAAGGAAAACTTCAAACAAACCTTATACCAACCCGTCTGGCCAGCGTGGTAGACTAAGCCAAAACCTTTCTAAGGAGAGGCCTATATTATGCAGTGGACTATAAAAGGCTGTTGATGTGAGTCGAATCCGTCACCACACGGAGTAAAACAACTCCAATACTAGGAACATATCATGTGTCGTGAAGGACTAAATAAAACTAAAACATTCATGAAACGTATACTAAGAACACACATACTTAAAACAAGAATTTGTGGATCACAAAAAGTATTGTCCCATGTAGGGATCGAACCCACAACACTCAGTGTAGTAACTTCAACCACTACACCATCCGTGCACTCTTTAAATAGGCCCTAAACCTTTCCACGGTTTTCCAATTTCGTGTAAAATCGCGAAACGTTCTATCTAGCTCTTAATCCTCGTACACTACAAAATAGCAAATATTCCCCCGATACGAAAAAAATACAGCTTCATATGGATTGATTTTTCTCTTGTCTGGGGGTATTGCCCGTTTAGATTGATCTGCCCGCTTACTAGCGGTTTAAACGTAAATGATATAGACACTCGAGAGCACTAATCCTGGTCACCTTGTTAATTACTACCTTTAAGAACTGAATCTTAACTATATGGAATTGACTGCACAAATGGCGTAGTGGTTTAAACGGTTAACTCACCGCTTTCTACTGCGTTAAGTGTTGTACGTTCGAACTTCACATGGGACAACACTCGGTGTGATGCACAAATTGTTGTTCTGGGTCAAGTTTGTTTCCGTTTCATGAATGTTTATAAGCCCGCTGCGACACAGGATATATTCCTAGTGCGGGAGTTGTCTGTTTGATAGGTAAAAAATTAAGTGAAAATTCAAAGATATGTAATAACTATTAATTTCATCAATTCCCGTATTATTAGGTATTTTTCAGACAATACTTTATTAATATGGTCGAAATACAAAGTGACTAATAAATTTTATAACTTACTTGAAATAATTGATTGATTTGAACTTACATAACTTATTTGATGAAAAGACAATGGTAGAAAAAGAGATAGTGTATAATATAGGAATATATTCGCGTGTGAGAGCAATATCTCGCGTAGATAAAAGTGGTTAAACTGGATGTAATCCGAGTTTCAAGTTCTCTTACCGGTGAAACATGACCGATGCTTTTATTTAGTGTTTTATGAAAAAATAAAGATTTTCATGACACACAAAGTTTAATAAACATCCTTCCCCGGAGCACAGTAGCAAATATTCCCTTTACAGGAATGCGTGCAGTAATTTCTATGGATTTCATTCCTAATTCACTACTCCAAAAACAACAATACCATAAATAAAAATATTTTAACGTCATCTAATTTCAAACTAAACGGAGCTTGTATTATACAACTAGATTGACTGACAGAATACTTATATATTTTTTGTATAAACATACATATTATACATAGAAAACACCCAAACTCCGAAACAAATATTTGCAGATCGTACAAACATTTTTTCCGACCCGTTAATCGAACCCGAGATCTCACCACAACAGTCGCATACGCAACTACTGCACCACTGAGGCAGACAAAAAATAAACTATAAATTATTTTCAAATTCAAATGTATATAATATATCCAAACATCCTACTATACTACCATACATGGTTTCTTAATAAGGGAACGTAGCAGGAAAACCATTGATTCATTATTCAATATTACAATTCTAATTTCAAGAATATCTTTTAAAAATGCAGTTTATTCGTATAAATAAAAACAGAATACTGTTAGTACATAATTAATACAGCTTCTTCCTGAGGCTTCGCTCTTATTAATTTCAATTTTGTCAATCGATTTTGCCTTGATAAAAGGTAGTCTATTAGCTATCTAAACTATTGTCTATCTCTGTGCTAAATTTCATCCAGATCCGTATGCCGTTTTGGCGTGATTGTGTAACAATCATCCATACATCCGTGTTCACCAACTTTTGTATTTATGCCTAATTATCATCATCGTCAACAGTCCAAAATAGTTCACTGCCTGGGCACACACATGGGCCTCTTATTTGACATGGGGTTTCATACCTCATACTAATAGGATAATAAACACAACATTTCATGATTTTAGAAAAGAAAAAAATTATCAGTTTATTCAATATTTAAAAAACTACATTTACACAGGCCTTATCTAGACTAAGGTACTGTCAAATCACCTGTCAATCTTAAAATAAAATCAAATAAAAATAAAATGTTTGTGCAGAGTATAATTATACTGATATTGAAAATTCCATCACATTATTTTTTCTTTGCCTTATTTACCTTTATTTAATTTTTTACGTTTGATCAACATTATTGCTTACTCACCTATAAATGACATAACCTATCTCTATGTCTTTGTAAGCAAACCTGATGCAATGCCCTACGAATGTATGACCGTATTCATGACCTTTCGAATAAACATGAGTAACCAGCCTCAGGACCGGAGCAGAGGTGACGTTGACATGCTTTTTTTAATTACCCCTCACTTTGACGTGTCGTTTGACAGATGACACAAATATCAAACTGATTTATTGATGTTCACCCGCCGAAGCAGATTCAACTATTGCAAATAGAACATAGAGTTGAAATTTGATTTGTAAATGTATGTTGTCATATCCAGCGCTCTTCCTGTGTTCCATTTTTGAATTTGAATGCTTCATTTGATACTATTTTGGAAATGGAACTTCTCGTTCCACGTACATTATTCTATGCACATGCAATTTGGATTGAACGATGACCCCTCCATTTTTAAATTGTATCAAATAAGGCATTGACATTGAAAAATCATAAATAAATGAGTGTCATATCTGATCTGCGACCCCATCGATGGTTCAAAAGAGTAGAATCCCTGTGAAGAAATCTGTATACAGAATGTGGTGTCATTCCGTGTACAGATTTCTTTATAAATTTAATGAAAAAATAATTTCTTTTTGTTTGAATTAAAATCTTAAGATGTTTTAGTGTAAAAGATTTCAACGGTAATCAATATCATACCTTTGAAGGGTTAAGGGTTTATGAACAACATATGGATCATAACTATTTCTTAAGGTGTTTACACACTTCTTAAGGTGTTTGAAATTTAATAAATGTTTCTGAGATGTTCCAGAAAATGAATTATTTTAAGTTTTCCTGTGAAGAGATGGATTGTTTTTAATCATTCTTTTTGTATTTTTGTTTCAACTGTGTTTATTATAAATAATAATAACTTCATACATCTCACGCACGCCTCTCCTCGAAAGCTTATTATTAACGCTAAGTGTAGTAACAACCTCTTGAGTTGCAGGTGTTCATGGACGGCGATAACCACTTACCATCAGGTCCCGTCAGCTCGCTTGCCTCCTCCTCCTACCATAAAAAAGAAAGAAAAAGGTCTCAAAAATTCATGCAAGCATAAAAGGGTGTTAAGAACCATCTTTAATGAAACTAAAAGTGATGTAATAAAAAAACACTACAAATCATATAGTAAAATATTAAAATACACTATTAGAAAATCAAAAAAATTGGAATTTATTAGGCAAATGAAAAATTCTGAAAATAAGGTCAAAACAATGTGGAATATAATTAACACAAAAACCGGTAAAACGAAAATAGACAGACTTAAAAATATATCATTAAATGTTAACAATGAAGAAGTCAAATGTCCTTCAGATATAGCCAACATATTTAACGAATTCTTTGCAACGGTAGGGCACAACCAAACAACCAGCTCTAACATCGCCCCTGGACAACCAGTGGTCAACCCCTCCACATGTTCAATGTACGTGCGCCCTGTAAATCAAAAAGAAATAATCGATATCATTCGATCAACTAGAAATAAGCATAGTTGTGGTATCGACGATATTCCACCAATCTTATTAAAACAATGTGCAATGGAACTTTCAACCCCTCTGACATTACTAGTAAATCAAAGTTTTGAAGACGGTCAATTTCCAGACGCACTAAAAGTCGCTTTAGTCAAACCAATACATAAGAAAGACGATACAAACACTCCTACAAATTATAGGCCAATAGCCCTTTTACCAACGTTTTCAAAGGTATTCGAAAAAGCTATGTGTAACCAGCTATATGCGTTCCTAGAAAAGTTTAATATTCTTGACGATTCACAAAATGGATTTAGAAAATGTAGATCAACAACGTTAGCCGTGTACAAATATATTCAAAGAGCGTTACAACACATAAATGACAAACAACACGTAGTAGGAATGTTGCTGGACATGACAAAGGCGTATGACAGGGTCCTGTACGACATTTTACTCAACAAATTATATGGCTGTGGAGTACGGGGACCCGCTTATTCATGGTTTAAATCATACTTAGAAAATAGGACACAAATAGTACAAATTAATCATTACAACCATGACAAAAATGAAATAAAATCCTTCAGATCTCGAGAACTCCAAATAACTTCCTCAATACCCCAAGGAAGTGTATTGGGTTGTGTGTTATTTTTAATTTATATAAATGATTTGCCAAAAACATTAGACAAAGAAAAAACTCTGCCGGTACTTTTTGCGGACGACATTTCGATACTATTAAAATGCGAAAGTGAAAATAACCCAAATCTTCTTTTACAAAACACTCTTCAAACAATAGATAACTGGCTTAAGGATCACAACTTAGAAATAAATTCAACTAAAACAAAAATAATACAATTCAGATCTTATAAAAAAACTCCTTTAAAATTGAACATAATGTACAGAAACACACGTTTAGAAGAAGTTGAGACATTTACATTACTTGGGATGAAAATAGACACACATATGAATTGGAAATCACACATCGAGCACATTAAATCAAAACTTTCTAGATTTTCTTACGCCCTTCTTCAAATTAAACGATCTACTAACACACAGACAGCTTTGTCTGCTTACTACGCGTATGCATACTCGTGGCTCCGATATGGCATCATGCTATGGGGAAATAGCGTTAACAGCGGTGAACTATTCATAATGCAAAAGAAATGTATAAGAATCCTAGCCCAAATTAATAACACGGAGAGTTGTAAACCATTTTTTAAAAAATTTCAACTTTTAACTCTGCCCTCGATATATATACTCGACATATGCGTATTTGTGTTCAAAAATATTGATGCCTTTACAAAAGTAAAAGACACCCACACCATAAACACCCGGCACAAAAATAGGCTTTACCTTCCTCCGTCAAGAATAAAAATGTTGAACGAAAGCCCATACTATATGGCAGTTAAAATATTTAACAAGCTACCAGACGTTATTAAAAACGAAAGAAAACCACTACTTTTCCAAAAAAAAATTAAACTTTATCTCACACAAAAAATGTTTCTACTCAGTCAAAGAATATTTGGAACCTACCTCAACATAACATTTACATAATTGCGATCCGCCCTATACAAATATTTACTATTTTTTTTTATCACTTAATTTCAATTTTAATATACAATATAATATAATTACTTTAATTCATAATAATATTCAAAGCTGACATGATTTTATTGACAAATCTTTATTTATTGTCTCACTTATTCTATAAATTCGTGCATATGGTATAGAAGAACTTTTAATAATAAAATTGACCTAGTATGGACTGTGAGCTGCTAGTGCAGCACTTTATGACACCTTTTGCACACCATTGTCATGGTAGAATGTACTGAACCAGTATTGTAATTATTGACATCTGTTGTATGTACTACATTCTGCAAATAAATGAATTTGAATTTGAATTTGAAAGAAAGCGTCCATGAATGTAACAAAACAATCTTCACGAAGAATTAATATGACGAAGAGTTTGAGGCGAGTTGGGTGTCACAACTTTACACGTATCATTTATAAATGGGCCCTAAAATCATCGAATATGTATCTATGTACCTACTTTATTAAATTATTTTCGAAATTCGACTACCTCGGTGGTGAAGTGGTAGCGTATGCGACTGCTGTGCTATCTCATTTCCGGGCCGGACCAAATGTTTGTATGATCTGCAAATATTTGTTTCCGAGTTTGCGTGTTTTCTATGTATAATACAAAAAAAAGTATTCCATTCGTCAATCTAGCTTTCATAGTACAAGCTCTGCTTAGTTTGAAACTAGATGGCGTTGTGTCTCAGATGTCCGAAAATTATTATTATATGCTTATTTTTATTGAAATTGACTACTGCCGCCCATGAACGCCAGCAACTCAGGAGTCACACTTTGCTCATTCTATGCGCTCACCAAGACCCTTTTTATTTCTTTGGAAAGAAATTGTACTTCTGCATCTTTTTGACCGTGGGAGCGCCTGCTTCGGCACAAATAGGCTGGCTCGATCACAGGCCACCAATACCACGGGCAATACCACGGCCTTACAAAACAAACTGGTCTTTCATTACTTTTAATGGAGTGAGGCCACCAGAACCCAAACCCTCTTCCGATTGACTGTGGGACTGTGGGACTGTGGGACTCAAAGGATGGCAACGCTCTTATGGCTAGTCACTTAACCAGTATCCTCGTTTGTCCCCCTATACCATAAAAAAGTTGATAATCGACTTCAATAGGAGGCCTGAATCATAATAAATTGTAACAATCTGTATTCTTCATTCCTTAATATAATATTAAAAGTTTTCATAATAAACATTTTCTTGAAATGTTAATGAGACTAAACGGAAAGTAATCTCTTACAAACAATTAAAGAATTCTTCAAATCGATTCATAAATAACGTTTTTTTAAGTACAATCGAACTGAGAACCTCCTCTTTTCTTCAAATCGGTTAAAAAACAACCTGATAACTTACACCAAGCAACAACATTATACATATACAGTATCAACTATTACAGATAACTAGTAACATTCCAATTATAATCACCGCAATTCTAGTGGCCCGTCGTTAATGTTTGCACTGAGGCGGGTGAGGGCGTCCCTCTCATCTATATGCTAATACGGTATAACCGCTGCAGCCGTGATGACGCCTTGCTCAGTTTATGTCCTGTGTACAGACATAATTGATTTAGTTCTTGGTGGACAGTCAGGTGGTATCGGATTTAATAGTCAAGTGTAGTAATAATAACTGTGAAGTTATAATTACTAATATTGCTTGACAGTCTTGACTGAAATCCTTGTGGTGGCGGACTGAGAATATGGAGTGCTACCACCCCTATTCATTCCGTGGGTGTCGTAAGAGCCGACGAAGGGAGCAATCCCTGCAGGATAACAGCACTCCAAAGAGAAGTAAAGTTCGAAATATATCCTATACCGACCCGTCTGGGACCCGTCTGGGACCCGTCTTTCTAAGGAGAGGATCCTATAGTGGACTATTAAAGGCTGTTGATGATGATGATTAAAATTATAGTTGGCACATAATTTGTGTTTAGTACACTTCTGGGTACATTCGGCGATGTAAGCGTAAGTGTACGTACTCGTATGTGTTCATCTAAAAAAAGATATGGGATCTACCCAGTTAAAAAAAACCGCTATTAGAAATAATTAAATAAAAGTTAAATATCTCTCCTTTGTAATGAAATGAATTCATTATGAAATTAGCTGGTTTTTTTATCGAATTATAAAAGGATATGCATAAAGGGTTATGAAATCAACTGACCAATAAAGGCAAAACGGGCACCCATAAATTACTCGTAAAACCAAATTTTGACACGAATTAGATTACATTGTGAGCCATGATTTACGTAATATTTGAAAGTATCAAAGACGACAAATTAATTAATATTTATTGCTCGAAGAAGGTGTGTTATTACGTGTCACTTCTTATTTTAGTTTGCGGGTTTAATTTTAAAATAGATGTATTTAAGAACTACTTATGAAGAGGCTAGATAATTTTCGTTATTTACTTACATTTAAATGAAAACTGTCTTCTGTTTCATTATTACACGCTTTATATTAGCTTCACTACAAGTGGAGCTAATATAAAGCTGTTTGTTTGTAACCGACTCCTTTGGGCGTGATTTTTGACTGACTTTAAACGGTCAGAATTCGTTTAAACTTGGTAGTTATATCGAGGACCGATGACAATATACTAATTAAAAAAAAAAAGAAAAACGTGGGGTGCTTTTTACTATTGACAACAGGCACCCAACGCTTTTTTTTTTAATTTATTATAATTTATTTTCTATTTTTTAGTTTGGTTTTCTATAAAAAGCGAGTTTTTTAGTTTTTTTTTCATAATACACATGTAATTCTGGTACATAATAGATTGTTAAGAGATTAAATTTTTTTTTAATAAGTATACAGTCACCTTAAGGTGTGAGTCGTCACCGACGTCATATATCAAACTTAAAGTATCAAGCACAAAACATTACTTTTTTTTATAAAAAAATAACTAGTTTTTGCATTATTCCGTTATTACTTCGTTCTGGATATAAGATTCGAAAATATGTGACGTAACATAATTTATTTCAAAATTGTCATGGATAGGGGACGGTAAAACCTCATGAAATTTGTTTATTCATATTTTTTTTGAATAATAGTAATGTCTCAACCTGTCTGATAAAAGATACATTTAGCAGAATACTCCAAAGGCTTCAACACAAAAGTATTTATCGGCGAATCCTGTAGAATGCACCAGAGTTTTGTACATTGAACTTTATAGCCCAATACTTAAATTAACTAAGATATTAAATGGGCTGGGCCATGTAACATCAAGTGACGACTCTCAGTAGCGGTGTAATGACTATTAACGCAGATGAATCTTCGTAGCTAGGAAATAATATTTGTAAACAATATAACGGAACCAGCAATGCAATCAGCCACAAGTATATTTTCTTACGTAATTACTGAACATAAACTCATTAAGAGAACGGTAAAAGAATTACTATGTTATGTATAAAACAGTGGCTGGAATAAAACGTCTACTTTATCTTTGGTACCAGCTCGTAGCGCCACGCCCGCGCCTTCGTCGATATTAAATAATTAGAGCGGCAGGGAGACTTACAAAGTTAGCGTTATTAAACCGTATTATTTACTGGCTTCTGTTACCAGTTGCTCATTAACGATTACATTGACAATAACATGCTGCAATTTTGCTATGAAGGAGAAAATTATACGCTTTTGACTGTTGGTAAATATAATACTTCTAAATTAAACATATTATACAATTTGAGTAAGAATTTCAAACCTATAAATAAATGTACTTCTTTTTCAAAAGAACCGGAACCAGTATTTAATGTTCATAATTTGATCTACGGCTTACATTACTAGCTGTACCCAGCTATGCTTTGCTGTGGCACATTGTGGCTAAATTGATGTGTATAAAAATTATGAGTGAAACTGACGCGAAAAATAGCTGAAACAACCTTTGAAGTGGGTTGTATATCGTGTCAAAATTTCGCTCGATCAATGCAGAACTTTTTGAGTTTTTTGAGCGTACACAAACCAACTTAAATTTCTTATACTCTTATACATATATAGATAACGATTGTAAGTGCTAAAATTTTAAGTTGAAAACTAATTACAGGAATTGTTTTTCGCAATTTTGCAAGCTTCCAAGAATAGAACAGGTAAAATACAATATAAATAAATAATGGTTAAAACTTTTAGGAGCGATAAAAAAAAACATGTAGGTATGCGGATACTCGCTCTTGTTTGTTAACGCATGAAGAACTCTAAAACCTATTTTATTCATTCTTTTAGCACCATCCCATTTTGTTTTTGTTTTAGGTTGGTTTCTTCTGCAGACGGCCGTGTATCTGACGCTATATTTGAGCATATTTAAGGCGGTTCCAAAGTGATACCACGGACTACCAGTAAACCACTGTTAAGCTATGTTTGAAGTGAAAAAATGTAAATTTTCAAGTTTTCACTTTGTCGATCGGGAGCGATCTCCGGATTCTGTGGCAGAAATGGGCGTTCCACAAGTTTCGCGCCATTTCGAAAGTGGTTCATTAGTTTGACGTTAAAAATTTGCTTTTGAATGAAAAAAAGTGTATACGGTTCATCATGCCAGACATCAAACCAGTGAAAACCACTGTGATGATTGAGGATGTCGAGCTAAACCTTGTGGATACCACGACATTTTTAGGAATAACATTAGATTCTAAGCTACAGTGGGGCCCACATGTAAATAAATTATCGAGTAGGCTCAGTTCAGCAACGTACGCAGTTAGAAAAATTCGAGAATTAACTGATATTGATACAGCACGACTTGTTTACTTCAGTAATTTTCATAGCATAATGCGTACGGAATTCTACCGTGGGGAATGCTGGCGACATTCAAATTATTTTTGTGCTGCAAAAGAGAGCGATTCGAGCAATTTATAATTTAGGCAACCTTTGTTCATTGAAACAAAAATTTAAAAAAATAAACATAATGACAGTGGCAAGTCAATATATATATATGAAAATGTAATGTAGGTACTCGTATGACTATAAAAATAAAGATAGCTTCTTGAAAATAAGTGGTGTACATGCTTTAAATACCAGAAATAGTGGCCGTGAGTTTGTTTGTCTTTTCTTCTCATGAGGCTCAACCCCTTGGAAATGGGCGGTTGTAGATCGGCACAGGCATTTATGAGATTTTAGAAACTTATATATTTGGTTTCCTAAACACTTGACAAAACAGAGATCGTTGCTATTGTGTGTGTTGATCTATGACTTTAGAGTCTACACAAAAGACATTTCGAATAATTTTAAAGATTTTATGAAATTAAGATATTTGAGTTTAAGTTTGTCGACACTCCCGGAGGTGTACTTTTTTTTTGTTGCTTTTCGCCGAGTGAATGAGGTAACCAGGGATCAGATTCTTATGGGAGGGATACTCAAAAGACGACAATGCACTTGTGACTTTGAGTTGCAGATGACCACCATAGGGTAACGTTAGTCCCTTACCAAAAGGAATCGTTTATGGAATAGGGGCAAATGGCCATTTGCCCCTATTCCATAACCGACATCAAAGTATAAGTTAAATTTGTGTAAGGAAACGGATAAGGACTAAGACTGCAGTAGCTCCGAGTCCATCAACTTGACTGTTCTCTGTACTATGTACCCTCAATTCATTTTAAAGATGATCACTGTGGACAAACACACAAAGGGAGGCGGGCCACGGCCTAACGTTTGATGTTGGGGAGTTGTATATACCTATGCTAATACACATGAGAATTCTTTATGTCGCGATACAGGATTAACAGTCTCTTCGGTGTGTCTTCGATAGATGACGCTTAAGTATGTTTCTTCGTTTTATTCTATGTGGAAGTCGCTACAATCATCACAAATGTTACACGATCCGATAATACCATCTATTAAGACAACACGCGTCGGCTGGTCCAATCTGATTTACATTAACACCATCGGCCACAACTGGCTTACGACACCCTATTAATTGTAACCCTACAAGATACTTCATAACGTATTCATTGACTAGATCCTGATGAGTACTTGATTAAGATTGTGAAGATTAAAATATATCCACATTTCTTACTTGATAATTATACTTATGACTGAGATGACTATACAGTACATTGACAGGTTACGGCAGAAAAACAGCAGACAAGATAGTTTTAATTATAGGATTTTAAAGCTAGTATTGTCCCATCAGACGTCATATCACGTCAAAAATGCAAGTCTCACGACTCTGTTTTTCTCTCTGTTGATATTACTGTTAATTAATTTTTCGACTAAAAGGTTTAATAATGATGTATTTTATTTATATGTTATCTTTATTTCTTTAACAAGAATTATTGCTATATTTTTTAATAAAGTTGACAACATATCTAATTCTGATACTTTAACTTTATTTATAGTAATTATATGCAGTATGAGGAGATTAGTAACATGAAAATAATGTACACTTATACCCCATAGCTTACTTATTGTTAAGTTACAAGGTTTAGAATGGAAGAGTTTCATTGACATTTTAAATTTTATTATTTTACTTTAACGGGCCTTATCAATTGTAGAGATGGTTGATGTGTAAAGTGTAGTAACTCCTAAATTTCTATACATGTAAATAAAATATTCTTTAATTTATATTAATTAAATTTATATATTAATTTCTTCATTATATTAATTAAATTTATATTTTAATGTTAATTTCATGAATCTTTTTAAATAAAGTTAAACCATCTTTTAACAATACTAACAAAGAGCACTACACAGCAAAAGAGCACTACATAGCACCAAGAGCAAAAACCTAGCAGCAATCGCGATTGCTTGATTTGCTGTCATTTTAAAAGAGTTCCGTTCTCTGTCTCCGAAACTCATCATCAGATCTATTTCAAATTTAAATGGGACCATTTTAATATAAACCCTTTTCTAACAAAAAAAGGATTTTGAAAATCCGTCCATATATGATGGAGTTATGCCCGAACATACAAAAAAAATAAACAAACATCCGAATCGATAACCTCCTCTTCTTTGAAGTCGGCTTAAAATATTTTATTTTGAACTATCTGTACACTGCCACGCTTCGCCATGTCACATTATAGTTGTGTTGATGAGAAATTAGGAACAAAAATGACGCGAAAAGTAGATAAAAACCATATTTGAAGCGGTTCGTGTATAGTGTCCAAATTTAAGCTCAATCGGAGCAGAAATTTTTGAGTTTTTGAAGCGTACACAAACCAACTTAACATCCATGCTTACATATATTTTAAAATGTGAAAATGTCGTTGTTTGTTTGTTAGTTACGGTTTTACGCCTAAACCCTTAAACCGATTTTAAAAATCTACATCATCAGCCAGTAACATAGCCTACTTTTTACAACCATAACTGTCCTGTGTTATAATTTGTCTATCGCTCAGTTGGTGTACCCGTACGCCCCGTGCAACGACTATAGTGTGAAGTACCTTAAGAATCGTTTAAATTTAAAGGAATTACTTACAAAACTGTATTTTTATGACGTTAAATGTTTTTATTCAATAAATAATCTTCAGTATACTTCTAGCGGAATGTATATACACAAGTGTTTAACTCTTCCAATCATTACTCTTCTGTTCAATGATTTATCATTAGGCTGGCCACAAACGGACCCTCAGGCCACCGGCCTATCACGAACTCGGTTATCTTAGACGTTCCAACACGACACTCGGTGTGTAAGCGTCGTATATTCAACAACGGATTGGTTTAGAATATATTTAGAGATAGAATGATGTAAATATATTTATAAATGTTAAGTTGGTTTGTGTGAGCTTCAAAATCCAAAAATTCTTCCCCGACTGAGCTCAAATTTGGTTACGATATACATACATACATTATCCGTGTGGTAACGGATCAAGAATACAGAGTGTCACCACCCCTATTCATCACGTGGGTGTCGTAAGAGCCGACTAAAGGAGCAAACTACGCAGCAAACAACAACAGCACTGCAAAGAAAAGGAAAACTTGACACAAACCCTTTTTTTTTTTTTTTTTTTTTTTAACGTGTGGAAATCCCCTCGGACCGTCACCCCTCCGGGGTTTGCGGCGGGGTGGTGTGTCGGACTCGGACCGACTAAAACCACACGGTGTGCCACTCTGCGCCTGTAACAGGAGGGATCCGGGAACAGCTGTTGTTAAGACATCCGGACCCCTCCTAGCGCCAGCCCGCTCCTGGTGCGGGCTCCGTCTCAGTGTTGTTCCTCTCTATAGGCGACGTCCGGCACACGCGGACGCCGCCCCCTCGCGGCTGGCCAACTAATGCGGGTGGAGGGGAAACCCACCCCGTCCACCCGCGGCCACACTCAGGGCGGCATGAGGCTGTGGTAGGCGGGCCTCCGCCGCCCGGTTCGCCGGCGGCGGATCGGGTCCGAGTGGAGGTCGTCCTCCCGGGCCCTCTCCGCCGCCTCCTTCCGCGAGATTACTACCTCGCAGAAGGTTGCGACCGGCCATGGAGCGTACTACGGCCGGTAGCGAGAGATCCACTCCGATGACTGCAGTGAGGGCCCGGCGCTGCGCCGCCCATGCGGGGCAGACCGCCAGCGTGTGCTGGGCCGAGTCCTCACTGCAGTCGCAGTGGTGGCAGGCGGGACTCAGTTCCCTCCTAGCGACCGTGTGCAGGTACTTTCCGAAGCAACCATGCCCGGAAAGCACCTGCGTCAGCCGGAAGGAAAGGGTCCCGTGCTGCCGCCCTGCCCACTCGGCGATGACCGGCTGGAGAGCCTCCACGGCGGCAAAGCCAGCGCGTGGAGTCTCCAGCCGGAACGACCAACGAGCCATCGTGGCTCGGCGAGCGGCTTCGCGCCACTCGCGCACATCCTCGGGCGGAGGGCGAAATCCGCTCTCCGCCCGGAAGTCAGCCACTCGCCGATAAACTTCGGCGAGCACTTCCGCCTCCAAATCCCACGGGGGAGTTCCGGCCAATGCGC
Source organism: Arctia plantaginis (assembly GCA_902825455.1). Lineage (NCBI taxonomy): Eukaryota > Metazoa > Arthropoda > Insecta > Lepidoptera > Erebidae > Arctia > Arctia plantaginis. The sequence goes on from CADEBD010000422.1 coordinate 18,167,436, forward strand.
ATGCCACCTCCGTCGAAACGGTGCGGTAACCGCGTATGGCTCTGACCGCCATTACCCTCTGAGGGCGCCAGAGGCGTACCCTATTCTGGGCGGTCAGAGCCGCCGCCCACACCGGTGCACCGTACAGTGCCATTGACCGGACAACCCCCGTGTACAGCCGTCTTGTCGCGACGCTGGGTCCACCCATATTGGGCAAGAGTCGCCCTAGGGCAGACGCAGCGCCGACCAGCTTTGGAGCAAGCTGTCGGAAGTGCTCGTCGAAGAGCCACCTCCCGTCGAGGATCAGGCCCAGATATTTCATCTGGGCCCGAACCGGTACGAGGACCGAGTTGACCACGATGGAGGCGCCAAGGGGTGGACCTCGACGGGGCCCATGGAATAACAGGGCCTCCGTCTTATCTAGGGCCACCCGTAAGCCCAGCGCCTCAATGCGCCCGACCACCAGGGAGACTCCCCCCGGGCTGTCACGAGGGTATCGTCTGCGTAACAGATTACACCCAGCCCGGGGGGGAAATCGGCGCGAAGGGCCCAGTCGTACCCTATGTTCCACAAGAGGGGTCCAAGAACAGACCCCTGTGGAACACCGCACGACATGGGCCGACACCTCAGATTACCTTCTCGGTCCTCGTACACGACGGTACGCTCCTCTAAATAGTCTGCCACCAGCCGCCTCAGGTACTTTGGCACCCCATGATAGTGGAGTGCTTCCCTGATGCAGCTGAATGGCAGACTATTGAATGCGTTGGCGATGTCCAGTGACACCGCCAACAGCACGCCGCCACAGCTCACGGCCTCTTCGGTCACGGCCCTCAGGCGCAACGCGGCGTCGACCGTCGAACGCCCCGCCCGAAAACTAAATTGGGCGTCCGACAGATCGGGGCCCACCTCGCAGAGGTGCCGGACGATGCGGGCAGAAAGAACCCTCTCAAACAATTTGCCCGCCTCGTCCAGCAGCACGATGGGCCTATAGGCCGCGACCGAATCGGCAGGCCGTCCCTGCTTCCTCAATAGGACCAGCTTCCCGCTCTTCCAGCACTCAGGGAAGCGTCCCGACGCCAAGCTAGCGTCGAACACCTCCCCGAGGCGGTCTGCCATGTGGTTGAGGGCCAGGGCCAGCACTCGGGCCGGTACCCCGTCTGGCCCAGGGGCGGTGTTCTTGGAACGGATCCGTAGAACAGCCGCCCCTACCTCCGATTCCCGGACGGGCGGAACATTATCCTCCCCGTGCTCCCCGTCGTCTCCGGCCAAGGAGGCCATCGACGGGGGAGTGTGTTCCGCCCGTTGTGGGAAAAGGCCCTCAACCACTTCTCGCAGGAAGCTGGGCTGGAGAGTCTCCGTAAGGGGGGGGCCCGACGCGCGGAGCTTTTGTCGCACCGCGCGGTAAGGGCGACCCCAGGGGTCACGATTAAGACCCTCCAGCATCAACACAAACCCTATACCAACCCGTAGTATAGTAGGCCAAAACCTCCTTTCTAAGGAGAGGCCTATGTCCAGCAGTGAACTATTATAGGCTGTTGATGATGATGATGATGATACATACAACTTGTTTCAAAGATATTTTTTATCTATTTTTTTCAACTACAATGTGCCACAGCGAAGCTGTACAGGTATCAAACTTGTTAAGTTTGTTTGTGTACGCTTCAAAAACTTAAAAAGTACTGCACCAAATTTTCATCCTCATTACCTGGATAGTTGGCGCTCTACTACTGCACGCTTTTCGAGGCAATTTTTGCCCCGCACAACCAATCTGTGGAACGGGTTATCGTCTGCGGTAATTCCGGACCGATACGACCTTCAAACCTTCAAGAAAAGAGCGTACTCCTTCCTAAAAGGCCGGCAACGCGTTTGTGACTCCTGAGTTGCAGACGTTCATGGGCGGCGGTAGTCACTTTCCATCAGGTGACCCGTCTGCTCGTCTGTCCCCTCTAACATTAAAAAAAACAATTGAGCTTAAATTTTAAACGGAATACCACCCCCTTTAAAGTTAGATAGTTTTTACCTGTTTTTCGCGTCAGTTTTGTTCTTCATTGCCCATCAATGCAACCGCAATGTTGTAGGGTACAGCTAATATTTATATACATTTAGTAAGATGTTTATCATGTGGCCGTTACCTCGAACGTTCTTGATGGAAATGGAGAAGGGGTTGACGGGATGGGAATCTTGCAGCTGATCTGATTATAGAACCAAGAAGGTGATAGTAATTGTCTCCAATGGCTACTATTAATAATCTCCTCAAGTTCGAGTCGGGTGGTTTACCGAGTCTATCAGACCAGGCTACGCAACGATGATGGGTGAGGTGGATCCTCTTTGCCTCATTTACATACTTGTACTAGAAAAGTATAGTACGGTAGTACTCTTTTTTACTTTTTGTACGCTAACAAGCCATGTTTAATTAGTTTTTCTTCACTGTATTAAATTTGTTCATTATCTCTAAATATTAACAATCTTACCAACAGTGATGAATCTTTGTCAACATTATGTCTTTATTATCCCATTATTTAAAAAAGTTCTTATTTTTATGAACAATAATTATTATTATTTATATTAAAGCTGCGGTAGCCTAGTGGTTAAGGCGTTGGACTTGTGATCAAGAGGTTGTGGGTTTAAATCCTGACCAGTATACTATATATATATTAATATACCCAGTGTCACTCTCGCAATTAGGACGGCTTTATAGACACCTGTCAGGCTAAAATCCAGGCTACAGATAATACTTCCATAATACATTTGGAAAGCAGACCCCTTCTTCTGAGGCGCAGTCGAGTAAATATTGTATTTACATTCTGTCAGACATGGATATGTAGCAGATGTGAATGTGTTTTGAATAAAAAAAATGGAAAAGGTTGTTTTATCTTCTGAAATGACCACATTTCCAGTTTTTTTTTTAAATTCAAAAAACAATAATCACATCGTTTAACATTTCCTTCTATTGAAACTCTCCACAAGAAACACAAACACTCGTATTTAAAACAGCTGCTTCACAAGATTAATTAGTCTTCTGCGGTCCCGTTATCTTTTGTACGACGGAACACGTGACCGGGTTCTTAAACTGTGACCCGTTCGTGTGTGGTCCAATCGGTGATCTGGACATTCTGGGCTCATTTGTGATTGTGTCGTAATTGTCCGAGGACACGGAAGGGACACTGACATCGTCACTTCTGTGCTCATTATGAAAGTGTTTCATGTTATTGGCAATTATGGGCGCATTTGGAGTATCGATCTGATAATCATGTTTTAAAATATAACTGTAAAGTTTGCCTCGTGGTAATTAGTTAGCCATATAAATAGTTACAGGGCCATTTGGGCCATGCAGGCATTTTATGACATATTCCATTGTAGAGTTTTGAAGACACAACTTAATGAATTATAATCCGTTAAAAACAACACTAAGCGGGCAAATTCTTTTATAGCTTTAAGGTAGTTGATTTCTCAAACGGCTATATTTCAAACAGTAATTTTCTGTACCTTCTTTAAATTTGTTAATATAATAATAACATGAGATGCCTCGCATACAGCCGTCTAATTCCAGACCTGGCGAAGTTTCTACTATATATTTACCAGACTGTTGATAAACGATATTTATACATATTATAGATAAAAAATGACGTCAGGGTTCTATTTACCCCCAGTCGGAACAAAATTCCGCAAGAAGTGTCTTGGAAAAAAGTCTTGTTACACATTTTTGGTCTCGCTCCCATCCGCTCAGAACTTGTAACGTGCAATAAGGAACTTCGTTTCAATAAAATACACGCAAATAAAGAATAATTAATGATCAACCAACAAAACCTTCAAAACGATTACTTTCATAAGCTTTTTATTTATCGTGTAGGTTTGTATGTTTGTTTGTATCTAATCTTTCGACTGAAATTTAGAGCAGTTGCTCAGTTACAGTTACTCAATCAAGAATTTTTAGGTACACTTTCAGTTTGGAAAGCAATATATGTTTTGGTTATGGCAACGATTGTAGTTGCCATCACCTCTGATAGATTTAACTTTAAACGACTTAAACTGTATATCTGGTATGGTTTTTTCTATAAAACAAAATACTATATTACTTAAAACACTTCTTTATTGTCGACGTAAATATGTAATTATAATTCTTAGTGACGGTTAAATGACTAAACGCATTTGTATTAATTTTTATACCCCATTGGATTACGCTTCGCCACTATCCGACCTTAATTAAGTCGGACGGGACCCTGAAGTCACGGTCTTTTTTTATTGGATAAATCTATAAGCACATTTTAATTTCGCTCCTAAGTCGATAAATTTTATATCTTTTATATAAAAGTGTTTATGGACATGTTTATGTATAAAAAATTAAGTAAGTTGTGTAAAGTGTAAATATCCTAACTATATCTTTTTAAAATCCTAGTTTTTACTAAGTAGTTATTCTGTGTAATTAATCATTTTTAGGCAATTCTTAATGAGAAACATAAAACAGTAGTAAAAAAAAATTCAGACCTTCAAATAATTTATTAATATGAATATCAACATTTATATAAGTATTTAAATAAAATGGGTAAATAATTTGAAGTTTTTAAGTACCCCGTATTTTAATCTAATACATCCTTACAGAACTTTTTTACATGTTATTATAACTTTGAAGTCTTTTATTATAATACTAATGCAGAAATACCTCTTTAGTATTATAATAAAATACTACACATTATATACCTTGTAAGAATGTGGACCGTAATTCAGAACGACCAAAACCTCCTTTCTAAGGAGAGGCCTATGTCCAGCAGTGGACTATTAAATTGAACGATTTAAATTCAGAACTACTGGCCTTAGTTAAAAACATCTTTCCCAATTTTAAAAGAAATTCACGAAACCCCATAGATACCTGGAATCAACCGCATGCTAATTTGACATTGGTAATATAACTTTAGTCTCCTAATTTTCCAGAATATAGAACAAAACAAAAACAAAACAATAGAAGAAAAAACAAATCGAAATGTCCATGTACACCGTCAGCAAACGGTATCGTCGCCCGCGGCCGACACGACACACTGATCCGATCGCGTCCGCCTGTGATTTGCGTTAGAACGACGTTGCATCGATTTGAATTCGTCACGTTCGACGCAATACCGATGCGGTGCAAATTTTCGAGGCGGAGTTATGAACGTTTCGGTGTGAAACCTGTGAACTGTGTGGTGGGGTGCTTTATACAGGCTGTTCCATTTTTCATTTAGAGTAAGGATACTACTTAAATATGTTAAAATTGAATGTACATGAATCCGGAAAGGCAAACAAGATGGAAACGTAATTAAAATTTTCTTTCTTAAAAAAAATATCCGAGATTAGGTGTAAACAATAACTTCAGAAGGTCAGGGTTTCGTAAACAAATTAGTGCTGGTTATTTCCGAGAAGTCCAAACCTTCTAACTAGAAAGTAGTATTTAGTAGTAGTACCTACCTAATTCAGTTAACGAATGCTGAAGTAGGGGGAATCGCTATATCCACGTGTACATTTATTATACATTATAAATTAATGTTAGGAATACATTATCATACGTATTATCCTGACATATAAGCAGTGATTTTCACTTTAAAAATTACACACATTTATTATTTATCATAAATTTACTTATATTGCCGAGAAGATAAGAAAAACGTTCAGGCTCCAGCTTCACATCAAAAGTAATCGTACTTTTAGTAAAATCACAAGAGTATTATTTTATACAATTCATCTTAAATTTCATTTCTCTTAGATGATTTTTTCTGATAGGCGAAATTCAAATATACGAATAAAATTTAACCGTAGGAAGCTATTGCTTTAGCATAAATGAGCCGGCTTGCAACCGGAGTGCTGTGGGTTCAAACCCCACATGGGACTACAATGTGGGGTTTGAACCCACAGCACTCCGTGGTACACACCCCACATGATAGTCACTTTGTGTAATCCACAAATTTTTGTTCCGAGTCTGGGTGGTATTTGTGTCCGTTTCATGTATGTTTGTAAAGCCCCCCGCGACACATGATATATTCCTAATGCAGGAGTGTCTTTTTTAAATTATAAAAAAATAAACAAATATAAGATCTTATTCAGACTGTTCATAAAATCCTCTTTACTGCGAAATAAAATAAATTCTCCTCTACGTACAAACAAACACAAAACACACTTACGTAAATGGAAACGAAATTTTCTATGGCTTAGGCGTTTTCGTATATGTGATGGCACACATTTAAATGTACGCGAATTACCACCATTTTGAAGATATCAGAGGCCTTACCCTCGCGGGCCACATTAATCTTTTGTGGGCTACGTATTACTAACCACGTACAGGATATATACATATAATTAAATTTTATTGTAGTTTGGCAATGCGGTAGAGCTTATTAATGTTAACTCAAATCAGAGACCATTGGTACGATACCCTATACAATAATAACTCAAACTTAAAATATCTTATAACATTTTTTTTTAATTGTTTTGAATCGTCTTTTATGTCGACTCTAAAGTCGTAGATCAACACACAATAGCAATAATCTCTGTTTTGTCAAATAGTAAGCAGAATAAAGTTAATAAAAATTATACTAATACAAAATCTATGATGTGCCTGTACCGATCCACAACCGCCCGTTTCCAAGGGGCTGAGTTTTATGAGAAAAAAGTGCAAACAAAACCATGGCCATTCTTTTGCAATTTACAGATAGATACAATGCCATCAATAAATACACCATAACGTTGTTTTGATGTGTGCCAGTATGTCCGTTATTAAGGACTAAAAGGTAAAAAGACAGTAAAGAGAAAAATAAGATTAAGAAAAAAGATCAAATAAAATAGAAAGTTAAGTGAAACATAAAAAATATAAAAAAAACAACATAAAACACCCCAGCCTCACATTTCCACTTAAGAAATAGCCTGCACTAAATTAATCCCAAGCATTGTTGTCTTCTATGTAATCCACAATTGAGTAATAGGCTTTCTGACATAATTTACGTTTTAATGAGGATTTAAATTTGTTTAAACTTAAGTCTTGAATATTATTTGGGATTATATTATAAAATCGGATTCGCCAATTGAGTGCAATTCTGTGCATGCAAAAATGTCTATTTGTGTTTGTCTACGCGTATGAATTTATGAAAAAAATAATGTATTTTTAATATTTAAAAAGAATAGTAAAGATCTGATTGCGTAAAAATCTATGGGCACTCAAAATTTACAAACTGGCGATTTTAGTTTTAATAATTGTCATATTTTCTGTCACTCTTAAAATTAGGACAAACCTAACGACACCTTATTTTAGGCGTGTGTTTAGATCTGTAGTGCACGTTGTGAGATTCGAGCGTTACGACTCGGTTTGCAAGTTTGCAATTTGTGCTTTGATGCTACAACAGTGAAATGTACCATATTTACAATAAAAAAATATTAGTTTTATAAAACACACCATGTATATCAACAGAGGGCGTTGGGACTACATTTGAAAGAACCGTGAACGAGCTCAAATATCGTACTGATATGTACCAATCATTATCTTATAACGTGGTACATGCATGCAGTGTTGGTTACTGTGTTTTAAAAGTACATTTGAAATGTCATTTTCCACTAAACTAAGTAACTATCTCGGGCAATAAGTATTTTGTTCTATTAGTTACTTATTAAGTATGTATTGCAAAAAAATATCTATATATATAGTAACAAGTGTGGAGTCATATAATCAGGTATTATATGGATTTATTTAATCACGCACGGACTGTACGGATGATGTAGTGGTTTAGCGGTCGCCACGCCGCTTCCTACGTACGCTGAGTGTTGTGGTCGATCCCCACATGGGACCACTCTTTTTGTGATCCACAAATTGTCGTTCTGAGTCTGGGTATTCTTAGTGTTCGTTTCATGTATGTTTGTAAAATCCCCCGCGACACAATATATTCCTAGTGCGGGAGTAGTCTTTCTGAAAACAAAAAACAGGTGTTTTATTATTTGCGTGGATAATTTTAGTCAACCTTGCAAATTAGGTAACCCTTATCTACAACAGATAAAAGGTACACTAGCAGTGTAGTATAACTAAATGTTTTTAGTCAACCTTGCAAATTAGGTAACCCTTATCTACAACAGATAAAAGGTACACTAGCAGTGTAGTATAACTAAATGTTTTTAGTCAACCTTGCAAATTAGGTAACCCTTATCTACAACAGATAAAAGGTACACTAGCAGTGTAGTATAACTAAATGTTTTTAGTCAACCTTGCAAATTAGGTAACCCTTATCTACAACAGATAAAAGGTACACTAGCACTGTAGTATAACTAAATGTTCGTACAGAGGAGTGGCGATTCTTTCCCAGTCTAGAAGTTTCAAGTTGAGCGAGAAAACTCGGTGTGTACTAATAACTCCACTTTTCATAAAGGGTACGACTCCGGTATATTCTAAATGTATTCATTTAAAAATATATTCAAAATCTGCATCTGAACGAAGAGTAACTCAGCAGTCGTGACAATATCAGCATTAACAAAAAATATCTGCAAATACCCGATCAGAGTACAATGGTGGCCGGCCGCCATTAGCTTACGTAACGCATATTAAGTGGCTTTCATCTCACCGACCATTGTGCACTGTGACCGTCCTGGACTTCCGTGTACCTTGTAAGAAATACACCCATGGGCAAAGGGGAATAAGTCACAATTATATAAAAATACAATATTTTGTTTTAGATTTTTCGGCTTTTATTGTAGTAGTTCCCTTGAATTTTATTAGAGCTTATAGTCAGTATTGCCCTCTTAACAGTCGTAGTGTTATGTAACAGCATCCTACGACTCTTAGAATTTTTAATTCTAAACAAAGAATAACGCGTAGTGATAAATATTTAAACAAAAAGCTCATTAAATATATTAGACATGTTAGTGTAGATTTAAGGGCGAGGTAACAAGATTATCTCTATGCTAACTGGTTAGTAGATCTGTCATAGCTGCACTGAACTTTTTGTATCATAGTCCTGATATTGAAGACATCCCTATTTTACAAAAAGCCTACAAAACATAGCATTAAATAGGACAAAAAGCGTATAAAATTTCATAGATGTATTATACGCCCTTATCTAACTATCGGGTTGCGAACAAAAATCTTGAAATCAATCAATGTCTCGAACATAAGGGCTGTATCACAGAAGTTTACTCGGGACTCAAGAATAACTTATAATAAGTAACAGTATCAGACGCAGTTAAACATTTAGAAATTAACATGAGTGATGAAAATATTCTTTTCAAAAATCATCTGGGTAAATAAGTATTTTTTTTTAGATCTTACTCATAAATTTATTACATAACGCTAGCTGCGTTCCCACGCTGAATGGCAACGGCTTACCTCTGCACCAGGAACGACCCTGAGCGGGAGTCACCAGTCACTTCGTTCAGCCTGCGCTTTAACTCATTTACAAACACGTTAGAGTCTGTACCCCAACTGCCCAAGGTCACAACTGCTATGGGCACGAAATAATGAATCGTCTCCAAAGGCGCTTACTTTACCCTCTTCCTCACACAGGTAAAATTAGTAATTATATTAATTTATAAATAGAGTAATTACGTTTTTGACTTATGATAAAACAGAACTAAACTAACGAAATACTCTCTACGTTAGTCTATGCTATAATTCTTTAAAAGAGTTGACGTGGAACTGAATTCTTTTTTTTTAATAAGACTGACATGATGCAAGTCAAAAATCAATAATAGAAAATCCATTCAATATTGAAACATTTTAGAGGTTGCGATACAACATAATGTACTCCATGTTTGCAAACCTAAGTTAGCACCTACATAAAATAACCCCTAGAAATGTAACGGTCGTATAAATAAAATAATAACGATCGGTGTCCTCAATAAAATGGAAATAAAACCTCGCTTAGTTTTACTTCAATCTTCAGATCCCTTAGGTAATACTAGTAACCGTAGGGGCGGTAACGCAAAGTAATGGCGGTAACGCACAGTAAAGTATACGAAGTGTTAATGGACCTTATCAATTACAGAAGTGGCTGAAGTGGATGTTTGAATCTAGTGTAAGTGTGGAATAGAGAATTAAGTTCTCAATTCATTATAAAGGCAAAGCGATAAATTGACTTAATAGACTTCAAGAAGGAGGAGGTTTTTAGTTTTATTAAATTGACTCTTTTAATTATAATAATAGCTATATACGAAAAGTCAAAACTATCAATCAATTTTGAAACTACAAAAAAACATAACAATATTTTATTTATGCTATAAAACATATATTTTATACATGTATGTATTGATAAATTATTAGATCTTTTTGTAACTTGTCTTTGTAAACAAACAAGTAGCGTTAATTTTATCAGTTTAGTAGTTAGGGCAGAAAACGAGCGAGACAAGACAAAGACGCAGCGTGTGGGGTGGAAATGCTTAGCACATTTAATCCGATTACCCAGAGTGATGCAGTTGTTTAACAATTGTTACTTACAGCTAGCAGCAGCTAGCTGTTTGATTCGGCCTTAAGCATCTTTGAACCCGTGCAATAACAAAAACATTTTCCAATCCACTATGTATTAAGCGCATAAAACCTTTTAAAGCTCTGATGAAACCGCTAAATATGCTCAAAAACATTGGCAACATTTCGATGCTCATTAATTATAACTTGAGTTTATTCACCTGTATAATGCAGAGAAGTATTAAAACAACCCAAATGTAAAATGAACACTGTCCATAGCTTGTTTTGCGTTCACAATGGAGATTTGGCAACTCTTTGAATTAACGCATCGCTAATAATTTTGGATTTGAGTAAAAAAATGTAATCATAATATTTAATGGATATATTTTAAATAGAAAAGAAGGGAATAATTTAGACTTAGTTACTTCGATGGGATGTTTAAAAAAGGGTAAAATTCATGATCTTTTTAGATAAATCAATTAATCTGTTAGAATCCACCATTGGACGTACATACTGAAATGGCAGTGATCAAATGTTCAAATGCCAAAAGCTAAACCTGGAAAAAGTTAGCGGTTTTAACTGGATTCCTTCATTTCTTTTCATCCAACACTTTTTTGGAAATGAATAGGCGTTGAAGAATTGTTCACTATCACACTTGATGAAAAGTGTCGATGTAGACAAGAAGATGAGACACGCCTATCGCTATACTCCAGAAGTAAACTTGACTAAAAATATTTAGACAGCCAGACAGCTAATTGCAGACTTTGGAAACTCCAACCAAAAATCAACTTTAAAAGCGTTTTGTTCGACTTTTTGGTGTGTCGACGATGAAAGGATCTTCTGTCTGATTCTAATAGTCCTAAAAGAATTTCGAAAACCCACAGATCCTTAGCATGTTAAAGAAAGGTTTCGAATCCTTAATCTTTGACACTATTATAACTATTAGATTGTATTTACCTTACCTATATTCATACCATTTTTTTTAAAATTTATCCACAAAAATCACTTTCCTTAAACAGTGAGAAAATGCAAAAAAAAATACATATATAACTTTCCTACCAGGCGCATGCTCCCGTTCTGTTACAAATTCAATCCTAAATAGGTTCTGGCTTGTTATTATGTTATTAACATTAGAAATTACGACATCTCATTGTACTGTAATCGGTATGGATTCTGGCTTTGTGTGCCTACACGGGTTGTTACTTCAACTCGCTAAAATATTTACAACCTCTGGAAAGAGACGGCACTAGTTTGTGCAGAAGTAATTGTTTATTTTCCGCCGACTTCAAAATAAAGAGGTTCTCAATTTGGTTGAGTTTTTGGAACCAAGTTCCTTATGGCACGTTACACGCTCGGAACGGATGGGAGCGAGACCGAAAAATGTGTAACAAGACTTTTTTTTGATACTATAGCAAACGTCTACCAAAAAGCGAAAGGAACTTTGTTCCGGTTGTCCATAGACCTCTTACGCCGTTTTTTAATGTTCCGTGTTACCACGGAATTCCATTATACGAGTATAAGGGTTGGTTTTCGAAAATCCACCGTGCTATCACTCCGGTCGAGATAAAAAAAAATACTGATAAGTTCATCTCGTCATCTCGTCATCAACGGTACAGAATATCCTCAAATTTATATTATATACGTGTAGTATCTCCGGTATATTATTTGATCCTTTATTAAAATGTTCAAAAGAAATATAAGAGGATTAGGCGACAGATAAATAATATATATGTGTATTGATGTTTTCTTTAATGTTGAAAAGGATACGTAATCTTAAAAAGACACTCGACTATGATATGATACTTTTATAAAAAAAAAACTGTACAATAGAAAATATTACAGAATAGTATTGCGTCGGGGAAAGGCCGAAGGGCGCTTAAGAGCAATATTTATTGTTTGATGATTCGACGTTTTTAACTCTTAAATGATTAGTCTTTATGTCTCTGTATTATTTTATATTAATAATATCTAAGGTCCGTGTGGTGACGGGGTCCGTGTGGTCACGGATTAAGAATACAGTGTCACCACCTCTATTCATCTCGAGGGTGTCGTAAGAGTCGACTAAGGGTAAACTACGCAGGACAACAGCACTGCAAAGAGAAGGAAAATTTGACACAAACCCTATACCACCCGTCTGGCCAGCGTGGTATAGTAGGCCAAAAACTCCTCTCTAAGGAGAGGCTTATGTCCAGCAGTGGACTATTAAAGGCTGTTGATGTGATGATGATGTGAATATCTAAGTTTACGACTTCAGTCTTCATATGGTGAGAAAATAAATGAGTTATTATTATTCAGACTTTACAAGACATCACGCGCTTTAAATGATCTCAATAAAAAAAAACAACCAAGTAGGTAATTGGCACCTCAAGCTCGTTTAAGATTCAGGCGATGCGTCAGACGGTTATCTACGTCTCCCGAGATCGAACTCACACTACAATGGACATGTGTCAACACTCGAACACGATCCGAAGTTGGTGTGTTCCTATTTGTCTTTTAGGGTAGTGAATGAGGTAACTTAGTTTTGCCTGTGGCTTTACCCGTTTATGTTATATTAAACGTAAAGCCTTTCTATGATATTAGGAATACCTTTGTACAGTGTATATGTTCGATCAGATATGAATGGGATAGTCTCTACGGGGAGGCCCTCAAAGACGTACATTAACTAGACCGGCTGGGTACTGAATAAAAGCCTCGTATGAGCTCCTGATGTGTAAATGATTGATTTGATTAATGTGACAGAGTCGCAAGATGTCACTACCTACCCTAGACAAGCGTCCCGCCAGGCATGATCACCTGGCCTGGTAGGAGGATCCTCCTTTGTATTTAAGGGACATGACACCGTTCCTCCGTTCCTCCACAGTGGCAACACACTTGTAACTCTTGAGCTGCAGGTGTTCATGGGCGGTGTTCATGGTTCATCATCACTTACCATCAGGTGATCCGTCTGCTCGTTTGCTCCTAGGTACACCATAAAAAAGAGGAATAAAGAGTGTACATGTGATTTTTATACTGATATCTAGATACTTCTTTTTCCCGTAGTTACGGCACTTTACTTACTAGTAGGTCACTGCTATATTTTTTGTTAATGAGTTGGCATTGTTTAATGGGTAAGAGACATCGGGAACATGTTGAGATTATATTAACAGATACTACGCATAATTATGGCACCACACTTAAGTAATTGTTTGTATGTTTACGGGGTACTTAAACCAAATCTTCAACTTTATAATTATTTGTCGCACTATCTGTGGTTGTTCCGGTGAATCTCCACAATATAACCGATTTTCAAACCGCCTGTCACTGACAGATTTTATTTTATTACTCACCTAATTAATTTAATTACTGTCAGATCTGCCACAGTGGGCAGAGATAAGGGCAGAACTACAAATAAATATAAATATGATACCTACTGATTAAATTTCCTTAATTAATTAATAAAGAACGATTATTGTTTTTACTTATAAGAAAATCAATCACATTAATCTAAAATAGAGGTATGATTACAAAGTGCGATAAAGCATAAATCCTTTAGTTCCTAGATCACTATCTCAGCAAAGGTTTGCTCTGTCTAAAGATGTTAGCGGACCCACTAACACATCGAATATAAGTTTCTCCCAGTTCTAAGAGCCACATTTACTTTGGGATTAACTTCAGTGAGTGAACAAAATGGTTTCAGACAAGATAATGCTGGAGAGTTATCGGTATATGGGTAATTCTGTTGGATTTTAATCCTCAATATGTACGAGCTAGGTTTAGTTCATAATTTATGTACATAATCAAGTGAAATATTGACAATTTTGAATGCTTGCTGATCTTAAAAAAAATGACCGACATAGACAACGCCTCATATTTAGACTATAAACAACAAGGAACATTAACTATGTGATTACTAAGAAACTGTTCACCAAGGGAGTGTCGAACATCGTGTGATATATTTCTCTTTTATGGTTGTGGAAACCTCTTCAATGTATCTATACAGGCAAGCAACATATAGGTGTGCGTGGAGTGCTCCAACATTTGCGGTGGAGTGGTTTATCCAACCGTCTAAATATAGGTACTCATTCCATACCGGGCTGAAAATAGGAGAGATCCAAGAAAAGCCTATATTGAAATAATCGGACTCCTCTAGCTAATAACCACTCAATTATCGTATGATATTTATAGATAGTGCTGTCTAAGTTGCAACTTATGAATGCTGTTTTATGAATTCTCTGCTATTACCTTTAGTGTTGAAACCCATCATCAGCTTAATAGTTGGGTAAATGATTCAGGCGCTGTAACGTTCCTAATAGCACTCTGGCAGAAACGACTAGAGTCACTGAATATTGGTTATACCATTCAACTCTCCGATGTTGACATTCCATGGTATTACTGAAGACCAACAGTCGGTACCTTGGCACGAGAGAAAGATTGGGAAACCCGAAAGGATTATTAGATTATAGGTTAATTTAATAACTTGTCTATAAGCCTTACATGATGTAATCATATTCCTAATAATAGCAGTAACATTGTGTCTTAGACGATCCACTGTATATACGAGTGATAACTAATTCTATCTCAGTTATCTTAAATATGGTATTATAGGATAGAAAAACCTCTTTTATTTCAATATCGAAATTTACAAATATTTCTAAACACATTAGTGAAACTCCACGAAAACTCGAGTAATATTTAAAAATGGGACAGATCCTAAAATAAGAAAACTATGAAATGATCCTTGACAAATATTATTCTTCAATCGAACAGAACAAACATGAGACCCTATCACAATTATTCCTACAAACTCCGTTCATCAGACCATTACTTCCATGTGGCCCGACCGTCCGCCCACGCTCTACCACCGACCATCTTTGTGCCAAGAGCTTTACACGTAGGTAAATATCGGCCGAGGGCCGGCGTGGTAACATTAGCGCGATTGACATGAACACGGTCCTTGTTACTGCTATCCAGATGCGTATCAAACGCCTTTAGGCTACTGTTTTCGTATCTTTCGTTCGGATGTAGAGTGGTGCTGGATGAGGTTGGTATGCAAATGAGGGAGAAAATGGGTATAAAGGAAAGATTATAGATATAACAATAAATTCAGGACACTTTTGGCTAATAAAATAGCATGACAGGGTTGAATTAAAAATAAAATGACACAATTTAAGTACAAACAAATAAGTAAGTTGAGATATTAGGTATTGCTTCCATTACCCAATTCATCTGTATAAACCATTGCTACTCTTGTATTTTCTTCTGCGCTATGTTTTTCTTTATGTTCCATCAGTTTCCTACAAAAAAGCAGTTCATAAATAGCACGGCGACTGTAGAGGCTAGCTTTGACGGCTTTTGCAGCTTGACGCAGCTAAAAGTGTTTAAAGTGTAATTCCTAAGTGGATCAATGCATGATTGTTTAAACCAATAAAGCATTATCAATATTATTTCAATATTCTCTAATTTTACCATACCCCAAAGGGTCTGGTTAGACTTGCCCTTGTTACGTAAGTGCAAATAAAATCTAAACCCTTCCGGGAATAGGTGTGATTGTATGTATATCTTATTCAATTAATTAATGTAGTTACAGCAAGTACATTTTTTAAAAACACTTTCACTCGCAAAGTCATCGATTCCCTAAGAAATCTCTAAGAGAAAACAGTAATAAATTAATATTTTTAAAGTGTGTGCCTTCCAGTATATTTTATATCTTCGTTATCGCTTCTCGGGTGTAAATGGGTGCATAATAAGCGACCATTCAAAATCAAGCAGACGCATTCCGCCCGGTATAATAGGAATTCTTCACTATACACATGTTTGTTAGTCAGTGTGTATGTTCGGACATTTGTATGGGACCCTTGAATAATGATTTACAATGTATTCGGTATAGCTTTCGTGGTTACAAAACTGATTTTTATCGAAAATCCTGTTTGTGTTGTATGAAAATTTTCACTTGTAAGATAAAAAGATCAATTTAAATTCGAGTGCATCGTCAATTCCTTGGAGCTTTGGCAGTAAGATTTTTTTAGAATACGTCGGTTTATTTATAGGTATATTTCATTCTTTGACATAAAGAGTGCTATCAAAAGGTTGCCCCTACACATAATTAAAAATGAGGTATCCATTAGCTTTCATTTTACTATTTATCGGTAAAATTTGTGAACCAAAATTAGAAAAAAATATATGTAAAACTGAAGATATTAACATTGAATGTTTATATTGTAGACAAATATAACTGGAACCTTATTTGTCTTTTCCTACTATATGTTATTATGTGGTATATATAGTACGGAGTTACAAAATCTACTAGAGTCCAGCAATTGTCCAACTTGTATTAGCATATTTTATTTTTTGTTAAAATTTTCAGCTGACGGTACTTTTTCTACACTTTTAATTAAAAATTTCTTCTCAATTTAACTTATTTCCACGAATCTTTCTATGCAAAAACATTAATACTATACTAAGCGAATCTTAGCGACGGATTAAGAATACAGGGTGTCACCACCCCTATTCATCCCGTGGGTGTCGTAAGAGGCGACTAAGGGAGCAAACTATGCAGGACAACAGCACTGCAGAGAGAAGCAAAACTTGACACAAACCCTATGCCAACCCGTCTGGCCAGCGTGATGTAGTAGGCCAAAACCACCTTTCTAAGGAGAGGCCTATGTCAAATAGTGGACTAGTAAAGGCTGTTGATGATGATGATTGATGAAGCGAATCTGACAGATGTTACTTTGTGATGTCTATTTCTTTCTTTTTCTTTCTTTAAAAAAAAAGAGAACTCCCTCATTAGGAATATATCCTGTGTCGCGGGGGACTTAACAAACATACAAGAAATGGACACAAAGAACACCCAGACTCAGAACAACAATTTGTGGATCACACAAAGTGTTGTCCCATGTGAGGACATGTGTGATTTCATCTTTCTTTCTTTCTTTAAAAAAAAGACAACTGCCGCACTAGGAATAAATCCTCTGTCACGGGGGACTTTACAAACATACATGAAACGAAGAACACCCAGAATCAGAACAACAATTTTTGAATGACCAAAGTGTTGTCCTATCTGGGGATCGGACCCACAACACTCAGCGTACTAGTAAGCGGCGAGGTGACCTCTTAAACCACTACGCCATACGTGCAGTCAAATTAAGTTGGCTTGTAAAACATACTTCCCAAAGTCTATCACATTAACTGGTTGAAAATAAAAATCTAGTTTAAGAACCAGACCAGACCGGAACCGGATCCAACTGTGAATAAAAACACAAAAACACCATCAACCAGCAGTTTAAGAAGAATTCAGGGATAAACACGTAAAGAAGAATAACACAGAAGATATAAAGATGATATGAAACTATGAACTCTTTTAACAAGCCAGTTCATTTTTTCTTGTAATAAAGTCGATACTGGTTTTAATATCAGATTGTAACAAAATAAATATCATAAAGGTTTACAAATACAGGGCAATGAATGTATGGATATCGATCGACAATGGTTGGATAATATCGAACACGATCGAAATAGATACGATCAAGCGATTGTTTTTCATACAGGGCACGTGATTCCTTTAATAGCCTAAATATTATTGGGAGTATGCATTTTAAGCGTTGGTGCTATAGTGTAGTAGGAAATATTATTGAAAGTGGATCGGATTTCTTATAGGGATGAATTATGTGTTGCCGCGTCAGCCCGGTTTAGTATAGTTTGGGGTTTTTTTTATAATATAATAGATCGCACACTTCTCACACACGGTCGTCTGATACCAAACTAGGCAGAGCCTGTACTATGGTAACCGGATTGCTGATAAACATACATAGATAAATATTTTTTTAATAGATACATATTATAGATAAATTACACCCAGATACAGAACAAATGACCGTGCTTATCATACAATATTTGTCCTGGGTGGGAATCGAACCCACGATCTCCGGTTTAGCAGTCAGGGTTACTAACCACTAGAGCAACAGGCCCGGCCCGGCCCGGTTACACTCACATATACCAAAACATACCAAATTTAGCACCACCTTGTGGAAACACATCACACTACACAATAAATCCTAAATCTCATAATGAAAGCTCCCATCGTTGGGCAGTAATAGTTATTTTACGAAATACCAATATAGTATTTTAGTACGCAATTTAAGGTACCAAATTTTAGTATATAACTACCCTCATTCACTTACATTGTACTATAGTGTAAACTCTAGACGGCTCAAACATAAACCTATGTGGTTTCTCCAGAAGCTGTCGTTTTGTAAACTTTTTCTGTCAAGTTGTTTTATGTGATAAATAAAAAAAAACTGAGTTCTCACGCACGTGATCGGATGACACGGAAACAGGTCACTTTCGACCCCTCTTTTACCAGGAGGTTATTGAGGTAGGCTTATGTTAAGCAGTGGACAGCCTATGATATAATTTTTAGATGATTGGGTTTGGGCTCTGCTAACCTCACTCATTCATCATGGCTAACCCACGGTAAAACGGTCCGACCTATAATTACTGAAAATAATACGACCTCAAATCCACTAGCTGCTTATTAGCTTTTATTAAAACATATTGTATTATTTATTTATTTATACATCATGCACTTTTGGGGCATTGGCAGATTTAATGTCTAAGGCATTCTCTACCACTCAACCTTTGGGTGATGCAGAGAGAACAGGAGGTAGGTGCATTTCGGTTAAAGTTTGTTGGTAGTTGTAATATCAAATACGCATACATAAACCTATCATACAGTCGAACCCAATTATCTCCGTTGCCTGCATCTACTCAGTTATAGTAAAACTTTTTGCATGATGACAGTTACCTCATTATTGTGCTAACTGTACTTATCCTTTGGTTAAGTAGATGGTTTTGTAAAAGAAGTCCACGTATTTACCATTTCCAATGTTTTTAAAATCTTAAAAGGCAAAATTACCAATTTCGCCTCCCACTCGTTCTCTAACATCTAAAACAATTGTCAAGTGAACCAAACGATAAGTACAGTTAGCACAATAATGAGGTAACTGTAGCATTGTGACGTCACTATGCTACAAAATAAACTGTAACGTCCAAAAACGGAGCACTAACCGATTGTAGACTCGACTCGCGGACACTTAATGCCTTCAGAACGTACTGTTAGCATAAAAAAATCTGAAATGAATAGTATAAACGAGATTATTTCTGCGATTGTGTAACACAGGTGGAAAAAGGCCTATGTAATATTTGATAACCGTTCTTATAGTAGTTATTATTACTAGAGGTTCTTATGTTACGTTAATGTACAACTGTCAATACTTCCGTGCCGTCAACTGAAGGTCAATTCTCGTAATAAAAGTTCGGTCGAAATTCAGTTCCGATCAACTTTCTATCTCACAACTGTCATAAAAGGTATTTCCGTAGTAAAATATTAAACATCCAACGTCAAGTAGTTATATTTCTATTAGACCTAGATAGTCGTTCTGGGTGAGAATCTAAGCCACGACCTCTGACGAGATAGCAGTCAGGATCGCTATTCAGTAGCCCAAAAGACCGTTTGAGTTTTTCTTTGTATTGTATGTAATCGTTTACAAAATTATTTGAAGTATCATAGTATGTGACGCCTGAACGTGGCCGAAATGCGCATTCTGAAATGAATGTGTGGTGTGAATCAAATAGTTGTCCACCACACATCCATCTATCCATCATTCCTAAACCTTGTGGTTAGGTTAGCGCCACTGAATGAAAAGTTATGAAGTAATGAGTTATCTTGGTATGGTCATTTCATGCGGAGGGATGAGGAAGATTTGGCCAGGAAATTGATAGGTATGGGACTTGAAGGGTACAAGAGAAGAGGAAGGCTAAAGAAAGGTGGATGTACTCTGTGTGTGAGGATATGGCTAGGAAGGGAGTAAACAGTGAGATGGCGAATGATAGAGTAGAATGGAAGAGTCATACTTACTGCAACGACCCCAAGTAAAATTGGGCTAAGGATAGGCTAAGAACCCATAATGCAAGCTGTAGTATAGTTATATTAATTTGGATCTAAAATGTGCTGTGTAATATATATACGAATAATTGATTATTATTAAATAGGTTAATGAGAACTAATACATCGAGAGATGTTGAGTAATGCGTCAAGACAGTAGATAATTATACGGTACACTTTAATAATTTTACCTCATGTTGGTAAACGAGTAACCACAGAAAGAAATAGTTTGCTTGAATAACTAAATTGATAAATCCTCAATCCTTTTTTTATCCTCATTCCTCAATTACAAATAATTTTAATTAAATTCTGAGTAAGGTTAGTCAAACATTCTTAATTAATTTTATATAATAATCATTTTGCACTAGTAATGTAGCTTTAATAATTAGTAATAAATTATATATACATATATATATGTATTTGGAATGTATAATGAGACATGTATGTATTGCCATATTACTAGAAACTTATTTTCTTTATGATGACGATACCAGTATGGTTTTACATAAAATTAGATTTATTCAATCTTGTATCTCACAAGATTTAATTATTAAGGCGAATTGAACTACGTTAAAATGATAATACTTTTGTTACGTTATAATACTTTTGTTTTATTTAATATCTATTATTTTTAATTTTCTGGGATAAAAGTATAATATGTGCTATTCCAGCATCTATTTCATATTGCGGCCAAATTTCATGCAGATCTGTACAGACGTTTTAGCTGTGTAACCATTATCCATCCAAAATGTCTAAAAAGTAGTAAGATTTCTTCTTAAAATAAGCATAGTAATTGCCTTACTACACTAATCAAATATAATTTAATCTAAACTACACAATTTACGGATAAGTATGTTTAATTTAAAACAGTACAATAATATATTTTTTCTGCCGACTGTATCACTAGACTTATCAGATGTACAGAAGAAAGCCGAATGCGTTAAACGGTAGTTAGTTAACCACAATTATTATTATTTAGTGCGTCGGCGAATAAAGGCAACGCCCACGCGCACTAGTCACGATATAATTATATGGACATACCCTTTTCAATATATTATTGCATTGATAGATTATTGCAATCAATAATGATTTGTTGATTGATGTTTTACAAAGCTTTGTATACATTCCTTTGTAGAATGTTTTACAAGTAATGTGAGTCTCTTATTAATACGTGTAAGTTTGTCAAGAGTGTGTTTAAGCTGGTAGTATACTGGATAAGATACGAACTGGCATTCACTTAGTGTTCAATTCTATTAGATAGATAGATTCCTAAGATGAAATATACAGTAAGTATACGCACTCAGGTAGACTCAGCTTATTTAAATAATCATTCACATTCACATTATTTTTTTTTTTTTTTTTTAAACAGAAGGAAAACTGGAAAAAATCCCTATACCAACCCGTCTGGCCAG
Source organism: Arctia plantaginis (assembly GCA_902825455.1). Lineage (NCBI taxonomy): Eukaryota > Metazoa > Arthropoda > Insecta > Lepidoptera > Erebidae > Arctia > Arctia plantaginis. Next base: position 18,189,151 of record CADEBD010000422.1, read on the forward strand.
CGTGGTATAGTAGTCCTAAACCTCCTTTCTAAGGAGAGGCCTATGTCCAGCAATGGTCTGTTAGAGGCTGTTGATGATGATGAAAAAGTTTTAGTAGTAGTTGAGATAGCATGTAAGTTTTTAAGATCTTCAGTAATAGTAGTAGTAGTAGTTTAGTAAATATAACACAGTTTTACTGTGTTACATAGACTATGACGTTTAAATATTTTAAAAGTATTTATAAAGATCATACACAGCGGTCTTATCCACTCTATTCTAACAGTAACACTGTACGATCGTATCGAACGGCGCGAGCGCAGCTCTGCGTCCCTGGAAATCATCCTTTGTAGGTATTTATTTACAATTGTGTTGCTTTGATGCGCCTGATACCAACTAATTACTTGTGTGATTTATCCACGTGACGTAACAAAACTATCTTTGTGAATACAATAAGAAATAATAAATGAATATGTTATTAACAATGTAGGCATTACATATTGTAATGTGATTGTATCTAGGTGAGTAATGTAAGTGGAATATATATACTTAATAGCTTTTGCCCGTGGCCCCGTCCGCCTGTATGTCAGTTATCGCGATAAAAAGAGGCTTATGTCCTCCCTCGAGAATCAAATTATGTCTTTGCCAAATTTCATAAAAATCGGTTGAGCGATTTAGGCGTGAAAGCGTAACAGACAAACATAGTTAATTTCGTGTTTATAATATTAATAGGGATAAATTATATCCGATTGCAATACCAAACAGTTAAATAAAAAAATAGATTTATTCTAATTATAATAATAAAAATTTACATTTACACAAGGCGGTCTGATCCCAAACTAGGTAGAGCCTTTACTTTGGTAACCAGACTGCTTATAAACACACTTATATATTTCCAAATACATACATATTATAGATAAAGTACACCCAGACACAGAACAAATGACCGTGTTCATCACACAATTATTTGTCCTGGGTGGGAATTGAAACCACGACCTCTGGCGTAGCAGTCAGGGTTGCTAACCACTAGACCAACAGGCCAGTAGAATTAATGTCTAACAAGTCTTATACACAATAACTTCAGCGCCCCTAGCTGAACTTATTAGTAACTACTAATCCTGAATCGCACAAGTACAGTTATCGTACCAAAAAATATTCTTAACGTCAACCATTACGTGTTGAAAGAAAATAACAACCGTGCCATATCTTCACACTTAATTTTCACACTCGAAAAATTCACAACCTATATTTTAGACTGTCTCGTCCTTCAGACGTGTCTCAGACGTGGCTTTATCTTAGCTTTAGACTTAAAAGGAAATCCTCTCGATTTCATAAGCACTTAAGTCGTCATCAAATAAGTGCACAGCTATGAGTAGACACCCTTTTACAAGGTAGTTTTACTCGCTGCGCTAAAATGTTTTGAGTGGCGCTTCAGAAACACCTGCGCTGAGTGCGCGGTATAACTTGATTGGAGGGATTAAATATTCAAGTGTTAGTCTAGGATAACGCTAAAGGAATTAGTTGGAGAGCTGAATTGAATGTTTTTGTACATAATATAGTACAACAATTTCTTAACAACAAAAAATAACAAATAAATGTTTTTAAATGTGTTTTTTTTTTTCAAATTAACTCTGTTACCCCGAAAGTTTTTGTCCAAACTAGAACAAAAGGTAGTGTATGTACATTATATGTATGCAGGGTATAGTTAGCTAAATATGTATATGCAGACTATTTTTGATTAATATCTTAACAAAATAAGTATTAAAAACACAAAATTTACTTCCCCGAATGGGGAAGACACGGCATATGAAACGACTAAGATTTGCCAGTACAAATTTATATTTATTATAATTTGTGCAGAACGTTTTAGTAATTTACTAAATATGTTTTAACTATGTCAAGTTTGCATAATCCATAGGACTAGCTTTAACGGCGAAGGGAGATTGAGGGGAATCTCTCTCGTAACAGTTTTTCTACTTCGCAGGTTTCACAAACTTTACTATACTGGATGAGGTGGTGGATTAAGATGCTTCTCGTACTAAGATGATGACCATGTCCATCGGTGAAGCTCAAGAGTTGATAAAGTAAAATATTGATGCGAATATTTATTGGCATGTCTTAAATATTGGCATCAGAGGGACTCCTGGCTAAGTAGTGACCGAGTAGGTTAACACATTATAAAGTTAAGCAATCCTAACCAGGTCATTGATGGGTGACCATGTCTTAATCCCCTCGTACTGCGGAGAGCACGTTAGGCTGTCTATCCCGGTTGTCATACACACATCTGTGGCAATCGTTTAGGTAGTTGGAGATCTAAAAAGTTCGCCAACAGTCTTTCTACTGAAGTTCGAAATCGCCTGCTTGGGTTGTGGAGCTCTGAGGGCCAAGTGTGAGTTTATTTCACTTCTACTCGATCGTCACGGTGACCGCGTTCGGCGCTGTGATTGGCCCGGACTGAAATTTGAACCAATCACAATTAAAATAAATATTAGGTTAAAATTTAATTTAATATGTTACGTATACATGCATCTTTTAGCAAAACCAGTAAAACTCAAGCTTTAATATAAATGAGAATTTATAGTGTATTAAAATATAAAAGACGATAGACAACAGTTTAATTAGACGCGGAATTTATTGCCGTTATTATACCTGTACAAATATTCAAGCAAATTATTCCAAGTTCTAAACGCTAACTTTTTTGTCACCAGGATGAACCAGCATCGTCAGGAGATAGCGGCGACGAGAGTGGCAGCGAACCAGAGTCACCGAGAGAGAAACTGATGCACGTCCACAAACAAGATTGGATGCAAAATGAAAATAGTGATAAAGAACCTATAAAACGGTGAGACTTCTTGAAATTCATCATTTAAAGAAACTGGTGGACTTGCTGACTTTTATATTGGGCTTCTAGAGGACGACGACGAGCAGACAAAATACTTTTCTCGATAAATATTGTACGGAACTATTGGTCCAGTGCTCAAAATAAATTTAGTGTTAACTTGCTTATCAAGGATATTAATTAATTTATTCTTAAATTAGGATTATATCCTTGCATATGATTTGATATTTTCCACTGTTTTTAACATTGTATGTAATAAAATCCCCACGTCTTCTGGTAATTCACTGGAGCCATCAATGGCACTAAATCAATATTTCGCATAAGGCAACCCACTCTTTTGACTCTCGTTTAAATTTTAATATACAGATTGTTGTTTTTTCTTTGTTCACAGAGAAGCGTACGGTGAACCGATAGCTTCCACATCATCATCAAACGCCCAAGAAGCCGATAGCAGCAAACCTCCTCAAGGCTTGCCGAAACTCTTGCCTAAACCTGTCGATCTCCCTGGAGGAGCTATGCTATACCATTCAGGAGTTTTGGCAGGAGTCGGTCTAGATGAAATAAGAAATAACCTTGGACTCAACAACCTCGCGATGGGGTACCCTGCCAGTTTTATTCTTGGACTGGCTAATCAAGGACATGATATCCGTGCGTATAATTGGATACTCTCTATTATTTCTAAGTACTGTGATAAAAATCCCCCTGGGTGAAAATTCACTGAAGTTGTCATTGGGCCTCATGTTATGTAAGATTCGGTTAAACTGACTTAAACAACATTCCGGTGTGCTTTATTGCGTCTAGAAATGAAGAGCTGTCGGTGTAATGATATTACTTAGAACATAAAACTACTGCGGAGGACAACACACTTATCCAGTTTCATACATCTATAGCCATTTGACCATTACTTTTCTTTTAGTAATACATTAAAACCATAGCATACCTTTACCTTAAAAGTATGTCGCTGATGTAAAACTGTTTTCTCGTAATTGTCACTGTATTTAATTTCACCGTTTCTTTAACTTGTAGCATCATCGTCAACGCAGCCTCAGTTCATAACCATCCCGCTTTCTGTAGCCATGGCAGGCATGGCGGCCGGCGCACCCGCAACTAATGCCACTAACGGATGTCCAAGTGCCAGCAGTGATGATAGCAGTGAACTACAAGACTTGAGCACTGGCAGAAAGTGATGCAGATGAGTATCTCAGGTAGTCCTCTCGAGAAGACTGTTTATTTACTAAATTATTCTGTTCTGTGAGTGATAATAAAATGATAGTTGACAAAATGTGGATTCTTGGATTTAGCCATAAGCGTTCCCCTTTAATCCTTGTCACAACTTGTTTAAAAACATCCAGGTATATTGAACTTAGATTACAATTCTTTGAAAACATGAGTTTTTAATTGTTAATATATCGGGCAGGGCTTAGAAGCCTATGATCTTATTGTGTTTCAGTCACTAAAGGCGAGAATAAAATGAATACTTATACCTACTACATTCTTACAGTATACAACTAATATGAGTCTGCCTATTTAAACGCCATTTACATGCTTGTAATCTTGTAAAATGGTACTGTCACTTTGTATTTCCTTCTTTGCAAATAAATCATATTAACGTTAACTCCTTTTGTTTTCAGAAACATCGCACAATGGCTGAAATTATGGTATTATCAATATTTAATCGTATGAAAAAAAAATATAAAATAAAAAATATGTACCAAAGTGTTATATTTGGACTTTAGCAATATTGAAATATCTAGATTTGTTGGTAGTTAGGTAAACATATTCAATGAGCTATCTAATTGTAAACAATATTGTCTTCCTATTGTTCAATAGGTCCTTGGTTATACTGTGAGCGGTTAGCGAGATTTTAAACATACTAAACTTATGTATAAAAAACATGGCTATCATTGAGAATGTGATCGTTTTCAAGGGGAACAAAGAAAAAAGGTGAATTGGGGTACGGTAAACGGATAGAGATAGCGTAAGAGGTATCGTAAGTCTTAGATGGTAAATTTGCCTGAGACTGCAGTAACTCCATGAAGTCGTCTACGCCAGTCCGGAATGAGATGTTTCTTTCGTGATAATAGAAGCTTTATTTCTAAGCAAAAAAATTAGGTCATCAATTGTTAGTGTATTGGTATAACACTGATGACCTAAAATTTTTACATCATCCCATCCCATAACTTTTATGAAATGTTTGGATATCCAACTTCAAGTTGTTATATTTGGTGTGAAAACATAATTAACTTTAGTATATTCGTTTTTGTAAATTATTAAATTTTGTGATGTATATTCAAATCGAATCATCGAAACAAATTGAAATTATTCTTTACTAGAATTACACAGCAAAATTTCTCTTCCAATATGCGGAAGCAGCAACATTAAAAATGGTTTTGTTCAATTCCTGCACAGTGACCTCTTAATATCACTGTGTTATAAATATTCAGTACCCGCGAACTGCGCACAACAGAACAATATTCAAAATGCTCTTTTATTTGCTATTTTTGTCGTCTCTGTTCCTTTGTTTGGTTTGTAAACGGTAATATACTTAATTTGATACGATACTTACCTTGATTAAAATAAATTCCTCTAAATATGCGTATTAGAGCATTACGCCAGGTTTATTATATTATTATGGTAACATTATTCTTTTACACTATTGTAAATAACAAAAATTTAGGCCGGCTTTTCGTACAACTTTGTTGGCCACCTAACATATTTTGTAGTAGTGTAGGTGCCTCACCTAACATATTTTGTAGTAGTGATATTTAAATTCAAATTCATATTATTTTATCGATTAAGTAATCATTATAATAGTTTGGTACCATTATGAATAGAAATCTGCTGGTCTGTCTCGCTACTCGCTCGTGGTATAAGCATGAAAAATATCGTAATCAATATTTTTATAATATAACTATTTCTTCAAATTTAAAAACGTTACGCATATTTAATTTTAATGCACATATTTGCAAGTAATCAACTCATAATGTATTGTATTAAAATCGAAACTCTGAATTTATTGTATTTAAGTTAGTAGATATTAATATTGTTTGTATGAAAAATTAACAAATTACCAGTATTTTTGTACCAATCATTAATACTTCTATTACAATTAATGAGGGTCTAGATTATACAACATGTTTGAAATATGAATTTCACCGAATCAGGTGTATATTTCACCGAATTAGGTGTTTTTTTATTTTACCGAATTAGTTTCGTTTTCTTTAGCTATGTGTTTAATTTTTAGTATTATTTAATATTACATGGGAGCGGGTTAATTTTATTTCAAAAAGTATTTAACCGTTAGATTACAGGTTAGCAAATTGCGTGTTTTATACCAAATAAAGGCGTCTATGTGTCGTTTTATTTAGTATTATATTGCATATTGTAAACCAGCCGAGCTCCCGCTACAGCTTAAGCGTCCGCTACCAGTAAGGATGCTACCTTATCTGTACTGTATAATTTAAGTTTTGTCATAATCATCAAAAGCATTTATATCAATTTTGTTACTTTTCAATACTTTAATTACATTTCTCTTATAGATACAGGATTATAGTGTATAAAAAAATGTATTATGTGTAGATTTTGGTGGTTTTTTTTTTTGGTATTTAAGGTAAACTATTAAGAATGCGCTGTAAGAATCAAACTCACGTAAAAATAGATTAAGACCGTGAAAGCTTCCTACAAAACTACGTAACAGAATCTATTCAAAACATATTTTCTATTCCTTGTAAATGAAATCACTCTCTCGAGTATTATTTTAACTAGTTCATGCTTGCTGTATATTTCGAAGTTCGTGTTGAAATCGAAATTTTTCTAAACAAAATCATCACATGTTAAGTGAATTTATGGATATATATTTATAACAATCAGACGAATTCATGCTGGATAAACCTGGGAAAGGGCTACATTACCTTATAAAGCTCCCAATACATAAATTACTTGTCAAACACCTAGAACATTATCTGGACAATGAAATGTTAAATATGTTACAAATTGGTACTTGGTCTGTACACGTAACGTAACGAACAAACGTAACGTCAGCACTGTAATGATTTTCTTACTATAATAAAAATGTTCCTTTTGTTTCATTTTTTAAATAATACAAACTAAAATATTACTGAGTTTTATTTACTTTTATTTTAACGCGTTTAAGTGGCCATCTCGTCGCATCACTGCTTAGCTCTTTAAGTTTGTAGACTGATGTTTAATAGCCTTCAAAAGGAAGGATTTTTCAGTTTCGAATAATGAGGCCTAATAGTTTGTTTGTTCAAAAAAGGATTTTTAGTTTTTGTTTATGGTTGTTGTTCCTAACTGCTGAGCCAGAGGTTGTGGGTTCGATTCTCACTATGGACATTTAATTGTGTGATGATCCTAATCATTTATTCTACGTAGCTAATATACATGTATCTTTTTTTGCTGCTTTAAGACCCACCAAATATGGAGTTAATTTTCGTCATTCCTTTGACTCGGCACGGATGGCGTAGTGGTTTGAGCAGTCACCTCGCCGCTTCCTAATGCGCTGAGTGTTGTGTGTTCGATACCCACATGGGACAACACTTTGTGTGATCCACAAATGGTTGTTCTGAATCTGGGCGTACTTAGTGTTCGTTTCTTAAAAAAAATAGATACTTTCCACACTGTATGTAGTAAATTCTAAGAATAAGAATTAATTAATTTTCTAACAGAAAAATCCAAAAAGGGGAATGACCACTTTTGGTATCGCAGCCATGTTCGTTGTGCCCGAATTTTAAGATTTTAACAATTTCTGTTTATATTTTATAAGATTTAATCTGATAATAAAAAAAATCCTTACTTCAGATAGGAAATTCAAGAGCATTCAAGTTTCCTTTTGTTGCAATAGTGTAAAATTATTTATTTATTTTCAAAATAGGTAAAGGTCTTATAATTAAATACATAATCTATGTTCTTTCAAATTACACCTATGTGTGAGACTGGCGCCCGATGTAGGTTTTTCAATAAAAACCTGTGTTACAGGTCACCAGTGCCCCACCCTCGGTTATAATTAATTCGGTTGAAATATTGCGATTGATTTTACTACAAAAGTAACAAAGGTCTTTAAGTTCCAAACTTGCTTGAACAATCCCCTTTGAATGGCCAGGGATTTGACCGAGACTTCACTGTATAAAACTGACATAAAGCACAAACCTTTGCCACAGATCTACAAAATGTAATCCACAGTTTCAACCTAGATAATCTGTGGACATTTCATACATCAGCTAGGTTGATTATCATGAACACATGATTGCTATGCTGCCTGCAGTGGTAAAGGTTTGAATATGTAACATCAGCCATATTAGGACCTTGTCAAATGAAAACAGAAATGACATGGAGTCGCCATGTTAGTTTTGTAACTTTGAATTTTAGACTGCGGCTGTCTCTTTTCAAATTTGGAATCATCGAACAAGGAAAAGAAATGTTCTTACTGACACCGATAATGTGATTTTTCATAGCTCTGTTTCGCTCTAATCAGAGGTGTTTGGAAATGGCAAGATATTTAGATAAGTGGCAGTAGATGCTGAGATTTAAAATATAGTGAACTTTATTATAGTTTTTATAATGTTACGAGAAATTTAAATATTTTTACAAAATCTTTTTATGAATGATTCGATAACACAACAAGGACACATATCGACTATTGAAAGGAAGGCTTTACTGAGGGCCACAAGTACATATAATAAGTTGTATATAATAATGATTTTTTATTGTATATAAAACTTATTTAACGTAATTTTGTAGCTTGAGTATTATTAGGTAGTATCCCTTTCAAGCGTCGATGATGAAAATAATCGTATAATTTTAATTTATTTTACTTTTAGTATAATACTTCAAAGTAATAACTCTTACTTACTCAAAAAAATTTTTAACAACAGTTATAAAAAATAATATTGTCCCGTAATTGCTTCTTTATTACTAAATACTTATGTTTTCTAGTTTTTACTACATAAAAAAAAACATCGCAATTAAAACATTCATAAACTGCAAAGTATCTCTATATACCTGCAACCACATTAATATTCAGTTCGTTTATATTTAATCGAAATTAATATCAATACTTTTTGTACCGTGCGACTCTCCGACTAAAAACCTGTTGTAGACAACAAAATAAATTACATAGAATATGTTTTTTGCTACTCCACGACTATTATTGTTTATACAGCACACTCATTACGAGGCACTCGTCCATTGGCTGCCTTTCAACCAATCACCATTCAACCAATATGTTATTAAATACCGAATAACAATGTCTACTGTACATAGCTATGCCAAATATCAACACCAGATATCCTACATATCTGGCTATGGGTACTTTTTAATTATTGGTTAAGAATATGTTGGAACGCCTGTATTGCGGAGGTCATTGTACAGTGGATGAAATCAATTTTTTTTTATATGATTACTTTGTAGTTTTTGCGTATTCTCGTGTTTTGTTTGTCACATTTAATTCGTTTTTAACAATGGAAGAATCAATGATTAAGACTTGTGCGTTGACTATATAATTCTTGGTAAACTTATTGGTTATAAACATTTGTTAAAGACAGAGGATTGGTTTTAAATAAAATAATAATTTGTTTATATGGCTATTTTGAAGTAAAACTAAAATTATATATTATGTCCACTGGATATTTTAAGGTAATTAAGGTAGACACGTAAGAGGGAGGGGCTCGTGGCTAAGTGTTAACCGAGTAGGTTAACACATTGCAAAGTTAAGCAATCCTAACCAGGTCAGTCTATGGATGGGTGACCATTCTTCACACGTTGAGACCCCTCCGTGCCTCAGAGAGCACGTTAAGTCGTCGGTCCCGGTTGCCATACTAACATCTGTTGTAATAGTTACGAGAAATTGTAACCCTAAAAAGTCCATACTTGGGTTGTGGAGGTGGATGGCAGTCGCGTCGTATCGTAGTAGACTTAAAACTGACCCCAACCTAGCTTGGGGAAAAAGGCTCGGTAGAAGAATTAGACACATATAAAATCAATAGTTAAAATGAGAATGATACCTAAAATTCTAATGCAAACTCAACGGCAAAAGAATCGTGGGGTCATTGGGTGTGTGATCTATTTTAGTTCAGCTAAAGGAAGAAGGTGAGGTAAGAAAAATGGATAGGCACCTATCCATATTTCTTACCTCACTTTGTGAGAGAGGAGGAGGAGAGGTGAGAGAGGATGGGCAACCGTGACTGAGACTGCAGTGAAGTCCTGGATCTAATACGTTCTTCTTGTGATTACAGAGACCACTAGGAATAAGGATATCAATACAGAAACTTAATTAATTATATAACCCTTGCCTCCTATCTTGAGATTTTCCGATTTAGAAATATCAAGAATTCTTTGTAGCTCAGGAACCAAAAAGTGCTTAGGACTGTCTGTACTGCTGACAAAAAAAAATAGATAGCGAAATATCGTTGTTTAATAAGTATTCCTTTTTTTCTATTTTTTTTAAACGCATTAGAAATATATCCTGCATTGCGGGGCACTTTACAAACATACATGACGGACACAAATCACACCCAAACTCAGAACAACAATATGTGAATCACACAAAGTGTCGTTCCATGTGGGGATCGGACCCACAACACTCAGCGTATTAGTAAGCGGCGTGACGACCGCTTAAACCACTACGCTTTCTGTGCAGTATGTCTGTATGGCTGATAAAAAAAATAACCTAATAATTCTATAAGTGTGGTTCTTCGGCTATTGACAACCCATCTGTATTCTTCGATACGCCCAAAAATAACACTACACCATTTTGTAACACGGTGTATTTTAGCACAGTTTCTTCTGAAGCTTCTTTTCCCGAAGCTTATTCCAGAACTTATTTGCATAAATGAACAATTAGTAACATCGGGATGTAATAAGTATGTACATTAATCAGCAGCGACAGAAGAGCCGATCGTCGGAACAATCATTAATATTCAGAACAACACAAAGAAAGCACTAATTATTTACATCTGTCTTCTGTCAATACATTGTGCTCATTTCATACAGCGACACGTTCTCGACATTTGTTGGTTTGTTAGCGACTTTTCAAACTTATTTTTTGTGACAAGTTTTTTTTATTTAAATTAAATTAGCAAAGAATACCAATAGCCGGATAATTATCGGAGAACAGGAATATATTGTAACGGCTGTCATGCGTTAATCAACTTACTTCTTTCTACTTCTATGATTCTCTTTTCATTTTTCTTCATCTTTCTTTTCATTTCAGTTTTCATATGTTTGTTAATCTGTGGAAGTAACTCCAGGAATTCAGTGCTTTTTTATCAGACTTAGTCCAATGGGCAACACGAGGAAGACTGTGCCTTGAATCTCTTAAACGGAAAGCAGTAACTAAACATGTGCCTATGTTTACTGTTGTAGCTGCTATTCTGGCTTATTGAGCATATTCAGTTCAAAAATATGTCTTTTTGCATGTGCATGTTGCAGTGCTGTAATATAGTTCCCCGAATGTTGTAAAACCTCGCGATCTTTATATTTTTAATAACACCGTAATTATTTCGTTTTAATAATTTGAATTTTTACAAAGCAATCGATTGTTGCGACGACATTGTATTGAGCCGGAGTCGAAATCAGAACCGGCGTGGTCTAAAAAAAATAATTCAGTTCCAATCAACTCTCGATCTCACAACTGTCAACTTAAACATTCAACGTTGACTGTAATGTGATTATTTGGTAATGTAACCAAAAGTTGAATCAATAATCTGCGAGTCTTCATAATATGTTAGTACGAAAATAACTTTTATGACAGACCGGGAGTTGATCGGAACTGAATTGAGACCGAACTTTTATCACGAGAATTGCCCTTTGGGTCGCAAGTCCATCTAGGGGAAATTGCTGGACATAGGCCTCTCCTTAGAAAGGAGGTTTTGCCCTACTATACCACGCCAGTCAGACGGGTTGGTATAGGGTTTGTGTCAAGTTTTGCGCTGCGAGGGGTCCAGAAGGCGATAACTACCTGGACCCCTCCTAAACTGGAAGCGCAAAGAGGGCACACCGTGTGGTTTTAGTCGGTTCGAGTCCGACACACCACCCCGCCGCAAACCCCGGTGGGGTGACGGTCCGAGGGGATTTCCACAGGTTAAAAAAAAAAAAAAAGGGGTTTGTGTCAAGTTTTGTCTTTCTTGTGTGTCTTTCTTTTATCACCAACGGCCACAAATCCTCCGATAGACGAAATACGCCCATTGCGATTTAAACATGGCTGTTCTTCGTTATACGTTAATAGTAATTTACGTAACTTATTACATTTTAACACATATTCTTTAGTGCTGGTTAGAACAAAACTAAGCAAAACTTTTACTTTGGTATGACAACAAGCGATCTGCTACTCCACAAGATATACCACAACCCATCCTTTATTTGCTCCAGTACAGAGAAGATATACGAGGCTTGAAAAACAATGTATACAAAGCAAAAAACATAGACAAAATAAGTTTTAAATATACCATTAGAATTGTCAGATGTTTCTGCGTCATTAGGTATATATCTAATTTTACGTACTTGTTGATTTTTCAAGCGTCGTCATATGACGATGATGATGTCCTCCCAGACGTATCCGTCGACGGCGACACCCTGTCACCTTTCAACAGCTCCGTTAAAACCGACTTTGGTTTTGAATACACGGTCACATGAGGCACAGTGAAGCTCACCACACGTACTGTAAGTGTAGTTATAGGAGGGCTTAGGACGAGTTTTCCGAAGCTGGCGTTTGGCGCCAAGGTCTTCAAGACGGCTTCGTTCACAATTTTGAATGCCCGCACAGCTTTCCACCACTCCGTTCTGTTTCTAGCCAGCTCCACACCTTTGGGGGCAAGGTGAAGGCTACCGTTCAAGTATTGACATTAATATTAAATTACAAATTAATTACAAAGGTTTTTAAGTTTCATACTTGTTTGAACAATCCCCTTTGTACTTCACTATATCAAACTAACATAAAGCACACACCTTTGCCACAGATCAACAAAATGTGAACCACAGTCAGTTTCAACCTAGAAAATCTGTGGACATTTCATACATCAGCTAGGTTGATTATCAAGCACACATGATTGCTAATTATTATTTTCAAATGGCGCTTATGTACTGGCTGGTCGTTATATACAGTACAGATGAGATGATAAAGTATATTTTCCTTACCATCACTTCGCCTATCAACATATGCCATAGGAGGCCGTGTAAAAGGTTCGCATTACAAATGCATTAGCACAGGCGAACCGACAACTATCCTTAATCGGCTATCGGCTATCAGGGCTTATACTAGTTTGCAAACCTAATTTCTGTATGTAATACATACAAATAAGTGTTCTAGTGCTTAAATAACTCGTTGTAGAGGGAAACGCATTGATCGATGTGGAGCCGAACCTTATGTTGGTTCTGAATACAAATATTAAGCTTCAAACAAATCAGATTATAAACTCGAAACTTTATGTAATCATTTTTTCCAGCAGAGATGAATTATAATTTTGGAATAGTACGGGCTACTTTTTATTCCGGAAAAATTAATTAACGTATTCAATAAACGCCAGCGAGCCGAAGTGAAAAGCTAATATTATAGAGCTGGGTTTTTTTACCCGATAGCAATGTAGAGTTATATTTCATGTGTTTGTGGGTATTTGTCTCTTATTTTTGTACCTGTAAACCAGAAAGGGCTGATAAAATTGAAACTGGGTAGATGGCTGTCAAGTCAAACCAGTATCTTTTGATTAAACGTCAAAACGGTACATGTTTCTATGAAACACTATGGTGTGACGTCACCATCCAAATAATTAGTAGACGATTGGATGGCATAGTGGTTTGTGCAACGGACTGCTATTCCAAAGGTCGCGGGTTCGATTCCCACTCAAGTCAAACATTTGTGTGCATGAACATTTAATGTTTGATTTGGTCTGGGTGTTTCTATGTATAATAAGTATGTATTTACAAAAAAAAAAAGTATATATGTATTTATATCAGTTGTCTAGTACCCATAGTACAAGCTCTGCTTAGTTTGGGACTGGATGGCGTTGTGTGAATGTGAAAAAAAAAAAAAAAAAAAATCTTATACAAATTACAGCAAGACAGAATTAGCCATAGCTCATTACATAGTAAGTATTTGTCTTGGGTGGCAATCGAACCCACGAGTTATGGATCATTAACCAGTAAGCCAACAAAGTTCTCGAAATATTATTCCACGGCCATTTTTTAGAATAAAACAAAGCTTTTAAATGAAACAATGAATTTTTATCTAAATAAAAGTGGAAACATCCAAACTGCCCATCTAGTTAAGTCAATTCATATCAATTATTCCAATATGTTTTTCATTTTGTTGATTTCCACGTCAAATTGAAGTGCGTTGAAAATCTTTTTCGCTATTGCCATTGATTGTGAACTCTATACACTGGTTATTTTTAAATTTTTGTTATATATTTTTCACGCGTGTGTTGTATGTTTGTTTGTAAATTTCTTTATTACCTCCGATCTTCTGAGTGGCTGGTTGGATTTCGACAGTTAAGGTATTGTTTTATTCGTCCCAAAAACAAAAGTGTCCTTAAATGGCTCTTTGAAAAAAGAAAATCGGATCTGTGGCTCAAAATAGTACGAGGTTCATAAAAAGCATTAAGCAAACCTATCGAATAGTGTACCAAAATCAAGAAAATTAAAAGGAAATTACAAAAATAAATATGTTATATATTTAAATTAAATTGATTTAAAAAAAATGATAGCGTAAAAAACGGTAATGTTTGTGTCGGACCTCGTGCTGTTTCAGTCTTTTTAGTGCATGACTTTTAAATTGTCCTTTTGCAGTCGGGTTTATTGTACTTGTTAACGCAGTTTTCAATTTTTATTTTTAAGTACATAAATAAACTGTCGTCCTTTATTACCGAAGGGTTAGATATAGGTGTATAAAAGCTAATATTTTGCCAGCTATAACTTTTTTCTCACGACACACACACTTGGATGGAATCGAACCTGAGACCTCTGGATAGCAGTCAGAATCTTTTACCAATAGACCATCAAATTAGCCCGTAAACATATCCTACATTATCTCTGTTATTAATGCGAAAGTGTGTCTGTCTTTCTGTTACCTCTTCACGCTTTAACCGCTATACCGATTTAGATAAAATAAATAAATTATATAGTGATAATTTTAGTCCCGGGCAAGGAGTTTTTATCCCAGAAGTCATCCTTTAAGGAGGTAAAAAGGGGGTCCTTTGTATGGGAAATCAATAGAATCAATAACCGCTTTACCGATTTAGATGATATTTGGTATGAAGATAGTTTGATTCTGACGGGTCTGTTGGTGTAGTGGTTAGTGACCCTGACTGCTAGACCGGAGGTCGTGGGTTCGATTCCCACCCAGGACAAATATTGTGTGATGAGCACGGTCATTTGTTCTGTGTCTGGGTGTAATTTATCTATAATATGTATGTATTTAGAAATATATAAGTTTGTTTATCAGCGGTCTGGTTACCATAGCACAGGCTCTGCCTAGTTTGGGATCAGACGGCCGTGTGTGTGTAAAAAAAAAAAAAGAAAATATAAAATATAAAAATATATTCTTAAGGAAGGACACAGGTTACTTTTTACCGCGATAACATACAAACACGCGGGCGGAGCCGCGGGCAGAAGCTGGTTTCACAATAAATATCAATGTATTATAAGAATTATATTTATTTAATAAACAGAAAATAATATAGGCATAACAAGGTGAGCAAGTCGACAAGAATTTATGAAATTTTCAATTCTCTTCCTTCATCTCCGATTATTCTTAGATGCCTTGAATCACGGAACATTATTATACATTTATTGCTATAATCTGAATGCGACAACATATTCCAATGACCATATTGGTGTCTTTCATTGTAATAACCTTGATTATACACATACCTATTAGTTTATTAGCTAGAATACGAAACTTACAAAGTTGTATAGGTAATTATTATACGTAATGAGAAGGATAGAAAGAAGAATAGACCATATCGTTCAACTGATCATCATGAAATTTTGCACACGTTGTTTTGAATACTGTGAAAGGTATAGGGTTCACTTTCATTTAATAAAAATGTTCTCTAGGGTTGAAATATTATTTAACAGCGAGCGAAGTCGAAAGTGAAAAAGTTGTGAATTTATAAAATGTCTGATTCTCCTAAGCGATCCAAAAGACTACCACTACAAGATTCAATAGAAGGATAGAACAGATATATTTTCTACTGACCGAAATGAAACAAAGAAGATGCATTTGTGTACCGAAAATAAAACGAAACTGGAAAAATGGTAGTCGTTTTCTAATAAAGTTAAGTGAATAGGATTTATTATCAATTTTTAATACTACAGAACAATTATAAAAATTTTCATGGAACCTGTCATTGTTGTTTTTATAAATTGCATTTCTTACTAAAAACCTTTAGAAGTATATTTGTTTCACCTGTAATATACCTATACATTCATGTAACACACGTTTCTCAACAAAAAAATCTTATAAATAAAATTCTCGTGTCACAATGTTCGTTCCCGTACTCCTCCGAAACGGCTTGACCGATTCTCATGAAATTTTGTGTGCACATCGGGTAGGTCTGAGAATCGGCCAACATCTAGTTTTCATACCCCTAAATGGTAAGGGTGACCCATCCCTATTTTTTTTTTGTTTTGCAATACAACGTTTGCCGGGTCAGCTAGTTAACATATAAAACTACCATGCTTCAAGGCCTACATTTTAATTAATTGTAATAAAGATAACAATCTTAATTTTTTCAATTTTGCATCTTTCTTTCCACCAAAGTGGAAGTAAAAAAAAATTTTTTTTCCTAATCGGTTTATAAATGGAGGAGTTTCAAGCTAAGAAATATAAAAATATACAACGGAATTTACAGCCTCTAAAGGGGTTTTCTGTCTGTAAATAGCCAACAATACTGCCTCGGTGGTGCAGTGGCAGCATGTGCGACTCCTGTGCTGAGGTCACGGGTTTGGAATTTGGTCGTTTCCTATGTATAATATGTATGTATTTACAAAAAGAAAAAGTATATAAGTATGCTATTAGTCAATCTAGCTTTCATAGTATAGGCTCTGCTTAGTTTGAAACTAGATGGCGTTGTGTTTATTAAAGTCAGCCTGCCAAAACACTTAGAAGTAGAAATACATGACAACAAAATTGGCGACGTGAAACGTCTATTACAGACATTAAAGACTCCAACAACATGAAACAAAATTTTGAATAATGAAATCTTTAAAATGCCACATCTCAGCGAAAAAACAGATATTTGAGCAAACTCAACGTCATTTGAAAGCTAAAGTCTTGAACTTTAAGAAACCCTGTGTACTTTTTTAGGCTTAATAAAATGTGAAGGGTTGCATACCTTAAAAATGGCCAAAATGCATTTTTTGCACTTTTAGGTTAGAATATCTCAAAAACCTAACGTAATAGAGCAAATATGATTTGGATTCCGGGCAAAAAATTTGTTGGCCTGTGAATTACTGAATATTTTTTATTAACCAGACAGCTTCTATGCAAACCTACTTATGTACCGTAAGAAAATTTCTTCAATAGCTTCGGACATAATTGCATGAAAAGTTTCCTGTTGACAACAAAAAAAAAACTGACGTATTTTAAATTCATTGTCGCTCGCACATGAATATTTTGCCAATGCTCATTATTCTAATAATGGGTACCATAATTGGTTCCGCGCGTCATTTTTGATTAGGATGACCACAAAGTCATCTGGTGTTTTAGAGACATATTTTTATTTACTTATTTATATCTAAGGAATAGAATTCGTAAGAGGCGACTAAGGAAGCAAACTACGCAGGACAACAGGACTACAAACTTGACACAAACCCTATGACAACCCGTCTGGCCAACGTGGTGTAGTAGGCCAAAACCTCTTTTCTAAGGAGACGCTTACGTCAAGCAGTGGACTAGTAAAGGCTTTTTAAATTTCACATGAATAGTTCTAAATTATGTAGTAAAAATTAAATCGATTCATATCAACAGAATGTGAATATTTTTTGTAATAAGATTTTCTTAGGTCAACGATAAGTATGACTACCTTTTGACTTCAAATTTAGACACGCTATTCAAAAACTTCATCATCATCAACAGCCTGTAATAGTCCACTGCTGGACATAGGCCTCTCCTTAGAAAGGAGGTTTTGGCCTACTATACCACGCTGGCCAGACGGGTTGGTATAGGGTTTGTGTCAAGTTTTCCTTCTTTTTGCAGTACCGGTGTCCTGCGTTGTTTTGCGCCCTTAGTCGGCTCTTACGACACCGATTGGGGTAGTGGCATTCCGTATTCTTAATCCGTCACTACACGGACTTAATAAGAAAAACTTAATAAGAAAAAAAAAAACAAAATCGAGAATTCACTAAGAGTTAAAATACCGAAATTCCTTAACACCTTGTCACATTACAAACGATCGCTATGACTGGGCACGCGCCCGCCTAAATCGTCCGTCCGGTCTGAATATGGCGCGGGCGCATCGCCGTGCGAGGCACGCGCTTCTGAAGGACGGTTTTCATGTGGAAATATCGAACAAAGGACTGATAATACTTGGTTATGGGTATAGTATACACCATCATCACAACAGGTTAATTGGAACATTTTCCTAATATTTTAAATTGTTTGAAATTATTATTAGCATTCTACTCCGGCAGTTTGCGTTCTATCATTTCTATCCCTGCACTTATCACTTTAAAAAATAATTTATTACCTTTTTTTTAAATCTTACTTTAACCCGTTGACGGGCGCCGATAGTCGCTTTCCATTGCAAACATGGATGGAAGAACGAGAAAGCAGAGACCTAGACATATAAACATCATTAACATATAAACAAAGCTAAAATCGATATATAGGTAAATACACGTTTTTGGTTTTCTTCTTTTATTTTTTAAAAGTTTGAAAGTCTGATAAATGAAACAATTGCACATTAAATCCATTGCTAAATATAAATTGATTAATTAAAAATCTAAATCTAATCTAACCACTGATTTTTCAATACACGACTTAGATAACTTTTTAGTTTTACTACAAAATCTTCTGACAAATGCCATTATAAACTAAAACATCACAACCCTGTGAGTTTAAAAGTATTTTGATCAGCGTTTTTGAAACCGAACTGAAAGCCTATTAAAATTATTAAAATCACCATAACATAAAAAAAAACTTAATTTTTTTTAAAAAAATGTGTCGAAATTAATGTAGAAGAAGAAAACAAGATATATGTGTTTTTTTAGCTTATGTTTTTATAAACCATATTTTGTACGATCTCAAGGGGAGCTTGTATCAGTATTTCTAGGTACTGCGTATTAAATATGCTTCCTGTTTTAGTTCAAAGAACTTAATCACTAACATTGCTTTCTACTTTTAAACGAGGAAGCTCCCCTAATCCCCTAGGAATCTTCCCTAGTTTCAATTATAGTATGTAGTTTTCAGAAGGAGGGTTATATTTTTTCGAGATGTTGATATGTATGTATGTATGTATAATAATAATAAATCTCTTTATTGTACACCAGGTATAAATATATAAAGATTAACTTAAGCTAGGTTAGACAGGTACAAATGGCGGCCTTATCGCTCAGAGGCAATCTCTTACAGGCAACCTTGGTATGGTGAGAAAAACATAAAGGCAAGGAGGTGTAGGGTAGTGGCTGGTGTACTAAGAAAATACGAGTAGATTAGAAGAGGAAATAAATGTAGCATCTATATAAATATAAAAAAAAAGTGATAATTACAAAAAAGTAACTAGTGGGACTAGATTTGGACTCTGATGCGGCCTGAACGGCTCTTGGATTTAAGCCTGAGAGGTGTCGTTACTGTCAGAGTGACACTGGGTACATCAAAAAAACAAAAAGGCGGCTTTTTGGCGCCAAATTCAAATGTTTGGCACGCTATGCAGCCTGTACGGCTCAATGGATTTTTTTACGAATTTGGGTGTTTTGTTTGTTCAATAATTAGCTTGTTTCACTTAATGGTCGACGTGCTAAAGGGAACTGAAGAATCATAACATCGTTTTTTTTCCTAAATGTTTCAGCCAACGATATTTTTTAAGACTGTTTTAATTTAATGCATAAGTAGATATATTTGTTCCCATTCGTCAATTTATTGATATATACTGTGCATATCTTTCATTATTCTTCAACTCATTGATCTAAATTTTATCAGTTTTGTATATGTACCTATATATTGTTGGCTTATGTATATAATAATAATAAATGCAACTGTAATTTATATTAATGCTGGAAGCTCTTTGTGACCCTTTATTCAAACTTCACTCACAGGTCACTCACTTAGTATGCAAGATCCTTTATATTTAGAAGGGTAGAAATTTTCATTTTTATGTGTTATAAACCGAAGTTTTCCCTTCAACAGAGGGGTCGGTAACGGTAACAGTGTCGCGAGCTCAATGGTTTTTCCCCATTTCAAAAATATGTTTTATGTTAAACCATAAAAAAACATTCTTTTGTTTGTTGTTCAAATAATTAAATAAATATTTTCTTTTCAACTTTTATTACAACAATATGTTTGTATTAAGATATAATCCGATCATTTATTCACCACTTAATTCATATATTAAACTGGTGTCATTTAGTCTCAGACATACCCTCACTGCGGAGTGGAATATGCGTAGTATGTTGACGAGACTAGTTGACTGTTATGACGCGGTTTGTACCGCTAACTAGTGCGTTTAGTTATCTGTGTGCGTTTAGTTATCTGTCTAAGCTCTTATTAAGTATAGTGGTGATGTTGCCTTCGAATTTTAGGAAAACTAGAATTTCTTTTTAATGAATTTGACACTCTAGTTTAGAGACCAGTGGTGGACCAGCTACAGTGGATGTAGGCCATATTTTTGAGTGAGGGGGCGACACATGTCATATGGCTGAAAAGAAGATGATGAATTCGAAATTTAGTTTTCTGGTGATGAATATTTACATTAAACCAAAGGTTATCAGCCTGTTGTTATCTGTGAGTATGTACACTGTAAACTTACTTTTTTTTAATAGATTTTATTTAAATAAATAGTTGAAAAGAGAGTCTAACACCAAGACAATTATTATCTAAGATAGCAATAGCCGCTGTCAATATCCAACTCTTAAAGAACGTAATTGGGGACGGCCTTAATAAGGCCAGGGCAGGAGTCGATATAAAAACGTCTAAAATTATGAGATGGGACGATCGTGTTACGCGGTGGCGCAAAAACTGTGAGCGGCACAAACGCAACGTAACGTAAGGAGCCACTTGTAGGGAGTATTTACCTTTAATTGTTACGACTAACACAGGTCTGAAAATATCGGATCGTACTCGTCTCGTCGATATAAAATGTAACTCTAAAATGGTGTCTAAAACAAGTGAAATAAGGCTTTTATTTTTAGACAGAACAGAGAATACCAGTAATTGGTAGATAACTTTACTAGAATTTCTTTGATACTTTTGTGTCTAAATATGTATTAATAATTCGTCAAAGTAATAATATATAAATTAATTGATATATAAAAAGTCGTGTCGTGTGTCCTGAGTGAGGTCATCAGGAGTGGATAAGTAGCCGTCGCCGATGTAGAGGGCGTAGCACTGTCTCCCATCAATACGTACCGATGCACACGGGGGATTGTTTTTCTTTCAGGATATTCCAAAAATCTGCGTGTAACTAAAAATTAATATTTACCAATTTGTGATGTTGAGGATGCGCCAATATCGTCTGTGTGTATAATAGATGACAAACTTAACAATTTTTTTTTTTAAATTTAATGGCTATCATATCATGGTTTTATATCCTACGAATTCCACTTATGGTCACATGACCCTACTCCTCCACCAAAAAAATCTAGTTTTAATTTAATTAATGTGAATGTGTCATATTTAAAAAAAAGAAAACAGTGATTTTTGTAACAATTTAAGTCACTAAGAGCTTAGAATTACAATAATTTTTATTTTGACTGTGGTCCGTTTACATACAACAGTATTTAATGAGTTAAGATTCTCCAGATCGTTTCTGTTGTTTGCTCCTGGCGATAGACATATATCATCACACATCAACAGCCTTCAATAGTCCATAGGCCTCTCCTTAGAAAGGAGGTTTTGGCCTTCTATACCACGCTGGCCAGACGGGTTAGTATAGGGTTTGTGTCATGTTTTCCTTCTCTCTGCAGTGCTGTTGTTCTGCGTAGTTTTTTCCCTTAGTCGGCTCTTACGACACCCACGGGATAATTGGGGTGGTGACACTGTATTATTAATCCGTCACCACACGGAGGAAACATATATAATGGTTGGCCTGTTCGTTAGTGACCCTGACTGCTACGCCAAAGGTCGTGGGTTCGATTCCCACCCAGAACAAATAATTGTGTGATGAGCACGGTCATTTGTTCTGTGTCTGGGTGTACTTTATCTATAATATGTATGTATTTAGAAATATATAAGTATGTTTATCAGCAGTCTGGTTACTATAGTACAGGCTCTGCATAGTTTGGGATCAGACCACCGTGTGTGAGATATGTGTGAAATATTAAAAATATTATTAAAATATTATATTAAATACTATATTAACTTAAATACATTTAAACCATCATCACCACGTTAGGCCAATACCATGTGTGCAAGAATGCCCCCGTGGGCGCGCATCCACACGTAACCTATGATATTCAGCGTACGCACGCCGGCAAAAACCCGACGCAACCATTTCGGTCGCGCGCGAGCACAGCGCGGTTATTACGGGAAATCTCATGTTAATTACAATTATGTACTCGCTTGTGCACCCTCATATACGATACTCAACAAAAACTGCGATCCTATACAATTTTAATGCGCTCTTTGGAATTTACGGGAGATTCCACGTGGTGGGGAGAAAAAGCATGTGTTGGCGTATGTGCTTTGAATGTTGATGCATTTCGATCCTAGTGGGCAACCGATGCCGTCTGGTGTTGGGTACTCGGTTCCTTGGCGCTCGAAAATATCTAAAGTGTATGGAAATTAAGATGTACTGACTAATTTTTAAACTTTTTGTAACAGTAATGAGGTACTGATGGCGTGTTTGATGCGTGTGGCCGAATTCAATTTGGGTGTACCACGAGCGATAAAAGTGGTTTATCACAACTTAGTTTGCAAACCTGACTCGTGGATCCGTACCATAAGGTGGTGTTTATCAAGTTGACATATCGCCCGTCTTCTTTTTTAATGTTGGGTTTTCTCAAAACTGCACGGCATCTTAAAGCCTCCTGTAGACGTAACATCTATTAAAATTGAATCTGATGCAACAAGAAGCGGTATATAGGTGGATATTACAAAGAAAATAAACATTAAAGACTTATTTGTGACTTGTTTATGAAAAACTTGTGTATTTTCTTTTTTTTTTTAAACAACTACAACACTAAGAATATATCCTGTGTCGCGGGGGTTAATTTTAATTTGTTAGGTAGTTTTTCTCCTGGATTAGGTTGGTTGCCCGTAAGGATGAAGGGTGTAAGGAAACACTCATTAAGTCCAATGATTGTCGTTTAGTATAAGGCATTGTAATAGTTACTAATTACTTTAATTTGAAAAAAAAAACAAAGATTTCATGTTACAAGTTTTAGAATAAATAGAGTCATTTCAAATAATTCTACAAAGTCGTAATTACCTTAACTTATATAAATAAACACATGTTGTTAGGGACACAGAGAAGCAGTGTTGATCCAGAAAGTATGTAACGAGGGATAGAAAAATAACTACTATGTTCAACACTGCAGCTCTGGTTTAATAGATTACTTCTGAGAAAACCTACCCTCACTTAATATTGTTGTTGATTTAGTTGCTTTATTTTAGAAAACCTTTTATCCGTAGAAAAAGAAAAAAAAATTCTAAGATGATACCAAAAGGACAATGGCAGGTCCCCATACATAATTTTATTTGAACTGAAATGTTAGCGTTTAAATATCAAAAAATCCTTAACACTTGAGAATTTATTCTTGACCATTCTCATATCAAAATAACTTGCGAAAGAAGTCTAGGAAAAAAGATATTAGATTTTGAATGTTAAATGCTAAATTAAACAAAAATAAAATAACAAACGTGGTGAGTCCGGAATTCAACAGGATCTAAACGACGACGTATCGACAATTTGAAAATATCGATGTATGTCTATTTATGTGCCGTTATCAATGACAATGTATTTTTCTTATCACACTGTGTAGTGGAAAATAACGTAACCATATTCTATTTCTTTAGTGTGTTTAAAATCGTTTAAAGAGAGTCAAAAATATTTTAAATAATTTCTAATTATTTTGATTCAGTCACTCTACCGTACGAGTGAAGACGTGGGCAGAAGCAAATTCATAATCATAATAGGTGAACCTTCGGTAAATATTTCAGCCAAAGCTATAAGAATCGATTATCGATAAAATGTTCATTAATATAATGTCAATGTCAGTTATACATGATCGCGAATCTGACATTACGTACTTAGGTCAAACAAAATCTTCAAAAATATCTTATCTCTTATACGACTTATACAACACATGGTGGTGTAATGATAAATCATAGAAAAAATATTGATTAAGTTTACTGTGACTGGATTTTTTAAACGCTTAAGTTTTAGGTAAATATGTTTCTGCCATTGTTCTTCATTGAAATAATCTACATCCATGAGATTAAAGCCGCGAGCGTGAGATACTCGTAGTAACTAATAAAATAAAAAAAATCTAAGATTTACAAAATACTACTCTCTCAAATGACATTTTGTTATTAAAATACTGTGTTGCCACTGTCTTTTCTTCAACATTCAATTACACAGCGTACTCATAACATAATTTTTTTATAAATTCGTATGACCAGTCATATTTAAAGTAGATTCTTTCGCAAATAGATTTACACTTGTCTCAATGTAGTGGGGGTAGGCCACCTGCGTCTTGTCGTCCCTAGCCCCACCCATCTCATAAAAATTCATTCATACTATCTTACACACATAAACAACCTACTTTTGTACAATATTCCTTGATACAAAAACTCAACATTCCAACACGTCCACTCATTATCCATTTACCCTAATATAAATTTGTTTGATTATCGTATTCCCATAGACTTATTTAATGATGAAAATGTCAGTTGAGCAAAAAGGTTTTTTTTAATGTGTTTTTACAAGTTTTAAATTAACTTCGAATTAAATTATTTTTCAATATAATTTATACCTACAATGCAGCACAATTTAATTAAAACTTTGTACATGTATGTACATCTTTAGACACCATAGTAAGAATATCTTGATAGTATATATGCGAAATTGAATTATTAAATTGTTTCGCGTCTTAACTACTATTTCCCCTTAATCTCCTTAGATAAAAATAAATCTAAAAAATAAATGAAAACCATATTTAAGTGGTGTCGAACTTTTTGAGTTTTTTAAGCATAGACAAACCAACTTAACACTTTTATATATATATATATATATATATATATATATATATATATAGACTAGCTGACCCGGCAAACGTTGTTTTGCCATATACATTATTTCTAGGAAATTTTGGAAAAAAAATTTAGAAGTTGGTCACTTTTGTCTTTAGGGGTATTGTTGTTGGCCGAATCTCAGACCTACCCGATGTGCACACAAAATTTCATAAAAATCGGTCCAGCCGTTTCGGAGGAGTATGGTAAGTAACATTATGACACGAGAATTTTATATATAAGATAAGATAATAGATTATAAATATACATTGTCGTAGGTTCAGAAGTAGACATATAAAAGGTGCTGTTATCGTATGCTGCTCGTATGGTGCGTATCGTGCTCATATGCTGTTAATATATACTTGTATAAATATTTATCTATATATATGTAGACAGATAAATAACGCATCCACGATTTCATTTCACAAACCGTTTCGTATTCTGACAAAACTATTTAAATGTTACTCTTGTATACTTTAGCTATTAGCTAGTGGAGTGACCTCAGAAGAAAGGTATAACCCTTTGGATTTCCAAAAACCCTTTTTGTTGAACGGATCTGCGAAATTTTAAGTTTGAAGCATATATATTTTTAGGATTTTGTATAGTTATCCCTGATATATGACTTCAATTTCTCGTCAACACTTAGTTCGACTTAAAGCTGAGCCTGCCCCGCCCCGTATCTACCTGCCCCTTCCGAGATACAGTGTAATGGATGTGAGTATGTGGTTTTCCTCTTCTTCTATACATCTATACAAATAAATAAAATTGGAGTGTCTGTTTGTAATATTAAAATAACCGCTTTTTACTAAATGCAAATGTATGTTTACACGGTAGGTACATATGTCAAAATAACATTTTTTTCAATTTTTGTCTGTATGTCTGTCTGTTGCGGGTACTCTCGAACGGCTGGACCGATTTCGAAGGGACTTCCACTGGCAGATAGCTGATGACATAAGGAGTAACTTAGGCTACTTTTTTTAGACTAGCTTCGCCCCGCGGCGTTGCCCGCGGTTATAACAACAAACGCGGGTAACACCGCGGGTCTGAGCTAGTTATATATATATTTGTTAAGTTCTGACTGAGTTACACTCAGTAATATCCACCTCTTGCAGTCACATCAGCGACAAAATGTAATTGTGTCCTTAACAGAACAGTATTGCAGTACTTTCATACCAAATAATTCATAATTTTCAATGTCAATCATAAATTCAAGTAGCCACGTGCGTACGTGTTTAGCACTACAATAATAGTAACATTTATTTATTTCAATATCCGGTGACACAGGAAGGTAGTTGACAGTTACTTTCGCGCCAATTGCATAACAATATCGCCATCTTGTGTGCATGAGCACTGTTGACGTCCCAGTTCGGCCTATGTACTCGTAGTAGAATAATTTAAAACTGCTTTTCATTCATGTTTAGCGCTTCCTTCTTTAGATAACAATTGATGATGATTGATGTAATAAAAAAAGAGCCTTCCTTTAAAAAACCTTACCTCTGCGATAGGTTTAACAATAATTTTAGTACGTGGGAAGCTGAAAGTAGTCTCCATTATAAAATAGAAGGCATATGCAAGTGAACCGATGACGAGTTCAAAGAGTCACAGGTTTTAATTTATGAAACAGTTTATCCGTATTCTCTGTATTCTATATCCGCGTGGTGATGGATTAAGAATACAGAGTGTCACCACCCCTATTCATCCCGTGGGTGTCGTAAGAGCCGAATAAGGGAAAAAAACTACGCAGAACAACAGCATTGCAGAGAGAAGGAAAACTTGACACAAACCCTATACCAACCCGTCTATCCAGCGTGGTATAGTAGGCCGAAACCCCCTTTCTAAGGAGAGGCTTATGCCCAGCAGTTGACTGTTAGAAGCTGTTGATGTGAAACAGTTTATTGAATAGTAGCATCTACTCTTCACCCGGATTTATCTGAGAATCAATTGTTTAGCTAGATGGATTGGAATGGATTAAAATAGTTTCCTAGGTACCTATATTAAGTCTTGTTTACCATAATTTTAGTGTGACATACATTGGCGTGAATATATTTGCAACCATGAGGATGCCTTGCTTTTTCTGAAAAAGATATCTCTAGATTTTTTTCACATTCTAAGTTATTTTTATTATAGTTATATGTACTGGATAATAAATGTATTAGGTGTTCCATTTCCGTTGACGAAAAGTGACAGTAAAGACGAAGGCACGCTTTTAGGTGTATTACAAGTTACATTTTATTGATATAGTTGACGAGGTTATCCTTTTTTGTTTTAATTTTTTATAAACAGTCTAACTAGGGTTTTGCTACTTAAAGGCCAAAAGTATAAAAGTTAACGGATATAAGGGAAAGACGAGCAAATAAAAAATAGAAGGGTAGCAGTGCACAGACGAGTGACAGAGGATTAGAGTGACTAATTCATTAAAATTATTAAATTTCGGAATAGGGTTAGATGATGATTATGCCGTAAAATAATGCTTTGCTGTGGCATATTGTGTTTGCATTGATGAGAAATGTTGATCAAAACCGACACAAAAAAAATCATAAAAACCATCTTCGAAGCGGGTTCTGTATCGTGTGAAAAATTGAGCTAAATTGGTGCAGAGCTTTGTGAGTTTTTGAAGCCAACTCCGTGTAGTGACGGATTAAGAATACGGAATTTCACTACCCTAATTCATCCCGTGGGTGTCGTAAGAGTCGAATAAAGGCGCAAAACAACGCAGGACACCAGCACTGCAAAAATAAGGCAAACTTGATACAAACCCTATACCAACCCGTCTAGCTAGCGTGGTATAGTAGGCCAAAACCTCCTTCCTAAGGAGAGGCCTATGTCCAGCAGTGGACTATTAAAGGTTTTTGATGTGTGATGTGATGTGAAGCTAAACTAAATATTTATATAGATGAAGAATAATAGAAGAAATATCTCTCGCCTATTTACTTGTATTTTTAAAGGGAAAGGTGGACATGTAAAACATTCACAGTTAATAATCCATGGTTTTAGTCCCACGTAATACACAAATACCTTTCTGGTGTCCGCCTGTCATGTTTCTTTCATTAAGGTTTCTAGCAAAAAAATTCTTAACAGAGAAAGCGAATAACAATAACAGAAAAAGCGAATACTTCACCAAGGAAATTTCATACCTACATATACCAGTATAAGTCGTAATGTAGTAGTGAATAATATCGCATATCTTATTATATTGATTGTAAAATTTAAGTCGCATGGCGTCTTGGAACTAGGCTCAAGAATGAATCTGGGTTTGATATCTTTATTAATGTTGAGACTCTGTTAAAATGTTGTCACCACCCCTATTCATACAATGGGTGTCGTAAGAGCCAACTAAGGGAGCAAATTACGCAGGACAACAGCACTGCAATGAGAAGAAAAACTTGACACAAACCCTATACCAACCCGTCTGGCCAGCGTGGTATAGTAGGCCAAAACCTCCTTTCTAAGGAGAGGCTTATGTCCAGCAGTGGACTATTAAAGGCTGTGTTGATGATGATGAATGTTGCAACTGAAATGTGATATTTTTACATGTTTCTAAACTACTTAACTAATCATCGTTAAATTTTGCATACACGATATCGAATATATTACCTTATACCTTACATTAAAAAAAAAGTTGCCGATGAAACAACCCTACAAGATTTCTACACCACCTAAAGTTTGGCTGGTAGAGAATGCCCAGGGCCTTGAGCCCGCCGATGTACATAAGTGCATGAAGATGTTAAATAAATAAAAAATTTTTTCAAGCCCTAGTCCACCGTGGCAAGTTACAAAGTTAGTTAAACAAAAGTCAATTGTAGTAAAACCCGATTATCGATATCAACAAATAGTCAATACATTATCAAATCCTTGTAACAATACAATTTAAATGAATGTTTTTCTTTATCGAAACAGTGAGGTAGTATTGGCGTTTGTCGAACGGTACGTATCCGGCGGACGTTGACGACGAAAGTAAACTAAGCTGATCGCTTTCTTCCCCATAAGGATGGGGCCAGCTCATACAGGTCGCATCACTGCATGCACGCTAATTACATCAACTGTAGGAAGTTGATGATTGGAGACTAGGAGGCACCATTGTGACTGGCCAAAAACTATCCAAAAATAGTTTTAAGTTCATTTAATTATTGTTTTATTTAATTCTGTTACAGAGAGGATTTGGTTTGAAAACGCCAAACGGTGTGTGTGTTGTGTTTGTGTGTATGTATGGTAGTTTCTTTTTAGTAGTTTTTTTTTGCAAAAAAAGCATAAGTGCTGCGTGCTAGTGATATACTTAAAATTATGAAATAATATTTTATTTTGTTTTTTTTTTGGCATTTGTCGTGCCAAATTACATTTCAATATATAACTTGTAATTTTTTTTGTAAGACAAGACGGAAATAATCCAAACATCATCATTAACAGCCTTTGCTAGTCCACTGCTGGACATAGGGCTCTCCTTAGAAAGGAGGTTTTGGCCTACTATACCACGCTGGCCAGACGGTTTGGTATAGGGTTTGTGTCAAGTTTTCCTTCTCTTTGCAGTGCTGTTGTCCTTAGTTTGCTACCTGAGTCGACTCTTACGAACCCCCACGGAAGAAAAAGGAGTGGTGCCACTCCGTATTCTTAATCCGACACATCACGAATTACACAAATAATCAAAATGCTTAAGTAAATATAGGAGTGGGGATTGGAGCATTGCTTGTTTTCGCTGACAAGGTGGAAACAAAAGTCATGTTTTACTTTAATACTTTTATTTTCAGTGGTACCTTACTAATCTGACACGAGAAGCGTAAAAATGGCGTCCAAATTTAACGTTCAATAACTTTTAAAATGTTGCTACGTATTACGCTAGGAGTTGGACACTTTCACAATTCTTTTCGTCTTGATTCATCACGTGTTTAATACTATATTCTTACTGACAATAAATAACTTTAATCGAACACTTTTGGTTTTCTTTTCATTGATTCTGAAATTATTTGGCGTTTTGACAGTTGATATATTTTACGCCCAAAAAGTTGTCAGTGGTAGTTTAAGAAATTTTACTAGTTTGAAGGGAGTATAAATCTCCTCTATAATGGATACCACTTGGATCCTTGGAAATTCTTTGTCACTCACCCTTAAAATACTGGTGGTACAAAACAAAAAAATTGAAAAAAATATGTTAAGGGCTCCGTAATATTCCTTAAATTTACCTTGCTGATATCAGTATTAAAAATAATTGAATTTAATGTACTAAACGTGATAGCGTAGATAACGTGAAGAATAATGAAGGTTTTAAAACATCACGCTATGGGCGTTAGAAGCGGCGTAGTGACCATAAGCGCAGCCGATAATATCCATGTAATTGTATAGACAATGTATATAAATAGTATAAAACAAGAAAAATAAAATATTATATTTTCTTAACGTATTGATTAGAACTTAAACGATCATATATTGCCGATTTTTTTTGTCAACAAATTTTATCAACGTGTCATAATTTTTTTTTTTTGAAAACTAAGAAAAGAGGCGACATACATTTTATGAATTAAATTTTGATTACTTAAAAAAATAGTATAGTATAGTATCAAAGTCTAAGTAGGGATATACTAGTTATCACCGTCGGCTAGCATGTTCATTAGGCCTACTATATACTACATGGAACATTATCCATTGTATTTTAATAAATAAGAAAATAGGTAATGCTTTTTTGATAAGTTTTCATTTAAATAGGCGTCAAAATATGGTTAAAACACACCTCTGTGTATATAGAAAAAACCTATTAATTTATTTTTAACTATTTCAATTAAGAGTATACTCTATGTGCTTATATTTTATTAATAATACTTCTTTGTAATAATTTACAATAAATTAATGATTAATTAGTTTTAAAACATTGCTAACTATTGGATTAGAAACTTGACTTTAAAACCTTTTAGTAATAATAAATACACATATAGATTTAAAAAAAAAAGAACTTGTGAGACCACGAAAATCTCAGTTTGTTTTTTCAACCAATTAAAAGAACTTTAAGAGATAGCATATTTTTTTGTATGATGGTTTATAACCATTTAGCAAATTAGCGATGGTAGATAATCGCATAAGTATTAATTATTTAGTATAACGATAACTTAAAAATCTTTATGTATAAACATGCTATTAAACTTTGGCAATTATAAATGTACTCTTATATTTGATGATCACTATCTATGCTGATCGAAACATCGAGTAACGAAAACGGTACTGTGCCTAGTATTTAATTTTATAATAACGCCTGATTCACAAAATATTTTTTATCAATAAATTAAATTGTATTCCTACTAACTTTCGGCTGCATATTTCTTAATAATACAGGATAATATTTCCACAATCGCGGCAAGTCACCCCTCCTGCAATGTCTTCTAAGAACATTTTATTGTATATAATGATGCCATTGTTATCTGTTAATTGAAGGTGGCCGTGAGTTTGTTTGCCCTTTCTTCTCACGAGGCTCAACCCCTTGGAAACGGGTGGTTGTAGATTTTCGAGAGTTTCGAAGCGTATTGGTCTGCTAAATATTTGACAAAACAGAGATTGTTGCTATTGTCGGTGTTGATCTATGACGTTAGAGTCTCCACAAGAGACGATTTCAAACATTTTTTTTTGATGAAATAAAGATATTTGAGTTGAGTTTAACAATTTTTTGTTAAAAATAATAATATAATAAAACTATTATCAGACATCTGACACACAGCGCCACCTAGTTTCAAACTAAGTAGAGCTTGTACTAGGAAATCAAGATTAACTGATAGAATACTTTTTTACTTTTGTAAATATTTATTTGGCACTATTTTGGCACGGAGGTCGCGGGTTCGATTCCCACTCAGGGTAAATAATTGTGTGATGAGCACGATGATTTATTCTGTGTCTGGGTGTAATTTATCTATGATATGTATTTATTTAGAAATATATAAGTATGTTTATCAGCAGTCTGGTTACCATACCACAGGCTCTGCCTAGTTTGGAATCAGACGGTTATTATTATTATTTTTAAATATCAGGTGTATAATCTGAGTAATTGTATTCGTATGTAATTTATCTGCCGGTATGTAAATAATTCTTATATTAATAACTTATATGTATGATGGTTACAGTGACCGGTCTGTTTCTAATAAACATCTGTGCTCTTTTGAAACGTCTAGAAATTTCCAGAATAAATTGTACCTTAATATTGCCCTGACAAGTTACCACATCACATACAAATAAAAAAGCTTAAAAACAATTACCTATCATTTAGACACGTCAATTGTTTATTAAATAATAAAAAATGTGTGTAAATAAGTGTTAAACAGATTGTTATTGAGATTTGATTAATAACTGTCAAAAGCACGACATAATTTGATCTTTTATTATCAACTGATAATGGGCGCTAACAAGTTGTAGAGGCAATAACGCTTATCCGGCGATTTAAAAATAATTTAATTATTTACTAGATTTTAATTTTTTGTAGTATGTATGATTTGAAACCTTATAGACAGGAAATATGGGTTTATTTTGTATTTTACAACTGTAAACTGCTAATTTTTTTTTGTAAGAAATCTTTTTGTCTTTATTTCAGAATATTTACTAAAGATCGCCTATAGCTTTATATTCCATTTTAACTCATTGATATATTTATATTAAAAATTATTGATTTGTTTTCTGTTCGTTTGCCCCTTATTCCATTAAAAAAAAAACAAATTTTTATTTTAAAGTATGCGAGAAGCCCAAAATCGATCTAATTGGCGTGCAATGGAAGAGGCCTATGTCCAGCAGTGGACTGCGGTAGGCCGATGATGATGATGATTTTAAGGTATCAGAATGGTTTTTAAGGTAAAACTTGAGAGTAAACTGGTGAATGCGTGACAAGAGCGTTACGAAAAGTGTGAGTCGAGAAGTTAATTTCTCTCATTTCTTTAAAGAAGTTTTACTTCAGTCGTGTGGTCTAATCACACTCGTTTTTTTGTTTTGTAATTTAAGAGTATTTATTATAATTATAATAGATTTTAAATTAAGGACCGCTAAAGTTTAATGTTTCTAGGATTTTATTAATAACACTAAATCTCGAGAACGCCTACTAAAATCGATCAAATTTAAAACCACATTTAAAACTATTAATATTAAAACCATTTTTTTCAAGTCAATAAAGAAAAATACACACATACTATAAATAAATTGTCTGTCTGTGTGATGCCGGATTAAGAATACAGAGGGGTCCCCACCCCTATTCATCCCGTAGGTGTCGTAAGAGTCGACTAAGAGAGCAAACTACGCAGGACAACAGCACTGCCATGACAAGGAAAACTTGAATCAAACCCTATACCAGCCTGGACAGCGTGGTATAGAACACAAATGATTGTGCTCATTATTTGTCTTGGATGGGATCAAACCCAACCAGCTCGGCAGACAAAATCACCAACCACTAAACCAAGAAGCCAGAGTACTGGATATGGCGCACTATGCGGTACCCATGTCAATTGTTAGGAGTCACATGTGTCTTCCGTTTTCAAAAAGATTTGATCATCTGTTTGTAGTCAAATACCAACAAAAAAAAGTCTTATGAACCAAATAAAAACAGCTAAACCTGAATGTCACAAATATTCCAAAACAGAATATTTAATTTTAAACCATTTTTTTATTTAAATGTATACTACGTAACGCACCATTTGCCCTAACACATCAAACCAAATAAACTTTCACGCTGGGTCTATGTTTGGCGAGCCCGTCGGGAGTATAATTAACACCAGCCATAAAGACCTAGAGACAAAAACGTACGTAAACAGTTCATTCACAGTGTTATATAACACCAACATTGAACTTCCCATTTGAGGCACACACCAAAAAGAAATTCCCGGTGCGCTAAAAAGTACATCTTTGCCGATCACCTCTTTAGGGCCCTGCCTTACTGAGATGGACGCGGCTAAATAAGTAATATAATGATGTGCATGCTCGATTCGATAGTTTTGTATCGATTTATTGTAACGATTTTTAAACTATATGTCAAGGGAAATAAGAGTGTCTATTTGAACATCGATGGCATTGAGTTATGTGTTATGTTTAAAAAAAATATAATTTTTAAAGCTAAAATCTAGCTGTGCTAGCTAACTAGCTACTATACGCTTCGCTGTTACACGTTGTGGTTGCATTCGTGAGAAAAGCGCAACAAAACTAACGTGAAAAATAAATAAAAAACATATTTTAAGTGTTTTGTATATCGTGTCAAAATTTGCGCTCAATGTGTGCAGAACTTTTTGAGTTTTTGAAGCGTACACAAACCAACAACATTTTATATATGTAGATAGGTTAGGTACTTAAAACCGTTAGGTCGAATATACATCTTGACTTATCATGGTATAATATTCTATACAATGACAGTTCAATTTGTACTGGTCAATGTTATAATAATAAAATATTATTGAACACTTACAGAATGGTAAGAAAGTTTCTGCAAATAGACGTAGGTACAACCACACAATGCAATAGACGAAGAGACCTAAATAACTTCTCTCAAGAAACCGTGGCATTTACTTGACTGCGTCCGTAAATATAACTAAAATACTACCAAAAACTGAGAAAGAACAAATAAGAATATAATATAATATTCTACCACATTTAAACAGCGCCACCTCCAAGCGATCTCCAGTTGTTGAAATTCCACAAAAAAAAGAAAGAAAGAAAAGAAATTAAACCAACTTTACATTCTTCTATTTATGAACTGTACTCTTTTAGGGAAATTTTGCACCGCCACATTTGCACTGAAAACGCTACAGTGGTACTTTAGCTATGCTATTTATAGAAATCTTCCTGCAACTGTAATTTTCAGACGTTAGAGTTCATTTCTAATTGGATTATCTTTACTCTATAGGTCGCTATTGATGTTTGATTAGCGTTCAACAAGCAGTTCGACTAAACTTGGCATATTTCAGTTTCGTGCACAGTTTTGCTTGCAGACGCTTCGAGCCTACATTAATGATAAGACGTTTTAAGTAATATTTAAAAAAAGTGTGTGTGTGTGTGCAATTTACACACGGCATAAGTAAAACTTCCGTTATTTTTTTATCTCAGAAAAAAACCTATAAAATTTCAAATCAAACAAATCAAACCCACTGAAGCAGCGTTTTTCCAATTCCACACGAACGAAGTCGCGTGTACCAGCTAGTATTAAATAAAAATATAAAAATATCCACGCTCTCAAACCCTTATATTAAAAATAATGTGTAATGTATTGTATCTCATTCTCTCGCCAACTTAATCCTTTACATTATGTGGTTGTTTCTTTATCGTGACGCATTTTCGTTTTTAAGTTTCAAATCACAACTATTAATATATACTAGATAATGTTTAAAACACTATTAAATATTAACCGCCCGTGGTTAATGTTGGAGCTGGTTAGAACCACATATAAGACTTATGTATGTAATACCTATTCCTTGATTTGACGACCTAATATTAAAAATCACCTACACTAGGTACCGAAACTATTGCAATTCACTTCTGCGAAAACTAAAAACTTGTTACGAAAAAAATGAACTCGAAAAAGCTAGCAACAATCCTAAAGCATTATGGAGAACGATTAAAACAATAACGAATACTCAAAAGGTTTGCAATAGCCCAGTAAAACTATTACAATTACATGAAAATCCCATTTCATCTATAAATGAGGTCTGCAAATTCTTTGCTGGGGTAGGTAAAAATATGGCTGAAGAAATCATGTTACGGGGTAAAAACTCTGATCCGTCAGTGGTTAATGCTTTGCATCGAAAGTCACACAATGCGTCACACACTCCTGTAAATTCACTTGGTGTAATTGAGGTAGATGAGGTCGAAGTGGAATCCTTGATCCTACAATTGCGCAGTGATTGTGCTATTGGATGGGATGGTATATCAAATTTGTTACTAAAAAACAGCCTTCCGGTATTGGTGCCTCTTTGCTTGCAAACAGGCGTATTTCCAGACTCACTCAAAAAGGCGATAATACACCCGATTCACAAGGGAGGGGACAGAAACTGTGTCAACAACTACAGACCCATATCTGTTTTGTCTTCGCTCTCTTAAGTCTTGGAAAAGATTCTTAACAACCGGTTAAGAACTTTTCTAGAGAAATACAAAATTATAGCTGACAACCAGTACGGTTTCAGGTCAGGCATATCAACAGAGGATGCTATACTGGAACTGACACAGCTGGTCGCTGGAAAGCTTGATAACGGCATTAAATGTATGGGGATATTCTTGGATCTTACCAAGGCATTTGACACGGTTTCTGTTCCCAAACTTCGTTCGAAAATGGAGCGCCTGGGTGTGAGAGGCATTGTACTAGACATATTCAAAGATTACCTAAAAAATCGCACCCAGTGTGTTAAAATTGATATGTATCTGAGTGATGAAGAGCAGTTGACTTACGGTATTCCGCAGGGTAGTATCCTTGGCCCTACCCTCTTCCAGATATATGTTAATAATCTGTGCACGATGGACTTTCCAAACTCCAAGCTATGCGCTTATGCCGACGACACGGCAATAATAGTTCATGGATCTACTTGGGATTTTGTTAAAAGAGAGGCAGAAACTACTCTTGCTAAAATAATGAGTTGGTTAAACTCAAACTTGTTAACCCTAAATTTAAACAAAACTGTTTTTATTCCCTTTGCCATTCGACGTAACACCTCCCCGCCTTCTTCTTTTTCACTAACTGCCCATTCATGTACAGACCAATCCGTGTCTTGTTCTTGCGCTACACTCAAGAGGACTGATAGCGTTAAGTACCTAGGTGTCCTTATTGACGATGCACTAAAATGGGATAAACAATTGGATGCACTGACTACTCGTGTAATGCGTCTCATTCACATATTTAAGACACTCAGGGAGACTGCGAACAGCGCTACATTAAACTTAGTATATAATGTCTTGGGCAAATCAATTATAGAATACTGTATCGTTGTTTGGGGAGGAGCAAATAAAACAAAATTTCTGAGAGTAGAACGAGCACAAAGAGCCATACTTAAAGTTATGACCAAAAAGCCCAGGAAATACCCAACTACAAAATTATATTCAGAATGTCGAGTACTAACAGTACGTCAGCTCTTTGTGCTCAAATCGATCCTTAGGAAGCATTCGAGACTACCCCCTGCGGACCCTACGTAGCGAACCAACCTTCTCCCAGGCACCCCACACAATACCACATTTGCTAAACACCAGTACTATACGCAAAGCACTCACGTATATAAGCAAATACATAAAAAGTTGGGTATTAGAGATCTTAACATATATGAAGTAAAGTCTAAAGTGACCGAGTGGTTACAAAATCAAGACTACTTCCAAACAGAGTCTCTTTTAAAATACCACTCATGGCCCCCCCAAACACACATTCACACACTCAACACATATATACACACACAACACACACCCACACACATACACTCACACCATAAATATATCCACACAAATCGAAAATATTTATATTATATAAAATAGATTAAAATTGTTTGCCTTAATGAAAGATCAACACTGCTTCCAACCTGTTGTATAATTCTTTTAGTGTAAACTGATAGCCTGACACTAGCTCTAAAAATACAGGAATACCTAGTTTAAGAGATAGCGTTATTATTTTTGGTACAGATTATACTCGTAGCAACTAAGGACTAAGTACAATGCACTACTGTTATTACAATCTAATCTGTTCTTCTTTTTATGCACAAACTATATCTGTATTTTTTCTGGTAAATAAAGATTATTATTATTATTATATTATTATTTGATAACGTTCGTAACTTTACGCACCAGGCGACTCCATAAGTTGGCTCCATAAGTCTTGACAAGTGTAATATGCACCACGTCTAAAACGTTCCTTTATGGGAAATAAGAAACTACATACTCTTTACATTGAAGTTTTTGTAAATGGCTTACTAAATATATTATTAACATGAAAAGTTTGTTTGTTTACTTAACTGGCTAATCTCAGGAACTACTGATTCGAGTTTAAAGATTATTTTAGTATTGGATAGCCTATTAATCGAGGAAGGGTATATAACATCATACTACCACCAATAACAGTCGAACATCAACGAAAAATGTTGCTAAAATGGGAAAAAATTAATCCTTAAGAGGTATTTTATATGTAATAGCATCTAGTGCTTTCTGTTTTTACTTTTTTTATTAGGAAATGTGGATACATATTATTATATCATATACATATATTATACTGAAGCGAAACACAGAAGTTACTATTTTCTACAGTTCATTATTTAACAAATAGATTTTCAACTTTAAACTTCAACTCCTGTTCAACTCATTAAAATATCGAACAGTCAAAGATAGAACAGGTCACATCACTAAACTTAACTGGAGTAAGTCAGCGTCCCTTGGTTATGGATTGGATCCAAAATTATGGTTCGTTACTAGTATGGAAATGCACGTGGTGTCTCACCAGCTCGTCTGGGCTTCTGCATTGTTCATATATAAGGTAGACTAACGTACCTGACTCATGTATGTCTGCGAGCGAAAATAAAAGTGCTGCCCTATCCGTCTCTTTGATGTAAGAATTAATGTTTCCTTTCAAGATGTTGGATCCTATTTGGAGTGGATTTCCTTAGCTATTCTGTTTACAAACAGAGGAATAGTAAACATTGGAGTACAATTGGAGTAGAAGGCTATTGTAGAAAGGTTAGTGACTTATATATCGAGTGAACATTGGGGTGAAAGAAGATTATATCCAATAAACATTTGCTATAGATATGTATTTAGAAATAATTTAAAATAAATATAAGTGTGTATATAATGGTCCTGTTGGTCAAGTGGTTAGTGACCCTGACTGCTAAGCCGGAGGTCGTGAGTTCGA
This sequence comes from Arctia plantaginis, assembly GCA_902825455.1. Classification (NCBI taxonomy): domain Eukaryota; kingdom Metazoa; phylum Arthropoda; class Insecta; order Lepidoptera; family Erebidae; genus Arctia; species Arctia plantaginis. The sequence continues at coordinate 18,228,172 of CADEBD010000422.1, forward strand.
TTCCTACCCAGGACAAATATTGTGTAATGAGCACGATTATTTATTTTTGTTCTGTCTTGGTATAACTTATCTGTCGGCAATCTGTTTACTATAGTACAGGCTCTGATTAGTTTAGGATCAGACGGCCGTGTGTGAGATGTGTGAAGGTATATTATCAGCAGTCTAGTCACCATAGCACAAGCTCTGCCTGGTTTGGCATCAGACCGTCGTGTGTTATATATGTGAAGATAACTTCTGACATCTTACGCACGACGATTAAGATAGCATTATTATTAGGAAAGGAGAGAAAGAGAAGGAAAAGGAGCTGGCATATCTACACGTTTTTTTTTAATAAACGTTTGTATTTTCATTTGAATCAGAAGCTCATACCGTCACTTAGACAGAAGAACCTTGTCATGACAATAACAATGTCAACTTTAAACTTAGCGTCTAGTCGTCAATGCCAAACACCATATATGTACCATAAATGTTTGTAGACACAATTTGCTCCACCCCATATATAGGGCGACCCTTTTCGAGTTGCCACACTAATTTCACTTATTCTAATTATGTCCAGATTTGGCATAAGATAATGTAAGGTTAATAGGTAAATGATGCTAAATTTAATATGATGGTCATTGGAATCTGTTTAAGCAAGTCTGAACATAAAACACTATTATACTCGTAAACGAATACACATAGTATTCGTTTACATTACTGTTAAAGGATTTTTGAAAGTCATAGATTATTTTAATATCTCTATTTAATGCTGTCTGTAAATCATTGTGGACAGTTATCGATTGAAATACGCACTTTCTTCAAAGGAAAAATCGCCAACGCAATTTTTTTGGAATGTTTAAACGATTCCAAACTGTCATGGGTTCTAGAAGCGACTATCGGAAACATTTCGGCCGCGCCAGTGTAGATCTAGCATTATAACCCACTGCAGGATCGTGTTTAAAAGCCTGCTCAATGTTATGAACCATTCTTTAGTTAACGGCTCAAATACCTTATCAAGAATTATATCTTCAACTATTTGAGCTAATGTTTTGTTTCTTTATTCACGAAACCATGGTTACAACATCATGATAGCTGTGACCTCATCAAACCATCACTAAATTACAACGTCCTGATGAATATGTAAAAACCTTACTCAGAGCATAATGTTACTTCATATTTAAATTTTCTCGTCAGCAAATACCAATTTTCTGTGATTTCTATTTTCGTAGTTTCGAGGTTGTTATGTTTGTAGCACCTTATTCATTTTTAAATTATCTTTTCAGTTATGACCAATTCATATTCCATAAGCTGCAAGTCACCTCCACGTGTAATACTATCCATCAGTAATTTATGATGACTAGCATGTTGAATTGACCGATGTCAAAACCGATAATCCTATATTTAAATCCGGTAAAAGTGAACCGGGTCCCAAAATTTCATATTCAGTAAAATGTGTATGCAAGACAAACTGTAGTTTTGATAAAAGTATTTAGATTTTTATTTATTTGTTTTTCAAGTCAAAGCGGTTCGTTTTTATACCAATGCCTTCCATAGAAATGTATATGAAATAATGAGTAATGACCCCACGACTAGATATTGGTTTATTTAACATTTGGTTTAACAATTAAATAAAAAGTCCAAAACAGTACAACGCAACAGTTAGTAAGAACTGCACAACTATTTATCCATAGAAAACTCTAACCAATTGAAGTACTAATAATAACGATAATATAGCCCACTAGCTTTAATTATAATAAATCTAGATCACAAAGTCAAGCAAGAAATTTCCAATATAACTTCTAAGTCATTGGTTTTTTTGAACTAAATAAAAAACCTGACAAAAAGAAAGCGATGACTTGGAAGTCGAGAAAATCCGTTAGTCTGATCTCATCTTAACAAAAAAAGGATTTCGAATAAAAACCGTTATCTACTGATCTAATTTCCCAAAAATAAAAACGGTTTTCTTACACCACGCAACGTAGAAAACAATCGTATGTTACCGAAAAAGGGTATCTGTGATTGTTGTCGGTTGTTCACTCGGAGAATGACAACATAGTGATACTGTTTTGGTTATTTGAAAGCTGTTATTAAGTAAACTATATAGGGTTAGCCGTTGAGTTGTCGATAGTGAATAAAAGCGTATTTCTTGTAACATATTTTAACTGGCATAATTATTTTTGATAACATAACATCTGCGATTATAACCCATATGTGCACTTAATTATTATTTTTTATCCTATTCGGGTAACAAAAATGCGGCTCAGACCTGCTCGATTTATTGCATAAGTTCTGTTGGAGATACATTCGTATAAGCAACATCTCTTTCTTGTCAATGCCTTCCCTCCTTATCTATTGTTCTTCAATATATTAGCTCGGCTCGCGGCTAAGTTTTTAATCGAGCAGGTTAATACATTGCAAAGTTAAGCAATCTTAGCCTGGTCAGTCTACGAATGGGTGACCGCATGACACATTGAAACCCCTCCGTGCCTTGGAGAGCACGCGAAGCCGACAGTCCCGGTTGCCATACGAACATCTATGGGAATCGTTATGGGTAGTAAGTGGGTACGGGGCAACAGTCATTCTACAGAACTCCCATATCGCCTATTTGGGCTGTGGCGTAAAAAATTAAAGTTGAGTCGTAGACTTAAGGCCGTCCTCAACCTAGTTTGTTAAAAAGATTTTTAAGATTTAAATGTTTTCATGGATTCGAAAATGCAGCTTTATACATTGTATAAACTTGTGAGACGATCACATTTAAACATACATATGTACGACTATTATGTTGGCGTAGTTCCCGCGGTTGTTGCACAAGGGGAGCAAAATCAATTTTAATCGTGTGTATCTCGGAAACGATCATCCCTTATGATAAAGCAATTTGTGAGCGTTTCCTTTCTGAATTTATATATTTTGTATTTCTGTTACTTCATGCAGAATAATGAGAAACGTTTAGAAAGATAGAGTGCATTACAATATTTAGTTCAGCTTTCATGGCTTGGCTTTGCTATATACATACATACAATAAACATATTTATAAACATGCACACATAGAAAGGTAAAAATGTCATATAAGCTATATGTAGGTATATGAAAGAAAGAAAGAAAATCTATTGGCACAGGCAAAATTCCTTACAAACAATTCCAATAGGTTTAAAGCTTAGCATACCGTTGAATGCCCAATCCAAGACAAGCCTGTCTCTGAAATATTAAAAGGCAATGAATTCGTGAGCTCACCCTATTATTGTCGGCGATTCACCGTTTTACATCAGTATTAATAGTTCGTTGACCTCTCGTTTATGCCCACAATCGGGAGCTTTACCCTAATCTCTTCCTTTTTCGAAAATCGCGTGGTACGCTGTTTGCGAATCGAACCGAGTTTGGATTGGAATCGGTTAGATTAAATCGAATAATTTATCCGTTCCTTAGTTTTTGGTACAATTTTGTGGTAAATTCCACATAATAGCTGTTTGTCTACATTCCCAGTTTTAAGGATTTAAGAGCGCAGATTGGGTTGGCTCCATGGTTTATTTTGCTTTAATGTATATTTTTCTTGTCAATCAACTTAAATTAAAACTTAATTAGCGTAAACTGAACTATCATTGTGACGGTTTGTGAGTGTTTGTATTGAGATTACGGAGTGTCACATTCATCCCGTGGGTGTCGAAAGAGCCGATTAAGGAATGTTACTACGCAGGACAACTGAACAGCAATGCAAAGAGAAAGAAAACTTGACACAAACCCTATACTAACCCGTCTGGCCAGCATGATATAGTAGGCAAACACCTCCTTTCTAAGGACAGGCCTGTGTCCATCAGTGGGATATTAAAGGCTATCGATCAACTATCATTATTGTCATTCAACCATCCATCCCACTTATATTTCTTTAGTCTCGTTCGAAAGAAAAAAAAACTACTCGTAGTTTTTTTTTCTGTGATCACTCACTCAAGGAATTCATTTCCTTCAGTAAGTAGTTTTCTCCTGTAGCATATCATAAATTAGAAACCCAAAATTGTAAGATACATTTTTGAGTAGTTAAAGACGAAATAATATAATAATAATATTCTAATAACATATTCACACAACGCCATCTAGTCTCAAACTAAGCAGACTTGTACTATGGGTACTAGCCAACTGAAATAAACTTTTCTGTAAATACATACATATTACACAAAAATACATCCAGACCTAATCAAACATTAAATGTTTATGCAAACAAAACTTGAGCGGGAATCGAACCGCGACCTTACATGTAAGTGAGAGATTGAAAAACAAGTAAATAAAACGAACAAACTACATGACTAGAGGCGTTAGCCGCGCGTTAAATTCGCGTTTGATTTTTGTCTAGTGTTCGTATTCGTTCGTAGTGTTCGTTCGGTATTCGTTCAAAAGTAGGTAAATACAGAAAAGTTAAATAGATTTTTTATATCTTAATTTGTTTTAATTTATTTTTTATATCTTAAATTTTCATATTATATATTAATTGCGTGTGACGTATAAAATGTAGTGTCACTGAACCCATGCCATGTGGAAAAGAGTATACGGACTTTTGTTAAAATGTTATGATAAAATGAAAAGATTCGGCATTTGGAAATCTCATATTAACGCTACAAGAATGCGCGCTTCTGTATGCTCGCCAACCTAATAATCTTAAAATGCGCGTTAACGCGTTAGCGTCTCAAAACTATTTAAATAAAAAAATATTAATATACCAATGTGTGCTAGGTCATTTTAGAACGCACAAAATATATTTATGAACGTGAATCCAGAAAAGGCAGGTGATATAAGTACTTCTACAGTCAGAACAGTTAATCTACGCTTGGTCTCATATTAATATATACTCCCTTTTTTGTTCTACAAAGAAATATGTGCCCGTACATATCGCACGGCTCGGTAGCTCACATTTACTTTATCTGTGTCATCCCTTCTGTCAAACTGTGTTGCCTTTCGTTATCTAATAATGATTTTAAATTCGCTTTTTTTTAGAATTCACCCGAAGGTAAACCTACCCGCTAGGGGGTCTGGATGTCTTAATAACAGCAGTTTCCGGATCCCTCCTATAACAGGCGCAGAGTGGCACACCGTGTGGTTTAAGTCGTTAAATTCCGACACACCTCCTCGCCGCAAATCCTGGTGGGGTGACGGCCCGTGGGATTTTCCACACGTATAACAAAAAAGGTTAATTTGTTGTTAATTTATAAAGAAATCGTAATATTACTACATTATGACATGTACAATTAAATACATCTCTCGTTCCTTTTTCAACTAAAAATCTTTTAATTAATGACCTCAGTTTTTTTTAAATCTTTATCTCTCTTCTCTTTTAATTTCATCATGTCTTGTCTCTGTCTAAAATAACCTACCACATTTTTATTACTTACCCTAAGATTTACCGGCAAATAATGTGTTCAGTCAGGAACAGTCAGAAAATCTATCTATATTTAAGTGACCGAAGTCGGCCAGAAGCTACTAGCTTCTTTATTCTATAGTATTCGCATAGCGTGTCCAGGTCACAGTTCGTTGGCCTAAGCCTATTGGCAACATAAAGCTTTCAGGTATACCCATTAACTTCTAACAATCAATCTATAGCGGATATGTTTTAGGTTTTTGGGTTTTGAGGCCTTTAGACAGGCATTTAGGTTTCAATGAATTGGGTATTGTGAAAAAAACAAATTATTTTTATCAACTTATTTTGTGTAATGATACGAGCTAGCAGTAGGAATACTTAGAGGTTATTTTTACAAACTTTTAACTCAGAGGGGTCACGGGTAAGTGACTAGTGCCGCTTATGGAAACATGCAACTCATCATTATCTTCAACAGTCTCGAATAGTCCACTGCTCGACATAGGCCTCTCCTTGCATAGGAAGGAGGTTTTGGCCTACTGTACCACGCTGGTCAGACTGGTTGGTATAGGGTTTGTGTTAAGTTATCCTTCTCTTCCTTCTAATTTTAAATATAAAGTCTAAATTTCAATTTCAATTTAAGTCTCTGCAAAAGGAAATTCCTACGCAGTACGGTTATAAAAAAAAATCTTTTAAAAAAATTGGTTCGCTGAAAGTAAATGTAAAAAAAAATGTCATTTAGTTTGCTTGTCTAATATATAGTCATTCGTTATTTTTTTTTCTAGATTAATTTAAATGAGATTTGTTTCTTTTCAACTGCTGCTAGTTCTTTTCAAGTGCCATTATAAGCCTTAAAAATCTTACAAACGCCCTAGGAAAGAAGTTTAAGCTGGCTATAAAATATACACAAAAATGTTATTTTTTATTTCTTACATTTTAAATACTACTACTAGCGACATCTATAAGTGGATTGGAGGAAAAGTATATCGATCAAACCTCGATCTAGCAAACAAGTTTTTCATTTAGCTTTCAAAGGTTGTTCCTATTTTATGTACTTACCGATAGATGGCAGTGAATTCAATAAGTGATTATGGGAACTCAAACTATGAAAACGTACGTTCTTCGAACTCAAATCTGTCATCGTCCTTCATGTAAGAAAAGTTCGTGAAATTAAATATTTGCCTTCCTCTGATGCATTGAGATTATGGTTAATGAAAACTAATATAATACAGCTGGTGGTTTATTTGTTTGTTTGAACTTGATAACAACCCGTCAAATTAGAAAAATCTTTCTGTATATGAAATCAAGATTTAGGTATGAGAAACTAGTTGACCAGGCGGACTCCAAAATTAACTAAATCAATCAAATTATTAATCTGTTTATTTTTATTATATTTTATATAAACATTCTCCTGACAATAACAAACTTAAAAAAAAAGAATTATCCAATTTGGTGCAGTCGTGTAGAAGTTATGCGCGTACATACATTTCGGCGATTCCGTTTTCTTTTCATAGATAATTAGTTGAATTTTGATTTATCGTGTCGATGGCACCACAACACTTATTAGTGTAGATTACTAAACATAATATCACTCAGCCAGTCTTAAATATTGATTTAACGGAGAGCTTAGGTATTATGCTTACTGATACTTAAATACAAAAATATTATTAGTACATCATCAACAGCCTTTACTAGTCCACTGCTGGACATAGGCCTCTCCCTAGAAAGGGGGTTTTGGCCTACCATACTGCGCTGGCCAGACGGGTTGCTATAAGATTTGTGTCAAGTTTTACTTCTCTTTGCGGTACTATTGACCTGCGTAGTTTGCTCCCTTAGTCGGCTTACGACATCCACGGGATGAATAGGGTTGGTGACACTCCGTTTTCTTAATCCGTCACTACACGTTATTAGTACATCATCAACAGCCTTTAATAGTCCACTGCTGGACATAGGCCTCCCCTTAGAAAGGAGGTTTTGGCCTACTATACCACGCTGGCCAGGCGGGTTGGTATAGGGTTTGTTTCAAGTTTTCCTTCTCTCTGCAGTGTTGTTGTCCTGTGTAGTTTTCTCCCTTAGTCGCCTCTTACGACACCCACGGGATGAATAGGACACTCTGTATTCTTAATCCGTCACCACACGGACATATTTACATATACATTGTTAGTACATAGTACAGCTAAAAAACACCACCTTGCTAATAATATATTGGTTGATGCCACATCTCGAGACCGATTCCCTCTCAGTGTGTCCTATTTGCATTAGTTTGGATATTTTTTTAAACTTGGTTTGATTGAATAGAAATCATCAGTAATAAAGCTCCTTTAATTAGGCTATTGACTATTTAGAATCTGCTGTGTGTGTTTGATTTAAAAATTAGGTTTCCAGGAACAATTAGACAATACGTCTGTCTAAAGACAATAGAGCATAGACAATAAGCAAAAACCTTACTGAACCTATTAGATCGCATTAGGTCAAAATACCGAATACCGTCCTGAATTGCTTCACACTAGAACTGAACCTTATAATTAATAAAATCGATTTGAAAATATTATTATCATGCATACAATTTCCAATTTACTTTGACCCTAGAAGTATTTATGAGCTGTTCTGTAGTTCGGGTGACTGAGGGGTCAGTGTTAATCGGCGCTTGGAGTAATTTGAGGCCAGGGATACGAGGGTGCGACGGGGTGGTATAGGGTGTCTATGCATTATGTAGCGGCAATCAATGGTAGGTGTAGGTGATTGTTCGGACCTATGAGTGACAGGTTGTCTGTGGTGTTGCATTACTATGGAGTAGTTGTTCGAACAATATTTTTTTGGTAAGTTATAAAAATATAATGAAAAATGAGTTAGATAGAAAGATAGGTACTCTTTATTGCACACCATAATAGGGATACATGCGATGATACATACCAAAAATCTTGCTCTTCTTTATATTGTACTAGCTGACCCTGCAAACGTTGTTTTGCTATTTACATTACATTTTTTTTTTTAATTTCTTAAAATCCGTTCTTAGCTGACCTCTACTCGGTGAAAAGAATATTCCTACCAAATTTCAAGTCTTTAGCTCTAATGGTTCCAGAGATATCGTGATGAGTGACTATATACGTGGAAATCTCTTATATATATATATATATAGATTTGTAATGATTCATTTGTTCATGGCTCACTAAGTAGCCATCCATTTTATATTGAAACTGACTTTTTAGCATTGGCTGCGTGTCGCAAAAATTACCAATTATTATTGACTATTATTACTAAAAATTACTAACTATTATTATTAAATTACATTATTTTATTATTAAGTACATTCAATTAAGTATTACTTTATAATAATAATAATATTATACCACATTCACACAACGCCATCTAGTCCCAAACTAAGCAGAGCTTGTACTATGGCTACTAGACAACTGATATAAATACATATATACTTCTTTTTTTATAAATACATACATTTTATACATAAAAACACCCAGACCAAATCAAACATTAAAAATTCATGCACACAAACGTTTGACTTGATCGGGAATCCAACCCTCGACCTTTGGTCGTCTCTTCTTTCTCTTCTTCTCTCAATCTCAATTATCTTAATCTTTGTAAACATTGATTTAACGTTTTGTATAATCTTATTTTTATCGCAGCGAAACGCCAGAAAAAAAAGACTACATTCAGTGTTAGTATGTTGCTAGTCAAAAATATTCAGGCGTTATTTTATCCGATTTCCTCTCTATTAATATACGCTTATTATGATTTGATTTGATTTGATTTGATTTGATTTGATTTGATTTGATTTCTTAAGGGGGTTACCCTTAAGAAGCGTAAACTATACTGTATTACTTTTTATGGAATAGGGGGCAAACGAGCAGACAGGTCACCTGATGGAAAGTGACTACCGCCGTTATGAACGCCTGCAACTGACAAGCGCGTTGCTAGCTTTTGAGAAAGGAGTATGCTCTTTTCTTGAAGGTTTGAAGATCGTATCGGTTCGGAACTACCGCAGCCGATAACTTGTTCCACAGATTGGTAGTGCGAGGCAAAAAGTGTCTTGAAAAGCGCACAGTGGTGGAGCGCCAATTATCCAAGTGCTGGGGAGTAAAATGTTGCCGTGTGGAACGAAGGCGGAAGGTTGCGGCCGGTATTAGTCCGAAAAATTCCTTGGAGCACTCTCCACGATATATACGATAGAGAATGCAGAGCGAAGCTACATCTCTACGTAACGCTAAGGGATCAAGCCGGCTATCGACGATTCGAGTCGCTCTTCCTTAATTGCGTCAACACATTTCATAATGAAAATCTGCGCTTGATTCATTTGTAATCGAATTTCACACAATACACATAACTATACAAACAGTTTTTGAAAACATTTTATATTAATAAAGAGTACAAAATTGGCCGAAAAAACCTAAATATCCAAGTTAACAAGTAGAATTTTGAGCTTGCAATAAAAACGACATGTTGATGGAAGTATGTACAAAGTTTTTAGGACAAAAACGCTGAATTTATTCCCTCACTCTTTCTTAATTTTTCAATTAAACATTAATATCTTAACTAAAGCTCTTAAGATTCTTCTTTTGTCAGTGTTTAATTACTAAATTAAATTAAATTTAAAATTTAACGATTTAAACAAAGATTTAATTTTAAAATCTGAAACAATATAATCCCAAATGTTACATCTTCTCACATCTCTCTCTACATCTCTACGTAACGCCAAGGGATCGACCCTGTCGCAAATCCTTTGGGCTATCGACGATTCGAGTCTACTAAAATATATAATATAAGATTCGATACTCAAATACAATTGGAAAACATTTTTATTTTCTCCATTTTGTATTCCTAAAAGTACTTCATTCATTAACAACGCGAACGCTTCTTGATATGTTATTAACCGGCTGGACCTCGTTTAAAAGTGCTGCCTTAGTGCTGTACGGTACGCGACTGCAGTTCATGAGACTTCGCGTTCGATTCCCAGACCGGGCAAAATTTTAAAGGATTTTTCTGAGAGGAAAGTTAGTTAAAGCTTTTTTTTTTGTTGGGACTAATCCCACCCACACGCCCACCACTATAACTCCTGTACACCAGGATCCACAGCAGTGACCCACGAACACACCGAGTTATGACACTCGGGAAGTCCCAGGAAGAAATTAAACTGTCTTGGAACCCGCAACGAAATTAATCAGAAGAAAATTAAAGCTTATTGGCAACAACGCGTGAGTGAGTAGTAGCCCTAACTTACGTACGAAAAAATCGAATGATAAATCACAGTTCACTGTGGTTTTGTACCATGTCTACTTAACATGCGCAAGCTACTTCAATCGTGTAGCCGGATCCTAAGTATGAGCCAGCTCGATAGGAGTTATATCATGGTCTAGCAGAAAACCAGTTAGCAAAGTCTCGTATCTTTGTAACGAGTATCTGAGGTAACCAGAGCCCAACTGGGGGACACTCAAAGGATATCAACGGGCAACGTAACGTAATTGTCACTCTTGAGTGAACTCAAGAGTGACAATTACGTTAATTAAGTATTTACCAGGTCAGATGACAAGTGTGCTTGTTTGCCACCCTATATATATCATAAAACAGTGGCACTCCGAGAGTGCCAACAGAAGTGAAAACTTTTATACAGAGGTGTCGGTAACCGTAACAGTAACAGTGTCGCAAGTTTTTTTTTTTTTTTAAAGACAACTCCCGCATTAGGAATAAATCCTGTGTCGCGGGGGACTTTACAAACATACATGAAACGGACACAAAGAACACCCAGACTCAGAACAACAATTTGTGGATCACACAAAGCGACGTCCCATGTGGGGTTTGAACCCACAACACTCGGCGTAGTAGGAAGCGGCGTGGCGCCACTACGTAACCACTACGCCATCCTTGCAGCAATTATTTTTCCATCTCAAACAATGACCAACGCGTCTAAAGAAGTTTTCACTTCAACAGAGGTGTCGGTAACGAAAACAGTGTTGCCATCCTTTGTTTGTTGTTCAGAAATTCCCAACGCACCTTGAGAAGTTTTCACTACAATAAAAAATAGTACTGCTTGCCTTATGGCCTCTGAAGATTTAAATGATAGTCGACTCGTTAGTTTCTGTAGTGAACGCGTATAGGAGTTCAGTATCAAGCCAGCAGGCGAGGGTAATTTGTATGTAAGCATTGTTAAAATCCTGAGAATACGACATTCGACCCTTCTTGATACTTTTTATTATCACACTAGTTTAGATTGATTAAATTTGTTTGACAATTAGAGCTCAAAATATCTTACCATAAAAATGCAGCATATATGTCTACAAAGGATATATAACTATATACCGAACCATAGTTAGATCTCCTTTGTACAGCAACAGGCAATTCGAGTTCCAGGAATTCCAACTTCACTTGTTCTGGTATTGCTTATATTGCTCAATCCATCGGCATAAGCAATATCAATTTCCTAAGCTAATTTTCTCTAAGCGCCTAAACTACTGAACGAGCAATGTAAGTATGTAAATAATTAAACAACAAAGAAGAGGCAAAGGCGCTTAGTGTAAAGTCTTGTTTGTAATTATTTTCTGTTTATGTAAGCGTTTTTCTTGGTATATTTCATTGAAAAAAATAAGGAATACAAAAGGAATATTTTTTAGTGTATATTTTAAAACATTCTAAACATCCTACCTACACGTGCTGCTGAACATTGGTTCACGGTGCGTCCCGACTACAAACAATTGCATTTTACCATATATTTGTGGTACATTTAATCTATTCATTGGACTGCAAGAATAATAATAGAACATTTAATGCAATAAATAACTTAAACTGGGTTAGACAAGTACAGGTGGCGGTCTTATGACATCACATCATCAGCCTTAAATAATCCAATCCTGGCCATAGGCCTGTAATTAGAAAGGAGGTTTGGCCCCTATACTATTACGACACCCATGGGATGAATAGGGATGGTGACACCCCGTATTCTTAATCCGTCACCACACGATCCGTCAGACAGATAAAATGACATAAAAATATAACCTACGAAAGTTCTATAACTAGTGGACTATAATATTTCTTCATCTTTTTTTTTAATGGCACACATACCGTTATAATTATTTAATAATTATGTAAAACAATACAAAAAACAATTTGGAAATAGATAAATTGATAAAATAAAGGGAACCTTAGGGATGATTTATATTAGACCGTGCCGTGTCCGGGCCGGGGCGGGGCCGGAGCGGAGCCCGTCCGTGCTGCATGCGTATACTACACCGAGTGTTCAACGGGTTACAAGCCGCCACGGTCGCTTCAATATGGCGTAGTGATGTGAATAATTCCCAATTATTGCAATTTAATAATAATGGAGTTTTCTTTAGTGGAGATGGCTGCTATTGCGATAGCTATTGATGAAGAGGAAGCAGAAGCAAGGACTAAGAAGAACCAGATTAAACGGAAATGCAGCGTGCATCCTCTTCGGAGAAGGCGTCAATTTGACGGAGAATTTAATACTCTATGTAGATACTTACCGGACAATGAAGAAAAATTCTTTGGATATTTTTGGAATGTCCAAGGAAAACTTTGACATTTTACTAAATGAGCTAAAGCCCGCCCTTACAAGACAACAGACGAGATTCGACACCGATAGAACCTAAACAACGATTAGCGGTATGTCTCATGTAATCAGCAACCAAAATGACATGGCTTTTACACCACGTGATACAGAACAATCTATATTAGAATTAAGACAGTCCATACTTGATCAACTACGACCACAACATCACGGACAATCTACTAACGATGCTTTGCGGTCAGAGAAAAATTTAACAATTACTTTTCTTCACCGGCCGGACATTTTTAAAAATAGAACCTAAGAAGAATAATAAGAACCTAAGGTACTGTGTCTATATCGTCAATCATTATGACTTTGTATTGTTGCAACTTTGTACAGTGCCACCAACTTATCTGTTCAGTAGACAAAATCGGAACTAAATCTGCGTCAATCTGCGTGTCAGTTTACAAGGTGTGGGTGCTCTTTGTGTTTATCATTTGATTTTATTATTAAAACTACAATTAAAATGCCGAAAGCTCTTAAAAGTGATGCTAGAGTTATTATTTTAAAAGTTTTATCTTTTATGAACGAAGAAAAACGCCTCCAATCTCCAAAAATACCATTTGAAAAAGTGCCACAACGTGTTGCTGCCGCTACAGGTTAGTGTTATAGTCTAAGGACAGTAAAATTTCCCACTTAAATTATTTTAATATTCAGCTTATGTTTCATATTTTATTGTCTATATATATCCACTTAAAATTAGAAATAAAACTGATACGTCGCCCCCACTACTACTAACTAGTGCACCATTTTACTATTCTTTATTTTCATAAACGTTAAACGTATACCTACATTGTGTTCACTGTTTATTCCACCCGAATAAATAAAAAAATAACATTATTTCTTAAGTTTGATGAGCCACTTTTTGTTACAGGTGTTAGTGAGCGATTTGTTTATAAATTAATGAATGAAGAAAAAGGAGCGGAAGAAACTAATACTAAAATATGTACACCTGGTAAAAACAGGGAAAGGAAAACAGGGAAACTAGAAGTTGATGACTTTGATATTGGTGTGATTAGGAGAAAAACCCATGAATTTTATTCAGTAAAAAAAGAAATTCCTTCTGTAACCAAGCTATTGAACATTTTAAGAGAAGATATCAATTTCCAGGGGAAACTGATATCACGACCACAATTATTTTTATAAAATATAATGTAACTAGTTTGGTATAATAAATCGTATTATCTGTCTGCAAAACAAAATATTTCTTTCTTTTCAACTAATTTATAAATTATATAGTTAATTAATAAACTCCGATCAATATTTAAAATTACAGCTCACGTGATTTCGTATGTTTCAAATACCCTAAACTCCTGATAAATTTTTTAAATAGCAACACCTATCGCTCCAGTAGCGACGCCGTCTACTGAACAGATAAGTTGGTGGCACTATATCTAAGTATTTTTGATGCGTCATGTCATAAAGCTCAGGATACTTTCGGACATGTTCTATTAATTTTTCGTCGTCCATTATCCGCAAAGTCATGCAACAATGAATCTTGTTTCCGTATCACAAGGAAACTGAGCTTCAGTAAAACAAAAAGAACGTACGTGCTCCCTCACTAAACATTCGTCGCTCACTGCCCGTACGCAGCACGGAGTGTGTTCGTATTACGACGGGACGGGAGCGGGACCGTGCAGCAACCGTCGTGTAGACGAGCGTCGTCCGGGCCCGGACGGGGCACGGATTATGCACTGTGTAATATAAACTGGCGCATATAAAATGTATGTAACGTTTCAAATCCGTGCCCCGTCCGGGCCACGTACACGGCACGCCCCGGGCACGGCGCGGTCTAATATAAATCATCCCTTATGCAGCTATGTTATAAAAGATTCTTTATATAAAATGCAATGCGTAACTAATCGCGGCGGCCTAATCGCTCAGAGGCAATCTCTTACAGGCAACCGTACAAATTAATGCATTAGAATAGGGTCCACATACTCAAACGAGAATTGTAACACCAAGTATCAATACTACTACATCCACGTAACTAATAACCTATTATTGGAAAAAGTGTAGTGAAAATAAAAATTGTATTAATCGCAGTAGATAGTTGTGCCTACGATGCGGCCGCGGCCGCACGGGTCGTGTATTTAAATCCCGACTGAGGACGTATTTGTGTAGTGAAATACATTATTGTGTATATAATTGTATAGTGAATTGGGAAACATCGCGCAGTTTCATCGTTTACCGTATATCGCACTTCGGTTAGTTTTAGGCAAAGATTACACTAGTGTATTGGAATTTGTTAGGTAGGTATTGCATACTTTCAAGGGATTATTATTATTATTACAGGCTTAAGGCGATCTATGTTTAGATTTACATAACGCTAAAGTTTAATGTTTTGAGAATTTTGATGGTTTGTGATTAAATATTAATATTTTAGACACGCACATACATTTTTTTAAATGAAATCATTAAAGAGCAATGTGTACGAAGAAGCCTCTAATATTAACTAAATAAATTATACTACCATACAAAAAATACTTACTAACAGATGTGAAATTAATGATAAACATTTATGTAATGTTTCCCTGAATATTTCAATTTAAATGAAAACTACTTCTTACTATCGACGTTTTAAATATCTTTGCTTAGTTATTTACAACCTTAATGGCGCTAAAATCACTTTTGAATTAAGTATTCGTATATTTTAACTTTTCCCATAAAAATTCTTCGATGTAACTAACTGACTCGTAACTAAAATTGGTTTAGAAAACGTAAAAAAATGGTTGTTTACCAAACAATAGTTTTCATTTCATAATCACATGACATCGACAGCTTTTAATAGTCGACTGCTGACATAGGTAGCTCCTTAGAAAAAAAGGTTTAGTCTACTATACCACGCTGGCCAGACGGGTTGGTACAGGGTTTGTTTCAAGTTTTCCTTCTCTTTGCAGTGCTGTTGTACCGCGTAATTTGCTCCCTTAGTCGGCTCTTACGACACCCACAGGATGAATAGGGGTGGTGACATTCCGTATTCTTAATCCGTATCCACACGGATACGGAGTTATATCGTAACAAACCGCAAATAAGTCAAACATTTTTTTTGAAATTTAAATTAATTATCACATTCAAAGATAAGAGCGTACTCCTTATTAAAAGGCCGGCAAAAAAAAGACGTAAGTACATTCTTTTCAGCCTATCTCATCAACCCCTTGGCGAAAGCAATATTTCACGAGAGCCATTAAAAGCAACACAAAGCGCCCACAGATTACAAAAGTGAAATTAAAAGTAGAACTCCGTCATAGATATTTTTTAAATGCAAAGGTAACGAGGGCATGCAGCCATATTTCCTCCCATCCGGGTGGGGGATAATCATGAAATATTGCCGCAATTCATCCAATTTTCCTTTTATCCGTGTTTACGAGATCGGGGTACTAATAAATAGCTATGCGTCTGTCGAACGCTAGCGTTGTTTCTTTAGCTTTTTTTTCGCAAACAAATACGTTTTAAGAATTAATGAGGGGCGCAAATTATTAGCTTATCTTTGTTTCAAATGTGATATTTTGTGCTTTCTTTTTTTCATTACTTACTTTTAGGGATAGAATTGTGTTATTTTTTTTTAAATTTATTTCTGTCTTTACCAATCACCTAAATCCAACCTCAAGTTGTTACAAGGCATAATACAAAAAAGTTATTTTTTGGGAAATCGCGTTTAAAGATTCTGAATTCTTATTATTATTCTTCTTCTTAAATGCTTATTATTAACATTTTAAATGTGAAATTTTGCACATTTATTCTTTGAAAAATAAAAAATAAATAGATAGCCATGAATAAAAAATTATAATATGAATAAAGTTCATAAATTATAAGTGATTGAAAAAACACTTTCAAGCTAAGCTCTTTTAGTACAAAAAAACATCTTCACTTTTTGGCAATATTGCGATCTGTTATTAATCAGACCCAAAAATTTACAAAATTTTGTGTAATATAAAGGCCCTAACTACAAATTATTCTATATAATACAAAAAGTTTAGAACAAAACTAACTTGTTTTTATGCACAAACACAAATAGAACAAAGTTTTGGCGGTTCGCTTTCGGCAAATACAGGCTTACGGGTAGATGCTAAAAAAGTTTGAACACACTCATAAGTTTTTTTAAATTTAATTAATTTAACAAAGTTCTCACAATTTGTATTAACAATTTATTAATTATACAGTACAGTTAAGTAACACTTAGCTATACTGTATAATTAATAAACTAGGAAACATGGGCACCAATATTACAAGTTCTGCACAATCCACCTGCCAGTGAACAATACTTGAACTTCATTGCAATATGTCAAATCTACTAGAGATCGAATCGGCGCAGAGGTTCTATCGAAGGATGACAGAACTGGAAGCCCAGTTGCACTGTGGAGTGCCAACAAAAGACACAGTAGCCAAAGTAGCAGAGGAGTTCCGAACCTTTCGTGAACTCTTCTCCAAAGTGCTTGGTCTTCTTTGCAAACAAATAAGTGACTGCAGCGTTATTGATAACATCGTGAATAACCACAGACGCAAGGCTCTTCTCTTCCTGGGAGTGCCTGAGGCAGAGAAAGAGGAGTGTTTCGCTACAGTTATTAATCTGCTCCACAAGAAGCTGGGCATGGAAGACGTCACGTCCACTAATTTAACTGTATCCCACAGGATTGGAGGCCTAAGCAAAGACCGTCCCCGCCTTATTCTGGTTCGGTTTTCAACCGAGAGGTTAAAATCTTCCATCTGGAAAGCCAAGTGATCCTTAAAGGGCAGATCTGTCTCAGTCCGGGAGTTCCTAACTAGGACTAGGACAGATGGTGTTTGTCCAAGTTGCGTCAGCACTTTGGTCTGAGAGCCTTGATAGAGGTTGTGATAGAGGCGCCCGATGGTATTCGCCACAAAGTCATATCCACATAGAAACTCTCTATTGGAGAAATACCTGACCTGAACACCAGACGCTCCAGCTGCACCTAGGAAGACTGGTAACTCCTCACGTCGGACCAGTAGTTCCTGAGATTAGTGCGTTCAAACAAACAAACAAACTCTTTAGCTTTATAATATTAGTATAGATATGTATGTATTTAAAAATATATAAGTATGTATGTTTATCAGCAGTCTGGTTACCATAGTACAGGCTCTGCCTAGTTTGGGATTAGACAGCCGTGTGTGAGATGTATGAGATATATTATTATTATATTAATTAACCTGCTTAAGTCAGTGTCAATTACAGTTCTCGCGGTTTGCTTCAACGTAGAGATAGCTTATTTAGTTTGATTAATTCATTTTAAGTAAGCCATGTCATTAGTCTTTATTTATTTAGTATCTATTCCAAAATTTAACAATAACAAACAATTACCTACTCATTTTGATTTATCACAACTAGTCAAAACTGTTTACCATAGATAAAACACTAGGTACCTATCTGTTTAGTTTATACAATACGAGGACGTTTCGTTTCACGCAACTAATGCGACACATGGCCTACATGTTGCGTTGTTGAGCATGATTAATTGTTATGTTTTGTCTCTTTCTTTCTCTTTGTACCTATCTACGTTACAATATTATAAACTGGTGGGGGGGGGGGGGGTGTAGATATGTTAAGCTGCTGAAATAAGTGCATAAGCATAGTTCATTTAATTTTTATTTAATTTTTGTCCGTATTATTGTCCGTATGGTGACAGATTAAAAATACAGAGTGTCACCACCCCTATTCATCCCATGGGTGTCGTAAGAGCCGACTAAAGGAAAAAACTACGTAGAACAACAGCACTGCAGAGAGAGGGAAAACTTGACACAAACCCTATACCAACCCGTATGGCCAGCGTGGTATAGTAGGCTAAAAACTCCATTCTAAGGAGAGGCCTATGTCCAGCAGTGGACTATCAAAGGCTGTTGATGTGATATTAAACGCAGTACAGTCGCTTGAACGATATCTTCTACTTCCAATAGCTTTCTCTGACTATACTGACTCTGTTAATCTCACAGAGGAGCAACTTAATTTTTGCTTTATGGTATCGGCGAGGCAACGAAGAAATTATTACTTATTACCACCGGTTTTCCTTGAGGCAGGAATCGGTGGGGTATGTGTATCACTTTGGCGAGCTGGTTCATTATGTACCGAAGTAAAAACCTGAGCGTCTCAAAAAATTTGTATCAGGTATTGACTATATATCATAATATTACAATTTGCTTGCTTAATGTACACATGCACAGATGCCCGAGAGATTCTAACCCCCCTTCTTTTTGCTTTCAGTAAATAAATAGTTGATTCTCCCTCTAATTAACACTATTCACAAGTGTTTCTATTGTGACATTCTTGTATTATTAATTAGATGATACAATAATTATGAATAAATGCGGGATCTTTAAGCCATATGCTCTTCTTTTTGTCTCTTTTTTTAAGACAACCCTCGCACTAGGAATTAATCAAAAATTCTAAGGTAATTGGCTGACGATTATCGTGTTGACTTGAAGTATTTTAACTATTAATGATATTTTTTTTAAAAGACAACTCCCGCATTAGGAATATCTCCTGTGTCACCCCTGTGACACAGGAGATATTCCTAATGCGGGAGTTGTCTTTCTCTTTCCAAACATACATGAAATGGACACAAAGAACACAACTCAAATCGACAATTTGTGGATCGCACTAAGTGTCGATTTGAAGTAGTTTGAGTAGTAGGAAGCGACGTGGCGACCACTTAAACCACTACGACATCAATGTTTATTTATTTAATTTATAAACCAGTACTTGGAACTGTCTATGTAAATGATATATACGAGTAGTTAATATGAAGAGCACCACAAAGACAACACCAATAATCGTAAATTCACATTTTTCGTTTTAAAATCAGTATTCTAATCTTACACGAAGAATACACAACCACAATATTGTACCCCAATTAGGGTAATTGAATCTTTTCGGCGCAAATTTCATCACAGTATATGTCTGCTATTAAATATAACAATCCTGTCATTAATTTAATTGACGGCGTCAATCCTTTAATTCAAAATGTTCTGTTTTGGTAATTCATTTCGCGAATTACATCATTTAGCTAAACAAAAAACTGAAAATGGTTCTGTCTAAATAGAAATGGTTTTGAGAGTAATCGAGGCGTTTAATTTTGAAACGAAATCCGTGTAATCTGCAATAAAATGCTCAACCATCTTTGTTTATTTAGCCTTGGAACTGATTGTCCTAAATTACATTATTTTTCAATGTATTATTTCTTTATGGAATTAAATTAATAAGGAAATGTACAAAATGTTAGATGTTTTTAACTTTTTTGACTTTTGAGTCTTTTTTTATAAAGACAACTCCCACACAAGGAATAAATCCTGTGTCGCGGGGACTTCACAAACATACATGAAACGGACACTAAGAACACCCCAGTCCCATGTGAGGTTTAAACCAACAACACTCGGTGCAGCAGGAAGCGGCGTTTCGACCGCTTAAACCATTACGCCATCCGAGCAGTCAGTGTGTCTATCTGCGTCATTTAGCTTCCAAACGAATGGACCAATTTTAATGGGCTTTATATTTTTTGATTTGCAGAGCGAGATGGTTCTTATCTCTAATTTATAAACATCAGTTGACGAGATTAGGTTTTGATGCATGCATGTAGTTAATATCTCAACATTTTTACAGTATATTTACTAAAGTAGTTTTGATGAAAATCAATTTTCTAAACATAGTGATGAAAAAATGATTTTGACTTTAGCATTAATAATTAATTCAATTTTGCAGAACACGTTCCATTATAATTTTTGTTTTTTAAGTTAGAGGGGGCAGACGAGCAGTTTACTTTTATTGGACCACTTTTACTATTGATATTGATGCCATCTATCGAGTTAGAAGACAATAGGTGTGGTGCTCCTGTATCAATAAGTTGACCGCAGATATTTTCACTTTATTATTTTTTGCGGATCTAAAAATGAAAATATCTTTAAATTAGTTTAAAATATTTTAAATATACAATAATATGTCTCAACTAATTATAGTATCTATACACATGTATGATAATATAATAAACATCATCAACAGCCCATAATAGTCCACTGCTCCACATACGCCTCTCCATAGAAAGGAGGTTTTGGCCCACGCTGGCTAGTCGGGTTGGTATAAGGATTGTGTCAAGTTTTCCTTATCTTCGCAGTGCTTTAAGTTGTCACACAAAGTGTCGGCTTAGGCGGCTCTTACGACACCCATAGGATGAATAGGGGTTGTGACACACCGTATTCATAATCCATCACCACACAGATAGTATGACGACCATTAATATGATCAAGTTTTTTTTTTAACTTTTATATGTAGAACAAAGTATAATTTGATACTTGCCTTTATGTCTTTATTTCTTAAAATTTCAACTGTTTTGATAAATAATATAAACTTAAGTTCTAAAACGTAGGCTCTGGCTTTTATAAACATTTCTTATTTAATAATAAACGTGGCCTTTTACCTTAATAGAAAGCATATCATCAAAAACGTGCATTTAGGTTAATTCGATACCTTACCCAGGTTAATGTAATCGATTTGAAGAAGTGTAGGTGCGTATAATTATATTATTTAGGTAGGTTCGGGTATATAATACTGTTGATGTTGACCTATTGAAGTGCTAGGTATAAAGCAGTAATAAAATATATATACGTGTTTGTCTTTCGGGAAAAACAAAAGGATATTTTGTTAATTACCAAAGTGTCTGCCGCGTCATGTTTCCTATGCACCTATATTCAGGTTTTGCTAAACAATTATTTCAGGCAGAGTTTTTTTATATTTTTTTTCACATACACAATAAAATACACAAGTTATTTGCAAACCTTAAATAAACATCATCAACTTATCGGCGTCCACTGCTGAACGAAGTCCTTGCTCAAGGAGTGGCAACTATCTCGGTCTTGGACAGTCAGCATCCATCTCAACAATACGCAATCAACATTTTGTTGCTGATACGCGCACTATACTGTGTTGTTAATTACTTGTACATTTCTATTCACTCTATCGCTGGGCTGCTGGGCTGAATAAAACTACGAATCTACACAGGGTCACGGCGGGTATTCATGGGTTTTTCTCGGGTTTTTCTCAAAACAGTTCCAGAATGTCCATTAAAGATTTCCCAAAAAATATTGTAAAAATCGGACTGACTCGATGTCCTTCTGGCAACTTCTATAACAACGTGATATTTTCTGGAATGATCCAGCTTTTTCTGGAAAATTCTTTTAGTAAAATATGTTTCTATTTGGTTAATATTCACGTAGGAAGTTAGGATAACTAGAATTATTCTGGATTCGAATTTCTTTTTAAGGTTCAAAATGGGTTGTGGGTCATCTGGAACTGTCGCTGCCGTGACTGAGGATATGACCAATGGTGTGACAAAAGCACCTAACGGCGCTGGACTGAACGGTCATCATCACGATGATAGTGATGACCTGCCTACAGTGGTGCTACCTGATACGCCTGTAAAGCCGAAACCTCGTAAGTTAATCAGATGTTAGTACTTACATTATATATTAATTCATGGTGATGTTATGTGTATTTGTTCTAGTTTTTTTTTACGTTAGAGGGGGCAGACGAGCACACGGCTCACCTGATTGAAATTGACAATCGCCGCCCATGAACGTCTGCAACTGAGGAGTCACAAACGCGTTGCCGGCCTTTTAGGAAGGAGTACGTTCTTTTCTTGAAGGTTTGAAGGTCGTATCGGTCCGAAAATACTGCAGACGATAACCCGTTCACAGATTGCTTGTGCGGGTTTTTGATTGTTTTCTATTGTTTTATAAATATAAGGATGGTATGAATACTACAAATCTACATAAAATACAATAGTCTTGCTTGATTAGTATCATCTGGAACCTAATTGACCAGGGTGCGAATCTTGATCAATACGTCACTATTTTCTTAACGTGAATGAACCATAAAATAGTCATATAACCCGATCATAAAACCAATGATATACATCATTATAACCCGATCAGATGATAATAATTATAAAAATGATATTTTATTTACACATCATGCACGCTTACTGTCTAAGGCATTCTCTACCAGAAAATCATATTATCCACGTTCCCATCACAAAGCTTGATGACCCCCACACTGATGAACGACAAAACTCGAAGGTGTTTATGCGGCATCTTACTGTTTAACCTGTGTGCGTTATTTTGTAACAATAAATAAAAAATCTAAAAAAAAAACAGCACCGCACGTTGATTGTCATCTTCTATAGTCAGTTCTTTAGTAATATATACTGAACTATATAAATAAACCAACTTACTGTACGTTATAAAGGTAATATTTAAATAAATACATTAGCGGTTTTCACGACACCAGTTCGAGTTATAGTATGGTAGTTAGAGGTTATGCGAACCTAACGCATTGAAGCTGTTTCTTACATATCCCAATCCATCTGAACTGGGCCTCAATTCTGCTATTTTAATATTATATCAATAGACTGTCAATGGAATGTCGTCGAAATAGTTTTGAGCTTTTCCTATTCCACTAACTATGTAAGACCAAATGCCTCCCGATGACTTGTCACTGAGACAAATGTCGTCGATGTCTTTGTAACAGTTTGGTACACGGTACATTTTAAATTCCGCACAGGAAAAAAAATTGTTTTACTATATCGATAGAGTGTTGACACTGTGAATTTATGTTAGTAGAATACCGATATTTTGACCGAAGTCAATGGCATCTCAATGGCATCTCAATAGCGTGTCAATGGAATGACAGTGGCTTGGCGTTAACATAAAGTAGCAGAATTGATGCCTGGTAATATCCATACCATTGTCTTCCTACTTTTCATTTCTTATTAGACTCTCAATTTACCCATATAATTCTTAAAGTGCAATAGGCTTGCTTTCTATGTACGTCCATTAGCTTAAAGAGCTACTAAAGTATGCTTTAATGCAAAATAATATGGTTCAATACAGGTCCAACCACATGCTCCGATAATTCCCTTTTAGTGTCAGACTACAGAACTAATTAAGTAAGCTGTGTGCAACCACGCTATGCTCTGTTCATTAACAGTGAAATCAATAATATAATCGTACATGCTTAGTATAATTAGAAATGTATCGATTGTGAACAACGTGACATTTTCACGTTTCATCAAGGTTTATAACGTATGTTGTTTTGGAAAACATCAATGAAAACATCACGGTGGAAAATATCAATGAATATTAGCTTTGTTCTTTGAAAGATTGTTGTGGCTTTGCTTGCATTGATGTTGAATTTATCAATGAAGTTTCTCTCTGTGGTATTCCAGACAATAAACTATCTCTGTGTCAAATTTCATCTCTTACTCAGCTTTCTCAGCTTTTCTGGCGTGATTGCAAACATCCACACACCCACCCTTTTTTTTTTCCGTGCGGAAATCCCCTCGGATACCACCTATCGGTGGCATGTCGGACTCGAACCGACTAAAACCGCACGCCGTCTCGGGTACTAATAGCCGGGGAAACAGGTATACCCTAGAAAGGAAGTCCCTGGTACCCACACACCCACCCTAACAATATTTCGCGTTTATAATATTAATAGTACTAATTAATTATGATGCAAACCCAAGATTATAGTTCAGTAATGGAAAGTTTACATAGTAGTTATTGTCAACGAAATTTCAATGCGCCATCCAGCACTAGTAATTACTATACAGTTCGGCTTACCACCGCTAGATGGCACTCAACTATAATTTGCCTTATGTGGACGTCCCTGTAATTAAATCAGGACGGGAACTTAATTGCGCCGTGTTGATATTTGGGATAATAGTTACTAAATGACAAATTTTGCTTATCCTGTACATCACTACCTATTCCTATTTACTACTGGTCTACTAAATTATACGATTACTTAATAGCAGGGGAGTCCTAGAAGGCATTTTGGGATTTAGTCGAGCGTGGCAGTATAACATAAGGAGGAATACCTTACACCCAGTTGAGTACCCCCACCATACATGAGCCCTAGTCAAAAATCATTGAAATTATCTACCGGAAAATTTATGTTTTTTTTTCCATTTTTCTGGTTAAAAATGATGAAAAATGATATCACAATAAGTAGACAGAACATCTTACCGAAAACAATTTGATAAATACCAATAAACTGCAATGTCATTAATCAAACAGCAGAAGCGCGCTGGGCCCATTTTGTGTTAGTGTGCGTAGTCTGTTTGCACGGACCACACATGTAGTTATTACTTTTGTGCGATACCTACGGGGAATGACCGTAACCTTTGACAGCTGATTGCATAAAAAGTTTAATTTGCCGGCAAAAAATTCCAATGATTTTCGACTCAGAATGATGGTCTGAATACACTATTTCAGTATTCGTTACGATGTCCCTTACACCGTGTATATATAAAGATAATAAGGTAAAATTCCCGGAGTTTATGTTACTTTTTTATATAAAGAACTTCTATGTTAGGCAATTATAGGTTGACCAAAAAATAAACTAATAATAAAACTCTACACCCCTCTTGTTATCTTTTTGAATCTTAATGCCATTTGAAATTATTTCCTTTAAATTTTTGCCTTCCAACGAAGGGACTAACACAGTTAGTGCCGTCTTTTTACCTATTATTATATACGTAATACAAAAAATATACTGTGTAGAAATAGAAATAATATTTTTAATTCATTTAAAATATTGTCCACAGCTGTAGCATTCGAGATCCCTTTAGAAGAGTTCGATGGTCCTAAGCGACAGATGACGCCACCAGCTCACTTGCAGAGGTTGCTTCAAGCTCCTCAACCTGACCTCAGCCTGCCTGACATTGAGGAAAAGTTGGCTGAAGCTGAGCAGAGGAGGCTATCTGTAAGTTTGCGAGAAAATCTTTTTACTATGAACAAAAGGCCAGTGTTTAATAAACTGTATGCTTTATTTATTTTACAACCTTGGTGACATTTTTAGTGCAAGTTTAACTTGGATCGAAAGGCGATTATACCCTCACAAAATAAAAATAAAAATTACCAAATGTACCTTAGTTCCTTTAATTACTATAGTATATTCATTAGTACATATTATATTAGGTATAATATACTCGTATACACGTAAATATAAATATCAAAATCAAACCGTTCTGCTAACTCATTTTAAAGATCCTAATTTCGACATTCTTGGAAGCGTGTTTCAGAGAAAAAACTGATTGTATAGTTCCTATTATTTTTATTTAAACGGGTGGGTAAACATTAAACGTAATTAACACATTCGTAAACGATGCATTGTTAAGATTTATATCCCAGAAATGTTTTAAGCCTTTTCAAACCTCTTTATACACAGCTTTTTGACCTGTAACCCAACTCTTTCTTCCTCATTTCGCTCCTTAAAATAAAGCGCCATATATAAAATTCGCATCACATTTGTGGAACAAACACACATTTTTGTAAAATCCATTACCGACGATGGTTGCGTAATGATATGCTGTGAATGGAATGCTCTTGACGGTAGCAGTGGCATGAAAAGGCTTTCACAAGTAAGCATATTCTTTTTGTTTTTTTATATACTTACGCCAGTTTATCTGAAAAGGGTAGACAGAGGTATATGTTATACACTTTATCAGTTTCATTGTTGCGACCCATAAAGAAGATAACAAGCCTAGTGTTGTGTGCTTTTCAAGACACTTTTTGCCTCGCACTACCAATCTGTGGAACAAGTTATCGGCTGCGGTATTTCCGAATCAATACGGCCTTCAAACCTTCAAGAAAAAATAAAATAAAAATAGTATTACTCCGATAAGTTTCTATAAAATGAACTGCTACTGAAAAACCAAAAACATAATATTAATTTATACTAAAAACTTTACATATCTTACACAGGGTTATCTGATTTCAAAAAAGGTAGAACCTATACCAGGTATCATGGTAACCAGACTGTTGATAAATATACTTACACATTTCTTATCATATTACAGAAAAAAATATGTATCTACATTCAGACACAGGCCAAACGATCGTGGGTCCGTGGGTCGTATAGATAGTTCAACTCAGTTGTGCGCGCGGCCCTATGTGTGCGTGGGCTTGTAAATATACAACTTTCATTCGTGTGGCAATGACGCGGCAGTCGGACGACGACTGCCACACAAATGAAAGTTGTATATTTACAAGCCTACGCACACATAGGGCCGCGCGCACAACTGAGTTGAACTATCTATAATGGGTCGATAAACAAATGAAACCCACGTCCACTTAACACTACACTAACAGGCCAGTGAACGTGACGAACAGTGAAAGTGAAAACACTTAATAACATATTGCAAGTTCACCAGGTAACCAGGAAACTTTTAATTATGATTTTAATATATTAGGTATACTTAAAATCTACTTTTAAACTTAAGGCGCTCTTGCAGCGCGGTGTGTAGGTGTCCAAACATTACCTCACCCCCCGCTAACGTATCGTACGCAAAGACGCAGCATGTCAAAAAGCTGCGCGAGTCGGCTGCGCGCCATTCAAAGTTACGTCCATATATTGTGCCACAGTGTAGCGTACTCGTAATGCAGTAGTTAGAAAAGAATATCATGTTTGACGTATATAATTCTAATTGACTTTAGCACTTTTAAACTTTTGCTATTCACCTGTGTGTTGGCTTTCTACTAAAAGAGGTATACACGAAATTAAAAAAATATTGGAATTAAATGACCGTTTAAACAGGCGAACTAAGGTTTATTAATTATTAGTTATAGGATATTAGAGAGAGAAAGAAATTTTTTTTTTTTTTGTGTGGAAATCCCCTCGGACCGTCACCCCACCGGGGTTTGCGGCGGGGTGGTGTGTCGGACTCGAACCGACTAAAACCACACGGTGTGCCCTCTTTGCGCTTCCAGTTTAGGAGGGGTCCAGGTAGTTATCGCCTTCTGGACCCCTCCCAGCGCCGGCCCGCTCATGGTGCGGGCTCCGTCTCCAATTTTCCTCTCTTTAGGCGACGTCCGGCACACGCGGACGCCGCCCCCTCGCGGCTGGCCAACTAATGCGGGTGGAGGGGAGAACCCATCGAGTCCACCCGCGGCCACACTCAGGGCGGCATGAGGCGCAGGTAAGCGCGCCTCCGCCGCCCGGTTCGCCGGCGGCGGATCAGGTCCGAGTGGAGGTCGTCCTCCCGGGCCTTCTCCGCCGCCTCCTTCTGCGAGATTACCTCCTCGCAGAAGGTTGCGACCGCGGTAAAACAACTGTCGCTACCGGCCATGGAGCGAATTACGGCCGGTAGCGAGAGATCTGCTCCGATGACTGCAGTGAGGGCCCGGCGCTGCGTCGCCCATGCGGGGCAAACCGCCAGCTTGAGCTGGGCCGAATCCTCACTGCAGTCGCAGTGGTGGCAGGCGGGACTCGATTCCCTCCTAGCGACCGAGTACAGGTACTTTCCGAAGCAACCGTGCCCGGAAAGCACCTGCGTCAGCCGGAAGGAAAGGGTCCCGTGCTGCCACCCTGCCCACTCGGCGATGACCGGCTGGAGAGCCTCCACGGCGGCGAAACCAGCGCGTGGAGTCTCCAGCCGGAACGACCATCTCACCATGGTGGCTCGGCGAGCGGCTTCGCGCCACTCGCGCACGTCTTCGGGCGGAGGGCGAAATCCGCTCTCCGCCCGGAAGTCAGCCACTCGCCAATAAACTTCGGCGAGCACTTCCGCCTCCAAATCCCATGGGGGTGTTCCGGCCAAGGCACGGGCCGCCTCGGTGGACACCGTGCGGTATCCGCGTATGGCTCTGACCACCAATATCCTCTGGGGGCGTCAGAGGCGCGCCCTATTCGGGGCGGTCAGAGCCGCCACCCACACCGGTGCACCATAAAGCGCCATTTGACACAAACCCTATACCAACCCGTCTGGCCAGCGTGGTGTAGTAGGCCAAAACCTCCTTTCTAAGGAGAGGCTTATGTCCAGCAGTGGACTATTAAAGGCTGTTGATGATGATAGGATATTAGGTCATTACTTCTTACATATATAATTTGTTTACTCAAAATCTCATAAACAATAGATGTTTTTGAAAAGAAAACTTCTTTAGCGGCGTAGTACACTTTTTTGGTAATGGGTAATAAATGTTAAACTCGCGTCAGGACACGTGACCTGATCGAAAATTCGTTCTTAAATTGGTTCTATCAATTTCATACATATATAATTATTAATATTTCGCTTTCTATTTCAAAGATAATTTCAAAAAATTAGTGTACCGTATAATATTAGTGTCAGAAACACTCGGAATTTAAGCGTATGTTTTCTTTTCCTGAGGTTAAAAATATGTTTCGGATTGGCATGCCACGCGTGTGCCTTGGGTCAACCAATTCCGGCAGTAAGCAGGTCAAATAAAATTGAACCAACCTTGGTTCCATTTTTTCTTTTCAGAATTCGTCGTCTTTTTCAATATATTGTATGAACACTGGTTCATATTATGATACCCACAAATCAAAAAGACATTTTCAATGGCCTGTGACATGTAACTGACCTTGAATTTGATGAAACCAGTTTTCGTTTTTTTTTGTAGCGGAGCAGCTGAATTTTATTATTTTCTAGGGCTTGCTGCAATTCTTCTTTGGCAGCAACTAATGAGCATTTCACTTCAACCAACATATCATTCCCAATCAAGCCATCAGGTGTAGCTCTAATAAATGGGTATTGCTTATCAATAAAAGTCCACATGCTTAAATTTTCCATTGGTTTTCTTGCTGAATTTGTTGTATGGCTTGCTTTTCATTTTCAATTCCATGAGCTACCGAGGTCTCTTGCGACAAATTCTTTTTGTACAAAATATTTTTTTCCAAAGAAGATGTATCCGTAGAGGGTTTCTTCTTGCAAATATTTTCTAAATTCGAAGCTGTTATTTTTTTTTCTTATTTCAAGCCACTCACTCGAGTCCCTTTGTAGGACGATCGATCTTTCAATATGATCTATGTCTGCTGTAAGATTGATTAATTTGTTTAAATAACTAGCTTTCCTTCGCTCCAAATCACACATTGACATATCTGGTGCCGACCTAGCTTGACCATAGTCGTGCTATAGGTCGTTATTAGCGTTTTGAAATCTACGTATCTTATTTACTGGATGTTCCAAATCCAATTTACGTTTATGGGCCCTTTTTTTTCGATGTACTTTAAAACTCTTCTTGTAGGACTTCTATTTAACATTTTTTTTTGCTCAGCTGAAATGGCGGCATTCCTGATAAAAGATACGACTGCTGCTGCACATCTTCCTTGGTACCCACATCTGAGAGCAACATTAATTCTTTTCCCATCGACAAATTTAGCTATAACATTATTAAATCTTTTGACCGTGTCGGTTTCAACATTTTCAATCAAACTTCTTGATTTCCCAGCCACAGTTGCAACAATGGCATTCAGTATAAATAAAAATGTACTATTCCGTTTTTGCCTAATGTCACCTTTTACTCCATCGTGCCCACAGTTGTAATCATGGCACATTCTATGATCTCCGTAAGCTTATTCAACTGAATATGTTATATCTTTAAGAAGTACCGAGACGGCATCGTTTTTCGGAACATCAGACTGGTGGTGATATTTTTTCTACCGAATAATTAATTTTCTCAGAGCCATTATTTATTGGTTCCTTAAAGTTTTTCTATACAACTAGAAAAAATGTATCTCTTTGGCAAGGTTCCGCTTCTTTTTACAAAAATTTCGTAAAATATGATTGGGAAAATCTATTTTTCAGTCAAATTCTGTGTTTTGTAGGGTTCTGTATTTTTTCAACAGTCAAATTCTGTGTTTGTTTTCACCTTTAAAATTTTAACATATGTGGAAGATTCACCATCTGCTATAAGTCTTTGATATATTACTCCGTACATAGCAACAGATGTTTTAAAACCCTCCGCAATTATATCTGCTTCCATAGAGGTAGATGACCATCAAAGTTTTTGAAGCATTTATGTTCTGGAGGCGTTATGTTATTTTTACTAGCCCGGCTACAAACTAAACAGTATTTATTTTTTACACCCATGTACAAGACCGCACCTGTTTTTCTGCCAATAATAGCAGCAGCGCCTAAGAAAGTTTTCTTGTTCACTGAGAATAGTGTTATTGTTTAGTTTTCACACGACAAAACTAAAAAAAAACAGATATTCCATTTATATAAATACAAAAACTAACGTACTATGATCAATAGAAATTGATTTCTGTAGGGTCTCAACCACGCCTGTGAATATGCTTTGTCTCATCGAAGTGCTGCAAAATAACAATAAATAAACTTATATTACTGTTGAATTCCACATAATTTAAATGTGCCTGACTATAACAAAATTAGAGATTTCTAATAACATTTTCTGATTACCTTCTTTCTATACTACCAATGAATACTGTTTATTTACCGTACTCACATGCATACTGATTTTTTTAGACTGTGGCGCAGTTAAACTCATGTGTTTGTAAAATTTTACCATTTTTGTGTTTTATAAACATTGAAATAATTTACTAATAAAATAGAAGGCATAATTATATTAAAATTAACTTATAAGTATTCTGTTGAAGCTCTGTGAAAACGAATTTTACGTATTTGCGCGGGGGAATTTCACGGAGCAAAATGACGTGCGTCCGACCTCAAACAAGGCTCAGCGAGCTCTGACAGGCGAACTTCGCCGCCGTAAGGAAGCGCAAAAACATATTTTTTGGTTTCTTTTTTTATAAGTACAACTATGTGAAAATGTATCCTTACAAATCCCTAAAAAAAATGAGCTCTATTTTTTGGTATAATTTTTACGTGAATCCATGGTGGAATTTTACAACAATTTCTATTTGAAATCGTGAGTTAGTGCTATGTTTGAGTTTTTTTTTATCGACCCAAATTCCATAAATCATGTTTCCATCTTTACGGATCTCTAGATTATATGTTTAATTTTTTTTAAATATTTATTTTCATGCACAATAAATGCATATTAGGGTATTTATTTCTCTTCAAAAAAGTGCAAAATCGCTGCAACCTCGCCTTAAAGAGTACGTTACATTACGGGCCTGTTAATCTAGTGGTAATGACCACTAGATTAATCAAATTAATTAATTAATTAATTTTAAAATTAAATTAATTAATAAGATTAATTATTCATTACAAATAACTGTTATTCAGGATCCATTGATTACAATGGATCCTGAATAGCAGTCATTTATTCTGTAACCGCGTGTAATTTTAAATAACTAGCTTTTGGCCGCGGCTCCACCCGCGTGTATTATGGTTATCGTGATAAAAAGTAGGCGATGTTACTCGCTGATAATGTAACTTCCCATTGGTAAAAGAAGTTTTAATACGTTCGTTGGCGTTACGTAGAGATGTAGCTTCACTCTGCATTCTCTATCGCATATATCATGGAGAGTGCTCCGAGGAATTGTTCGGACTAATACCAGCCGAAAATTTCCGCCATCGTTCCACACGTCAAAATTTTCATCCTTATTACCTGGATAGTTGGCGCTCCACTACTGAGTTCTTTTCAAGACAATTTTTGCCTTTGTGACTCCTGAGTTGCAGACGTTCATGGGCGGCGATGGTCACTTTCCATCAGGAGACCCGTCTGCTCGTCTGCCTAACATAAAAAATAATAATAATATCGGTTTAGTATTATAGCCGTGAAAGCGTAACAAACAAACAAACAAACTTACTTTCACATTAATAAGATGTGATGTTTTTATTATTATTCAAACAAAATGTACTAATAGGGTGTTTCCAAAGAAAAACGTTTTCAGCAACAAAGAAAAATGCTAAGTATCACTCGTAAGGTTGCATCTGTAAAGTGCAGATGGTGTCATAAATTTTCCTCGTAATATGCGGTTTAAATGGCTATAAAATAAACCATTACTGTCTTTTATAAAGGATACTTGAAGAGATGGAATTCTTTATTGTCCCAATTTGTTTTCAGTTTTAAACGTTTGTTTTAATATTCTACCTTTTTTAATATTCTACTAATATTGTGCTAGCCGGCACTTTATCATTATTATTATAACTTCTTTATTTCCATAATGAATAAATTATAACTAACTAAAAATAAAAAATAAAAACAATTATAAATATATCGTGAATTTCTAAAACGAAGTGAAGTCTAAAGAATTAAAAAAATATTATAATATGCTTCACGTGTGTACAGATGTAACTTACTAATAAAGGAGTAACTTAGTTAAATATTTTTATTGGTCAAACATGCTATAGATAGTTCAACTCAGTTGTGCGCGCGGCCCGATGTGTGCGTGGGCTTGTAAATATACAACTTTCATTCATGTGCTGCTCGGACGACGACTGCCGCGTCACTGCCACACGAATGAAAGTTGTATATTTACAAGCCCACGCACACATAGGGCCGCGCGCACAACTGAGTTGAACTATCTATAATTTGTAATACAATAAAATAAAGCGCAGTTTTTTTTTTAATTTATCGATTTTAAATCTGATTACAGATATTACAAGCGAGGGCTGCTTCTGCTCAGAAAAGAGCACAGAAGATGATAAAACCAATTCGCGAGATGGACAGTCTGGATATAGAACATGTTGGTATAGAATTGTCACTTATTTGACTAAGTTTTTATCACTGTTTTAGTTATATATAAAGCTCACTCGGTATTATTAACGTTAAGAAATAATGTTTAGTCAAATAAATCACTAATTAATCGAGTCATAGGCCAGGAATAGCCATAGGAAATCACTGTAAGTTTATAAAATGGAATACCTTTTATCTGCTTTATCAATTAATTCCATGGATGCCAGTTGTCACGTTAGTATGTGTTTCAAATCAGGTAAATATGTTTACTTTACTTTTAGGCGCTAATTCAACACTTTTCATAATAATCGCTTAGTTTATTGGTGACAGGTAATCGTCATGACCGCTTAGATATGTCTAACTTAAGTTAAAGAAACATTAGACAAAAACTTTATTAACAAATTGTAACTACTACATATATGTAGTAAATAAGTAAAAAATAGATCACAAATATTTGAGAAATCCCTTTGCGAAATCATTTTTGTTGTTGTTTTTTCCTAATTTTTAGGAACTCGGCATTAACTTAAACTTATTTACTTGTTTCAATTATATCTAATATGTATTTCTCCTTTCATTTCGTTTAATGAAAAAGAAAGAGTAGAAAGAAGAAATAAAGAAAAAGAAAGAATAGTCTCTGCTGATTACCTTAGAGAAGTAGTAGATGAACAATAACCGATCTTCCCAAAACAACAAACAAAATTGTACCAGATTGATTTATTTTCTGAAAGAAAACAGCTTAATATTGTAATCCCGTTGTAAAGCGCAGTAAACTATTTAAGCAATTAAAGTGAGCCATGCTCTGAGCTAACTTAATTAGTGCAAAGCGATAAGAACGCTCAACCCGAACTTAAAACCCGTCTCCTTATAATATTTAGTCTTAAATTGTTTTACAAACAACAAAGAAGTTTCGCTTTACTTTGTTTCAGTTTTAGTGCAATTCGTTTAGCGTGCTTGCTCATATTTTTATCTTAAACTAAGTGACCGAGTTTTGTTAATCCGCATTTATCAAAGAGTTTTATAGGTCTGTGCCATCTAGCGAGAATAAGCAGAACTACGTTGTACTTAATGATCCTGTGTCACGCAATGCAAGTGCCTACGTTTAATATTGTATACAGTTTTCCTCTTACACTGTTCGGCCATCGCGATGACCTGTCTTAGTAGGAAAATTCTTCCGTCTTACCATTTTATTTGAGTAATATCATACGCGTTCCTACTATGAATGAAATGCCTTCTGATGACTTCAGAAACTTTAATAAATCCAATCTCAACATCAACGTTACCGAGAAACGCGTTAAATGTTAACAAAAAAATCTCGTGAAATTATTATCTATTACCTGATAGTGATAGGGTTAATTCTTTCTTTTTAAATTGTAGAAACGAGTAATTATAATCATCGGCGGATCAATGATTTGATCGAAGTTAGAGACCATTCTTCCAGTACTATTCTTAGCGTGGACCGGTGATCTGGTTAGAATAACTGCTGTACAAGAACAACTTCATAATTTGTGTAACCTACACAAGTTTGCGGTTTACTTTACTCGTATAACCTAAAAAGTTTGGTATACTATTTAGTGTTCATTACAGTAGGACTTCATTCCGCCGTCCGTTTGCTTTAATACACCGCTATGTTGCACTTACATTTTGTAATGCTTTGTGCTTCCCTAACGAACACATTATCCATAGTACGTGTGTCAGACTGTTTAATATTTGATTTATGTGCCTTCAACCTTTTTTGATGATAAAGGGACCAAACACGCAGGTAAATGACCTGATGGTACTTGACTGATGCGTTTGAGTACCCCTGCCGTTAGGTGGGGGGGTAAGACATGGCTCTCCAACATAAATATAACACAGAGAAGTGTAACAATAAATAAAACCCTGGATAGAAGTGTATATGTCATAGAGAGGTCGTTGCAAACCTATCGGCTCCTTATACCTATTTCATCATCATCAACAGCCTTTAATAGTCCACTGCTGGACATAGGCCTCTCCTTAGAAAGGAAGCTTTGGCCTACTATACCACGCTGGCCCGACGAAGTTTTCCTTCTCTTTGCAGTGTTGTTGTCCTGCGTAGTTTACTCCCTTAGTCGGCTCTTACAACACCCACGGGATGAATAGGGGTGGTGACACTCCGTATTCTTAATCCGTCACCACAGGGACGTTATTATTATTATACCTATTTAAGTGAGATTAATCACTTTGTATCTCTGCCTTGTACCTATTGTAAAATCTTACTTAAGACATTGTAAGTCTCCGTTTTTTTTTATTTCTTAATTTGAAACGAAAGTCAAGATGACGGATAGTCCTCAACAATTTGTGCCTCAGACCTTCGGCGACCCGATCAAATATATATGCAGCATTCTACATTATTTATTGATAAATCGTTTTCTGTATAAACTATTCGGTTATGGAATCCAAATTATGTTGTACATTATTCGAAATGAATGTTTTTTTATTTACAGGAACATTTGGAGACAAAACATGTGATGAACTCTCTAACGATTCCTCCAGAGTCTGAGGCGTGCGAGGATAGAAATATTTGATAAAATTATCTATAATTTAAGAAAACCTTGCAAACACTATTCATTTTTATTTGTTTATATGTCACATATCGCGTTACAGAAAGTTGTAAATTATATTTAATAGACAAGGTGCTGTAGAAAAACACATACCGTATCTAAAATGTAACCACATCAAATTTTAAGAACGTTGTGACCAATGTGTGGTCGAAATATATTAATAAAAAATTGATTTAGCTTGTACTAACTTCGATTTTAAAAGTTTTCTTGTTAAAAATGCTTAAGTGCACATTTTAAACTACATATTATGAACTTTCGTGTCCTCTCTTTTCAGTTATTTTCAAGTTAAATTCCAGATTTAAACAAAATGTCTATATTAGAAATATATTTTTTTTCAAAACTTAGCTTTCCACGTGACTTGTGGAGTCACTTGTACCTTATATGATCCCAAAATATGACCATACATTTATGATCCTTGAATGACACGTTCATGACATTTAAAATAAATAAGCAAAGCATAAATAATAGCAAAAGTTACATGGCATTTAAAAACTTACCAAAGATAAGATAAAAATATTAGAATTGTAATTAATATAAAGGATGTATTAGGTTATGTAACAAATGTTAGCTCTTAAATTAGTCTAAAAATCTAAGGCTTTATTTAATAGATAGGCAATCATTTCATACATTAATGATAAAACGGTGAGTGATAGATTATATTCATTTATGTTATCACTGTTTTCTTATGTTATAAATATTTCAAATGGTTACATAGCAGAAGTTTTTCCGTCCTAAAAGAATTACACTCGCTACATACCATCATATAAGATCTCAATTGACTGCACGGAGGCGTAGTGGTTTTAGCGGTCACCTCGCCGCTTCCTACTGCGCTGAGTGCTGTGGGTCCGGGGATCGGACATTGAACAACACTTTGTGTGATCCACAAATTCTTGATCTGAGTCTGAGTGTCCTTTGTGTCCGTTTCATGTATGTTTGTAAAGTCCCCCGCGACACAGGATTTATTCCTAGTACGTTCTGTTTTAAATAAAAAAATGAAATGGAATGAAAAATAAAGTGTATCCGTTTCGGATACAGTGAGGGAAATGGTTACGGATATAAGCTTTTTATCGGATTGTAATAGAAAAACATAAATACGTAATGATTTAGCGTGTGATGACGGATTAAGAAAACGGAATGTCTCCACCCCTATTCATCCCGCGGTTGTCGTAAGAGCCGACTAAGGAAGCAAACTCTGAAGGATAGCAGCACTGCAACGAGAAGGAAAACTTGACACAAACCTTGTACCAACCCGTCTGGTCAGCGTGGTATAGTAGGCCAAAACCTCCTTTCTAAGGAGAGGCCTATGTCCAGCAGTAGAGTATTAAAGGCTGTTGATGTGATATGGTGTGAACAATGAGAACAAAAAGAATTGTTAAATATTTCCTTTGAAAATTCTGGAATTCCTTCGAATATTACTGCATTGGACATATTTTATACAGACAATTTTTTTTTTCATCTTAAAAGACAACTCCCGCACTAGGAATATATCCTGTGTCGCTGGGGACTTTACAGACATACATGAAACGGACACAAGGACACCCAGACGCAGAACCACAATTTGTGGGTCACACAAAGTGTCGCCTCATGTGAGGATCGAACCCACACAACTCAGTAGTAGGAAGTGGCGCGGCGACCGCTTAAACCACTACGCCATCCGTGCAGTCACAGTCAGAAATGGTTCAGAATCAGAAATGGTTCTTCTTATCTTAGCAACTAATAATTTTGACCAGAGGTATTATAAAACTTTGTCAAATTTAACTTAATGAATAAAATAGTAGTATTATTCAATTTATGATCTACTTAACACCTTTAGTACCCACTTAACCACAAGCTTCGCAGAGGCGTGCGATAAAATATACGCTTCTAGGGACCTTCTTTTCATAACCAATAGTAAAAGCTATTTTAAGAATCAGTAAAAGTGATGTTTTTATGAGACTTTTTATTTTGCTAGCATAATAAAGTAAATGCGAGTACAATGTAGAACGCAAAGTGAACTCTTGGATAAAAGGTGTTGAGTAGATCACGTTTTAATACTTTTAACATTTTATAACCAATATCTAATACAATTATTTCTAAGATACAACCGATTAATAAGTAATTAATACCAGAAAACCTCTGTCAATGGTGATAATTCTGTTGTTAGAAAACTCTCTAAACTAATCTAAAAATCCCAAAAAAAATTGTTTAGTTATGTCAAACAACGTTTCCTATTCTGAAAACGTAATATTTGACAGGACAAAAAATTTTTTTTTAGTGATTTTTAGTTTAGTTTAGAGAGTTTTCGATCAACAGAATCAGCAACAATAACCGTCTCAATTAACTTAAAAAAAATATGGTTGCGGTTTAATAAATTATTTAAAGTATATTTAAAATTTCAACTGAATTTGCATGCCAATATTGTGAGAATTGGCTTAATTTTGTAATTAAAATACAAAAACAAATCACAATCACAAAATGGAGCATTATTTTAAAGGTACTTTAAAATCTGTCGTCGCTTACAACATATATTTTTTTGATGTTTATTTATTTAGAAGAGATACTTAAGCGACTCGTCACTATCACATTCAATAGAAAAGAAGTAACAGTTTTAGGTTCCCCACAGTGAACAACGATGATAACCGTTTTACTTCTGTGGTCTTCTACAACTCGTACTCACTTGTGCATAGTAAGTTTATTGGCCATAGGTAGATAAAAAACAATAATTATATAAATTAAGTAATGTGAGGCTCAAGTGGGATTGGGAGGGGCATATGGCACGCAAGACCGATTCTGGAGCCAGCAGTTACTCGAGTGGCAACCATGGGGTTAAAAACGTCCGCCGCGAAGACTACAGATGCGAGAACGATAGTTGATCGGAACTGAATTGTGACCGAACTTTTAATACGAGACCAATTCTTGTAATAAAAGTTCGGTCTCAATTCAGTTCTGTAGCCTTCTGATACTCATTTTATAAGCTTAATAATATATTTGTGCCTCAACGTTTTTGCCATTTATATGCTTAAATAAGGTTAGGAATAAATAAGTTTTTTTTAAGAGGTTTGTATATATACAACAATTAAACATGTAACATAACATCATCGAGTGAAGTTATTAAAAAAATTAATACCAAACGTTTTTTATTGATTTAGTTTTAATTATTATTCTATAAACTCAGTGTTATGGAATTCAATTTTATTGTATGTTCAAAGAAAGGTTGGAATAGTAAAAAGAAATAAATTTAAAGAAAGTGAAGAATAATTCAAGATATCGACCATGAATATTAAAATTCTTATTTAGATTTGAAACTATTTTATACACCCGAGGTGGTAAAATAGTTTTGTTTCGACTTTTTTTAAGGGTTAGGGTTGCAGGTTTTGGAGAGAATCAGCAGCTCCAATTTGTGCTGAAGGCAAAGTCCTTGACCTGTTTTATTTTTGAAATTAGAATGTTTGTTTTGTTAGTGAGCCATACTGCTGCACCAAAGAGTATTGACGATCTCGAGAGCGCGATCATTTGTCCTGTGTCTCTGTGTAGTTTATCTATAAAATTTATGAATGTACCATGTAAGTATGTTTATCAGTGGTCTGGTTGTCATAGTACAGGTTTAAATTATTAGTGAGGAGGTTCAAATTATTTTTATTAGAGTATCATACAGTAAGGGGTACATATGGAGTGTACATCTTAAAAATAATTTAAAATTGAAGGTTTCTCATGATTTAACAATACGCTTCCCATTTAAATATCTGCTACGTCGTAGTGTGTTTGCTACGCCGTAGTAAGACGTAGCAACAGTAGTAGAAATGTCATAAAATATACAAACAGTTGCCGCTAACTTTAAAAAACTGGTTAATAATAATCTTCTCATCATCATCATCAACAGCCTTTACTAGTCCACTG
Organism: Arctia plantaginis; assembly: GCA_902825455.1. Taxonomy (NCBI): domain Eukaryota; kingdom Metazoa; phylum Arthropoda; class Insecta; order Lepidoptera; family Erebidae; genus Arctia; species Arctia plantaginis. Next base: position 18,267,929 of record CADEBD010000422.1, read on the forward strand.
CTGGACATAGGCCTCTCCTTAGAAAGGAGGTTTTGGCCTACTATACCACGCTGGTCAGACGGGTTGGTATAGGGTTTGTTTCAAGTTTTCCTTCTCTCTGCAGTGCTGTTGTCCTGCGTAGTTTGCTTCCTTAGTCGCCTCTTACGACACCCACGGGATGAATAGGGGTGGTGACACTCTGTATTCTTAATCCGTCACCACACGGAAAAAAAATCTTCTATTCTAGTTTTAATATTCTTGTCTTTTAACTAAGTTAAAAGAAATGTGCTGTAAAAACACAGTTCCTCCTACTGTCTCCCTTTCCCTAAACATACATTACTTTATAGACAATTGTACTACATAAAAAATCTAAATAAAAGCTACATTTCAAATCATAATAATTTTATCCAGTTTTATCTGTTTCCCTTTCAGCTTACATTTAATTTACGGACACGAGTTAGACAGAGACATGAATAATAAATGCACAAACCTTCACGTAACAATCTACCTTCGCATATATATTAACGGAGTTCGGAGTACTACGTACTTACACTTTACGGGTTACGTGGTTCTTTTGCAAAATGATTTCGGGAAATATACTCAAAGTTTATTTATTTTACATTAGAGATAATGCCATTGGTTGAAAATTAAAAAGTAAGTAATAAGTTATTTAAGAGCAGACGACCGGATGGCGTAGTGGTTTGTGTAACGGACTGCTATTCTAAAGGTCGTGGGTTCAAGTCTGGCTCAATTCAAACATTTGTGTGCTTGAACTTTTAATGTTCGATTTGGTCTGGGTGTTTCTGTGTATAATATGTATGTACTTACAAAAAAAGTATATATGTATTTATATCAGTTGTCTAGTACCCATAGTACAAGCTCTGCTTAGTTTGGGACTAGATAGCGTTGTGTGAATGTGGTAGGATATTATTATTATATATTTTTATTTGGGAAACTAATAAGTGAGATTCATATGTAAGTGGTTTTATTATAAGATTGCTAGCTCTAACAGCATACTAGCCATGATAACAGAGAGGTTAGACTTTTTCTTTTTTTGACAACATGGGACTTTACAAACAAACATGAAACGGACACAAAGAACACCCAGACTCAGAACAACAATTTGTGGATCACACAAAGTGCCGTCCCCACAACACTCAGCGTAGTAATGAGCGGCATGGCGACCGCTTAAACCACTACGCCATTGGTCACTGCAGCGCCGTCTCGCATGGAGTGCATAAATGAATATGAATCGTCTTTAGTAACATAGGATAAGTTTTGTATATTACCACCAAACAATGAGTCATGGTTACTCTAATAAAATTGAATGATTATTATTATAGTAAAGTATTGAAATAAAAGTTTTTTGTGACATAGAAATGTGGGGCATACGGCTCACCTGGTGGTAAGTGGCTAACGCCGCTCATGAACACATGCAACTAAAGACTCATAAGTGTTTCTGTTATCTGCCTCGCTTTCAAACCAACTGTGCTGCGCCCGACAGGGTTCATAATTGTTGCCGCTTAAATTGTAATCACCTATGTATTTACATCATTTGACTGCTAGGATGGCGTAGTTTTTTAAGCGGTCGACACGCCGCTTCCTACTACGCTGAGTGCTGTTGTAGGTTCGATTCCCACATGGGATGACACTTTGTGTGATCGACAAATTGTTGTTCTGAGTCTGGGTATTCTTTGTGTCCGTTTCATGTATTTTTGTAAAGTCCTCCGTGACACAGGATATATGCTTAATCCGGGAGAAGTCTTTAAAAAAAATTTGGAAGCAATCAAGTATTGAGCATTGAGCATAGTACAGGCCCTGCCTAGTTTGGGATCAGACGGTCGTTTGTAAGATATTTGAGGTTAATATTCTTATATACAGTTGTCTAATGAGGGTGTCATAATGACATTATAACAAGAACACGAGAGACAATGATAGCTTGGCCTCAACCTGAAGGCTGGATAACGACGCACTTATAATACTATGACGTCATTTTACACGAATAAGCCGCTTCAAGTAGGATCTTCCAGTTCATTAGAAGTCTAACGAGTTCTAATTAATATTTTACTTAACAGGTTATGTTATTGTTGAGTAAATACCTATACTATGATATCCGTTGTCGTTTCACTATAGCCTTCAGTTCTGGTCTTTACCTTTTAATATACTTCTTTCTTTAAAAAAAAAGAAAACTCCCGCACTAGGAATATATCCTTTGTCGCGGGGAACGTTACAAACATTAAATTTATGAAACGGACACAAAAGACCATCCAAACTCAGAAAATCAATTTGTGAATCGCATAAAGTATTTTCCCATGTGAATATCATCCACAATACTCAGCGCAGTAGGAAGCAGCGAGGTGACCATTTAACCACAACGCCATCTGTCCAGTTGAATATACTTAGAATTAAATATGCTCAGAAAATATACTCAGAATTTTCTCAAAGTCCACGGTTTTAGGCAATATGGTTACCTTGGAATGGCAGCAATGCTGGGTCGAATCATCTAAGAGGCACCACCTTTACTAGTTCTTTCGATCTGTTTGTGAATAGTTGTCGAGGACATGGCTAATGGTGGATCACTGTGTCATTCAATTTCTTACAGGTCATTGTAACTTTAAGAGTAAAGCAAACTGTTTTCATTTATATTAGTCGAATCACTATTGTGACAATGCCACACCCTGTGAACAGTCTGCTCTTCATCACATCACATCACATCACATCAACAGCCTTTAATAGTCCACTGCTGGACATAGGCCTCTCCTTAGAAAGGAGGTTTTGGCCTACTATACCACGCTGGCCAGACGGGTTGGTATAGGGTTTGTGTCAAGTTTTCCTTCTTTTTGCAGTGCTGGTAATTGGGGTAGTGACATTCCGTATTCTTAATCTGTCACTACACGCTCTTCATATCCTGTGGGAATGCAGTCTTTGGTACAATGAACGTAATATAATGCTGAATAGCTTACAGGTGACATCTAGGGCAATATACTATGGGGACCTTCTCGCTGGAATAGCTCAATTCTTAAAATAGTGTTTACTCTTAGCGAGATTCAGATTGTGACATTTAGAAAATAACCTTAATGACCCGTTCTTTGGTCCCTGTATTGACGGATTAAGAATACGGAGTGTCACCACCCCTATTCATCCCATGGGTGTCGTAAAAGACCCGACTAAGGGAGAAAACTACGAAGAACAACAGCACTGCAGAGAGAAGGAAAACTTGACACAAACCCTATACCAACCCGTCTGGCCCGCGTTGTCTAGTAGGCCAAAACCTCCTTTTTAAGGAGGGGCCTATGTCCAGCAATGGACTATTAAAGGCTGTTGAAGATGATGACCGGTTTTTTTTTAATAAATGCTATCACATAAAAGGCTTAGGAGACATAAATAAATGAAGTGATGAAAGTTTTTTCTTCCAATGAGTCTGTATTAATACTTAAAAATTTAGTATTTTAAAGTGACAGACTTCTTATAGAAACAATATTCCAATGATTTTTACAATACCTGCACAATTATTTATGAGTTACCCTCACATGAATTTCTGTAACAGCAGCATAACAGGCAAGTCAACATCCTTTATGCAAAATAATCTGTCTTATAATTTAAATTCCCTATTTTTCTAATATTTAATAATCTTATTTTTCGTTTATACTAACTCATGCGTATAACAAATTTAATGAGAATCTTATAAAGACTATGTTATAAATTTACAAATAAACAAAAAATACCATCCTTTGCCTACAGCTATATTTTTTTTTGGCGCTACAGCGCTGGCAAGTAAAAAGAGAGCGTAAAGAAATAAAAATGGATAGAATGAACAAGTCATTTGTGAAAACAAAGGAACGCAACCGGCGCTACCCACTGCACATAATGGACATTTCGTATTACGTGGTGCAGTGCCGACACGATGCAAAACTATAAAATCTGTACCATTTCACTTTTCTCTTTTATTGATTACTACTACTAGTGTTAAATATATCGTTTCAAAGCATTATATTGGACGAAATTTATATTGATTTTTGACATTTATATTTACATTGATATGGATGACAATCTGAAATAAATGAATATTATTATATTGGAGTTTTAGCATAATATGCCTAGTAAAATTTGATAAATACGTTGTAACCAGAAAAAAGGGATGAAACAAATACTGTCACGTGAGGTAGACCGCGTACAAAAGCGGTTATGGAACAAATACAACGATGGCTCGACCGATTTCATTATTTTTGGTATTTGTATTAATTTTAGTCCGAATAAGGCTTTTGCGTGACCGGTTAGAGTATTATAAAGAAATCTGAATAAGTTCAAAATATAACAACAAATACAAAAATACTAATTATGCTTCTGATCTCTGATCTGACTGACACTTCTATAGTAATATATATATATATATATATATATATTACTGTCAAACCAACGAACAACATTTTTTAAATTTAAATATACAGCTTTATTAGGTACTAGCTGACCCTGCAAACGTTGTTTTGCTATTTACATTATTTAAAAAAAAAAAATTTGAATTTCTAAAAATCCTTTCTTAGCTGACCTCTACTCGGTGAAAAGAATATTCCTACCAAATTTCAAGTCTTTAGCTCTAATGGTTCCAGAGATATCGTGATGAGTGACTATATACGTGGAAATCTCTTATATACATTTAGATAATCTTCCATTTTAAATGTACCGTAGGTACCGCTTAGATAATGACACCAACTAAACTATGCTTAAATTTACTGGTAATTTTTCAAGACACCAGCGTTCTTCTCCCCTTCATACATCCTGTATTTTTCATGAACTTCGATTAATACGAATACATAAAGTATGTACATCAATACAGATCGTTGAACAATAGATTTACATGTAAATGAGCCACAATAAAACCGATATAACAATCAATGCTTAGCAATTATCTAATTATCGTTTGCAAACATGTAAGTTTCGCGCCTTTAGAATTACTTACACGCATCAGCACACACCATATTGTTTTCCAACTACGGTTGTGTTCTTATACTTCGTAAATGGTTTAGAATCTGGCATGTAGTACACAGAACTGTTTAAATATGTGTGCCTTGTTTAAGGTGGTCTCTAATAGTAGGGCGTATTTGCACTTTTCATTATTAATTTGTTCTCTGAATTGTTTTTTCCGGTTGCAACATGCTTTGTTTAATTACTGCAGCTATACTAGATATTAATAAATCGGAAAGTATTATATGATACTTATATTTCTAGACTTTGTTACAAGCTAAAGAAAATACCTGAACTACTAATTGTAGTTTGGTGAAACTCAATTTTGGATCTCCCCGTTACAATCGCCATCCGGCAGGCTGAAGAAACACATGATGTTGATGAGGCCTACCTTGATAAATGAACTATGCCAAAATAAAAAAAAAAACAATTCGAACTAGTAGTTTCTGAGCTTAGCGCGTCCATCCAAACAAAGAAATTTACGTCTTTGTGATAGTCCACATCACACATCAACAGCCTATACTAGTCCACTGCTGGACATAGGCCTCTCCTTAGAAAGGAGGTTTTGGCCTACTATACCACGCTGGCCAGACGGGTTGGTATAGGGTTTGTTTCAAGTTTTCCTTCTCTTTGCAGTGCTGTTGTCCTTCTTAGTTTGCTCCCTCAGTCGGCTCTTACGACACCTACGGGATGAATTGGGGTGGTGACAATTTGTATTCTTAATCCGTCACCACGCGGACAAAGTGATAATAGTTTAGATTATTAGTATCAGACACAAATAGCTGATTAATTATCCGGTCTTACCTTAATTATAACTACTGTTATAATTAAGGTACTAAAGTTGATATTATTTGATATGCTTAATTACACACTGTACCTTATAATTAACCATATCAAACAATATGAATCTTGCCAGGATATCATGATTCCTATCTTATATTGAATCTAATAAACAATGAAGCAAATGAACAACAGTTAGCTAGTGCGTAATTCCATGTTTCCTCTAAATTCAACCAACTGTTACTAAAGATTTCAAAACCAAACCTTATCTTTTTTTATGCACTGTAGTCAGTGCATTTAATGCACATGTCGGGAGCAATTAATGTGGTTTTTTTTGGGACATTAAACACACAACGCCATCTGGTTTCAAACTAAGCAGAGCTTGTACTATGAAACCTACATTAACTGATAGATTACTTTTGTTAATACATACATATTATACATAGAGATATTTGCAGATCATAGAAACATTTTGTCCGACCCGGGAATCGAACCCAAGACTTAAGAACAGCTGTTGTACACGCTACCACCGAGGCAGTCGGGCAATTGGTTAGTTTATACCCAAAACTAACTTTGTAAACGTGAAATTGAATGTCTATTATATTTAAATTTTTTATTTTTTATTGTAATATTACATTTTAAATATATAATTAACTAGCTGTACCCTAGTACACTTCACTGTGGCACATTGTGGATGCATACATGAGAAATGAGAAAGAAAACTGACTGGAAAAACAGATAAAAACAATCTTCGAAAAGGTTTGAAACGTCAACAGATTTATAATCTGTCTTCGTGCCAAAAATCATCCAGATCTGATCAGTCATTTTGAATATACCCATCTTCACAATTTTTCACGTTTATAATTTAATGAGAAAGAAAATGAAAGGAGGGCTTGGCTTATGTCCAGCAGTGGACTCATAGGCTGTTGATGTGATGTGATAAAAAGAAAATATCTCACAGCTCCTTTGAAAAGAATCTGGAAAATATTTTGTAACAATTTTTTTGCATTGATTGCAACAACAACTGGTATTACTTTAAGCAACAAATCAGTTGATTTGAGACATGATTAATTGTTCAATTGGTTACACAATGAATAGTTTGAATAGCTGTTTTACGGAACATTGGATCACTTTCAGGTCTCGAGGATAACTTTAATTAATTCCAAGTTCCAAATGGAGCAAGGATATTTGAGGATGTAACGCAACTATTTATTTCAAAGTGCGTGTGGGTCGCATCCGGCTCTGTTTCAGCGGTGGGTGCTGATTTAGGTGCAGGTATAAATTGATTGTCTGCAGGTCAGGTATTAACACATCATCCAGAAAGCTACAACGATGAACACCTACATCATTGTAAGTTATAATTTGATTTTAATATTTTGAGAGATTTTATTCCTGAAATTTAACCATTATTTAAACGATATGTTCAGATAATATCTTGTATGCTCCACATAATTGAAGAACGAAGTTCACATTTCGTCTTCACGATCGATTCGTTCATCGATTCATTCATTCACTTACGGTACAAGGAATCGGACCTAGCATAAGAAAGGATTTTTCATCCAACACCAATTACTGAGAGAGCCAGATGTCTATTGAGTTGGGAGTCTTTTTTTGGGAGTTACCCGTTGCTCATTTTCCCTATCTATTATAAAAAAATGTAGCTTAGTTGACTTCTGTGAACCTTAATAGTATTATCCAATTATTAGACAACTGTTTATCAAAATATATTTAAGAGAATTTCTGTGCCTCTCAGAATCACAAATCTATCGAAAAGGCGTAAAAATGCGTAAAACGCCAATATAATTTTTCAGCCTAGCTTCGCCTTTTTTTTAAACGGTTAACTTTGTTAATGAAATTGAAATCATTTTGTGCCGTTAATTGGATTGCCATCGCCTCACCTTTTATATTTTTATGAGTTTTGTTTTTAATTATTTTTTTCTAAAACAATGAAGTGACAATTTTTATTCTGTATACCATTCGATAACAGACAAGTAATTATCAGAACGACTGGAGTTTGTAAATTGATTGGCGCTCGATCTAAAAGGAGTATTTCTCTTTCGGCACCAATTATTGCAGCACAATCGAATGAACGACACGAAAAGTTCTCAACACAAATGAGTTTCAAGACCGATGCTCTTAAAACCTATTTGTATTTAGAAATAAAAATTTCTTAAGCCGACTTGATATAATATCGAATATAAAATAACAGTTAGTTAATACAGTTAGTTGTTTTGTGTACACCTATGTGTAATGCTGTGCTCGTCTTTAATTTAAATTATAAACACATTTATTTGTATAAATGTTTTACAATAAAATGTCCAGGATATAGGTAAATTAGTTCGAAAGCCTTACGTTAAATAAATAAATAATTTTACATATTTTATAGATGAGTTAAGAGGGATCATAATTGACGAAAAATTAATGAAGAGAAAACTCGATTAAGGTCGATGTAAAAAATCTGATCGAGTTTATTGATCTAGTTTACTGATCTAGTTTTTTAAGTATTAAGCATGATGAAAAGATTGATTTGGTAAATTTTAAAATATCAGATTCATTCTATAAAAGCTAATTTTTTCACAAAGAAATAGAATACAATTATCGATTTCATAAATTATTTACAAATTATAAACACGCGTAGTATATTTAAGCTATTGAGGCGCTTCAAGACACGCTGAAACAATACTATTCAAGGTTTGAAATTAACCTAAAATGGTAATTAAGAACTCTACTCCAGGTTAGCAGACCTGATGGAATGTAGAGGTTTAGAAATTCGGGTTCATTATTTCCAAATTATCGTCATCAGTTTTATTATGAAAGGAATTGACGGGCCTGTTGGTCTAGTGGTTAGTGACCCTGACTGCTAAGCCGGAGGTCGTGGGTTCGATTCCCACCCAGGACAAATATTGTGTGATGAGCACTATCATTTGTTCTGTGTCTGGGTGTAATTTATCTATAATATGTATGTGTTTAAAAATATATAAGTATGTTTATCAGCAGTCTGGTTGTCTGGTCTCTCATTAGTGCGTGATGTCATACAGCCTTTAGACTTCTTCGATAAATGAGCCGAAAAATACCTAATTTTTCAATTCGAACTAGTAGGTCCTGAGATTAGCGCGTTCAACCAAACAAATATTCCGCTTTATCATATTAGTAGGTAACGATAAGTCTTGATAGCCAATCAATCAACTGCCGTGTAATACTATGACTGAACATTTTAAATATCGTCATTTTTGGAATAGTGTTTTAATATGATTCTAAGGTAAACCGTAAATGGCTTCAAAATTTATTGGAACGAAGTTACCCGCTCTTAGCGGATGGGAGCGACACCGAAAAATGTGTAACAAGACTTTTTGTCGAAACTTTTTGCCAAAAGGAACTTCGTGGACTCCTCACGACGTTGTTATATTTAAAATTGCATTGCGTTAAATAAAAAAAATGCTAGACGTAATTTTTCGATTCCCAGCGATGTCATGTGGGTAGCAGTGTCGGTTGATAAACTCCCAATATTCCTCAAATTGGAATTATTATAGGTGAAAAGAGAATGCAATGGAAGGGATTTTTTTTACTTGTACAGATGGATATGGGAGTATCAGCAATTGTTCAAGCAGGTATGGATCAATAATAGGATAGTTTATATAGTATTTTTTTGATAGGGACAACTTTCTAATACCATTTTGAAACAAGAGTAAAATAGTTTTCTTGCGATCAAAAACTTAATTTATCCGTTACATCCGTCCGTTAAATCGGTGTGGTGACAGATTAAGAATACAGAGTGACACCACCCCTATTCATCCCGTGGGTGTCGTAAGAGACGACTAAGGGAGCATACTACGCAGGACAACAGCACTGCAAAAAGAAGGAAAACTTGACACAAACCCTATACCAACCCGTCTGGCCAGTATGGTATAGTAGGCCAAAACCTCCTGTCGAAAAAGAGGCCTATGTCCAGCAGGGGACTGTTAAAGACTGTTGATGATGATGATGATGATGAAAAACTTTGTGTCATTATAATGATTTTGTTTTTTGTTTACAGTTAGCTTGTCTGGTGGTAGTCCTTGGCCTTAGCCAAGGAAACCCGATTGGGGGTTATGGTAAGTTTAATACGGTGATAAGGATGACTTTTATAATAAAATCTCTAGTTTAATAGTAGTTAAAAGACGTATCAGAGTGAACAACAAAGAAATAGATAATAAAAGAATAATAATAATAATTAGGGTTCATTGTCTAGATACTATTGTATCCATTTGAGCAGTCAATATTTGTGTTCTAAAGCCTATTGGCTTTAGAACACAAATATTGACTGCTCACAAATAAATATGGTAATAGATACAAATACACCCATGTAGCTAGTACCTTAACCTATACACACACACACACAAACATACATAATATACACACACATCATCACATCATCAGCCTTCAATAGTCCACTGCTGGACATGGGCCTCTCCTTAGAAAGGAGGTTTTGGCCTACTACACCACGCTGGCCAGACGGGTTGGTATAGGGTTTGTGTCAAGTTTTCCTTCTTTTTGCAGTTCTGGTGGTTCTTAGTCGGCTCTTACGACACCCACGGGATGAATTGGGGTAGTGACATTCCGTATTCTTAATCCGTCACTACATAGAGATACACAGAAGCATACAAATTATTGTATATATATAGGAGTAGTTTATTTAAGTGGATATTATTGAAAACTATTTAAGACTGCTTCAATCAAATTGGTTCAGTAGATTTAATTACTGAATAAAATGCTTTCAGGTTACGGAACCCCCTGGATAGGACATGCTCCTATCTACGTTCCCAACGCTGTCTCCACTGCTAACTTAGTGAAGGCTGCTCCGGTCCCCATCATTCGAACCCAAATAATCCCTGTGGTTTCTGCTCCAGTGCTAAATGCAGGCTACGGTTGGGGTAATCTGGGATGGAAAGGTCTAGGTTGGAGTGGACTAGGCTGGGGTGGCCTTGGAGGGTGGGGTGGTCATGGAGCTTGGGGTGGTCACGGAGGATGGGGTGGTCACGGAGGATGGGGTGGTCACGGAGGATGGGTTGGTTATGAAGGCTGGGGCAAGCATTAAACATCCCTTTTATATAAACGATTATTTAATCTGTTCTAGAAATTATACTTTGCTACTAGCCTCAGCACATCAATAAAGACTTTACTTGATTTTGTTTTTTTTATTTTGTCTTGGGAGATCTATGATTCGGCACACAGGGATGGCATAGTGGTTTGTGTAACGCACTGCTATTCTAAAGGTCGCGGGTTCGATTCCTGCTAAAGTCAAACATTTGGTGCATGAACATTAATGTTTGATTTGTTCTAGGTGTCTAGGTCTATGTATAATATGCATGTATTTACAAATAAAAAGTATATATGTATTTCTATCAGTTGTCTAGTACCCTCAGTACAAGCTCTGCTTAGTCTGGGACTAGATGGCATTGTGTGAATGTGGTAGAATATTATGTTAATATTATTATATATTAATATAATATATAGTATAATATATGTATAGTAAATAGTATATAGTACTCGTATATAGTATATATATATAGTATAATGTATAGTATATAGTATATATTAATATATAGTAGGCCAAAACTTCCGTTCTAAGGGGAGGCTTATGTCCAGCAGTGGACTATTAAAGGCTGTTGATGATTATTAAATTACTAATGCTGGATATACCACGGCCTCATAGAAAACCTCTATTAAGTATTTTCTTTTTACTTTTCTCTGAGTAAGTGAGGTTACTTGAGACCCAATACCTCGCCCCTATGGTATTATATATAATATGCCCCAGTGGTATTTAATTACAATCAAGTGACCTGTCAGGTGGATTTCGCCATATTACAGAAAAAGGAAGGAAAAATAAATTTCCCGACAGAAATGTTGGTATGGCGGAGTTATTTCTGGTAAAAAGATTTACTATGAAAGGAGTAATAAAAGCATATAAATACTGCCCAAATACCAAATTTGTTCTTTATTTTTTTGTCAACATACTAAAATCTTATAATGGAAAAAGTATATAAAAAAACTTAATTTATATTGGTTAAATCCGTCCGTTAAATCCGTGTGGTCACAGATTAAGAATACGGAGTGTCACCACCTCTATTCATCCCGTAGGTGTCGTAAGAGACGACTAAGGGAGAGAACTACGCAGGACAATAGCACTGCAAAGGGAAGGAAAACTTGAAACAAATCCTATACCAACCCGTCTGGCCAGCGTGGTATAGTCGGCCAAAACCTCCTTTCTAAGGAGAGGCCTATGTCTTGCAGTGGACTGTTGGAGGCTGCTGATGATGGTGATAAATCTAAATATATTGTTATTTAAACCTTACGTTGAAACATATTGTTTAATATTTGAAACTTTTATTTTGCCTGTATATATAAGAGAGTATTTACTTATAAAATGGGAAATATCAGTTTGTTTGTTGTAAGTAATGGATGCACCACGAAGCCGTCCATCCAAAATCGAAGTTGAAGTCACTCGGGAAAAAATGGAAATTAAATCTATGAGCCGAGACTGCACCAGGGACTTCCTTTCTAGGGGGTATACCTGGTTCCCCGGCTATTAGTACCCGAGACGGCGTGCGGTTTTAGTTGGTTCGCGTCCGACATGCCACCGATATCCGGTGGTATCCGAGGGGATTTCAAAAAAAAAAAAAATGGAGTGCCGAGACAGACGAACTATCTACATGCAAGTTTGTAAGAACCTCTCAGAACACTACTCAAATTTACAATATATTATATTCGTGTTCTAAGTTATCATTTGTTTTACACAAAGTCGTTGAACTGTAATATTGTAAGATAAACCAGTTTGTAATATCGACATTGTTTGCGGTTTATAGGTAGCATTCTAATGTCTACGTGACGTCATTGTACACTTTAAATTGCTGTTGTTGTTGATAACAACAACAGCAATTTAAAGTGTACATGTTCAATTCAATACATGTTATTGTTTCCAGGTATTGGAATACTTAGATTTAATATTTTATGTATTATTACAATATATTGACTTCATAACCAAAATCCACAGTTTATATATACCACAGACATATTTATACATTTTTTAAGCTATTGCATAGCTTCTATCGCGGGCCTTGAGCGTGGAGACCGAATCCAGAAATTCTGTAACGAAAATAACCTAACACACCCCACGTGAAACTTTTTAGTTTTGCCATCTATCGATGAATAGCAGAACTTTAAATGACTTTTTTGAAATATCACGCTTGTCTCTTTAGTTCAGCAACTCGCCTCTAGGTGGCATTGGTTGTATCGGCGTTACTGCGCATACGTAATCCCCCTCTTCGCCCCGCAATCCAATTAATATTAAAGAAAAAAAAACAAATAAAAAAAAATGCTTCATAAATAAAAAAAAAAAAAATTATAATTGCATAAGTTGATAAAAAATGTTATGCAATAGCTTTACCGCGGCAGTCCCCGAGTGCCACACGTCTTTTTTTTGTATAAAATGTACTTTGCAAAAATATAGTATCCTTTTCTAATATTCTAGAAACATCTATGAGTGGTTTTCATATTTATTCAAAGCTAGCTTATATTAACATGTGTTTTAAAGGTGCCATATCACATCAGTATTAACAGGTATGGTGACAAGTTGGAACAGCTGCTCTATTCTCTAAATAAACTGAGAACACCGCACTCTTATGACTCAAGTCATAATATAAGGTGATAAGGAACTTAACTCCTCCAAGTTGTTGCCACTTGGTGGCTTGCACAAACTTTTATTTGTATTAAATAATGGAAATCCAACTTAAGTTTTAATATATTTATAGGACAGAAACCTACCAACTTTCAAAAGTATTAGAACTTGCGAGTTAACGGTATGATTAAAAAGAAATAGCTATTTATTTTTAAATAGATCTATTGGTAAAAAGCCTGAAATAATATAAATGATAGAAAGGTACTCGTATTTACTAGTTTATTTTATTTATTTCCACTTGAGAAAAATAGGATTTTTTATCCGTGAGTCACGTGATTGCAAATACCAATCAGAAAATGTGTAATATTCGTAAAATTTTCACAGCTTATTAATCAATCAGCTGTGTTGCTTACCTTGTCTTTAGTTGGTCCGAAAATACAAATAATATAATTTGATAAGTCAGTTCAATTTTTGGTTCAACTATTCAAGTTCTTTCTTCATTATGTTCTGGGAAATACAAAAATGAAAAAATTTCTACGTGAGTACAGTGCTAATTTTTCTCGTCGAATGATGACGTGGTCACGTGATCACGTTTTTGTGGCTGATATTTGTAATAAAAATATGTCGATCTCCTCAGGATAACCCACAGTAACCATTTTTATCTTTTACATATTACAAAAAAAATGGGTTTGTTAAAAAGCTATTTTAAAAATGTAGTATTATTCCTTATCCAATTAAATATACTAGATATGCATGTAGTGTGTGATATGCGTTGTGCATTTAATGTAGACTATAATTGCCTTTTACAGTATATCATTAAAATAAATATTTTAGAGATTTAAAATAGGGTGGCAAGGCGGTTGTCGTCGGCACGTTCGACTGTCCCGAGTGGCGTCGGTAAATATTGTACTTAAAGATATCCTTTAGTATAGACTAATCACAATAATAATATAATTAATGCCACACTAAAACCACATTAGTATGAGTCTACGAAGCACCCGTGCGAAGCCCAGGCGGATCGCTAGGATACACATGTTTATTTTATCTATGCAAGAGATCGTAACCCACGATAAAATGGACGCATTGGGAAACTGTTCTAGTTTATATATCCCTCCGACTGCGACTGCATTTGTTATGTTTGGTGTACAATAAAATAATTTTATCCATGATTGGCCTGTTGGTCTAGTGATTAGTGACCCTGACTGCTACGCCAGAGGTTCGATTCCCACCCAGAACAAATAATTGTGTGATAAGCACGGTCATTTGTTCTGTTTCTGGGTGTACTTAATCTATAATATGTATGTATTTAGAAATATATAAGTATGTTTATCAGCAATCTGGTTGCCATAGTACAGGCTCTGCCTAGTTTGGGATCAGACCGCCGTGTGTGAGATGTGTGTGAAATATTAAAAATAATTTTATATTATCTATCTAAAAGTTAATTAGAAATAAATTAATACAGTGCTGAGTTAAAACTATTACTTTTAAAAGGTAAAGAATATACTATTTCAATTATTCCGTTAAAATCAGAGCTGGCATAAAAACCCACAGCGTGCTTGAAAATAGATCTCGCTAGTTGGAGAGCAGTGTCAGATGTACTTAGGACTCACTCGCCAATAGAATTACGGACGTCTGAGTGTCGTTGCAGGATTTGACAATGATTAAATAGGTGTAGAGTGTGTAGGCATGAAAGTTGATTTTTTAGTTAGAAAACATAAGTTAACAAATTGATTAAGTAAAGACAAATAGTTATTTATATTTTGTAAATGTCAAAACTAATATAGCTGTCTTACTATTCAGTGGGGTTTACAATGTTTTTTTTCTTTTTTTTTTTTAAACTGCGCCCGCATTAGTAGTGTATCCTGTGTCACAGCCGGCGGCGCGCGGCGGTAATGTAGGCCATAACCTCCTTGCTAGGGACAGGCCTATGTCCAACAGCGGACTATCAAAGGCTGTTAATATGATTATGTGAAAACGTAAATGGCAGCACAATCAGATTGAAGTAAGTTTTAATCCGACATCGTGAGTTCTTCAGGCTCACCTCGCTAGCCTATGTCCTTCCTAAAAAATCAATCTATCTCCATACCAAATTTCATCTAAATCGATTCAGCGGTTATTGATTTTCCACACAAACTTCTACCTTCTACCCCTTTTCACCCCTTAAAGAATGATTTCTGAAATAAAAACTATACTATGTCCTTTCCCGGGACTTGAACTATCTCTATACCAAATCTCATTTAAACCGGTTCAGCGGTAGTTCAATCGAAGAGGTACCAGACAGGCAAATAAAGTAGACATACAGACACACTTTCGAACTTTTAAAATTAGTATGGATTAAAATATTTTGAATTCAGAACCACAAATTCTTATGTAGTATGAGCAAGACTCGAAACATTTGTCCAAAAAAGCTTTGTAGTTTTCTTAAAATAAAAATACACAACAGCACATACACGGTTACATAAAAAATATAATTACAGTTAAGCTTTACTCTGACACGGCTGCTTTAAAAAATAAATTTTAAAACATCTTGCACAATCTGCATGAGAATATTATCAATTTCTAGAAATTTCTAAGCGCATTTACTTTCAACGAAACAAAGGTATTCAACACAACAACAACAATACAAAATTCAATACACAAACGAAATCTTTAAGAAATACTCAAGCTAGCTTAGTCTTTGAACAGTCCATTACGCCTTCGCGAATAGGATCCGAAGAGGACCTCTCCCAGCGTTAATTGAAGAAGCAATTAAAATACTTCACCCCCGCACGAGTCTCTTGCAACATCGGTAACTAGCTGAGAGATATTTGCCAATCATATTTCCTCATTGAACGCTCATTGAAAATTCAACTATAGATTCTTGACAACAAAGTTCGTGTTGGGTCTCTTTTTTTCATATTTTGCATTCATTAAACGTGCTAATCTTGAAACAAACCCTATACCAACCCGTCTAGCTAGCGTGGTATAGTAGGCCAAAATCTCTTTTCTAAATAGAGAGCTATGACCAGCAGAGGACTATTAAAGGCTGTTGATGATGATGATGATGACGATGAACTAATTACATATGACGGGCCTGTAGTGACCCTGACTGCTAAGCCGGAGGTTGTGGGTTCGATTCCCACCCATAAAAATAAATACATCAATCCATCAAATATAAAACAGGCTCCTATAGCCTGGTATTTGTATAAATTTAATCTGAAATTGCACAAAAGTCTATAGCGTAGTGATTTAAGCGGTCACCTCGCCGCTTCCTACTGCGCCGAGTGTTGTGGGTTCGATCCCCACATGGGAATTTGTGTGATCCACAAACTGTTGTTCTGAGTCTGGGTGTCCTTTGTGTTCGTTTCATGTATGTTTGTAAAGTCCCCCGCCACACAGGATATATTAGGTCTGGTGAGTATGGCGGATGAGGGAGAGCTTCCAACCCCAGCTCTTGCAGCTTGGAGACTGTCTGTTGCGCAGTATGGAATCGCGCGTTGTCGTGAAGGAGCAGTGGGGACGACCGATTGACCAAAGCTGGTTGCAGATGTGACCACCAGACCTTGCACCTACCGACTATTACCTTTTCCAAAATTAAGACAACTTTTTAGTGGGTAAAAAATTCAATTCCCGAGAGGCAGTACAAAATGCCTTTGAAGAGTTTGTTGCCTCCCGTCCAGCTGATTTTTACAAGGCCATCAATAAACTGCCAATGCGTTGGCAAAGATGTGTCGATTGCATGGGTGATTACTTCGAATAACAGAAATAAAGTTTGAAAAAATAAGTACTTTCACTTATTGCATACAAAACGGCAATTTCATAGGTAAAAACCTATTATTCCTAGTGCGGGCGTTATCTTTAAAAAAAAACACAGTTCAAGTCACTGCTGGACATAGGCCTCTCCTTAGAAAGGAGGTTTTGGCCTACTATACCACGCTGGCCAGACAGGTTGGTGTTTGTGTCAAGTTTTCCTTTTTTTTGTAGTGCTGGTGTCCTGCGTTGTTTTACGCCCTTAGTCGGCTCTTACGACACCCACGGGATGAATTGGGGTAGTGACATTCTGTATTCTTAATCCGTCACTACACGGACAGTTATTTATTGTACAACATAATTATTTAGACATTTTAGCTTTCTGCATGAAAAGGTGCACATAATGTTATTCTTCATGTATTAAAAGTAAATTTACTATTTTAAGAACTAAAACAGTACTAATATGATACGTCCTCTGCTATATCTCTGATTGTTGGAGTTGGAGCAGGATTGCATAAAAGTCGGTCCAGTAATTAGCAAGTTAAAACATAACAAAGAAAAACAAACTTAGTTTCTTATAAGATTACTACACTTTGTAAATCAATATTCAGACAACCTTTTAAATTAAAGAGTTAAAAACGGTTCCCAATCGTCTTGATCAAGAGGAGACGATAAGAACCTAATTTAATGCATGGAGGAAGCAATTACTTTCCACAAAGCGCAAAAGAAAGATCAGAGATTTATAATTCTGGCTCTTGCTCTCTTCTTCGCCCGTCAATTCAGTCTCTCTCAAGAACAGAATTCAAAATGAAAAATTTGAGAATTGAACATGAACTAGGCAAATATGGAACATGGTGACCAGATTGCTAATAAACATCCATTATATTATAAACTTAAAAGACAATTTGGTTGTTTGTTACGCTTTCACACCTAAACCACTTAACTGATTTTAAAATGTATTTAACCAATGAAAAGCGACATTGTTAATGAGTACCATCGGTTACTTTTTGCCTAAATAACCAACACAAAAGCGGGCAGAGTCGCTCACAAAATCAACTACTTTAAAATTTCTAAATATATAAATTTCACTCAGACACAGAACAAATGGTCGTGCTTACGAGTATCACACATTTTAATGTGCCTTGTGGAAATCGAATCTATGACGTTCAGCTTAGCAGCCAGGATCAGTAACCACTAGACTAAGAAGCCTGTCTAATATCCAACAGGTCCATTGATGTACCCGTTTTTGAAACAGGGTAAAAAAATCCTTTGAATCTCTTGTCGGCTCCTGGGGAACGGCATCGCGGCGATGCAGGAGTGTGTGGTGTTTATGAAAATATTGGCAGGAGGTAGCAGCATGCCGGGCAGCAATCCTGGAGAGTCACACACAAGAAATAGGTTATTGGAATTCTTCGGGAAGCTACCTAAGCCAAGCTACCTTAAGCGTCTCTGTATTTGTTTTGATTCGATTAATGTTTCTATTTAAATTTAATGCTTAAAATAATTACCCTACCAAAATTGGGCAATATATTTCATATAATCTCAAATGTTATAATTAATTCTCACACGAAACTCAAGGTGCGCACCCGAAACATCGTCTTTGACAAATTACAACAGATTGGCATCGATACGAGGCAGCAGACAGGCTTATTAAATTTAACTTGATTACTGTGTAGTGTAGTGTTGAAAAGACACTTTAGTATAATTACTAAAGTGCCTTGCCTGCCTAATTGAAATAAAGTTCCAACTATGTCAAGATAGTTTTTGACATTGTGGGAACTTTAGTTTAACTAAGTAATTCAGAGTTACGAGAGTGAGAGACATAGAGGTAGAGCAAAACAACGTCTAAAATATTTAATGAGGTTTACAAAAAAATAATTGGATCCTCTTAAATTGGGTCTTTGACTACTAGATAATAGTATGCGTGTGTATGTCGGTTATCAAAATAAAAAGTGGCCTATGTTACTCGCTGATAATGTAGCTTTTCCCTCTTGAAAGAATTTTTAAAATCGGTTTAGCCGTTTAGGCGTGAAAGCGTAACAAATAAACAAACAAATTTACTTTCACATTTATAAGTATGGATTAAATTTATGTATGTATTATGTTTATATGTTATGTATACTTCTGGACTTTTATGTAAATATTTTTGATATTAAATGCAAATTTATCTCTTATTTGCCAGACTACTATGAACTATGTCAAATTTAATGTTTAAGTTCTAGCTACCGCATCATATTCTACGTCACCTGAACGTCGACTGCTGTCACTCCCTTCTATCTCCCCTCATGGCAATAAATCCTTCTTTGTACAAGGCGTGCATAAAGTTTTAAATAGGTAAATAAATAAATAAAAAATCAAATTTTATTGAAATTTTTAACCGCCTGATGACACGATAAAAAGCAAACTATGATTTTTTCTGTACCCTAATTGAATTTATTAAGGGCTTACTTTAGAAATTAATCAATAAACTTTCTTGAAATGGCGGAAATACATCAACAATGATGGCCAATACTTCAGTTAATAAAAAGAAAACATTGGTCATTTCATAACGGCCCTATTTTTAATTAGGATTTTAATAGCAAGATTTTTCCTATTGACGTTGAAAGTTAAATGCTTTTGCGTCTAGATAATTTATTTATTCTAAAAAGCTGTAACAAAGTAAACAATATTTGATTTTCGGAATAATTTGAACAACGAAAACGCTACAATTTCAATCTACCATATTTTTTTCCTATATGATGTAGTCTCGAATTTCAGAAGAAACTATGAGAAGCAGGTGTTTTAAAGTTGAGAGGCTGAGTTCCGTTTTCAAGAGCCCTTAGTGGATTATCTTTTAAACAGTGTGGAAAATAACAGTGGCGAGATATTTAAAGCGTGTAAACAAGATTATGGCGACAAAGGAGCGATTACTTTCGGGATTAAGATTGAATTTTCATTTAAAAAATTATATTGGAATTATACCGAGAAAATCAAAGGGGGGATAAATGAAAAAGTGGAGGGGAGAGAAGGGGAAGTATTTTGAAGGGACCTCAATGCAATTATAAAATTTTTGGTTGGGGGGGGGGGGTGTATGTGGATGTTATTACATTAATAAAAATAAACTGGTCTGCCCCCTTTGTCATGTCAAAGGAACACCCTATCGATAGATGGCAAAACTAAAAAGTATCACCGCTGTGCCAGTCGGAGTGGGAGGTGTTAGGTTATTTTCGTTACTTAATTTCTGGATTCGGTCTCCACGCTCGAGGCCCGCGATAGAAGCTATGCAATAGCTTAATAATTTCCATCACTAGTTCTAATGGGACTTAAATAATGGCAACGTTTGTTTATCTTTGTCTGCTGCTAATTAACATGTGTCCTTAGCAAACTGATAGCATCTGCAATATTTTATGTAGTTATCCATTTCATGAATATAAAAAAAAAGTAAGAGGGCCAAGTACCGACCCATCTGTTGCTTACACAGTTATTGCTATATGCGCATCATTTATTTTAAGAGACAAATTCAACATCAGCCTATTGCCGTCCACTGCTGAGCTGCTGCTGCCTTGCTCAAGGAGCGCCAACCATCCCGGTCAGGGTTACGGAGTACCTCACCCATTCGCTGCCAGCCTCTTCAGCCTCAAGTCATCAGTCCATCGTGCGTTAGGAAGAAAGATAAAAAAATCTTTTATTTTTACACAAACACTTGATTCACACAAAAACATATCGAAAGAGAAAAAACCATGTACCTACACAAAAATACTAAAATAAAAAATAAACCTTATCTACGGTGATACAACACAGAAGGTAACAAATTACTGTTTTAAAAGAAAGTAATGTGTAATAGTAATCTGAGGACCTCCTCAAAGACTATAAGTCTGTCTTGGGGCACAACTCGAGAAAAACAAATAAAATACTTTTATTTTGATTGTTTTAGATCTTAATTTGCTATGTGCTTCATTTATGTGCATATACAGGCATTGCTATGCCTCAAGGAATTGGTGTCACAAGTTTTTCAGCATAACCTTCGGTGACGTAATGGTTTTCCACTATCGAAACCAAATACAGAATGCAACAAGTTATGTAAATCCAAGCTATTTTAATATGTATTTGGTACGTAATGTGGCGTGAGTTAATGTTGTAAAATGCAGTGTGTATCATGCGTGCAGTGTATAGATAGTGTGAATAGTGCGTATCGTTGAACTCAGTGTCATGTTTCCAACAAGCAGCTAGCGGTGTTTACTCCAGATTATGGAGTGTAGAGGCAAGGAGAACCATCTCATATTGGGGGAGTGTCCAGATATATACAGAAAATAGAGGTCGCTGGCGTACGAAAAACTACGATCTGAACATAACTGTTGCTATTTGATTTGATTGATGGTGTAAGTTATTACACGTTTATTTATTGTCTGTAAAACTCAGTGACGACTATTTTCGCAATCTAGTACACAGTGTCTAATTATTACTTAGGCCAATAAAATTTTGGCCTAGGTTACCGCAGGGCGTCTCTGATTGGACGAGTTTTTACGGACACTTTTCATACAGAGAGATGGTTCTCCTTGCCTCTACCCTTCAAACTCCAGATGCACAGGTGTTAATCAAAGGTGAGAGGGAAAGGATTCGTTTACTGATAGTAGCTGTTAGATACTAATCCCACCCACACGCCCACCACTGTAACTCCTGTACACCAGGATCCACAGCAGTGACCCACGAACACACCGAGTTATGAAACTCGGGAAGTCCCAGGAAGAAATTAAACTGTCTTGGAACCCGCAACGAAATTAATCAGAAGAAAATTGGAGGAGTTCTTGAGGAGGAGGAGGAGGAGCTGTTGGATACGCTAAGTTTCGTATCAGTGAAATAAAGTGACGTTTCATTACAATAATAATAGTAATGTAATATTCTACCACATTCACACAACTAGTCCCAAACTAAGCAGAGTTAAAGCTAGAGCATATATACTTTTATTTTTGTAACTACATACATATTAGACATAGAAACACCCAGACCAAATTAAACACTAAATGTTGATGCACACAAATGTTTGACTAGAGTGGGAATCATTCCACATCTTTACATAGTATAATATATATACATATACATAGTAAACACTTACATCTTTTAAACTAAGCAGCGAATTTTCTCCTACTATATAAGTTACTCAAATCGATACCGTTGTGGATTGAACCTTTTATATACACATGTAGTAAGTTAGTAGTAAGGTAAGCACTCAAGTTACGCCGTAAATATCCGTACTTCGTACATTTATAGGCCAAATATCTCTGGAGGCCAATTCCGGGGATGAAAGAAAATCAGCTTTAAAAGAAAACTGCTACAAACATGATGGCGGATACATAGTCAAAGAAATGAGATATCACATAAGCAGTCTTTAATAGTCTAATGCTGGACATACTCGTATGCCTCTCCTTAGAAAGGGGACTTTGGCCTACCAAGCAAGTTTTCCTTCTCTTTGCAGTACTATTGTTCTGCATAGTTTGCTTTATTAATAGGCTCTTACGACACCCACGGGACGGATAGGGGTTGTGGTATTCCTATTTACCACACTACAAGAATACTTAAAAACATCCTACATACGACTATTTTCGTTGTTACTGTTTTTTTAAAATTTGAATATTTTTTCTGTTTATTTATTTTCTATCAATGTTTCCTTAAATATTCGTTCGTCTAGTTTATTTTATGCAACACAGATTTTTAAAAACTTCTTTATTGCTTTGTTTTTTTTTATAATATAGGGTTATACGAGTACATGGATCACCAGGTGAAAAGTAACTACAGTAGCCCATGGACACCTACAACTTAAGAATGACAAGTTTGTTGCTATCCTATAAGTCCTACCCCCTTTTTTTAGGAGGTATACCCTAGAAAGGAAGTCCCTGGTGCCCCGAAAGTCCTACCCCCTGAATCAGAGGGACGGGGGTTTACAAGTGCGTTGACAGCCTCTTGTGGTACGAGTACGATCTTCTCTTTCTTGTGAATTTGGAGGTCGTCTCCGTCCGAAGATAGGCTACAATTTGTTCCACTGGTTTGTTGTACAATATAAACAGTTTCTTAAAATGCGAGTGGAGTGGAGAAGTACCAATATAAGAGTATGTAAAGTCGAAATTTTTATAATCCCGCAAGGTGCGAGATTGACTTCTTTATGGTAAAATGTAACTTTCTGTACTCTGTTTAAATCGTATACTATATATTGACTATACGTTATATGGTTAGACAGACTAAAGGTTGACGTATTTTTCCAATTAAAGGCTAAAAGTACAGCTATCTAGAGCACTTTTATTTGATGGAAATAGTTTGTAAAGTCATTTTTCAAATTGTACTCTTAGATGCAGTATCTAAGAGTACAATTTGAAAAATTAAATTATTACTATACCAGATAATATTGAAAACCTGCTATAAATAGATAGCGTGTGTTATATTATACGGTATTGTACGCGGGTAATGTTCTCAGTTTTGATAATACTCCCCCGCGGTAACATTCTCACGTCTGCCGATCCCACGCGTTTCAATAACGGGCCGATTAAATTTTCATGTTAAATGTAATTTAGATCTGGGGTTGATATCTGTACATACAAACCCACTTCCTATATATTTAGATATATTAAGTACAATGTTCTACATATAGTCCGTGTGGTGACGGATTAAGAATACAAATTGTCACCACCCCAATTCATCCCGTGGGTGTCGTAAGAGCCGACTAAAGGAGCAAACTAAGCAGGACAACAGCACTGCAAAGAGAAGGAAAACTTGAAACAAACCCTATACCAACCCGTCTGGCCAGCGTGGTATAGTAGGCCAAAACCTCCTTTCTAAGGAGAGGCCTATGTCCAGCAGTGGACTAGTATAGGCTGTTGATGATGATGATGATGTTCTACATATAGTTCTTCGAAGAATATACATTAAATTATTCCAATCGAGAAATTTTTATTTTTGCAACAACATATTAGATATTGAGAAACAACTAATTTACTAAATACATCTGCAATTAAAAAAAAACATATTCCATTTAAATTTGGAATCTGTCATTTTTATTTGAATATTCATTGTTTTGAATCGAATTGCTGTAATAGCATCATACAAAATAGGTGCCAAATACAATTTTTAATCTGTCCATTGCAACTGCAATTAAAAAAAAACATATTACATTTAAATTTGGAATTTGTCATTTTATATGAATATTCATTGTTTTGAATCGAATTGCTGTAATAGCATCATACAAAATAGGTGCCAAATACATTTTTTTAATCAGTCCATCCGCTGGGTATTAGTCGAAAGTTTGTGTACGCGCTATTGATAGGTACAATAAAACCGTTTTGTGACAAACAAAGATGGGGGCCGTCAACGTAGTATTCGTACGAAAAAGGTGATCAAAGCAGTGATGGAAATAATTCGAAGGAATCCTTTCCGAAAGCAAAAAATTTTATATCGGAAAATGAATGTAGCACGTAGAATAATGTCGGGTATTTTAAAGGATGACTTAAGACTTGCAGTCTATAAGAGCTGGTCATTATTTAGCTGATAATTTAAAAATGAATCATCTTCATCATCATCAGCCTGTCGCAGTCCACTGCTGGACATAGGCCTCTCCTATTGCACGCCACTTAAATCATTTTTGCGCTTCTTGCATCCAGAAAAAAATATTTGAGAAGACATTAAAGCCGTACGTCCGTCCAGGGTGGCAACGGCCGGCATGATTGGAGCGGTACAACAACATGGTCACTATTCGACTTCAGTGATCGGTAAAAATGAATACGGTGCTAATCCAAAACAACTTCTTAAACGCTACGCAAAGGGAGGTTACAGAAAAAAATAATTACTGACGAGATCTTTTTTACTATTGAGCAATGTCTTAACAAATCAGATGACCGGGTTTATTCTCAAAGCTTTATAGAAGATTCTCAATAAGTTAGCAGAGTAGAACATGGTCACTAATTGACTTCAGTGATCGTTTGGTGTTGTGTTAGCTATCAAGAAGCGACTGAAACATATTTTTGTGAAAAAGGTGTAAACCTCTTAACAACACCATATTCCATAACCAAGATTAGTCCTTTCAGAAAGACTCGGTACCGAGTCATAAAGCTCTATCCACACAAGCATGTTTAAAAACGAACGTATCTGACTTCATCACCGTTAAAGACTGGCCGTCATCTAGTCCGGATCTGTATCCATTAATTTATAATTTATGCTCAGTTTTGGAGAGTATGGCATGCTATAAACGCCATAATTTGGAGTCCTTTAAAACAACCTATAACCTTCTTTCTAAGGAGAGGCCTATGTCCAGCAGTGGACTGCTAAAGGTAGTTGATGATGATGATGATGATGATAACATTGGCAGCGAATAATTTTCCCATAGAGAGAGGGCGTGCTTCTATTGATTACTGGCCCAACGTTTAAAGGACTGTAAAACAATTTTCATCAGTTGAAAAAAATAGTAAGTGCCTTTTCTACTCCTAAATGAGTTAAATTGTAATTGCTATCTTAATCCGTGTGGTGACAGATTAAGAATACGCTGTGTCACCACCCCTTTTTAGGGTTCCGTACCTGAAAAGGTAAAAAAGGAACCCTTATAGAAAACTACACTTTCTTGTCCGTCTGTCCGTCTGCCCGTGTGTCACCACCGATTTTGTCAATATCGGGTTGACCTAGCAAGTTGAAATTTATACCAGATACTGAGGTCTGTGGTCCCTTTTAGGTGTATAAAAATCAAGGTCCTGAGTCAACACGATAAAGAGATTTTGGCAAACTTCGATTTTCGCGAAAACTTGTAAGTACCAAAATTTACCTTAATTTTCAACTTTTTTTATTTTTTAGCGTCTTACAGCACAAATAAAGGAATAATTCCAAAAAATAAAAAAAGTTGAAAATTAAGATAAATATTGGTACTTACAAATTTTACGTAAAATCTGGGTAGGTACGGAACCCTTGGCGCACGAGTTCGACTCGTACCTGACCGGTTTTTATTCCTTTGGTGTCGTAAGAGTCGTCTAAGGGAGTAAACTACGAAGGACAAAAGCACTGCAAAGATAAGGAAAACTTGAAACAAACCCTTTTTTTTTTTTTTTTTTAACGTGTGGAAATCCCCTCGGACCGTCACCCCTCCGGGGTTTGCGGCGGGGTGGTGTGTCGGACTCGGACCGACTAAAACCACACGGTGTGCCACTCTGCGCCTGTAACAGGAGGGATCCGGGAACAGCTGTTGTTAAGACATCCGGACCCCTCCTAGCGCCAGCCCGCTCCTGGTGCGGGCTCCGTCTCGATGTAGATGTTCCTCTCTTTAGGCGACGTCCGGCACACGCGGACGCCGCCCCCTCGCGGCTGGCCAACTAATGCGGGTGGAGGGGAAACCCACCCCGTCCACCCGCGGCCACACTCAGGGCGGCATGAGGCTGTGGTAGGCGGGCCTCCGCCGCCCGGTTCGCCGGCGGCGGATCGGGTCCGAGTGGAGGTCGTCCTCCCGGGCCCTCTCCGCCGCCTCCTTCCGCGAGATTACTACCTCGCAGAAGGTTGCGACCGCGGTAAAACAACTGTCGCTACCGGCCATGGAGCGTACTACGGCCGGTAGCGAGAGATCCACTCCGATGACTGCAGTGAGGGCCCGGCGCTGCGCCGCCCATGCGGGGCAGACCGCCAGCGTGTGCTGGGCCGAGTCCTCACTGCAGTCGCAGTGGTGGCAGGCGCGACTCAGTTCCCTCCTAGCGACCGTGTGCAGGTACTTTCCGAAGCAACCGTGCCCGGAAAGCACCTGCGTCAGTCGGAAGGAAAGGGTCCCGTGCTGCCGCCCTGCCCACTCGGCGATGACCGGCTGGAGAGCCTCCACGGCGGCGAAGCCAGCGCGTGGAGTCTCCAGCCGGAACGACCAACGAGCCATCGTGGCTCGGCGAGCGGCTTCGCGCCACTCGCGCACATCCTCGGGCGGAGGGCGAAATCCGCCTTCCGCCCGGAAGTCAGCCACTCGCCGATAAACTTCGGCGAGCACTTCCGCCTCCAAATCCCACGGGGGAGTTCCGGCCAATGCGCATGCCACCTCCGTCGAAACGGTGCGGTAACCGCGTATGGCTCTGACCGCCATTACCCTCTGAGGGCGCCAGAGGCGTACCCTATTCTGGGCGGTCAGAGCCGCCGCCCACACCGGTGCACCGTACAGCGCCATTGACCGGACAACCCCCGTGTACAGCCGTCTTGTCACGACGCTGGGTCCACCCATATTGGGCAAGAGTCGCCCTAGGGCAGACGCAGCGCCGACCAGCTTTGGAGCAAGCTGTCGGAAGTGCTCGTCGAAGAGCCACCTCCCGTCGAGGATCAGGCCCAGATATTTCATCTGGGCCCGAACCGGTACGAGGACCGAGTTGACCACGATGGAGGCGCCAGGGGGTGGACCACGACGGGGCCCATGAAATAACAGGGCCTCCGTCTTATCTAGGGCCACCCGTAAGCCCAGCGCCTCAATGCGCCCGACCACCAGGGAGACTCCCCCTGTGGCCAGGCGCGCCGCCTCTTGGAAGTTTGCCCCCCGGGCTGTCACGAGGGTATCGTCTGCGTAACAGATTACACCCAGCCCGGGGGGGAAATCGGCGCGAAGGGCCCAGTCGTACCCTATGTTCCACAAGAGGGGTCCAAGAACAGACCCCTGTGGAACACCGCACGACATGGGCCGACTCCTCAAATTACCTTCTCGGTCCTCGTACACGACGGTACGCTCCTCTAAATAGTCTGCCACCAGCCGCCTCAGGTACTTTGGCACCCCATGATAGTGGAGTGCTTCCCTGATGCAGCTGAATGGCAGACTATTGAATGCGTTGGCGATGTCTAATGACACCGCCAACAGCACGCCGCCACAGCTCACGGCCTCTTCGGTCACGGCCCTCAGGCGCAACACGGCGTCGACTGTCGAACGCCCCGCCCGAAAACCAAATTGGGCATCCGACAGATCGGGGCCCACCTCGCAGATGTGCCGGACGATGCGGGCAGAAAGAACCCTCTCAAACAATTTGCCCGCCTCGTCCAGCAGCACGATGGGCCTATAGGCCGCGACCGAATCGGCAGGCCGTCCCGGCTTCCTTAATAGGACCAGCTTCCCGCTCTTCCAGCACTCAGGGAAGCGTCCCGACGCCAAGCTAGCGTCGAACACCTCCCCGAGGCGGTCTGCCATGTGGTTGAGGGCCAGGGCCAGCACTCGGGCCGGTACCCCGTCTGGCCCAGGGGCGGTGTTCTTGGAACGGATCCGTAGAACAGCCGCCCCTACCTCCGAATCCCGGACGGGCGGAACATTGTCCTCCCCGTGCTCCCCGTCGTCTCCGGCCAGGGAGGCCATCGACGGGGGAGTGTGTTCCGCTCGTTGTGGGAAAAGGCCCTCAACCACTTCTCGCAGGAAGCTGGGCTGGAGAGTCTCCGTAAGGGGGGGGCCCGACGCGCGGAGCTTTTGTCGCACCGCGCGGTAAGGGCGACCCCAGGGGTCACGATTAAGACCCTCCAGCATCTCCTGTCTCTTTTCCTCTTTGGCGCGGCTAATGGCCAGCTTCAGAGTTTTCCGCGCCCGTCGGTACTCCTCATGAAGCCGGTCCTCCTCACCGTCTCCACGGTGACGCCGCCGACTGCGTGTGTAGGACCTCCGGGCACGTGTACAGGCCGCACGGAGGTCCGCCAGCTCCTGGGACCACCAGTAGACCTCCTTCCTTGGAGGCCGACGACCTCGAACGCGGGGCATGGCCGCATCGCATACATGCGTAATCGCATCGCGAAAGCGGCCAGCCCCCACGTCGACCTCCTCGGTCGGAGCCTGAGGAGACAGCCACGAGTGAATTATGGCTGCCTCCTCTAGTAGGTCCCGGTTCAGCCTGGCAACAGCCCACCGCGGAAAGCGGGATAAACGCCGCGCCACGTGACCCCTACTGGAGTCCTGGGTCCGGGAGAGCTCAAATCGGATATACAGGTGATCCGAGAGCGTCTCAACCTCTTCCAGGACACACCAGTTCCTTACTCGTGCTGCGAGGGCAGGGGTAGCGAACGAAAGGTCCACTATCGACCCCCCCTGCTGTCGCACGCACGTGTTGGTGGAGCCTCTGTTTAGAAGACAGAGGCCCACCGAGGCCGCCCACTCCTCCACGGCCTCGCCCCTGGCGTCCGTCCTGGGGGAACCCCACGCAATGGACTTTGCGTTGAAGTCCCCCAGCACAAGGACGTGCCCAGACGCTAGTCGCCGTATCGAGGTCTCCAAGCTGGTTAGGAAAACCTCGAAGTCGTTCAAACTCCGGTTGGGGGAGAAATAGACACCATATATGGTGATCCCCCCCCACTCGACGGCAACATATCCAGTGCCCTTGTCTCTTAGCGACAAGGGCGGGGAATGAGCCGTCGTGGAACCGACGACTGCCACGGAGCCGTCCCAGTCACCCATCCAGTTTGGACGGGGAGGGACAGAATAGGGCTCCGCGACTACGGCAACACCTATCGACCACTGTGCCATGGTTTGCAGGAAGAGATCCTGCGCCGCGGCACAGTGGTTCAGGTTCGTCTGGACCAGGAGGTTGGAGACTTGATCCATTACTGGATCGTCTCTACAACCTCCTCCATGGGCGACGACGTCGACGCACGAACTACATCGGAGGCAGCCTGGGTCGACTGGCTAACCCCCGACGTCTGCCGAGAACTGCGGGGAGGCTTGCAGCCTCTCTGCCCCATCTGGTGATTGGCGGGCTTATTGCCCGCCGCACACACTGGGCAGTGAGGGGCGGCAGAGCATTCTGCCGCCTTATGCCCCGGTTGACCGCAGCGGAAACACAGTCCGCCGCAGTCAAAACAACTGTCGCACTTGACGCGCGTGTGTCCCGATGCTAGGCATTTGTAGCATCTCATCGGTCTCGCCGCCAGGACTGTGATCCTGGCGCTCACGAAACCGATGAGCAGCCTGCCGGCGTCGGCCAATACTTTGGCCGACGCTACGGGACAGCTGACCCACACGGCGCCAAGCCCTCCTGGACCGGGGCGGATGGTGCCGACCCTGACGTTGTCCGCGCTGCACCCCGTCTTCTCCCGGATTACAGCGCGGACATCTTCGGCCGTCACTGAGTCGTCCAGGCCCGAGATGCGCAGTTCCGCGCACTTGGTAGGCCTGGCGACCCTGACACCATCTGTGGCTGCAAATATTCCCCGCAGCTTCTCAGCGAAGGAGTCCGCCGTCTTTGCGCCTTCAGCCCCAGGGAACTCGAGAACTCGAGCTCCCGTCTGGGCGAGGCGCATCCTGACCCCCACCGTCCCAAACTCGTTGGCGAGGCTGTCCCGGGCCTTCTTGAAGACGGCCGCATAGGACAGCCCGCCGTCAGCCGCCTCCGGGGACACGGTCACAACTACAGCCGCGGTTTTGGGCGGCTGCAGCTTCCGCGGCCTCTTTGCAGAGGCCGTTGCCACCGGTGGCGAAGGCTGGGCTTGGGCTGCTTTTTGGGCAGCCTTTCTGGCCCGCCTTCGGGACTTCTTGGAGCCCCTCGCCTCCTGCCAACCCTCGTTGGAGGGGGCAGGTGCGGAGGGGCCCGGCAGGGGTGTCGGAGTGGGGAGCGGAGGGAATGCCACTCCGCTCCTCGGCGCCGTTTTAGGCCCCGTCTTGGCCGGCGCCTGGAGATGTGCCTTGGCCGGCGCCTTAGCCGGTGCCTTGGCCGGCGCCTGGGCCGGTGCCTTGGCCCCCCTCCTCGTCGGCTTTTGTGGAGCCGATGGAGTAGGGGCAGACGCCGCCGCCGCGTAAGAGACGCGGCCTCCCACAACGGGGAGCGCGGTCGGAGCGGTGGCCTTAGGCCGCTGTGCCGACGCGAGCGGGGGGCGCATAATCGGCGCAGGAGGCAGTCTCGCCTCCAGGCCAGCCAGGCGTCCGTCCAGCATATTCCCAACTGCGATGAGGATTTCTCGCAGTTGGGAGTCAAATGCCCCTGAGTTGGTGGTAGGGGCAGGCTGGGACGCGGACGGGGCTTCCCGCTCGGGGAGGTTCGCCTGGAAGCGGGCGAACTGAGCGCTCAGCTCGTTCACCCGCTCCGTCAGCTTCTCGTTGGCCACCTGTAGGCGCGATACGTCGCCCACTAGGCCCTCCACGACCTCCGACAAAGCGGAGGAGGAGTCCTTAAGGGCCCTCACAAACGAGCCCTTAAGGTTCACGGATTTGGTGGCCACCTTGTCGATGACGGCCACCGCCGCTTTCGCCCTCTCCTGCACGGACACGGGAGCCTGGGGGGCATTTCCCCCCACCGGCTCCCGAACCTTGAGCAGGAGATCCGCGATCTCCTCCTCCGCTACGGCCTCGCCGTCCACTCGTACGCTCCTGTAGGACTCCGCGTTTGAGAACGCGGAGCCTGACGGGGTCGAGACCGAGGCCGGTTTACGTGCCCTCCCTCGGCGGCTGCTTGCCACCTTTGGTGGCATCATTTCGCCGGACGTGTCGGTTTCCACGTCCCCTGAGCGTCCGCGTTTCCGGCTGTCGCTCCGCTCCGCTTCCATGGCCTCCGCGCCATCCGATGAAGCGGCGGATCCGGAACGCAGCCGATCCGATGCTCTTCGGCTCCCAGAGACCAGCGTCAGACTGACTTCTGGGAGCCCCACCGAGATAGGCGTTCCCGACGCTATCTCACCCTCCGTGGATGAACCATCCACTCCACTGTTCCTCTTCTCTTTTATTTCCGAGTCCGTTTTGCTTGCCTGTTTCTGTTTGTTTATTGGTTGCCGTTTCTTTAGATTTTTGGTGATATGCTCCATAATAAATCCCACGAGTGGGGGAGAACTAAAGGTCCACCCGGGCAGAGATCCCCCATTACCCGGGCAAGCGTAAATTTTTAACCCAACCGAGGGGTCCGCAGGTACCCCGGCTTGGAGTGCGCTCGCGACTGAACTTCCCATCAGCCATGCATCCCCTGGCCACGCACCAGAACACGGGATTCGGGGAATTTTTTAGAGAGGTTATCTTCCTCGCGGTCCGGGCGGTTAAGCCAAGACCCTCGCCCCCGATCAGAGCCGCGAGACTTAACCACAGCGCTCTTCTCGGGATTACGATATGCCGACGGTTGACAGGGAGACTACGTCCCCCTGCCTGCTCGGTGGTAGTGTGAGTACACGCCGAGCCCGTCCTCCTTTCTCCACCGCTGTCAGCGGAGAAACTGTGGCCCCTACAGGGCCCCGCCATCCGGTTTTTTACCAAGGTTTCCTCCTCCATGCTCCGAAGAGCGAAGAGCCAGCAGGGCAACCGGCAGACACGCCCACCCTGCTGGACCAGGCCTTGCCCGAGAGCCGATGAACGGCTACCTCTTCTGCTAGAATATTGGCCGCTGGCGATAATCCTCTCCTCCAAGAGGACAAGGAGGGAACAGTACCATCGCCAGCGTTTCCAGGGTGCACCACGGGGAGGTTTTCTAGCTAGCACCCCCCCCTAAATCAACCCATCTGGCAAGTGAGATCTCATGATCATCATTATCATCAACAGCCTTTAATAGTCCACTACTGGACGTAGGCCTCTCCTTAGAAAAGTCAAATAGTATAGGAGTCCAAAACCTCCTTTCTAAGGAGAGGCCTGTGTCTAGCCGTGGACTATTAAAGGCTGTTGATGATGATGATGACTCTTAGAAATAGAATATTTTCCACACGTATGTATAAAAAAATATATAAATTAAATAGTGTAGAGGACATAATCAATTTAATTAAATATAAGAGACATGGCATAGACATTTCGTAACATGGCCTAGAAAAAATAACAGTCAAATTGATTAACTCTTTCATGGCCGTCGTGGTGTTAATCGGTTAGAGTTGACTATTAGACTGATTTAGACTGAAAATTTGTTTATATATATTTGCATAAAATAAATTGAATAAATAAAATACGCAGCATCGACCCTAGTCATGATATAATCAGAGCTCCAGACGCAGAACGGAAACTTTACTTTGGGATTTTATTTAATTTAATTTTTACCCATGAATCCCTTGGGAAATTTCTTTTCAGGAATCTATAGATCTTGGCTGTCTATATGTATTCCGCTGTTAATCATTTTAAAGTATTTTTATGTGCGTTTCGAAAGCTTAACAAATTTATTACATTTTGCGTATTTTTTTATTTGATTAACCAATAATTAATTAGGCATTTGGTTTAGTAGGAAATCTATTACAGAAAAGTGGTTACAAGTGTAAAGTGGTTTGTATATTATATATATTTATATATTATATTAGTAAACTATATGTATTAGTACTATATATATATATATATTAGTAAACTATTGCAAGGATTGCCTAACAGAGATCTCCAATAGCGATGAGAACGCCTATTATACCTAACTGTAAATTTAAGATCGATGGTATTACTCTTTAATCAAATGGTCCCTTTGTGTACCTAAATGAACAACGCAACCAGGTATATCGACGGACTCCGGCAGTCTTGAATTATATCAATCTAGTTGCTGCAGCTAGACAAGTTTACGATAATTTACTACCGCTTAGAAGCACCTAATAGATGATATTTATATCCTCTCTTAGTAACCCATTAAAGTTAGAGCTACATGTTCGTAATTGCATCATATCTCGTCATCTTAAACACGATTAGTTGTCAATTTAATGTCTGAACTTCAGTTGCATAGACGTGTCCGTATTAGGTGTAGAAGAGGCGCACGAAAATCTAGTGAAAACATATGCAGAGTAGGACTAGACAAGGTGTGTATGTTTTTGACGACTGCCGTGTTGGTTTTTGGGTAGTAATCCTGATAGCCCGGGATCGGGAGTTGGATTCCCAACTAGGATAAATAATTGTGTGATGGGCGCGATCGTTTGCTCTGTGTCTGGATGCAATTGTTTCAATGCTATTTTTGTTATAGAAATATATGAATATTTTAATCATCAAAATCTAGTTGTTACTTTTTTTTATGTCAGAAGGGGCAGAAAGTGAACATCACCGCCCATGAACGTCTGCAACTCATGAGTCAACTCATGACATTTTTATGGAGGATTACGCTCTTACTGCACAAGCTACGTGCACTGTGTGAGGTAGACCAAAAAAATATTTCTTTTCATTTTCCTTTAACTAGACACATATAGTACGAGTATGTTTATCAGAATATTTCGAGAATTCAGAATATTTAGTTTTTTTTTACTAGTTACTATTGTAATTATGTCAACGTCTGAAAACTTATCTCATCTCGAAATAGTTTGCACCATTGTAGGTATCGTAGGATTATAGGATGTAATTTTTTAACACAATCAAGACTGATTGTCGGGAAACCTGTCTAATATAATAACCGATGTTGCCACAATACTGACTGCTCAAAAAATTAATACTTTAAATGTTGCATATATTAGCCGTTAGCTTTTACTGGGTTTAAGTGGTGTAAACAATACAGCGCTATGTTTCAATTTTTTTGTGAACATGTATAACGCATACGACTGGGTATTTAATTTTGTACAGAGGCATTCCACGTGTACCTTCCAATTCAGGTTGCTATCTATATTTATACCAAGAAACTTTATTGTTTCTACTTCGTGAAGTTTTTCGCCATTATAAGATACGTTTATAACCGGGAAGTAACGGGGAAGGAGAATTTCATGATGTATAATTATCTAATTATAAACTTTGTTACCTTTTAATAGTAATATTATACCTTATTACATGATCGTGTTAATTAACATACACGTACATAATTATACATCAGTCGGACTTTTGTAGCATGTAGTATGTAGACTCATGGTAGCATTTCGTCAATCAACCGTCAACCCGTCAACCCACCCTTTGTGTGAATAATTGATTAAGTAGTAACAGCTGGTGAGATAATTACTAAAAATTTCATGTCTTTAATACTCCTAATAGTTACATCGTACTTTTCTTGGGGTTTTACATCGATTCTTATGGGAATAAATATAACATCAAAAGAAAATATCTGAATTTAGGTATCCATACATTTCTGGAGTTCCTAATATAAGCTGATCTCTGATACCTCCTATATTATTCGTAGTATAACAAATCATGTGGTTTAAATCGACACACTGCCCTGAAACCCTAGTGGGTTGATAGCCCGAGAGGGTTTCCACAAAAACAACGATCAAAATCCTTATGGGATCACTTTAAACCCATTCTATCAGGAATACGATGTGGTATTAAGTTAAAATAAACATCAATTACTTTTATCTGCTGCTCGA
The DNA here is from genome assembly GCA_902825455.1 of Arctia plantaginis. Taxonomy (NCBI): domain Eukaryota; kingdom Metazoa; phylum Arthropoda; class Insecta; order Lepidoptera; family Erebidae; genus Arctia; species Arctia plantaginis. The sequence goes on from CADEBD010000422.1 coordinate 18,303,168, forward strand.
GACTGAGGGGCTCGTGGCTAAGCGGTGATAGAGTAGGTTAACACATTGCAAAGATAAACAATTATAGCCAGGTCAGTCTATGGATGGGTGGGTATTTTTAGCACCATACGTTTAAATTGCAATATGATCATCTGTGGCAATCGTTACTTGTAGTTGGATCCCTGAAAACTCCAACAGCCGTCATTCTACTGTACAGAACTTCGATATCGTCGAGTAATTTAGTTGTGGAGGTCCTCCACATGGCAGGATGGCAGCCGCTCCACGTAAAAAATCGAAGTCTAGCCGTATCGCAGTAGACTTAAAGCCGACGTCAACCTAGTTTGGGAAAAAGGCTCTAAAGAAGAAGACACAAGAATGTCTTAAATAAAATTTAAGTGTCTATTCGTAATGTCAAAATAATAGGTTTATTTCATGCTCACACGTTTATTTGCACGATACCAAAAAAACCAGTTTCAGTATTCTTTATATGTCTGTCTATCTGTCTGTCTATTTGTTTCGGGTAATCTTCAAAACAGCTGGACCGATTTTGATAATATATTACTACCACGTAATATAGAGGGAGTAACTATTTAGTATATACTAACACGTAGTCCCTATATATTACCACGTAGTATGTAGTGAGTAGTATATAGGGAGGCTATTTTTTCTCTTAAAAAAACCCCTATTTTTTTTTCGTGCGGAAATACCCTTGGATACCACTTGTCAGTGGATAAAATTTGCAAGGAATCGAACCGGACGCCTCAAGGACTGCAGTCGTACTACACCACTAAGGCAGCGCCTTTCATTTACCACGCGAACGAAGTCGCGGGTACCGGCTAGACAAGAAAAAAAAAATTGTTAAGAAAATATTAAATTATATAACATTATGAAACATCACAAATATTTTTGTAGCCTCGACGGGCCTGTTAGTCTAGTGGTTGGTGACCCTGACTGCTAAGCCGGAGGCCGTGGGTTTGATTCCCACCCAGGACAAATATTGGGTGATGAGCACGGTTATTTGTTCTATGTCTGGGTGTAATTTATCTTTAATATGTCTATATTAACAAAACAAGTACATATGTTTATCAGCAGCCTGGTTAGCATAGTACAGGCTCTGCCTAGTGTGGGATCAGACAGCCGTGTGTGAGATGTGTGTAAGATATATATATATTATGTATATATATATATATATATATATATATATATATATATATATATATATATATATATATATATATATATATATATATATATATATTAGTTGATAGGTGTTGTAAAATTTTTGTGATAATCATCATGTCATAATCACATCACATCAACAGATTTTACTAGTCCACTGCTGGACATAGACCTCTCCTCAGAAAGCAGGTTTTAGCCTTCTATACCACGCTAGCCAGACGGGTTGGTATAGTGTATGAGTAAGTTTTCCTTCTCTTTACAGTGCTGTTGTCCTGCATAGTTTGCTCCCGTAGTCGGTTGTTACTACACCTACGGGATGCGCTAAGAGGGGGCGGATGCCTTACTAACAGTAGTTCTCGGAACCCTCCTATTACAGGCGCAGAGTGGCACACCAATTGGTTTTAGTTGATCCGATTCCGACACGGCCCGAAGGGTTTCGACACGTAAAAAGAAAAAAAAAGATTTGAGGCAAGTTTTCCTTCTCTTTGCAGTGCTGTTGTCCTGCGTAGTTTGCTCCCTCAGGCTCTTACGACACCTACGGGATGAATAGGGGTGGTGCCATTGGGTATTCTTAATCCGTCACTACACGGACAAATATATTTATGTATGTCATTTTAATGCGAGCCGTATTAGCAAATGACCTTTGGAAAAATACTAAAGATTCTGAAATACTATTAGTATATTAAGTTAATTTATAAAAAAAATCTATACTGTTATAAATTGCAATGATTTTCATACGATATATTTCTTGGCTTTCTTAATTTGGCTGCAAATGTAAATGCTGGAAGGACGATATTAACATTCGTCTTTAAAAAAAAAGTGTGTGTGTCACACACGGCAGAAGTGAAACTAAAAAAAAAAACTCCAAAGAACCCTATAAAATTTTTCCCGGCCCGGAAATCGAACCTACTAAGGCAGCGCTTTTCAAATTCCAAAGTACCAGCTAGTATTAAAAAAAGATTAAAATATTCACAGTGTCCAAATATTATATTAAAAATAATGTGTAATGTATTGTATCTCATTCTTTCGCCGACTTAATACATTTATGTGTTTGTTTCTTTATCGTGACGCATTTTCGTTTCATCGAGTTTCAAATCACAATGATTCTAAAGAAGTTTCACTTCAAAAGTGTAATATTATATTTAAATTCTTAAATATAAAAAAAAATTAAGAGAAAATAAAAGAAATAAAATATGGGGACTTTAAATTATAACTCAAAATGTTAGTTTCATATTTATTTTAAATAATAAACGGAACACGAACAAAAATAATGAACACAATATTTTAGTTAAATTTTTATTGTCTTTGGTTATACAAAAACATAGTTTAATTTTAAAATAACTTACAAAAGACCACATTTATTTATTTATTTATTAATAAATACATCGTGAATGACTAAAGTTGTACATTGATAATAATAATAAATCCTAATATTTAAATTTTAAGATTTGACACAGCTTTTTCTATTCCACACACAATCTGACTAAAACTCCACCAAATTCCTGTTAACTGAGCTTGAAGTATTTTGGTCGGGTTTTTAAAACAACTTTCCTTAAAAACAAAATAACACTTAAATTACTAAATTAATGCTTTTAAGACCCGTAAAATACTGCTTTTCATGAGCCAAACAACTTTCAAATGTTATCGTTTTCATGCAATCTATTACATTTTTCTTTACTTAATTTTAAATTAAGAAATTCGAGTGTAAATCTTGCTATGATGCAAGAAATTCATTATTTGCAGTGTGGCCAAACTAAGGTAGGTACACCGTCACAAGGCCCTTACAAGGCGCCACAAGGCATGATCATATACATATGAAAAAGCTCTCTATGTGTCCTAGGGATAATCTTTCTTCCACACATATCATAGAGACTTTCATCTCAGATTGTAAGGAAAAACCTCCTTAGAGATACTGGACCATCCTTTGTTTATGGTTAATAAAAACCAGTCGAAGTTTAACGCAATGTTTTGTTCATAAACACTTAAATACTAAATAAATAATCATTGCAGACAAGATAACGTTTTGTATTATAACATTTCAAAGTTGTGGCTTCTTAACTGTTTATTTAAAAATTATTAATCAATTGCTTATTTTTTTGTAAAATACTTTAAATTAAAAAAAATGATTTCTAGCTCATTAAAAGTTAGCACAAGTACCAAATACCGTTTTACAGGGTTCTCGTTCAATAATTATTAGTACATACTTCATAAAAGAATCGGCTTAGTGGTCGTTTTGTACGAATCTGTTCGTAAAATGCGTAACTCTGAATCCCTAGTTCTTCAAAGAAGTTGATAAAGCCATAAAACCATCATAAATTATACATTAAACCTTTCTCAGGAATTACACTATCTATTGGTGAAAACCGTACAAAAATCCGTTCTGTAGTTTTGAGTTTATCGCGTTTACAGACCGACAGACGCGGCCGGGGGACTTTATTTTATGTAAGGATTTAATTTTATTTAAATTTTAATATTTTAACGAAAATTCTACAATTAAAATTAATAATATATAAATAATATAATATCCAGCGGCGGTAATTTAAAAAAAAAATAAGTTTCAAATACAACAAATAGGTCGTAACTAGCAATTTGTAGAGGTGGAGTTACCAAACGCTTAATTTACAAGTAAATTAACGAAACATGGACACCTTTGCACCGGGAGCGCGGCGGTTACATGATTCGACTTGAATTGTATGTATTCATGAATAATGTAAATTGAATGTCCTATAAACTAACACAATTTGTAAACTAAAATTCTACCCGTGACCTAAAGTGGGGATCATTATTTTTATTACGTTTACCCCTTAGTGTGAAGTATTTCACATCTTTTGTTTATTAAGTATTAAGCTTTGTTTTTTCAGAGTGCAACCAACCAACTGCAAGCTGAATAGTTTAAAATGAACGTGTAAAAAATTCGGAAATGTAATATGACCATGTAACGAAGTCAATAAATATCACCTTTATTTTGATATTCATTTGTTTTTTGAAAAACATGCGAATCACACCTACAAAAGGGTTTTAAAAAAAGGGCCAATTCCCACGATTGTGCGAAATTGCGAACAGATTTTTGCGAAGTTGCGAACAGATTTGTGCGAACGAGCTTTGTGTCAAATATTTCATCAAATATCTATCATACATATTTCTTTCCGTTACTTTTTAAAATTTATAATACTACAAATACACATCAATACTCTTTTAATTAAATAGTTCAGTTCGTTTTACTCCCTTGTCATTATGTTAATGATTCAAATAATGATTATTAAAAATATTTAGTAATAAACACCAGAATTTTCAAAATAAAAATACCTCAAATATTTATAAATGTGTTTTTAATCATTCAGTTTTATATAATTATGCTCTCGCGAATTACTAAATAACATAAACTTTAAATAAATAAGTATTTTAATTTTAAAAATATTTGAGATATCTGTGACTTACATTACAAAAATGATAACGAGTATGTTATGTTATTAGTGACGAGTATGTTATATTATGTTATGTTAATATGTTATAATATATTTTATCATGGCTTTTATTTAAAATATAGTAATCATAAAATAAATATATCTTTTGTATTTATTCACAATGGAGGACAGGTAATACTTTTTTAACTTGTGTGATACCATACTATATATTAAAACTATGAATTTCACTAGCTATGCACTCGTTATTGGCGAAATATCTATATTTTATTTTAACAAATCTTTAAAAAAACATCTACACACATTAATATTTGAGCTGCACACGCTATATATATATATTTATATCGTAATACTGTTTTGGCACATGTTTTTTGGTAATCATATTTGAATACATCTAATTTGACATTAGTATATATATGACAAAGTGCTTTTATTTTAAAATGGGTAAAAATCTTTAGAATATGTTGATCACTACTACCGAAGGCTTATTATCGAGTTGGCATCTTAATTATCTTAATATTAATATTATAATAATATTAATATAATTATATACCTTCGTTATGACTGGGTTGAATTTATTACTATTTTTAATTAATTAATAATTATACTTAGATCATTTGTATGTTTAGATGGAGTAGATATCACTTGATGGCACGTGACTAGCGCTGCCGTTGGACACTTGTAAATCAACAGACACAGGACGCCTTTAGAGGGTCACTGACTTGCCCCCCCCCCCCCCCATGTTGGTAATGGTAGGGTTGGATCCGGTAACTTACTTGGCGAAAAGCAACTAAAGAAATGCTTAACACCGGTTTTTTGTGAGGCCGGTGCATCGCTAATGTCGAGCCTGCAAATTTGGACCGAACCATGGCTCTCCCATGGTCCCAAAACAAACAAGGCTTTATGATGCTGGTGTGTGTAGCGCATAGCGACAACACAACTAACACATACAGCGACCAAACTTAGCTTAGAAGCTAGCAGTTAGACATTATTTTTTGACGCTTTTTTCAGTTTCAATAGTCTATCTATACATATAAATGATCTAAAAAATTATAATATCAAAGCAATATATATGACTAAAAGTGTACAAATTATTAACATCGAGATTTATATACCTTAGTATTTAGTAATCCTTTTTAAAGAAGTCTTAAAGACTTCTATTATAGTCAAATTATATATGCATCATTTCAACTACAAAATTAATTACATTTAGAGCGACAAAATACAATGACGAAATAAATAAAAAAAATGCAGAATCAACATTTGTGCAAATACTCGCTAGATAGGACTTAGACTGAATAGGATTAGGATTTATATTGCTTTGAATAATTACAAATTTGCACAAACATTGGATTACATATTTTACTAAAAAATCGGTTGTCTGTAAAGTCGGTTTACTGACGATAGTTGAACGTGACAACGTCATAAGAAAATATTAATGGAATGGTAGCATTTTTCAAAAGAAAATTTTAATTTTATTTGTTAGACAGATGTCGAACGCTGCCGAACGCGGAGGCCGATTGTGCCTCTTTGTCGCTCGTTCCGCGCTCTCGCTTGCATTTCAAGCCTTAAATGGAACGCCTCAGAGCGAGGTAACGCCGCATGAGTCATGTTTTTTCGTGCGTGCAGCCGGCTCCATCGAATTATAAGACGTTGTCACGTCAAAAAAAGCTTGAAATGTGTTTTACAGTTAGTTTTACGTACATTGCTGCACTAAGTAAGAATGTTAATAGCAGTGAACCTAATGAAAGACAATGTAATATGCCTTGTACTGTCAACTATTACATAACTACAGGGAATAAAGAAAATGTGCAATATTTAAATTACATTTTACTCTTTTTTCACATGTTCCAGCTCCATACCTTTAATATTAATACCTAATATTAAAAAAAAATCTTCGACATCTTACGTAAGTTGTAAATAAAATATCAGAATATTCATATCTCGCATCAATAGTATAAGATTTGATTTAACGAAACATGTAATTAAATGATAACTATTGTAACAAATAAAGAAAGGTAAATACCTAAAAGTTTTACTCGCAAACCAATATGAACTATACATATGCTTTTACCGGTTCCAGTAGTTCGCGAAGCGCTGGAACCCTCATTGAGGCGAACTCTCTTCACATCACACCAATTGGCCGAGTACGGGCCTTCTACATGAGTAACTCACTCAGATAATATGGCCTTATTATATGAGTGAGTCACTCATATAACCTTGACTTTATTATGATTGTGGGTGTAATTGAAAAGAGTATGGCTTTCTTAGAACGCTTTGGACTAGTAAGAGTTTTGTACAACACAACTAAGTGAGCCAGGGGTACTTAACAAAGTTTTTTCAGAAGTGCAGAAAATGTATAGCATAATTTTAATATTGCATCATTTTCATTATTAAAGAGTCTACTAAATCTACTAAATAACCTACAAAAAAAAATCGGTCTAGTAATCTATGTTAGACAAAAAATACGTTTAACTAATTTTACTGTGCGCATTGACAATACGTTTAGGAATTAGAAATATTACACGTGTACTACATAATCATTACAAATACAATCTTCTTTACCCGACTGCGCCTAAAGGAGGAATATGTTTTTCAAGAGCCTTAAGTCTGTAATTACTAAACGGCTGGATGGGTTTGGGTGCTTAAGTTATCGACAGATTTCTCTTAATTGAGAGAGTGACACTGGATATAGTAAACATGTAATAAGTATACATTTTCACTTACACGGTTTTTTGTTAATTTCAATAATTAGCTTGATTAAGAACATGTGTTTCTTGTAACGCCCGTGTGTTTCTAATAAAGCCTATTAACCGTGATATTGTAGACAATGAAACTAAGGAAACTAAAATTTTGTTACTATGACATGTGATGCAGTTATCCTATAACCAAATATTTAACTCGGCGTTAAAACCTCAGCCAATTCAATGGTATGGAAACCAAACATCAAAAAGTTAGTACATGTTAATCTTTTTTTTTGAATGAGTCAATACCGTTCATTTCTGATCCTGATTGAGTTTTAAAGTTCTTGTTACTTTAAGTCTATGGTCTTAAGAGTTTAAATTTATTGACACCGTAATCCTGACCGTGGAAGCCGTGGTAGAGCCATATTACGGCGTATTTAGGTCAATTCGTCCGGAGCGATATCACGGCATTACAGAAAACCGCTGTTATTTAATTTCATCGTTACTTTTCACCGAGTCAGTGAGGTAACGAGATCCATATTTTTTTCCTCATCATCATCATCAACAGCCTTTAATAGTCCACTATTGGACTTGACTAAGACTTTCTCGTACTATACCACGCCGGCCACACGGGTTTGTGTAGGGTTTGAGTCAAGTTTTCCTTCTCTTTTCAGTGCTGTTGTCTTGCGTAGTTTGCTCCTTTAGTCGGCCCTTACTCTCACACTCTGTATTCTTAATACGTGTCCCCACGGACTACTTGCCTGCCAATCAGATAGTAATAGCGGATTAAATAAAGAGCATACTTACTAGATTGTACTTATTTTGCACCTTTTAAAATACTAAATATGTATTTAAATTGTCTATCTGTCTGGCTGTCTAAGTATGTGTCTATGTAGTCCCGTCATCTATCGACCGTTATTCCAATTTTATTTTATTCAGTATGCAGTATGTTTTATTTTTCCATTCTACTCTATCATTCGTCATTTTACGTCCATCCACCTTTTCTTTGGTTTGCCTCTTCTCTTGTACCCTTCAACTCCCATACCTAACACTCTCCTCGCGACATTTTCCTCATCCCGCCGCATGCCATGTTTATACCAAGACAACCTATTACTTCATAACTTTTCATCCAGTGGCGCTAATTTCAGACTCCCTCGTTATTCCTGAACTTGTCAATCTGAGTAACGCATCCATCTTAGCATTCGCATTTTGGCTATAGTCAGGTGTCTCTCATCCGTTCTCCTAATGGGCCAGAATGTGTGTAAATTGTGTATATCGTGCAAAATTATTATTTATGGTTTAGATTCATTCGCTAATTGGACTCCATCTGTTATTTTAAAATATTCGTTTATTTGGTTTTAGCATCGAAATCAACAACAACGAAAATATAACTCGTAAAAGAAATTTTACTTTAGGAATATTTTAGGTTTTAAAAATTGTATTTGTAATAATATACATTCAGAGAGAGAATTACGCATTCTTAAGTAGATGATTGAAATAGATCAACAAAACTTAATTTTGTTTTTAATAATGTGAGAATAGTATTTGGCATTCATCCATAATATGTATGTATTTAATAATATGTGTGCTGTCTGGTTACTGTGATACAGGCCCTGCCTAGTTCGAGATCAATTAGGCAGATGTATGTGTATGTCGGGGCACCAGGGACTTCCTTTCTAGGGTATACCTGGTTCCCCGGCTATTAGTACCCGAGACGGCGTGCGGTTTTAGTCGGTTCGAGTCCGACATGCCACCGACAGGTGGTATCCGAGGGGATTTCCGCAAGGAGAAAAAAATAATAAAAAAGATGTATGTGTGTGTGTTTACAATTTAACACCCGAATATGGAATCTGTTTCTATAGAAGACGAAATCTGTGGTATAATGTATGAGAACAAAACGATCCAAAATTCTTTACGAGCAGGCCATTTAGTAAGGAGAAAATAAAAACATGGTAAAGGAGGTAAAGCGTGTTGATTCTCTCACTAGCTTGACTCACTATACAAATGTGGCAGGATTCCACATACATCAATGTAAAAAGCCGGCCTGGGCGTAAGAGTATATAATAAGGCCTATGTTCTGAAGTAGGTAATAAGTTGAAAAATAAATCAACCCTTTTTAAAGGAACACGTATGAGAAAAAGAGAGTTTGTGACAGAAAAAGAGAAGAGAAAAAGAGACAGGAGAAGACTAAAGGGACCTCAACAGAGAGTAAGTAAAGGTAATGTTTTGTGAACGAATAATTTAATATTGTAATTTACTAATGTTTGCCTTCACGGATGTCGTAGTGGTTTAAGCAGTCGCCACGCCACTTCTTACTGCTCCGAGTGTTGTGGGTTCAAACCCCACATGGGACGACACTTTGTGTGATCCATAAATTGTTGTTCTGATTCTGGGTGTTCTTTGTGTCCGTTTCATATGTATTTGTAAAGTCCCCGGCGACATAGGATATATTCCTAAATAATAAATTTTAAAAATGTCAAATTATTTGCTCTAAGCTTTTTAGTATGAGCGATTTATAATATTAAAACAGGTCTATAATTTAATGTGCATCCATATAAAATAAATATTTATGAACAAGCACTGTAATTATTCAAGAGTTCAAGAGGTCGTGGGTTCAAACCCTGACCAGTACACTATCGACGTGAACCCACTCCTAACACAAGCAATTTAGCTTAGCTGGAGGGGTTAAAGGGAATACTAGTAATTTCGGTTGCTAGTAGACCTTTATAAAAAAAAGAAAGAAAGAAAAAAAAACGAAATTTCTCTTTAAATTTAACATATGGAGTAAATCAAAACAAATCGCACTGCACAACTCCGTGTGTCTGTTCACTTGTATCTGAGCAAAAGTTTGAGCTTGTCTATATTTGAGTTTGTGTTTGTCTTCTTTGAATTGCGTGTGTTACATATTTATATTTGTAATAATGCAATTTTCCGATTGAAATGCGTAATTCTCCGTATATTTTATGTATAAAATTGGTAGTATTCAAATCTAGGATCTTAATATAAATTTCATGTTAATTTATTATTAGAACTTCTACACATACACCGTTTTATAATAAATAGGTTAATAGAACCTCAGCCACAACAAAAGGAACGATGTACAACATTTATAGGTTTATGTATGTATATGTTACACATACCTTACAATACTTAAACACACACATTAATTAATTGTATAATACATAAATATTCATATTTATAATTGTAATGTCGATATAAATGTCATAGACTTAACATATTGAATTAAATGCTTTATGTACAATAATAATTTAAAATATTTTAAAATGCATATACATATTTAGAATTTTAATGAATATATTCAATTTTATCTAGTTCACACATAGTTATGTATAAGAAAATGTTGTTCGGGTAATGTTAGCATGTCATTTAGAATTAAAATTTAGATGATCACTTTAGCTCACTATCCATTAATTAAAACGTTATCACAATAGTGATAGTAATTACTTAAGACATTAAAAGGAATAATAGATTCCGTAATATCTATTAAATTATTTTAGAAGAGTGAGTTAAAATGACACAACTATGCACACATACGAATCGTTGTACGAATATCAATAGGTACCTATCAACTGCAATGTGAACATCGCATTGATGCGTGTGGTTAAGAAAATTTATTTCTTTTATAAATAATGTGGATGTCTTAAAATATACGAACATTAAATGTCATTGAAATAAGAGACTCAGTATTGCTTAGTATTTATATAATTATAAAACTTACATTATTGAAACTAGGACATGACAAAATATATTTAATAGATCAAAAGAATTCGGAGGAGATATCTAAGCGTTCCGCTCAGTAAAATTCCTATAATTAAATTTAAAGATGTTTTTTTTTGACAAAAAAATAGATGTTTTCAAAATACCAAACACAAAGCAAGTTTCTTAAGCTGACAAAAATTTCAACAGTCTAGAGTATTTTTAACGCAAAATACAATTAAAAATAAATTGCTTACCAAATTCATCGACATTAATCCTAAGAGCTTAACTTTGTCCACAACATTGTTTAGAAATCTGACTAGAATACACATCCACCAATAGCCACGTAACACAAGATATACTTCGAAACGCTGAACTGCATTCACCAATTATGCTGCTTTCTAAAAACTTTTGAACGAATAAACAAAACTTTTTGAAATTAGAATACGGCATTGAAAACATGAGCTATTCCTGCCGCCATTTTGAAAACATTTTAAGAAGTTTTGACATTTGAAAAAGGAACCTGTATTTAGTTCTCATAATTTCTTTTTCTAATTATGTAGCATCCCACGACTAGACAGTTTCACCTCTACTACAGTTATTTATTATTATATTTTGTTGGAACTCATTTTTGTTTTAAAGATAAATTATCTTCTTCTTATAACAGGAGAAGATAACAATATTCTTTGTGTTATGCATTTCATGACTTTGCTATGTGTTTTTTTTTTTAATAACACTTTATTTTAATAAATAAATACCCCAATGAGTACCTTAATAAATGATATTAAAACTTATTAAGAAGTACGCAATTTTAAGATAACACATTACACAAAGAGCATCCGATTACACAAAATGATAATAAATCGTTTCTAAAACCAAATATATTCCGTAAATAACTACAAATAATTCTTCTATATGGACGGGACGATCAACTCACTAATCAAAACGAAATTTCACAACAAATCGTATATCCCAGAACAAAAGAAACATGTTTCCATACCTAACATGAGTTTTACATATTTTATTATGGGTCTGGTATTAATTTTACAGGAATATTTTTAATTCCATATTATCTGTGTTAATGCTGGTGAGACACCTGTTTTCTTATTCTCTCTTACTATATTTACTCTCTCCTACATAATTACCTGCTAACCTATACTTATCATCTTAATTTTTGACCAGCAAAAACACAAATAAAGTCGAAAAGAATCAGGTACCAAAATTGGGCAATCGACATCTTGGTACCAAGTAAAACGTTAAATTAAATTTACAAAGCTCATTACGGTTTAGTTGTAAACGCCTCTTGTCATTGCTTCTCTATTTCTGTTATGCCATTTGCAAGTCAAAATTCTAACGTACGTTCTTCTAAACGTAGCGTTGCAAAGAGCGTAACACATGGGATTAATAGTTGAATTAACGTAACAAAGCGCATAAAAAAATGACCACAATTCATCTGGGATACACTTAGTGCACGAAGTAAGTGGCTTCAGTAGTACCAGGATGTTATAAGGCGTCCATGTGATAATAAAAGATAGAAGAATAGCAGACAATGTTTTCGCAGCTTTCGTCTCTTGTTTCTTCTCTTGCGTTTTCTTCTTCTTTGCCGGTTTTGTCAACCCTTTCCCCACTAATTGCTTTGGAATTATCTTCGCGTTTAGAGGAATTCTCACGTCTTGTATGTGTGAAGTTCTTCTGGTCAACGCTTGATGTCCTGCTGGATGAAGATTCAGTTCTGAATCTCCCCTTGCTGGTCGGAAATGAGGTCTAACGGTATTAGAAGGCGGTGATTCTTCTGTGATCATTTTGATAGTTGGTCTTTCAGTGTCACCATCTGGCAGTCGAATAAGAATGGTGTATACTGAATCTGCTGAGGCGGATTTGGGTGCTGGAGAAGCAGTGGCATTGATTCTAGTATTAGGAGGTAAAGAACGACTGTCCCGAGCTGCTGGTATATTTGAGGTCAGATCGTAGTTACGACGGAGGGGAGAAGTTCCTCCATCACCGCCAGAGCCACTGGAACCTCCACGAGTTGCATATGGATCCCTGATGACATTCAGTGACGTGCATCTGTTAAAAATAGTCATATTAAAGCATAAATGTTACACCTTATATATAATGTAAAAAAAAATAGTTTTAAAAACTAAAAAACACGCTTTTTATAGAAAACCAAACTAAAAAATAGAATGATTTTTGTTTTTTTTAATAATTTTTTTTATATATTTTTTTAATTTTGTTATTGTCAGCGGTCCTCGATATATCTACAAAGTTTGAACGACTTCTGACAAAATCAAAGTCAGTCAAAATCACGCCGAAAGGAGTCGGTTACAAACAAACATACAAGTGTAGTTAATATAAAACGTGTAAAGACAGTGTGTTTAAAGTTTTTAAAGCTCAAGTCTTGTTGATTCTTGAGAACAGAAGTATGCTCTTGACCATGTGTTTGTTTTATGATATTATAAATGAACATTTTTATAGTACCAAATTGGTCTCGCAGATAGAATTAAACACCCCGTTACGTCACACCTGACATATACCCATGTTTCATGCAACTAACTATGCAAAACACTGTGTATTTATGCGTATGTGTATTTAACCGTGTACTTATAATAATTTTCTGAATGTGATAGATATGTTCTCGTGTCAAAAGAATTGTTTAAATTTAAAAATGTATAACGTTTTGAGTGGACAGTGTAAATGATTCACTGAAATTTGTGCTATGTTAAAGACTTGTTTGAGTGTGAACCTTGTAACTTTCATGTTCTCGTTCGCAAGCTGTATACTCAGTTTTTAGCTATCCAGAAAAACGTGTTATCAGCCATATTATATGTGTATGTTATTTGATTACAAAATAATAAAATCACCGTTGGTTTTCAATTAAAAAAAAAACTATAAACTACAACACTAGTATACTAAGTTAGTGGTATGAACCAAAGTACCACTTTATAACAATTTTAAATCAATTTTATTTGAGTTTTATATTCACCTATAATTTAATTTTTATTTTAACGTTTACTTAAAATTTTAAAGTTGATAAAAGCTCTCATGCTAAAGGTAACATATACTACTTCCCAGCATCTACCGTTGGGTGGCGGTCGATATGAATGGCCTTCTCCTAAATCCTCCTGGCCATATTTACTATTTACTATACTATTTACTTAAAAAAAATTTGTTACTCACCTAGAAACGGAACTTTGCAACGGCGTTTCTACAGATACAGGCGTTGCGTATCCTGGGTCTGATTGCTCCTCTTCAGGTTCGGTGTCCTCAATATCTTCACGGCCCGAATGCCACCACGCGACGCACCATCCTACTACTGCACTCCAACCGCGTTTTGGTGGCCGGGCGTTCAAACTCTTCGGAAAGAAAAAATATAATTTATACACTTTGAAAGAAACAGAGCATCGTGTTAGGATCACTGTGTTAAGGAACCTAGAGTCTACAGAAAATTACTTTTATATTGCTCCACTTGTAATTATTACATTCTAACCGAGCCCTTGCATTGGGTCTATTGCTTGTGACAAATCAACTAACCAAAAAGTGGTACGGTCGGTTCTAGTCAGCAGACTAATTCTTTGATAGTCTCAAAAAATGCTCGTAAAAGTCATCATGCTGACAGAAAAATGTTACAGATTCTGCTTATAATTAAATGAAAAAAATAACAAAGAAGAAAAGTTAAATTAATCTCGTCTAGTAGGTGTGTAGTGACCATGATTGCTAAACTTGACGTGGTGACTTCGAATTCCAACCACGCCAAACATTTGTGTAATAAGCACCTTCAATTGTTATGTGTCTAGGTGTTTTTTATCAGCGTTTAGCACAAGCTATTTCGCAGTGGAAATTTCATGTGGGATAACATGACTTTTAGATAATTTTCCATTTTTTATGTTTTACTTCACTTTCTTTTTTATTACATCTTTTTTCTATATCTTGTTTTCTCTTTGCCTTTTTACGTTTTAGTAATTAAAACTTACATACTGGCACACATCAAAACAATGTTGTGATAATTTAATGATGCCATTGTATTATCTGTGTATTAAAAAAGAGTGGTTTGTCTGCCCTTTCTTCTCATTAGGCTCAACCCCTTGGAAATGGGCGGTTGCAGATCTTCACAGGCATTCAAGAGATTTTCGATGCGTATATATTTAGTTTGCTAAATATTTGACAAAACAGAGATTGTTGCTATTGTGTGTATTGATCTATGACTTTATAGTCTACACAAGAGACGATTTCAAATAATTTTATTTTTTTATGAAAAAAAGGATAGTTTGAGTTTGATCTATGCTGATTAGTATGTATATATAAACTCCAGAACTGTACTTAAACAGCAGTCTAGTTACCTTATATTACACAATTTCAAAAATTAAACGAGATTAACAATTTTCGCTATTACTTGTAATAATATGCAGTTTAGGAAGTTGAACAAAGCCATTAAGGATTGTTATACAGTTTCTGGACAAAGTTTGTTAGATCAATACTGAAATTCTGTGAATATTAATCACCCTTTGTTTCAGTGTATTATTCTATATTTTATCACATTTAAAATTTAACTTTGAACACAATTTATTTTAATGACTTAACATGGCTACTAGGATTCTTTTATCCTTTTTTTACTCTACTATGAGGATTGATTCTCTGTAACGCCTTAACAAATTTAAACACAATTTTTTTCATGTTACTCTGTAATACAATACATTTAAACAAACATATCAAAATTTCAAACAGTAAACCGCTATTTCAACACCATAATTTACATCCTATTTTAGTTTAAATGTAAATAACAAATAGAAAAATCCTTTGACAAACAGAAACAAGATTATCATACTTAAAGAGTTTTATTCGTTTTATACAGAACCGATTTCAGCTTTGCGGCTTGGAGTTAAGGTAATTTTTGCATTTCTCCGCCATGTTCAGGTCCAAATTCGAAAGAACAAATATCATTTTTCTTTCGTTTCTGGTAAAACAGAGTTCGGCTACGAAAGTTAACAAGCGAATGTACAGATATACCCTTTATTTTGTTGAGTAAAACAAAGTAAAGAAAATATTTCTAAAACTCTTTTCCTTTTTAAGTCCTAAAAGGTATGCAAGTATTATTACTTAAGAGAATTTATTTCCACGGCATAAAAGGTTTTATTAAGAAAAATAAAGGGTTTGTTGTCCTTTCTTTTAGTTAGAAGTTCTTCAGGTACTGTTACGCAAAGTTCAACTAATAGCTAAGTTTGACACGGCGTTTCAAATCATCTATCACTCATGATAAGCATACAAGTGACAAGACAAGCGTGTTGGCTTCTTAAATCCCATAGTTGCGTGACAGATTGTCACTTCTGGAACAAAGAGGTGTCGTACTTAATTTCAAACTTTCACGTTCCATTAAATATGTGTGGCGTGGTGATATACATCAGAATAAGGACTCGTATGTTTACATTCAGAATGTAATCGCTGTTAGTGTAGTATGCGACGGTATATGGCAAGAAAAAATATCCAAAATGTGCAGGTAGGTGAAGAACCTTTAAACTTACGCATGAGACGAGCGCGTGCACTACTGAGCCAGTCGGCCTGTGACCAAGACCAGGGCAATTTGGTAGAAACGTCAAGCAATTTGAAGGTCTGTAGTACCTGATAGGTGACCGTGTCAATTCCCGTGTATGTATTAATATAAAGAGCTGTCGATTTACAACTTCCAATCATTAACTGCTTCATGACTTTTAGACTTTTAAGTGCGCAATGGGACTTGGTCAGCGCTTGGGCAGCGCTATGACATAGCATGTCTCCCTCGTCGACTAAAGAATTTTTCACATCAGAAGTAATCAGAAAGGGTACGTACGCGTACAGGGCACAAATTGAAATATTGGATAAAATAACAATATTTTAGGATATCTAAGACATAACGCCATCTAGTTTCAAACAAAGCAAAGCTTGTACTATGAAAGATAGATTGACTGATTGAGTACTTATATACTTTTTTTGTAAATACATATATACTACACATAGAAAACACCTAAATTCCGAAACAAATATTTGCAGATCATACAAATATTTGGTCCGACTCGGGAATCGAACCCAGCAACACAGCAGTCACATATGCTACTGATGCACCACCGAGGCAATCACACTTATCACTTCAAACTTTTGACATGAAGCAATTTATATTGAAACGTGGAGCGCCCGGAGCACGCACAAATTGCAAACGAGCACAGCCATACCTCAGCTTCGACAGCTCGCAACTGGAAGATCTTTAAGGTTCGAATTGAAACGCAGAATTTGAAAAATATTCAGAACATGCTTATCAACACCCTTTCATAGTTGACTGCTGGACGTAGACCTCTCCTGAGAAAGGTCTTGACCTACCACACACGCTGACCATTCCTATACTAAAACATGTTTAAACATCGTAAAATTCTTGAGAACTTCTAAAAAGTGAATAAAATATTAACTATTTTAAAAAAGAGTGTTGCAAATCCTAGTCCAGCGGCCATTCTTCTTTTGTAAATAGCGATTGCCAAATCCCAAAATATCTTTTTAAAAGTTAACAAATGTTTATTTATATTAAAAGAAAGAAGTCGACACAGATTTTTATGCCCGACCGACAAATAGTCGTTCAAAAACCACTGAGTGCTCAGTCATACGCGCGTAATACGGTAGGTGTGAGTGGCGGCAAAGAATATGCTCAAGGATACTCAAGCTGAGCTGACGCTTATGGTGTCGGCGCTTATGGTATCTACTTTTGTACTCGATATTCTGCTATTATTGAAATTTTGACAGGATAACATCGGTTGCGCCAGATAGTGCCTAAAAAGAATCATGTTGTCAAAAGGTTAATAGAATATTTTTTTTCGCTAAAATATGTTTCAATATACTTCTTTAAACAGAACTTTTCAGTTCCTAAGATAAGGAAAAACTAGCTGAATTTCTTCAAATTGAAGTAAATACATTATATTTTTTGTGTCTGTAATATATCCTAACTAATGTTCTTAATTCGATTGTGAATTTGTTTCTTACAAAAATCATCATGAAAATTTGGTTCCAATACATGTTGCCACGGAAACTGAAAACAACGAAGGCAGCCATTGCTCTGAACACAATAAAGAGTATTGTTCCCGAGAGATATTTAAATTGATTTCTCATCATCGTCATCAGTCTGTCATCGTACTCCTCTAAACGTAGACCTGTCCTCATGAAAGCCATCCATCGTTGGCTTTCCTTATTTTTATTTATAGATATCGTCGTTCCACGTGGTTACAGGGTGTCCTATACCATGTTTATCTAGACGCAGTGTCTTATGCTATGAAAGTACCACTAGCCCATTAAAACTTCAGCTGTGTGCTGCCCCGGGGTGGGACCACCTTAAGGTTTGTAAATAACCTCTTTACCAGGTGCTTCTCTATAGTCACGGAAAGTGATTTAAAAGTGGTCGTAAATTGGTATAGACTAAAATAAATATCAAATTGACTGTAATAGGTTTGTATATTCATCTACGAAGTAGCTAAATTCGTGAAGGGCAATAAAGAGCCCTTTGAAGTCAAGGACAATACCAACAAACGTAAAAATACTCACTCGTATTTTAAATTACCAGTACCTCGCCTAGAATTTTTTAGGGTGAGCTGTGTTTATATGGCACCACTTATCGCGTTGCTGGAGCATATTGCAACTCTTCCTTATCACAGATTTTGTACTACATTAAAAAATTGGCTAATAGCAGAGTGCTTTTACTCCGTCAATGTTTTTTTTTTAAAGTACTCTAATCGGTCATGTCACTTCAGAAATGCATTAGTGTAGTAATTATTTTTAATATGATTTTTGACATTTCAATTGCAATGTAATGTAATTTTATAGCATATTAGTCATCAATTTAATGTTTTTAAGTATTTTTATTTATTTCATAATTTTACCGGTACAATTTTTTAAATTTGTTGGTAATGGAGGACAAATGGAAGAGTTTGAGTAAGAGTAGGAAGAACCGACCTTCTCCAAGAATCAGGTGGCGAATGTTAGAGAAAGAAGAGTATGCAAGTAACTTTAAGGTAAAGGTGGTAGAAAAAATTATTGAAATGAATGCAAGGCTAGATAAGTCTGTGGATAGATGGTGGAGTGATATGGCAAATTATATACGAAAGATAGCGAGAGAAGTACTTGGGGAAACAATAGAAAAAGGCATTATTGAAAGAGAGACATGGTGGTGGAGTGATGAGGTACAGAAAGCTCTAAAAGAAAAGAAGGATGCCTTTAAAGCGTGGAAAAATGAAAAGGTCTGTGAGAGAATGAAGGAAGTCAAAATGAATGAATATAAAGAGTGGAAGAAAAAGGCAAAAAAAGCGGTAGCGGTAGCCAGAGCTGAAGCTCAATATAACATATTTAAACACCTACATGAACCTAGAGGTCAAAAAGAACTCTACCGCATTACAAAGAACAGGGAAGAAAGAGCAAAAGACCTGAAGCATGTGAGATGTATAAAAGATGAAGAGGGGAGAGTGTTGGTTAAAGATGAAGATATAAAAAAGCGATGGAAAACTTACTTTGAAAAACTTATGAATGAAGAGAATAAATGGAGCGGAGTGCTAAAGCATGTGGATGTGAATGTCGGACTGGTGAACGAGATTAGTATAGATGAAGTTAGATTGGCAGTACGAAGTATGAAAAATGGAAAAGCAGTTGGCCCCGACGGTACAAAAGTGGAAGTTTGGAAGCTACTGAAAGAAGACGAATATGAGTGGCTGACTCTATTCTTCAATATGTTGTTGCTTGAAGAGGTAATCCCAAAGGAATGGTGTCAAACCCAACTCGTACCCATTTTCAAAAATAAAGGAGATGTTCAGGAATGCAACAACTATCGAGGAATAAAGCTCATGTCACATACTATGAAAGTCTGGGAGAAAGTGATTGAGAGAAGAATAGGAGATGAGAGTCAGATAACCCAAAGTCAATTTGGGTTTATGCCAGGACGCGGGACAACAGATGCTATATTTGCAATACGCCAACTATGTGAGAAATACAGGAGTGCGCACAAAAACTTGCATATAGTGTTTGTGGATCTCGAAAAGGCATATGATAGGCTACTTCGAGAGGTTTTGTGGTAGGCTTTGAAAGAAGAAAGAGTGCCTGTTAAGTATGTAAAATTGATTCGCGTTATGTACAGAGAGTCTAGCACTCATGTAAGGTCGGTCACAGGTAACACTGATCAATTCAGTGTCTCTGTAGGCTTGCACCAGGGATCAGCTCTGAGCCCATACCTCTTCCTGTTGATAAAGGGTAGGCAGATGATGAATTTTTAAAATTTGCATGCTATCAAATATAGCGAAATGTGTCTTGTGCTTTAAAAATTGTAAACCACCTACTGTGACTACCACATTTTCTGCATATATATATTATTATTATACATTTAATATACATTTTTATGGTGTCATAAACAGATTTGAAAGCCTTCAGTAACGGAATTATACTGGTCGGCCGCTAATGAGTATGCACTCCAGCGGACCTATATTGATTTAATTTTTACAACGAATTGAACGAACGAATTGAGAGTACAATTATTTACATTTTTCTCTATCTTATTAAATTTAGAAAGATTGAGTTGGTCCCGCCCCGGAGCAGCACACTTTTAGCTTGCTAATTCATTGATCGATGTCATTTACCTTGCATCTGTGTCGGTTCATTTCGAGCAAAGCTGGTACAATCCTATAATTTTACATGCCTTAGTTGTTTAAATATTCAGTATGGTTCTGCTCTACTCTGCTGTTTGTTAAGAAATGAATATTCGTTTGAACAAAGCTCAAATAAACTAATACGCATTTACATTTTAGTAGATGATATGAATGTCCGTGTAATGACTGATTAAGAATACAGAGTGTCACTACGTCCATTCATCCCGTGGGTGTCGTAAAAGCCCACTAATGGAGAAAACTAAGCAGAACAACAGCACTGCAGAGAGAAGGAAAACTTGACACAGACCCTATACCAACCCGTCTGGCCATCGTGGTCCAGCAGTGGACTATTAAAGGCTGTTAATGATGATGTAAGATGATATGAAAGAGTATTGTAAAGCTCATAACAGCTGGTGTATACATTAGAAGTAGCCATGTTTGCAACATATTAGTGGTACAGCCAAATCGAAAACAGCATCCTACCTCAGTTCTTAGTCGTAGTAATATACTTATGGTTTAGGAGAGAACGTGCCAAATGCAGCGGGCCAGTGCCGCGTTGGCACTTGGCATAGGCCCAACAAAATATATCCATACTACATAATAACTCTATTTGTAAAAACAGCTGTATTGTTTTGCATATAAATTTGGGTTCGATTCCCACTCGCTGTTATTAGATATTGTTCCTGCTATAGTAACCAGACTGCTGATAACATACTTTAATACTTCTTAATACATACATATTATATGTAAGATAAATTACACCCAGACACAAACCAAATTATTTGATCATCTAATTGTTATTTATTATAGCTGAGAAACGAACCTAGGGGTTAGTGAAAGTTTCTGCTAAGGCAGAGGTTCGACTAGCGGACTAGTCAAATACGTTCTAACAAAGTAATCTTGTTAAATAAACAAACTATCTACTCATTAGAATTTAATATAATAGTTGTATAATTATCCCATTAAACTTAATAGCGATTAAACCGAATGTCGAAATGAGCAAATAGAACGGGTCGGCTTTAAACTAAAAGGGTTTTAATATGAGTAGGCTTTGCTACGTGGTGTTTTGATTTGTAAATATTAGAAATGTTAAAAATGTTAAAAGCATGAAGTGAAAAAAGTTTTCAATATACAAATTGACGGAAATAAGACTAGAGAACGACCACAGGAAAGATGGATGAACTGCGTGAAAAAGAATATGGCTCGAAAATTAAGTAAGCGGTAATCTGACGAGTGCTAAATTAAAATAGAAGAAGAATAAATTTCGGAAAAGGTGATGATGATGATGATAAAAAAGAAAGCAAGTTCCAATGTGAACATGTTATATAACATGTCACAGAATGGTTTTAACGTTCATACGAGTGACTATTTTTGAAGCGTTATGTAAAGACGTAAACATTTTGGGTTGCCCAAAAAAAAAATTAAAGGGTTTTGCTTAGAGTGCACTTTAAACATATTTTATTAACTATAATAAAAAAAAACATTGATGTTTTTTTTTTAAATACTATTTTTCATTAATACCGAGATACGTCTTACCATCTATCATAATATTTATTCGTGTCAGGCCTTTCTCATACTAAATAAATACATGTACCATTTGCCACTTTCAAAATGAGGTTCGTCTTAAATAAAACGCTTTTTTTATCTTCGATCCAATTATTAATTAACTATTTTAAGTATTGTAAAAAAAAAACTTCTTAGTTGACAGATATTCACTGCTAAACATAATTTCAAAATAAGATGCTTTTAACCATCTACGAGTATTCCCTGAAAACCCTAATAATTAACATCACCTGAAAGTGGTATAAAAGAACTCACGACCGTCTATTAAACTGATAAAACATTCTTTTTATCTATGTTAAGATTATTATAGCAGCAAACACTAAATATATGTAACGGGAAAATATCAGAATGCATTATTATCTGACCAATTAACACTATCCTAAGATCTACTATCCTTTACACGTGAAATATAAATGTGTAACAACAGAACATAATCAAACAACAGATTACATTTTCAACAATTTTTTTATACAAAAGTCAGCAAGATTTATTACAATTTCCTATTCCCTCCGATACCTAAGTTTTTATAATTTATGCCCAATAAAAGGGGACGGAAAACAACCCATTACTTACCCGACATTATTTCTATTCGACGCTTCGTTGAAACTCAAACCAATTTTACTTTCGAGTCAGAACATAAAATAACCGACCGTAAATTACCTGCGATGTTTATTGCCATTTTAGTGCACCAAAATCACTGGATTTCAGTATTAAGAGGAGAATAAAACTTGAATTCGAATTGTTGAGGATACTTATTAGTTTCCACAGCGTCCGTGTTTTCAATTTTTCTGTTTTACAGCAAATTATTTTGTATTCTAAAGCAATAAGTGGAACTGTGATGTGGCTTAGGGTGTTATTTATTATTATTATTTTTCAATTTTTATGTTTCACTTCACTTTATCTTTTTTTTAAATCTTATTTTTCTCTTTATTGCTTTTTTCGCTTTTAGTCCTTACTAACGGACATACTGGCACACATCAAAACAATGTTGTGGTATATTTAATGATACCAGTGTATCTATCTGTAAATTACAAAAGAGTGGCCATGAGTTTGTTTGCCCTTTCTTCTCATAAGGCTCAACCCCTTGGAAACGGGTGGTTGTAGATCGGCACAGGCATATCATAGATTTTGTATAAGTATAATTATTATTAACTATTTGACAAAACAGAGATTGTTGCTATTGTGTGTGTGTTGATCCACGACATTAGAGTCTACATAATAGGCGATTTCAGACAATTTTATTTTGTTTATGAAATAAAGATATTTAGGATTTCAGTTCAATACATAAGGCAAGAGATGTCAAAGTTGCCTGATTATAAACAGTTTATTTGTGATATAAGAGGCAAACTAGCAGCTACGATTGCGAGCTAATGTTTGTATTAAATTTTCCACATTACTGTATTATTTGATATTCATCATTAATAGTCCACTGCTTTACATAGACCATTTAAAAGTGAGTCCGGTGTTTCCTATGTCATATTTGTTATAGATTTATTGAGATGTCCATAACCCTTAAAAATAATACTTCCTGAGTCAGTGAGTCTGCTTCTGTATTTAAAGTGCAATCTTTTATGATATTTAAAAAAGAAAACGTACCTTATCCAACCATTGCAGATGATAAGACAAGATATGAAATATATTTATTTAAACACAATTTAAACATACATTTATTTGATGCGATAAGAGTTGATTATATTATTGCCTAGTTCCTAAACAATGATAAATGTTGCACTCTAATACTGCGAACTTCAACAGTGTTAACTGCCAGTATTATACAGTGTGTCAGCTGGTTTAGTGAGAGCCAAAAATCTTCATTTAAAATGTACAGACCTGTGCTTACTCAGCAAAGTTATGAATCGTCCAAAGCACTGCAAGGCGCGCCAACAATTAAATTTATTCCGTGTGTGAGTTTCATATTTCAGAAGCGTCGTATAATTTTGCTTTCACAATCTTTTGCTAGAATATTCCGCTTATTAAATTTCGTTGTTTCCGTCTGAAATTTTGTTTACTTCGCAACGAATATTACAAAATACTCTTACCAGTTTAATATTTCGCAAGTACATATAAGAAGAGTTGGTTTTCTAATAGCAATTAAGTTAAAAGCGATCAAAAAATAAGTTTAACGTTTTTAGATACAACATTTTTATTCCGAAATGCGATTTTATTTCCTTTGTAGAGTACAGTACATTGTACTTCAAGACGAACATATTGCATGGACGGAAGAAATACGCAATTGAAGAGTAACAAATGCATCATAATTTTAGATACCAATATTCAAACCTAACGCAACTCGAAAGTTAGCAAGATCATTTCGTCCGTCTATCCATCCGTCTAATCATCTGTCTACACTATCATCCAATCTATCTACTGCTTTGCGATAACATCTCTGTATATCATAGAATACTTAATAGTATTCGTACTTCTAGTAAAAGTATGCTACAGCGTCATCTAACGGATAAAAACTGAACAACACAGCAACTACTAATGAGAGTTCTCGCGATCACTGGTATATTTTATTTTTGAAAAAGACAACTAACGCATTAGGAATATATCCTGTGTCACGGGGGATTTTACAAACATACATAAAACGGACACAAAGAACACCCAGACTCAGAACAACAATTTATGGATCACACAAAGTGTCGTCCATGTGGGGATCGGACCCACAACACCCAGCGTAGCAGTGAGCGGCGTGACGACCGCTTAAACCCCTACGCCATCCGTGCAGAATTATATATGACTTTCCAGCATAACACGCAGGGCCGAACACTGAGAACAAAGATAGACGGCCTCAGTCGCCAAAGTCAGTTGTTGAATACATTTATTTTTATCGTACAAATAAAGTTTCGATATTTCTCTTATTGAAATGTCACTATATCAAAGTATACTTATCTCTATTGTATAAAATAATAAGATACAAAACAATTTGCCTCACCTGGTTATCTCTCCACCTTTGATCATGTAACGCACCTCTGACATGGTACACAGAGTCCGCATCCCCGGACTCCGAACGTGTCCGACCATCTATTTCCTTCGTTTCGTCACTAAAACAAAATATCTGAATTTTAATGTAATTCTTGTTAGATATAAAATTAGGTACAAAATCTCCGCGATTTAAAAAAAATAGACAAAGAAAAGCATGGAAAATATTTTGGTTAATTACTTCGACATCCAAAAGTAGATATATTGAAATTAACTTCTGATACAAGATCAGAAGTTAATTTTATAGCTTAATGATTGTTCTCGCCTTGATACAACAAAAAAATATGTCTGAAGAGATGTGTAGATGTGCATAAGTACATTATTATTAATTCAGAGTTAATTGCGCATGGGGACGCGTCGCCACACCGCTTTACATGTTACATTTAACATAATTTTGCGACGCATGCCGTCGTTTTGTCAAGAAATTACTCTACAATTCCCCAACAGTATTTTTCCGTATGAAAAATACCTTATGTCTATTTCTGAACCCCTAACAAGGTGCATGGAAGTTAAGAGATGAGCACGGACCAAATGAGCAAAGAACTTGATCTCTCCAAGACTAAAATAATGAATCGCGAAAAAATGGAATTCAATGGACACTCGACGTCCAATATCATCTTATTTTATTAGCATTATCATCTTATAAGCATTATTTTATTTTATTATCGATATTATATTATTAATTTATTATCTTATCATCATTTTATTTCATTTCAGGATTAACGGATTTTCTATGAATAAAATACGGTAGTGTCTGTTGATACCGCTATGTCGGAGGCCGTGAAGGGCCTAATAGGCGATGTGCCTCGCCTACAGATGGCCAATGACAGGCTGACGGAGCAGGTGAACGAGCTGAGCGCTCAGTTGGCGTGTGCTGGAGCATATGTGACTCACTAGTTACTTTTTTAGATTTATTAGAAAATAATCGTCATTAATGACTACAAAAGCAAAAATGAATAATAGTTTAAAAAACTAAAAAACACACTTTTGTAACTAGTCGAACTAAAAAATAGCAAATAATACTCTATAAGTTCAGAAAGATAAATCATTTTATCAAAAATAAGCGTGGGGTGCTTTAGAAGATATTTTATAATATAATAACTTACTGTTACCAATATCTGTCAGTAAAACATTTCTACAACAATTGATATCTAGCACCCCACGCATTTTTACGATAAAGTGATTTTTCTTTTTGAACTTTTAGAAAATTCTATTCTACTTTTTAGTTCGACTAGTTACAAAAGCGTGTTTTTTAGTTTTTTTTTTAACTATAATTTATTAGATATCATTAAATACTGTAATGTTCACCTTTCCCAAAACACTCCATTAAAGTTATTTGGTCCGTATCCTTCAATCTATACCAACAGCCAATAAACCATCTGGAATCACTATTAACATCCATCACTACGTTTTAAGTTCAATTTGGTAAAAAAGCCCGCAGACTGGAGCCGAGTGTGGGAGGAAACTAAGACCATGTAACTCCTACGATGTATGAATAGACCTTTGAAGATACTACATACGTACAGCGTTTTATTTTCATAGTAGCTGGTCTGTTTTTATTTTCTTAGGGTGCATCTACACGGTGCAAGTAGCTGGAGCGGGTGATAACGCGGGTTTTTGCGTCAGTAGCATGCACGAGTTACTTGCACGTTTGGTTGATATAATGTGCGCAAGTAAACCGCGCGAGTTGCCCACGCGTACCCCGGACCCAGATAGTCCTCTTCGCGAAGCAAATACAAATGTCTCAACATGCAACAACAAATATTTTTTTAAGTAAAATAAAAGACTTTCTCACAATAAAATGAAGAAATATGCAAGTTTCTAGAATGCTTTGCTGAGGTAATGCAGAAATAAGACGATGTTTGCATCCACGCGTTTTAACGTTATTTAAATTGATTTTTTTATACGTATGATATTAATAAACACGGCCAGTTGGTCTAGTGGTCAGTGACCCTGATTGCTAAGCCGGAGTTCGTGGGTTCGATTCCCACCCAGGCCAAGTATTGTGTCATGAGCACGATCATTTATTCTGTGTCTGGGTGTAATTTATCCATAACATACATACATGTTAAGAATTATATTATATAATGTGTATGTATTTAGAAATATATAAGTATGTTTATCAGCAGTCTGGTCACCATGGCACAGGCTCTGCCTAGTTTGGGATCAGACGGCCGTGTGTGAAATGTGTGAAGTTATATAAGTTATAAACATAACCAATACATTTTTTTAAAAATATAGTAAAAATGTAAATAAAATTAAGTCTTTGTTCTGGATTAACCACGTCGTAAAACAAATATTTTAATCGTCATTTCTTATCGGTGCCATCCTACTTAGTTACGTTTAGTCTTCGTTTCAAAGAATTTCGACCTGAAAATTCAACGAACAACTCAGAAATAAGAGGAATAAAATAATTGTTCCGCTGAAGATGAAACAATTTTTTTTCGTCGTTCTTTATGTAAAGATAAAACAATATTCTTTATTGTACACCAATTACAATATGTTAGATAAATATTACAGACAGATATGTACAACAGGCGGTCTTATCGCTACAAGCAATCTTTTACAGGCAACCCTTTGGATGAACAAATCGACAGTAGTTTCTTGAACAATTTTTCACCAGAATAGTGAGCTATTTTGGGTTATTTTATAGCTCGAATCCGTATGCGATTGAGTGACTTACGCTGTTTTAACAATGTAGGTTTACTTAAACATTGTAACTCATCTGTTTAAAAAAAAATGAGGCGATATTTATACCTAGCTATCTCCTTTCTGACGGGCCGAAAAGCAGAGCGTGATTTTTCTTCATCAAATGGCAGCGTTATGTTCAAACCGTAAAATACTTAAGTACTTCACTGAAATATGAACTTTATCGTTGAATATTTACAAAACTTTCTATAGAACTCAATTCGATTCCAATTTTAAACTACTGATTATACAAAAACCGACCCCATGTAAATAGAACTTAAGTAATAGAACCTTGACCTACTAACCTAACTAGATCTGATGTCCACCTCACATTTCATCATTACGAAAACATTTTTTACTGCAACACCAAATCGTTATGACAGTAATAATTTCTTATTATTGAGAATGTCCATGATTATAATGCTAAGGGAAGTATAATTCTATGAGAGTATTAGAACGACATAAAAATGCTGGCACTAGGCTTTATTCTGGCGCGAAGCCAGGGTGCAATGTTCCTATTGTGTTGGGGGCTGCTGGATAAGCACCTTTTATATTTTGCTACAAATTTATTTTATATTCGTCAAGTTCAATTAGGTACCGGTTAATTTTAAGCGGGGCTTTAAATGCGGGTTAGGACCTTAACATGCATAGCTTTATTAAAAAGCATTGAAGTTTAGCATTGCAATTTGCTGCCTCGGTGGCGCAGTGGTAGCGTATGCGACTGCTGTGCTGAGCTCTTGGGTTCGATTTCCAGGTCGGAACAAATGTTTGTATGATCTGCAACTATTTGTGTCAGGGTTTGGGTGTTTTCTATGTATAATATGTATGTATTTACAAAAAAAAGTATTTCAGTATTCTATCAGTCAATCTAGCTTTCATAGTACAAGCTCTGCTTAGTTTGAAACTAGATGGCAGCGTGTCAGATGTCCGAAATTAAAAAAATAAATAAACAGTTTTATGAGTGGTACCACGGCCACCCAAAAAACTGGTGTTAAACATTTCACCGAGTGAGTGGGGTACCGGAGTCCAAACTCCCCCTCTTAAGTGATTCTGTGTGGGAGAGAGCTCAACGGGCGGCAGCGCACTTGTGACTTTTTTTTTATTTCTTTTTTTTTAAAGACAGCTCCCGTACTAGGAATAAATTCTGTATCGCGGGGGAGTTTACAAACATGAAACGAACACACAGGACACCGAGACTCTGAACAACAATTTTTGGATCATACAAAGTGTTGTCCCATTTGTGCCATGGGGGCATCGAATCCACAACCCTCAGCGCAGTAGAAGCGGCGAGGTGACCGCTTAAAGCATTACACCATCCGTTCAGTCGTTTATGTTACAGGTGTCTGTGGGAGACGGTAGTCACACACAATCAATTAACCTGTCTTCTCGTTTTGCCCAATCATCATCATCATCAACAGTCTTTAATAGTCTACTCCTGGACATAGGCCTCTCCCTAGAAAGGAGGTTTTGGCCTACTATACCACGCCATCCAGACGGGTTGGTATAAAGTTTGTTTCAAGTTTTTCTTCTTTTTGCAGTGCTGTTGTCGTTCGTAGTTTGCTCTCTTAGTCAGCTATTACGACACCTACGGGATGAAAAGGGGTGGTGACACTACGTATTCTTAATCTGTCACCACAGGGATTTCTTTAATGTCTCCACTATGCCATTAAAAAATCATATTACAAGACACAATTAGTAATACTGGACTTGTAAGATAATTCAATTAATGTCCAAATCACTTTAATAACTTCAACTAAGAGAGAAACAAAGTGGAACTAACAACCTAAATTCCAATTAGCTTCGGGAAGTTTCCAAGTTGCGAAATTGGGTTTGTATCGTGAGCAGATCTTTATGAGTTCTGCGCTCATTTGTCGCTCTGTTTGTAGAAACTGTTGCATTTTAATTTTAAATTTGGGTGTGTGTATTCTTGAGATAGTCTCTTTTTAAATATTGGATATGAACTTGGGCCCATGAGGGGCAGACAAACATAGATCAAGCAGGATCATAAAATCATCACAAATTTTTGCAATTTAAAAAAAATGAGGCAACGTTTACGCCCGCGTTAGCGGTGTGACGTATTAGGTATAGTCGAAAACTGAACTTAACTTCCAAATTGTGATATAACGTACAATATCACCACCCCTATATATCCCGCTGGTGTCGCAAAAGCTGAGTAAGGGGCCAACCTACACAGGACTGCAGCACAGCAAAGAGAAGGAAAACTTGACACAAACCCTATACCAACCCGTCTGGTTAGCGTAGTATAGTAGGCCAAAACCTCCTTTCCAAGGAGAGGCCTATGTCCAGCAGTGGACTAGTAAAGGCTGTTGATGATGATGATGATGATTATGTATCTATGTATGTGTGTAATTGTATATGTTACTTTTATTAGTTTTATATATTTTTGGATAAAAAAACTTTATATGTAATGATTATCTAGAACTCCTCACTGCGCGTACCTTAGATTACTACACCACTCAAAAATTGGCTGGTAGAGAATGCCCATGGCATAAAGTCCGCCGATATACATAAGTGCATAAACTTATAAATAAATAAATTAGAAATCTAATTTGGGTTTTGTATAATGTCATTAAAAGCATATTACAATGTGAAACAGAGAAAACTGTCATCTCACCGAAGACCTCATGAATGACGTGAAAGACTTAATATAGTAGAAAAAATATTTTAAAGTGAAAAAGTTTGTTTGTTTGGTGAATGCGATACTGTTAAGAAATACTGGTTTGAATTGAAAGAATATTTGAATAGTTCGTTTCCGTTTCCGGCAGAAAATTTCAATTATTTTCGACTCAGAATCATGGTCTGAATACACTATTTCAGTATTCGGTACGATGTCCCTTACACCCTGTATAATGGTTATATAAAGTTTTTGATATTGTAAAAATAGGTCATTTTTGAGTTAGCATTACTTTAAATTTGTCTTTCCGCAGTCGGGTTTTTGACTTTTTTAATCAATACTTGTCACGTTTTAGTCGATTATGCTCAAATGGGTTTACAATTCTTGTAGTTTTTTTTTTATTTTGAAAATAATATTAAAGATGTTTTTTGGGGAAATGGAAGTAAGGGGCAACAGATGATAAGTAACGACTTAATATTCACTACGAAAAAGAGTTTTTCAATTATGGTTGTCTTTTTACTTCATGTTTTGTTATCACAGAATTCCGTCATTTATCTTTCATAATCATATCTGGAAAATTATTTATTTTTATTTTAAAGGATTTACTTATCGTTTGGTCCATTTTCAATTTAAAGCATTTTACTTTAAATTGAAAATGCTTCACAATTAGTATTAAAGTAAAAAAATTAAGAATATTTGAATCTGTCATATATTGTTGAGCCCTTGTGTCATTAGCTAAGTAAACAGATGCAATTTAGATTATCATAGTTTCAGTTTGATTGACATTTGCATAATCAAGAAATATGACCCCAAATCTATAGTAGATTACGTTTTTTGCAAAATATTTTTTGCACACAGCAGTAAAGCAAAGTAAACAAGTAAAGTGGTAAAGCAGTCCAAGTCGTTGCAAAAAGAGTCAACAGAAGGCTAAAAACACTAAAACAGAAAAATATGTTCATTTGCACAATCGTATTTCAACGGCATTACAAATATTGACATTTATACTTTGACACTGACGTTTGTTTAAGGACTGACACTTTGTTTTTTTTTTATCAATTTCACGGCGAAATATATAAAATGTACAAAAATATTTTTTTTTTAGTAAATTATTTCTTGTGTTTTTGGATTGACATAAAAACTTTTTTTCCATTGTTGGTTTTTTGCTGTAACGTGTGGGCTATCACCTTTGTGGCAATTCACTATCACCGACTTCGATGCAGGTTAGACGTGTTAAAGTCGGTGATTATTCGTCGAACTTAATTATGCGTTATGTCTATCCTAATATGTTTTGTTAATAAATTGCTATTGTAAATGAGTCTGATTCAATTCTCTAATAACGAGACTTCAGATTTATGTTACCAATAATAAAACTTGGAACCAGGTCGTAATTATTCAGAATCCTGGTGACCGAGTTCGAAACGCGTCGCCGCGTCGCCCGATAAGGAAAATAAAGTTTTGATACAATAAAAGAAAAAAAAAGACTGCCTCAAATTGAAATATTATACTCACTGCTGTACAACCAATATATATTTAAATGTAATGGTAACTGATAAAAAATACAAACGTAACGATAAAAAGGTATATTTTTAACGTTCACTTAACGGGTTGTAACATTACCAAAAAATTATAAGCCCGTTATTTCGGTACCAGGTAGACTGGCGTCTAAAAACTCGAGAAGATGGAAATCCATTACAATATCTGCTATTCCGTAATGGATTTTCTTGGCTCGGCGTTCGCTAGTTAAAGTATTCTGCCAGTAGACAAGTTAGCTCTTTTGGCAATTATAAAATTGCCAAAAGAGCTAACTTGTCTGTCTTTGAAGCTTATGATAAATATGTATGTAAAATATTTTAATAGCACAGCATGTATTATGTGTTAAGAAAGAAACGTAGTTTAAAACATTATTTTTAAATATATACATTAGATAAATATTCACATCCGAACCAATACAAACATATACATTCAAATTTCAAAACAAATTATAAAAATCTATTTTGAATTTGTTTGGCCGTTCTATCCTATCGATTTGTTTATGAATTTATTAATTGTAATATATTTTTCCGGACCATATATGTTTCTTAGAATGGCTCTCCCGTACTTTCCCTCATGATGTTACACTTAAACGCGGTAACCCAGTATACATTTCTTCATTGCACTTCTTTTCTAAATCAACAGCCTGCTTACAGCAGCTTTACCTTATCTACTCCCTGCCTACTTACTATACCACGCTGGCCAGACGGATTACTGTAGGGTTTGTGTCAAGTTTTCCTTCTCTTTGCAGTGCTGTTGTTTGTGTATGTGTATTTAGTTTTTGGTTTAATAACAACCTCACTCTTTAGAACAAGCTCTTTCATTTAAGCTTTTGTCCACTTAATTTAGTGGAGTTTTGGACAAGCTAAGTGTAAACATCACACACAATCACACTAGCGACCCTGATGTAACAGCCTTACACTACCGCAACATAAAGTGATATCGTGTTTGTATTTTTTCAAAAATTAAACCCCCAGGGCTAGAGATCACTTAAGAAGTAAGTTATTACAAGTGAGCGTTTCATCAAACTGGCAAGAGCAAATATACAATCAGAAACGAAGGAAAACAAAGATGAAAAAAGAACGTTAAGATGAATCGCCTTATCCGAAAAACGATTTCAACCCCACTGTCAGACACTGTCAGCGAAAAAACCTAACGTAAACGCCCACATCACTCCAAAGTAAAATAATCCTAAATATATAACGGTAGGACTTTAATTCGCTTGCGTATCCAGTAACAAACGGATCTTACAAAATATCGGCATCGTAACAAGTACTCTCGTGGCTTCAACTCTAAAGGAACGTTCCGAAACGTTAACACTACATAGAGTGCGCCAAGCGATTATGCATCTTGTTTCGTTAACACTATGTTGATATTTGATTGTTGAAGTTGTAGATTTGGAATGTGCTATCTTTCTAAAAGGCAGTGAGTAATAGTCCGTGCCGTGGGATTTTGAGGCATATTATCAGGTTCATACGATCGGGAATGGAAGGAGGTAGTAAATGTTAACTTATTGAGAAAGAAAGCGCCCTCATAAATAGTCCACGGTAGGAGCTTCTATATTTTCCGGACTGGCGAAGGGTAGGCTATGTCGGTGGGAGGGAAGGTAACATGTGACTGCTTGGGTCGTATAATGGGTGTGGGCCCGAACAGCGAGATAAATTGATAAAGTTGACGTGCGCTAACATGATTTGATATTTAGATCTTACTCGGTATCGTAATGAAGTTAAGCCTCTACGGCTCCACGGCAATTTCATTATCCACGTGAGAAGTGAGTTAAATTGGGCATTGAGCATAATTCGTATTATATGGAACAGTTTTATTTTTCTTTTTACATACACACACACATACAATCTCGCATATGTCTACAAAGAAGAAGCTAGAGGCGTTAAAAACCTCCATATTTTGCAAATATTTTTGTCCTAGTTACGTAACATGCAGTAAAACTGTTTCGTCAAACTTTAGGGGTAAGACCGAAAACTGAAAATAATTAGAGCGAAGATATAGTTGGAAGTAAGTTGAAAGTACATTGAAAGAAAGGGTAGACAAGAAGGAAAGTCGATGGTAGGATGGATCGGCGAATATTAGCTATTGCTAAAACAATACTTGTAACTGGAATTAGCTATCAAAAATCCAAACCTTTGACCAATATTTTTGCTCTTTTTGGACAAAATTGAGTCTAACACATCATCATCATCATCAACAACAGCCTTTAATAGTCCACTGCTGGACATAAGCCTCTCCTGCGAAAGGAGGTTTAACACATTCAAGTAAAATAAATAGTGAAAGCGGTCTAGATATAACTCAACAAATAAAAAACAGTATTTAACACAAAAGTAAGTAAACAGTAGGCTAACGGAAAAGCTCCTTTTCTTGAATTTAAAAGAAATGTTTTTGTACTCACTAACATCAATCAAATCCGCCACAACCAAATCAAATATTACAAAATTTCATTTTCTAAAAAATTACGAAAAGAAGAGAAACCAAGTTCTAAACTTTTTCTGAAATTCAAACAGAAAACATAAAAACTCTTCAACTGATAAACTTATATAAGTGCATCATGTTACAAGCTAAGTACTAACATAAAAGAAAGGGCATAATTTAGAAGTTGTTCCAGAAAATTGGAAAAAGTTAAGTTACTTACTTGAACTAAGCCACCTAAACTAACAAGTTACAAGCCAACTTCGTTAACATAGGCCGGCCAACAACGCTATTTATTTCTGAAACTTAAACCGTACTGTATATGTAGGTATTCTGTTGTATCATTATGTTTATTTTATGGCGTGTGTTGCTTAATAACAAGGCCCGTATAACATAACACTTTGAATTTATCTCGATTAAGACAAGACGAAGCCATAAGTTGAAACCAAGCAAGCAGGACATTTTCCATTTTCATAAAGGATATGCGCATGTATTTTTTTTTTACCACTTTCACACAATCTCATCTAGTCCCAAACTAAGCAAAACTTGTACTATGGGTACTAGACAACTGATATAAATACACATATACTTGTTTTTTTTGTAAATACATACTTATTATACATAGAAACAATCAGACCAAATCAAACATTAAATGTTCAGGCTCACAAAATGTTTGATTTGAGCGGGAATCGAACCCGCGACCTTTGATAATTTGATAATTTGATTGATAATATCAGACCGTTACACAAACCTCTACGCCATTCGGTCGTCAAGGATATAGGTTTTCGTTGAGCCGCAGAGAGCATTTTATATTCCCTATTCTTACATGATAGAGACGACTAAACAAAACGAGTTTATAAGTCTAGAAACCGGGACTAATTTGCAGTAGGTATATTTGGGTTTTTCTTGGCTTTGTAAAAAAGCTGCCAAAATTGCCTCAGAATTTTAATAAACTGCGAGCTACTTAATGACAAAATTGAGGAACATGTAATTTAATTAACTGAAATTGGCAATAATAATTAATGTTATATTATGTAATATAGATGACTGAAAACTTAACCCTTCTAGTTTCATTCACAATGAAGTCACAGTGGAGCGAAAACATCCTGAAAGTCTTTGAATAATGGATGTGCCTTTGATCGACTGTGCCTTTTTTCGCTCGACTTAGCAGGCGCACTTCCGTACCCCCAGATATAAGTAACTTAACCCATCTATGACAAAGTTATCACCCTTAATAGTTTGTTGGAACCGATTTAAAAAGTTCTTATTGTCGTTATTGGAGACAATGGCCAAACAATTTGGAAAACTGTTGGCAAGGACGCAAAGCTAAATGTATCTATAACATTTAATGTGATAAGTGTAAGATACTATTTACTTTGACTGGCCCGTTGGTCTAGTGGTTAGTGACCCTGACTGCTACGTAGAGGTCGTGGGTTCGGGTCCCACCCAGGACAAATAATTTTGTGATGAGCACGGTCATTTGTTCTGTTTCTGGGTGTACTTTATCTATAATATGTATGTATTTAGAAATATATAAGTATGTTTATCAACGGTCTGCTTACCATAGCACAGGCTCTACCTACTTTCGGATCAGACGGCCGTGTGTGAGATATGTGTGAGATATATTAGCCTGTTCGAATTTTTTTTGTGATAATCAGTAATGTGCGTATGTATGGGATCAGACGGCCGTGTGTGAAATGTATGAAAATAATATTAATAATGATAATATTTACACTTTTCAAACAAAGTTTTATAAAAGTTAATACTAATTTATTTGTTTGTGTAACCGCCTTCTGATCATTCCTACACCTTTCATCCAAACCACTAGAAAGTACTGAAGACGTATTTTATTGCTATATCTCTATAGACAAATATCTTCATTAGAAAAACAAGAACAAAATAGTACGTCATAAAACCAACGCGGTGTACTAGGCAAGCATAAATAAAAGGAGTTTTTCTGCATATAAAACTGTAACAATCGAGGCCCAACACAATGATATATGTCTGTCTCGTACAATCGTTAGACACGGGCATAATACTGTTTCTCTTACTGACACGTCCTTCCTGAGAATATAATGGACATAGCTACGGACGGCAAAACTGATAGCATCAGATCTCAGGGTTGTCAGAACAATTCTAAAGCTCTTGAATGGTTTATTGTCAATGAACGTGTCTCGGCACTGTGTTCTACTAACACTAGATATGCTATGACTAGATGTGAAAGTGTCATTACGGCGACGTGACAACCATATTTAGATAGGAAATTGAGACAACAAGATAACTAGATACTACTGAATGCCAATATCTATTGTTCTGTAGTTTTGTACGAAGTAAGTTTTATGAAGAAAGTCCATTATAAGTTTATCTGTTTCAGGCAATCTCAAATTTGTTTTTCTATGCATTGCAATATATTCAGAGACTAGCTGACCCTGCAAACGTTGTTTTGCTATTTACAGTATTTAAATTTATTTATTTTGAATTTTTTTAAATCCGTTCTTAGCTGACCTCTACTCGGTGAAAAGAATATTCCTACCAAATTTCAAGTCTTTAGCTCTAATGGTTCCAGAGATATCGTGATGAGTGACTATAGACGAGGAAATCTCCTATATATATATAATTTTCTCCTGAAAATATCAAAAATTACAAATCTATAATTTGTAATTTTTGATATTTTCAGGAGGAAATGTTAAGAATGAACTAATATAATATAACTCACACATTTCACACACGGCCGTCTGATCCCAAACTAGGCAGAGCCTGTACTATGGTAAACAGACTGCTGATAAACACACTTTTTTTATTGGAGAAACATATTATGGATAAATTACACCACATGTGGTGTATATGTATACACCACATTAATTGACTAAGACTTTAATGATTTATCTTAAATCCATTTTAAATGACAA
The DNA here is from genome assembly GCA_902825455.1 of Arctia plantaginis. Lineage (NCBI taxonomy): Eukaryota > Metazoa > Arthropoda > Insecta > Lepidoptera > Erebidae > Arctia > Arctia plantaginis. Next base: position 18,340,512 of record CADEBD010000422.1, read on the forward strand.
TCTTTTCATCATTTCACTATTTCTTTCTGTTTCAGGCTCAAAGGTTTAAAGAACGTATTTTTTTGCTAACGTATGGATAATTTCTCATAGAATAATAATATCTACATTATTTGGAATTCATAGAACATAACAAAACGTATTTCAATAATAGAAGTAAAAAAATATACAAAATTAACTTAAAAAAAGAATACAGTTAATATTGACTAGTTTTTATATTACTAGTAATTTTGTTTTATTAGGTTAGTACCTTTTATTATTCGCTCTATCTCTCGAAATCAGAATAGCACCCAGCCGCCTCTCGTTTAAGACGAAAGTCCGAGCTCGAATTCTAGACACTAGCAGATTGATCACATCCCTAAAGTTTTATATATTAAATTCTATGTGTATTTATGTATGTATGTAACTCAGCAAGTATGTATGTTGTGTAACTCAGTATGTATGTATGCATATCTGTCAGACTGTTTCTCTCCATCTCCTTAATCATTATTAACTCGTTAACACAAAAAAACTAATTTCTAGTGCACCTACTCAGACATTTCCCCACCACCCAAAGGTAGACTGGGAGAAAATGTCTATGGCATTTAGTACGCCATTGTACAATCAATTTTTATTTATGCATAATAAATGTGCAAATATTACGCACATTACTAATATTCTTGTAACTCCTTTACTTCGTAAAAACTAAATTATATAATACATTCGCAAACTAAAAAATATGTCACAAATAAAATCATTAGAAAAACGAATAAGTAGCAAGAATGGGATCTCGATTTACGTAATCGCGCAGACCAACTCCAATCACCTTTTTCTTTAGTATATGTACGTTTATAAAATATATTTTAGAACATTATTTCAAACTGTATAATAGACAAGAGCTAACTTTTTTAAAGGTTCTTTTACATGTCTGGGAACTAAGTATGATATAACTGCGAAAGTTTGTTTAACAGGTATATTCCTTATCATGTCTCGCTGCCAGACTACGACCATTAATACCTTACTACCACTTAAGTGAAATACCGTCTCCGTACCGTAAAATATGTCTCTGCTAAATGTATGTTAATTTATTATCTAATATTCAAAAATAATGTATTAAATTCTTTACAAAATAAGATGTTAGTGTTAAATCATAACCTATCCACCAGATTGAGTTGAAATTTAGAACAGTCATTCATTTCGCGATTTTGACGCTCACTAAGAAAGGATCTCACGGCAATTTTATTGAAATATAATTTTAGATTTGCATAATAACATTGGTTATAAAAGCTTTTAAGAAAAACACAAATTTCAGTTTCCATTTGAGTAAATTTTAATAAACCTGCAAAAAGTACTGGCCTATTTGTTGACTTTTGAAAAAAAGTAATAAATGCTTTTTAATCGACTTCAAAAACACAAAAGAGGAGGTTATCAATTCGTCCGTTTTTTTTTTTATGTTACGTGATATTTCCGTCCGATTTGTGGACCGATTTTCAAAATATTTTTAGTAATCAAAAGGATATGCTCCCGAGGTAGTCCCATTACCACTAAATTAGGCTCTGATTATGGGATCCTAGAGAAATCGAGGGAAACCCTCAAATTTTACAGCTCCGACAACGTGTTTTAGCTTATTCCTCTAGCTTTTTAGGTATTTGCGTTTAGTGGTCGTTATGTCATGTTGCTAAGTTGATATATATATCGTACTTACTTATCTACACATTACAAACATATCTTACACTAAAAATAGTAAAATAAAGCACTTCAAACAGACTAGAAGGGACTATTGCTATAATGTTACCTGTTATATTGAGGGTAGTTATTATAGTTTTTTTACTAAGATTTGTAATTATTTTTAATTTTTTTGTGCTTTTTGTCAGTATTGTTTGAAGTCGGTTCAACTTTTTTTTAAAAGGATTTAATTTGTATTATTTTACTCATCGAAATTCAAACACAAATTCATACATGCGTCAATACAGTTTTCTTTTCAAACAAAACCACAATTTTTTACAAAATACCAACAAATGTAACTTGAAAGAAATCAAATATGTGTTGGCAGTTAGGCATTTTTAATTTAACCTAACACAGATGATAAACTTCCCTAATTAAATTAAAACGAAAAATAAATTCAATATTAGAAAAGACTTATTTCGTAAGTTGTCCCGTTTTACTAATCTATCGTATTCTGTGACTGTTCTTGAGTTTTTATTCTTTGCTTCACTGCTACCAATATTTATACAGGGTGTAAGGGACATCGTAACATATACTGAAATAGTGTATTCAGACCATAATAATGAGTCGAAAATCATTGGAATATTCGTTACGATGTCCCTTACACCGGGTATACATGTTTCTTACAACTAATACCTTTTATATTTTTCTAACATGATTCAGGAGGGTAACGAAACAAATGAATGAATAAATATTGATATGTTGAAATACTACACATCGCTACACTGAGCTAGATAGCTTATACTATGGGTTCTAGAACTTAGACCTTATCACCATCAATAACCTTTACTAGTCCACTGCTGGACATAGACCTCTCCCTAAAAAGGAAATTTTGACCTACTGAACCACGCTGGCCAGACGTGTTGGTATAGGGTTTGGTTCAAGTTTGCCTTATCTTGCGTGTTCTGTTCCCTTAGTCGACTCTCACGACACCCATGGGTTAAATAGGAGTGGTGACTGTATTCTTAATCCGTCACCACACGGATAGAACCTACTCAAACATAAGACACATAAACATTGTCATAGATACGCTCGCTCATACAATTTTACCCCTGGTACAGCTATGCTTCAGTCCATATGGGCCGGCTCGACCGGAGTTATACCACGGCCTCATAGAAAACCAGTCTTAAGCAATTCTTTCTTTGCATTTCACTGAGTGAGTGAGGTTGTCAGAGACACAATCCCCTCTACACACTCTATTTTTTGACGAGGGCATTCAAAGGCCTTAAACAGATATAAGTTTAGGGTTGCAGGTGTTTATGGACGATTACTATGACCGGTCTGTTCGTTTGTCTCCTACACTAACAAATATTTTATACAAAGTGAGAATCAAATCTATGATCCTTCTTAACATTCCTATCGAATGTTTTACAATCGTATCTCTCCGTCTCCACTCACAATTAAGTCGATTGTTTGTTTGTCACAGACTGTTATCCAGTAAACCAGGTTACTATTCTTATTACCGGCAGTTCGATTACAGGGGTTAGTCACTCCGGGAAATGCCATTAACGTTCCGATGTCAATTGACCTACATTTTCAAGCGACTGGGGTTCGATGTTACGTAACATTGAGGCTCTATCGTCCTGGAGAATTCGTTGGAGGCTTGTGAGATTTTTAGGCTACATTGACCACTCCTAAATATCTATTGACCACTTGGTCTAGCGGTATGTGATAATGACTGCTAAGCCAAAAGTCGTGGGTTCGATTCTCAGCAGGAACAGGCGTTTATGTGAACACGAATTTGCAAGCAAATGTAAGTATCATTAAAGGCCGACCGACACCTCTCGTAGAACGTCGTAAAAAAAACAACTGCGGGTAGTTGCCGAAACTCGCACTTTCAAGTCGATTGGACCATTTCGAAATCTAGTAAGGGACACTTTTTACAAAAAATAATATGTTTTACCTAGTCTTTACTAGCTATAAATATTATTATTTGTATTCGTTTTTTAAATCTTAAAATTATGTTTTTGTCTCACTATTCTTAATTTGATCGGTGTTATTAATTCGAATAAAATTCACAAGGTATTTTAAAACAAACACACGAGACGCGCGAATTACTTTTGATTACTGTAGTGACTCACAAACTGACTCGGAGCAAACCCAAACTTGATTTCCGAACGATTTTCTATTTGGTATAGAAACTTGTTCGAAAACGTCAAACAAAATATAAGTAAGGTTACTTCTGTGCTTGTTTCTCGTCCTACCAAACAATATATGCTAAAACTAAGCAAAATAAATAGCTAAAAAAAAATAAGTCACCATCTTATGCTTTTTCTTTACGCCACTGACTTGCAGCAACTCTTAAAAAAGCATTATTGGCTCATCATTTAAGAAGCGAGGCAAATATGTTTTTTTGCATCGATCGTCCTTTTTAGATTTTATGCTGGCCAAGAACCCTTTTTTTAAGTACTATATTTATATTACTGGCCACGCAATTTAAAAAAAAATAATCGCGTAAATAATCTTAGTAAGGCTACTTTGAACGTCAAAAAAATATCATTGGACATCAAAAGTACAATTCAAAAGTCCTTCTGTCCTCAGAGCAACTGCCATCAGACCTTCACGATCCAAGTACTAGGCGATATCGAAGTTCTGTAGAAAGACTCTTTTCGGATTTATTAGGCCTCCAACTACCCGTAACGATTGACACAGATGTTCATATGGCAACCGGGAACGACGGCTTAACGTGCTCTCCACGGCACGGAGAGCTCTCAATGCGTTCAGGAATGGTCATCTATCATCTGACCGGGCTAGGAGTACTACTCGGTTACCAATGAGCCCGTCTTGGTAAAAGTACAATTTAAAAGTATAAAATCTGTATTCAGAAAAACTACTAAATATGTCATCATATTCTTTTGAATTCTCAACACACGAGCTTGTATTTTCTAAGCTGAAAGAGATCAATTTCGATAAGGGGCGAAAAATATAAATAGATTGCCAAAGGAGGTATTTAATTTTGTGAGAAATATATTTTTTGTGATAGAAACTCTTTGGTAACAGATCGTAATCGATTTTTGAATTAAAAATATTCAAACTTTTTCTTGCGTGTTTGAATATATTGGCGAGTTCAGCAGTATTGAAAATGCAGTGTTGAATTCAGACTAGAGCAGGTTTGCATTTTAATTAACTTCGATTTTTTTTATGTTTGTTGCTTAGTAATTCCGTTTCCTTATGAACCGATTTGTGTTTTGTGTTTATATTTTCGTTTGGTTCTATTCAAAAGTAAAAAAAAAACAATGGCGCATTAAGTTAGAAAATATTTAATGAAGAATAAACTACTAGAAACACATAATGTTCGAATAAAAGTTCAAAAAAGGAACCTTACATGGTAATGACACTTTAATAGACATTTTTGTTATGGAATCCTTAAATTGATTATTGTTTTTTTTAATAGGGGGTAAAGGATCAGGCGGGTGACCTGATGGCAAGTAGCCACCTCCGCCCATGAAGACCTGCAACTCCAGAGTCAGAAGAGTGTTGCCGCCCTTTAAGTATCAATTGAGCTCCCCAGTTTGTTTGTTGAGACCCACAACACTCAGCGTAGTAGTAAGTGGCGTGGCGATCGCTTAAACCACTACGCCATCCGTGCAGTCAATAGAATTAGATAAAGAGAGGTGGGATTGGGATCTAGTTACCTCACTCACTCGGTGAAAGCAAAGAAAAACTTGCACAACATCAGTTTTCTGTAACGCCATGATACCAAATCCGGTCGTCAAAATACGCCGAAATGTACTTTCTAATTGATTACTTGATTTTTTACCTTTGAATAACTCGGTGATTCAGCTAGCAGCTGTTACACGCCTAATATTATTTTTAAAGTGTTGCTTCAGTATTTCGTTTTTACCTACAAATGTCAAATCAGACAGGCGTTGACATGGGTTCAGATCTGCGATCTCCATACACCATTACCGTCATACCTTACTCTTACGGCCATCACTTTAAATTGTAGCTTTAATTCTCACATATAAAGTTTATAATACTTTGTGCTGCCCTGATGTAATAAACGAAATATGACAACTTTGGTATTAGAAATATATTTAGAAATGTTTATCTTTTTTTCAGGTACTTTTGTGCTTATGACATTTCATAATGTTATAGAATAGACAATTGTAATTTCCTTGTGTTACTAATATCTCTATAGTATGACCATCGTGTGGGTGTCGTAAGAGAGGACTAAGGGAGCAAATTACGCAGAACAACAGCACTGCAAAGAGAAGGAAAACTTGACATAAACCTTATACCAACCCGTCTGGCCAGCGTGGACAGTTAAAGGCTGTTGATGATGGCCATTTTATAATAGCCCCTCTAATCAGAGTTGTCCTCTTAAAGCTATTACAGATTGAGTCCTTTTTAACCCTTGATACTCAATTTTAAGACAATTTCGTGAAGGGAGAAATACGATACTTGTAATAATTAACTTTATTTTTAATTTATTGGAAAACAAGAAAGTCTAGTAATGACAATAAAAATTATTTTGGAAACAAAACTGTAGGTAAAAACTATGAGTTATAGTTGAATTTTGATCACTAAGTGGTCTCTAGTATATTTAAATATAGTTTGATTTATTTCACATTATTTAAAAAAAACGCAGTTCCTTGATATAACGTATCCTATCGAGTGGTGGAGAATTGAGGGCTATTTTCGGAGAGGCGAAACCAGTTTTTAAACGGACTTCAAAAAAAGAATGCGGTTCACAATTCGCCTGTATTTTATTCCACCTAGGTGACGAAGGCTTTTTTTCAAGAAGTTTTTCACTTCTTGAAATAGTCCTGCCGCGATGGTGCTAGGTGTTACAATCATATGTCCCATTTTCCGTCTAATTTAATTTACTATACAACGGTCTCATTCTATTTGGAGTATTAGAATACTTACAAAATTATACACAAGTCATTAGGTACTATCCTCTAAAAACAACTGAAATGGAAAATTAAAAAAACTCTGTACACCTCACCAGATTTCTACGTTACCCAAAATTTGGCTGGTGGAGAATGCCCAGAGCATTAAGTCCGCCGATGAACATAAGAGGACAAAGTTGTAAAAAATTAATATAACGATCCATCGATTATTCCTTAACATTTTTTTTACATTGTAACACTATCTTGACGTCACATATCATAAATATGAATTAAAATAGTAAATGTTATTCAAACTCCGAACTGTGTATCATAGTATAGAATGATCTTCAAAATAATAAATAATTTACACGATAACACAGCAGCGAAAGTCAGTCACGTGATTAGGATTGCTGCTGCCCTGCCAACCGTGACAGCATTCAACAGGGTAATTTTTCGTACACATTTACAACAATAAAAAGGTATTGTGTTACAATATCTGGTATAAACATTAGATGATTAAGGCATTTAGAAGAACGGGAAGCAGTTTTCAATTTTGTGCTCAGTCTGACGGTATCAATTTCCTAAAAAATGTAAATAAAAATAAAATCGTTGAAAAATTGTAAAAAATCAAAAACATGTTCCTAACTAATTCGCCGAAAGGTGGACTGGTGTATTCATGGAACAAGATTTAATAAAATAAAACATCTATAAATCAAGCTAATATCATATCGTTTTTTAGTGTGTGTGAAAGTGTCATTTTATACAAGAAAAAATATTTTTGGTAGAAAAACATATGTCTTTTCTGACTCACCTATTATATTTCAAAATTACAACGAAACCTTTCAATTACACATTTCTAATAGAAAACAACTAAACGACCAAACACCCCGCAATTGCGGAGACCACATTTCCAACGTTCTAACCACATAAGCAGTGTTGCTATCTATTACAATGTGTTGTTAAAGTCAGCCATATATTTCACTATTTAATCTGTGGTAAGTGTACAGCAAACAGTTTACAATAGCAGATTTAAATGAATAGAATGGGTTGTGATCTATGTATTTGATTTATTCCTAGTAACTGATACTATTTACACTTATATTTGTTCCCATTTATAAAAATCTATGAAGATGATATTCCTATAAAATTCGGCCGAGGCCCGTGTTCGTTAGTTTCCGTATATATAGTAGTGTTAATCCAGAATATTGTGTTACTTTCCTTGCAAAATTGAGACCCAATCTGTCCATAATATGACCAACAAGCGTTTAATCGTGGGAGCCAAATCAAATGAGCTAACTCAGCCGGCGTGATGCTACAGTCTCACGGAAAATCGCTTTTGAAGTGTTAAAAAAATTACTTCCGAAAGAAGAATACTTCTTAAGAATATCTTGCGTTGCTTTTCATCTAGTGAGTTAGATTAATGGAGCCCCAACTCCTCACGCTCCCTCCCCCTCTTAATTCTGGTGAGGAAAAATCTGAGGACGGCATCGCACTTGTGACTCTTGGGTTGCAGTTGTCCAAGGCAGGTAGTTACTTACCATCAAGTGAACCGTCTGGCTTCTCCGTTTGTTTAGATCTTATGAAGAGTGATGATTCTTATTTCAAACCAGCTACAGGGTTAGTTAAATAGTAATTTAGATTCGTGGGCAAGTCAGTATATCGATATTTTCAAAAAAAACATTATTGTTTGGAAAAGTTTAAAGTGATTCGATACATCTTAATACTCATAAGTCACATCATCACATCATCATCAACCGCGTATAATAGTGCACTGCTGTGCATAAGCTTCTCCTTAGAAAGAAGGTTTTGGCCTAAGTATTTACTCTCTACTACTCGTAACTAAATAACTCGTATTAAGTTAGCAAGTGCTTACTTTAAAATGCAATCAATTGAAAATAGTTGTTAGTAGTTTGCCATCTCTGTTTACCTGAAGATCGATCTCTAAGCATACTCATCGACAGGAACAAGTTCCGTGCCACTAGTTTTAGCCGTTAAATTTTGGCCGTTTTTAAAACATGTACCCCCTCCCTATGGGCTTCCCTAGTAATTATGTAACTGGGTCACCAACTTCCTTGCAGACAGAAACATTAAGGTCGTTCGACGGTGCATGCTCCGACTTGAAATCTGTAAATGCAACGGGACACCAGTAAGGCTGTGTGCTATCACCCACACTGTTTTTTCTGCATGTCAATGATATGTTGTAAACTAGTAGCATCCATTGCTATGCAAATGTTAGTACGGGAGATGCTTTTTATACTGTCTGCCCCAATATTTCTCAGAAAAGTGTCATCGAGAGTCGAAATAAACTTGTGTCTGAAATTGAAACTTCCTTAGCGGAAGTTTCACATCGGGGTTGACTGAATCTAGTTCATTTTAACACAAAAGATACCATTTATAGTTTTTAGCAAATAAGATACAATTTGTCGTATCACCTCGGTTTTAGAGCACCTCCCAAACTGCCTTAGCCAGTATTGGAATCCTAGGCATCGACATATCGGGAGAAGTCTAGATTTCGATCAGTACTAGTTTCGAGGTTACTAAGACGGTAGGTAAGAGTAATTAGCCTCGAAGAACCTCGGTGTGCTGAACAGATCAAGGCAGTATTTCAGTCCGGCCCACCGCCTACAACTACATAAGGCGCAAGTCCGGCCGCATATGGAATACTGTTTTCATCCCAATGCAGGGGCACCCCAGTACAAGCTTCTCCCTCGACTCGAATCATCGATAGCCAAAAGATCTCCGACCGGCTCGATCCCTTGACGTTACGTAGAGATGTAGCTTCACTTTGCATTCTCTATCGTATATATCATGGAGAGTGTTCCGAAGAATTATTCGAACTAATAGCGGTCGCAATTTCCCGCTATCATTCCACACGGCAAAATTTTAATCCTCAACGCTTGCATAATTGGCACTACACCACTGTGCGCTTTGAAACACTTTTTGTCTTGCACAACTAATCTGTGGAAAAAGTTATCGTCTGCGGTATTTCCGGACCGATACGACCGTCACGAAAAGAACGTACTCCTTCCTCAAAGGCCGGCAATGCGCTTGTGACTCCTGAGTTGCAGACGTTCATGGGCGTCATTAGTTGCTTTCTATCAGATGACCCGTCTGCCCATTTGCCCCCTCTTCTATAAACAAAAATAAAAATGAGTTCCATATTTGTTTCAAAAAATTTACAAAGAATTTCTGCGGGTTTTAATACGTATATAATTATTTAAAAAAACAATTATCACACAATATTTTTGTATACGAATGACATTTGATTTTATGAAATTAATTTGCAATTCAAGTCTGGTTCGAAGCTACTTCCATTTCACATACCGAAACAGTTTTTTTTTTATTGCTATTCATATCGTTAAGCGTGAGATCCTTACAAAATAGAACACCTCGATGAATATACTTTTTGATCCCATAACCGTGATTACCTGGATGAGAGTTTCCAATTATCTCCAAGTCCTTAAACCTGTCAATACGCCACCTATTTCCGAACAAATCGGTGACCCAATTCACTTTTAATTTCAACGTTCCCAACATTCTAATATTGGCGTTATGACATGCTATGACATATTTTTCCATTGTAACTTTGTTCGGGAATTAATAAAGCATCTGCTATCTAGCTGCGTCGATATTGTTAAATTAAAACGATCAATCACAACTGTCTGTGAAGTGGCAATTACTGGTTGAATTAAAGTTTGTCTGTCTAAAGTTTAAAAACTTGGGTCAATAATTTAAACCAATAAAATAATTAAGGTAATGTATTGAAATCGAGGTTTTAAATGGTCGATTGTATTGTATTGGAAGTATTGGCAGCTAAGTTTCCGATTGCAGTTAAATATTCCGATTGCAGTTATATCTGTATTTATGTATCTGTATAAGAAATTTTTATATTGTTTTTATTTATTTATTTAAAAAAGACAACTCCCTCTTTATGAACATATATCCTGTCGCGGAGGACTTTACAAACATACATGAAACGGACACAAGGAACACCCAGACTCAGAACAACAATTTGTGGATCACACAAAGTGCTGTCCCATGTGGGGATCGAACCTACAACACTCAGCGCAGTAGGAAGCGGCGTGGCGACCGCTTAAACCACTACGTGCAATCTTATTTTAGGATAAAAAATATCCTTAAAGTTATTCAAAACTATGTGAAAGTAGTTACATAAAAACATACGTGGACAATTTAGACACCTAGTGGTAGCGTTCCAAGAAGTCTGGTGGCTTTGCCAGAAGTCTTTGGCTGTTAGAATTGCAATGTTAATTCTCTGTGTAAGAAAAACCTACATTATAGTCACAATAAGCGTCGCGAACGGAACGAGCACTCAAACCTCATATCCCTAGCTCCTCAACTAAATGCGTCAAAAACATATTTACGCTTGAGGCAGTGTGCCGACGTTGAAGCAACGCAGGCACAACTAACTGTACTGGGAAATTAAATTGATCAAAATTGAACTTAATTAATTTAAGGTTGTTATGTACAAAAATATTATCTCTTCCAGAATAAACTAATTTCTTTTGAGAAAAAAAACGAACTTACACTTTTCGCAATACAGTAAAGGCAGTAAAACAAATGCTATCTTTGCTTCAAAAGACTTTTGAACAGCATTTAGGATGAGGGTTATTCGACCGCAAGCACAGGTCAAATGTATTACATCCGACTCTACCCGACAATATTTTTTACGACGGGTTTCGCAAATCGATATGATAAATTATGAGCAATAAAACGAACAACAAACTGTACTGACTCGTCGAGGGTAAAGCTTTCGGGTTAACTTTTTACATTTTCAGTATAGACAATCCTTTAAAATTTCCTATTACTGTACTGAATCACTTTTTATTCACTTTATTACTGTCTTTGTATTTATTTTATTTTTTTAATGCGAGGCAAGTTTGCACTCTAAACACCTGAAAGGAAGTGGATGGTGACTGTTAGGGATCCAAATCTAAGGCCGTAGCGATTGTATACATTTATTGATTTATTGAGTCTTTCTGCAAACATATTGCATAAGGCGGACTTAATGCCTCGGGCATTTTCTTCCAGTAAAACCTTTGGGAATACATAGTCTATACAAATAAATAAAATTGAAGTGTGTGTTTGTAATGTCAAAATTATAGGTTTTTTCATGCTGACACGGTTATTTGCACAATGCCTATGCCTAAAAACTTTTTTTTTTTTCTTTTTTTTTTTAATTTTAGACAACACCCGCATTAGGAATAAATCCTGTGTCGCGGGGGACTTTACAAACATACATGAAACGGACACAAAGAACACCCAGACTTAGAACAACAATTTGTGGATCACACAAAGTGTCGTCCCATGTGGGGTTTGAACCCACAACACTCACTTAAACCGCTTAAACCACTACGCCATCCGTGCAGTCGTTTTTGTTTTTGTCTGTCTGTCTGTCTGTTTGTTCCGGGTAATCTTCCAAACGGCTGCACCGATTGCGATAATATTTTACTACCAGGTAGCTGTCTACATAAGAAATAACTTAGGCTATTTTTCCTCTTAGAAAAACCCTTTAAAATTTTATCCGGTCCGGGTATCGAACCCACTGAGGCAGCGCTTATCAAATTAAACGCAAGTCGCAGGTACGAGCTAGCACATAATAAAATATTTAAAAATACCTAAACTAACTAACACTGACGTTGACTGCACGGATGGCGTAGTGGTTTAAGCGGTCGCCACGCCGCTTCCTACTACACCGAGTGTTGTGGGTTCAAACCCCACATGGGACGACACTTTGTGTGATCCACAAATTGTTGTTCTGAGTCTGGATGTTCTTTGTGTCCGTTTCATGTCTGTTTGTAAAGTCCCCCGCGACGCAAGATATATTCCTAATGCGGGAGTTGTCTTTAAAAAAAAAAAAAAAAAAAACACATTATGGAGAAGGAATTGAATATACCAAGTCTATGATGTAAATGCATCTTCATTTGGTGGAGTAATTAAGCAGATTGAATTTGTCAATGGTGGATCTTGAACTGAGCAAATTTGGCAACTACATGAAGTGGGCTGTGGGGCTGGTTGTAAATTAGACTGAAGGTAATGATGCAGGTAGCATTCATGATTATGATTTTTGGACGCATTTGATTTTGGGTATATAAAAAGTTATGATATTCTTCTTTGAATGTGTTATTTTTCCTTTGTGACTTGTTATCGCCAATTCAGTAGTTATGTTTTTTCCTTCTGTATTCTAATACAATAACGCTGAAGTGTATTTTGTTTTTTTGTTTGTGTAAAAGCTCAAGGCATTGGACTTGCGATCAAGAGGTCGTGGGTTTGAATCCTGACCAGTACACTACGGACGTGAACCCATTCCTAATACAAGCAATTTAGATTAGCGGGAGGGGTTAACGGGAATACTAGTAATTTCGGTTGCTAGTAAATCTTATTAAAAAAAAAGTTTCTGGATCGTTGGTCAGATTGGAAGGATTCTTCTTCTATTAAATGCAATATTTACTAAGAATTAAAATAAGATTTTAAACCGCTAAGAATGATTAGTCTAATGAAATTTCTAATCGTGGAAAAAATGTTTAAACATAGAATTAAAATAAAATAGAATATTATCCGCCAATTGTTTTTATATTGATTCGTATATTTATACAGACGAGATTAATACCTGAGACAATAAATAAATGCATATACATACTTTTTTAGTTTTACAAGTAGTTAGTGACAGAATCTGATCGAACAAACAAGTATAAAAATACATTCAAATTGAGAACTACCTTCTTTTTTTAAATTCCGTTAAAAATCCGAATCATAACCATTTGTTATATTAAAAGGCATATTAAGTCTACGATACATCTACATTCCCACAAAGCCAATATCTAAAATTCATGTTCCCAAAAGAATATTTCCGTGAGTTGAACTGTAGGAATTGTAGAAAACAGTTCCGAATACATTATATCCTGTTATAGTATATATCCCAGACGTATAGCGAAGTTGGAATTTCATGATAGGTTTGCTAGAGATTCTTGCTGGTAAAGTACACTTGAATAGAATAGAATAATCTTTATTGTACACCAATTCAGGATTTTATACATGCAATAGTATTCCAAGTTAATGACCATGTACAAATGGCGGCCTTATCGCTAAAAAGCAATCTCTTGGATGGACAAATAGACTGTAAATAGGTAATTTCATGGGCAGATTTGGTGAGAAAAAAGTGTAAAGGAAACCAAAAACACAAGAAAAATATTTATACAGCACAACAGCATTCCGTTGACAGTTATAAAACAAAGTAGTGTTAATTATATACAGCAGTCAGTCCTAGCAATACCTAATTAAAATGACAAGTAATGTTCTTTGACCATTTTTTTAAAGGTAGGTAAAGTTTTTGCACGGCATTGGCAAACCATTCCGTAGTCGGACAGCCTGTACAGTAAACGACTTATCGTGAAACGTGGTACAGTGTGATGGTACTGCCAGTTCCAGAGATTCAGATGACCTCAGGGACCTTGAATGTGTGTCACCGAGGAAAACAAAGCGTTCGTTTAAATAAGTTTTAGTAAACGAGAGTGTTTCTAAACGATAAGTCCAAATCAAACTCCTTAACAAAATTACGTACTATTATTGTTTTATTTCAAACTGAATCTATAATGTTTCAGATATTTAGAACTAACTTTCCTATAAAGCTATAGAGCCGTTGCTATTTATTTATATATTTGGAGTAACAAACAGTAGTACAATATTAAATTATTTAAATTTACAAACACAAATACAAATGTGCTAATTATACTGCTTATAGCATTATCCAGTTATCATAAGCACAATGTTATAGACAAAGCGGTGCATGGTATGTAATATAAAAAAATAAAGATTAAAATATATCATCATCATCAAGATCATCATGCTATATCATAATATCAAACTAAAACTGTACTTTTTCGACACAAAATTTATGATCCACCACTCCCACAATCTTGATCAACATTTCTGTCAATCCTTAAAGTTTTAGTTCGTCCCTTTAGAGGATTACGGCTAGAGCCGAATAGATGTGATTACCTGTGGCTAGTTAATAATTATAGTACTCTAGGATAGAATTTACACACGTCCGATCATTGAGAGCTAAACAAAAGATTCTTCTAGAAAAAATATCTCAAAAGCGAGACTCCTAAAAAAAAGTTGCAGCTTTCTTTACTCGCTGGGTTTTCATCACAGTGGGGCAAACATAATCATTTTACCTTTAGTAAAGAAAAATAAATCAATAACGTTCCTTTATATCCAATGCTGGTTGGTATAACAACAACCTCTTCCTCGAATACATCAATCATTGTAATCAATCTTTTTCAAACAGGATTACGCCGTTCATACCTACTTAAAGGAAAACTGATAAGGGCCATAGAATTAGCTATAAAGCAGTATATCTACTGAATTTACCAAAGAACATATTTCGAGACGTAATGTATCTCTGTTAAACCCGTACAACCGTTTGAATCTCACTGTTATGGGTTGCGTATAACCTAATGTTGAATTGAGGTAATTATGTAGCCGAAATATACTCTTTTTATACGAGTACATCGAGATTAAATGTTATTTATTGGAGCTTTTATTGGGTAGGTGGATTACTAAACAGATAACTGTCTGCAGTTCACGTACGGGTATGCCTTATTTAGATACTAAGAGTATCCATACTTGTGTCATAAATTGGAGAGTAAGTTTGTTTGGTTTTTACGCTTTACACCTAAACTACTAAACCAATTTTAAAAATTAATTTACTAATGGAAAGGTAATAAGGGCTACTTTTTATAAAAGGTAGTATATATAAAGCCTTTGAATTTACTATTCATCAACAGCCTTAACAGTCCACTGCCGGACATAGGCCTCTCCTTAAAAAGGAGGTTTTGGTCTACTATACCACGCTGGCCAGACAAGTTGGTATAGGGTTTTTGTCAAGTATTCCTTCTGTTTGCAGTGCTGGTGTTCTGCGTTGTTTTGCGCCCTTAGTCGGCTCTTACGACACCCACAGGATGAATTGTAAATCCCTTTTGAAATGGTCACAGTGTAGAAACGTCTCTCATTGGCGGAACACATATCACGTCATTTACACGTGCGTTGTGTGTACATTTCGTATTCTTAATCCGTCATTACATGGATAATCAATTTACTATTATATGTATTATATTATAAATGTAAATAGGAATAATTTCTAAGGAGAGGCTTATGTCCAGCAGTGGACTATGGAAGGCTGTTGATGAGGTGTCCATGGGCGGTGATAGTCACTTACCATGACCGCCTGTTCGCTTACCCCTATCCATATAAAACAAACAAAACAAATAAATAAAATGCAAGTGTCTGTTTGTAATGTCAAATAATTTGGTTTTTTTCACGCTCACAGTTATTTGCACGATACCTATGCCTAAAAACCTATTTTTCCTCTCAGAAAACCCCTATAAAATTTTGCCCGGTAAGGGAAACGAACCCGAGGCCTCATGGACTTCAATCGTTTACCGTATTACACCACTAAGGCAGCGCTTTTCAAATTCGCGGGTACCAGCTAGTACAAAAAAAAATGAAACAAAAAGTGTCCCTAACTCTAACATTTGTAATATTTATTGTGGTACATAATATGGTACACAATAACAGTGTTAACAGTGGTACATATTAATAGTGGTATATTTTATTTTACATAATGATACATGTAGATGTAGATAGTAATTTCCATAACACAATTTATATTACCCATTGAGTTAAAACAACACTAGAGAAGCAAACCTCATTATCACACGTCGAAAAAAGTGTAACCACTTTTGAACTTTGACGACGTAGCTTTGATACCACTAAACATTTGAAAGTAAACATATTTATGTCTCATTTACACGCGAGACAAGAACAATACCATCGCTCGGATTAGACAAAGACAAAGATATAACTTTACGATGGTGGGCCAGTGTTGACTACCGTATGAAATTTTACCCATAACAACTAAGAAACAATTTTTTTTTTAAACAATTTTGTAATAAAATAAATTAATTTAAATATTCTAAATAATATATCTCGAATTGAATAGAATAGGTATAAATAATAAAATAACTGGAAATATTTGGTTAAAAGGGTTTATATTCAGTGTAAAATCAAACTGCGCTGTGAAGCATCAGTTTTGTATACAATTGTCTTTTAGACTCTTTTTTATAAGTTTGTGTGGATATTTTACTTTCATGATACACTCTTATTTTTACGTATGTAAAAATAATAGCATTTAATAATAAAAGTGAATGATCAACTTGTACTGATAATAAATAATCCCCAGGGTGTATTGCAAATTCTATTATAATTTAAAAAACAAATAAAAAAAAAAAAATTTTTATTTTTATTTTATAAAAAAAAATATTTATGTTTATTTACTTTTTTATTTTATATTTTTATTTTTATGATAAACATTTATTATTATTCTCTTTATTAAATTTTATATATACATATTAATTACATTTTTAAATATATTACAAAAGAAATAAAAATACATTTAAAAATATAAAAAATAGTAGACCACCGACATCGGGTACAGGTACCAGGACACCAGTGGTTAGGACTGCAAAGATAGGAACCTCCTCACTATACGAGCCGTGTCAAGGAGGACTGCCTTCTGTATCTTATTATTATTATTATTTTGTACAATTATTGTTTAAAATTGATAATAAATTAAGAAAAACAATGAATTAATTTTTTTGTACAAAAGTCTCCAGCACTGCGAGCTTGGCACTTCTGCCAAGCTCGCAGTGAACGTTCAACGGGTCCCTAAAAAAAGGGATCGGTCCAGCCCTAACAACTACCGTTCTTCCTATATTTTATTATTATTGGCAAAATGTTTAAAAACAGTATAAAGCATATTATTTCATAAATTATAAATTCTCCCACTAATGTGGGAAAGCCAAAATGATTTTTTAATGGTAACACTGATTCTAAATTACAATTATCAGTGTTTTATTTCAATTATAGCCTTATTTACGATATTATCAATACAAAAACCATAAACTTACACGTGAAAAGTAATTCCGCATGATTTATTAATGTTTTGTGACCTTGAATCGCATTCTTTCACTACGCATTTAGCCATTTTGGCGATTGTTACTGTCATGTGTCGCTATGTTCAACTCGGTTGACGCCACATTGAATAATGAATTGACGTTTGCTACGCATATGCCTGTGGACATATGTGCAGTAGCAACGATTTTAGGCGGTAATTACTCATCTATGTGAGTATTATATCAATGATTTTACCTGTAAAACTGTAAACCAGATATTCTATTCTAGACTAAACTCTACTAGCATATTGCGTTCAACCCGTGCCCTCATATTTTATCTCCCCAAGATCCAATAAAAATACCTATCTTGTGAGAGCCTTTAAAAATTTCATCGTCTTTAGACGTCTAACACCCATTTGGCCCCTCGAAGGGTGGAAACTCGCCACCCCTTTTACGGTGAAGTGAAAGACATTATTCTTCGATGCATTTAGATTTATACGCCCAGAGACGTTCGTTAGACAGATATTGTTGAGTAACGCTTTAGAATTTAAATTGAACTTTGTTTTGAGTGGTTATTCTGAAACAGAGTTTTATAATGTGGGTACTTTCATAAAAAAGAAAACAAAAATGGTTTTTGATATGTATGAATATATTTTGCTAGACAGTAGCAAAATATTAAACAACATAACGAAGAACATAATTGACTGCACGGATGGCGTAGTGGTTTAAGCGGTCGTCACGCCGCTCACTACTACGCTGGGTTTTGTGGGTCCGATCCCCACATGGGACAAGACTTTGTGTGATCCACAAATTGTTGTTCCAAGTCTGGGTGTTCTTTATGTTTATTAAGTCTCCCAAGACACAGGATATATTCCTAATGTGGGAACTGTCTTTAAAAAAAACATAATAATAATAATTAAAATTAGAGTTAGTCTCAGGTCTCAGATTATTAATAACTAATCTAAGTCTCAGGTAAATAAGTAAAGTTGGGTCGCTGTCCCGAGATTCGAGAAATCGATGACCGGAAATCCCAACTCCGGGTCCAGGTCATCATAGGGGAGTGGAGGGAACGACTCGGGCAACCGAGCGCCGGGCACGCCGTCTTCGCGGCGGTAAGACCCGACTCGAGCCAATCCTCCATGGATTGGCTCGAGAGGCGTCACGGGACCCTCTCATACCGACTGAAGCAGGTGATCACTGGGAAAGGATGTTTCGGGGATCACCTGTGTCTGATCCGCAAGGAGCCAACGCCTGAGTGCCACCACTGAGATGGCCAGACCGTGGACACGGCTCTCCACACGCTGGCAGAGTGCCCGGCGTGGGTTGAGCAGAGGCGAGACCTCGTGGCGGTCATCGGAGTGGGAGTTCTCTCGCTCGATAGCCTGATTGCGGCTTTCGTGCCCAGCCAGAGTGCGTGGAACTCTGCCGTCTCCTTCTGCGAGCAAGTTATGCTCGCGAAGGAGACGGCGGAGTGGGACCGGGAGAGATTTAGAACTCGCCCGACTCGCCAGGCCCGGGAACGGGTCATGTACCGCAGGCGACTCAGGCGCAGGGGGTGACAGGTGAGGCCATCTGTCACCCTAGCAGATGCAGGCCGGTGTGGCGGCGAGCGCGTTGCGAAGCGCGCTCGCTTCCAGGGAGCAGGGGGAACATGGGATTCCCACACTGGGGTCTACTCGTCTGTAGATGGCCCGAGGTATGTCGGTATGTCGGGGCACCAGGGACTTCCTTTCTAGGGTTCCCCGGCTATTAGTACCCGAGACGGCATGCGGTTTTAGTCGGTTCGAGTCCGACATGCCACCGATAGGTGAAGAAAATAAAAAAAAGGTAAATAAGTAAAAACGTTGCTATGGATATCCAAAACCAAGTGTATGTTAAGAAACACTGCTGTCTGTTAACATCCAAGAAACTATGGACAAATTAATTTAAGAAGTGATTTTTTTATAGACGACACTGACGTTCTGTGACTAGAGAACGTAACTTTGCACGATTTTAACGAAACATAAAACATATATAATTTAAGTTAAACAGTTTTTTTTAAGTTTTCGCAGATTCTTACATAGATTTTGATTTTGCATTTTTAGCTATATTTCTAGAGCACAGCACATAAGTCATACTAGAAACAGACTAAATGAATAGACATAAGTATGTATAACTCCTTTAAAACGATTAACGATATTCCGATTGTAAATTCGTTACTTTGTTATCTGAATCGATTATTTCTGTTTCGATTTGTAGATCACAAATTTAAATTACAACTGTCAAAATGCACCTTTTAAAATAATTTGATATGTATTTTTAAGCAATTTTAAGACAAAGCGGTGAATGTCACCTCATCACACTAGGTACGCATATGTGTCAGATGTATAAACATGTACTTTATATATTTTAGGGTCTTAAACAAACTCAAAGGAAAGGTAATATTTTAACCAGTGGGCTCAGATCTGCTGCCAGGAGTACTGCGAAACTTATAATATCGTATCTAAACGTAAAACGAACTGTTTGCATTATCTTCCAACAGATTTGACAATATCCGGGTAAAATTTATTTGTCTGTACGTCATACTTCCGAAGATTGAATTGTATCGAAAGCAGTTATTGACGGACGGACGGTCAGAGAAGTAGGAGATGACTCGGATAGGAAATCAAAGACGAATATTCCTTAATTCTTCAAAAATTATTTACGCCAATGTAGTCTGGTAGACTATGCATTCTTGAAAATGAGATTTGGTTCAAAGTTTATTTAAATTTATGATGGTATTGTGAACTTTTTTTGTTATTTAACATTAAAGCATTACAAGTTTTATAATCAGATGTTATTAAAGGTAGTTTACATTCGTTACATGTGTTATCTTCAGTGAGTCTTATTATAATAATTATAATATATGTATATTATAATAGACTACACGGATGGCGTAGTGATTTAAGCGGTCGCCATGCCGCTACCTACTACGCTGAGTGTTGTGGGTTCGATCTCCACATGGGACGACACGACACTTTGTGTGATTCACAAATTGTTGTTCTGAGTCTGGCTGTTAGTTGTGTCCGTTTCATGTATGTTTGTAAAGTCCCCCGCGACACAGGATATATTCCTAATGCGAGAGATGTCTTAAAAAAAAAACTGACTAAGTTTTGCCAAATTGATTATAGGAACCAATTTTCTACTTCCCGATTTGCAGCATCAACAGTTAAATCTTTGAAAGATTTGTCATTGGTTTTGACAAGGAATGTAATGAGACTCGAGATAAGTTATAGTCTGTTTTATTTTAGATACAGAATTGGCTTATTATATTTTTATCTTTGATTTTTTTTCTCTTTTTGTAAATTTGGAACAGAATGGGTCTAAGATACCCGAATAAAGATTACTATTATTATTATTATGTACTATTGTGGTGCGTATTATAATTGTTTTATTTAATCTCTAAAGTTAATCTATAAATGTGACTTATTTAAATAAGTGCAATTATATACGACATGCTGTCGCTACAAAAACATACAGAGTTACAGATAAAGTCAACCTGGTCACTTTAGAGGATTGTAGTTGCCATTATTACGAATAGATTTCACTATAAAAAGCAGTCAGCAATTTTGGCAACTACAACCTTCTAAAGTATCTAGGCCGACTGAACCAGTAACCCTATGTATGTTACAACACACACATCTTTACCAAACCAAAGGAACGCTATCCTCTTAAATTATTCAGTGTATGCAAAAGTGTCAGAATATTACAGGTAACTTTATAACTTCTGAAACGATTTCGGCTGCCCTTTGATAGCTCTTTGAGAACTTAGACCTCTATTTTGTGAGCGGGTGACAGGGTGTGTTGTGTTCAAATATATCTTTCAAGTGTCTGCAGCAGTTTGTTTACAAGGTCTGTTCTCGAGTGCTAAAGTCGAGTAAACTAGGTGTTCGTTTAGTGTAAATATTAATTGTTGTTTATCATATATATATTACTGGTATTTCTATTATTACAATGTAGTTTTTAAGAAGTGAAAACTTCTTTAGGCATTTTTAAACCACAAACAAAAGAATGTTTTTTTTGAGATGGGCAAAAAAAATATTGAACTCGCGACACTGTTACCGTTACCGATACCTCTGTACATAAATATCTACATATGTTGAACCACACACGACAGTTGAGTTTGGGTTGACATACATTGCTTATATAACTGTATATAATTGTGTATATACGTACAACATACATATATATGCATGTCGGAACTTTCGGAATAAAAAAAAAAACTTATGTCTTCTTCCTTCGAGCCTTTTTCCCAAACTATGTTGGGGTTAGTTTCACGTCAGGACTTCAATTTTCCACGTGGAGCAACTGAAAACAAACTCCAAAACTAAAGTACTAGGCGATATCGAAGTTCTGTAGAATGACTCGACCGTGTGGTGACGGATTAAGAATACAAATTGTCACCACCCCAATTCATCCCGTGGGTGTCGTAAGAGCCGACTAAGGGAGAAAACTAAGCAGGACAACAGCACTGCAAAGAGAAGGAAAACTTGAAACAAACCCTATACCAACCCGTCTGGCCAGCGTGGTATAGTAGGCCAAAACCTCCTGTCTAAGGAGAGGCCTATGTCCAGCAGTGGACTAGTATAGGCTGTTGATGTAGAATGACTGTTGTTGGACTTTCTAGGGGTCTAACTACCTGTAACAATTGCCACATATGTTCGTATGGCAACCAGGACTGACGACTTAACGAGCTCTCCGAGGCTCGGTCTTATCTATCTATAGCAGCTACGTGTATTAATCGCCTGGCTGTACAATTTCGATCGCTTTCAATGTTGAGGTTAATTTCAATGACGGATAGTACACTATCCGTCATTGAAATTGTAATGTTAATGGCTTGTAATGTTAATTCATATTTTAGTAACATTATGGTGGTTTTGAGTGTTTCCACAGCCTACCCAAATGTCCTGATGACGGTAGTGTCGTGCTTCGGGTCGTTGATCTTGACCAATATCGGTTAAGCTACAAGATAGTTGGGGCCCGTATGCCGTCTGTATGGACAGACTCAAAACTATGGTAAATACTTCAAAAGGCCTACTCAGACCCTATACTTTACTCTCACAGTTGGTAAAAAAGGACATCACTGTGGTTTTTTTCAGCGTTCCTTCCCGGCTAATGCCGGCTCCTTCTAGCTGTAGAGTCTGACTTATAAAAGTACCTAAAAAAAATTACTTACTGAAATAAATATCATTTATAAAGAAAAAAATTTGTAAAAAATATATGGTTTCAACGTAATTTTTTTAATACAAAATAAGAAAATAACATCAAACAAGACCATAACATTCTTTACATAACCATGATCGCTTTCAAAGGACGGGCATCAGCCCGTACCTATTTAAAATTAACTCTGTACCGATAAACTCACCTGTCCCTTGACGGAAATAAAAATACACCCTCGGTACGTAGGTTACTT
The DNA here is from genome assembly GCA_902825455.1 of Arctia plantaginis. Lineage (NCBI taxonomy): Eukaryota > Metazoa > Arthropoda > Insecta > Lepidoptera > Erebidae > Arctia > Arctia plantaginis. The sequence continues at coordinate 18,363,452 of CADEBD010000422.1, forward strand.
TAATGTAGATTTTGAAGAATATGGCTTCTTTATCGGCTGGCCTGTTGGTCTAGTGGTTAGTGACCCTTACTGCTACACCAGAGGTCGTGAGTTCCATTCAAACCCAGGAAAAATAATTGTGTGATAAGCACTGTCATTTGTTCTGTGTCTGGTTGTACTTTATCTATAATATCAATAATATGAATGTATTTTAGAAATATATAAGTATGTTTATCAGCAGCCTGGTTACCATAGTACAGGCTCTGCCTAGTTTGGGATCAGACGGCCGTGTGTGAAATGTATGAAAATATATACTATATGTTATAAATTGAACATATTATTATAGATTTAGCTGGCCGAACTTTTTCTGCGTCTCTAAACAGTAATAAATTTGTAACATTTATCATTGAGGCTCGGCTCCTATTGGTTGTAGCGTGATGTTATATAACCTATTGTCTTCTTTGATAAACGGGCTATCCAACACTTAAGATCTTTTCAATTCGTAACTGTAGTTCCTGAGATTAGCGCTTTCAACCAAACAAACAGACAAACAACCTCTTCTCTTCAACTTGTAACATGAGATTTGCAAACTGGGCTATTTTAGATAAAATCGTTTAAATTGTCAAGAGTTGTTTCAATACCTACGTAAAGGGATAAAATCATACGTTCTGTATAAATTTATATCAATTACCAACTTGAAACGTGATATTCTCGAAATATTAACTTACTAGCTGCGCCCCGCGGTGCTACCCGCGGTTGTTGTTGTACATCCAACGGGAACACTACATTTTTTTCGGTATAAAAATATGTATGCCTATTCCACACTATAATCTCTCTCTGTAACAAATTTCACCCAGATCCGTTCAGCCGTTTTTGCGTGAAAGAGTAACAAACATCCAAATAAAGTTTCGCCTTGATGATATTAGTAAGATAGTAATATTTAAACCCATGACATACTGTTATTATGTTAACTATGTGACCTTATGGATGTACTTTTAAATATATATAACCAATATCTACCTACCACTTTTAGGTTATATTGTTATATTTTAATCTACTACAGTGTGAAATGAAAAAGTGGGCTACACCGTTGGTGACGAACAAAACAATGGGCGAGTGTGTAAACACGACACGCCACGACCCCTTTGAAGTGTGCCCAAAAAACGAAAAGCATTCCGATTGCGCGCCACAATGGCCAATCGTACGCCAATGTATATCATAGCCCTGTATGCACCACGGCGATGGCTTGCCGTGGGCCAGTATGTACTGAGCCCTAGGCCTCTGCTCTGTGTATGTTATCACTAATTATAAGATTGCGATTAACTTGGAAATCGAATAGCTGTCAATTCATATGGACTTTGACGTAAGTATATGAAAGGTGTAAGGTAAGATTAGTTCGAATAGATATTACATATTTATAATATTTAACAGAAACGAAATAAATGCCTACTCGAACTGTATCTTACTACTTGTAACTTTACTAAAATTTCTGACCTATAAAACTGCAGTATCATTCTTTAAATCTTAGGAAAAGTAGGTACGATATAATGGAGCTTTATTTCTTAGTGAAATATTTATTGATTTTTGAGATTCCCTATACAAACTTCTACCTCTCTTTTCACCCCTTTATTTTCACTGGCAACTGGTACCCGAGACGGCGTGCGGTTTTTGGTCGGTTTGAGACCAACATAATTATCCGACCGATGGGTGGTATTCGAGGGGATTGCCAAATTGCACAAGATAAAAATAAATAATTTCTAATGAAAAGTTAAAAATATTCCTTTAATCTTAGGAATAGTGAAATTATATTGAGTTTTATTCCTTACCTAAGAAATTATTGATTATTGATATTCCCTACACAAACTTCTACCAATCTATTCACCCCTTTATTTCCAACGAAAAGTTAAATTATAAAACTCATATACTCGAAGTCCTTTTTTATTGATTCCTTCTACAAATTTCTACCCTCCTTTTTACAACTTTCAGGGATGATCTAGGTAATAAGAACTGTATCCTTTCCCACAACTCAAACTGTCTCTATAGCAAATTTCAATTTCATCTGAAATGGTTCAGTGATTATTGATTCCATAAAATCTTCTACCCCGCTTTTCACCCCCTTAAAGGGTGATTTCTGGGATGAAAACTATCATATGTCCTTTCCTGGGACTCAAACTATCTCTATACCAAATTTCATATAAATTGGTTTAGCGGTTAAAGCACGAAGAGGTAACAGACAGACAGAGAGACAGACACACTTTCACAATTACACAAATAAATAAAATTGAAGTGTCTGTGTGTAATGTCAAAATAATAGGTTTTTCCATGCTCACACGGTTATTTGCACGATACATATGCCTAAAAACCAGTTTAAATTTTTTCCGTCTGTCTGTCTATTTGTTCCGGGTAATCTTCTTTATGTCTCGACCGATTTATATTTTACTACCAGGTAGCTGTAAGTATATAAGGATTAACTTAGGCTATTTTTCTTCTCAGAAAAACCTTTTAAAATTTTGCCCGGTCCGGGAATCGAACCCACTAAAGCAGCGCTCTATAAATTCCACGCGAACGAAGTCGCAGGTACCAGCTGGTTTATAATATTAGAATGGATAGCGATTGGTCCGACAACTGGAACTCATAAATTTAAAAACAGTAAAGCATTTCATTTATAATTTTCTGAAATAAAATAAAAATCTCATATGACTCATATGACAACAATTGAATATTTAATATTTAAATATTTAAATTATTTATAATTATTTAAATTATTTTTAATTATTTTATTTTTATTTTTATTTATATTTATTTAATTATTTTTTTTTATTTTTTATTGTAATTTGAAATATAAAACTAATGTCAGTAACAATGTGAAGTGTTATTTCCAAATTTCCCGCTCTAAAATAAAAGTGTCCTACTAAAAACATTTCAAAATTCGATAAACTTTCCGAAATACGATCCTTGGTAACCCTAACTTACCCCGCGGCGTTTCTTTTACAAGGCCGGTTATTCGATTTAACGGTGACCTACTTTTATAATGTATACAGAAAATTGGCGAGATGTGTAAGTTTAAGGATACCTTTATCAGATACCAAGGAAATTCTCTCTCTCTTACTCTAAAAAGTTTTAAAATGTGGATTTTTTTTTAAGTAAAAGGCTATCTATCTTATAAATATAGAGACTAGAAGCATCGGTTCTTATTTTAGTGAACCACTTCATATTTTATTTTATTCATTGTAATAACTAACAATAGTTGTTAGGTAATTTAATAGATAATAATATGAAGCCACATTACTTTAAAAATTAAAAAATATTCACATTATTAATATCAGGTCTTACAGGCGTAACGTACAAGGGAAATCCCTGTGAATAAACAATCTACCTTTTAAAAATAATTGCAGACTTTAGACTATCTAAGAGTCAATGATGTCTTGTTTTTAAATCAAATTTTTAGATAAATTTAATATTAGATAACGATGCGCTCAAGGTTTGATGGATGAAAACTCAGTTTTGGGTGAAGCTCGCCTTTGTACATGACATTTCCTTGTTACTTATATATATGTATGTACAATAAACAAAAAATAAATAAGATTGATCGTTCTAAAATTCAAAGTAACGCAAAGCTTTACAAACACACAAAATATTCAGTAGGGACATCATAGCCATCTACCAACGTCTAGATCATTGCTCCCTGTATAGAATTTTTCCAGACCTAGTATTTTTCCTTTGTCAAAAGATGAATGCATCACAACTCAAGTGAGCCCAGCCTATTCACTACGTAATACGTGATAGCTACGTAGTCTTTTAAAATACATACACTGAAAGTTACGTAAGCGGTTAAGGGACTTACGAGTTCATGTTTTTGTTTTAAAGAGCCTTCAAGTATTATGTACGAGTAAACCAATTTAAACCGGATAAACACGAAACAACCAACCCTAAAATGAATACCTACGTAAGTTTCTTAATACAATTATGTATTGTGCTGCCTGAAATTTGATGCGATGGTTTGGGCGTGATGATTGAATAAAAAACGAATGATTAAAAGCAAGGCCCCTGTGAGGTGGCGGACGTACTTGAAATGATATACTGACAGATAGATTCTGCCGTAAAAGAGCTACACTTTGGCACGAATGGGCCAGCTCGACCTGGGTAATAGCACGGCCTCGCTGAAAACCGCTGTTAGGGATTCTTTCGGTGCTTTACACCGAAACTCTTTCTTCCCCCAATAATCTATAGGAAGGCTTGGCAGAAGGCGGCAACGTACAAGTCTGAATGAAAGCTAGACTGATAGAATACTTATATACTAAATACATATATATTACACATAGAAAACACCCAAACTGTAACAATTATTTGCAGATCACACAAACATTTAGTCTGACCCTTTAATCAAACCGGAGACCTCAGCACAGCAGTCGCATATGCTACCACTGCACCACCAAGGCAGTCATATTTGTGGCTTACAATTCCCACTGTCAGTCCAACACTGTACCAAGTTTCAGAAGTTAAGACATATGCTTCACTATCCAAGTACATGTGAAGGCTTTTCCACTAGAGGCTGTTAATACCTATTACCTAGACAGGTACTTCCTAAATTTGTGTGCCTAAAATGTGATGTATTAACATAACCGTTTTGTTATGTATTTGTCATCACATCCTTTTACCTTGTTCTATAGTAATTCTTTTTCTTATATAAAATGGATATGAAATGAATAAATAAATTTAAATTGAATATATTTGTATGTATGATTGATTTTATTCTTTCTTATAAAAGACAACTCCCGCACTAAGAATATATCCTGTGTCGTGGGAGACTTTACAAACATAAATGAAACGGACACAAAGAGCACCCAGACTCAGAACAACAATTTGTGGATTACACAAAATGTCGTCCTATGTGGGGATCGAATAAGCGTAGCAGGAAGCGGCGTGGCCACCGCTTACACTACGCCATCCGTGCAGTCAATATATGTGTGTATTTATGATGTGTTGTGTTGTACATATGTACATGTGTATGTATAAGTTTATGTATGTAGCGAACCGTTATATATGTATATTTCATTAATTACGACCGGATAGTGTAGTGGTTTGTGTAACAGTCCGTTACACAAACCACTACGCCAATCGGTCGTCAATAAAATATATTATAGTTAAACCGCCGTAAGCTTGGCCCTCCTGATGGTTTGGGGGACGCGGGGCGGGGGTGCATTCAACCAATTAGCTAGTGCGTCGCTGTCCGCCGGCAGTGACTGACGTGAAAGTATGGCTGTACGTGTTATTTTTCTTAAGACTGCTACACACGGTATTATTTTGCAACATGGATAATCTGCCGACTCTGCGTCACAAAAAGATTTAAAAACTTGAAGTTCGGCTTACAGAGGTTCTACTGTTAAAGTTCTAATAAATAATATTTATTATTTTACTTAATTTTCAAATTGTATCTGAATATAATTTACATGATGAAGATAAGGTGATTTTATTAAAATTATTTTACAGTATTAAATTTTACAATTAATCATAAAAACTTACAATACACTGACATTATAATACATGGAAATAAATTCGATTTTTATTACATCGTGTGTAGATTAAACCTCAAACAAATAAATCTGAAGATATCGAGTTAATACATCGTGTCATGTATAGCCGAGCGAATCACCCGCCCCGCGTCCCGCAAACCATCAGGAGGGCCAAGCTTACGGCGGTTTAACTATAATTATATTTGATATACGGATGAAATGATATCACAATCACAAGTGGTTAATCATATGGTTTGTGAATCGGATCATCTGTGACTGATTTATCAAACCATTGCTACTTCATTATTATTATTACGCTAGCCTCGCGAAACACCCAATGACTTTAATGCCATTTATCTTTGTCTATGATGAAATCACAATCACATGTGAAATCGCTATGACTGAAAACAATCTTTTCATCAAGTGAATATGATTTAAAAGCAGCACAAATTGCCATGTCTACTCCGTGGTTATAGTATCAAGGATTAAACTCCTCTATCACTGCTGCCCCATTTTTTTAGAAGACTAGAGTCCCTGGCTTGATTTTCTCCTAACATTTTCCTGTTACTCATAAATGTAGGAGCCCAAAATTAACGATTAATCAACTTCACTCATCCAAATAGGGATTCCATTAACCTAATAACCGAATATTTTTTCCTTGACAGGCCTTTGTAATGTCTATGCCACCAAAAATGATTAAATTTAATCCGACCATAGAATATTTTTATTTTATCTTTGGTAATTCACTCTGTAATAACTTCTGACATTCAAGCTTTTTAATATCCTCTAGCCTCGATAGCTGAAGTTCGAACCAGTAGGGTTTTTTTTAATTTTACTCTGTAACCTCAGCGATTGCGGCTAACTTTAAATTATTTTGATTTAAAATGAATATAAATTCAAACTTTTAGACTTTTAATTATTGTGATCTTTTATTTTAAAGATAGAGAATACAAATACGAGTCTAATACAAATGTGTGCATAGTAGGAGAAAACTCAAGTAATGCTAGACTTAGAAAATAGAAACAGAAGTTCTGGAAGAAGAGCTGTCCGTGTGGTGACGAATTAAGAATACGGAGTGTCACCACCTATTCTACTGCAGCTAACTACTCAGGACTGCAAAAAGAAGGAAAACTTGCAACAAACCCTAAACCAAACTGTCTGACCAACGTGGTATAGTACGCCATAACCTCTTTTCTAAGGAGAGGCCTATGTCCAGCAGTGGACTATTAAAGGCTGTTAATGATTATGATGAATAACGGAAGTAAGTGCCAAGCTGACAAGGGACAGGTAATAAGATCATTGAGCCATATGAAAATGATGACAACTAAAACGGGCTCGATTTATCGTTCACCGATAGTTTTAACGCATTTATCATACCTATTATTTAAATGGTAAAATGATGAGTGAACATGACTTACCTAGAGTTCGATCTCTTGGACGAGTCGTGTTTCTTCCCACCTTGTAAGTTAGGCAAATCTTTTTGCCTTTTTTTAGTCTCTCTCCATATCCTATAGTACAGTATACACATAACAGTCACTGGCACATAAAACGCTGCTATCGCTGTCCCGAACGTAATAAACTGATTGGTCTCTATGAACTGAATATAACACTCGTATGGTCTCACTTTTCGTTCTCCGTCAATGTACGGCCATGCATAAATCCACGGCGGCCACAGCAACAGACTGAATCCCCACGCAGCCCCTATCATAAAGGTTGCGCGACGTGTAGTCCTTTTAGCACGATAAGTCAATGGGCGCGTCACACTGAAGTACCTATCAAAACTTATGATGAGCAGATTCAATACCGATGCGTTCGACGCGAGGTAGTCGAGCGCCAGCCAAGTATCGCAGATGTACGGCCCCAGTGGCCAATAGCCGTAAACAGTGAACATTGTGTACAAGGGCATCGATATCAGTCCTACGGCGAAATCCGCAACCGCCAGGGAGAAAAGGAAATAGTTGCTGATTGTCTGCAATTGCTTGTCAATCTTGAAGCTTATCATGACCATGGAGTTGCCGACGACTGTAGAAAGTGATAGAACGACGGCGATGATGACGATGACGACCTTCTGTACGACGCTGAAGGGGCTTGTAGGGAGGTCGGAGCTGGACGCCAGATCGGTGAGGTTGGTGTCGTTGGATGCGTTTAGCATGCTGTCAACTGGGCGAGCCACCGCCCGCACCGACCGCACCGCCCGCGCCGCCCCGGCTCACGCGCCGACTCAGCGACCACTTGCCTGCACACACAAACAAATACAGATTAGCTTCTATCATAGATGAAGGTCAGATTACATCAACAATGCAGTTGTCATAACGACAAGCCGACCGTGACGTTAATGGATTTATAATCTGTGTACGTGATGCGCATTACTGCTTTTAAACTATCCTTTTTTAGAACAAAAATATTCTAAACGTAGATAACTACCAAATTAAGTCTCTTTGGTTATATAGCTTTACAGCTCTTATACTAAAATATGTTAAAACATTTGGATTGGAGCTCAAAGAGTAGAAAAATATCAGAGACGAACTAGCCCACAGTCTTGCCCACGTTACAAATATTTTTCTATTCTTGGAAATAGTTCTTTTTATCGTGATAACAGGTATGTACACATGACAAAATAATTAGCTGACGATGTGCAAGGAAAGAAACATGTATGTGTAATCTCGATGATTGCACATTATGTACTTCTGCATCGTCCTATGTTTTTTCTGGTAGTCTGACAATCCGTATGAAAAATTTCATGAAATTCAGTTGAGTAGATAAGACATGAAAAGCGTTACAAACATACAAACTTACTTACTTATTTATAATATTAGTTGATATTTTAGATTTTTGTATAGATGATATTCTTAGTTGTTTTAGTATTGGTGGGGCAAAGTACTGAATTATATTGTGCATAATGGAAATAAAACGTTCATGCTTGAATGTCTCATAGATAAGTACTAGAACTTGTGACTTTAACACTAATCAAACTATTACTTCCCAGTTTTTTTTAATGGTATAAGGGGGCAAACCAGTAGACGGGTCACCTGATGGTAAGCAACTACCCATGGACACCTCCAACACAAAAGTCACAAGTGCGTTGCTGTCCTTGAAGTCCCTCCCGCTCGAGTCAGCGGGAGGGGAGATTTGGGCTCCGGTAACCTCACTCACTCAGTGAAAGGCAACGAAAGAATTGTTTAACACCGGTTTTCTGTGAGTGTGTGTGGTATCACTCCGGTCGAGCCGGCCCATTCGTGTCGAAGCATGGCTCTCCCACGGTAGATTACGGCATTATTTGAACTGTCATTGTATAGACTACCTATACCAAGATCGACCAACTTCAATACTGAACATTGTAGCTTAATTTTAGCATTCTACACTTTTCCTATATCCAGCGAAATGCTGCGTAAAATTTTGCTAAATTTTTATATATGTACATCCTTGTTTACAGAAAGTACGTTGATAGATGACAAGAAGGATTGCCATAGCCCGCAGCGAGGAATGCAAATCTATCAAGTGCTGACACGCCAGGGCGGGCCGTTTGGAACTATCGACCTAGTTCGCAACATAAGAACAAGTTGTCCTTATTCTGTTTGGTTTGGTTTATATTTCGCCATTTGTATCAATATCTCTTGTGCATACATTCTGTCTTCTTTTCCTTTTTTTAAAAAACATCTCCCGCACTAGAAATATATCCTGTGTCGCGGAACACTCTAATGTAACTGACACAAAGAACACCCAGTCTTGGAACAACAATTTGTGCATCACACAAGTGTTGTCCCATGCGGGGATTGAACGGACAACACTCAGTGAAGTAGAAATCAGCGAGGTGACCGTTTAAACCACTACGTTATCCGTACAATCAGATTCACGCCTTTACCACATTCACTCAGGCGTATTTAACATTCATCATTACCATCATCAACAGCCTTTAGTAGTCCACTGCTGGATATAAGCAAGGAGGTTTTGGCTAACCATACCACGCTGGCCAGACGGATAGTCCAAGGTTCCTCCTCCTTCTTTTTGCAGCGCGGTTATCCTGCTAAGTTTGCTCCCTTAGTCTGCGACACCCACGGGATGAATTTAATACTCACATTTTACCAACTCTAATTTGCTTTCCCTCGTTATTGAGAAATGAACAACAATTTATACATCCTGACAAACTTTCAAGCAGTTTATAGCCTTGCAAATATTAAGTTGAAGAATTGCAAGTGGAACCGGGTATCCTTACAATAGGGCGATATGAGGGTAGCGGTGCGTTCAGTCGCGTAGGACCCACACTGCGCCCGGACCTAACAAAGCCCGTACGACGCTCTGCCGATCAAAGGCTAGTACAGGTTATTATGTAAATAGCATCTGAAAAATAAAACCATAAAAATTGGACATGTTAATTTATTTTTGGGATTATTTCCAAAAATAATTTTATAGCCACATGTATGATTTTTTTTACACACGTACCAAACGGCTATTCAAAATCGCCATATTCGCATGTTAGTAGAGTATTTTCAGTATATGAGTATTTGCCTGCCATTTTTGTGAATTTTTGAAAACAAAAAAATTATAGAGTATTGCAGAATAAGCAACCAAGTAAGGGCTCAACTTTGTTGATCTGCCCAAAAGATTCTCGATCATCATCTATCTAACCACCTCACATTGAGACTATTGTTATGAGCTCAAAGACGCTGCAGCATATCTGCATATCTGCTGTAAGTTTCTGAGGAATTTAATAGTCCGCAGAATGATGGTACAGCGTCAGCTCAAGGTTAGAATTACTTGGAAATAACACCGAAGTAACAGTACACCACATCTTAAATCAATCAAATCTATCCAAGTTCGTAAGACTCTTTTGTCAACTGTCAACTAAACAGATCTTGATAAATTATAGCTAAGGACCGTCTCGTCTTTGAAACAAATGAGTATCAAATCTATTCGTTTCGGAACTACAATGCACCAAACAAAAACTTATAATATCCCTCTTATTGCGTCGAGGTTAAAAAAAATATTTTATGCAATTGGTTCTAGAAAACGGATACATACATTTAAATTGTACCGTACACACATACATACATGATACCGTATTTACTCACAGTTTTGTTTTCGGAAAATGCTTAGAACTTTTTCAGCCATCACTAGGTGTGATCTTAACATCTTAGAATCGGCGCTGACTTTATGCTGCGTAAGTACAAGTCGAAATTATTTGATAGATGAAATTCTGTTTCAAAGATTTAAAAATTCTTCTATAGCTGCCGCTTGTGTTTGAACCACACGTTGAACTGTCTCTCGAAGTCGAGTCGACAGTCTTGAAACAGTTGCAATTCGAGCAATCTTGAATATTCAAGTCGAAATGGCTGCGCTGGCTTACTATTATCTACCGCAAGAGATTTGGACAGAGACAAAGAAGAATAAATACGAAAAAATATCGATAACTTGATGTCACAAGTACTCGTATTTATAAAGAACTTTAAAAAAAAAACCGACTTGAAAACGCTTACATTATGATGATTTTCGTCAATGTACTGTATTCTTTATTCCTTAATTTTTCACTCCTAGACGTGTTATTTAATCCTTCACACCATTCGTAGAGTATACTCTCCCAAATAGAAACGAAATTTTTAAAATACGTCCATAAATTACAGAGTTCTGAGCGTTTTTTTTTTTAATAGGGGGCAAACGAGCAGACGGGTCATCTGATGGAAAGCGACTACCGCCGCCTTGCCAAGAGTCACAAACGCGTTGCCAGCCTTTGAGGAAGGAGTATGCTCTTTTCTTGAAGGTTTGAAGGTCGTATCGGTCCGGAAATACCGCAGCCGATAACTTGAGTTAACAAACATGAAAAGTAGAACCAAATTAGGCACCGCCTCCTTTTTTGAAGTCGGCCATAGAGATATGGCAACACTAGTTTTCTTACAAATTTAGTATTTAAACTTTTCCTTTCATTGTTATTTCTAAAGTAGATACAATACTTTTTGAATTTGGAAAACCCTTATAATGTTCAGTAACACTTTATTTCTTAGTGTCGGTTATTGCCATTAAAAAATAAAAAAAAGTATTTTAAAAGACCATAAAACAGCGTTGCCCGAAACATTGTTTAGCCGATCTCGTAAAAAAGTCATAAATGCTCCCTACTTTGCAATAAACTTCACTAATTTATTGTGTTAGATATTTAGTGTCTTGTCTAGTTTATTTCGTATTTTTAGATAAAAACAATTTAAAACAATATGTAAATGAATGAATAAGAAAGTACTTCAAGTTATAAATACCACGTGCAATTAATATTAGTTAGAGAATATTCAGTTTTTCATATTCAAACAATCGCCTGTGATTGGCGCGTCGCACGTGACATGAATGCGATTCTATTTCGGCGAAAAACATTCAACATTCGAACATGGAAAAGTAAAAAAATAAAAATTATACTGCCAGACTGCAACTTTTTTAATTAAAACCCAATTGATAAAATTCTTTGCACCCCTTTTAGTACAAATGTGGCACACAGAAGCATGTCATATTTAAAATACCTTATGTTTATATGTAAAAGAAAGAAAAAGATATATTTTATTGTGTACAAAAAAGTGAAAATTATGAAAGCTACGTCAAACTTTACTTCTGAGAAAAAGGGCTTCCAGAAACACAGACACAGACAGATAACAACCTAATTCTTTAATACTTTTCTTTTTTAAGAAATAGAATCGTTAAAAGGAAACATATTACTATTAGAGACCTTATTAAGATATTCAAAACAACCTTTTAAAACGAACCGAAGGAATACTGTTTAGCATTGTATTGTTAGCAGCCGTTGACTGCCCATAGGACGTGTCCCATTCCCTTTGTAAAGGGCCTTTTCATGTTGGATCCTTTGACAAACTCTCTGAAAACATCCTTTAGACTTTGAATTTAAATGTTCTTTGATATGAATAAGATATTATTTTGAGTAGCTTAAGATAAACTGTAAAATACTGTTTAAATAGCAAAGTAAATTCAAATTAGTTTCTTCAAATTTCTTGAACAAATTACCTTAATATTACGATGTATTAATTTTTACAAAGATAAATTATAAACTACAAAACCTGTAAAAAGAAACTATTCAAACCTGCTCTACTATTATTCGTACAGTCATGGCGACTTCTATATACGACAAATATATACACTCACTAAGTGCACCAGTAGTCCCTTTCCATCAGGTGACCCTTGACACGGCTCTTACATAAAAAAAACATGTACCGAGCAATAAAACTTCTTGCGACGATTGCGACGAATATACATTTTACTAGCTGACCCGGCAAACGTTGTATAGCAAAACAAAAAAAAATTAGGGATGGGTCACCCTTACCATTTAGGGGTATGAAAAATAGATGTTGGCCGATTCACAGACCTACCCGATGTGCACACAAAATTTCATGAGAATCGGTCAAGCCGTTTCGGAGGAGTACGGGAACGAACATTGTGACACGAGAATTTTATATATAGGATGAAACTAAATTAAATGAATATTTATTTAAAAAAAATAAAATTATTGTTTTAAGAAATCTATTAACAGTCAACCGCTCTTATTTTTTATGATAGATGTAGCAAAGGAGCAGTCGGATCACCTCATCACATCAACAGCCTTAATAGTCCACCGCTGGACATAGGCCTCTCCTCAGAAAGCAGTTTTTGGCCTACTATACCACACTGGCCAGACAGATTGGTAAAGGGTTTGTTTCAAGTTTTCCTTCTCTTTGCAGTGCTGTTATCCTGCGTAGTTTACTCCCTTAGTCTGTTCCATAGAACGCTGACGGATTGAACAGGGTTAGTTTCAAGTTTTCCTTCTCTTTGCAGTACTGTTGACCTGCGTAGTTTAATTTAAGGGTATGTAATACCTATTATTAATTATACATAAGGTAACGCGAAGGCATAAAAATTGAACTAACTTCATACTTAAGTACTTTTACACTTAACTAACTTTGGCAATCACCCTGATATAAACTTTTCAAATAACAATTTTCTTTCAGACTTTGGGTCTACATCAGTTAAGTATCCGCTTACCAAACTATAAACTATAGATATCACTATATCTATTGTACACAGAACCACTATAATAAATTACTTTCTGTTCAATAAATTCAGTGGTCACAAGTCCACTTTGCCGTGCTCACCAATAATTGCAAATGGCCGCCGGCGCCTCGACGATCATAAACTGTGACTAAAAAGGCAATAGACCTTGAGCCTATTATTACGATTGAAATAAACGTTATTGGGTATTTATACCGGGTTTTCTTGACGTTTTACTTTATTCCAAAATCTTACAAATGCTGTATAGCGTGACAAAAGGTAAGACAAAGGCTTTTTTTTCCAATGTACGTCCATTGACACCTGTAAATCAAGAGCCACAAGTGCCTTGCCGCCTTTTGACCCCCTCCCCCTCTCCTCTCCCTCATTAGTCACTCGGTAAAAATCAGCTATGAAAGAATTGCTTTACACTTTCTTAACACTTGCTTGCACACCGGTTTTCTGTGTATGACGTACTTTGGTCGTACGGGCCCGTTGGGCCGCAGCATAGCTCTCCCACATCACGCAATCTTTTTTAAGGTTATGTCAATCTTAGAACTATTTTATTCTATTGTCATTAGAATATTATGAAGACAATAATATAATTTATAAAGATGAGAAGATAAAGACAATATTATGATTTATATATTTGATTATTGAAGTGAAAACTTCTTTAGGCGCGATGGGCATTTTTGAACAACAAACAAATACATTATGTATTTTAAGGGAAAAAACCATTGAACTCGCGACACTGTTACCGTTACCGTCACATCTGTTAAAGTCAAAACTTCTTTAGGCACGTTGAGCATTTTTTGAGATGGGAAAAACAATTGAACTCGCGACACTGTTACCGTTACCGACACCTCCGTATATAAGTTTTCGCTTCCGTCGGTTTGTGTGGAGCTGGTTTCTGTGGAGAGCCTCGGGGGAGGCCTACTCGTATGTGCAGCAGTGGACATCTTTCGACTGAGATGATGATATCTATATAGCATAAATATCTTTATATGCTCAACGTCCAGAGGGATTGCACTAATTGCTTCATTTATCTGTTAATTATAGTTTGAATAGGGGGAAAACAAATTATAAACGACAGAACAGTCTGCCAGGACAGTACGAAATAAAAAATTAAAAATTCGCATAAGCCTGCTGATCCAGTTTAATTAACAAACCTTTTTAAAGGGGAAATAAAAATTTTGACTGGTACAGAATAAATAAATTATAATTTGAAGTCACAGACAAGAAGGAACGAACGACGCGAATGAATGAGCGTAGAAGATGACTACGTGACGGGATAGGTATTTTTACTGTCAATAGCCACGAGTTGAAACAGATATTTACTATAAACGCCATTAGTATTAAGAAGTGGTTCTAAAGGTTTAGTAAATAACGAAAAAAAAAATGACCTGCAAAAGAGGAGACAAAAGCTTAATCGGACTGTTCTGAAATGAGTTTCGATACGGCCAATTAATAACGAAATATTGACATTGATTACCACGGATGAATAAATTAAAGTTTTTCCACTTATTAGTTAACCTGGCCTGTTGGTCCCAGAGGTCGTAGGAACGATTCTCACCCAGAAAAATTAATTGTGTGATTAGCGCCATCATTTGTTCTTTCGGCTTGTAATTTATCTGTAATACATGTGTAATTAGAAATATATAAGTATGTTTATCAGCAGTCTGATTACCATAACACAGGCACTGCCAATGTTAATACTTTTTAATAGTTATTTAAGTATTAATGAACAAATTGGAAGTACGAGCATATATCGGTTAATTATCTCTCGTAAAAGTCATTAAATTTCACATTCGTCATATAAGGAATACTGAATGACGATGTGTATGCAAGTATCAGTAATACGATTCCGACCATTATATTATTTATATCTTATATATAAAATTCTCGTGTCACAATGTTCGTTCCCGTACTCCTCCGAAACGGCTTGACCGATTCTCATGAAATTTTGTGTGCACATCGGGTAGGTCTGAGAATCGGCCAACATCTATTTTTCATACCCCTAAATGGTAAGGGTGACCCATCCCTAAATTTTTTTTTTGGCAAAACAACGTTTGCCGGGTGAGCTAGTTTTATTCTAAAATGATAATAATGATAAAGCCGACAGTATTGATAATCTACCGTGGGAGAGCCATGCTTCGGCACGAATGGGCCGGCTCAACCGGAGTAATACCACGGCCTCACAGAAAACCGGTGTTAAGAAATTCTTTCGTTGCCTTTCACTGAGTGAGTGAGGTTGACGGAGCCCAAATCCCCCCTCCCGCTGACTCGAGCAAGAGGTACTCCAAAGGCGGCAACGCACTTGTGACTTTTGAGTTGCAGGTGTCCATGGGCGGCGGTAGTTGCTTACCATCAGGTGACCCGTCTGCCCGTTTGCCCCCTTGTACCATAAAAAAAAAAAAAATGGTGAATAATAAATGACACAGCGCATTGTCATCCAACATGGCGATGTGGAGGATAGGTTGATTAACCCATCTATATAACAAATCATCATCTATCCAAAATGGCTATATAATTGTTTGTCCCCATTTTTATTTTTTCACCAAACTTAAATACTCTGAAAGTCAATGATATAAAAATAAATAACTAGCCCGTAAAGACGTCCGCCATTTTGTTGTCAGAGAAAGCAATATTGACTATGCTATAAATTGTCGTTGGTCGTAAAAGGGAAGGTAAAGCGGGATTTACGAGTAAACAGATATTTCTAATTGGAGTTCAATCAGGTTTCTGTTTTCTTCCTCTTAACAACTACCTATATTAAATAGACTAAAAAATTTACTTTACTATAATTAAATCTACTAAGTGATTGGAGGATGGTTTTTTCTAATTCATTACATCGAAGGTTTACTGCGAAAACTGGGGAGTACAGTCAACTTTAGTTTTCAGTTTATTATTATTATTATAGCTTTATTTTCCACTTAACACTTTACAAATTTATATGCAATTTCAATCCCGTGTCATTGTTATGTGGCCCCCTTTTTTTTTTTTTTTTTTTCACTGCGGAAATTCCCTCGAATACCACCTGTCGGTGGCATGTCGGACTCGAACCTACTAAAACCGCACGCTGTCTCGGGTACTAATAGCCGGGGAACCAGGTATACCCTAGAAAGGAAGTCCCTGGTACCCCGACATACCTCGGTTCATCTACAGACGAGTAGACGACCCCCCCCATGTGGGAACCCCATGTTCCCGGTGCTCCCTGGAAGCGAGCGCGCTTCGCAACGCGCTTGACGCCACCCCGGCCTGCTTCTGCTAGGGTGACAGATGGCCTCACCTGTCACCCCCAGGCCTGCGCTTATGGAGGACGGAGGTCGTTCTGCGACCTCCGGCGCCTGAGTCGCCTGCGGTACCTGGCCCGTTCCCGGGCCTGGCGGGCCGGGAGAGTTCTAAACCTCTCCCGGTCCCGCTCCGCCGTCTCCTTCGCGAGCATAACTTGCTCGCAGAAGGAGACGGCAGAGTTCCACGCACTCTCGCTCCGCACGATAGCCGCAATCAGGCTATCGAGCGAGTGTTATGTGGCCCCCTATGGGTAAAAGCCTCCTCTATTCTTTTCCATCTTTCCCTCTCTTTCTTCTCCTTCCATTTTTTAGATTTAGGCACAATAATAACAAGTCGCATTGGTTCTGTAAATTAGTCACGGATGTTATGAAAGGATTTATAAATGATATGATTTATTACAGGTGATTGCGATTTTATTCCATCCCTCGTTGGTGACTAGCACAGTCAATGTACACCTGACATATCAAGAGTCACAAATCTGTTTTCAGCCTTTAAGGGAGGGAGGAGAGGGGTTTGAGTATCGGGTCACCTTATCACTCGGTTAAAAGTAACGAAGGAGTTACTTAACACAGGTTCTTGGTGAAGGCCTGCGGCTTCACAAGCACACATCGCGTGCCCACAACATAAAAAAAAATAGCTCTCCCGCAGCATATTTCTATTTGTGTAGTCTATGATTTTTTTTAATCACTACACTAACTTATAATACTAAATTTGTTATGTATAAACTTTTAAAACCGACATAACTCAAAATTCAGTGAACTGCATTTAGCTGGTTTTCCTAGTAAACAATGGTATCTGAGACACCATTGGCTATAGAACGACATGTAGCGAAGACTAGACAAGAACTATTCCTTTTATTTATAATGTTTCTACATAATTGTGTATTTCATACATCCCCAACCAGTTTTGAACCAAACAAAAGACCAAGGGGTATAACGACCTACCGCATCGGTGTTAGATGTCAGTTTATTTCAATATAACTTTTCTTTTTACTTTTACTTTGCCTTAAGAAAAGTTGATACCCCTGTGTATATCTATTTTTAATTATCGCACGCTCAAAGGAGGTCTGTACACTTTGAAACCGGATAAGTATTCAGCTTGTTGACAGGAGTTTTCCTCTGTGGTTTTTACTATTCGATTTAGGTAGAATCCTATGCTTAAAATTAATTATGTCACTTTAGTCGGGCCCATCGTCGGTCGGATTATTTTCAACAATATTTTTTTTATTTGAAAACATATTATCTTATTTTATAAACAAAAACTGTTGTTTAATTATATTGTCAGAAATAAGAGTCAGTATTGTGAATCAGTCGTAAAGCCTTGGGCTACAGGCACAAGTAGATATTTTAAGTAAACCAACAAAAAACTCCAAGGACATGCTTTTTCGTAGAATTTTCTGTTTACATAGCCTATAATTGGAAATTATACTTTAAGCTTTAAGTTTATTTAAGTAAAACTTAGTACAGAGATAGACTTAAGCAAAAGAGCACGTAGCACGTGTCACCATATAAGTTATTGTATAATTTAATTTAAAATCGAACGATTTGACAATACTAAGGTATGCCGTCATGCTTTGACACATGCAAATACAAAAAAAAATACCCGTAATGACTTTCTAAGGAGAGGCCTATATCCAGCAGTGGACTGTTATAGTATTAGTAGGCTGTTGATGATGATGACGAATTACCTATTTTTAAAATTTCGCTGGACACCTGTTATTGATTTTCTAAGAGAGTGCATACAGCATAGAATTAAAAAATTATGATGTACAGACGAACATGAGTAACGCATATCAATAAACTAGCGTCAAAAAATGACTAAAAAGAATGGTAGAAATTTTATCTACATAGTTACATGGGAACAGTAGATTTGTAGAGAGTTACAGTTTATGAGTCCGTGTGGTGACGGATTAAGAATACAGAGTGTCACCAACCCCATTCATCCCGTAGGCGTCGTAGGAGGCGACTGGGGGAGCAAGCTACGCAGGACAGCAGCACTGGAGAGAGAAGGAAAACTTGACAGAAACCCTATACCAACCCGTCCGGCCAGCGTGGTACAGTAGTCCAAGACCTCCTTTCTAAGGAGAGGCCTATGTCCAGCAGTGGACTAGTAAGGACTGTTGATGATGATGATGATGACAGTGTGCAATACTATTGCAATACGTGGTTATAGTTGAAATACTGTTCCGTTGTGTTAAAAAAAAGTATACCGTTTTTATATAAAAGGATTAAATTAGTGAAAATTTAAAAAATAAATCCGAAAATGCTCCATCAAAGCAATGTTTCATGTTGTAAAATACTGCTCTCAACTTTCCTAATTAGTCAATTTGAAACGCAAACACCAAAAGGGACTTCCAAATTGACAAACACAATTTATTCCAAAAACTTTTCTGTTTTTAAACGAAGTCGCTCAAACTTTGCCGTAACTTGATTATTTTTTTTTTTTTTTAATAATAACAATAGTTACATTTCGTTTTTTTTAATTACAAGTTTACGCACGTTATGATGTTTTGTGATTTTGACATTACTACATAAGTTTTATATTAATTGGCCTCTTGGTCCAGTGACTCTAAAGGTTAGTGCTCCTGATTGTTTCGGCAGAGGTCGTGGGTTCGATTCATTTGTTTTGTGTTTGGGTACAATGTGTGTAAGTATTTAATCTATACTAATATTATAAAGCTGAAGAGTTTGTTTGTTTGTTTGTTTGAACGCGCTAATCTCTGGAACTACTGGTCCGATTTGAAAAATTCTTTCAGTGTTAGATAGCCCATTTATCGAGGAAGGCTATAGGCTACATATAATCACGCTAAGACCAATAGGAGCGGAGCACCAATGATGAATGTTTCAAAAACGGAGAAAAATTTTTACTATTGAGAGACGCAGACGAAGTTGCGCGGGTCAGCTAGTAATATATAAGTATGCTTATCAACAGTCTAGTTAACATAATACAGGCTCTGCCTATTTTGGTACTAAACAGTAGTCTGTGAGAGGTGTAAAATAAAAACAAAATTTACCGATCTATATTATTATTTTTTATATAAAAAGACAACTCCCCCACTAGGAATAGAGACTCCAGTGTCGCGGGGGACTTTACAAACATACACGAAACGGACAAAAAGAACACCCAGACTCAGAACAACAATTTGTGGATTACTCAAAGTGTCCATATTAAACAAGATGTTACGTAGAACAAAGAATCGAATTTAAGCCTTTTGGAAAAACAATTAAAAACTCAAAACTGTAAGACTGCTGTAGAAGTTAATCTAAAAAAGTCAGACCCTAATGACACTTTTATTCACGAATTTAATCACACAAAAGTGGCACACTAGCAGTCCCTCACAAGCCACACGTTTCCCTGAAACCATATCTTTTTGCAGCCCAGTGCTGAGAACTAACTTTCGACTCAATTCACTTGTACGTGAGTGTAACAAATACCATAGGTGCAAAACTCAGCTAGTCAAAACTTGTTATGGTAGAGGGGGCAGACGAGCAGACGGGTTACCTGATGGAAAGTGACCATCGAAGCCCATGAACGTCTGCAATTCAGGAGTCACAAACTTGATATTGAAACATTAATTCACATAATCGCCACAAGTATTAAATATCATACGTACATAAATGAGATTAAAACCATGTTCGCTTGCCTTTTCGAGATATCGGCTTGTGTAAATGTATCTATGTACTTACATAGAAAAATCTGTTACCTTAAAACTAATATATACTATACTTACATTGTAATGTGAAAGTGAGTTTGTTTGTTTGTCATGCTTTCACGCCTGAACGTCTAAACCGATTTTTAAAATTCTTTCACTCATATATATATGTGTACACTTCCGCATGTGTCCACTCTTTGTTCTTAATCCAATCTGTCCTCCTCTATAACGCTCTGCCTTTGGAAATCAGGATAGCACCCAGCCGCTTCTCATTCAAGACGAAAGTCCGAGCTCAAATTCTCGACACTCTAGCAGACTCATCACATCCCTAAAGTCTTTTATGTTATATGTATATATACGTATGTACTATGTGTATGTATGTAACTCAGCAAGTTTATATATGTATGTGTATCTCAGTATGTATGTAACCTAATTTTAATTTCATGCACCTACTCAGACATTGCCCCACCACCCAAAGGTAGACTGGGAGAAAATGCCTTTGGCATTAAGTCCGCCATTGTACAATGATTTGTTGTTTGTCCAAAAAGAATTAAATATATTATCAGCAAGTAACTTAGGCTACTTTTTACAATTTACAATACATATTTTCCGGTAAAACACATATCTTCTAGCCAAAAATGGGGTCATTATATCGTGTTATTTAAAGACAATTCATTTAATGCCTATTTCTCTTGGCAGTCGTTCCAAATCACTGACATGGATTTTACTGCGATGCCTTTTAGTATCATATCTTATAATTATGTCACATCCTTCATATAAAACATTATGTTTTAGCGAATTATCTGTACAACACAACTAAAGAGTTTTTTTGCTTGTGTTTACTCGTTTAAACGCAATAATCTCTGATAATATCTGACGGATTTGAATGATATATAATTTTGTATATCTAAGTCCGTGTGGTGACGGATTAAAAATACGGAATGTCGCCACCCCTATTCATTCCGCGGGTGTCGTAAGAGCCGACTAACTAAACTAAACAGCCCTGCAAAGAGAAGGAAAACTTGAAACAAACCCTACACCAACCCGTCTGGCCAGCGTGATATAGCAGGCTAAAACCTCCTTTCTAAGGAGAGGCCTATATCCAGCAGTGGACTGTTATAGGCTGTTGATGATGTACACTATAGTAGCTATCTGTATACCTTTGTACTGCTGGACGTTTTGGGCATCATACACTGGCCGTAGACTGCTACACGTATTTACATACATTTGAAATACCTGAGGTTTCAAGCAGGTTGCTTCGCCCGTACTGCAACTGGTTGAAAACAATTTATGATATTTTAGGCTCATTTAAGTTTGTGATACTTAATTTAAGTTCATTACTACCAAAAGAAAAGGACCTCTTTGCAGTACAAACATAATATCCATCTTTTACATAGCCTTACCGCTTGCTTGCTTGCGTCACATAACGTTTATAGTTATTCGTCCTACTTAGCCACCGACACGCATCACACACCTTCCATAGGTTACGGCTATTTATATATCAAATCTATTGTACCTTTAAGAGCACGATGTACTAGCTAATCTATATAACATGTGAAGAAATAATTTGTTTTACCTATTTATAATTTAAAAAAGTAAGAGATTTTATTCAAACAAAATGGCGCACGCAAACTTTTCTGTTTATGTGTACACCCTCTCAATTAAAAGCCCTCGCCGTGTATAGACGACTTTAAAAAAAGGAGCAGGTCATCAATTTGGTTGTAATTGAAATCAGTCATTCGTGAACTGTTTTGGAAAATTATGATGTTAATAATTCTAAAAATTATAAAAATAAACAGCTGCATAAAACTGTCACACAGTACAAAAGTCTACAAGTAAGTTCTTCAACGAGACCTTTTTTACACTACAACCGTAAACCCAGTTCTTAGAGTAAACGAGAATACGTCGTGGTCTGAGAAATAATAGCCTGATAGTTCTAGAGAATGCTTAACGCTGGTTTCCTGTAAGGCCGCAGTAGTACTTCAATCGAGCTGGCCCATACTTGCCAAAGCGTGACTCTCCCATGGTAAAATTGTCATGGTGACGTGTTCTTCCTACGACATCATAGAAAAGTCTAACAGACGATGACCCGAAAATTTTATATCATTAATATACATTAAGATGAATCCAGGTGGTAATGGCTTGAGCGCGTTGCGAAGCGCGCTCGCTTCCAGGGAGCACAGGGAACATGGGGTTCCCATACGGGGGGGGTCGTCTACTCGTCTGTAGATGACCCGATGTATGTCGGGGCACCAGAGACTTCCTTTCTAGGGTATACCTGGTTCCCCGGCTATTAGTACCCGAGACGGCGTGCGGTTTTAGTCGGTTCGAGTCCGACATGCCACCGACAGGTGGTATCCGAGGGGACTGCCGCACGGAAAAAAAAAAAGAAAAAAAAAAAAAAAAAAGGTGGTAATGCCTTCAATTGAAAAATTGTTTTAGTCAACACTAAAAGATTTTTTCATGTCATGCATGATAGCCCATTTATCGATTAAGTCTATAGGCTATATAATATCACGCTACTAGACCTTGCACCTACCGACTATTACTTTTTCCAAAATTTAGACAACTTTTTGTGGGTAAAAATTCAATTCCCGAGAGGCAGTACAAAATGCCTTTGAAGAGTTTGTTGCCTCCCGTCCAGCTGATTTTTACAAGAATGGCATCAATAAACTGCCAATGCGTTAGAAAAGATGCGTCGATTGCATGGGTGATTACTTTGAATAACAGAAATAAAAAAGTTTGAAAAAATAAGTACTTTCACTTATTGCATACAAAACGGCAATTTCATAGGTAAAGACCTAATATTTATATTATACAAAAAATTCGGCACAAGATATTTATATATTTTTTAAACTTCATCATCATCATCATCATCACCAGCCTATCGCATCGTTCTTTTATACTTATGCCAAAATAATTATTCCATCGATTGCATGCCTTCATAATGAACAAGCTGCAAATTTGGCTACGACGTTATAAAGGAACAACATTATATTATCTTCTTCAATTGTTCTACAAAAGCACGGTTATAAATGAACAGCTCGAACCAGATTGGAGTCTACCGTTTAATATGAAATTAGCATATTTTCTATTTCTGGAAGCAGCCCCAACGAAGCTTTAAGGAAAAAATTATCATAAATGCATATTTCCGTTGCAATGTACATAACTACGCCGTAGACTTTCGTAGCTCACAGCTGTGGTTAGATGCGATGTTCGTAGCTTTGACGGTATTCAAATTTAAATAATTTTACTATTAGTCTCGGACACAACCCTTTCAGGCACTCAGGGAACTTAGAGGACAAGAGACTTAACGTATTTCAATATTCTAGGTACGAGTATTTTACACTACAAAATAATATTTAAAACGTCATCAAACTGAAGAACTGGTAGTTGAAGTCTGGCCCCTAAGAAAGGGGTCCTAGGGTTATTAATAATAATAATAACTTCTCAGCATCTCATCTTTTTCTGTCATCCCTCTTACATTGAAGTCTCAGTCCCTTTTCCCATCCGCTATTTGCGCTCCCCTTACCTTAAATCCCTTGCTCTATCCGTCTCTCTCACCTTTCTCCTATACCCCACCTAAACACGAATACATGCCCTTAAAAGAAAGCATAAACTTTATGCAGTATTAAACATAGTGCCTACACAAAATAAAATTAGGAGAAAGACAGAAAAACAAAGAAAATCATGATGATGATTTAGGCTTAAGAATGTGATAAAGAATCATATAATTATGTTCATATAACGGTCTTCTTGAATCTCATACAATAGGTTAGAATTACTTAAATTGCGTTTGGATGTATATTACTGTACAAAAGAAATACCCAACCTTTTCTGTTACGCAAAGTCAGTAGTTGCAAAGCAGTTTTGTATTACCTTCGAAAGGTTTTTTTCAATATTGCTTTTATTTACTTCGTTTCTGTTGAATTACCCTAGAGAACATAATTTTGCGTCCAGTGTCGCCTTAAACAAAAATGATTTCGTTGTACGTTTAACGTAAATTCTTATTTTTTGTATATTTATAAAAAAAAATGTATAAATGTGGCAACCTAACGGCATGTTCATTACTTGTGTTGGTAACAGGTTGCGGCTCTAGAGTACACCATTTTGTTTTTAACGTTCTGTATCTCCAAAAGACAACTTAAAGCGTAAAAGAAGTTCATGTCGTTTTGCTAGTCAGGCAATAAAATATTAAGTTGAATTTAGTACCACATTACTGGATATAGGTTTAAAGTAGATACTTCTTCATCATAATTAATCATCATCAACAGCCTTTAACAGTCCACTGCTGGACATAGGCTTCTCCTTAGAAAGGAGGTTTTGGCCTACTATACCCCGCTGACCAGACGGGTTGGTATAGTGCTTGTGTCAAGCTTTCCTTCTCTTTGCAGTATTGTTACTACGTAGTTTGCTCCCTTAGTCGGGTCTTACGACACCCACGGGATTATTAGGGGTGGTGCCAACCCTTATTCTTAATCCGTCACCACACAGACAACTTTATACACGGACAGATACTTCTTACATCACTTCAGTTTTGATTTTGTGTAAAATTCACACTGAATTCGCATAACAATTATATAAATAGTATTCAGCCCTCTTACAGTAAACAAAAACTGAAATATCTAATGCTACACTCGTTATGTTTACCCCGAAAAGTGGGGAAAAATACCAGCTCTGTCGTGTTGACGACTACCGACTACATGATGATACTCCTTACATGTTATGAGCCAATTCATACGTTACAATATCGTTTCAGATTAACACAACGAATACTCAGTGTATTGAGTATTCATCATCATCATCATCCCCATCAATAGTCCACTGCTGGACATAGGCCTCTCCCTAGAAAGGAGGTTTTGGCCAGACGGCTTGGTATAGGGTTTGTTTCAATTTTTCCTTGTCTTTGCAATGCTGTTTTCCTGCGTAGTTTGCCACCTTAGTCGGTTCGTACGACACCCACGGGATGAATGGGGGTGGTGACATTCCGTATTCTTAATCCGTTACCACACGGACTAAGTATTGAGTGACTATTGAGTATTGATTTGTACGAAATATAATCTCAATTCAATAAAGTTTATTTTGACATTTGTTTTTATAAACTCTATCAATAAAATCTTCAAATTGGGATATTTAGTCTTAAAGAGTTTTACTATTTTATCTAGCAATGCTGGAGGCTTTATGGGAACGTTACCAGTTTGAGAGATTAGGGTAATGTCATGGTGCAAGCTCGTAAATTGTCCATAATATAGAAGGATTAGATATCTTTACGTATTATATAAACATGTTAACGAAAATAACCTTCAAGAAAAGAGCGTACTCCTTCCTAAAAGGCCGGCAACGCGTTTGTGACTCCTGAGTTGCAGACGTTCAATGGTCGGCGATGGTCACTTTCCATCAGGTGACCCGTCTGCGCGTCTGCCCCCTCTGACATTAAAATAAATTAAAATTAATTAACTTTTTTAACGGTCCTTATAGTGAACGGATTTGAGTAAGTCACCCGACCCTCGACGGTAATGAAACGCCATTATTAAGAGAATATTGTTTTTTCTCATTTTAGTCTTCACGACATAATCAACGATCAACGTTCCATTTTCTCTTTTTCTTTTCAATTGTGAAAGTGATTATCACTTCTTTGTCTATAATTAATAATTTCGTAGTTACTAGATTGTCCAGCTACCATAGTGCCTTTTCAGTTCATTTAGCAACTGGTTATGTATATTGGTAAATTGGACGAGAATATGTTTTGTTAAGGGTTGGTTAAAAGTTTTCCATATACTTAACTCGATTTTAGCATTGTGTGAATAACAATAAATTATAATGTTTATCTTAATATGACCTTAAGCAAATAAGTTTAATTGCATAAGACCTTAACCTCAAGTTACCGTTTGAAATGATCGTAAGCACAGCGAACAAAAGTGCCATTCTATCTTTATATGAAAACACTAAAAGAAAATATAACCCAATAAACACTTTATCGCTCACGACAGCACTGTCACAAACATCTTTACGTGTGTAGGTAACAAAGAATAAATTTGAGTAGATTCCTAAACATCGCTTATCCCTCTCCACTCGTTCTCTTGCATGTAGTAAGGTCTATGACCTTGTGCCATCGGTAACAAAGCCAAACAAACTACTGTTTACATTCCAGACTTCATCCTCGGCGTTCTTTGCGTTCTTTGCAAATGCTACATTAAAAATATACATGTCACTCTATGACCACAAAATGTTTCTTAGCTCCAAAATAGTAGAGATAGCAACCTACATGGTGTCAATTCCATAGATTTATTTATTCTGTGTGTATATGACTAAATTTGTAATACAGAAAATTTATTTTATCGATTTTCAAATATTTATTTAATCTAATTTGACACATTTGCATATTTCAAATCAGCAAATGTGAGATTTGAAAGACACACAGAAAAGGAGTACACCAGCGGTAGATTTAAAGGAACTAGTCTTTTACTGCTAAAACCTTTAAACAATAACAAATTTCCAGCAATCTTATAAGAATAAATCATTTAGCTGTGATATTAATCCTGCTTTATGAAAGGAATAATACGACATCCCTGAATGAAAAAAAAATCGATGGCAAGAAAAACATTAAATAAAACCACGATTTTTTTTAAGCTTTGCGAAAAAACTGTGATAAAATTACTTAAATGAAAAATAAAGAGAGTAGATTTCGCATCGAAATATTAATGCCAGCGCACTCCGAAATTTAAAAATATCTTTTTAGAAAACTTAAATTCAAATTCTAGTCTGATTTATGATAGCGTCGAAAGTGCACTGTAATATGGCCTGTGTCAATCTCAAATAAGATATGGAAGAAACTCACAGCCACTCTTTTAAATCAGGATGCCTACAAACACATTTAAAAATAATGTACATAACTACCTTCTTGAGTTAAAGGAGTTACCTATTCAATAGTATAGCGCCCTATATTCAGTGTATAAATATATGGTATATGTTTTATGTGTGTGTGTATATTTGTGTATGTATGTGTGTAACTATATATGTTAGTTAAAACTTTACAACTAATATTACAACTGTAACCTCAGTACACTTACCTTCATAGATTTCTACACCACCGAAAGGTTGGCTGGTAGAGAATGCCCAAGGCATTAAATCCGCCGATGTACATAAGTGCATAAAGTTGTAAGTAAATAAATCTCTAGACAGTTCGTCTAACAGTAATTAGTAAATTATATTATATATACGACGGGTCTGTTGGACTAGTGGTTAGTGACCCTGACTGCTACGCCGGAGGTCGTGGGTTTGATTCCCAGCCAGGACAAATATTGTGTGATGAGCACGGTCATTTGTTCTGTGTCTGTGTATAATGTATCTGTAATATTTATGTATTTAAAAATATATAAGTATGTTTATCAGTAGTCTGGTTACCATAGTACAGGCTCTGCCTAGTTTGGGATCAGTGAGAGATGTGTGAGGTATATTACTATTATATTACATCAGTTTTTTGTTGTTGTCTGTTAAATAAAATATATATATAAACTTATACTTTGAAATTAAGGAAAGTGAAAAAATAAGAAAAAAATAATTCAAAGAAAAAACGTAAGTTACAGGAAATAAGAAACACATTGGCTCACTTACACTATACCAAGTACCTACGTGAAATAATTTGTGAACCAAAATCCTAAGCATTTTTACATTAGAAATAGAACACTACTGAGTAACTGCCCTGCCCTTTGTTTTATAGAATTTCTCTTTACTTATTTCCTAACATGAAATTCATATACTCGTAATAATGCAATCAAATGAATTATGAAAGCGAAAAACCTGCTGTGAAATTTTCCCTCGTATTCGTATTCTTTTGGTCGATAAATCAGTACACGTATGTCAGAGAGAATATTCTATTATTAAGACCTCATTAAAATACGTTTTCCACTGAACTCCCTCAAGGAAAATCTGAAATTCAGAAATATAAACTCCAAGATTTAATATTACGCACGCTTTCATATTTTAAAACCTCAAAGCACCTTATTGCCTTCCGTTTTCGCCTAATTTGCAAGAATACTTTAATGAATAGAATACTTTTTGTTAAAAGGAAATATTTCATATATTTCTATTCTTCGGTGTCTGAATAAGTTTAACTGCACTGTTCGATATTTTGCCCGCTATCTTTTTATTTTTTAAATCACATTACAAGTGTACAAAAGAGTATTAATTAAAGAAGTCTTTGTTTTTTTTTTTGTAAATTAAATAATATAAAAATAATAATAATAAAAATAATAATATCAGAAATGAGGTGATCCGGCAGAGAACTAAGGTCACCGACATAGCGTACCGGATCAGCAAGCTGAAGTGGCAGTGGGATGGCCATATTAGCCGCAGAACCGATAACCGTTGGGGAAAACGAGTTCTTGAGTGGAGACCACGTCTCGGCAAACGTAGTGTAGGACGCCCACAGGCCAGGTGGAGTGACGATTTGCGCAAGATGGCTGGCAGGAGATGGATGCGAGAAGCCCAAAATCGATCTAAGTGCCGTGCAATGGGAGAGGCCTATGTCCAGCAGTGGACTGCGATAGGCTGATGATGATGAATAATAATAATATAATTTATTTTTCTCACCACAACATCATAACAATTACAATAACCAAAACAATAACAAAATAGGAATCAATAGTGTGGGAGACTTACCAGTCTACTACTTGTTATTGTTTTGTAAATTAAACAACAAAATAAAATTAAGTAAACCTGAAATACAGAAAAAAAGCCTACCCTAGGTACAACTAGGGTAGGCTTTTTTCCTGTATTTCAGGTCACCAGGTCTTCCCCTCTTTAAATTGTTTAGATTGCAACATTGCATTCGCTAGTTTTAGGATTTATTCTTAACAAATTGTGTAGGTTTTAGATTGCGTTTCGTATGTGTGTGCACGCACGTTTCGTATGTAAATGCACAACACACATTACAATCAATTAAAAAATGAATCATAAATACATCGTTTAGATCTGGATCCTAACGTAACTCATTGCACAAAGAAAAACAATGAAGATTATACAAAAAATATCTCTCATTCATAAAACTGTAAGTAATATAACAATAAGTAACAAAGTAAAAAGTAAGCCGCCAATGTGATGCAGATCTGAAGGCTAATGCAAACCCAACTCACTATGGAGGATGTCTTTCACTATTGTTTTTTTTTCAAAGGCAACTCCCGCGCTAGGAATATATCCTGTGTCGCATGGGACTTTACACATATACATGAAACAGACACAAAGAACACCCAGACCCAGAACAACAATTTGTGGATCACACAAAGTGTAGTCCCATGTGGGGATCGAACATACAACACTCAGCGTAGTAGTAAGCGGTGTGGCGACCGCATAAACCATACGTGCAGTAGATAATGATTAGTATACTATATCTGTTATAGTTATGATCAAAAACGTCTAGTAGTTGACTAAACACTAGTTCAACTACTAGACGTTTTCGTTCTATTTTTCTATCGTTCTATTTTTTATTCGCTTCTCTATTCGCTTTTTGAACATCAATTCATACTTCCATACACTTGAATTGTAAATGTGAAAGTTATTTGCTTGTTTGTTTGTTACACTTTCACGCCTTCACCACTAAACTGATTTTAAAAATTCTTTTACCAATGGAAAGCTTCATTATCAGCGAGTAACATTGGCTACTTGTTACTGCGATAACCGACATACGGGGCAAAGCTGCGAGCAAAACCTAGTTAATAAAAACAACTTGACACATTCTACACTCGCCCGTCTAATCACAAATCGAATAGAGCTTGAACAATGGTAACCAAACTGCGGATAAGCACACTTACATGAGACTGAATACATATATACCTAAATTAATCATGCTCATCACATAATCATTTGTTCTCAACCCCTTGATCAGCATTCGTAATCTCCAGCCGGTAAGCCAACAACAAATTATCCTATAGTCTATTACTAGTCTATTACTGAAAATCAAAAATCATAACAGACGCGTATTAATTACGAGTAATACGCGTTTTTCTTCGTCTCAACCGTGATCCAATTTAATCGATAATTATAATTTTAAAATAATGCCTAATTCAATAAACTTCGATGGACCAAAGATACGCAAGGTCAGGTTTTGGTAAAGTAAACAGGACCATTTTGTTATCCCAAATACGTGACAGGATCGAATACGAAAACGATTATTGTATTTGAATAATACGTTATTACTGTTCTGAATCAAGATAGCACATTACATTAAATAATGGTAAAACAGATTATGATAACGTAACACTTCTAAAATTATGTTTAAATACGATTGCACGGATGGCGTATTGGTTAATGCGTTCCGCACGCTGCTTATAACTACGCTGGGTGTTGTGGGTTCGATCCTCACTTGGGACGACACTTTGTATGGTCCACAAATTGTCGTTCTGAGTCTGAGTATTCTTTGTTTTCGTTTCATGTATGTTTTCGAAGTCCCTCGCGACACAGGGTATATTTCTAGAGCGGGAGTGGTCTGCAAAAAAACTGCTGGTGGCTGGAAGGAAGGGTTATAAGATTCAAT
The DNA here is from genome assembly GCA_902825455.1 of Arctia plantaginis. NCBI lineage: Eukaryota > Metazoa > Arthropoda > Insecta > Lepidoptera > Erebidae > Arctia > Arctia plantaginis. Next base: position 18,394,428 of record CADEBD010000422.1, read on the forward strand.
GGCTACGAGAGGTAGGATCACAGTTTGTAACAATATTGTTGCCAGAGGTTTTAAAGCAAGTTAATTATTAAAACAACTGGCGTTTTTTCACTCTCTCCTCGTTTTTTTAATGTATTTTGATTCCCTTGAGAGTGTCGAAATATGCGTGTTTTGCGGCATAAACGGGGTATCTTTTTTTACGTTAAGTTAGGCGTTTGATTATTTTACAGCTTCAAGGAACCGTCGACCTGAGTATATGGTTTTAATTTCAACCCGATACCTTCAAGAGTGCTCGACATAAATGGTCTTGACAAATAGACAGACGGACAACAAAGTGATCCTATGAGGAAGCCGTTTTTTCTTATGAGGTACAGAACACTAAATACAGAGATTTTTTTATGAAAAAACAAAAATGATGATTTTCCCAAATTGTACGGCAACTTAGCTATAGCTATTGACAATTTAGCTATAGCTATTTAGCTATATATAGCTTTTAATCCTATTTTTTTTACAAAAAATGTATTAAAAGCTATAGTTGAAGCCCCGAACAGATGACCCACGAGTCACACAAGCTGAGAAAATGAAGAGCGAAAAATCGCGATTTATTCGAGATAAAAAGGTGTTTTCTCGAATTTTTTTTAACGAATTTGACTTCAGCGACTCTCATTTTCTTCGTTTTTTTTCTCATAGTACAAAAAAACAACCTATAAGTACTTTTTCTAAAATGTACTCATTTCAGAAATGACAAAAAATCTGGAAAACTGCGTTTCGGAAAACAACTTGCAGATTATGGGCACCGCCAATTTCTCGTTTCTCAATTTAAAAAAATCAGTTTTTTTTCGATAAACCGTTTTTTCGCACCTGTTCGATTTTTTTTCCAATAACTTGCCACGGACCGATTTTTCCAAAGTATTTTTTTAAACCCGCCAGCTTATTTTTTTTGATCCGGTCTTTCTCAGCCTGTAATAATAGTATCACACAGGAAGTAAAACGTTATAACAAAAAGTCGATCCACCACGAACCAATATCATCTCAAAGCGGCTAAATTTTCGCGTCACCGAATATCTTTTTAATCTCTAACATAATAAAGAAAGATCCCAAATTAAATTCCGTTATGGGTTCAAAGACATCTCATTAAAATGTTGACGTCTCTTAGTAGTGAAACTCATTTAATCGAGATGGGAGACCTTTTCCAATTATTTCACATTTTGAGCTTGTTTCAGCTGGCTGGTTGTTAATAGCCCTTTGCGGTTCCGTGTGTCGAGTGTTAAGGTCGCTCTCTGTCATAAAGGCAACCTTTGACGAACTTTGACTGACCTGTTGATTAGTTATCCTGACTAGCAGCCTAACCTGAGGTTCGATTCCCAGCTAGGCAAATAATTGTGTGATGAGCAGGATTTACATAGTGTCTTGGTGTAATTTATCTGAAACCACCCATTGCCTGCTGCTTAATTATTTCCAATTTCATGTTTCTAATTTTGAGAATGACGAACTTATATACAACCGTTCATTCCTTAATTTATTCTCTTAGGAGTATAATTTCATACGAACATCTGTGGCGATCATTACGGCTAGTTGGAGCCATAAAAAGTCCAACAACGGTCTTTCCACAGAATTTCCATATCACCTAGTATTTTGGGAGGTCCGAAGGCAGCCGCTCCGCGTCAAAAATCGAAGCTCAGGCGTATTGTAGTAAACTTAAAAGCCGACCCCAACCTAGTTTGGGCAAAAGGCTCGGAGGAAGGAAGAAAATTGTGAAATTCCCAAAAAATCCCTATCTTAGTGGGTGCTTACAACATGAAAGCATCATCTGTCAAAATTTCAAGTTTGTAGCTCCAGCAATCAGTCATTCCGAGTAAGTTTTTTTTTATAGAATAGGGGAGGAAACGAGCAGACGGGTCTCCTGATGGACATGAACGCCTGCAACTCAGGAGTCACAAGCGCGTTGCCAGCCTTTGAGGTAGAAGTACGCTCTTTTCTTGAAGGTTTGAAGGTCGTATCGGGCCGGAAATACCGCAGCCGATAACTTGTTAAACAGATTGGTAGAGCGGGGCCAAAAGTGTCTTGAAAAGCGCACAGTGGTGGAGCGCCAATTATCCAAGTGGTGGGGATGAAAATTTTGCCGTGTAAAACGATGGCGGAACAATTCCTCGGAGCACTCTCTATGCTATATACGATAGATCGCCGATTGCCGACTCGATCCCTTGGCGCCAAGGGATCGAGTCGGTCGCAAATCTTTTGGCTTTCGACGATTAGAGTCGCTCTTCTTTGGATACGGTATAGAGGGATAAGCTGGTACTGTGGTGCCCCTGCATAGAGATGAGAACAGTATTCCCTATGCGGGCGGGCTAGCGCCTAATAGAGTTGGAGGCAATGGGCTGAAGTGAGATACTGCCTCGATCTGTTCAGCACAATGAGCTTCTTCGAGGCCAACCTTGACCTTACCCTCTAAATGGCCGCGAAACTGGACTTCGCTCGATATCTCGATGCCTAGGATTGCAATACTGGTTGAAGCAGTTAGGGAGGTGCTCTCGAACGGAGGCGATACGATAAACGGTATATAAAATGGACCAGATTCAGTGGACCGAGTCGAGAGTATAGATATCTATGTATTTAGCTACATATTATGTATGTCTATCAACACAGGCTCTGCCTAATTTGGGATCAGATCAGGCCGTGTGTGAAATGTGTTAAGTTTTTATATATGTAGATAATATTCAAGGCCTCGACCGCTTTGAATGTTTTGTTTCATTTCATTGTAATGCAATTTCAAATTTATACAATAGTATAAATTTTTGTAACGTGATAGGTGACAATGTCTAGTAAAGCCCAATAGGTATATTTGCATAATATTTTCATACATTTTTTTACTTTATAGCACATATTATTTAAAAAAATATATGCTTTCTGCACGATAACATGATGTGCTTCTGTGTGCCATTCCGTCTGTGTACATATTCCGTCAGAGAATATAGTCCATCAGAGATACAGAAAAGTATATTTTTTACGTTTTCTTTCATTTTTTGCCAAAAAAAGCACTGTTTGCGAGGTTTGGAAGAATATCTTTAATACTAGCAGCGATCACAAACTACATAGCATTGTATCGTCATCAGGTTACCTGTAAGAGATTGCTTTTAGCGATAAGGCCGCCATTTGTAAATTATAATAATAATATATAATGTTCTCACACATTTTACACCCGGCCGTCTGATTCCAATCTAGGCAGAGCCTGAACTATGGTAACCAGACTGCTGATAAACATACTTATATATTTGTAAATACTTCTATATTATAGATAAAGTACACTTAGACACAGAACAAATGATCGTGCTCATCACAAAATTATTTGTCTTGGGTGGGAATCGAACCCACGACCTCTGGCGTAGCAGTCAGGGTCATTAACCACTAGACCAACAGGCCAGTCATCGTCATTAACATGGAGTACAATGTACTGAATTGCTGTACAATAAAGATTATTCTATTCTATTCTATCATTACAGCCCATAATAGTCTACCACCAGACATAGCTAAGTCATAATAATATTAATAATTTATTGACATATAAGTTGGTACACATATGATTGAGAATCTCCAGGCTCCTGCGCTAGTTTAAACTGTGTTGCAGGAGACAGTGTCGCACGTAATATAAAGGACCCAATGTCATAGATATACAAGCAATACAATTAAAAAAAAACGGACAAACAAATAAAACATAGAAAAAAAAACTAAGTAAGTAATTACCTAGTTAATTTTAATTACCCTGTGTTGTGTTTGTGTGTGCGTGTGTTTTTGTGTGTGTGTGTTTGTATGTGCCTGCGGGTGCGTGCGTGCGAGCGGGTGCGTGTGTGAGAATTTGAATTTTTGTGTGTGTGAGAATGAATAAAATGGATGGTTAGTATTGTACACATTCAAAAAATTCGACATTAAACCACTGTTTTTTTAAAGTCGGAAGGAAAATACACTTGAAATGAAGCAAAATCTGATGTGTCCACTTTCCTTTTTTTTCTGAGCGGAAATCCACACGCTGTCTCAGGTACCTGTAGTCGGGAAACCAGGTGTACCCTAGAAAGGATATCCCTGGTGCCCCGACGTACCTCGGGCCATCTACGGCGGGTAGACGACCCCACCTGTGTGGGAACCCCCATGTTCCCTCTGTGCTCCCGGAAGGAGCGCGCGCCTCGCAACGCGCTCGCCGCCACCCTTGCTTGCTTCTGCTAAGGTGACAGATGGCCTCACCTGTCACCCTCAGGCCTGCGCTTATAGAGAACGGAGGTCGTTCTGCGACCTCTGGCGCCTGAGTAGTCTGCGGTACCTGGCCCGTTCCCGAGCCTGGCGACAATATTTTTTTCCAGCTGTCTCTTTATTCGTTTGTTTTCTTCGTCAGAGAACAAAAGCTTCACTCCACAACTTCAGAACTAAAGAAATACTCTTTCTCCTTCGCTTTGCTTCCCGTAAGTTCCTAATGGATCAGTCGGGAGATTCTCACTCTCTTGACATACTACAATCTATTCGTATCTTACCTCCTTTTAACTACGAATCTCATTTACCTAATAATTAACAAATGTAAATAAACATATACTCGTACGCTACACAAATTACGTTTAAAGAATTTTCTCAAATAAAACATTTGACTGGTAATTTTACAAAATATACATTCAACAGATACAAAATGTAACATAATTCAAAACAGTTATCGAACCAACTACTAGTAGTTTAAACGGTCCTCGCTACTACGTTACTAAGTTGGTCTAGTGGATATAGACCCTGAGTGCCAATACAGAGATCGTCGGTTCAATTCCCACGCAAGACAAATAATTGTGTGATGAGCACGATCATTTGTTCTGTACGTGTGTAATATTTATGATATGTATTTATGTATTTAGTAATATATTAGTATGTTTATCAGCAGTCTGGTTACTATAGTAAAGGCTCTGTTAATTTGAGATCAGACGGCCGGCCGTGTGTGAAATGTGTGAAGCTGTAAATATATTACTAAGTATAAACTGAAAATATAAATCACGTACTTATACGTTTAGTCTATAAGTTTATTAGTAAATTAGATTAGACCACGAAGGTCTAATCACTTAAAGTGCGATCAGAACTATATGAACTAGACTTTATCGATTCTTCAAGTCTTCATGAGAGTAACAGAATCTTTTGAGCATTACTGTTTATATTCAAGAGACTGTACCTAATAAATAACTTTGCAATGTTGCTATATATTATATCATAGTTTTTAAAGCTACAGTTTAGGGTGAGTAAATGTTTACGCCCTAATTCACACCCTTGGAGACGTTTTTCGAAGATCCCCTGAAAGTCGCAGGAAATATTACATTCTCGTGTTAATAGATTGTATATACCTGTCTAAATGGAATAGATTTCTTTCATAAAACAAGTTTAATTCAAACAGTAAGTTCTGTACCTAAGACTTATACCTATGTCTACAAGGTTCATTCAACTCTACTAAAGATTTGAGCCTAATTTCTGATCACTTATAATAAAAACCATTTAAATATTTTTTGTGTAAACGTTACCTCTTTAATCAGTTCAACAGAAATCGTCAAATGAAATCAAAGCTCTGGGCAAGGCGCTAAAATGCTAAGTGTATTTTAACAAATTATTCTAAAGATGTATTAAACAATTCCAAAATGGCAGATATATATGCGTTTGGTATGGAAACCGTGGATGTCACCAGGGAATTGTTTACGGGGTGACCTTGAAGCCCGGGCTACACTCACCTATGACGCCGCACATGGTCGGTGGTGGCCGGGCTCGAGCGAGCACACGGCCATAGCGCGATTCACAACCGTACCATCACACTTACACTACGCGCAACACTCGGCGTCACTCATATCAGGGTCTATGGGGTCCGAAGGCGTCCGGAGGCGACAGTCGTGCGCTCCCCGTGGGCGCCGTTCATTCACTGAAAGGCCCGGGCGATAAGCACGGATTGCGCAGACTCGGACATGCGTTCAGGGGCCAACTGGCTCCCTCTGTTTTGTTAGTCGGCCACACATTGTACCGGGTGGGCCGTGGATGCTGATGTACACTCAGAGGTCACAAGGTCGAAGGTAAATTGATACCGACACAATTACTGTAAACATTGAGGACATCCCCGACATGTTGATGCCTCCTACGGATCTCTAACGTAACATATATTATACTGTATCTGCAGACAGTATCCAGTCTTTATTTTTATGGATTCTAAAACAAGGATATAATACTTAAATACTTTTTTGGTAAACGCATACCTGAACCATATATTTTACGTAATATCATTCAGACGGGTAGAAATAGACAGGGCCAATGTAATGACCCAGAACTGACAGTCCAATATTCGACAGACGCGCCTAAAAGTTCACTAAAACCTTTTAATGAAAAATCTTTTTTGTATAACCTTGTATACTCAGACACTCATTTAAGCAGATGTTACAGAAAGCTATCTAGACTCACACTGAGCAAGTTTTGTGCTATGGGTTCTAAGTTACAGATAAACATACAGTATTTCTCTGATTACTTAATTATATACGTCTCAAAAAGAAAATTGCAACCAGTAAAGTTGAAAATTTCGCACAACGTGCAAATTTTACAAGTTAAGGCTTAGGGGTATTTCTGAATCATACCCGGTTCCCCGGGCCGGGGTACCTGAGGCGGCGTGCGGTTTTTAGTCGGTTTGATTCCGACACAACTATCTCGCCGGTCGGTGAGGGGTATACAATGGGATTTCCACTCGGAATAAAGGGAGTTAGATGTACAAAAAAACTCTTTTTATAAAAACTAAAGTACTCTTCTCGAGGTATACTGTAATTGGTTGACAAAAGGCGTTCGAAAAGCTAGTAAACAGATACTCTCCAGTGAATCAAAACAAATATGGTTTGCTGAGCGGAGACGATTATCAACTGTATCACCGGTAAGTCGCGGAAACAAGGCTGAACAAGTTTACCGATCGCGGGGCGACTGTGAACAAGTTAGTTATATCTCCCTACAGATACAGACATAGACATTCTAAGAATTTCTTAATTACGATAAAAATACTAAGCAGTTTCTTTCAAATTTATAAATTCCTGCACCGCTCCACTCGTGTGTATGCCGATTATTCTTTATCTTTTTTATCTTTTTTTAAAAAGACAACGCCCGCATTAGGTATATATTCCTGTGTCGCGGGGGACTTTACAAACATACATGAAACGGACACAAAGAACACCCAGACTCAGAACAACAATTTGTGGATTACACAAAGTGTCGTCCCATGTGGGGTTTGAACCCACAGCACTCGGCGTAGTGGGAAGCGGCGTGGCGACCACTTAAACCATTACGCCATCCGTGCAGTCAAAAAATTGTGGCCTATTTCCTTTAATAGGAATCAAACTATCTTCATACTAAATTTCATCGGAGTCAGTGGTTATTGATTTCCCCCACAAACTTCCACCTCCCTTTTCACCCACTTTAAGGATTATTTCTGGTTTAAAACTATCCTATATTCTTTCCTGGGACTCAAACTATCTCTATTCCAAATTTCATCTAAATCTGTTCAGCGGTTTAAGCGTGAAAAGTAACAAACAGACAGACAAACACACTTTGGCATTTATAATATTAGTATGAATATGGATAATAATAACTTTACACATTTAAACACATACTGAAATGTACACACACATTTCTAAACATATAGGTACATATTATAGATACATTACACACAGACATAAAACAAACGATCGTGTTCTTTAGTGGTAAGTGACTACCGTCATCCATAGACAACTGCAACTCAAGAGACCCAAGAATCAGTAGGGGGGGATTGAGGTCACTCAGACTCCCCCAGTTTGGGCTTTGGTAACCTGACTCACTCGCATCGAAGGAAGTGCTTAACACCGGTTTTCTGTGACATCATGGTATCACTATGGTTTCATTATCATCAACAGCCTTTAATAATCCACTGCTAGACATAGGCCTGTCCTTAGAAAGGAGGTTTTGGCCTACTATACCACGCTGGCCAGACGGGTTGGTAAATGGTTTGGGTCAAGATTTTCTTCTCTTTGCAGTGCTGTTGTCCTGCGTAGTTTGCTCCCTTAGTCGGCTCTTACAACACCCCCGGGGTAAATAGGGGTGGTAACACTCCGTATTCTTAATCCATCACCACACGGTTAAGCCGGCCCATTTGTAAAAGCATGGCGCACCCACGGTAAAAATCATGTCCATCACACAATTATTTGTACTGGATGAGAATGGAACCTACAATCTCTGGCTCAATAGACAATATGATGTCCCAGTCCCAGTGGCCCTGGCAATCATAGGATTGAAACACAAGTACGAAAATTATGTGTACCTCGGGGAGACATTGCAGTTAGATAGAAACAACTTCGAGGACGAGGTGAACAGAAGAATTCGGTTGGGTTGGGCAGCGTTTGGGAAGCTACGTCGAGTCTTCTCATCGTCGATCCCACAGTGCCTTAAGACGAAAGCCTTCAATGAGTGCGTCCTACCCGTCATGACATATGGAGCTGAAACGTGGACACTTACGGTACGGCTGGTCCACAAGTTCAAAGTCGCTCAACGTGCTATGGAAAGGGCTATGCTCGGCGTTTCTCTAAGGGATCGCATCAGAAATGAGGTGATCCGGCAGAGAACCAAGGTCACCGACATAGCCTACCGGATCAGCAAGCTGAAGTGGCAGTGGGCTGGCCATATTAGCAGCAGAACCGACAACCGTTGGGGAAAACGAGTTCTTGAGTAGAGACCGCGTCTCGGTAAACGTAGTGTAGGACGCCCACAGGCCAGGTGGAGTGACGATTTGCGCAAGATGGCTGGCAGGAGCTGGATGCGAGAAGCCCAAAATCGATCTAAGTGGCGTGCAATGGGAAAGGCCTATGTCCAGCAGTGGACTGCGATAGGCTGATGATGTGTGTGATGTGATATATTATCTTTATTATATTGTATATACATATTACTTACATTTTTTTTACAAAAGAAAAAAAAAATTGAAAATATAAAAAATAGTAGACCAAAGCCATCGGGTACAGGCACCAAGATACCGGTGGTTACGACTCCAAAGACAGGAACCTCCTCACTATACGAGCTGTGTCAAGGAAAACTGCCTTCTGCATCAGAACAAATATTATATTTGTTTTTCTTTTTCAACTTTCACGAAATTCTCGTCATGAGGAACGGCGATATCAACAATCATTGATCGGTCTAATCGATCTATCACTACAATGTCAGGTTTATTGGCAACAATAGTCCTGTCTGTGATAATAGATCGATCCCAATACAACGTAGCGTGACCATTCTCGAGAACTGGGTCGGGCACATACCTGTAGTATGGCACCTCTAGATTCACAAGTTGGTATTTAAGGGCAAGCTGTTGGTGTTCGATCCTGGCTACTTAGTTAGGCCTGTGCAAATTATCGCCGTTAGCGAGACGAGAACAACCAGAAATAATATGCCTGATTGATTCCCCAGGACGGTGGCATGCCCGACAAATGTCAAGCGTACCATCTTTCAGGATATATTTTCGATAGTTATTCGTCATGATAAGTTCGTGTACAATCGCACAAACAAAACCTTCAGTTTTTCCGAAGAGATCACCATACCGTAACCAAGTCGTAGATGCTTTTAAGTCTATATCGGACCCGTTTAGAGCCCGATAAAACCAACCACGGAGCTCTTTGCCCTTTCATACTTCCCTGCGATCTTTAACAGTAAGTACTACAGGTTAGCGCCAATTCTCTTTAGCCAGAGCGAGCGGAGTGAATCCGGTATCCACTGCAACTACATTGCGATGCACTCCCACATCAGTATATAGAAAATATTCTACATATTCTAAATATTCTTGATATTTATAGTTTAACCGCCGTAAGCTTGGCCCTCCTGATGGTTTGGGGGACGCGGGGCGGGGGTGCATTCAACCAATTAGCAAGTGCGTCGCTGTCCGCCGGCAGTGACTGACGTGAAAGCACGTGTTATTTTTCTTAAGACTGCTACACACGGTATTATTTTGCAACATCCATAATCTGCCGACTCTGCGTCCCAAAAAGATTTAAAAACTTGAAATTCGGCTTACAGAGGTTCTACTGTTAAAGTACTAATAAAGAATATTTATTATTTTATTTAATTTTTAAATTGTATCTGAATATAATTTACATGATGAAGATAAGGTGATTTTATTAAAATTATTTTACAGTATTAAATTTTACAATTAATCATAAAAACTTACAATACACTGACTTTATTATACATGGAAATAAATTCGATTTTTATTACATCGTGTGTAGATTAAATCTCAAACAAATAAATCTGAAGATATCGAGTTAGTACATCGTGTCACGTATAGCCGAGCGCATCACCCGCCCCGCGTCCCGCAAACCATCAGGAGGGCCAAGCTTACGGCGGTTTAACTATAATAGTCCGCGACCCGAAACTTTCGCGGAATATACAATCTTATAACCGGTGACCGTGGCATTCCGAATGCACCTTCACCGCATTCGGAATGCAGTCAGCAGTGTACGGTCTCTCCGGTCAAGGGCATCTAATTCGGTCTGAGTTCATCTAAGTATACCAAAGAAATACATCAGAACCGGCATGACCCAACCATTGTAAGCTCGCACCTTGTTGCCCCCTTATACAAGACTATTAAGTTCTTTTTCCAGGCGGCCAAAAAAGCGTTCTTGTAACGTTTGTTTTTATGTCAGATTCTGGTATTCCCAACGACTGTGATATACCTAGATACCAGTAAGTATCAGTGGCAGACAGAGATTTAAGTTTTGTTGAAACTGAAAGCTCTATTCCTTCGGATTATGAAAAAGGGATTATTATCATTATATTACATTATTATATAAGGGGTTATTATTATAACAGTCTCCCTTTTTTCAAATCCGAGGTGTGAGGTATTCCTCACCCTAGCTCCTTTACTCTATCCGTTTCTCGTACCCTATTATACCTTCATTTCTTGTCTGATCTGATATCTGATCTCAACAATAATAAAAAAAATACAAAAACAGGATGAACCCTTTGCAATGCAATACATGACGTTTACTTCCAATAGAAACTAATTATTGAAGGCATGTAAATGTGTACTTAAAATTTAGGAACCGACGATTTTAATTTTATAATTTCCATATCAGTACGTACGCAATCCGTAACCACCTTCAAGACTATGCTGTATGAGCATTATCTGTCTCTAGAACAACAACAACAGCCTTTAATAGTCCACTGCTGGACATCGGCCTCTCCTTTAGAGAGGAGGTTTTGGCATACTATACCACGCTGGCCAGACGGGTTGGTATAGGGTTTCTTTTCAAGTATTCCTGCTCTTTGCAGTGCTGTTGTCCTGCGTAGTTGCTCCCTTAGTCGCCTTTTACGACACCCACGTTATAAATAGGGGTGGACACGGCTCTCCACACGCTGGCAGAGTGCCCGGCGTGGGTTGAGCAGAGGCGAGACCTCGTGGCGGCTATCGTGCGGAGCGAGAGTGCGTGGAACTGTGCCGTCTCCTTCTGCGAGCAAGTTATGCTCGCGAAGGAGACGGCGGAGCGGGACCGGGAGAGGTTTAGAACTCTCCCGACCCATCTGTCACAGGGAGCAGAGGGAACATGGGGTTCCCACACGGGGGGGTCGTCTACTCGTCTGTAGATGGCCCGAGGTATGTCGGGGCACCAGGGACTTCCTTTCTAGGGTATACCTGGTTCCCCGGCTTTTAGTACCCGAGACGGCGTGCGGTTTTTGTCGGTTCGAGTCCGACATGCCACCGATAGTTGGTATCCGAGAGGATTTCCGCACGGAAAAAAAAAAGGGGGTGGTGACACTCCGTATTCTTAATCCGTCACTACACGGACCATTATCATTATTACCTGTCTCTAATCTAAATCTGTCTATATATTCACGTATGTATGTATAGTATTAATGTATAAATATAGATTAGTAGGATTTATGTTTAATAAATATTTCATAGGTTAAGACATATTTATTTCTCTAATTTCTGTATACCTATCACCAGTTCAAACTGAATCCAGTTCATCCAAAGGTTGCCTGGAAGAAATTGCACTAAGCGATAAGGCCGCCCTTTGTACATTACATCTGTTGTTAATTATTTTATAATGTCTGTAAAACCCTGGTGTACAAATAAAGCATCTATCTATCTAGGCCCAGTTTCTCTCTCACAATTAAGACGAACCTAATGACACCTCAAACTCCAAAATCCATCAAGTTATTTAGGATACAGAGCTTACCAAAGAAATATACAAAGTTCTATGATTATACACTAGCTGGTACCCTCGACTTCGTTCTCGTGAAATTTGATAAGTGATGCCTTAGTGGTGTAGTACGGTACGCGACGGGCAACAATTTTTGGGTTTTTCTGAGTGGAAAATATAGCCTAAGTTACTCCTTATATAGACAGCTACGTGGTAGTAAAATATCATCAAAATCGGTCCAGCCGTTTTAAAAATTACCCGAACAAACAGAAAGACAGACAAAAGATATTTTAACTGGATTTGCGTCATAACGCATCGTGCAAATAACCCTGTAAGCATGAAAAAAAAAACAGATTTAATTTTATTTATTTGTATAGATTATACACTCGAAAACATAACCCTCCTGTTGGCGCAATCAGTGAAAAGTTGAGAAAAGAAGGTGTTATGATAAGGTCACTTTCTTTCTTTCTTTTTTTTTAAATAGACAACTCCCGCATTAGAAATATATCCTATGTCGCGGGGGACTTTACAAACACACATGAAACGGACACAAAGAACACCCACACTCAGAACAACAATTTATGGATCACACAAAGTGTTTTCGCATGTGGGGATCGGACCCACAACACTCAGAGTAGTAGTAAGCGGCGAGGTGACCGCTTAAACGACTACGCCATCCGTGCAGTCAACTGGTCACTAGTCTGCTTGAGTCGATAGGACTGGTTGTGAAGATAAGGTGTGAATAAGTCTGATTAAAATTTAAATAAAACCAGTTTAGAATAACCGCTTACATTATGTAACACATGTAAATTTTGTAATTTGCAGAATATATAATGGAGAAGCTGTAGACTGAGACTGATATTACGTTGGTATGTACTAAATCAAAACATCACGCATATTAGTTCTTAAGTCTCTAGTTCTTCAACTTGCAGGAAACGTTTTATTCAATATTTCGGACGTTTGATGTTGACCGGAGGGGTAGAAAGGAAGAGACCCAAAAGCAGAAGACCCAAAACATGGTCAAACCAGATCGCTGAACAGCTAGAAATGCCAATAAGTTTAGCTCTCCACCAAGCTACTGATCGCAGCCGATGGAAGCAGATGATTGACAGGGTGAAAGGGAGTCACGATCCTCAGCAGTAAGGGATCGACTAGGAAGAAGAAGAGTTCTTAAGACATTATTGCAAAAAAAAAAAAAATGTGTGTGTTCAATTCACACACGGCAGAAGTAAAAGTTCAAAAAAAAAATTATTGTGTGTAAAATCAATACAAAAAATTTCAAATTAATATAGATGTGTTAAATAATTAACTTAAATTAATTACCCAAGGAATTTTAATGCGCAAATGTAAAAAATAAAACACGTGAATAATACACCACGTTGTTTATGACACATTTTATGAAGGTTTCGTTGTACGCAGGCGCAAATACACGTGATAGCATAGAGTAGACGACGTTTACAGACAACACTGTATACCTACTTGTAACCTATCTCAGTCTCTCGCAAGCTAAATCATATTTATAATTTTTGTTTGTCTCTATTTACTGTCGCTTTTTCGTTTCATCGAATTTTTTAATCACAATGGTTCTACAGAAGTTTCAATTCAAAAATTTCAATATTTACGCACATTATCTATGTTTATGTCAAGAAGTTTCATATAGACTTGCCCTCTTTTACGTAAGTGGGTATAAAATATAGTCGCTACAACGTCTGTCTACCCCTTCGGCAAAAAAGACCTGAGTATATATACCTATTAGCTGTTGCCCGCATGTATGTCGGCTATCGCGATAATAAATAGCCTATGTCTGTCTGCAAAAATCAAACTATCTAAATGCCAAATTTCATGTAATCGGTTCAACGGTTACTAATATGCCATACAAACTTCCACCCTTTTAAAGGATATTTCTGGCATGAAAATTATCCTATATCCTTTTCCGGGACTCGAACTATCGTTATACCAAATATTATCTGAATCGATTCAGCGATTTAAGCGTGAAGGGTTAACAGACAGACAGACAGGCACACTTTCGCTTTTATAATATTAGTATGGATGTAGAGATTGCCTCGTTTTCAATTTGTGACTATATGTCATCATCAAAAGTATTCATTTATATCAATGACCAGATCCTCCAATCATATATTACATAATTAAATAATTTAAACCAATAAGATAGCAAATTCATAAAAGTTTTGAGTATCTGAACTGCTAGGAGCATAGAGATATTTATAGTAACATATAAGGATCGCCTTAGGAGCGAAACATCACCAAGTTTAACACATTCAAAACCAACTGATGATAAGCATGACATGACGAAAGATGTAAAATCCCAACTCAACGCGATAAAACCGCGGGAAATAACTAGTTATTACGAAAACCCTATGTCATCGTATTGTTTACGAGGTTTCCATAATCCGAACGAAGTTATGCTATGTTCTAAATATTGAGTCTTAAGGCACTCTAGCCACCTTCCTAACTAGTATTCGTTGGCCTACAAAAGCAACCTCATACATCGTAACATATTTTTTATTTCCATAATTTATAAATCTAACCAAAAATAACTCTGAGCATTGTCGTTTGTCCGGTTTTCTTGTAATACATCCTTGTTATCGACAAATCCCGCACAAGTTTCGTCTAACATTGTTTGTACACTGGCAACATACACAAGCCTTCTCTCAACTATGATTTTTAAAAAGGTCTCAATTTAAATATAGAATAGCGTAAGTGGACCTGTCAAAAAAAATCGCATAGATCGCTTGCTTCGTTGTTTCACAAAAGATTGAACCACCAAAAAGGCAGCAGTTATGTTGTATAGAAAACGATATATCAAGTCAAATGCTTGGAAGCCTGCAAGTACCTATTTGATAACGCTAACGTCGTAAACATTTTTCTCAGCACGGTACTATGTATTTGCAATGCCAGTATTTTATCCAAATAAATATTAAGACAAAACATAGGTACTTACATGCACATATATTCTTGTTACACACACGTTGACGAATTATAAACTAACAAAAATATAAAATTACCTATTACAAAGAAATGCAATAGTATTTTTTCTCACAAAAATTAATATCAATTTCAATTTGTGTATAGTTCACTTCCAGTCATAGAAAATATTTCGTTGTGGAAATATTTTAACAAATGAAACACTTTCCATCCAACCGTTTTTACTCAGAACGGAGGCAATCAAAAACTTATTACTTTACTATTTGATTTGATGTACTGACAACAGAGGGCGCTGAAACAAATTTCTAAGCCAAATTTGCTTAGTTTTCTTTGGTCACAGCTTGGCGTCTTCTTAAAGTCTATTTCACGAAAGAAGTCCCGCGGACAATTGTGGAACTAAATTTGGCAGATGGGGAGATCGGTCATGTTGTCGTTTGTCGATGTTATCAAGGAGCATTTGTTGTGGTAGATATTTTGTGAGTTTATTATTGGATTAGTGCGTTATAAGGTTTATTTACGTTGCCAAATGTTGTAAAAAGTGCAGGTCGCAAAATGATATTAAAGGTGAAGGAGTTCTGTGAAGCGGAACACAAGAATCACGGTGTTTTAATACCAATAAACAATGTTCGCAAGAGAGTCGCCGCCATGACAGGTAAATTTTGGGGCTGCCATATACAGATTTTTTCCCCCCGATTGATTTTTTACAGATTGGAATTAAGTTTTTTTAATGCATGATTTTTATTAAGGAAAATTTTAAAAGGAATTAACACAACACAACAAAAAATTGTAAAGTTATTTTCAACAATAATGTAATTAAATACGAAAATAATAATTCAAAGTTGTTCATTTTATTGCAGGTGTGTCAGAGAAAACTGTAACGAGAATTACAGAAGAAGGCGCAACAGCGGCGAGTACTTCTAAAGTTATCGTCACCCCAGGGAAGAGTCGCCCGCATACCAAAAAGTTCGACTTGGATGGATTTGATTTGTGCGCTATACGGCAAAAAAGTCACAGTTTTTATGTTGTGAGGAAGGAATTACCAACATTGGCTAAATTACGTGCAGCTTTGCAGAGAAGACATACATTTTCAAGGAAGCATCACAACATTGCACCGTATATTGCAAAGTATCGGTTTCAAGTACAAGCGATGCCAATCGAAACGCAAATTACTTATGGAACGTTATGATATTATCGCATGGCGTTCAAGATATTTGGAGAGAATCCAAAGAAATCGCAATTTGGAGAAAAAACCTGTAGTGTATTTAGACGAGACCTATATACATAACACTTATCATGCCAAAAGTTGCTGGCAAAGTGAGAAAGAGCCTGGGATGTTTGTGTCAGAGTCATCAGGGAATCGTTGGATAATTGCTCATGCGGGAACTGAAAATGGTTTTGTTAATGGTGCATTGTTAATGTTCAAATCCCGATCCAAATCCTCAGATTACCACAATGACATGAACTCAACTAATTTTTTGAAATGGATGAGTGAAAAAGTCATTCCTAACCTACCTGAAAGGTCACTTGTGGTAATGGACAACGCTCCATATCACTGCACTCAAATAAATAAAGCACCTACAATGTCAAGTATTAAACGTGACATGCAGGAATGGCTGCGAGAAAAGGCAGTATATTTTGAAGATACTTGGACAAAAGCTATATTATTTGAATTAATTAAACAAAACAAAGGTCCACCTACATATGCCGTGGATGCATTATTAAAATCTCACAATCATGAATTGCTAAAATTGCCGCCTTATCACTGCGATCTCAATCCGATCGAAAAAATGTGGAGCCTTGTAAAAAGACGGGTAGCGGATAAAAACGTGGGCCAAGATCCAAAAGAAATTGTACGCCTAACAGAAGAGGCTTTTGAGCATTTGGAGGAAGAATATTTAAAAAATGATGGTCTTATGGATCAAGAATTGTATCGATTTATTATATCCACGGCTAGTGATAGTGAAACAGAATCTGATTCTGTTTCTATTCACTCTTCTGACAGTGATCATAGTATGACCGATCATAATTATTCAATAAAACTTTGAATAAAACTTTTAAATGTAATTTTATTTTTCTAATTTAAAATCTCCTTTTTATATTTTAGAAATTACAGAAGATTTATTTTTCACTAAACTCACCTCAGCAGTATTTACATCAAACAGGTACCTATATTAACAATACATTATATTAAAAAAAAATTTTTTCTTATGTAAATATTCGAGTCGTAATAGTTAATAAAATAAAAGTAAACGATAAATTATTTCACCTGATTTCCCCATATTTAACCCTGGCAACATTATGTCGCGCGAATGCAGCGCTGCGTCTGCGGGACTTCTTTCGTGAAATGGACTTTACCGTCTTCCGTCCTTCGTCCGTTCCTTCGTCTACCTTCTTTCGTCTACAATAAATTAAAGAAGCTGAAAATGTTTATAGTAGATCTAAATGTGTGGATTTAATATTTATAACACCTTTTAATGTAATGAATATCATCAAGTAGGTACTGTTCCAGTCTTATTAGGGGACCAATGTCTAAATGAAGATAATAAGCTGTTATCGAGTTTTTATATACATATTTGTTTCATATTCTTTACATAGTAGAGAGAGAAATACTTTAAGTAAGAACATTTTAATAATATTCTTATATTTATTAATAATGTTTTAAGTAGAAAACAACGAAATGAACTTATTGAACTTATGAAAGAGCAAATTTACACAGAGTTTCAATTAAATTAACCCATCCCTGATCGTTTCCTGATCAAAGCCAACCTCTGCACCAGGAACGAACCGGAGCGTGGAGTCCCCATTGACTTCTGAGTATACGACCTAGTTGCTTTATAAATGTCTTAGTAACAGTATTAGCACCCTAGCTGTCCATGGTTTCCACGGCCACAGAAACGAAATGGTATAACTTATAATTGATAATTATGTGAGTGTATACGTGCACAATTATTGTGTATTGACGCATCACACATTTCACAATTACACATGTTTTTATAACCTAAAAATGTACATTTGACTTTGGAAGAGCGGAGTGTCCCAACACAAGTATTACTTACCTAAAAGGATTCTCCAATCGCAAATATTGTACCATTAAAATATGTAATGTAAATAAAGTATTTATTATTTATATAACATATTACAATCTAAGATTTACACTTGAAAACATAACCCTCCTTCTGGCGCAGTCGGGTAAAAATAGAGTTTATAGGTCCATGATATTGTTATTTAGAAATACTTATTGATTTACTTATTAGAGTTGAAGTACAAACATGGAGGTTTTCAAAAACTCTTATAATTAACAGGATTTGAGTCTCACGAATACTCACGATATCATCGTTTTCTTTCGTTTTCAAGCAAAGTAAAGTTTTCAAGTAAGTAAAAGCATAGAGTAAACAAGATAATCCAATCTTCAAGATATGGGCTACGAGAGAGATCAATAATAGGTAGATGCCTCCATCTCTTTCTAGTAGAGTTCTGTGGTTGGCTTGGGAATATGAGGGGTTAATAAGTAGCCAATCGCAGCTTAGCTGAACACAGAGCAAAACTGAGACAGAGGTAACTACCGGGCATCCATCTCTCTCGTTGCCTGTTTCGCTTCCACTTACAGTTGACACTTACTTGACAACGTTGTTTTATAAATATACCTTTTTATAAAACAACGTTGTCAAAATTTTAGAATAAATTTATATAGTAAGTTTTTGTCAATACACATTTTGGATAGTGGCAACACTCCCTTTCTCAACTTTTAATAATGTCTCAAGTCTGAATCAAGTTTTGTGCTCCTTCATGAAAACTTGTGTAGTTGAACAACAGAATCTGTAAAATTGAGTATTTTTTGTACACCGTTAATGGATAAAAATTATTATTTATCCTTCCCTGCAACTCCCCAACAACCAAATTTCATCTAAATCGGTTCAGCCTTTATTGATTTCCTATACAAACCCCCCCCCCCTCCCCCCTTTTTACTTGCTTAAAGAGTAATTTCGGCAATAGATACCAGTCAAGTGCGTCAATTTTGGTTAAAAGCAATGTCTTACAGCACAAGTAAAAGTAAAATTCCATAAAAAATAAATGTTTTTATATTATTATCAAAATGTGGCCAGATATTGACACAATATGCGATTACTCTAACCACGCTCTTTTCATAAATCCAGGCGGGTTAAGGAGTCTGAAAATACCTTAGGCATCCAAATCTGCTTAAACATTCAGTAGTTATTATGAATCATGAAATAAAGTAAGTCAAATTAATACAATTTCAGGAGCAGCACAACAATAAATCATTTCTTCTACCCTTCCTTTGAAGTGATCTGTGATAAAATCACGTACGTTGTTGAGAACAAATGTAAACAAAATATTTATTGATTATACGTCCAAAGAAATTAAGCTTTTGACAAAAAAATAAACATTATCAACTAGATTTAGTTACATTACTACAAAATGAAAATAACCTTAGCTCTACAGAATACTAATCGTCATTAGAATTTTCTATTTTATAGTCGATATTAGACAGTTTTGGACTAAAACAGAACCAACACCGTGCCCTAAATTCAAATTATTTGATTTAAAATGAAAAAATTTTTCACTTTTGAAGTTGGTTAATTTAACAAAAAATAGTAATTTTTATTCCTCTACGCTTCAAAAAGATGTCAATACACGATTTTACTTAATATACTATCGTTAGTTTGACAGTAGTAGTAAAATGGCAACACTAGTTAAAAATTCTTTTTATTTCGGTTCTTTGCCCGAGTTGTTTTGGGTACGTTGATTAATCCATGAAAATCAAGCGTTTGTCGTTATTTCATTGAAAATAATTGTGACCTTTTAATATTATACTTTATTCTGCTTTAGAAATAATGGATATTTTATGTTTCACTATTATTGTTTATCTAAATTATCGTCGCGGCAACTTGACATTTAGCACGCAGGAAACAGTAACCTAAACATAATTACATCGTGAATTAAACGTGGTATTTTGGCTTTTCAGCGAAGAGCGTCAGGATGAAGTACAATAAGCAAGTCACATCCTCAAGGAGGAAAAATAGGAAGCGTCACTTCAGCGCACCTTCACACATCAGGCGAGTTCTTATGTCAGCTCCCCTTTCAAAGGAGTTAAGACAGAAGTTCAACGTAAAGTCTATGCCAATCCGGAAAGATGACGAAGTCCAGGTATGCTACAACATTAATCTGTTTGTATTTCGTTTCTTCTACGTGTTAGGTTATGTTTGTATGTGTTGAACAGTGTGATGAAGACAAACCATTCTTAGACTGCGGACGATTGTTGTCGGGATGCGGATGAGTTAGAGGTTTTCTCTTATGAGTCCTATGCCCTTCAGCTAGTCTGTGCCCTGGTGCAATGATGGCTCTGATTGTTTTACGCTACAAACATTGA
This sequence comes from Arctia plantaginis, assembly GCA_902825455.1. NCBI lineage: Eukaryota > Metazoa > Arthropoda > Insecta > Lepidoptera > Erebidae > Arctia > Arctia plantaginis. The sequence continues at coordinate 18,414,927 of CADEBD010000422.1, forward strand.
TGTAGGTTAGGATTTTAGTTGGGGCCTCTTATGCTTATCAAGTCGATCAATTCATTAGAAAATTATTATTACTACCACTTATTGTCGTAAGTCGCATTTATTACTAGATAAAGTAGACAAATTACTAATCATAAATCAATCCCCCATGCTTGAATCCTACTTGTCATTAAAAATATCTTAAATCCTTGATGAAATACAAATTAATAGAATAATCACCTATATTTTATGTGGGTTGAGTCATTTTTGATAAACATACCCTGTATGCCGCTCAAATATGTTATTCTGATTAAAATATAGCAGTGAAATTAATGATACAGTTAAGTATAAATACCTTAATAATTGTACAAAATTATTCCAAAATATTGACGGTCATTTCTTTCTTTAAATAAACAAGAACTTTAAATCAACACATAAAAGTTCACTGCAACAATAGGTTTCTTTGTCTAAAGTGAAATTATTGAAATGGATAATAAAGTAATATCATATTGGCTCGTATTGTCTTGTGAGGAGAAATTAGCCAGAAAGCTGAGTAACTTCAAAAACATAGTGTGGGACATGTGTACATGAGAAAGAAAAATATTTCTTCCCTATGGCAAACAAGTCGTACAATCATGGTCATATTTTTAAAGAAAACATTCCAGAGCTAGAAACACATGGATGTTTTTCCACAACTTATTGCTCTTATAGTATACTAGCCTTAGTCTGTGGCTCTGCCTGCGTAAATGTTAGTTTACTTATTGTGATAAAAAGTAGCATCGCTTTCTTCAGGAAACCAAGTACTCAAGAAAGGGAAGATTTCGACGACAATCATTATTATTTATCCCTCCCCACAACTCAATCTATCTCCATACTAAATTTCATCTAAATTGGTTCAGTGGTTCTTGATTCCTCATACAAACTTCCACCCCCTTAGAGTATGATTTCTTTGATAAAAACTACCGTATGTCCTTTACTGGGACTCTGATTATCTCAATACCAAATTTCATTTTTCACTTCGGCTTAGTGGTTTAACATTGAAGAGGTAACAGACAGAAAGACAGACTCATTTATAATATTAGTATGGATTGAACTTCATAAATAAAGTATACAGTACATACAGGGGATACCTGACTATTGTCAGACTTATCTAGGACCCTCCTGATGCAACAGTTACAGGCATTACTCATGTACTACCTCACTAGGAATATATCCTGTGTCGCGGGGGACTTTACAAACATACATAAAACGGACACAAAGAACACCCAGACTCAAAACAACAATTTGTGGATCACACAAAGTGTCGTTCCATGTGGGGTTTGAACCCACAACACTCATCGTAGTAGGAAGCGGCGTGGCGACCGCTTAAACCACTACATCCGTGACTATAAATACTACAAAGAGTTCAAAGAAAGCAGTATTGTGCATATTATGACAGTATTATGAGATCCTTTCTCATTGGATAGATTAGAAGTACCTTTTTTTAAAATACAAATTATACAATTTTGTTGATGTGCCGTTTTTTAATTCAACTATAATTAGTTAAAAATGCTGTATTCATTGTCTTTGAGAAACTTATAAGTGATTATGAAAAGCAGTTATAATACTTACAAGTTTAATTAATACAAAAATATATAAAAGTTGTATAAAATTATTGCAAACTCATCTGTACTGATAAGCTAAGGGGTCTCTTACTAAAACAGTTCTATCAAGTAAATCTTATACTTGAGTAACAAGCTTTCACACAATCCAATTACTCACCAATTTGTGTTGTATTCTGTTACAGGTTGTCCGTGGTCACTACAAAGGCCAGCAGGTTGGCAAAGTAGTGCAAGTGTACCGTAAGAAGTTTGTTGTCTATATTGAGAGGATCCAACGTGAGAAGGCTAACGGTGCCAGTGCATACGTCGGCATCCACCCTTCAAAGGTGAGACAATCGTCCAAAAAACATTAATTTTTAATTTATTAGATCTATAGATAGATACAAAAGAAAACTTCATGTTCTCTCAATCTTTGTTAGTTGTTATGCCTTCAACTACGGTAAGTTCTTGAGCTAGCTGACACCTTATTAAAACCAGGTAAAAACACAATCACATGTGATAAATCACATGATTTAAAAACCACTATCACACCTGTGACTGATTTACAGAATCACTGTTACTTAATTATTATTATTACGCTAGCGCAAGACTCGCGAAAGGTCTAAATCTAATAAAAAAAAGGTTGTAATCTTTGATAAAAATAATTTTGATTAATTTTACATCCGCATCTTTGTCCTTAATGAAATCACAATCACATGTAAGTTGCAACTCGCATACTTCGCCAAATTGCATGATCAGTCCACTGGCTCTGGATATGTGCAGAGACAGGAGGCATGCTGCATAAAAATCATTTAATATTAAATTTCCTTTGGAAAACATCCGCAGCAAGATGTGATATTTATTTTTAAGATCTTTATCTTCTAAATGATGATAACATTTTACTTACACTGTGTTTCTTGTCCTACTTCTGCTTTGCAATTGTTTGACAGATTCACAGTTACTGGTGAAACACTTCCATGGCTCTGATAGTTTATTCCATCCATTTTGTACACACATTGCTGCCTCACACGTTACAAATTCTTCTTATGGTTTTTAGTGCGTGATTGTCAAACTGAAGATGAACAAGGACCGTAAATCGATCCTCGACCGCAGAGCAAAGGGCAGGTTGGCAGCCCTCGGCAAGGACAAGGGCAAGTACACGGAGGAAACAGCCACTGCTATGGAGACCTCGTAAACATAGATTATAAGACAAATAAAAAAAACTAAAACTCACTATTGTTTTTTACTTAGTATTATTATTGCAACAAATCCTTCGACAGTCTACGGACATGTAGATGCTATATGCGCGCACACTTCAAATGGTGAAATTTTTGTTTCACATAATATGAACCGGACGAGAGTGACAAAACAGCTGTGTGCGGTCACGATAGTTTAGTAATCCTATAAAAGCACCGGCTTTACGTGTCTTGTCAGTTAGGAAAATGTATCTTACACCAGACTATGGTCATCTATGAGATTTCTATATTTGATTGAAGAAATTAATTTGAAATTAATAGGTTAATTATTACCTTTTTTGACATAGTAACCTTTTAACTGCCTATTTTTCCGTGCGGAAATCCCCTCTGACACCACCACCACCAGTAGCCGGGGAACCAGGTCTAACCTAGAAAGAAAATCCCTTATAACTGCCCCACAGACATTAGTCTGTCTGTAAGGATATAGGATATGTAATTCCTTACCAAGGTATGGATGTGTGATTCCTTACCAAGTCTGTAAGGATATAGGATTTATAGGAGCCAAACGAGCAGACGATCGCAATTGGCAGCTGCAACTAAGATACAAGTGCGCTGCTGTCTTAAAGTGCCCGAGAGTTTAAGTTAGAGCCTCGGGTAACCTTCTGACATGATGAAAAGCAAAGAAAAAAATCTTAACACCAGTTTTCTGTGAAGCCGTGCCTTCATTCTAGTAGACTCAGCACATTTGTGCCGATGCATTTCTGATGAAGAGATCATCATCATTCTGAACAGCATTAATAGTCCACTGCTGGACATAAGACTCCTTAGAAAGGAGGTTATGGCCTACTATAAAACTCTGGCCAGACGGGTTGGTATAGGGTTTGTTTCAAGTTTTTCTTCTCTTTGCAGTGCTGTTGTCTTGCTTAGTTTTCTCCCTTAGTCGGCTCTTACGACACCCACGTTATAAACAGGGGTGGTGATATTCCTTATTCTTAATCCGTCACCACATAAATTATTACAGTAGACTTTAATAGGTACTTAGTTTCTATATTTTTTCCTAACTTCAAAACTTTCTACAAAAATTCAGATGCCCAACTCCAGATGTCTGGGTGCAAAATGGAGTACGTAAACTATCGAGGATCAAGAGTTCTTGAGCTTTGGTAATAAGATCATATCTGGCAAAGCACCTGATGCGGAGTAGATAAATTTCTGGAATAGTAAGTATATACGAAGAGTACGGACAGAAATTATACTAATTTAGTTTTTAATAAGTAAGAGTATGTACAGTCGCTTTTTTTCTTATACGCTTAGATATTTTAAACTAAGCAACGGATTTTAATGCGGTTTTCACCAATGTATATGGTATCGTGAAAACTTTAACTGACTGCGAGTCGACCATCTTCATGGTCAATAGTTTTAGATAAAAACACTAGACGAACAGGTTGCCCCTCTTGCTGTCTACAGCCACACATATTTCTAAATACACACATATTTTTGATAAATTACACAGAATTATCAAAGAATAATCGTGCTCATTACACAATATACTGCCCGTATGGCGTAATGGTTTAAGCGGTCACCTTGCCACTCATTCAATCAAAACTTTGTGTGATCCACGAATTGTTGTTCTGAGTCTGGGTGTTCTATGTGTCCGTTTCATGATTGTTTATAATGTCGCCCGCGACACAGGATATATTCCTAGTGCGGGAGTAGTATTTTCCAAAAAAAAAAAAATGTATTTTCTCTTACCGTGAAGGTTTGAAGGTTCGACCTTCAGGTCCAGAAATACCTCAGACAATTTATTCCACACACATCATTGACGAGTAAAGCAAAGTCATTTAACGAGCATCTTAATTTCCTGATTGCTGTGACACAATAAACATAATTTGCGACTGTTCAATTACCTTAAGTATCGCATGTCGCGCAAATAGGATATGCATTTTGTATTACACATTGTTAACGTTATTTACGTTTAACATGTTATACATACATATTATAACATGTTAATTAAGATTTTTGTTCTCTATTTTAAACATAACACTGACACATTATTAAAAAAAAATGTTTTGATTAATATATCTGACTTTGTAACATTTATAATACTCTTGACATTATTAATTCTCTGACATTAACGTCGCGACAAATTTATGTTATGAATATATTCTTTAAATTATATTTGTCATGTTGCATGTTTAGATAATAATCTTTTAACTACCTATGTCTAAATATTTGCACACCTTTAAGAGGTTATATTACATCGCACCCATGTATTATATGCTATAACTTCATCTCAGCTCAGCAAATAAAATGATTTAATTTGATTAACTCTGCATAATGACATTTTTTAACCGACTTCAAGGAAACAAAAGAGGAGGTTAATTATGGATAAATATCAAGGATTTAATTATGGATAAATGGGAAGAGTAAGAAGGAGAAGCCTAGGAAGGCAGACGACTTCTGGTCCCACGAGAAGGAACTTGTGCCTAAGACGCCTATTTCGGTAGGGCTCCCAGAAGTTAATTTTACTCCTGGGAGCCGAAGAACATCGGAACGCTTGCGCTCCAGGTCCGCAATTCCGTCAGACGGAGGCAAGTAAGGAGGAGGAGGAGGTAAGTCCAGTGCGTCTGTCGTCGCACTGGACTTAATGGAAGTGGGGATCCGGAAACGCGGACGCTCTACGGACGAGGAAGGCGAAATGTCCCATAGTATATGTAGATTAAAATTACTCTTAACAGCATATCATTAAAATGAATACTTTAGAAGATATTAGAGGTTTAATAGGCCCCCTAACGACCGTCGAGTCGTAGCCACATGAGTAGTATCTACATTGCACCCGTGAAAGGCGGGGCGCATCGCCATAGTCCATCAACGTCGTGCGCGACTGTCCTGCGGGTGACAGACGGTGGCGGGGATGAGGTACTCAAGATGTCAGCGGGTAGCGGGTGGTGTAGCGGGGAAGGGCACACTTCTCTTCGTGTGTAGCCGTGTGCTAGAATGACGCGCTACCTCGCCCCCACCACTGTCTGTCACCCCGCGGGACGGTCGCGCATGAGATTGCCGGGTTAAAGTATACCGTATAAACCCTCCCCCCCCCCCCGTCCTTTCTGTATCCCTGTCAACGTGCATATAAAATTTTAACATGTTTGGTGAAGTAGTTTAGGCATTTGACAGCGCAACAAACAAACAAACTGACATTGCATTTACAATGTTAAACAAGGATCATTAAAATAATTATGCTTTTATAACATGCTAGCAGTATCTACATTAACTAAAATGGCTCAGCGTTTTCTTTCAAGGCCTTAGACATTATTTTTATGTGGTTTATTAGAAAATAAAAACTAAAATAAAGTATTTTTTTTTTTTTTTTTCATTTTATTACTTGACCTCATTATTATATATCTGTGGGTTTAATCTTAACGTGCCATCTGAATACAAGACGGGATTTGTAATATCCGTGTGGTGACGGATTAAGAATACTAAATGTCATCTCTATTCATCCCGTGGGTGTCGTAAGGGCCGACTAAGTGAGTAAACTAGAAGCAAAACTTGTCACAAACCCTATAGTCTATACCAACCCGTCTGGCCAGTGTGGTATGGTAGGCCAAGACCTCCTTTCTAATGAGAGGCCTATGTCCAGCAGTGGACTATTAAAGACTGTTGACGTGATCTGATGATTTGTAATGTTAACGCTACGACTTCCTCACTGAAGCACCACACGACAGGACCACTTTTATAATATTTATTTTTAAACTGGATACACTTTACGGTATGACTTCACGAACAGTGATGTTGAGTGCCTCAAAGTGATAGATCATTTTGCTTTTTGCTATGTACGAAGATTATTATATTATATACCCAAGAAGAGATAGCGTGACCATGATCCATAAAACAAAAAGCCAAAAGTATTTCGCAATTAATTAGCGACTGGATGGTGTAGCGGTTTGTGTAACTGACTGCTATTCCAAAGGCCGCGGATTCGACTCAAGTCAAACATTTAGTGCACGAACATTTAATGTTTGATTTGGTCTGGGTGTTTCTATGTATAATATGTATGTATTTACAAAAAAAAAGTATATATGTATTTATATCAGTTGTCTAGTACTCATAGTTCAAGCTCTGCTTAGTTTCGGACTAGATGGCGTTGTGTGAATGTTGTAGAATATTATATTATATTACATTAATGAAAGATGATGTCAAGTGGTCAAGGAGAACGGAATAAGAAAACTCGTTGCATAGACCCCAAATAAATATAAGAAAAGGGTAGGAAGATGATGATGTGGAACCTCCAGCACCTTGCGCACCTGAAATTAAAGAGAACGCTCAATCCCGTTACCCATCTGAGATTAGATCTTAACCTGGCTTCCCCGCCCTATCTGTTTTGTTTACCCCAATTTGTCTTCTTCTTCTGTGTCGTCTGAAAACAATAACATGCCCGACCCCAAGTCGGACAGGCTGACGCTCATGAAAGAAATCAGCCAGACCCTTTGGAACGTGTCAGATTACGCCGAGTCTAATAATATAACTAAAATTGTTTGAGAACTCGGCCTTCAAACCGACAAAAGCCAGCTAGCGCTCGAGGAATGCTTACGGTTTATTCCACTATGTTCGCCTGGGACCAAATCAATCCGTATTAGTATATCCCTTTAATCCCTTTTCTTCTGTTAACTCCCCTTTATGATATATCTTTCTTCTCATCTAACTTTCTCTTCCATTCTTTAACCGGATTGTATGAATGTTTTGAGCAACATGTTCCATTGTCCTCTTATACAAAGTGTTCTTCAAAACTATGGCTTCACCGAATCTATGTATTTAAACTGCCTGTTTAAATGCATAGATTCTGTGGGTAAACACTGGGACTAATACGAAGTCTTATTCAAATCAAAACATGTATAATAGTCGGTGACTAAAACTCACATCTAACTGCCTCACGGGGTCCTGATATCAGAGAATCCCTATGAACCTCCTTAAACTTGGCGACCTGTTCAACAACACTTGATCCCATATACGCCTTCAACGTCAGTCAAGCTCTTATGTAGACTAAGGATCATATTGCAGTCTGCGGCGCTTGGAGCATCTTTTGTCACTGACCAACTAGAAGCTGTTCACCCTCGTTTTCTTTTTTTTTAATATGTCCTGGAATATATCCTGGGGGACTTTACAAAAGTACATTAAACGGACACAGAACACCCAGACTTAGAACAACAATTTGTGAATCACACAAAGTCCCAAATATCTTCCCGTTGAATCATACACATTTCTCGCAAAACGAAGCAGTGGTGGCTGCCATATGCCTGAATCAGTTGGTCAGACGCCGTTAGTAAGTTCTGAAGTCCCTTTGGTGAGCAAGTACCAGCCCTGCACATCCCATCGAGGACTCAATGCCGATGCGAATACCTCACATAGTAAGGCTACTTGCCGCAGGTGTATTCCTGAACCTCTCAGTAAACTATTAGGCTAATTTCTTGAGAGTTATCTTCAGACCCAGGTGCCGAATCCTTGTAACAACTAAAGTATCCCGTACCGGGTCAGGTGTTTTAGCATCTCTCCAAATACTCCTCTGCCTGAAACTTCAGCTATGTAGATTAGAGAATTTAGTTACAACTAAGATAAATATATAATAAGGAGAGGCCTGTGTCCAGCAGTGGACTAGTATAGGCTGTTGATGATGATTGATGATTGATGAAGTTAAATATTAACTGTCACACACATGAAAATTTGTTTTTCGTTAATCTTATTATCATTTTGTTTTAAAAAAACAACAAATGGTATAAAATATTATGGATCGTATATGATTGTTGTGATAAGGTTAAATTAAACTTATTTTTGTATAGAAATCATCCATTACAAGATATTTATGCTCGTGACTGTACAAGTTAAAGCCCAATAGAGGTGGAGTTGCTGCTTAAACTTCGCTTATATATATAATAAGACACAGGTCGCTTTGAATTAGTCGGCATTCAGTTCTGTTGTGTATTTACTTAATAGATATACTTAAGTGAATATAATGGTGCTAGTTAAAATCAACGAAGGATTATTGGAAGGTGAGGAGGTGACGAATGAGTATGGTGGAATATATTACAGTTTCAAGGGTATACCGTATGCTCGACCACCGCTTGGAGATCTCAGATTTAAGGTATATTTAAGTAATCTTCGTTGAATACGGGTTAATTGAGAGGCCGATGCAAAATTGTTATGACTTTTAAATAGTTGTTATATACTTTTCTAAGGTTAACTTTAAAAAAATGTTGGAAGTGAATTTTAATCTACTTTTTTGTCGTACCGTCTTTTTTTGTGTGAAACTTTATACGTCTGTGTAATTTTGGTAACAATATTAGGCTAGTGAAGATAGTGGAAAAATTTAGTTGTTGCTACACTCCTTGAGTTAGGCTCATGTGTTCCCGGATCCCTCCTATTACAGGCGCAGAGTGGCACACCGTGTGGTTTTAGTCGGTCCGAGTCCGACACACCACCCCGCCGCAAACCCCGGTGGGGTGACGGTCCGAGGGGATTTCAACACGCTAAAAAAAAAAAAAAAAAACGGCTCATGTGATACCTGGTATGTCGTGTCTGATCGTAGAAACGTTTTTACTTTTCAAATGTATTTTTAGTTTTAGTAATGTTAATTTCTGAAAAAAAAAAAAAATGCCATCACAATCGTATACGATGCTATAGGATAGTATTTATGTTAGGATAAGATTATTTTCCTATCCTATCCAAAGATTTTCACGTGGAGGGGAGACTCACATGTTTGGTATACGAAATACTTACATACGTAAATATTTTCACACTTTGAAACTGTGACATTTTTAATGTAGACTGGTGATTCTACGGAAACCCGCAAACAAGACGAATCATCTACAACCCTTCATAGTCCACGGCTGGGTGTAAGGATCTCCTTAGACAGGAGGTTTTAGCCTACTACACCACGCTGGCCAGACGAGTCGGTATAGGGTTTGTTTCAAGTTATCTTTCGCTTTGCAGTGTCGTTATCCTGCAGAGTTTGCTCCCTTAGTCGTCTCTTACGACACCCACCGGAATGAATAGGAGTGGTGACACTCCGTATTCTTCATCCGTCACCACACGGACCAAATAAGTAATAGAATATGCCTCTCTGATTACATTCTATAGCTAGTTATATTTTGGACTGCTTTGGGATCTGTACGCTAGGTTTAACTTAGTTTATCGATCTAAGTGGCGTGCAATGGGAGAGGCCTATGTCCAGCAGTGGACTGCAATAGGCTGATGATGATGATGGAGATAGTGCTGTTTGCGGATGATACTTTACTTTTATTTAAACTGAAACGACAACAATCAGTTACTGACGATGTAAGTAACACTCTCTCCAAGGTCGTGAACTTGTTCAACGTTAATAACTTACTTTTAAACGAGAAAAACTAAATGTATTAGATTTTTTACACCTGTTCTGATAAATGGAAAGGTTGGATCTTGTGGACACCGGTAAGTTTTTGGGTATAACTCTAGACTCTAAATTGCAGTGGGGCCCACACATTGATGGATTGTCGAATAGACTCGGCTCTGCACCATACGCGGTTTGTAAAATTCGTCAATTAACCGATGTAGAAACAGCTAGACTGGTATATTTTAGCTATTTTCATAGTGTAATGTCATACGGTATTTTGGCTTAGAAATGCTGCTGATATTCTGAATATCTTTGTGTCGCCAAAGAGAGCAATTCGCGCAATTTTTTATCTCAGTTTTAGGCAGTCAATGACGGATAAGCTTAAAGAAATTGGTATTATGACAGTCGCATCTCAAAATACATATATGAAAATTTAGTGCATGTTAAGAAAAATATTCATTTATTCACAAAATTTAGCGACATTAATAATATAAACACTAGAAATAAAGATAAACTCGTGTTGCCAACGACTAGACTACAAAAAGTAACCAAGTCTTCTAGATGTCAGGGTGTGCGATTCTACAATAAAAGCAAATTTCATGAATCAGGTATTAACAAAGTACTTACTACCCGGTTACAGATTATTTAAATGACAAATTTGCTTGGGGTTGATGCTGCTCATTCCCACATTTAAAAGTAATGAACATTTAATTTTTTGTTGTAATTCGTATTTCGTTTGTTTTCAATTTGTTTATTTGAAATTGAATTGTATAGCATATTCTTTGGTGTATGTAAATGTGAGTATGACGTGGGCTTGTAATGTTAGTTCATATTTTAGTAACTTCCTGGTGGTTTTGAGTATTTCCACGGCCTACTCAAGTGTCCTGCAGGCGGTAGTGTCGTGTTCCGGGTTGATGATCCTAACTATATCGGTACAGCTACACAATGGCTGGGGCTCGTATGCCGTCTGTATGGATGGGCCGACTCAATACTATGGTCCTTTCTTCAAAAGGCCAACCCCAGACCTTATACTGCACTCAAATAGTTCTCTTTAACACTGTACACTGACTTAAAAAAAGAGACACCTCTGTGGTTGGTTTCGGCGTTTCTTCCCAGAGTCTTAGGAAATGCCGCTCAATTCTAGCCGTAACGTCCGACTTGTTAAAATATCTGAAAAGATTTACTTGCAGAAATAAATATCATTTCATCATTTCATTTGATGATGATGATGACGCTAGGTTTGTGTAAGTCAAGCTTAAAAATCGCTTTAAAAAAATTCAAAGCGAATGATCGAGATCTGCCATGAGCCTTTCTCTGAATATTGCGCCTCTTCTTGAATTGGTATTTTTATTCAACGTGATAATGCAAAATATATTCTTATCTTCTTTCTTTAACTTCACTTTAAGTCTTTTTGGCATCTCGTCTTCATCTGAACCTACAATATTTTAGGTTCCTATAATGTTATAAGTGTTTGTTTTCTAATAATAATTAATCTGCCTAAATAATAATAAAATACTTTTTTATGTCTACTTTTTGTATTCTGTTATTTTAATATCCACTTTAATTCGATTACTTGAGTGTGTAAAGGTCAAAAGTTATTTATAAATAAAAATTATAATTAGTAAGCAAATGTGTTAATTTTTATTTATAAATAAGCTAATTTTTATTTATAAATAACTAATAATTTTTCGTTGAATATTTTATAGTAGGTTTGTACAGAATGTATTAAAATTCCAAAAGTAATATTAAACAAGACTCGTTTAGAAATCAATCAAAATATTTTAATAGAAGCAAAAAGTTATTGTACGCATTACGTAGGTAGGTAACATAATTTTTTTGAGTATCTTCTTTAACAAGATTTCTTAAAATTCCATTTTATTGTCAATAGTGATTCAGATATTTATTTAAGTCGGATCCAACGGAAAGTATACCTACCCTCCCAAAACAAAAAAAAAATTTTTCAAATCGATTCATAAATTAGATAGTTCTGAAATAACAAACATAAAAATTTGAATTGAGAACTTCCTACTTTTTTTAAGACGGTTAAAAACACGAGCGAAAAGCTTCACTATTATATATATTTGAAAAATACTTAATTAGAAACAAGATAATACAGTTTTAATAAGGGGTCAATGGACACCGTGCGTCGACCATGAGCGTGTTCCGACGCACGGTGCGTAGTCCTACACGACGTGCTCGTTACCTTCAAGCTTCGTCATAGCTCCGATTCAAACTTATCGGAGCCACAGTCGTAGTCGGAGGTGTAAAATCAATTGGAGGTTCGAAACCGAAGTCGAACATCCCTGATGTACGAGTTTTAATCATTTTAATTTGGCATCTCGAAGCTGACGTGATGATAGAGCTAGGTATTTATTTTATTTAATTTCATTTTATTTATTAGGGACAAAAACAGTTATACAATGCAGTCTTTACAATTGATTTAGCATTTACATATTTAAAACGTATAACCCACACTATTGTCCACGAGTTTATAGATGAAGTAGAAAAGGTAACGGACGCGCACTATACAGAATCGGTGAATTATATGTAATAATATAAGATAGGTAGGTAGTTAACTGAGAATGTTATCAAAGATCAGCAAGAATTTCATTGGCAATTTTTTTAAATTTAGAGTGAGTGAGAGCGAAAATATCCAAGCTCGTAACATGTGAGTTGTACGTTGTCAATAATCGGCGAAGAGGTGCACGCTCTCCAGCATTAGTTCTACACTTTTCCGTGTAGAATACGCGCACCTCCCTCCGAATGACAGACCTGGGTACTACATAACATAGCCTGTTTGATAATTCCGTACAATTATACTTGTTATTGCATATGCCGTACAGCATCATTAACATTAGTAAGACGGTCTATGCTCCAAGCTTAAGAGCTTAAAATGTTTCAGAAGATCCACATAAGGAATCTTAGTATGAAAACATTTGTAATAAGTAGTACGAAGAAATTTTTTCTGTACCATTTCAATCCTCTGCTTATATTTCTTATAAAAGGGACTCCAAATGGGTACAGCATACTCTAACTGGAAACGGACTTGTGCTTTATATAGGAAAAGGTAGGTAGTGGGCTTTTTGAAGTCTTTACAAGAGCGCATGACGCAACCATACATCCGAAAGGCTTTTTTACTTTCGAGTACATTCGTTTTTCCTTAGATTTGTGTCATTCAGTGTATATGGAAAGTTAATAGGACTTTTGTTCTTTGTGAAGGATATAAAGTGACATTTTGGTAAACTAAGGTGCAGTTTATTAACAACACAGCACTGTGAGAGCCTACAAAGATCTTCTTGCAATAGTATGCAATCCTGAGTATTCGTGCAGGTCTTATAGATTTTCATATCGTCAGCATACATTAGGAATTTAGAGTTAACTATACAGGTACTAATATCGTTTATAAACAAAATAAAAAGCAAAGGGCCTAGTACTGAGCCCTGGGGCACTCCGGACTCGACGACCATAAAATCGGACTCATAACCATTGATAACGACCTTTTGAGTTCTACGGAATATGTATGATGTGAACCACCTAAGTAAATTACCTCTGATGCCGTTGAAGGCAATTTTCTCCAAAAGCAATTTGTGGTCCACCTTATCTAAGCTTTTTGAAAGTCAGTGTACACAGCATCAACCTGGATGCCCTTATCTAAGTTCTCAAATAAAAATTGGGTAAAGATCATTAAATTTGTAGTAGTAGAACGGGATTTAACAAATCCATGTTGTTCGGGAATAATAAGATGACTCAGTTGAGGAAATAATTGACCGTGTACTAGACTTTCAAAAAGCTTAGATAAAGTGGACAGTATGGATATGGGCCTGTAGTTTTCTATATTACCTTTGTCTCCACTTTTATGAACTGGTATAATGAAAGCTCTTTTCCAAATGCACGGAAATACCCCTTCCTTGAGACATTTGTTAAAAAGTATATACAACGGAATGTGGATACATTGCGCTGTGTGCTTAAAGAGCATAGGTGGGAGACCATCCGGACCTGGCCCCTTAGTTAGATCTAATGACAACAGTGACTTTAATATGACATTCTTATCGAGATAGATGTCAGATATGCAAGAAGATATCTCAGCAAGTTCATTGGGGGGTGACCAATTCTGAGCATCAAAGGTAGATGATTCATAAACCGAGCTAAAGAATCTGGAAAATAATGAGCAGATTTCTTTGGGATTGTTAGAAAATATATTTTTATAACACATGCTAGCTGGAAGTCCGCTGTCCTTCCTGCGTCTAGAAATGTACGACCAAAAGTGCTTAACATTGAGAGGTATGCTATCTTCAATAGATGATATATGCTTATTGAAACATTGTTCAGATAGTTGTTTAAAATGTTTTCGGTAGATGGAGAATTTTTCATAATCTGATAGTTTTCGAAGTTTTCCCTAGTCCTACCCAAGCACTTTCCTTCTGTTTGAAAATTTTAATGAGAGGAGCACTAAACCACACAGGAATGCAGTTGATCTACGTCGCGTGAGTGGAACATGTAATCGAATAATACCGTATAAATATTCATAAAAAACATCTAGTGCTCGGTCACTGGTGAGATGCACAAATACAAGGTGTCTCAAAAGAAAGTTTATATTTATTTAGCTTACTGCGTGAACACAACGAGTCCGAGGGGCGCGGGGGTTATGTCAATCGGTAGCCTGGCTCTTGTGAATTCAGTTGCTATGGAGCGTTTCTCGGGAGCAGACCGTACGTTGTGCGTGCGAGAGTTTTACAAAAACGGTGATTCGGCTACTGTAGCGCGTAGAAGGTTCTGTAGTATTCGAGGTTTTAGCCATTTAAATGATGCGTCAAGCATTTCTCTTATTCGAAAATGAGTCAATAAGTTTGAAGAGACCGGTACAACGCTGGAAAAACCAAAATCCGGGAGACCAAGGTCATCAAGAACGGTAGAAAACGTGGTGAGTGTTAATCAGTCTGTTCGTGACGACCCGAACCTTTCAATTCGGAAGCGCGCAAGTGCTTTAAATGTGCATAGACCATCATTACACCGCATTTTGCACAAAGACCTAAAGCTGCACCCCTACAAAATTCAATTGGTGCAAGAATTAAAGCCCCAAGATGCCAGTCAGAGGCTTGTCTTCGTAAATCAGGTGATTGAGCGCTTTTCAACGTTTACCAACATCTTGTTTTCGGATGAAGCTCATTTTCATGTTAATGGACACGTAAATAAGCAGAATTGCCTAAAGTGAAAGTATGGGCTGCGATGTCGGAGCGAGGAATTATCGGCCCTTACTTTTTTGAAGACGAAAGGGGGCGTGCAGTTACAGTGAATTCAGAGCGTTATGTGGAGATGTTAAACGACTTCTTGGCGCCTGAACTGCAAAACTTGCCTGGCCATAACTAAAGAACATGGTTCCAGCAGGACGGAGCAACGTCACACACGTCTAATACGTCTCTGCCACGAGTTCGTGAAATTTTCTCAGGAAAATTGATCTCCAGGAGAGGTGACATAAATTGGCCTCCACGCAGTCCTCATTTAACCCCTATGGACTTTTTCCTATGGGGTTATCTTAAATCTAAAGTTTACGCGAATAAACCGACTTCCCTGGCGCATTTCAAAGAAAATATCCGTCACGAAATGGCAGCCCTCACTTAGTCAACCTGCCGTGCCGTCATAAGTAATTTTACTGTTCGATTAAATGAGTGCCGCGAACGCGAGGGTCTACATTTGGAGGATATTATTTTTAAGAAATAAATGCCCATATTGTGTACTTTAATAATTAATAAACATTTTTTCGATACACTGCTTACTTTTTTTTTAATCGATCTACTAAATATAAACTTTCTTTTGAGACACCTTGTAGTTTATTCCAATTTACTTTATTTAGTTCCGCAATTATTCCTTGGTAGTTAGCTTTATAATAATTATATTTATATAGGCTTGGACGCTTCATAGGTGTGTACTGTGTTTCCAGTGAGGTCAAGATAGAAAATGGGGGATGGTGATTGTCAGGCTGGAGTAGCGCGATATCTGACTCTAATTTACATTCGGTATTACTGATGAATAAATCTAAAATGTGACCTGAGCTATTTTTGATGCTATTATATTGTATAGTATTCGTAGTGGAAATCAGATCAATTAGAAACCGGCTCACGTCATTTTGCACCTGGGTAAATAGGTGACTACCGATGCCCGGCCATTCAATTCCGGGGAGATTGTAATCACCTACTAAATAAAATGATTATGTATTAATATTAATAATCGTTTTTTTTATTTTGCAAGAAAGAATTGCAGAAGTACATTATCATTAAGTTACAATTATCTTGTGGGTACATAAGTTTTGAAAGTGGGTGTAGGTAGATGTGTATAGTCCGTGTAGTGACGGATTAAGAATACGGAATGTCATTACCCCAATACATCCCGTGGGTGTCGTAAGAGCCGACTAAGGTCGCAAAACAACGCAGAACACCAGCACTGCAAAAAGAAAGAAAACTTGATACAAACCCTATACCAACCCGTCTGGCCAGCGTGGTATAGTAGGCCAAAACCTCCTTTCTAAGGAGAGGCCTATGTCCAGCAGTGGACTATTAAAGGCTGTTGATGTGATGTGGTGTGTGATGTGTAAGAGCTATGTTATGAAGCTAAGATATAATTAGTGGAACTCTATTTTAATTTTACCAAACTATATTTATATTTTATTTAGTTATTATTATGAGTATTTTGCATATTCTCTAATTATCATTTCAGGCACCTCAACCGGCAGAGCCCTGGACAGGAACACGCAGTGCCAAAGAGTTTGGGCCTGTATGTTTTCAGTTCAGTATCGTGAATCATGACCTAAGCAATATGAGCGAAGATTGTTTGTTTGCCAATGTCTACACACCAGATACAAAACCTAAACGGCTACTACCGGTCATGGTATGGATACATGGAGGTGGATACGCTTGGGGAAGCGGCGATGATGATTTTTACGGACCTCAATTTCTTGTTAGGCATGGAGTGGTCCTGGTCACTTTTAATTATAGGCTTGAAGCTCTAGGTTTTCTATGTCTTGATACGGAAGATATACCTGGTAACGCCGGAATGAAAGACCAGGTTGCAGCGCTTAAGTGGGTGAAAATTAACATTGGGAATTTCGGTGGCAATCCTGAAAATATTACTTTATTCGGTGAAAGTGCCGGCGCTGGAAGCGTGTCTTATCATTTAATGTCACCAATGTCACGAGGGCTCTTTCAAAGAGCAATCCTTCAAAGCGGTTCAGCTGCTTGCTGGTGGGCGCAAGATTTTGCATCCCGTGAAAAGACTCTGCTTCTCGCTAAAAAATTAGGATGCTTCTCAGAAGACGATAAAACAGTTTATGAATTCTTTAAAAAAACACCTGTTGAGAATCTCATTAATTTAAAATTAAAAATTTCAAAAGCTCAAAAATCATATGAAATTTATTTTAGTATTGTAGACGAAAAAGATTTTGGACAGGAAAGGTTTTTTTATGGTAATGTGAGTGACGTGATACGATGTGGTGTACACGATGGAGTGGAAATTATAATTGGCTATACTAAAGATGAAGGTCTTATAAGTTTGGCTATTGGGGATCCTTTAGAGACTATGATTGCAGAAGCTAAATATTTTAATGAATTTTTCGTTCCTAAATGGATGAAAACACACTGTGTCTTAACTGATCAATTAGAGGCTGGAAGAAAACTGCGGCAATTCTATTTTAAGGGGGCAGACATTTCAGAAGACGACGTATTGAAATTTTTAAGTATGGATATGTTTGTGTACGGTGTATATTTTGCAGGTAAAATATATGCACGAAAGAACAAAGTCTATTTTTACAAATTTTCTTGTGTATCGGAGCGAAACTTTTTTGGTCACGCCGTGGGGTTAACTCATATAATCAAGGATAAGGCTGTGGTATCTCACGCGGACGACTTGGCGTACTTATTCCCAGTAAAAATCAAGACTGAGAAAGTTGATATTGGATCTGAAACTTTTAAATGTATAGATAGGATGACTACGCTGTGGACAAACTTCGCAAAGTTCGGGTACGTAATAAACACACATTATCATCACCTTTTCCGTGCCCTCGTCCTATTATTATATGACTAGAGTAAGGGATAGCTACCAATATGAGATACATAAATCTAACAAATAAAACATTATTTTTAACTGACTTCAAATAGCACATAGTTCTGAATTTTGTTTTTTTATTTTTGTTACCTTTGCACCCTGTCATTAATAAACCGATTTGGAAAAAAAAATTTGGCAGTATATACTTTTCGTTTAGTCCCATTCAAAATTTTAGAAGAAATGCTACCCAAAAGGGTGATGAATAATTTCGATATTCTTTACTTTGCAAATTTACAAGCATCTTACATTGATATTGTCACGAAATTTCACAAAAATTCCAGAAAGCAAGAGAGACTTAATTAAACTGCGCAATTCCAGAAAGAATTCTAATAATAATGCAGGGTTGCATGGAACAATATTTAATAACCTCTAAAAACCCTTAAAATATGAGAAATATCTATTAAAATGTAAAAACAGATATGACCTTCTTTTACCTAGCTATTCCCACCCAGGCAGACAGCCACAGGGCTCGAACCGACCAAAACCGCACGCCATCACCAAGTGTACTCTAGAAAGGAAATCCCTGGTGCAATCTATTTCCACCCAGGACAGATATGATGAGCACGGTCAGTTCTGTGTCTGAGTGAAATCTATATTTAATTAATATACTCGTGTACACATGTCAAATATAATGTAATATATATAATTTCAAAAGCTGGGTCACCATTTTGGGAGAAGAGAAATTACCCAATTTTGAAAATAAAGGTTATAACTACAAGTTTCGCCAATACTCCCAATTTCTTCCCGTTCCCATTAGTCATAAGTAAGCTGATAAAAAAATTATATTTTAGAAATCCAACTCCTGACAAAAGTCTCGGTGTGGAGTGGAGACCGTTCGATTCAGAGAAGAAAGAGTACCTGGACATTGGCAACAAATTAGCTATGAGTAATGCACCTGACAAAGAAGAATTAGAGCTTTGGGAAAACATCTTTATGGAATACTTACCAAATTATGTAACCCTGTGATTGCTTTTGTAATATAATAACTGTACCCTGTCACGCGTCGCTGTGGCACATTGAAATTACATTGATGAGAAGTGGGGAATAAAACTAAATAAAATATATAAAAACAATCTTTCAGGCGGGTTGTGTATCGTGTCAAAACTTAAGCTCAATCGGTGCAGAACTTTTGTTAAAGCGTACACAAAGGAACTTAACATTTTTATATAAAGGTATAGATATGTTTTACCTGAGGTTGAGGGGTCACCACTTTGGCAAAGATCTTAATTGTCAACAATATGTTATATTTAAAATGAGATCGAGGTGGAGGCGCTTTTAGCTGAAATACAGGTTTCTAGCCTAGTTCAGCAGCAGATGCTAATACCAAACACAAACTGTCTTCAAGTCCAGAATTATTTTAGCAACCAAAAACTATGTGTTAATGTGAATAAGTTTTAATTGAAATAAAATATTCATTCAATATATTTTGACAGGCCTGTTGGTCTAGTGGTTAGTGATCCTGACTGCTAAGCCGGAGGTCGTGGGTTCGATTCCCACCCAGGACAAATATTGTGTAATGAGCACGGTCATTTGTTCTGTGTCTGGGTGTAATTTATCTATAATATGTATGTATTTAAATATATATAAGTATGTTTATCAGCAGTCTGGTTACCATAGTACAGGCTCTGCCTAGTTTGGGATCAGACGGCCGTGTGTGGGATGTGTGATGTATTATTATTATTCATTCATTCAAAAGCCATCAGAAATGTGCGTGTATAAATAAAAAAGAAACGTAAATTTTATACAAAATAATCTCGTCCAAGCCAAGTCCAGCAGTGTTCTTTTGCTAATGATGTATAGATAGTTCAACTCAGTTGCAGCAGTGACGCGGCAGTCGGACGACGACTGCCACACGAATGAAAGTTGTATATTTACAAGCCCACGCACACATAGGGCCGCGCGCACAACTGAGTTGAACTATCTATACAATGATGATGTTGACGCTTTGGTATAAACTGTTTGTAGAACAATCTGGCAATTTTTTTTTTAAACGCATTGCGTGGATGGGTATGTAACAAACATTATACCATAATATCTAGGTACACATTATGTAAAGACGAAGATACGTTTTAAATAGATAAGATCTACATATTTTATGTCTTACCTTACAATGACAATATTTTTTATTGATGCTTGATAGTAATTAAAAATTAAATTATTAATATAAATGTTATAATTTAAGATGTATTACGAATAATATTATAAATTAACAATTATTATGTACTCAATGAGTTAAAATAAATGTAGCTCAAATTAAGTTTTGTTTGATTATTTATTAGAATCATATACTGTCATTCCTGCATCTTATTAAGTTGCACTTAAACAGCACACAACTTGAACATTTGAACATGGCATAATTATGTAAGTTGTATTAATAATATGAACTTTTAAAAATCGAATAAGGTTTCTTGCCTTCAAATTATTAAGTGGCATTGAAAGACCGGTATTGAAAAGAGTATCTGCATTGCTTCTGCAAACATAAATTTGTACTCACATTTTTAATTATGAAATCTTGTTCCTTGAAAAATTACATGATTTTCCATTGAATGCGGTAAGTAAATATGTGAATATTAAAATCCTAGTCGGACACTCTTGCCAGAGTGGTCATGGCTGTTGATGGGCATGGTTGCAGCTCGCCGTCGCCGCTCACTTTCGGGTTTGCGCAAGTCTTGCGATGTCTTTCCTTTTCTGCCAGTTTTCTGCATTATTCGCACTTTGTATTGCAGTCGATTATTAAAATACGTCACCTATTTTCATACTAGCATATTCACTTAGGAATTTTAAGCTGCGTTCAGAAGATGCTGCTGTGTTAAAAAAAGAAAAGATTTTATTTAATTTGTGGGGTGGTACTAAGAGTACACTTGCTGTACCTTCTATATTTAACACTAGCTGACCCGCGCAACTTCGTCTGCGTCTCTCAATAGTAATAAATTTTCTCCGTTTTTGGAACATTCTTCATTGGTGCTCCGCTCCTATTGGTCTTAGCGTGATGATATATAGCCTATAGCCTTCCTCGATAAATGGACTATCTAATACTGAAATAATTTTTCAAATCGGACCAGTAGTTCCTGAGATTAGCGCGTTCAAACAAACAAACAAACAAACTCTTCAGCTTTATAATATTAGTAGGTATAGATAGTTGACATTGGACAGTGAAATTAATAGTTAATAATAGTTTAATAAACTAAAAAACACGTTTTTTTATAGAAAACCAAACTAAAAAATAGAAAATAAATTTATTACCAGTCAAATAATAATGTAATAAATATTTTTTTTAGTTTTTTAAACAATATTTTTTTGAATATTATTTTTTTTACTCACCAGACCTTGCACCTACTTACCGACTATTACTTTTTCCAAAATTTAGACAACTTTTTAGTGGGTAAAAAATTCAATTAACGAGAGGCAGTACAAAATGCCTTTGAAGAGTTTGTTGCCTCCCGTCCAGCTGATTTTTACAAGAATAAACTGCCAATGCGTTGGCAAATACGAGTATGCGTCGATTGCATGGGTGATTACTTCGAATAACAGAAATAAAAAAGTTTGAAAAAATAAGTACTTTCACTTATTGCATACAAGACGAAAAATTTCATAGGTAAAGACCTATTATTTAGATAATATTATTGTAAAAATTATTTGTAGGTAATCAAAGGCATTTTATTTTTTATCTATTATACGCTATTAACAGATTCGAGTCGACTAAGTCGTGCATAAAAACCTGTATGGCAATATAAAGCCTTGAAATAATAATAATATTCACGGCACGTGCAGAAGTTCCAATGAGATTCTTGATTACAATATTATCTTGATTTTTATACAAATTTTATGTATCAACTAGCTGGTACACGCGACTTCGTTTACATGGAATATGAAAAGCGCTACTTTGTGTGTGGTGTAGTACGGTACGCGACTGCAGTCCATGAGGACTTGGGTTCGATTGCCGGACGGAGCAAAATTTTATTGGGTTTTTCAAGGAGGAAAAATAGCCTAAGTTACTACTTATATAGACAGCACCTGTTGGTAAAATATTATCAAAATCGGAACAGACAGACAGACAGAAAATACTAAACTTTTTTTAGGCATAGGTATCGTGCAAATAGCAGTGTGAGCATGAAAAAAAACCTATTATTTTGACATTACAAACAGACACTTTTTTATTTATGTATATATAAAAATAATTTCAGTTCCGGTTCGCTTCTTCTGCCATAAACATTTAGTGTTTTTTTTTTAATATACAATACGAGTAGGGGCAAAGACGCGATAATGTGGGTTTAATAACCTTAATGGTTTTTTGAATACAATTTTAATCTTATAAGGCTGTATTTTATATTTAAATTTAAAAATAAGCCGAGGCTAAGGCCAAACATTTAAATTAGTCATACAGTCACGACTAATTTAAAATGTTAATGAAATGGTTCTCATACTTTTTTTTAATTGACATAGCCATTGTAGCAATACATTGGAATCCTGCCTGGTGGGGTACGTAGGTGATTAAAATTTTACTATTTTTTTAATGCTTAGACCCACCATTTCGTCATCGTCGTAGAATAGTGTGGGATCGGACATTTATGGAACTTTACAGGGCAGCCATTTTAAATAATTATGTTATTTTTTGACATAACTTCTTCAATTCCAAATCTGCGATTATGAAAATTGGCAAGTGAAAAATAGGGTTTGTTTTAAAATGCAATAAAAATAACAACTAATAATTAATACATTTTTTTAGAAAAATCACATGACATTTGACATGACATATGACATTGACATGACATTGAATAATTTAAAATCCAAAATACATATAATTTTTTCTTGAATGTAGTAATAATATTTAGACAATGTAGCAACCAACTGAATTTCGTAGTTTTTTTTAAAACCGTCATTATTCTACGATCATGACGATTTGGTCTATTTTATAAAAAAGACTTAGAACCTCAAGAAGAACCTCGGAGATTTATCGTTACGTGTCTTTTGAGAATTTCTTTTGTAAAAAAAAATTTGTGAGACATGCGTAAATATGCCAGATTTATTACGAACTTTAAAAATACCTATAATAAATATATTTTACTTAGAATCTTGGGTTTATGCAGCTCCAGGGGACTATATCCGTGCACCAGGTCCTTCCTTTCTAGGGTATACCTGGTTCCCCGGCTATTAGTACCCGGCGAAGGCGTGCGGTTTTAGTCGGTTCGTGTCCGACATGCCACCGACAGGTGGTATCCGAGGGGATTTCCGCACGGGAAAAAAAAAAAAAAAAAAAAAAAAAGGGGGACTATATCCGTGGCTAGCGTGAACATGTTGACATGTGCAAAATGTCATTTAGGTATAAGCCTAGTTGTTTGACGATAGATACATAGATTTTATACCTTTTTTTTCCGTGCGGTAATCCCCTCGGATACCACCTTTTTTTTTGTGTTTTCTTTTTTTGTTTTAAAGACAACTCCCGCATTAGGAATATATCCTGTTTCGCGAGGGACTTTACAAACATACATGAAACGGACACAAAGAACACCCTGACTCAGAACAACAATTTGTGGATCACACAAAGTGTCGTCCCATGTGGGGTTTGAACCCACAACACTCGGCGTAGTAGGAAGCAGCGTGGCGACCGCTTAAACCACTACGCCATCCGTGCAGTCAAACCTGTCGGTGGCATGTCGGACTCGAACCGACTAAAACCGCACGCCGTCTCGGGTACACATAGATTATACCCAAGATTATACAGTCGATCGTGAGTCAAGTAGCTACAGAAAACGTAAAGATTGAAAAGGAGTTTTAATTGCCATCACCAAAACTCTGAAATCGTGTCCACTATCCCAGATTGAAAGCAAAATTCAAGATTTATGGATGAACATTGGAAAAAGTTCCATAAAAAAATGTCGCCATTAAATGTACGTCAGCGGAGTATACCTATCGCCACCCATCCATAGTAATACACTTGTGATGTTTACCAATAACGTTCACAAGGTATTACATAAAAATGAACTAATTTGATTTTATGAGATTTTAATGTGAAATGTGCAATGGCTTAGCCATAATAACTCTGAGCACTTGTACCCTTAACCTAATAATTCCGATACAAAAACGATACTGTCGGAGTTTATTACCTTAATTGATCTAATTTATTACAATAATATCTTTAACAATATATCTAAAATATTAAATTTAAGTAACATTATGTAATATCTCCATCACAGATATCGTCCGATGTACGTATAATTTATCAAACTCTTAACACCCCCCACTGGAATTCGATCTACCAGTACAGGAACATTTCTTAGAAGCTACAACGGTACCAAAACCTAATTTTCAACGCGCAGATTATGAGATAGTTTTATATGATTTATTAGTGATAGAGTGGGATAATGAGTTCAGAAGCTGTGCATCTGTTGACGATATGGTGGATGTTTTGTAAGCAATTGAGACGAACCATAAATGAGTTCATACCTATGATAAAACTAGCCAATAATATTCTACCACATTCACACAACGCCATCTACTCCCAAACTAAGCAGAGCTTGTACTATGGGTACTAGCCAACTGATATAAATACATATTATATACTTTTTTTTAAATACCTACATATTAAACATAGAAACACCCAGGCCAAATCAAACATGCACACAAATGTTAGCCTTGAGTGGGAATTGAAATCGCGACCTTTGGAGTAGCAGTCCGTTACACAAACCACTACGCCATCCGATCGTCAATACTAATTAATATCCACTGTGGTACTCTCGTGAAATGATTCGACTTCTTAGAGAAAAATACAAATACCAAGTCCATTTAAAAAAAATACAAAAAGCCACTAGACCAAGTGACTTTTGAGGAATTACGGTATGAATAAAGATTTTTGAATTAAGCCAAGATTTATATTACAAATATAGAAAACGCCGTAACAAATAACCCTAAAACATAATGGTCTTTTTTTTTTAAATAAGCAAAGGTAGTACATATAAGGCACAAATGTCTATGGATAACAAAATCGCAGTAGGCGGCAAGGAAATTCGTAACATGTTTAGAAATAGTTTCGCTATAAACTTTAGCACCCCTGACGATATGTACCCAAACCCGCGAATACTTCTCAAGCTGTCGCGTCTGCAGCATTTTATAATCTACAGTTTGAAAGCAAAGAGATATACAGCGAACTTATAGGACTAGATGAAACTAAGGATGCAGGTGGTGATGGTATTCCTCCTGTATCCATAAAACGCTGTACAAAAGCCCTAGCATCACCCTACAAGAAAGCTATAATGAACAATGCACTACAGTGCATGTATATTGTATATCCATTGTTAACCACTCTTCGTACTATACGCCCTTCAAAACTTCTGATAGCTTTTACTTACCGGGATAAATAAGACCAACCAAGTCCCTACGTACTAAGTAAATGGCAGAAACTGGACTAACTAACGAGTAGTTAAATTTGTCACTGCGTCGAATTGTACTATCCATCCACTAGTGGGATCACTAGGCCCGTGACGTTGTCCCATGGTGGGACAACCCATGGGACCCATGGGACAAGTGACACCAAAGGTAGGTACGTATACCGCATGAGCCAACTGATTATATTGTTCTAAGTATAATGTACTTTTGTCCCGATGTTTCCTTCGTAAGATCCTCGTAGATTGATAATAATATAACAATAGAAAACATAAAATCAGTATAGTAATAAGTTTATTATAGCCATTATATCTGGTTGATGTAATGTATTCACAAATACTTTTGTTACCCATACAGATTTGACCTTTTGAATGACCATGCAATTAACCTGAGGTCGATTGAATGTCGGAGCATACTCGACATAATACACACTTGATGTATTTACAGTTTTATTAATAGAACTGTGAATTGGAAATAAGGAAAATAAAATTTACGAAGCCATGATTTTAATGATCCTGATTGCAA
Source organism: Arctia plantaginis (assembly GCA_902825455.1). Lineage (NCBI taxonomy): Eukaryota > Metazoa > Arthropoda > Insecta > Lepidoptera > Erebidae > Arctia > Arctia plantaginis. The sequence goes on from CADEBD010000422.1 coordinate 18,441,038, forward strand.
ACTTTAATTTTAAACTCCAAATTCATTCAAAAACAACAATATATCAAAAAGACAACAAAATACATGAAGGTACAAGGCCGTGGGATTGCAAAGCCTAGCGACCGATGCCCCAAACTCACATTCGTCTTGGGGGCCCTCTGAGCATCCAACTTGGACAAACGCACAGCTATGGAGCTGGGTTTCTTCGTACTCACATGGGATGTGGTCGTCTTGGTAGAAAGATCATCGGTGTACGTCAGAAAACTGTGCATCGAATTGGACGTAACCGCCGAGTTGCTCTTCAAGGTAAGAATCACAGGCGTGAAGGTCCCTGGCACCGTGGTCATTGATACAGCAGTACCAGCTGTCGTGGTAGCAGGGGCGCCGGGGCCGCCCCCCATACCGCTCTCTTCAGCTTCACCGTAGTCTACAGCATTGTCACCGTACTCGCCCGCCTTCAAGTACACGCGTGAGGTTCGTGCGGGACCCTAGAAACACCCAATGCCGACACTTGGTGGCGGCAGAGAGCTCGTAGGCCAGCGCAAGGCCGCACCTCCAGTATATGGATGACGTAAAGTGGGGTCTTAACTAGATCTAATGAAAGTCTTAAAAGTTTTTAATAATAATAAAGTTAATACATCGAAACATGGCTTGAATGATATCAATGACTATCAAATATGGTAGAAGCTTAGCCTTAGGGAGTAATACTGCACATCTGAGTTAAAATACTCGGTAAACAGCTGGCGCCTTAGACTACTGAAACGGATATTACTTGACTTATATGTATCTTCCACAGCTTTTAGGAATCAGGCGAAACTGTTTTGGCCAATATTCTCTACTTATTACAGTTGCACAGTAAACAACACAAAGTAAAAATTACACATTTTCTAAAGACATTAAAGTATAGTTTTTTTTTCAAATAAGAAGTACCTAGATAAAGGTTTTTGTAGAATCATCAACAGCCTCTAATAGTCCACTGCTGGACATAAGTCTCTCCTGAGAAAGGAGGTTTTGGCCTACTATACCGCGCTGGCCAGACGGGTTAGTATAGGGTTTTTGTCAAGTTTTCCTTCTCTCTGCAGTGCTGTTGTTCTGCGTTGTTTTCTCCCTTAGTCGGCTCCTACGACACCCACGGGATGTACGAGTATAGTGGTGGTGACACTGTGTATTCTTAATCTGTCACCACATGGACCTTGTAGAATACAGCTAATTTTTTAAATATCTGTCATTAGTTGAAAGATCTCACTAAGTTTTAAGCTAATTTTCATTGCTGAGTTTCTTACGTTGACTTAAACATATGTATTTTTATGAGTTTTGCAGTCAAATATAATATTTCTTTTTAGTGTAAGGAATACGTGTCAGGGGCCTACCAAAGACCTGTGTTTTAGCTGGTGACTGATAAAGACATTGGTTTTTACCCGAAAGTCGGCGCGGTTAGGTTCGAACTCGAAGCTGGGACGGAGCGTCGATTCCTGTATAGTCGAAGTGTGCCTGGTCGTCATTGTTGCAGGCGGAACACTGCGTGTTGGTGATGAGTCTTCTGTTTCTATGCCAAATAATATTAATTTCATTGATTAATCTATTTAAGAGTCATAATGACCTGCGGCAATCTATAGTTTAGTATGTGACATCTGCGTATAATAAACTATTATACATGTACATGAGCGCCATCTAGAAAAAACAAATCGAAGTAACTTCTGCATCGCACAATATCAGTACTCTAAAATATAACCATTTAGCCTGGACTGTGTGGCCAATCTTTTCCTTTCGAAAGTAAGCTTCGGTAATTATGAATAGCAAAACAAGGTAATGAAACTTATGGCAAAAAAATCTACTTTTATATTTAAACTAGCTGTTGCCCGCAGCCTCACCCGCGAAAAGGAAATACCGTTATTTAATTATTTTTGACTAGTTATAGTCATTTAATAGTTCAAAATATCGTAACACTTACTAAACATCGGGATAAACCTTTCGATAGTGGTAGGAGGGTTGTCAAAAGCTACTCGTTCCGTCGAACGCCGTTCTGTGGTAAGCGCTATGGTCGCGGTCGGCCGTTGGATAGAAGAGGACGAAGTATAGAAACGCTCCGCTTGGCTGTCAGAATCTCCCCCACCCGAACCGCCTTCACTAGCTTCTAATACCATTAATTGCCGCTCACTGCACTGGTTGGAACATTCCCCACCGCTGTAAACGGATCCAATTATAATATATGTATATTGTTCAAGGCATATACTAAATTTTTGTTACTGACGGAACTCAGGTATGCCTTGTAAAAATGTGCAAGTTTGCTCAATAAATGTCAGTGATTAAAAAAGTAGTGATATATTCTTTTAGACTCGCTTTTGACGTGACAACGTCTTATAAATTGGTTTGCCGGGTGACACTTCAAGAAACTGCGTTACGCTCCGCTCACGTTATGCGCTCACAATGAGAGCGAGTGAGAGGCACACGTCCCTTCCAATCGGGCATGGTTAGCCCGCCTAAGAGCGAGAGAGACAGACATAGTCGTTGTCACGTAAAACTTTCGCCCGTATACCGACTTTACAGGCAACCAATTTTTATTACTTATCTACTATCCACATATGAAGTGCCTACCGTCCACAGGCGCGCAATGTATGTGCACAGTGAAGAAAGTGTCGCATTCGCGCTACACTAAGCGCCACGTGAATATTTCCACATGTGGAGTCCGCCTGTGTCGCGCTCGTGGTGTTTGGTGAGTTGTTTTGCGACGCATTGCCCGCAGCGCGAGCTGAGCGGCTTAGGACGCCGCATAGCTTACCGTCGCAGACGACTCCTGCCCCGCGGTCCATCTGCGATGGCAACATTTAGTAAAGTCATCTAAAGACCTGATATAGACAATGATGACGATAATAGGTTCAAACCTAAAATAGTAGCAAAATATTTGTAACTATTACGTAACTGTAAATAAATAGTACAAGTTCATTTGGAAAATGTCTAACAGGTTATGTTTGTCTAAATAATCACTGTTAACTTTTTTTAACAGTATTTTTGCACTTTTTACTGTCTGAATGACTGTAGGGAGGTAAATTTATCTAAATACAGACATTCCTCTTTTGAAAATATAATAATCGGTTCCTTATTTTAAATTTAAAAAAATCACAAACTGTTAATTAGACACTAGCGACATTAAAAAATTGTATTGTGGGGCAAGCAGATTACGTACAGTACGGACTGATTACATGTAAGTATTACTAATACCTACCGAGCATAACGTGGGGCCTGTCAAGCACAGAGCCGAATCGCGTAGAGAGGCCCATCCAGGCGCGGCGGCGCCACAAGTTTCTCCAGGTACCAGAACAGCGTCTACGATGCGCAGGTGAGGCGGGCGCCCACGGACCCGAACTATGTGGCACACGGTGCCAGTGGCGCAGTCTTCAGGGCGTGTCGCCATAAGAATAGGACGTGAACGGGCGCCACCACCGAAGGGCGCTTCAAGCTCCAGCACTGCAATGTCAAGCGCAGCGCCAACCCAAGCAGGTTGCAGATGTGGCGCTGGTGAGTCAGATTCCGCGCCCGCCACTAGCGCAACCCGCGCTACTCTCCGCGAGGGAGTAGGTAGCGCGCCGGGCGAGAGCGCCCACAGCTCGCGAGGGTTGCCACCTTCCAGGCCACGCACGCACCATGCTGATGTCAGCGCTGTGCGAAGAGACACCAGGGAACCGCCGCATCGCCGCCCGTTTCCATGTTCCACCACGACCTATACCCACGGCCACATAACTTATTAGTAAAGTATTTATACTTTGTACTGTCTAACAACTGATGTAAAATATCTCCGAAAAAAATATATATTGAAATTTTGCGATAACAATTCAGAATGTTTACAGCTGATAGACTGGCATTGGAATAGGTACCTAAACCACCCCGACGGCCGGACTCAGGCGCCCTACTCCGAGGAGGACCCGGACCATGTTATTTCAGGTCCCTCTCAAATCGACACCCTAATTAGAAGTACCGATTCTAGTACCGAGTGCGCTCTATGGTCAAATCGCAACGTCTTACGCAATCGTACTTCTCTAACTTGCTGTTACATATTTTCGTCCCTTTACACGAAATCACTTTTACATGTCGCATGAAAAAAGATGTTTACACTGATGTGGACACTTTATAAAGTCATCAAAAACCGTTCAGAAATTAGGGTAAGATTGAACCTAAATCTTTTCCAAAAAGTTTTTATTTTTAAAACTTCCATTCTATTAAATTAAGCACATTTTTTACATATTGAAATTGTACGGATTTGTTTTGAGTTGAGTCCTTATTTCGCTCGCTCATTTCGCCTGTGCAAACATTGTGTATGCATCAATCTCTAGAAAACTTAAGTTTTATTCAATGAACAATCTACACAAATAATAAAACTCCATTTTTTTCAGACAGATTTCAAATATTTTTTTGCAATAGATACTCTGAAGGTATAGGTTATGTGAGCCGTGTGCCTCTTAGGGGCAGGAAGGCCACCATAAACTCAGATTTAAGAAGTTGTTGGAAAAGTTCAAACTTCAAACTAGGTATGGGACAAAATCACAGGGAACTGTGAATGAACGGTGATTTATAATTGGATTTTTTCGTACGTAGATTAGGGTTACTACTTACTGATGCGTTGTTGCCAATAAGATGTTTTCAAACGATGCATAAAGACCCTATTTTGCCAATTTAAAAGTAAATCTTGTAATAATTTTATTATTTATATTATACTGGATTTACTGTTGAATAACGTCTAACCTACCCATCTAGCAATCCAACTTATTCAAAAATCGAATGAATCACAGTTTACTATGATTTTGTCAAATGTCTACTTCAAACTGAGTTGTGAGTGTTTCGTGTTGTAACTTACCATGAAGGGCGCAGAGTCGGACTCACCCTCATCGTCGCTTTCAGCCTCGTGTTCGTGGTCATTGGACAACTTGTCGCCGTCAGCAGCTACTCCATGCAACATATAATAATCATACAGTGTTAAAAGTCCAAGGACACCTCCAAGAGGACCTTTAGTAAATTAAGCTGTGGTGTCGCAATGGCTAAGGAGTAACCCATACCACCCAATACCAACATAAGCAATCTTGGCTGATGGACTTAACCAGAATATCATGTAGTAAAATGTGACCCCTGGGGGCTAACTGTGGGAGAGTAATGCTCAGAGCCGACTTGATCGGCCGAAGTGATACCAAGGCTCAACAGCTGCTGCGTTTCACCAATCTGTCCTGTCAGCCAGCAGTTTCAGTGGCCTATCGACAGTTTACTGAGGAAGGGTTAAGTTAAAAACCAACTAAAATACATATAAACCAACTAATATACATGTTTCAAAGGTCTATTGAACATAGAAAAGACGTAAGATACATGTCAGTATGATGAGAAATGACGCTCTATCGTCTCTCGCCTTCCCTCAAAGGCATGAGATACGTCTATAGCAGATGATTTTGCGTAGAAGTTAAGCACTAACCAGTCGCTGGACCTAGGAGAGCGAGTAGGGCTGGAATCCAAAATAGAAGTGCTGCAACCGTCCCGCGCTTCATCACATCGTCTGTCAACGCTCTTGCACCGAACGCTCCCTCTGCCTGTATGTGGGCCCTATATACGCAACATTACCAAAAACCCACCCTTCTGCAACCTTTTACCTTATGTCAAATGTGACTTCTTGACACTTTCTATCACACTCGATGTGAGCGAAGAAGAATACAAAAAGTTTCATTGTGGATTGAACTATCAGTCATTTATGGTTAGCGATTATTACCATGTACCTACTTGTTTGGTAAAAGCATTATTGCAAAGATAATGATTTTATATTCACTTATTAGTTTTACAGATATTAGTTATTTTATCTATTATTTTATCTTTATTCTATTAGTTATTATCTTTCTCATTGTGTTAACCTGAGAGGCGACCGACTGTCCGTGTTGGACGCCGACGCGTTGTCAGTGTGTTTTCTTGGGCTGTTTTCTATAGATACAAATTGAGATACTGCTACGCGACATAGCGCGGTGCAGTGTGATAATCGCCAAAGTATTAACAAAATACATATCAGAGCTACGCCTTTTTCCCACCCTGTACAAGTAATTGTGTGACGTATCGACGCCGGCCGTGGCCCAAGCTTCTGCACAAACGGGTCGGCTCGACGGGATCGACACTCCCCCTTCCCCTCTTCCCTCCGTTCTAGGAGGGAGTGGTACTCAAAGGGCAATGCACTTGTCTCTAGAGTTGCAGGTGTCATGTTAGGTATTGGTTCGTCTCATTGTGTTCATCGTATTAGCTATAAGTCAAATTGTTACTAACACTATGAGTATTGTTATTCGACTGACAATAAATAAATAAAATAACGATTAATCGGACTCACGGTTATTTTTGACCCTCGTTTTACCGTCCGTTCCGAAAAGGCCGTTTCCACATACGCGAAGCTGATCCTTCAAAATTAAAAATAACCTTTTCCGAGGTCATTACTCACTGTGAATAATAATAGATCGCTAGTTGTAGCGAGCGATGACGTAATTTGTATGAAACTAGTTGATGTTTTCGAAAGCGTAAAAGAGGACTCGTTAGCTCAGTAGGTTAGAGCACCGATATATAAAAATACTTGACCATCGGAGGGCGGAGGTTCAAATCCTTCACGAGTCAGTGTAGCTTTTTGGCTTAAATCTAAGAGCTAAATTTAAAAATCTACATTTTGTTAATAATAATAAATAAAATTTGCCCTTGAAATTGTAATTAATATTGGATACATTATGTATATTTTAAAGAATGTTGAAGTATTATATGGTAAATCTATCCTTGCCACTTTTGGACTCCAACTTGGTGATCATTTTGGTATCGATAAAAAGTTTTTTTTTTAGCTCAAACGGCTATCGAATTTTGCAAAAAAATAATTCAATCAGTTATAAAAGGGAAATACGATTTAGCCGGGTTGCTATCTAAAATGTGGGTAGTATTTTGAATTAAATTAATGTTAGTTGACATTTGGGAAGAAATTTCGTATACCTGTTAATTAATAATACATAGTTCAGTTCGCACTACGTATGTGCACCAACAACTCTCGCAATAAGACATATGCTAGGAAAAAAAGCATAAAACAAATCTTCCAGTATTTACATTTTGACAATCAATGATTCCATGCATAAGGCATGTAAACTCATGGATTACTACAGTTTTGCTTTCATGGAAAATATAATTTGGATCAGTCAATGATGCGAGAACTTGTTGGATTTTTTAAAATATTAAAGGGCCTTACTTAGCCTAATTTATACAAATTTCGTCTTTACTGTTTCACCTTTTAACCGACTTCAAAAAAGGAGGAGGTTCTGATTCGTCGGCATCTTTTTTTTTATGTATGTTCACCGATTACTCGAAGACGCCTGAACCGATTTGGAGAATGATATCAACGTGATGCCCACAATCTGAAAGTCTGGTGTCTTAAACACCGATACGTAAAAAGGGAACTAAAAATACTGTCACGAGCGGGGTATATAATAAATAAAAGTTGTCGGTTAATTACTTTATTGCACTGTATTTACAAACACTCCCTATAATAAACTACAAATCACTATATATCTCGTTAGTCGCACTAGAAATTTACGTTCGGTCTACCACATCTAATCTTGAGTGTGTGTGAAAGTGTTGTGATTTTATTTCTAAATTCATGTCACAAGGGTCACAGGTCGATGTTATATACACCGACTACAGTAAATGCTTCGATAGAATAGATCACACAATCTTAATGCGTAAACTTTTGAGTATTTGTGTCGGGGCAACTTGTTCCGGTGGTTTACATCGTACGTGGAAAACAGATGTCTAACTGTTGTGCTAAATGGTTATACATCTAGAGGAACACTTACGAATATTCCCTCAAGCGTCCCGCAAGGATCGCTGTTAGGACCTTTGTTATTTAATATATTCATCTACGATAAAAGTAACTGCATCCTATCTTCAAAAAGTATTCTTTATGCTAATGATAACTGATAACAGATAAATACGGTCAAGGACGCTGTAGAACTACAGGAAGATCTCAATAGATTTCAGGCAAAAGGAATAAACTGGATTTAAATGTCAATAAGTGTTACGTGTGCTCCCTTACACGTAAACATAGTCCAATATTTCAGGTTTATAAATTATCAGATACCACATTCTCTAGCCAGTAACATTAAAAACCTTAAGAGTTACTATTGAATCGAAAACTACTGTTTGACACACACATTTTTAACATTGTTAGCAAAGCCTCAAAAGCACTGGGGGTCCTACTCAGTCTCAGCAGACTTTAAAAATATTAAAAAAATTAAAATACTTTATTGATCCCTCGTTCGCAGTCACCTAGAATACTGTTCTCAAGTATGGAATCCGATGTATAACGTCTACAGAAAAGGTTTTTAAGATATATACAATACCGTTGCAGTAGCTATTTACGTGATTAGATGCGCCGGTGTAAAAAAAATCATATTCTTCCACTCATTGAGAGAAGAAAAATAGCGGATCTGTCGTTTTTATTTTGCATCATGAGAGGAGCGATCGACTCCTCAGAACTAGTGAGCAAAATAGCTTTAAATGTCCCGGCAGCGCATCTTCGACGATTTAACTTGTTGTATGCTAACTACAGGCAAAACTCATACCTGATCAGAGCGAGTCGTCTGTATAATAGCTGCATGCCGGAGTGTTGATATCAACACTTTCTCTACTAGTGTCACTAAATTAACAAAAACACATGGACAACGTTTTCTTCGACCAGGCATAACAAACAAATTACATATATAGTAAAAACGCGTTTGTGACTCCTCAGTTGCAGACGTTCATGGGAGGCGATGGTCACTTTCCATCAGGTGAACCGTCTGCTCGTCTGCACCCTCTAACATAAATTAGAAAAATTAGTAATACCTGTGTCTACTTTTCTATTATCCTACCATATTCAGAGTTGTCTGTTTTTGTTCTAGCAGTGAAAATTTTAATTGGCCTTCACCTAAGGGGGCAGACGAGCAGACGGGTTACCTGATAGAAAGTGACTATCGCCGCCCATGAACGTCTGTAACTCAGGAGTCACAAGCGCGATGCCGGCCTTTTAGGAAGGAGTACGCTCCTTTCTTAAAGGTTTGAAGGTCGTATCGGTCCGGAAATACCGCAGACGATAACCCGTTCCACAGATTGGTTGTGCGGGGCAAAAAGTCTATCGAAAAGCGTACAGTAGTGGAGCGCCAACTATCCAGGTAATGAGGATGAAAATTTTGCCGTGTGGAACGTTGGCGGAAAGTTGCGGCTGGTATTAGTCCGAACAATTCCTCGGAGCACTCTCCATGATATATGCGATAGAGAATGCAGAGTGAATCCACATCTCTACGTAACGCCAAGGGATCGAGCCGATCGGAGATGTTTGGGCTATCGACGATTCGAGTCGCTCTTCGTTGGATGCGGTCCAGAGGGAGAAGCTGGTACTGAGGTGCCCCTGCATAGAGATGAGAACAGTATTCCATATGCGGCCGGACTTGCGCCTTATGGAGCTGAAGGCGCTGGGCCGGAGTGAAATACTGCCTCGATATGTTCAGGACACCGAGCTTCTTCGAGGCCAATTTGACCTTACCCTCAAAGTGACCCCGAAACTGGACTTCGCTCGATATGTCGATGCCTAGGATTCCGATGCTGGCTGCGGTAGTTAGGGAGGTGCTCTCAAACTGAGGTGATACGACAAATATTAATTGTACCTCTCGCTGTATCTTTTCCGAAAGTATAAAAATAAAAAATAAAATAATATACATATTAATTGTCATCTTTGGCAACTACATCAACATTTTAAAAGAAAAAAGGTTTTATTTCATACGAAAACCTACAGTTGGATGAAGTTGTCTTTCTAATGCAAAAGAATTAAAAAGCTAACTCGCGCTAACTCTTTGTCTCTGAATTAATTTTTAAAAACTGGCAACTATCACTTTTTAAGATCTCTACAGATGTCTATGAAGTAGAGTGCAGTTCGCTTAATTAAAAACGTAACGTAAATTAAATTTCTTACCAAAAGGCAACTAACATTATTTTAATTCAAAATACTAAAGGGAACATTTTAATAGGCAACCCGGCCAAAACATATTCTCCCTTTTATTACTGATTTACCATTCTGATTTTGATTGAATTCTCCATGAACGTAGGAATTCTGTAGCGGGATCTCGTACTATAGGTACTTAAGTAAGTTGGTAAAAATAAAAATCAGATTGCGTGAAAATTGTTTACTATTTACAAAATTCTATTACAATTTAATATTTTTCTTATTTAATTACATTTAGTTATGTATACTTTTAGTAAGACAAAAAACCTCCCTTTTGGTACTCAACTCGATAGAATTAAAAAAATATGTTATTAATACTTAGAATTTGCCGCTATTTTAATTTGTTATAAATTTCATAAGATTGTCATACACATTGTGTCATTCTCACAATATATTAAGTCAGTTAAGGTTACAGGGCGTATCACACGTGTGTCTCCTTACCGCGTGTCTTTTGGCGTGGTCTCTGGTACTTTTTTTTTCCGTGCGGAAATCCCCTCGGATGTCACCTATCGGTGGCATGTCGGACTCGAACCGACTAAAACCGCACGCCGTCTCGGGTATTAATAGCCGGGGAACCAGGTATATGCTAGAAAGGAAGTCCCTGGTGACTACTCTCTGGTACTGGTAATCTCGTAACAATTAATAATATAAGAATTTGTTTCTATATTTTTAATTGTTAAAAATTGTGTAAAAAAGGTTGTATATCAGTTTCGAGGCACGACTACAGTTTACTCCATAAAAACGCATACTCTGTGTACGTCGATTGCACACAAATTTAGTGATCAGCGCCATCTATGTAAATGTTAGTGAAATGATTAGAAGGCACGTATTAATTGTCATTTACTTTGGGGTCTTTTCCGTTTTAAAACAATTTTAATTTTATAGTGGACTACTAACTAAACTGAAACATATTGAAATCATAGAAGTAATAACAAACTCACAAAAAAAATTGACAACCGCGTAAAAGTAAATAGTCGAACTGTCATTTGAAAATTACATTCAGAATTAACAAACGGAACGAGGTCATTCGATCACTAAATTTTACTCATCATATTTTTTCATACCTGGCGACGTATATAAAAATCAATTTTTAAGGAGTGAACTCTAAAAATAAAAGAAAGTTGTCGGTCTGTATCTCGTGAGTGAAAGTTTAAAGAGTGACGCAAAGTGGTGTAGAAGATGGTGAGGGTTTATTGTTGCAGCGGTGTGTCAGTGGGCGGGGCGGGCGGTGGCGCCAGCTCGTCGCGCAGCGCGTGCAGGCGCAGCGCGCGCTCCAGCAGCGCGTCGGCCAGCGCGCCGCCCTCCGCGCCGCACCACGCCGCGCCGCGCACGTACGACCACTGGGAGGGGGGCATCAAGCATTCATCCCATGAGTATTGTACTGACCCGTCCGGCCAGCGTGATATAGTAGGCCAAACCTCCTTTCTAAGAAGAGATCTATGTCCAACAGTGGACTATTAAATGGATCTAATAATGTGTGATCCCACAAGTGCCGTTCCTGACCTAAATTAATAAATACCTGAATTAATAAAAAGTTCCTACGGCCGCCTTCTCTACTTTTCACATTAAACGTAACGTTAACCATCTTGAAATACGTGCAGCAAAAGAACTCTATGTCCTAAATAGAATTGGAAACCTACCAAAAAGTTACTGAAGTTAGGTCATCGTCTTTTCACATCAACAGTCTATAATAGTCCACTGCTGGACATAGAACTCTCCTTAGAAAGGAGGTTTTAGCCTACTATACCACGCTGGCCAGACGGGTTGGTATAGGGTTTGTGTCAAGTTATCCTTCTTTTGCAGGGCTGTTGTTCTGCGTAGTTTGGTCCCTTAGACGGCTCCTACAACACCCACGTGATGATTAGAGGTGGTGACATTTCGTAATCTTAATCCGTCACCATACGGATATTTGAGTAAACGACATAATGATATAATGGATACATTTAAAAATAAAAAAAAATTGTTGCAGAAATATATTTTTTGTTTAGACATCTCCCGCACTAGGAATAAATCCTGTGTCGCGGGGGACTTTACAAACATAATGAAACGGACACAGGAACACCCAGACTCAGAACAACAATTTGTGGATAACACAAATTAAACCACTACGCCATCCGTTTATCAATTATGATTTTAAGAATCAACATAACTACAGGTGCTCCGTCACTTACCTTATGATGTGGGTAGTCGTCGACCGCAGTAAGCAGCGCAGGCGCAGGGCGAGGCCGCGGTGCTCGTGCCTCGGCCTCCAGTCGGGCTACGTGCAGCAGCGGCCCGCCCGCGCCGCTCCTCGCCGCTCGACCGCACGCTGCTACCGCTCGGGCTGCGTCTGTTAATCATAATTCAATTCATTTATTTTTCACCATAACGTGTTGAAAACGCCAAAAGAACGAACGCCAAAAGAACTTAGCGGCGTAAGCCTACAGTGTAAAGTGGGCTTTTCATAGATATTATAATAAATAGTCATTTTTATACAAAAATGGCGACGCAATTGATTATTTCATGTGTAAAAAAATACTAAAAAATAAAGTTTAAGTTATACATAATTATATGTAGTGGGCCAAAACCCTTTTTTCTCAAGTTTTTCTATGTCCAGCAGTGGACTATTGAAGATGATGATGTGAGTTATATGTATGGTAATTACATAGGTACACATTTTTTTTTGTAGTCGGTTAATGAGTGTTTGTTACCTTGTGGTTGCCAGTTAGAGGCTGCCGCTCGCAGCAGCGCGGGGTATATGTGGGACAGCGCGCACACGTGCGTGGAGAACACCGGGCCGCCCGTCGGGTTGGCGGGCCTGACACCGCTCCACCATAACGACGTACCACTACATGCTGTAATCATACCCACATGGTTCTTTCAATGTTACACGTCACAATTTCAAAATTCAAATTTTATAATAATTAGTTCACGCTAAACTTTTTTTTTACTAAACATTTTTTTTTACAAGTGTTGCCTCCTCTACCAAAATAATGAATAATCTACCGAATCATCTGATAGTAAGTGACTGTGGAGGAACGGGTATTGTGTCCCTCCAACACAAAGGCAGGGATCATGCCTGGCGGCCGCGGTCCAGCGGTTGATGTTGGCAAGTTCTATATATGCTAATCGGCGAGAGAATTCTTCATAACGCGATACAGGATTAGCAATTCTCATTCAGCAGTTACTCCGTAATTCGGTGTTTTCGTTAGATGGCGCTGTAGTATGTTTCCGCGTTTCATTCTATGTGGAAGTCGCCACAGTAATTACTACTACCCACACACACTTGCAATTTAAGGATTACAATTGCGCAGCGGCTCTATGAGTACTACCTCTTACCGTCACTAAAATTAGAGGGAGAGTTATAATTTTGAGGCCGTGGTAACATCCCGGTCGAATCGGCCCAATGAGCTGAAACATAGCTCTGGTATATGACGTCAGAAGATGACGGGAAAAGGAACCATAACCATAGAGAGAACACGGGGTACAGCTGTCTGTAAGTGGAAGCGATACGGGCAACGATAGAGATGGTAGCCTGATATTTCCCTCATATGCCCCAGTCAACCACAGAGCTCGGTTAGAAAGAGATAGAGGGCCCTAACTATTTTCCATCTCTAATGACACAATGCGCAGTACCCACCGAGTGCGAGGTAGGCGTTGTGCGCGAAGAGCGGGGCGAGCGCGCGCGCAGTGTGCACGGCGCCGTGCTCGCGCGCCGCGGCCGCCGCCAGCGCGCACGCGCCCTGCTCGTGGTAGCGCGCCGCCGGGATGCTCTACGAACCGTGGCCAACTAATGACACAATGCGCAGTACCCACCGAGTGCGAGGTAGGCGTTGTGCGCGAAGAGCGGGGCGAGCGCGCGCGCAGTGTGCACGGCGCCGTGCTCGCGCGCCGCGGCCGCCGCCAGCGCGCACGCGCCCTGCTCGTGGTAGCGCGCCGCCGGGATGCTCTACGAACCGTGGCCAACTAATGACACAATGCGCAGTACCCACCGAGTGCGAGGTAGGCGTTGTGCGCGAAGAGCGGGGCGAGCGCGCGCGCAGTGTGCACGGCGCCGTGCTCGCGCGCCGCGGCCGCCGCCAGCGCGCACGCGCCCTGCTCGTGGTAGCGCGCCGCCGGGATGCTCTACGAACCGTCCCCAACTAATATATGTTTCATTCGCTTCGGCCTACTTATTCGGACATACAGGACTATAACCCGGCAATCTCGTGCGCGACCGTCCCGCGGGGTGACAGACAGTGGCGGGGGCGAGGTAGCGCGTCATTCTAGCACACGGCTACACACGAAGATAAGCGTTTCCCTTCCCCGCCACACAACCCGCTACCCGCTGACATCTCGAGTACCTCGTCCCCGCCACCGTCTGTCACCCCGCAGGACGGTCGCGCACGACTTTGATGGACTATAAATATATTATGTACTATGTTGTCCGATTCTATACTATGCTAAATATTTATAATTTGACTCGATAGATGGCATACTGCCTATGAGCACATCGCTATACAGTTACAAGACGAGGTATATGAAGACGGGGAATATATTTTTTGAATTCGTTTCTTATACCTACTGTATTGTATGGTAATCAATGCAGTTTGTGTAATAATATCTCGAGGACTGTAAAGTACATAATTATGTTGTTGCAATAAATAAAAAATACATTAAATTAACATTGACTTTATCATAAGTAATTATTTTTCTAGTTATCACGAATATGTTGATTCTAAAATTGTACAAATATTAATCAAATTATGACTATAAAAACATGATTCCAAAATTGGTAATCCAATATGGAGCAAAAATCAGTTTTGTCATATTCAAAAACTCTAAAGATATTGAATCATATCGCAGTCACACTACACATATAAAAAATATAAAACATCCCTAATACAAGACTACTGTGAACGAAATTATAACGCGATTACGAGAAAGAAAACAACGCCCTCTATCGAATTGTAACTAAGTTTTACAAGTGTTATATAGAAGTTACAGACCATGGGTGCCTCAGCGGCGCGACACACTCGCCGCACCAGCTGAGCTCGGCGCGGAGCCGGCGCAAGCGCAGCCCTTGCGGCGCCCCACTCGGCCCCCGAGGGCAGCAGCGCCCACACCAGCCGCGCGTCCGCCTGAAGCGGACACTCCTCCCCGGACTCCAGCTGGGCCTCCACTTGCTCGCATTCCGTTTCACACTGCATCAAAAACAATATCTTATAAATAAAAAGTTATTCCTCAACTGACTTATAAAATAATGTCAAAATATAATAATACAAATAAAAAAAGTTGACATTAACAATGTAATGCTAAAATACCTGACTAAGTGCAGCGTCGAGTAACTCCTGCGGGGGAGGTGTAGCGAGCTGTTCATCGTCAGGCAAGTCTCGGTGCAGAGCGCTGCAGGCCGTGGCCCAGGCGCCGGCGCAGTCGCCAGCCGCGCCAGAGCACACTTCGCCCACAACCCTGCCAGCACGTGGTACATAAATAGATAATGTTAATTCAACATTAGGTAAAATACAATATCTTAAAGATATGGCAAGGTTATAGTGCACACTTATAAAGAGACGCAAGACTCCCTACAAGGATGTCATCATCATCAACTTTAATAGTCCACTGCTGGACATAAGACTCTCCTTAGAAAAGAGGTTTTACTATACCACGCTAGCCAGATGGATTGATGTAGGGTTTGTGTCAAGTTTTCCTTCTCTTTGCTGTTATGCTGCGTAGTTTATTTCATTAGTCGGCTCTTACGATACCCATAGCATGCATTGTAGTAGTTGCACTCCGTAATCTTAACCTGTCACCACACGGACAACACAGGGATATGTGATACAAATCATTTTCCATAAATGTATTTGTTTTTTAAATACAACTCCCGCACTAGGAGTAAATCCTGTGTCGCGGGGGACTTTACAAACATACATGAAACGAACACAAAGAACACCCAGACTCAGAACAACAATTTGTGGATCATCCGTGCAGTCCACATTTGTGTAAAAATATCTGTATCTATGATTAAGAATAAAAGGAGTTCAATGTCAATGCTACTACTTAATAGCACGGGTAAAGTAATCACGTAAGTTGCATTTAATAATACAACTTGTTTTATACTTACAGATATATTTTAATGTGAGTTGCGACCAAATATTTTATACCGTGACCGCTGAACTGCTGGAAATGAAGCACAAATGTCAGTATCACCTGGCGATATAGAGCCGGTGCGCTGGTGGAGTGTCTCGGTCGCGCAGCGCCGCCCGCAGCGCTTGAAGCGCGGCGCGGCGAGCGTGCTCCGGCCCGGCCGCGGCTTGTTCCAGGCGCGCGAACTGCGCGAAGGGCAGCGGAGACGAGCCCGCCCAGCGCTTCAGGGCTAAGCGTGCCTCCGAACGAATTCGACGGGCTTCCTTCGCATCAGCTTCCTCCTTAACACATCATAACATTAGGGTCCGTCCGCATAACGATATTTCACAGCGAGTATTTTTTTTGTAAAATTCGGTGGAATTTAATCGCCATCGTATTGCGTTCAATTTGTATCAAATCACAGATTTTTAGTATAACTATAGTCCTATATAGATCCCATGTGTCACAGAATTTTGTCAAAATAAAAGCGCGCGGTAGAATATCGCTGTGCAGATGGGGCTTTAGAAATTACACAATAATGATAAGTTCAAAAATCTGAGATCTAAGTTAAAAAGTGCTTAGCAGGGAATACATTACGTGAACTAGATTCAAAATCAACCTAAAAGGGATTAATCTTGTAATTAGCAAACTTTTTTTCAATGCTTACAGAATTATTCCAGGGAAATTCTAGACGAGGTAGTAATTTCGACCTATAAATGTATATGAACATTTAAATATACTTTAATATTTTATTACATACGTAATAAGTTTATGGTAAAAAAAAAATGCGGAATTTGAACCTGTGTATCGAGCAACAGTAGCAAAGAGTGCATCCAACGCAGGCGCCAGCACAGTATCGCCACACGAGCCGCGCCGCTCGTCCACGAACAACCCGCCTCCCACAATGAACTCACCCAACTTAAGTAACCTGAGTCAAAAACATTACGCAAAATATTTCTACAATAATCTTTAAACAGCGAAACGTTTAAATATGTTACGCATCAAATAACAGTG
The DNA here is from genome assembly GCA_902825455.1 of Arctia plantaginis. Taxonomy (NCBI): domain Eukaryota; kingdom Metazoa; phylum Arthropoda; class Insecta; order Lepidoptera; family Erebidae; genus Arctia; species Arctia plantaginis. The sequence continues at coordinate 18,458,133 of CADEBD010000422.1, forward strand.
ACAAATCCTTTTTTATGTGTTATTGTTAAGTTTTAATGTTTAGTTTAATAAACTTCTATATTAAAACGTTTTTTTTAAAGTCAAAACAACAAAGGGAAGTATGAACTTGATGTGGTATTGGAACGAACCAGTGTCGTCAGTAAAGTAGTGTGGTGGGTCTACAAAGTGCGCGAGCAGAGCGCGGGCCCCCGCCGCGCCGTGCGCACGCGCCGGGTGCGCCGCGGGCAGGCGCCGCGCCGCGCGCACCAGCGACATCAGCGCCTCGCCGCACGCTGCCCAGCGGCTGTCGCCTGCAACACCAAGTGACCATAGACCTGCTGCCGCTCTACACTTCCAGCGGTGATACGAATTCATCATACTTATATATAGTCTTAAGAAAAAAAGCGGAAAAGGTTGCATGCGTCACTATTTTCTTAACGCGAATGGACTTTCATAAAGTGCTGCTTTTTCGAAGAGATTTAAGGCTGATCGAGATAAGATATATTTTATAAAGTTCAGTGTACGATGTGTCTCGGCATGTAAGTCTCACCCATGGCGTCGTTGCTGGGATCCAGCGCTGCCGAGACGTAGCCGGCCGCCGGCAACAGCGGCACTTTGGCGAGGCGCAACGCCTGCAGCAGCAGGAGAGGCGCGTCGTCGGCTCGCGCCGGCAAGAGCAGCTCGGCCACGTCGGCCGCTAGCGGAGTGCGCTGCGGGTCGGCGCCGGCGTCCAGCGCCGCCGCGCCGCCCTCCCCGAGGGGGGGCGCGCGCCAGTGGGCCGCGGCGCGTGCCCGCTCCACGCGCACCCACACAGTACTCAGAGGCAGACCGCTCGCGATCGCCTGCACGAATATTCAAGTTCAGTCTAAAGTTTTGGGTGAAACGTATTAATATCCAAAATCCTAAACACCTTATCCTCGGTATCCTGTAATTCTTGCTCCACCCTTTCGAGGCGCTCGGCGTCAGGTGCCGGTGGGAATACGCCGGGTGGGAAATTCATTGACGCCACCAACTCGAGGAGCAACACCAACCGCTCCCAGAGACCGGCAGATCGAAGATACCCGCCTATAATAATATTTGGTATTTTACTTATCTACAAATACCGAGGATTCGATTCATGAATCGTTTCAAAAACATATTAGTGGAAAACATTCTCACCGTACACATAGAGTATGTGAGGGTAGGCAGAAGGGAATGCACGCGTGGCACCCAGCGCTGCAGCGGCAGTCTCTTCCAGCTCCGTACCGTCACCGCATTGAGCCACCGTATCCAGTAGTCTCAACCATAGCTCCGTCGTCAGCTCTGTGTTTTGGTCAGGCTTGGAGCCTTAAGTGAGAACGTCATATGTTATATGCCTAAACATTGTTTTTATGTTTATTTCGATTAACACATATAATAGCTTGGCACTTACATTTTGCCAGATCTTCACGCAGCAGGGCGAGGCGACGACGTGGTACTAAAACGCGCGAACGCAATCTATACAGAGCACCGCGTATGCGCGGAGAGTTCGGCAAGCGCTCTCGTGCGGATTCTGCAGCCACCATAGCCGCCTCTGCATCACGGCAACGTTCCTGACATAATTTTTCATTGACTAATGTATCTTTCGGTATTTTTAACAACTCCAAATGTGATGGATATTAAACAATTATTAATAGAATAAATTCTAGCGTAGTGATAAAACCAACACTATACCATAACAAGAGAATAAACAGTTACGGATCGGATCTTGAGACCATCACCAGAAGGCGCAGAAGTCGATTTTAGGTCCCTTTGGCGGTACAGCAGGACGGGAGAAAAATAAATGATAACGTCGCCCAGTGATACTACCATCATATCGCTGCGCCTGATTCGTTTTCTCATACTTATCGCCGACGAGTACACTTCCAAATAAAATAATAGAAGTCATTCTTTTTTTAAATTAATAATTTAATCATTTCTACTTTCGCTCTTCAACAATTTAATTTTCCGGAATTAGGTTTTTCTTGTAAACGTATTACATAGCGTAATGTATTCTCCAATTTATGTATATGATGTTGACGATAAAAAAGACATGGCCACCCAAAAATATTTGTTAAACAAAAATAAATACCTATTAGCTTTAACATTAAAATTTTAATTAAAACCATTTTGTCATACTATAGAATCAATCAGAAGTTGCGTAGTAAGTTGACTACGTAACTTATTACTGGTTCTATGGTTTTGATATATTTCTATTCTATGCTAAGAAAAAAAAAAAAAAATTATAAATGGGTGTGCATTTTATTTTGCCTTAAGTGCACGATGCGATCCCCACTCTGCCATGGAACGCTCAAGATCCGTGAGAAGAAGTTAACGAACTATACCTGAAACCCAACTACTACAGTCCAATGATAAATAAAAATTTAGAAATACATACACTATCGCCAGAGGCATATTAAGGCCTACATTTTTAAATTTTGCAGTATTTCATAAGGAAAGGTATATAAGATAAAACAAGTTATAAGAGAGTCCTTGCTTTGTTATAACTGGAATAAACCCTTCTAAAATTGGATAAAAACCTACTTAATAATAATAAAGACAAGAGAATGTAAGTTATCTTACTTGAAACTCAATAAATCTGAGCCACAGTGCTTCATCTGTAGGCTGATCTGTTAGCATCTGCCGGTACGCTTTATTACGTACTGCCAACTCCTCATCAAACATGAGAGAGTCAGGCAAAACATCTAAAGACACTTCGAAGTAACGACGCTTCACACCACGACCTTCGCTCTTGCGCAATCCCACTGCAGCGCGCTTTTGTGTTTCATATCTAGTAATATTAAATTGATTTAAATTAAATGTTTTAAATTAATTTAGGTAAAATGGCTACCTGTCGTGAGTTAGCTTTAATATTAGACTACCATTTTGTGGTCAAATAATTTAAAGTCAATCAGAAATTTCAGTTTTACTAACTATAATATATCCAAAAGAAACATATTTACTGATCTTTTATAGCATGGTCAAATCAGGACAATTGACTTTAAAAGATACATCATCATCAGCTTATCGCAGTCCACTGCTGGACATAGGCCTCTCCCATTGCATTAAAAAAAGATACACCCATTGGAAATTAAATGAAAGCTTATAAACACATACATTTAGAATCAGATAGTGTATTGTAAACAAGACCACTGAATGACACCACTGGGATGTCTGTCTGTGTGTTTACAATGTTTTACAACAAAATTAAACTAGATATGTGCCTCTTTCTTCTTTATAATGAAATTCTGCATACATATAGCTTTCTATATATCTGCATAATATACTATTAAAATTCTTACTGGGGTCGGCCAGGATAATAGAGGGTCGAAACTCTTAAGTTGCCACAGTCAAACTTGCGATCGAGGTAATACTCGTCAGTATTTAACTGGCAAGAGCTGGGCTCAACAGGCACCGGTGACACCGCTGACGCCGCTGTCTGCCGCTCTTCATCACTTTCACTCTCCAGGAGTTGTGCTTCTTGAGCTGATGTGACGCTGCTACTTTCCGGCATACAAACAACTGCCAAATAAACAATATACATAATCTAAGGTAATAAAACTGTAGTTTAACATAATACAATAACAAAATTCACAAAATACCTTCTTGGTCAACATTATTTTCACTCGAATCTTGAGCGTAAGCAGGAAACAATGACATTTTATGTGTAGTCGTCAATATTTCTGTTCAATTACACATAAATTATATTAACTAAGTATTAATTTCTTAATATCTAAATCACCATTATTATTGTTTTGCACACAAACACAAATATTTTATTAGAATGACATGTCATGTCATGTGTCATCACTCTTCTTCTTCTTCTTCTTCATAAATGGCAAACTGTGCCGATGTCGACAATTCTGCCAGTGTCAAGTGCGATGGAAATACGTGGGTTTTATTACACAAAAAATTGAATTGATGATATTAATTGTAGACTGAATGTGGGGCTTTTTGTTGTGGTTAGTATTTACACTGAAACAAGCAGACAAGTACAAATAGATAAGATATGTATTAAATAAATAAATAGGTAACTAATAAGGAAACAATCACAAAAAAAAAAAAAATCCAATATTCATAGAAATGAAGGTCAAAGTCTGATGTCATTGGATCGGATGAACAACATCAAGACCTGGAGAAGGTGGGGGGAAGAAAATGTTAGGAGAGATGAGAAGTTGATAGGGATGGGGATTTTTAGTTCGGTAAGGTGAGAATAGAGATCTAGGGATGGGATATTTTTAGGACAACTGAAGAATATGTGATCTAGATTGCCTTGATCTAAGCCACATTCACATAAGGTCGAATCCCGTACTCGAATCTTGTTCAGGAACACAGGTGAGCTGCAGTGACCTATGCGGAGCCTACATATGGTGGAGATGACAGGTTTACATACCTTCTTAAATTTGTAGAACCAGGGTTTTGGGGTAATGCTTGGTTGGATTGCGTAGTAGTGACGCCCTTTATGCTTTGAGGAATTATTCCACTCTTCCTGCCAGGATGTTAACAATTCTCTCTGAGGCAGTCTTAGGAGGTCGTAATGCTGGTGTGTAAGATGTTTCAGGTCCGACATTGCAGAAGTAGCAGCACTTTTGGCCAGTGAGTCTGCACACTCATTGCCCACAATGCCACTATGGCTGGGAACCCATACCAGTTGAACTATTTTTGAGTTGGTGGAACAATTCAAAAGGGTTTTTTTTATTTCTAGGATCAGCGGACTGTGAAGTTTACTACGAAAGGGATTTTGTAGCAGGGCTTTAAGGCAACTTAGAGAGTCAGTGAATATGACTGCCTTGTGGATGTTGTGCGAGTCAATGTACAAGCATGCCTCTAAGATAGCAACACACTCGCCTGTAAAAACTGAAGCCTCTTTTGGACACTTATACTGTAAGAGAATTCTGGAGTTTTGGAAGTACTCAGCGGCTCCAGTGTAGCTATCATTATTAAGTTTGGATGCATCAGTAAAGAACCTCTCAAACCCATCCCAGTGTTCAGCTAAGTGTGTATTAAAGGTGGAAACAGAAGAGGCAGATTTCTTAGGGATTCCAACATCCAGAAGAACATTCGGCTTAAAACAAAGGACGCTATAATTAAAAGAAAACAGAGGGAGTTTGTCAAATGACACAGCAGAGTTAAAAAAAGTAGAGTAGGAGCGAAAGGATTGTAGAATCAATGGAATTCCCTTATGAGTCCAGTAATTTGAGGTAGTACAAATGGAGTCTAATTCTAAGATTTTTGGAAGAAGAGGATGGGAAGATTTACAAACAGATTTTATTATGAAACGTGAAGCGAGAAATTGTCTTCTTATTGATAAAGGTGGATCTGAACATTCCACTTGTAAGGCATTTATAGGGGAGGACTTCATGCAACCAGTAACAATGCGAAGGCACCTAGATTGGACTCTGTCCAGCTTTGCCAAAGCGCTTTTATTGCATGGAATCAGTAAAAATAGCCCATAGTCCAATATACTGCGTACTAAGGCATTATATACCAGTTTCATGGTGTATGGGTGTGCTCCCCACCAGACCCCAGCTAGGGCCTTTAAAATTGGGATTACACGTTCACATTTTGCGGTTAAGTGGTTCATGTGGTGAACGCCAGTCAATTTAGAGTCAAGATATACTCCTAGGAACTTAAATTTGTTTAATAAAGGAATTTCCTGCAGCTGTACTTGGACATCAATCTGTGGCAGAGTCTTCTTTCTTGTAAAAATAACAACCGCACTTTTCTGAGCAGAAAGACTAAGGCCATGATCTGATAGCCACTGCCACAGAGAATTAAGGGAAATAGTGAGTGATGTGGCTGCCTCTTGGATGGAATGGTTCGAAACATATAGTGCCAGACCATCGGCATATTGAAGGATGCTACAATCATTGTTTAGGCATGAGCCCATGTCGGCAGTGTATAGATTGTACAACAACGGACTGAGTACAGAGCCCTGTGGTAAGCCCCTCCAGGTCTTTCTTTGGCCAAACTCTTCACCTAAGGTCCTTAGGACTAGAGTTCTGGACACAAGCATTGCGCATATGCAGTGGATCATCTTAACCGGAATTCTCAGCTGATGCAGTTTCTGCCTGAGAATGGGTATTAAGACATTGTCATATGCAGCAGATATGTCGAGAAAAGATGTTAGAACAGATGCATTTTGTGACAGAGAAAGACGGATATCAGTTATTAAAACTGCAACACTGTCCATTGTACTGAGCCCTTTGCGAAAGCCGTACTGATAGTTTGGCAGTAGATTCCTTGACTCTACAATCCATTCGAGACGGTTTTTGATGAGATGTTCTAATAATTTAATAAGGACTGATGAGAGGGCGATTGGTCTAAAGCTGTTTGGATCACCAGCATGTTTTCCTGGTTTTAGAATGGGGATAATAATTTGAACTTTCCATGTATCTGGGATCCAACCGTTAGAATAACAAAAATTCAAAATGTTTAAAAAATAAGTTTTTGTACTAGGCTTGGCCTGAACTATGAAAGAATATGGAATGCCGTCTATGCCAGGAGCCGAGTCTCGCACACTGTTGAGGACCATGTTCAGTTCTTCCAGAGAGAATGGGTCGTCATGGGCATCCACCGACTGAAACGGTAAGTCTGGTAAGGTCGCTTCATCGAGTTGTGGGACATACGGGGGGGCAATTCTGTCCAGGAAAAGCTCAGCTGTATTGGGGGAGATAGAGGAAGAGACAGAGGGCGAACAACCAGATCGGAACCGATTTATGTTCTTCCACACCATTGAGGATGGGGTGGATGGGGACAAGGAGGAACAAAATTTAACCCAACCGGCGCGCTTCTTGCGTCGAAGGAGTCTTTTGGTAGAGGCGAAAACGTTTTGGTAGGTGAGTAAATTTTGGGTGGTCATATCGGCATTGTATCTCCTTTCGGACTCCTTCCTATACTTGACTGCCCTAGTACATTCACTGTCCCACCAAGGAGGTGACGGAATTTTGCCTTTGCTCGAGTTTTTAATTTTGAAGGAACTGTCTGCACTTGATCTGATTGCCTCTACGAACGCGTCACAACAGTCCATCACCAGGTAACGATCATCCTGGGTTAAGGGTCTAAGGTCTAGTCTGGGGAGAGCATTCACAGAGTTTTCGAGGGTTTGGGAGAAATTTTGCCAGGTAGCTTCTGAAAGGATATATTTTAAAAGGGGGGGGGGAGATTTTACCAAGTGGGTTGAAGTTGGGAGGGTTACTAAAATTGGATAATGATCGCTACCATGCGACAGATCGGTGCACTGCCAGCTAGCAGCTGCGGCGATGTCGAGTGAGCAAATAGTCAAATCCACACAGCTACTATTTTGACCAGGAAGAACTCTACGAGTGGAGCAGCCACTGTTAAGTACGCAGAGGCTCAGATCATCGAGGATCTCCACTAAACCTGAACCGAAAGAGTCGCAGTGTTCAGATCCCCATCTATAGTGATGGCAGTTAAAGTCTCCCATAACCAATATTGGGCCCTGTAGATCCTGTAAAATCGTTCTCAATGTAGGCAGGAAACTTTGATGGGGGTGAGCTATATAAATAGAGAGCACGGATATGTTACAGATCTTAGCTGCAACCACGCTGATATCCTCAAGGAATGGGGGCAAGGATAGGGGGACTAAGGGGATTTTAGTATTAATAAGGAGGGCAGCACCTCCAAAGCCATCAGGCCTATCACATCTAAGAATATTGAAATGGGGGACATGGAAGTTGAGACTTGGTAAAAGCCAGGTCTCAGCGAGAGAAATAGCCAGAGGCTTGAATTTGTTCAACAGAAATATGAGGTCGTGTTTTTTATGGAATACACTCCTCACATTCCATTGTAGGAATACTTTGTGGGACGCCATTTTTGAAATTTGTTAAAATATTGATAAGTGAGACAGCAACGTTGGACGGTATAATAGACTGGGATAGAGATGAATTGGGGGATAATAGGGAGGTTAAGAGTTGTAACAGAAGATCAATAGTTGAGGGTTCAAGGGATAAGTTATTCATAGCACAACCATTAGGTTGTGAAGGTTGGGGAGATTGAGTAATGGATTGGTGTGCGACTTTATCGTAGGAATGTGAGAGTGGGGATCGAGGTTTAGGTTGGCGAACCACAGTTTTTTTGTAGGACTGTGTGTGCTGGAGGGATTGGGTAGGCTGAGTGGATTGAGAAGGTTGAGGGAGTTGGTTGAGTTGTGGAGCTTTTAGGATGTCAGCGTATCGGCGTGTTGGAGAGGGAACAACCTTGCTTGCTTCCATGTAGGATATGTTCCTTTCCGCCATCATGGTCTTAATAGCTCTCTGTCTACCATACTCCGGGCAAGCCTTGCTATAAGCAAAGTGGTCACCGGAGCACAGCACACAAAAGGCCTCTCTTTCTGATACCTCACAACCATTACCAGGATGTTCGTGGCCACACTTGCTGCATCTTGGTTTGGACCTGCACATGGACTCCACATGGCCAAACCTGCAGCATTTCCTACACTGTACGGTTGGGTAAATATATTGTTGAACAGGAAGCGAGTTGTAACAACAGTATACTCTTTTAGGCAGAACCTGGCCATCAAAAGTGAGGACACAGGTTTCCGTAGGTTTCCACTCCAATACACCTTCAGTAAAACATTTCCTATTAAGGCGCCTGACTTTAATTATTGGGCCACAACCCTGCGGCACTGTAACAAATTTTATGACATCCTCATCATCCATGTCGGTGGGGATGCCTGATACTACACCCATTCTAGTTATGTTAAAGGTGGGGATGATGGCAGTGTATTTATGTGAATTTAATAAGGGGTTTATTAAAAATGAGTTGGCATCCTGAGGGGATGCAAACTGTACTGACACCCTATTACGACCTACTTTTTTGACTCCATCTCTGACCACATTGTTAATTTATTTTTAAAAAGGAAAACACCAAAAGAGACAGGGTGGAGAGTTGTGCCAGAACCCAATTGGGTCTCCATGCGGGAAACATGCACAATGTAGGGACCAGTATCATTTGTCGTGTACTTGTCACGACCTAGCGGGCTTCTTACTTGATTAGGGCTACGTTTAATAGGGGGGGTACTTACCTCATCGTTCACATGCCGTTTACGTGAGTTTGTAGCGAGAGGGCAATTATCTTGGACCGCTGCATTGCAGATCACATTGGCAAACTGTTCTAAGGGGTTGGAAGGGGTTGAGGGTTGATCGGGTAGGGAAGGAGTAGGGGTGAAAGGAGGGGTTACTGGATATGGAATATCGGGAGGGTCGGGCGGTTTATTTCCGTTCATGTTCACTTACCGGTAATGTTTAGTTACAAACAACACACCGTAACCAATAGGACAGCACAAAATAACAAAAAAAAAGACCCAATAGTCACAAAATCACACAAGAATTCTAGACGCACGTGCTAACCAAACGGACGACGACAGAATCCGTGTCATCACTCATCTAGGATTGCAATGGGTCAAACCGGGGTAACTCTAGTCGCGCTTAACTCGGCTTAACTTGAGTTAATTACTTACTTATTATAATATTTATGTGTTATGGTTGTGATTGTACCTGTCAAAGGACATAAAACACTACTGAAAATAATTATACTGTTTCTTAAAGTTCTTATTAGGAATGTGTTGAATACAAAGAAAGGCAACATTTAATTTTGGTGTCCCACACTGGCTTCCAGAGGGCAAACGAGCAGATCCAGGGGCACTAGAGTTACGTGCGTTACTGACTTTTAAATGCCACCATCAGAATAAGAAGTAAGGAGCAGGTTGATAGTCCACTGTCTTCTCAGCGGAATGTAACGAAAACATTTTTTTTTTTTTTTTATTATGTGTAACATGTTTTGCTACATTGAATTGTGCTAGCAGATGCTTGTACAAATCTGGCTGGCTACTAGCAAAATGCTAAACAATCTATAACTATATTGTAGATAGAATGTTTCAATTTCCAAAACAAGTGTATCAAGTCAAAATTGGTTAAAACTCAAAAGATTTGTTTTTAGATAAAGTTTAGTAACTTTTTCTAATGTTTCATGTTTTTTAAATCTATAATTTATGTCTTTTATGAAAAAACATTCTTTTAATTAATAAAAAAACAACATGTTTTACAATTTTCTAAAAGTCTGAGAATAGCAACTCTGGACGATAGTGTCAGACTCGGCCTATCAGATGTCAGAAATTGCTTGGCCTTGTTTGTTTGTCAGCAAATGTGACACTGACATGTAAGTAAGAGTGCGTACTGCTAGCAATTCATTTAACATAGCGCACTTTAGCGCAGCAAACATATCATAAACTTTACTGTTGCCGCTCGTCGATTCAGTTATAATGAGAAATAATTTGATAAAAATAATTTCACTAACGCGCGTAAACAATTCGCGAACCTTTATCTATAATCATAACAGATCCTTCGGTAATGCAAGTCCAAGACAGGTATAATTAAGCAGTTATTTTTTATTGAATAGGTTTGATTGTGCATTGTACTTGACGAATTCATTATAATGTCTCCATGTCTATGTTAGGAAGGTGTGGAGGCGGTTGCGCCTGCGCCGACCGCAGTCGAGCCTCTCGTGGACACATTTGGTAGACGTCACAATTATCTACGAATTTCCCTGACTGAACGGTGCAATCTGCGATGTGAGTTTTTAATGTTTTTATGTATTATGTGAATATTTGTAGAAACATTTTTTTATGTCAGCACAAAGGAAACCTAATCAGTTCTGCTTGAAATAATGAAATCTAATTAATAAACAAATGCTTCTATTTTGAATGTTACAACTTAGTTTTCGTAACTCGGTATAGTATAGAGGTATTCTATCAGTCAATCTAGCGTTCATAGTAAAAGCTCTACTTAGTTTGAAACTAGAAAGCATTGTAGTTGCCAGACGTCCAAAAAAAAAAAAATACAAATATTACACTTTTTTTATTTATTTACGTATATATTCTTTCACTGTCATTACATTTATCTTAGCTTGTATGTTTACCTCAATAACATAAAGTATATAATTAGAAACTTATATGTATATAATTAGAAGTTATAGTGTGATTAATTATTTCTTAATACTTTTTTATCTGGGCAAATTACTAATATTATTATTTATAAAGTACCATTTAATTTATTTACATGAAACCTCAAAATTTATTTTAGTTAAAATTTATTATTAAAAAAAACTTGAGTGATGCATGTCGTTTCATTTAGTTTTTAATGTCAACAGTCATTTCAAGGTCACACATATAGACGTTAACCAAGATAAAGAATTAAGATCTCTGTCCGTATTCAGAAATCTAGACTAATAAACTATATACATATTATCTGCCGATATATCTATGTTGATACAGATTGGTATATGTACATATATGTATGTTAAACTTTACTACTAGTCTCCAAATAAAAAATCAATACCCACACTCATATCATAAATGTGAAATTGTGTCTGTCTGTCTGTCTGACACTCTTCAAGCTTAAACCGCTAAACAGATTTTGATGATATTTGGTTTATCAATAGTTTGAGTCTCAGGAAAGGACATAAGATAGTTTTTATCCTAGAAATCATCTTTTAAGGGGGTGAAAAGAGGGGTTTAAGTTTGGATGGCGAAGCAAAAACCGCTGAACTGGTTTAAATGAAATTTGGTATAGAGATAGTTTGATTCTTGAGGAAGGGCATAGGCTACTTTTAACCGCAATTACCGAAATATACTTTAGCATATGATCTGACAAAGTGCACCAGTTAAAAAATGAAATTTGAATTGATTTCACGGCAGTATTATTAGTGTGAGTGTATGAGAAACCTCCTTTCTAAGGAGAGGTCTATGTCCAGCAGTGGACTATCAAAGGCTGTTGATGTGATGATGATGATGATGCATGAGAACTGTAATTGTTGCATTAATGTTATAATGCTTTGATTTTTTTTGTTACTTTAATGTTATAATGCTCTTTATTGACATGTTATGTCACTTCTCATTGTGAACAGTTAAGATATCATTTCAGACACACTATGAAACAATTTTTAAAATTTAAATTAAGGATGTAGAAAGCTAAAGCGGCGATCGCATAATGGGTTTAGAGTTAGACTTGCCATCGGGTGGTTTCGGTTTCGTACCACATCGGGTGCAGTCATAAACCCACTTCTGATATTAGATTTAACATTAACGCTAATAATTAAACTCATGTTACTATCCTTACATAGTATAAAATAAAGTCGCTTGTTGTCCGCTTAGATCTTTCAAACTAAGTAATGGATGTTAATGCGATTTTCACCAATACAGAGAGTGATTCAAGAGTAAGGTTTATATGTAAAATACATACATATTATAGTAGAGAAAATCCGAGAATTTCAAAGATTTATCGAAAAAAACATGTTGTTGTGCGCTTACATTGCAAACGCACGCTAATCCTTACGAGATAGACCAAAATAATGTACAACGGCATTGTATATCTTAAAAAGATCTACAAAAAAGTCTGCGATGGTATATGTCTATCTCCTAAGGATAACCCATAGTAACCATTTTTATCCTTTAAATTTTACAAAAAAAGTAATGAGTTATTTACGAAGCTATTTTAAACAATACATTATTATTCCTTATCCAATTAAATACGTTAGATACGTTGTGCATTTAATGTAGATTAAAATATTGCTCTTTACGGCATATCATTAATAAATATTTTAAAAGAAATTAGAGGTTTAAAATGCGGGGGCAAAGCGGCCGGTCGCCGCGTCGGGCCGTACGTCTGTCCCGGGTGGCAGCGGCCGGCAGGATCGGAGAGGGCCTATAAATATTGCATAATTATATCTAGAAGTCCTGTAGTATAATCCTATCATTAAAATAATAATAATAACTACTCCACACTGACACCACATTAGTAGTATCTACATTGCACCCGTGCGAAGCCATTGTGAATCGATAGTTACTCTATAAAAAAAAACTAATAGACTAGATGATGGTCGCGCTGAGTGTTGTGATATGTGTTCAAATCATATAGAAAAAAAACTGACCCATCTTTGATTCATCAACCTCTAGTTTAGGTGTACTTTGGGACTGCTGTTTAAATGTTTGTTATGTCCCGTTTTTCGTGTTATCCATTTTCAATTCCTAATGAATACTAAGTAATAGATTGAAAGGCAGTGGAATACGACGATATTGGACATGATTAGGTACAATTGATTGGTTTGAGGAAAACAAATAACTATTATGTATTTGATATAAATAATTATAACAATAACTTCACACTTACTAAAGGGTTTTCAACAGGTATAACATTATTATGAATATAATAACACGTAAGTGAGGTCTGTCATACATAACAACAGCTTTTTACTAAGTGAACTTTCGACAATATCAGTATTAAAAATGTCTGTCTGTCTATACCGCTAATCTCCGGAATGGTTGGACAGATTTCCATATGACTTTCTCTGGTAAATAACTTAGGCTATTTTAATTACACATTAGCGAAGGCGTAGCGGTCGATGGTAAATTTAAATGATAATAATGAATTCACACATCTCACACACTGCAGTCTTATCCCATACTAAGCAGAGCCTGTACTATGGCAACTAGACTGCTGATAAACATATTTATATATTTTTAAATATTTACATATTATAGATAAATTATACCCAGACACATAGGAAATGACCGGGCTCATCACACAATATTGTTCCGGGGTTGGAAACGATTCCAGGCTTCGCAGTTATGATCACTAACAACCAGACCAGTAAGCAGTGACCTATGTCCAAACAGTCGCAACAGGTGCCAGAGGTACTCATTTACTTTGCTGTCATCTCGAGACGTGGATGTCCCTCCTGCCTTTTATCTGTTTCCCAAAGTGTAGTTTTTAAACCACTTTGTTTTCCCGCTACCCCTTTCGGCCCAAAAGCTAATCACTTGATATCCAGGAATCAGAAGATATACTGCTTTTTAAACCCCGTCGAGAGTATAGGTTAACAGGTTAAATGATAAAAATGATTAAATTATTTAAAAAAACTGTATAATTCAACCATGTGTTCGTGAATTTTTCAATCCACAAAAAAAAGTCACCAGATCTCACGAAGGTTCGAGAATTCATTTAACTGCGCAATTCCAGAGAGAGTTCTAATAATAATGCAGGGTGCCACGGAACAATGAGTTCTATAACAATCGAAAAGATTGAGATAAGATCGAAAGTAGATTGTCGCGCGGTTATCTTGTTTACATTTGAAACGAACTTGCATTTCTCAGAAATCGAAAGTTCTACTAGAGATTAGATTAGGCTGTAAAGGGCTTTCTAGACATGTAGCAAGTATTATAAATGTGGGTACGTCTTCATTGGAGACAGCTCAGTTCGAGATACAGCGCGATATACATCGAAGATCATTCCGGACTATTATTCAGTATTGTTTTAACGTTTTTAAGTGCAGTAATAATAAAGTATCTATTGTCGTCAGTAGGTTTATTATACTTTATCAACTATGGCGACTCCCACACAGAAACAGAAACATACTACAGCGTCATCTAACGAAGACACACCGAACTACCGAGTAACTCCTGAATGAGAATTGCTAATCCTGTATCACGATATGAAGAATTCTCTTGCCGATTAGCATACGAGTATATACAACTTCACAACATCAACCGTTGAGCCGCGGCCCGCCAGGCATGATCATCCCGCCTGGTAGGCTCCCTTTGTGTTGGAGGGACATGACACCCGTTCCTCCACTCAACAAACCGTAACACATAACTAGGATGAGTCTATTTTCGCTTCTATATTATTTTACCGTAGAAGAGCAATATTGAGGCGCGTTTACACCGACTCGACAGGAGTGGTGAGTAGTCTTCATAGTACAAGCTCTGCTTAGTGTGAAACTAGATTGCCCCCCCCCCCCCCCATTTATACTATAAAGAAGTAGGTCATCTGCACAATACTGCCAAGTTAAACTGAACTAATACCATAAAGTTTAATGTTTTGTAAAAAGTGAAAACTTCTTTAGGCGCGTTGGGCATATTTGAGCAACAAACAAAAGAATGTATTTTTTGCGATGGGAAAAACATTGGGGAAAAAACCTTTGAACTCGCGACACTGTTACCGCTACCGACACCTCTGTATATAATTATCTATATATATTGGCCCCGTTTACACAAGAGTAAAGTTTGGTTTAAAATACATTGATATTCTATACTAATATTATAAAGCTGAAGAGTTTGTTTGTTTGTTTGTTTGAACGCGCTAATCTCAGGAACTACTGGACGACGCAGACGAAGTTGCGCGGGTCAGCCAGTATTGTATATAGTTACACTAGCTGACCCGCGCAACTTCGTCTGCGTCTCTCAATAGTAATAAATTTTCTCGGTTTTTGAAACATTCTTCATTGGTGCTCCGCTCCTATTGCTCTTAGCGTGATGATATATAGCCTATAGCCTTCCTCGATAAATGGGCTATCTAACACTGAAAGAATTTTTCAAATCGGACCAGTAGTTCCTGAGATTAGCGCGTTCAAACAAGCAAACTCTTCAGCTTTATAATATTAGTATAGATAAACATATATTTCGTATAAACGTACAACATAGATATAATATATATTCATGTCGGCACTTTTCGAATAGATATTTTTCCTTTTGTAATAAAAAAAAAACAAGTTTTCACTTTTGTCGGCACTCCCGGAGTGCCACTGTTTTTTTTAGAACTATTATTCGGATAGAAGTTCTTTTCTCAGAACTATTATTCGTATAAAAATATTATTTGGACTAGTCTATTAGTACACTTGTACTTGACCTGGAACTACTATCTGAATAATATTATCTGTATTTTATTAAATAGTATTCATTAATAGAGGTTAAAGGCTCTATAACATCGAGCTATGACCATTACGGCCAAAGCAGTGACAATAAACCTGGATGTAATTGCGAGGAACAGCTAGTTTATCATAAGTATTATATTACTTAATGAATAAAAATACTTATACTTTAAAATGTACTAAATTACTGGAGCGGAACACACAAACGACCTTGTTTTGTTGACATTACAGTAAAACCGTCTGGTAAATTATACAGAACTAAAATATTCAATATATTGTGTCAATATATTGAATATTTTACTGTTGGTCTAGTGGTTAGTGACCCTGACTGCTAAACCGGAGGTCGTGGGTTCGATTCCCACCCAGGACAAATATTGTGTGATGAGCACGGTCATTTGTTCTGTGTCTGGGTGTAATTTATCTATAATATGTATGTATTTAGAAATATATAAGTATGTTTATCAGCGGTCTGGTTACCATAGTACAGGCTCTGCCTAGTTTGGGATCAGACAGCCGTGTGTGAGTGTGTGGGATATATTATTATTATTATTATTAATATATCTACTCTTCTTAAGAATGATACATCATTTTAATTTTGGGAAACAATTAACAGAATACCAACTACACAGACTGTTTAAGCAATGGATCTTTTGTTTCTCGTGTTCAGAAACATCTGTTTGACTTCACGTTCGTAAATTGTATTTGATTGATTGATAGAATCGGAAATAAACCAAAACTTTAATGCCAATGAACCGTGCAGAATAGAGTCATCAGCCACAAGCGTTTCAAATTATTAGTTATGCCAATTAATTTGTCTCATATTTTCTATATGTAAATTCCAAAAAAAAATTGCTTTGTTTACTGTGCAAAACGTATTGTGATTTTATGGTTATGGCATATAAAAAATCACATCAACAGCCTTTAATAGTCCACTACTGGATATAGACCTCTCCTTAGAAGGTTTTGGCCTACTATACCACGCTGGCCAGACGGGCTGGTATAAGGTTTGTATCAAGTTTTCCTTCTCTTTACAGAGCTGCTGTCCTGCGTAGTTTGCTCCTCCTCCCTTAGTCAGCTCTTACTTATGACTAGGGGTAGTGATACTCCGTAATAATAATATCCGTAATATAATAAATCATTGTGACCTATTTTCAATCGACATTCGATTCGATGGCAGCAACGCACTTTTGAGATGCATCAGGTGACCCGTCTGCTCGTTTGCCCCCTTATACAATGAAAAAAAATAACTTACTAGGTACAACTGGTACGTCCAAAGCCAGTGGCATCTTAAAAAAGAATGAAGTCTAGAATTTAATTTCATTTACTACTATTAGTTTGCATTTAAACGTAGGCTGTAATGTAAATTTCTTTCCAGGTCAGTACTGCATGCCCGAAGAGGGAGTGCCGCTGTCGAAGCGCAGCGCACTCCTGACTCGCGAGGAACTATCACGACTGACCCGCATCTTTGTCCGGGCCGGTGTTGACAAGGTAAGCTTTAATATACGTTCCCATACACATCAAGTCTGTCTCTATCTATCCTCGTAACTAACAAACTGCTGAATTGCTTTTGATGTGAAAAATCTGTTAAAAACAGTGGCTGATTTTGGCCAAAATGTATTTTTTAAATGGGTAGTCTTGTGAGGCAGGCAGGTTAAGGGTTTTAAAAAGTGATTAAAACAAATAAATTTAATTTTTATATGCATTAATTTAATATTTTAAAAGGAGTCGATTTTTTTAAATTTATTGATTCCTTGTAGGTGCGATTGACGGGCGGCGAGCCAACTTTACGTGCAGACTTAGCAGATGTAGTGTCAGGGTTGCGCGAAGCCGGCGTGCAGAGCGTAGCGATCACCACGAATGGGCTTGTGCTGACTCGACGTTTGCCAGCATACCAGCGCGCTGGCCTCACTCACATCAACGTGTCGCTCGATTCACTGCGTGCAGAACGATATGAGCACATGGCTCGACGACCGGTAAACAAACATTCATAATACTTTTACGCTTTTGACTCCTTATTTTCTAAGCACTCGTACATGTGGTAAAAAATAATATTTTTAACAGCCTTCAGATGGTCAAGATAAATATATTTCTTTTGACTACTGGTGTATATGGACGAACGGGTGTTGTGTACCTCCAATGCTAAGGGGGAACCCCCGACTAGGGGATCTTGCCTGGATGTTATAAAGTTTTATATAAACTAACCGGCTTGAAAACTCCTACGTCGTACGTAAAAATGTTATGTAGTTTATCTCGTTCAGAACAAAATCAATAACCCCCCCAAATCTTAGTATCCCTTAACTACGAGACTTTTAATCATTCAGGCTCAGCCAGTTGTTCTTGTTTAAATCTTGCAGGATCAGGTTTTATATTTGCTACTATTAGGAGGTCTTGGTTCTAGGATAACGCATAAACACAAATCTTACTATTTTAATTTGTCAATGCAACTGTCTTTGATCATGACGGTATGTCCAGGGCCTGTCCCGGGTGCTGGCCGGTGTGGACCTGGCGCTGCAGCTTGGCTATAAACCAGTGAAGATCAACGTAGTGCTAATGAAAGGTAGGTTCTTTGAATACCACCTTAATTATGACCTACCTAACTGTTCACAATGTGTTATTGTTATGTCACCAACTTTATATTTATGAAAATAATTAAATTTAATAAAATGCTGGATGCTTGGTTTGCCGCCATTAAATATATATTTTTTTCTTTTTTATAGCGGCAAACCAATTGCCGCTATAAAATATTGTAGGCGTCATTGTTGATGATTCTCGTTAACTATATTTAAATCAAACAATTGTCATAATGACGAGGAAATAAATGTTGCCTTGCCAGTTTATTTTAGGAGATTAATTTATTTCTAAAAGTTTTTGCGTTGCGAACAATGACTAGGAAGGAAAAAGAACGAGAAATCAGCCATGCTTCAGCTGAGGGTACTGTTTGAAGTACCTCTGAACTTTTTACATATCACATTATAATACCAGGTACAGATGAGGCGACCGACCAGAGCTGAGGCGACCTTAATAGAAGCTTCAATTTTTGAGTTTGGCTGTTCGAGTTTGCATTTTATGTGTATGCTATTGGGGGTTCATGAACAGATGGTTGACATGTTGATAAGTGACTAGACTACCGCCACCCATAGACACCTGCGACCCCAGAGACACCAGGAATAGAAGGGGGGGGTTAAGCAAGCCTTCAGATACGCATCCTTATAAGTCAACTCAAATAGCACTTGACACGCACACTTCCGTCCCAACAAAGTATAGGACAGATGTAACACATTCAAAACTTCCATTAGTTTACATTGTTAGTTGTCACAAGTGCAGCAAATAACTCCTTGTTAAAAAAACCCTTATTATAGGCTTCAATGATGACGAGATCTGCGACTTTGTGGAGTACACTCGAGATCGAGAGATTGAGGTGCGGTTCATTGAGTTCATGCCCTTCTCGGGGAACAAGTGGGACGACTCGAAGCTGGTCCCATACCGTGATGCTTTGCGCTCCGTGTTTGCTCGCTACCCTGACTTGACGCCCGCCAAACCGCGAGACAACGACACTGCTACGGTATGTACTACACTTTAGTTGATTGGTTCGGTACTGCATTGAGTGGGGTTCGAACCCAAGGCTTGGGAGGTTGTTGAATCTCATTCTTTATACCAATGCCTTTACGCCACGGCTTCTTAAAATATATCGTATAGTTAACCGTTAAAATGACAGAAAAACGTAGAAAATATGTCATTATTTAAAAAAATAAGTATGTGAACTTATTTTTTATTACAAAAAAGTCTCTGATGATATGAATCTGGAATAATAATTTTATTTTGTTAAAAGAAATTGATTTTGTGGTTTGAATTTGTAAATAATAAAATTTACGATTTTGAATTGTTATTGCTATTCGTTACCATTTTCTGTCCAAGGCGTTACGTTTACTTAAATTTTGTCTACGTTTAATTAGATTTTGTCAATGTATTTAGGAAACAATAATACTTATCTCTGAATTATAGAACATACATGTGCTTTTCTGTATCTGTTATCAGTTAGTTAAACGCAATATACAAACGAACTTGTTTACATGTTCAATGTCAAACTTTGAACGCATTTCTAAATTGAACAATTTCTAATTAGAAACAGAATCAGCCCTGTGATGCTCATTCTTAGTGCGCTGTTTATTAGCTGTTAACTTTAAAAAAAACGAACATTTAAACAGATGTTCCCATCGCAACTGAGACCTACGGCTAATGAGCTCTCCAAGGCACGGAGTGATCTCAATGTGTTAAGAATGGCCTTCAATGTAATAAATTATAATAAACTGTATTCTTAATTCCTCAACTTTCTACTCTGAAGGGTGCTATTTTTACTTCATTTTGCATGAGTTAAAACGAGAAGTATCCCTTCCCAAAAGAAAAAAAACAATATGTTCTGTTCTTTATGAACAGAGCTCTAAGGACAACAATCACGGAAAAATGCAATCGAATTGAGAACTTCCTTTTTGGAAGTTGGTAAAAAAGAAGATTGCACAATTAGATTTATGGGATTCACAAGAGATATTTATTGCCTTACATTCAGAGACAACTTTCAGAGAGCAGTATCAATGTATCTAGAATACTACAATAAGACGAGTCCGGACCCGTGCTTCACCTAGGTTCTCCACCTGGTTGACTATAAAGGGACCCTTGCTCCTGATGCACTGATGACGTTATTGTACAGTGACGCACTAAACTGTTTCCATTCAATAGATCTTAATAATTATTTAATATAAGTGAGTTTATATTAATTATTTTTAATAGAATAGAAAAAGAACTTTCCAGTCAAAAGTATGCATTATAAAAATACACACAAGGCCGAAAACACCTGCAATTATTACTTCACCAGGTTTCCTTAAACGGATGCAACAGTCAGCACAAGCCAATATGTACCCTATGTGCAGCACATAGATCTAATATTTGCATTTCATCGCTAATTATCCTCAGAAGGTCAGGAGTTTATTGCTCTAAGCATGATTTTCTTGTAATCATATTTATTTGTGTAGATATGTTTATTTGATGTGCAAATGTTTTTGTATCTGAAATCTGCGTCGAGATGACTTTGAACTACAGTAATTGGCTTGATTAGTTGTCTATTTGTGATCGTATAGCGTCTGACTGCTTGATGAATAGTAGGTACTATTAACATAAGATGGTTTGTTTCGATCAACGATATTTTTAGATACTTGCTGGGCCATTCTTCACCAGTATGCCGTCTGTATGGATAGGCCGCAGGCTCAAAACTATGGTTCTTTCTTCAAAAGGCCTACCAAGACCCTACATTGTTTTCTTTAGCTTTACACCTGTGCTTTGTTTCGGCGTTTCTTCCCAGATTGAGTCTTAGGAAATGTAGGCTCCATCTAGCTGTAAAGTTTGACTTTTAAAAATATCTCAAAAGATTTACTTACAGAAATAAATATCATTTATCATAAAAGCGCGTCTCCGTCGAAAATATTGTCAACTTTTGTTTTTCTAACTGTTTGCCATTCAAAAAGTTGGCAAATTTGTGTCATCACTGACCAACGTTTGTTTGTTTGTTTGTTAGCCAACGTTTGTTAGAAACATTTCAGTTAACTTTCGTGTCCCTTTGACTTTTCAAACAAGTTATTCGTCCATGCCACTTCCATGTTTATAACGTTGTCAACGAGTGTATCCATGGAGCGAATTAATGTCGGCAATATTCGATGTTTACTGCTAAAATTGGAATCACTCTTCCCGACACTAGAGTACAAATTTTGTGTTAACACGAGGTAATTTATAGAAGAAACATTTGTTGCAAACAGTCTTTGGTGGCAACTTATAATTAGATCTGCGTATTGGAACAGGCAACTAGCATCACAAATGAATTAGTTAACTTATAAAAAAAGTATCACCAACTTTAATCATCATCACAAGAAATTGGAATAAAATGTTTTCCTAATTCTTTAATTTTCCATCCTTGGGGTCATATTTATTTTTCAAATCTGAATAGGATTAAACGAGAAGACATACCCACCCACATAAAAGTATAATTTTTCGAATCCGTTCATAAGTGACGCAGTTCTGAGGTAATAAACACAACCAAATTGTGGAACTCGTTATTTTTTAAGTCGGTCTGTTTTGTTCAAAGTTATATTTAGATAATAGCTAGCATGGGATTCTTCTAAATAAGTTCAACGCCATTGGAACTCACTCTACTCGTATGGGAACGTAATGACGCAAACAACTAGCTTCACGACTGCTTTAGTCAGCTCCTGACAATACAATAATATCTGTAAGTGGTTTGATAGGAATAAAATATTTTAATTTAAATGTTTTTTAAACGGAATTATTGTATTTTTGTTATTTCATGGATTAGTTCTGGTGTTTTTCAATGTGAGCCTATCATTTCGCAGACATAAACAACTATCTGGCAGATATTGCATAATGTTTTTTAGACTTCGAGATACCAGATCTTGGACTTTTCTCTGTGCCCTGTTTTATTTTATTTGAACTGTCATTATATATTAAGCAGTCTTTGTAATTAGAACTTCTGTAGTTTTTGTAGCCCTTTTACATATTTTCTTGCTTTGTAGCACATATTGTTTATAAATATGATAAGTTTACTTCTGTGCATGAAAAAGAGAAACAGGTTATTCTGGTAGGGGCATGTGATGTGTATGTGTGTGTGTGAGGAGCAAAATATGGTGAAGAAAGTTTTATGTATGGCAGTCAACGGTAATAAGAGTAGAAGAAAGAAAAGATGGATGGATCGCAAAAAAAGCAGGCAGCTAACAAATGAAAGAAGAGAATGGAAAAGAAGAAAACGTATTGCCTCGACCCCACAAAATTTGAGTAAAGGTCAAGATAATGATTAAACTGTACCGTGTGTGATATCAAGTGGGAGAGCGTGTTGTAACAAATTTCTTCCTGAGCCTTTTTCCCAAGCTTGGTTGGGGTCGGCTTTAAGTCTACTGTGATGTGGCTGAACTGGATTTTTTACGCGGAGCGACTGTCATCAGACCTCCACAACCCTCCAAAACTTTTGTGGGCTCCAACTATCCGTAACGATTGCCAAAGATGTTCTTATGGCAACAATCACCGACCCCCGTGACGCATGGGTACCCATCCATAGACTGACCTGGCTAGGAATGCTTAACTTTGCAACCTACTCGGTTACCACTTAGACACGACTCCCTCGAATTTAGTTAGGCAAATTAATTTTTGAATAAAAATCATTTTTTTTTTAGTTAAGCAGAAGCTAATGCCAGGTCTTGATTAGCGAGAAGTTTTGTCAGCAAATAGGGTTGCGAGACTTCGATGAGAAGGCCGTATTTGTCGGCAACGAATAATTTACACAATTGGCTTACGATCAATTAGGCCGTGTGCGTGTTTGAACGACATTTGAACAACTGTTTTACGCCAAAACTGTTTACTTTTAATGAATATATTCTACCGCATTCCTACGTGTCTCAGATGTGGCAGGTTCCGGGCCACGCTGGCAGCGTGGGCTTCATTCACTCTATGACGCAAAACTTCTGTTCTACCTGCAATAGACTAAGGCTTACCGCTGACGGGAACCTCAAGGTACTATATTTATGTATCAATGCATTATAAAATGCTTTTAAATACAGTTTTTATTTACTGTAGTTAAAACAACAAATAAACAAAAAACTGTTTTTAAAGGTTTAGTTATACCAATGACCGATAAAACCGACTAAAACCGCCCGCCGTCTCGGGTACTAATAGCCGGGGAACCAGGTATACCCTAGAAAGGAAGTCCCTGGTGAAAATCAGCTGGACGGGAGGCAACAAACTCTTCAAAGGCATTTTGTACTGCCTCTCGGGAATTGAATTTTTTTCCCACTAAAAAGTTGTCTAAATTTTGGAAAAAGTAATAGTCGGTAGGTGCAAGGTCTGGTGAGTATGGCGGATGAGGGAGAGCTTCCAACCCCAGCTCTTGCAGCTTGGAGACTGTCTGTTGCGCAGTATAGGGTCGCGCGTTGTCGTGAAGGAGCAGTGGGGACGACCGATTGACCAAAGCTGGTTGCAGATGTGCAAGCTTCTCCATCATTCTCTCCAGTTCTTCACAGTACACATCTGCATTAATGCTTGCTGGGTAAAAAATTCAATTCCCGAGAGGCAGTACAAAATACCTTTGAAGAGTTTGTTGCCTCCCGTCCAGCTGATTTTTACAAGAAGGCTAATAAACTGCGAATGCGTTGGCAAAGATGCGTCGATTGCATGGGTGATTACTTAATAACAGAAATAAAAAAGTTTGAAAAAATAATGCATACAAAACGGAAATTTCATAGGTAAAGACCTATTATTAATATTGGAAATAAAGTCATTATTATTGTCTTTATTAAATTATATATACATATTAATAACATTTTTAAATATATTACAAAAAAATAAAAATACATTTAAAAATATAAAAAATAGTAGACATCGGATACAGGGACTAAGACACCGGTGATTAGGACTCCAAAGATAGGAACCTCCTCACTATACGAGCCGTGTCAAGGAGGACTGCCTTCTGCATCAGACCCTTGATCCAGCCGTCCAACGTGAGCCTCTTAAGGTGTTGGTACGACTATCGGAACAATGATCACTGAATCAATATTCTACATATCGACAATCTCGTGAGATGAATCCAAATATTATTATTATTATAATATCATTCGTCAGGTATGTCTGTTCGGTGCGAGTGAAGTGTCGTTGCGCGACGCGTTGCGCAGCGGCGAGTCCGACGATCGGCTCGACGAGCTCGTGCGCACCGCGCTATACAACAAGAAGGCTCGACACGCCGGTAAGTGGCCATACAATTTGTTCATAACTATTAACTTATACTGTACAACTTTCAGCTCTCCCATAAAAACATTGGCCGTAACCTTGAAAGAAAGAAAAAAATATTATTTTGGCTATAACACAACACTTATAACAATTCTGCAGCTTGAGTTATCAATTTCACGTTAATATAAGAAGCAAACGAGCAGACGGGTCAATACATGGCAAGTGACTACCACCGCTCAATGTTTTTGTTATCATTATACGAAACTCCGTGCCTCGGAGAGCATGTTCAGCCGTCGGTCCCGGTTGCCATACGACATCTGTGGCAATCGTTACGGGTGGTTAGAGCCCTAAAAAGTCCGACACCAGTCTATATCACTTCAATATCGCCCAGTACTTGGGTTGTGGAGGTTTGGTGACGGATTAAGAATACGGAATGTCATCACCCCTATTCACCCCTTGGGTGTCGTAAAAGGCGACTAAGGGAACAAACTACGCAGGACAACAGCACTGCAAAGAGAAGGAAAACTTGAAACCAACCCTATACCAACCCGTCTGGCCAGCGTGGTATAGTAGGCCAAAACCTCCTTTCTAAGGAGAGGCCTATGTCCAGCAGTGGACTATTATAGGCTGTTGATGATGATGATGATGATGATGATGATGATGGCAGACGCTCTACGTAAAAATTGTTCAAGTTCAGCCGTATCGTAGACTGAAAGCCGATCCCAAACTAATTTATAAAAACGTTCGGAGGATGATCATTATACGAAAGTACGAAACTAGTTTTCTTTTAAACTAATATCTCAACTTAAATCTAGTTGAGAATACTTTCAAGTCACAGATAACACGTAAAATTAATTAAAATTAGGTCACTTCTTAATAAAATTCGAAGTGTTTGTTGGTTGTTCGACTATATCATTATCATAATGAGTTTGTGAGTTTACTTTCAGTGATTTACATTCGTATTACGCCAGATAACGCTTTCTCCTCATGTGTTAACCCGATTATAGGTATGATACTGTAATTTTTATAACACAAATCAATGGGTACTCTATCTCAGCTCCTTCTTTTCTTTCTAACATGATTCGCAAATTATTTGGTCTTTCGAGCCGAGTACCCCTTGCACTCGGCTCGAAAACGAACTAATACAATTTAATTAATAATACGCCCCAAATTCAATTAATTACTTGTAGTATTATTAAAATATGAAATTAGTTCATATTAGTTCAAATTAGTTGGTAGTTAATTTGCTTGTTACTAACCATTGTAAATGACCACTTATTTAATATTAACACACACATACACACAAACAATTCGCTTCTGTTTTGCATTATTTTTTATATGTGCACATATATTTAATCTATAGTTACAAACTAAATCATACAGAAAGCTTTTTGGATACTTTCAAAAGTTGTTAATGTTACATTTGTTTAAGATTTAGAGCATAAACCTATAATATATATGTATACATATATACAGCCTGTACCTTCTGTATATTTTATGATTTATACTAAAACACTTATATTTATAATATAAAAAAAGGTTTTTACGTACTTATTATCCGTAGCTAAACACAAAACATGCTATACTTGTGCATAATTCGTCTTTAAAAAATGCTTCACTGACAACAGACACATCCCTGTGGCTCCTGTATATGCTTGTAATTTTTTTGTTGTGAGTCATTAGCCAGCATTTTCATACAAAATTTCATATAAATCGTTTCAACGATTATTAATTCCCTATACAAACTTCCAGCCCCCTTTTCCCTTCCTTAATGGACGATTTCTGTAATAAAACTATCTTATCTCCTTGCTCAGACCTCAAACTATCTCTATACCACATTTCATCTATATCGGTTAAGCGGTTTAAGCGTCAAGAGGTAACAGACAGATAGACAGACAGACTCTTTCGCGTTTATAAAATTAGTATGGAGAAGATACCATTTTATTATCTTTAAAATTAAGTCAAACTACAAATGTTTATAATTCGTAATAAAACAGTTATTTAAAAAGTCCACGCAGTGCAATTCGAAATATATTATGTGGAACGTCAATTGTTGTTTTTGATCAACGACGAATATAAAGTATTTATAGGTATCCGTATTCGCGAATACACATTTATGACGATCCGCCACGTCACTTATTATCACTTCCCAGGCCGGGTTAACGGTTCAGTGAGATATTGTCCTCGCACTAAGTGAAAACACACGAACACGATAAACGAGTACTTTGTCAGTCAAAGTACTCGAGCTATTTATAAATCGCATAATTTTTTTAAAAGAAATTTATGTTTTAACTTATTATTCAAGTGACGTATCTCCTGTATAAAATACTCCTCTGTGTTTATTTTTTTCATGTTGTTGATTTTTGTAACTCACTAACTTTTTGTTTATTTACCTATCAAATCGGTGTCTATTTAGTTTGCGGCTTCTAATTAATGTGTATTCATATTGTATTCTAACGTTACTTATGAGTGTAAAAATATATTGGTAATTAGTCTGTAGTAGTAGGTATCTATAAATAGTCATCTTAAATGTTATTCGCGAGACATATTTTAATTAAATCGAATAGAGAATAGTCGGTCGGCAGACGAGTGAAGGCGGTGACGGGACTATCGGGTCGAGTATCGAGTATCCATTGAGTTCGCCGACGGTCTCCGATCTGTATTTCTAGGCATGGAGAATCTCGCCACCATGGAGAACCGGCCGATGATTCTCATAGGCGGCTAGGGCGGCCTCGCTCCGCTCAGTGTGTGGGATCGTTCACAGCGCGGGGGGCGCAGCCGCGCCGCAGGCTGCTGGCCGCCGCCGCGCCGCGCCGCCTCGCCGCGCGCGCCTTCAGCTCGCGCGCCGACTCCGACGACGAGGGCGGCGCCTTCTCGCACCTGGACGCGAGCGGCACCGCGCGCATGGTGGACGTGGGCTCCAAGCCGGCCACGCGCCGCGTGGCGGTGGCGTCCTGCTCGCTGCACGTGAGCGGGCGCCTCCTGCGCCTGCTGCGCGACGCGCGCCTGCCCAAGGGCGACGCGCTCACCGTGGCGCAGCTGGCGGGCGCGATGGGCGCCAAGCGCACGGCCGAGCTCATCCCGCTGTGCCACCCGCTGGCGCTGGACATGGTGCGCGTGCGCGTGGAGCTGCCGCGCGGCGAGTGCGCGACGGGCGGCGCGGTGCGCGTGAGCTGCGAGACGCGCGTGCGCGCCTCCACCGGCGTCGAGATGGAGGCGCTCACGGGCGCCGCCGTGGCCGCGCTGGCGCTCTACGACATGTGCAAGTCGGTGGACCGCAGCATGCGCATCGGCGACCTGCGCGTGGAGCACAAGAGCGGCGGCCGCAGCGACGCGCCGCCCGCGCAGGAGGCGCCGCCCCCGCTGCGCGCGCTGGACCAGTCGCCCAACCGCCAGGACGAGACCTACGTACCCACCAACCTCATGCACTTCTAATTATTCCGACACCGGTCTACACTTTATTAACTCCTTCTGAATCCGGTGACGGTTGTCCCCGTCGCATCGAACGGTAGGCGACACGATCTGAAACGGTTGTAGTGTTTATCTTTGCTTTGTGTGGAGTGAGTATGATTCCTTTTTTGGGTGAAATATTTTGTTGAATTTTAAATTTATATAGATTTAAAATAACTAGTCACGTAGGATACACCGGTAACACACTATTAGATCATTGACCTCGGTAGAGATTCTGTGCAGACGACACAAAATTTTGTCTGGTTTATTAGCTAAACCGATGAGAAATACACCTAAATTGATCGTCAAGAAAATCCCTTCGAAGTTCATTACAATAGAAACCTATTATTTTTACTTATAAACATGATCAACTACATGTAAGACGCTTGCCTAATTGATATTTACTTTAATTGACGCTTGATATTTACTCTCTGAAGAATGCTTACTAAAAGCTGATGCCGTCCTACTAAGAACATGACTTCACTTCACATACCGACACTAAGGAACCAAAAGATAACTTATTTTTTTATATATTTTTACTTCTTCTATCTGCATATTAGATATAAGATGAATTAAAAAAAAACGCTGGGAAAAAGTAAAAAATAAAATGACGTTGTGTTAAATACAAACCTGTGTTTTCATATTTACAAAAGCATTATTGTTGATTTGAAAAATATGTATGTCTCATAATATAAATGTATATGTCGTTTCAGACATAAAACTTGTGTGCCATTAAGACCAATTTACGTCATTTCGTCATCAGTAATAAAAAAACCGTTATCGTTATAATGTTCTAGAATAAATATTGTTCGATTTTTTTACTGTTGTAATTGTTTAAAAAAGGTATAAATACATTTCATAAACTGATTTTGAAGATTCGATATTTAAAAAACAAAAATGTTGGGTTGGTGAAAAAAAAAACCTGTTCGATTCTTAAAATATAAAAGACTAGCTGACCCGCGCAACTTCGTCTGCGTCTCTCAATAGTAATAAATTTTCTCCGTTTTTGAAACATTCTTCATTGTTGCTCCGCTCCTATTGGTCTTAGCGTGATGATATATAGCCTATAGCCTTCCTCGATAAATGGGCTATCTAACACTGAAAGAATTTTTCAAATCGGACCAGTAGTTCCTGAGATTAGCGCTTTCAAATAAACAAACAAACAAACTCTTCAGCTTTATAATATTAGTATAGATATAGATTAAAATTTCAGAGAATTTCTTCTTGAGTCTGAGTCTGCTAAACTACATTCATTTTGTAATATTATGCAAATATACATTGGAAAAAAATGTACCAGTAATTTTTTGTAAACAGGTTATATGTATGTTAAGTAATTGTAACTTCTGTTTATATTTCTATGTTTAATCACAATTATACACTTAAGAATAGTTTAAAGGTTTTTAACACTAGATGTACAAGTCCTAACTAATAATATGGGTAACATATGTCTTTACATTCGTGTTAAGTGGGTCCAATTTTAATACAGAGTGTACAGTGAAATTAGTCTCGAGAAATTTTTGCATATGTAGTGGTGTGTATATTACTCAGATCTTAGAGCGCGTTTCCACTATATCGTTCTGGCCTATACAAAAATGTTTCGATATCCTAACATTACTATTTCATTTTATACTTATCCCTAGCAACACTCTGATTTTTGTTTTCAATAAAAACAAGTTTTTATTTTAAAGAAAAAGGTTTTGACTTTATAAAAAAAAGGTGTGTGTGCGATTCACACACGATAGAAGTGAAATTTCAAAGAGGAGAGACCGATATTTAAAATTTTTTTTTTTCCTCTCATCTAGGTTTTTAAAACTCCGGAGAGTCTACGGGGGGGGGGGTCAAAATTTTTGTTATTTTTGGCTTAGGACGCACCGTTTCCGAGATATTTCAATCTAAAGCAAAAAATCGTCACTTGATAGTGGAAAGTGGAAACACGCACAAAACCAGAATAAACCAGTTTACGCAGTTTCTGACCATACACTACTACAAACGCAAAAATTTCTCCAAGCTAATTTACCTGTAATGGGAATTTTCTCCTTTCTGCTAAGTAAAATTTTACAAACATTGTAAAAGAAATGCATACAAATATAGTACTTTTAAAATTATTATGAACTCCCCCATGATCTATGACGGGCCTCTTGGTCCTGCCTCACTGCCAGACCTGCTGGACTGCACTGGACACAGAGACTGCTAAGCCGGAGGTCGTGGGTTCGATTCCCACCCAGGACAACTATTGTGTGATGAGCACGATCATTTGTTCTGTGTCTGGGTGTAATTTATCTATAACATGTATGTATTTAAAAATATAAGTATGTTTATCAGCAGTCTGGTTACCATTGTACAGGCTCTGTCTAGTTTGAGATCAGATGGCAGTGTGGAAGATGTGTGAGATATATTATTATTATTATTTGTCTAGATGGAGTTTCACAATACAAAACAACTAAATTATGTTGGCCATGAGCCATTATTATGCTGGTGATAGTGCAAAGTATATATTAATACGAATAGCGATATCGGAAAGGAACTTAGTGGCCAACAGTTGGACAATATTTTTTAAACGCTTTCACTGTTGTGAGAGTCTATTTAGACATATCAGTTAGGTATCTAGGTAAACTCCATTATGAAGTTAAACTGCCAAATCGACATCGGTTTCGACTCGAATCCCATTCACTAAAAAATTTTGTATTCATAAATAAGTCTACAATTGTTGACTGCACGGATGGCGTAGTGGTTTAAGCGGTCGCCACGCCGCTTCCTACTACGCCGAGTGTTGTGGGTTCAAACCCCACATGGGACGACACTTTGTGTGATCCACAAATTGTTGTTCTGAGTCTGGGTGTTCTTTGTGTCCGTTTCATGTATGTTTGTAAAGTCCCCCGCGACACAGGATTTATTCCTAATGCGGGAGTTGTCTTTTTAAGAAAGAAAGAAAGAATTGTATTAGTCTATAGCGTATTTTTTTATAACGTCTATGTATTTATTTACCTAAGTGTTACGTGGTAAAAATATATATTGTTTTAGTCATTAGTGATACTGACTGCCAAGCTAGAGATCGTGGGTTCGATTCCCAACCAGGACAAATAATTGTGTGATGAGCACGATCCTGTTTTATGTGGATGCGTGTTATTTATGTATTTAGAAATATATAAGTATGTTTATCAGCAGTCTGGTTACTATAGTAGGTACAGAGGCTGTTATCTGCCTAGTTTGGGATCAGACGGCCGTGTGCGAATTGTTTGAGGTTATATTTTTATAGAAATTTAATTTGTGGCCCTTAGGGGGCTTTTGGTTATTAAGAAACCTTTCAAAAGCATTTAAATAACGGTACTGTATAAATATTGTTAAAAAATCATTCCAAAAATATTCATAACTCGTTTTTGATCTTCTATTTGTATGTAAAAGGTGCTTTTATTAGAGAACTAATTATAAAGAAGTTATATATTTTCATATTATTTATGCATAATCATGTAAGTAAAGTACGTGATACTACCATAAAATAGAGCAAGCTTAAAGCCCAAACCGTGATGCCAGGTGCGAGAGAGAGCTGCCGAGAGCTTCTTGCTGTCTTGAGAGCACTGCACTGCGCATGCTCGCCCGATTAGAAAAAGACAAGAGGGGGCCTCTCGGCAGCTTTCTCTCTCGCACCTTGCATCACTGGATAGTATAGAGCTAGGTAGAGATGGCTTGCTCTATTCTCATATCTTAATGGATACTGTTATTGTAGATAAGCATATTAATGGAAGCTCATGAAACACAAGTAATACAGTAGAAGTCATGAATTTTGCTCACTTAGATATTTCTGTCTACGTTTATGTTCTTACAATATTTTACTCAGTGGTATTTAATATTAAAATTATCGATTTATAAAAGAAAAAGAGTGAAAATTTTCTTATGGAAATGAAATGAAGGTCTGCTTGAAAGAGAATGTCGGGTGATAAAGGAGAATGGCAAAAGAAAACACATTGGAAAAAACTAAGATGATAATGATTATCGGTTTTTCAGTGCGATGTTTCAAATTTTTGAAGTGATATCTTCTTATGGGAGGGTAAACCGCTTCGTTACGTAACGCGTTACGGCGCCAGTCTGTCTGGCTTCTCTTTCCCTCACGCATACGACAGCGCGGGCAGGCTCCTCCTCTCGCACTCTAACCCACTCTACCGTACCGTACCTAACCTACTCGCACGCTACCCCTATTTCGGACAGACGCTTTATATAAAATTTAAGTAATAACCTAAGCTTTTCTCGAGGTAAACAAATTCAATATGATATAGTTCAACTTAGATCAGTTTAAGTTATTACGTTTTTTTTTAGATGTTACATACCTACATATTTTTGAGATTAAATTATAGTTTTTTGATTGTTGCGAGTTAAAAAAGTTTAGAAAACTTATTGAGAATAAAATGGTATTATATGGATAACGATAACAATGTTCTTTAAAGTTTTTATTCATATAGAAATAGTCATTTGCCACTAATGTAACACTAGTTACTTAAAATAGTATCTATATTATCCGATTTTGATTCCAGAGTTGCAGTTGAGATTTGTAGTTTTCATAATAAAACATTTAAAATAATAATTTTATAACGTCACAATGTAAAATCGTTAATTTGAGTTACATACATAGCTGAGCTATTATATGAGTTGGATTCAACTTTTGTGGAAGACTTTAAAATAAAATGGCTTTAGTGCTCAAGTTTCATGGCACCTACTGTACTTGTTGAATCATTAAGTACTATAGTTATGTAAGTATATTCAATATAATTATCGCTAAGAATTATTCTTGTGTCACTGTTTTGTTCCATATTTGTTATAGATTATTTTTAGCTAAGTTCTTTATACTAATTAAACTTGATTCCTTTGTTAATGAGTAGATCAATAGATTTTTTTATTTTCATATATTGTTATACACTTTTAGACAAACCGTTGTTTATAAATTTGATGTCATTTTGTTGTATAAAAATGTTTATGATGTTGATGTGTTAAAAGTTTTTTAATACAAGGGGATTATATTTTTACTGCACTAAATAAAACTTGTTTTTTTTTTGTTTTATGTTAAATAACAACTGAACCTTATATCTACCTAAAATGAAAATCATAAACTACAAGTAATTTTGCTGATTAATCATCATCATGATCAATAGCTTTTAATAGTCCACTGCTGGACATAAGCGTCTCCTTAGAAAGGAGGTTTTGGCCCACTATACCACGCTGGCCAGACGGGTTGGTCAAGTTTTCCTTCTCTTTGCAGTGCTGTTGTTCTGCGTAGTTTGCTCCCTTAGTCGCCTCTTACGACACCCACGGGATGAATAGGGGTTGTGACACTGTATTCTTAATCCGTCACCACACGGACGGCTGATTAATGCTGCTAATAAATTAATGATCCTATCTCATGGTTAGTGAAGCTGACTGCACCACTGCACATCATACAGTTTCAGAGCACGACCAACTTTATGGTAGAGCAGTATTTATTTATATTAAGGACATCAACAGCAAAATTACAACATCAAGGGGCGATAAAATTTTCACAATATGTGACATACTTTTACTAAACATTATCACGGCAGTGGTCCAGCACATCTGGAGGGTCTGTCACGTGAACAGAGAAATCCTCATTTGAATTATTGTGCAGGGAGAACTTTCGCAAGTGCATCTCCTTTGTATTTGACTGGCCTGTTGACTTTTGGTCTAGTGGGTAGTGACCCTGACTGCTACGCCAGAGGTCGTGGGATCGATTCCCACCCAAGACAAATAATTGTGTGATGAGCACGGTCATTTGTTCTGTGACTGGGTGTACTTTATCTACAACATGTATGTATGTATAAATATATATGTATGTTTATCAGCAGTCTGCTTACCATACTACAGGCTATGCCTAGTTTGGGACAGCCGTGTGTGAAAATATTAATATTATTAATATTTACATTAGTGTTGTTTTGACAAAACCATGAAAATCTTGTTACGAATTTTATAGATGACCCCTTATGATAGAAGAGCACTTATTTCCAATAGATGGATTAATTTCCATATAACAGGCTTATTTTAACAAGAAGGTTACATTTAGGAGTGCAGACTTGTGATTGAAGTGCAATAAGTAAAAAAAAAAACAATTATACAAACGCTCCACATTAGTGTTTAAGCCCTGTCTGTATCTAAAATAAAACAGAATAAAAATCATCTCGAGTCTCCTTACACTCCTTGCCATACAGTTCATAGATTTCATATATATTAGGACAAACATTTTTGACAAATCGATCTAAGTGGCGTACAATGGGAGAGGCCTAAGTCCAGCAGTGGACTGCAATAGGCTAATGATGTTGATGATAACCCATCTACTCGTTTGTTGGCCCCTCTACCATAAAAAACACCATTGGTATGAGTACCTATAAACGAAAAAAACACGAATAAGAAAAAAACAACCTATTAAAGCATAACTTAATGTTAATAATTTCTTTATTAAATATAATAACTCTGTATGTAAACAATCTGTAGAATACAGTACATATTAAGCAGGGTTTAAAAGGAAAATTTTAGTTGCTCAAAACATTAATTAAATAAACTAAGTACAGTCAGCAATAATATCACTGAATATATTGGAATTTAAAACCGGCAATTCCAGCAAAATTTAGTATTTTTATGTTTCTGTAAATTTAAATATGCGTACGCGCTGTCACTGAGTTCACAGTAATGTTATTTAAAGACAATTACACATAGATATTACTACTTCACATTTGTACAATGTGAAATTGGCTTAGGGGAGTCAGCCAAGGTATTTGTTGAAAGTGCAAAAAGTTTATCGCTATCAACCACTTGCAACCAGAACATTTGACTTCGAAGGCTGCTCAGGCTCAGCTTCCGTTGGATCACGGTCGACCCGCTGTAAGCGAATATCATGAACCTCGATGTACTCATTAATTTCTCGACCTTTCTTCGTAAGTTGATCTTCCAATGCATTAAGTGCTTTAGGCAATTGTTCACAGTTGTTTTCTAATTCAGGAAGTACTTCAGCTACTGTGCGCTCTACTAGAACACCACCAACCATTCGGAAGCACTTACGACTCTTGTCCACACCCCGAAGAGTTTCTATGACTATTCTAAAAAAAATGCGAACAATTTAATTTTGAGGTTAGAAGCAAAAACTAAAAAACTAGTGTTACTATCTGGACTGGTAATAAATATGTTTACTTGTGTTCATTTAGATCCATTTCCAACTCTGAAATCTTATTTGCTAGTTGTCTCTGTTCACTCCGTAGAGTTTGAAACCCAGCGAACACTTCCTCGTTTGATTTTTTGCCCTTTGCAGATGCAGCAGGTTTGGCCATTGTTCTAATTTAATATTTCTTGTGGTTATATCTAAAAAAAATGATTATTATAATCACATGTATCGATAATTACTTAAAAAATCCTTTTCTTTTTACAGTTGTTAAAATAAAGATAGGTTATTTTATTTATGTGACAGTGCTGCCAATAGTACCAAACTACCAATATAGTTTATTTATTTTAGTTTAGTTTATGCTGTCAAGTTTATAACTTGTAGAAAAAGGGCCTGTTTCTATTTAACTAGTACTTACTGCAAGCACTAAACGACGCATAAGACACACGTCGAGAGTTTTTCTCGAAACCTTGATAAAAAATATTGAAAGTCTTAAATAGGTAACAGGCAGTGGTATTATGTATAAGACAGTATAAATATAAACGTCCATACTTCTTGTTCGATGTTGTTCGAACAAATCAATAGTGTTAATAATTTTTCATACTTTTATTTCTGACTTAGTAAGATTCCCTTGCAACAGGTGGGCTCTGGATGTGTACTAAGCTTTCTTTATACAAATTTTTAATGGTATAATATAAACGAGTTCTATCACTTTAATGGTTGTAATATAATGTGAACTTTTGAAAGCTTTGGACGACTGTTCTGTAAAGCGATTTCTACATACACATAATCTATGTCGTAGAAAACCTTTTCACACAACTCACACTTGTGCTTGTTACACTGGGTATCATAATACATAAATAATGTAATACTTTGAAACTATAAAAATAATGTACATTTTGCAAAATGAAATTAAATTAGCGTGAACTTAACTATCGTCTATCTCACTAATTTATCTTTCATATATCTCTTTCGCTCATGAAACAATGATCGACACTGTTGAGCTAGGAATATGCTGAGTTCAGAGTTTGAACTGATACATTCTAGCTAGGAGCTAGTGTGTTTAAAGTGTTTAAGTGTTAATTTCGGTGTGAATGATGTATTTCTTTTAGATCACTCACTCAGGAGTTAGCAACTCTAGTATCATGACATGATTGACATGACTATCATTTGACGTACGGTTTTGACGTTTTAATCGTCATTCTGGGTATATTTATTTGGGTTTTTACATTTGCTGTTATATTGAAATAACATATATTTTTCAGTACCAAATTATGTAGGGTTCATTGCTTATATCTGTTTATTATTGAACAGTATCTTAAAGCACTCATATAAATTAACTTTACAAAATAATAAATTGTCAAAGCAAGTTTAGCAAATATATCTTTATTAGCTGATGTTGAACCATTGAATTAATTTGTATTTAAATTCTGTATATTCAAGAATGAAGTTTGACGAAAGTGTATTACAAAAAGAGTGGGAAAATGGCCGGGAGCCAGCTTGCGCAGATGTGGTAAGATGCATCTTTCAGACCTCACTGCCCACTTTTTGCTCATAGATAATTATAATTAAAGGTTTTTGCAGTAAAGTTTATATCATTTGTACTCTATATTGCTTATATTCAGTAATTCATCATAGAATATAACAGACTATGTTTATGTATACCTTATAAAACATTTATAGAAAGCTTAAAATCAAACATTTAAGTTAATAATTATTAATGTTTTTTAATGAAGATGTGATTCATTTAATGTTATTGATTGTATTTAATTATATGTATGAGTTTTTTATAATGAGTTCACAATTGAATAATCAGTAGGTAATGAGAAGGGCTGTAACAATTTAGAAACAAAATATAATTCTAACATGAGCAGAGCAGTTTTCTACTATTATTATATATATAAATCTTAATCAATCAACAATAATGACGACCGAATGGCGTAGTGGTTTGCATAACAGATTGCTATCCTAAAGGTCGCGGGTTCAATTCCCGCTCCAGTCAAACATTTGTGTGCATGTATTTACAAAAAAAAACAGTATATATGTATTTATATCAGTTATCTAGTCATAGTACAAGTTGCTTAGTTTGGGACCGGATGGCGTTGTGTGAATGTGGTAGAATATTATTATTATAATCATATACAGTTTTACTCACAAGTAGATTTTGGGGATGCCCTTAATTGCAGGCACCTGATACGA
The DNA here is from genome assembly GCA_902825455.1 of Arctia plantaginis. NCBI lineage: Eukaryota > Metazoa > Arthropoda > Insecta > Lepidoptera > Erebidae > Arctia > Arctia plantaginis. Next base: position 18,495,406 of record CADEBD010000422.1, read on the forward strand.
TAGCGAGAGGTCATCAGGTCCAAAATTAGTAGAGTGATTTGTTGATTTAATAGCTTTATGTACTCTCTCATTCTGGTATGTTCTCTTTAACTCTCCTTTAAGTCATTCTCTCTACCTCTCTCTTTTTATGCTATATTTGGATTTGGCAATCCCTACAGCTTAAGCTAACTAACTAACAAGGTTTAAGTTGTGGAGACTTGCTGATAATGGAGGGATTTTATAATGACTGCTTTTGAACAGACAAAAGAAGGCTGAAAGATGGTTTTTGTTTAATAGTGATGTATTATTATGTTGTAGACACAAAAAATAAATCAGAATTTTAGTTCCAGAGATTAGTGTGATGAGAAAAAAAAACAAACTACTCAGCTCTATTACATGATTATTGTGACTTTGTCCGTGTTTGTTTTGCAATGCAGGACACCAGCATTGCAAAAAGAAGGAAAACTTGACACAAACCCTATAACAACCCGTCTGGCCAGCGTGGCATAGTAGGCCAAAACCTCCTTTCTAAGAAGAGGCCTATGTCCAGCAGTGGACTGTTAAAGGCTATTGATGTGATGTGATTTTGACTGACTGACTCATCCACTTTCATTTAAATGTCATGATTTTTCTTCTACCTTGTGACACCACAGACACAGTGGTCATCCGGCAGTGGAGAAGCCACACCATCTGATGCAGCACTGGGTGCTCTACTCGAAGATGCTGAACCTAGTGACGATGACGCCGAGAGGCGCGTGCGGCGATTGGGCTCGCGTTTGGCGCGCCTCGATGCTCTTAATGTTGGTGGAATGCTCTCAGCCGCCACGGAGAGCGGTGGCGCAGGTGCTGCTTTAGCGCAGCGTCTCGAGGACGGGCTCGGTGCCGGCGCAGCGTTGTCACAACGCCTGCGCCGTTACGATGCATTAGTGCGCGCTGCACCAACAGCCCCACACGCTCGCACCGATGCCGCCCGTGCTGACAGAAACGCTCGCGTTCTCCTCGCGGAGCTTAGTGAACTGTACAATTGGTTGGATGCGCCACCTCTGCGGGACCTGGACTCCTTGGCTGAGGTTTCACTGACCAGTGCCGAGGGTCGCGAGCGAGCCCTTGCCGCTGGAGAAGCGCTACGAGCAGCGTTACGGGCTGAGGCATCGGCACCTGCCTCGCGCCGTCGCCTTGCCGCTGTGCGGGAGCGACTGCGACGGTTAGCACGAGCTAAAGATCAGGTTAGAGGACGATTCCAATATCCGCTTCTGTAGTTTGCAATTAATCTAATGCTTCTTACAAACTTAGCACATCACTTTTAGCAGCTAAGTACCATATTTTTTTTAGTATTTGTTTGCAAGTTTCTATTACTTAGATGTGCTAACAACATGACTACCTTCTTTTCTTTCGTGTGGAAATACGTAATTCCATAGCTTTCTAAAGACTGTTAATGTCTAGTATTGTAAATGAAAAACTATGACGTCTAGAGGGACATAGACAGGATTCTTTTTAGTATGTTAAAGCCGCAAGTTGTGAACATACTTTAATGATTTTTAGTTCAATTTTAGAAGGATTATTTTATTCCATGTTAATCGCTATTTTCTAGTGTAATATCGTTAGTACAGCATAATCATTGTGGTTGGTTGTCAGTTGGCGGCGGCGCTAGCGAGGCACCTGAACAACGCGCTGATCCACCTCGGCAACGAGGCGGCGCACGACTCCGCTCACCGCCACCACCCCGAGCTGCTTCCCTACGCGCCATTCATGCGGTGGCTCAAGGACATGGACGAGAAGGCCTTCGACGCGCTGGCTAAGGTTCCTACTGTTCATAATACATATTTAATTTAATTGTATTAAATTAGCAGCCAAGTCTCCGATCTGGGGATTCGAAGGACCTTGCCGATCTATCTGTAGTGGAAATTATCAAATAAACTAACGAATTTTTCAGGTAACTTCAATATAAAGTATTAAAAAGCATCCGTTTCCTTCTCTTTGGTCATATGTAGCCAAGATTTTGTAAACCGCACCTTCACTTAATAATTATGTACAAGACCAGTAAACTCTCTTTGATCAACATGAAAAATTTCATTTATTCGTTTTTCTAAATAGAAATATGTTTTAAATTATTTAAATACATTTGGTTCGAACGGTTGTCTGATTCTAAACTTGGCTCGGTCTAGTAAGTAGGTAGGAAGTTACCATATGGTAACTAGACTTCTGACACACATATATATTATAGATAAATTTCACCCAGAACAAACAAACGTACTCATCACACTGTTATTAGGTATGTTTTTGTCCTGGGCGGAAATCGGACATCGGACAACAATAAATTAGATCAACAGCCCAGTCGAATGCACAGTAAACGGTTTATTATTGACGACCGAATGGCGTAGTGGTTTGTGTAACGGACTGCTATTCCAAAGGTCGCGGGTTCGATTCCCGCTCAAGTCAAACGTTTGTGTGCATGAACATTTCATGTTTGATTTGGTCTGGGTGTTTCTATGTATAATATGTATGTATTTACAAAAAAAAAAGTATATATGTATTTATATCAGTTGTCTAGTACCCATAGTACAAGCTCTGCTTAGTTTGGGACTAGATGGCGTTGTGTGAATGTGGTAGAATATTATTATTATTATAATAACCATACTCCTCTAATATCATGACTGACTGTATGTATGTATACTTGCAGGTGTACGTGAGCACGTGGTCGCGCGTGTACGAGCGCGAGGTGCGCGCGGCGTGTGACGTGGCACGCGCAGCACTAGCGCCCGCCTCCCCCCCACCGCCTCCCCCCGAGCGAGTTGACGAGCCCCTCGACAACGTACGTAACCCTGAACTGTCAGTTAAGTAGGTCCTACGCGCTCGTCCGATATGACAGAACATAGTAATTTTTATATAAATACGGTGACACCGAATAATAATGTTACTTCAGTAATTTGCTTACCTTACTTATAAATCATAATTACACCTTCAGTACACGATAAGCGGGCATTGCCGTGTGGTGACGGATTAAGAATACAGAGTATCACCACCCCTATTCACCCCGTGGGTGTCGTAAGAGCCGACTAAGGGAGCGAAATACGCAGGACAACAGCACTGCAGAGAGAAGGAACACTTGACACAACCCGTGTTGCCAGCGTGGTATACCAGGCCAAAACCTTTCTACTTTCAAATCAAATCAATAAAGTTCTTAAAAAATACACTTTCACTTAAAAAGAGTTTCACATCAATACTTATTCAATAAACCAAAAATTATAAGTTTTAAGTTATTTTCGCAGGTGCTGACTTTGGTTGAAAATCTATGCAATGCAGAGCAAGATTTCTGCGTTCAGTTCTTCTTCTTAGATATCGATGTCAAGGTATTACCGTTTTCTACTTTTTTTTTCTTGTGTTTATTATATCTAAACAATGAAGTCTGGTTAAGGAATTAGACTTTATGGTGGCATATAATTATAATTATTAATATGTATATAGTGTTGAGCAGGAAAACAGTCATTAGTTACATTCATAATTACGGTCATGCGTAAAAAGTGTACAACAATGTACATAATAAAATAATTTAGTAAAACTAAAAACACGTTTAAAAGGGAACCGACTTCAAAAATAGTTCCACCATCAAACTATCGATATTATTATATTATTATTTGACGACTGGATGGCGTAGTGGTTTGTGTAACGGACTGCTATTCCAAAGGTCGCGGGTTCGATTCCCGCTCAAGTCAAACATTTGTGTGCATGAACATTTGATGTTTGATTTGGTCTGGGTGTTTCTATGTATAATATGTATGTATTTACGAAAAAAAAAAGTATATATGTATTTATATCAGTTGTCTAGTACCCATAGTACAAGCTCTGCTTAGTTTGGGACTAGATGGCGTTGTGTGTATGTGGTAGAATATTATTATTATTATGTCGAATCTAATAGGTTTGTTAACAATCAAATTAACCTAAAGTCGAGGTTATACTAGTAGTCATTAAAAGGATTAATCATCCGCTTTTAAATTTCAATCTATATATTTAAACAAAGTTCCATTTCGATAGAACAATTTTTGTGGAGCAGAGTCACAATTCGAGAGCCACAAATACGTGGCTGCCCTTCTAACGCGCTTCACTCACTCGATGAAAAGCATGCTTAACACCGTTTTTCTGTCAGGACGTGATATCGTTCCGGTGGAGCTGGGCCATAAGTGCGTACGTATGGCTGGCCCATGACACGACATTTAAAGCTTTTAATATGTTGTGAGTAGGCTTGTGTCCACTAATAACAAATTGTTTGGTTTATAGTTTCAAGATGAAGAGACATAGATAAGAAAAAATCAGTCTATTTCTCATAAAAGATAAAGATTATTAATATTTAAAAAAAAATCGTATAAAATAGGCATTAAGTCACGTGACAGCGAACACCAATCAGAAAGTGTTACGTCACGCCACGCAAAACATCATTGTTGTTGTTGACGTTTTCATACAACAGAGCAGGTTACTCCTTATTCATTTTTTGAAAACAGTTTACACTGGACACAGATGTAAACAGTTTTATTTTGCAGACTGCGACGTCATTCAAGACGCCATGACAGTATTGAGCGTTTTCGAAGGAAATTAAAATGGTTTCTTTCAAATACAAAATACGTAATGTAAATATTGCTTTTTCTTTAAAATATAGGTTTTTTTGGGATATAATAGATATTAAAGTAAATAGTTACCCAAGTTTTCAAATTGAGTCAACTAGCCTGTATTGCGTGTGTGTATCAGGGCGAGGGTAGCGACGGAGAGCGGAGCGAGCGCAGTGAGGGCGAGGCGGGGCGCGTGCGCGCGGGCGCCGACACGCGTCGCTTCATGGCCGAGCTGTTCCCCGCGCTCGAGCCCGACCTCGTCGCGCTCGTCGCGCACCAGGAGCGCCAGGGGCCCTAGTGAGTCGTCTCCACGATATATACGGAGATTCAATCGTCGATAGCCTTTAATAGTCCACCGCTGGACATAAGCCTCTCCTTAGAAAGGAGGTTTTGGCCTACTATACCGCGCTGGCCAGACGGGTCGTTATAGGGTTTGTGTTGAGTTTTCCTTCTCTCTGCGGTGTTGTTGTTCTGCGTAGTTATTCCCCTTAGTCGACTCTTACGACACCCACGGGATAAATAGGGGTGGTGACAATCTGTATTCTTAATCCGTCACCACACGGACACATACGGAGATCGCATTGCGGCATTGGTGATGCACTGGTTGCGTATGCGACTGCTGAGCTCAGGCCCCCGGGTCGGACCAAATCTTTGTATGATCTGCGAATTTTTAAATAATAATTATTATATTTCGGACATCTAATACACAACTCCATCTACTTTCAAACTAAGCAGAGCTTGTACTATGAAAGCTTGATCGACTGATAGAATACATAAATACTCGTACTTTTTCTTTGTAAATACATACATATACATAGAAAACATTCGATTCCACTGTTTTGTGAATATTTGTTTCGGAGTTTGAACGTTTTCTATGTATAATATGTATGTATTTACAAAAAAAAGTTTATAAATATTCTATCAATCAATTTAGTTATAGTACAAGCTCTGCTTAGTTTGAAACTAGATGGCGTTGACAGTTGTCCAAAAATATTATTTTTATTATTATTACTTTCATCATCATCGTTGGTGCAGTGTATAATATTGCAAAGCATTTTAGCTGGTTCATTTTGTAAATGCGCACATACCTGACCTTAATCATTTTTGGGAATATAATTGTTTAGAGCTAACAAAAAATCAAAAATGCTATTGGTTAACAAAACACATGAGGTGAAGATGGTAGACCAAACGATATACTAAGTTTTAGTTTAGAAACGTAACTAAAGACTGCGATAGTTCGAAGAGACTGGTGTCGCGTACCCTTATATTCATTTGTAAAAAAAATAGTATAAATTACAGTCAATCTAGCTTTCATAGTACAAGCTTTGCTTAGTTTGAAACTGGTCATCAAATATATTGGAGATCTCCCCTCTGTCGAATTTCAAGCATTTTGAAGGTCTTGATTTGTTTCATTGACTTGTATAACTTGAAACTTCCATAGACTTTTATAAAATCATAAATCAAAATATAGGGATGATTTCACGAAATATAGGGATGATTTGACACTCCGTATTCTTAATTGACGACCGGATGGGGTAGTGGTTTGTGTAACGGACTGCTATTCCAAAGGTCGCGGGTTCGATTCCCGCTCAAGTCAAACATTTGTGTGCATGAACATTTAATGTTTGATTTGGTCTGGGTGTTTCTATGTATAATAAGTATGTATTTACAAAAAAAAAGTATATATGTATTTATATCAGTTGTCTGGTACCCATAGTACAAGCTCTGCTTAGTTTGGGACTAGATGGCGTTGTGTGAATGTGGTAGAATATTATTATTATTATATTAATCCGTCACCAAACGGACGAGACAAGGAGGTTTTCGTATACTCGTATTATACCACGCTGGCTAGATGGGTTTACTCCCTAAATATGACATGCCTCCTTGGTACAAAGATTTTTTAAATGTAGGTGTTAAAATATAATATAATAAATAAAATACTAGGAATGGTTTAAAATCACAATGACCTGTGATAAATCATATGATTTATAGATCATATAATCTCTCACCTGTGATTCCAACTCAAACTCAAATTTACATGTCTAATTAATACACATAATATATACACGGTGTAAGGGACGTCGTAACGAATACTGAAATAGTGTATTCGGACGTTCATTCTAAGTCGAAAATCTTTGGAATTTACTGCCGGAAAATTTAACTTTTTATGCAATCAGCTGTCAAAGGTTAAGGTCATTCAAGGTAGGTATCGCACTAAAGTAATAACTACACATGTATTCCGTGTAAACAGTCTACACACTAACACAAAATGGCGGCCGGAGACGAGGCCCCGCGTGCTTCGGCTGTTTGGTTAATTACATTGCAGTTTTTTGGGATTTATAAAATTGTTTTCGGTAAAATGTTCTGTCTACTCATTGTGATATAACTTTTCATCATTTTTAATCAAAAAAATTAAAAAAGAAAAGATGAATTTTCCGGCAGAAAATTCCCATAAATTTTCGACTCAGAATCATGGCCTGAATACACTATTTCAGGATTCGATACGATGGGGACATCGTAGCGAATCCCGAAATAGTGTATATAAGTAGTTCCACATTGTATATAAGTATATATATTGTAGAAATTTCTAGCCATAATATAAAGAAATGTAAAATGATCGTATGTGGCAATACAGCGGGGCCATGCGTGCCCTGGCGTGTGTGGGGCGGCGCGTGCTGTGCGGGAGTGGCGCGGGGGCGGCGCTGGGCACCCCCGGGGGCGGTGCGGGGGCGGCGCTGGGCACCCCCGGGGGCGAGGCGCGGTGGGCGCGAGCGGCCCTCGCGGGGGTGGCCGTGGCCGCCAAGCGAGGCGCCGACCGCGCCGTGGCCGAGCGGCTCAGTGCACTGCCCGATGCTGTCAAACAGGTTCTGGATTCTCACTTCACTTTGGTCTTTTGTAACGATGGTCACCACAGCCGAGAGCGTTAGAGTAAGAGATACTATCTAGTAATTGCCAATTCTATTATTATACTGGTACAATACCATGTAATGTCAAAAATGGCGGCATCAGATCTCATTTTCATATTTTTGAATCATCTATAAGATTTTAACATTGAATTTTATCAATGTCATTCATCATCGGAATCAACATTTAACCTCGGCTTGTGAATTATTTGTAAATCTTTTTTTTGTGTACAAAAGAATAAATTGAGAATTACTTATTATATATTATGATTGGTGTTGTTATAAAATATTCTTCTCGCAGGCAGCTAAAAAACCAAAATGTGGCATTCTGAGCTTCGTATCGGAACTGGAACAGTTGTCGAGTGCGTGTGAAGCCATATTCGCAGCCAGCGGACGACGCGCCGACCTCGACCGATGGTATATTCACTTCATATACATATATTAAATTATATAATCGTTATATTACCCCATGCCCACAGGCAGTCCATGTGGTGACGGATTAAGAATACGGAGTGTCACCACATCTATTCATCCCGTGGGTGTCGTAAGAGCCTACTAAGGGAGCAAACTACGCAGGACAACAGCACTGCAAAGAGAAGGAAAACTTGAAACAAACCCTATACCAACCCGTCTGGTAACCGTGGTATAGTAGTCCAAAACCTCCTTTCTAAGGAGAGGCCTATGTCCAGCAGTGGATTACTAAAGGCTGTTGATATGGACACGTGCCTTATGCCTAACGATTTAAGTGGGTAGTATGCCGCCCCTCACAGTTTCTCGTTTATAGTTACTACTCTGCTCCTAACGGTCGAAACGTAATGCTACATAGCCTTCTTCAATAAGTCCTCTATCGAACATCATCATCAGATATCTAAACTGACGCAAAAATCTAGGACAGAAAGACAGAATAAAATTGGCAGTAAAACAATTTGAAAAAATTCAATCTCGTGTCAAAATAGTATTCCGTTTATTTTGATGATTTTATTCTAATCTTTCTGTATTTTAATGGATAAATTGTTAACGTTATTTTTTGTCGGTATTAATGAATAAATCACGGTTACATTACGCAGGTACGTGTCGCTGGCGGGCGCCATGATGCAGGCGATACAGCACGCCACACACCCCCGTACGCCTCGAGCTGTCGTGCACTTGGAGAACTATCACAGGTAGGTTATACCATACTTTGAAGTGCGTTTACGTTCATTTGTTCAATAACTTTGATTATATAATCGTGAATTTTCCACACAAAATTTTTTTAAGTAATTTATTATCATTATTATAATTGGGTATACCTAATATTTTTTTTTATTTTCGGTTTTTTATATAGTATACTATAGTCCATCAACGTCGTGCGCGACCGTCCTGCGGGGTGACAGACGGTGGCGGGGACGAGGTACTCAAGATGTCAGCGGGTAGTGGGTGGTGTAGCGGGGAAGGGAAACCCGTGTAGCTGTGTACTAGAATGACGCGCTACCTCGCCCCCGCCACTGTCTGTCACCCCGCGGGACGGTCGCGCACGAGATTGCCGGGTTATAGCGATCCACCTCGGCTTCGCACGGGTGCAATGTAGAAACTAATAATACTACTAAGGTGGTGTCAGTGTAGAGTTATTAATTATACTGTTATTATGATAGGACTATACTACAGGACATCTTTAAATGCAATATTTATAACCCCGCTTCGATCCTGACGGCTGCTGCCACCTGGGACGGACGTACGGCGTGGTCGTTGGGCCCCCATATTTTAAATCTCTAATATCTTCTAAAATATTCATTTTAATGATATGCTGTAAAGAACAATTTTAATGTACATTAAATAAACAACGTAGCTAACGTGATAAGGCATAATAATGTTTTGTTTAAAATAGCTTTGTAAATAACCCATCATTTTTTTGTAATATTAAAGATAAAAATGGTTACTGTGGGCTATCCATAGGAGATAGACATATACCATCGCGGACATTTTTGCAGATCTTTTAAGATATACAATGCCGTAGTACATAATTTTGGTCTATCTCGTAAGGTATAAGGCTAGCGTTTGCAATGTAAGCGCACAAAAACATGTTTTTTACAAAAAATCTTTGAAATTCTCGGATTTTTCCGCTATAATATGTATATATTTTCTATATAAACCTCCCTCTTGAATCACTCTCTCTATTGGTGAAAACCGCATTAAAATCCGTTGTCAAGTTTAAAAGATCTGCGCTTACAACACCAGAAAGCGACTTTATTTTATACTTTGTAAAGATATCACTAACTAGTTGACCCGCGCAACTTCATAATATGTTCCTTAAAAGGAATAAATCGTCATGATCGTAATGTTGGTTTTGAAAATAATACGAAAGTCAGTTTTTAACATATTTGGATACTATATTGTCTAAATACTACATTCAAGAAAAAATTATATGTATTTTAGATTTTAAATTATTCCGTGTTTGTTTGATAGGCGCTCAAAGTAAAATGAAGCAACTGATTTTTCTAGAAAATTGTACAATTATTAGTTGTTATTTTTATTGCATTATAAAACAAACCTTATTTTTCACTCGTATGTCAATTTTTATAATTATTGATTTAGAAAAGATTATGTCAAAAAAAACATAGTAAGGTTCAATAAATGTGAGATCCGAGTACGGGAACGTTGTATGTCGCGCAGGCTGCACGCGGCGCTGTGCTCGCTGCGCGTGGGCGCGCTGGAGGCGCTGCGGCGCGAGTGCAAGGCGCGCTACTCGGACGCGCTGCGCTCGTACGTGACGCAGTACTTCGGGCGGCCGCTGGAGAAGCTCACGCAGTTCTTCGAGGGCGTGGCCGAGGCCGTGGCGCAGGGCGTGCGCGAGGACGAGGTGTGCTACCGCGCCGCCTTCAGCAAGCACGAGCTGCGCCGCGTGCTCGCCATGTACCCCGCGCACGAAGGTCACTCTCCACACTTTTTACACTTCAGCCATCGATTCGATTGTAACTTGTAGCTGTCTCGCCGTTAACTAGGGTGACTTTGACATTCTGGGCGACTTTGGCGGATGTGATCTATCAAGATTCTTAAAATTTTAAGAATTTGTGTTAGTCTGGAGTAGTTAATGATCCTCACCGCCATTTGCCATTTCATTTTTTACAATTTTCTAAAATAGATTCTATAAATAGGTTCAGAATATTTTTCATTTGTATTCTTTACGATCTCAGAACATAAATATAGCTTGATGGCTTATAAAATTTGAATATATTAATTTTGAAAACTGCTAAAGTTACCCTGATTAACTCTATCGAAATAAAACTATTAAAATCTTGCTCGTATTTAGACTTAGATTGGTTTACTTAGATTACTGTGAGAAGTCGTGACGATAGAGTAAGGTAAACAGTAAAACTCAGTACTTCTTAGTCCAGTTCTCTTATTAAAGTCTATTCTTTAAATTACAATGAAGTTGACGTATTCAAATGACAGTATCCAAATAAGTAATATTTTTTTAAATTGTTAAATTTGTATTAATGCAGTTCGCAAATCTTTGCACCGTCTCTACCGTACGGTGGAGAAGCACCTGAGCGAGGAGGGGGGGCTGCTGCAAGTGGTGTGGCGCGCTATGCAGGAAGAATTTATCGCTCAACACGTGGCTTTACAGGTACTGGAAAATAAGATCTGGCTTAATATACTGAGTTAACTTTTTACTCGTCAGCAATATTTTTTTTAGAGTTAAGTATATTTACAGTTAAGATATATTGGATCTGGCATATGCTGTAAAAAAATTATAGGTCATTCGTGTTAAGAAAATAGTGACGCATAGAGCAAGCCCCGCCTCTAACCAAAAAAAATAATCGCTTCGTACGAAAGCGTGAAACCTGATTGGTCAGGGTCCGGGGCTTGATCGATGCGTCACTATTTTCTTAATACGAATGGACTATAGTTCGCTATTATATATTGGTAACCCACAATTTTCCGTGCTGATCCCGACATTTTTTCTGCTGCATAACATGGTGTCCTGTTTATTGATAATTAGATATTATAGAAGATTTTTTTCGGAGGTCTATTTTATTAGGGGTCGTCGTAATATGTATGTCTATGAACAGTCTGGTTACCATAGCACAGGCTCTGCCTAGTTTGGGATAAGTAGTCCAGTGGGGGATGTGTGAAGTTATTATTATGATGTAAATGGTATGGTATGAAATAAAATGTTTGCATGTACGCAGGCTCGCATCGCGTCGTGCTACCCGGCGGCGGGGCTGTCGCTCCCGCTCACCACGCAGCACATCCTCGACGCCTTCTCCGACATTGCGCGGGAGCACTAACCACTGTTTACTGTGGGATGCCTGAATAACCCAGGTTTTAACTAACACTCTCAGAACAAAAGTAACGTAATTTTAAAACATTGCAATTTGTCGAGCAACAAATTTTCAATCAAGGGAAACGGTCCTCCAGGCTATCCCTTGTTGGACTAATAAACTGGTAATCTTTTTTAATGTTAGAAGGGGGCAGACGAGCAGGTCTTTTATGCCACGTTTACTTTGGATCTTTAGCCCCATTCGTAATATAACTATGTAAGCATTAAATAAGAGAGTTCGTTTCGAGCTAGTATTTGTTTTAATGATATATTGGCAAACGAGCAGACGGGTCACCTGATGGAAAGTGACAACCATCGCTCATGAACGCCTACAACTCAGGAATCACAAGCGCGCTGCCCACTTTCTCTCTGTTCTCACAAAATTCTGTGTAAATAAATCGCCACCGTATCGCGTTCATTTTGTATCAAATCAGTTTTTCTTTCCGCCATTGCGGATAGTCCTGTATAGATCCTATGTGTCACAGAATTACGCAAAAAAAAAATACTGGCGGTAAAATATCGCTGTGCGGACGGGGCCTAAATGTCGATATACATTCCTACTCGAAGTAAACAAATTGAACATAATTATTACTAGTTTCCTAAGTTACAATTAATAGTATAAATATTTATTATTGTGTATAAAGTAATTTAATTCTTATAAGCCTGTTATGATGATACATTATTTTATTAAATATTTACATATAAACTGTTGATTTTATTTCAACACACATTTAAACAGAACAGAATAGTTTATTCTTGAATTTTTGTAAAATCAAGCCTTTGTTGCCAACGGACTACTCAATTTATCCACCTTAGTTGGTCAGTTAGGAATATCAATTTTATTCCTATCAATACTCCTGTTCACCTGGGTGGTTAGTTTAGATTTTTAGTTTCAGTGGTCAGTCTATTTGAACTAACCGACCATCTCGGCTCAGTTGGTCGGCGTGGAAAGACTATTTGACAAAACAGAGATTGTTGATTTTGTGTGTGTTGATCTATGACTTTAGAGTCTACATAAAAGACGATTTCAAATAATTTTATTTTTTTTATGAAATAAAGAGAGTGAGTTTGACAGCTTGATTTTTTGTTTACGTCTAAGTCATAACCATATATCTTAGAAATAGATAAGAACGAGGATATCGGACAACTGGATGGGTGGATGGGAGAGATGTAACGGACATCTGGCACACACAGCCATCTCGTTTCAATCTAAGCAGAGCTTGTACTATGAAAGCTAGATTGACTGATAGATTACTTATATAGTCTTTTTTGTAAATACATATTATATATAGAAAACACCTAAACTTCGAAAATTTTCAGATCATACAAACATTTGGTCCTACCCGGGAATCGATCCAAACAATTAACTAATTAACCAAAATAAACAATTTATTCAGCCGGTCGTCTAGGTGATTGATTTATTCCTACTCATATTCCTAACTCCACTAGGTGAATGGATTCAGTGGTCTGTTAGTATGAAACTAAATCAAGTGGTGGGCACCAGACCACTGGTTAGTGATGATGTTACTGAGACAAAGTTAGAGAGTTCTAATCCCACACAGGACAAAGAACTGTGTGATATTTAAGATTTTTATTTTTAAGTCTAGAATCAGATCTAAAGGCTTACCATGACTGTGTCGTATCAACGCTTAGGTATGGTATCATTTTTTTTTACGCGTGGAAACCCCCTCGGACCGTCACCCCACCGGGGTTTACGGCGGGGTGGTGTGTCGGAAACGGACCGACTACAACCACACGGTGTGCCACTCTGCGCCAGTGATAGGAGAGATCCGGGAACTGCTATTATCCGGACCCCTCCTAGCGCCTGCATGCAACGCCGCGGGCACCACCTTCGGGTACATTCTCCATTGAGCTCCTCGCGGCTGGCCGTTATGGCGGTCTAGAGGTGAAAACCCGTCCCGTCCACCCGCGGCCACACTCAGGGCGGCATGAGGCGGTGATAAGCGCGCCTCCGCCGCCCGGTAGATATGGTATCATATATTGGGGTAACTCAGTGAATAGGGAATTCGTCTTTAGGGCTCAAAAACGGTGTGTCAGGGCTATGTGTGGCCTGTACAGTTCAGACAGCTGTCAACCTTGTTTTAAAAGCTTAAAAATACTTACCCTACCATTTTTATATATTTATGAGGTCTCCGTATTCGTAAAGAGAAACACGTCTCTATACAAAATAGCTTTTAAAAGAAATTACAGGAAATTAAAGGTCAAAAACAAGCGAAAAATCGAAATGTTGGAAAAACATCTCTGCTGAATAAAACTTTTTTTTAGTCATTATTATGATTATGATCAACTATTATTTTGACGTTTTATTATTTATGATTATTGTTTAAATTATTTTTCTGTATATATTTCATAAGTTCCCTGAGACACTAAAAAATTTTAATCTGGACCTATTAAAAAAGAAGCTACGTAACATACTTTCAGACAAATGCGACTACTCTTGGCAATAATTTTTGGACAATTCTATAGTTACTCCTTTCGAAAAATAAATATTGATCTGTTTTGTGTTCCATTGCCATTTTAAAAGTTTAGACTCACTGTGTACTATTAATATTTGTAAAATATTGACACTCGAATATAGATAATAGGCTGGTTGACTCAATTTGAAAACTTGGTTAATTATATACTTTAATATCTATTTTATCCTAAAAAACTTATATTTTAAAGAAAAAGCAATATTTACATTACGTATTTGTTTTTAAAAAAACAATTTAAATTTCCCTTGAAAACGCTGAATAGAGTCATGGCGTCTTCAATGACGTCACAGACTGCGAAACAAAACTGTTTACTTGTGTCCAGTGTCAACTGTAACTGTATTAAGGTGAGAAAATATGCTAAAAACGAAAAACAATAAGGAGTAACCTATTCTGTTGTATGAAAACGTCAACAACAACAATGTTTTGCGTGGCGTGTTACGTCACGCAAAACATCATTGATCATAATCTTTCTGATTGGTATTCGCTGTCACGTGACTTAATGCCAATTTTGTTCAAATTTATTTAAAAAAATATTAATAATCTTTAATTTTTATGAGAAATAGACTCGTTTTTTCTTATCTATGTCTCTTCATTTATAATTTGAAACTATAAACCAAGCAATTTATTAGTGGACACAAGCCTTTTGTCGAGATTATAGAACTGCCAAATTCCATGCCATTTATCTAACAATTTTATTATTATGATGATGATCAACTATTATTTTGACGTGTTATTGTTTATGATTATTGTTTAAATTATCTTCAATGCCTAAATTATTTCTCATGTTTTTGTTTCACACTATATTGGTAAAGAATTCCGCTAGGTATTTTTAATTAAAAATATCTGCATGCCGTGTATGGCAAAACAAACACCTTTTTCGTACTGTAACATCTCACATTCTGATTCAGCATTCTGATTCTAATGGGTAAGATCATTTGTCTGTGTCCACGTTTATGATATTCTTTGTGTAATATAGTCCAAATAGGAAAAAAAACCACTATTTATTGGTTAATTTAACTATTGTTTATCTTATTATTATCCATCCAGCTTTTGTAAAATATAAACTAGTACATTCGTAGTGGCTTCTAGCTATATATCACTTATAGTCGTATTCCATAAAAGTTGAATGGTGTTGTCTATTCACAGCAGCGCTTAGTCCAGGGACTTGGGTGGATAGTAGTTAAGGTAAACTAATCCTGAAGCCTTGGCCTGCAACAAAAAAGATTATTAAATAAAAATGATTAGTGTACTGTTTTCGTTCGGATAGATAGATATATCAATTTTAATGCAGAGTAGGAAATCCATTCACATTGCAGCAATTTGCTTGTTAAAAAACTGGTAACACAATATGCTTTTTATTAGCTTCAGGTGTGATTTTGACTGACTTTAAACGGTCAGAATTCATGCAAACTTTGTAGATATATCGAGGACCAATGACAATACACTAATTTAAAATAAAAAATAAAATAAGATTAAAAAAAAAAGTTTAATAAAACTAAAAAAGTTTTTTAGTTTTTTAAACTATTATTATTGTTAGTGATATTTCTGAAGTTTTCGTAAGGTAGCAGCAAAAAGTTTTTAGGCTGTCCTGTTTGTTTACCAGTCCACTCATTTATAGCCGACAATTGAAATAAATGGTGTCATGTTATGTATATTACAGATACATTTCCACCTACACATAAAATCTTGAACTCTACAAAAAAAATTGAGATTAACCACTAGTAAAGTACCGTTTTACTGCTGGTAATTAGGTAACTAGAGTTCCATGGACTTATAGACTTATCTGGAAGTGCTATAAGTCTTTCAATATATAAGTAAAATTTGCTTCGGTAGCAGGAGGGCACTGTCTTTGGCAAGCTATGGCTTCAAATGTTTGAAGATGAGTTACTAGTCTCTTTTCTATATGGTTCTCTGCACCATTTAAAAAAAAATACTTTAAGGAGGCCCTTATATAATAGATTAATATTTTATATCAGCACTGGTCATTCTAAATGCCAGATAATCCGTTATACTTACAACAACAAGAGTGCCAACAGAAAAGACAACGCCTAGCAACAGTGCAGTGTTGTAGCGGCGCTGGTTGGCGTCGTGTTGCGCCTGCCACGAGCCACGGGGGACGGGCAGCTCATCCATGGTGGGGGGTTTGAAGTGGTTGTCATGGTAGCGGCGCACTGCAATAGTCCATTTCATTAATGTCATGTCTATGTCACACTACAATATGAGCAATTTACAATTTTTTCTAACTAACACTATAAGTCAGAAGTTTTTAGGTCACTACAATATGAGCAAAATACAGTTATTTGAAGCAAAATTGTTTGGTAGGTGAATAATTTTTTTCATGTGCTGATAGATAAATTTCCTATATCCTTAACCTTTGATAGACCACTTTACTATACAGTGCTTTACTTTTAGCACTGTACAGTGAGGCATATCCAAGCTACCTTGACTAAGCCGGTAACAGCTCGATCAGACAACACAGACAGTTTATCCAAAATGTTTGTAGTGAACATTTCTATAATAAATAATTTTTTTACTATATGGTTTGTATTGCTAATATCATCATTAGCATCCAAGTTAAGGGGTTTTTTCAAAGGAAATACCACTTTAGTCACCATTGTCACCATACATATGCATTTCTAGTATTTACTTAGTCTGGCAATGTCTTTATTTAACTAAATGATTGTATTGAAAGTGGTTTCAGTAATTACTCTTGTTAACATACTACAGTTTAAAAAACCTCAGCAGCAGTTAATATTAAAGCATAAATAATTAAAATTACTTCATAAAAATATTTTAAAAAATCAACATAACTTGCACCCTAGCAGTTGTTGACATAATTAGATATTTTAGTGTCTATAATATTTTGTTTTATAGTTTTAGTTAGTCTTCTAATCACTGATAAGAGGTTTCATGTATAGACTTAATGCAACATTTTATGTACCTACATCACTTAGCGCAATTATTTTTCAAAGAATTAGTAAAATAATCTCCAGTACAATTACAATCTCGTATAAGTAGATACAGATTCCATCAAGAGCTATGGAAAATACTTTATTGTCAGTTTTAGGTTATCTACTGACGTTATGTAACATTTTTCAAGTAAAATTTGTACTTTCGTGTTAAATACTATTCACGATTAGGTATTGTGAAAAATATTGTATAATGACGGATTGAAATTTAACCATACAATAAAACAAATACAATCGGCGAGAAAAAACTAAATAAATGAACATCGATTTTCGAAGTTTAAATTTTCAAATATATTTGAGCTGTACATACCAGTCTGCTGAAATAGCCTGGACACAACAGGGCGTGTAATCAGCATAATTTCTGGATATTTTTTCTTGAAATACACTTAAATCTGAAATTCAGGGATCATCCACCACTTCGCTTTTTTATCAATACTGAATGAACAGGGTTGCCACTATGTGTCAGTCAATCGTTTTAGTAGATAAAACATCGATTTTTAAATCGATGCTCTAATTAATTGACTAGATTATTTTTTAAATAATTATTCTTTCCCGGAGAAGGCCAAGTTTGTTAACTACAATTTTATAAATATTTAGAAGTATTTACAGTTTACGTTATAGTTTGAATATAATATGACGCTAGCTTCCAACTCGATGTCTATAAGTGACTCTGGCTGTCCTATAAGAATTTCGCTGAAAGCACTGTACAAAGCAGTTGGACCAGTCTTCCTTAGGGACCTCTTTAATGGCTTTATGGAACGCATTCAACGCCGATTCAGGGCTCGTACGTAAGTACGTACTTTTATTACGTTCGAATATCGAAAAATATCCCTTCATACTAACATCGATATAACTGTACTTTCATTCAAATGAATGGTACGGTTCATCACTAACCGTCGATTGATGCCTGCTGTCGTATTATAAATATACGAATCGCAGAACTATATCCACAGAGTACTATTGTTCAATGACTATATCTAATATTTCACATCACATTGCTTGCAAGTTTGTCAACATCGCATGCAATAAGAACAAAAGCAGCAATGGTAATTGTACAAAACAGAAAGTAATAAATGAAGCAAATATCTTATTAAAGAATTCATCAAGATGTAAATTAGTAATAACAATGATTTATTAGTAAAAAATCAACTTACCTATAAAATGTTATGCCTTTTCTTTCTCTACTTTATGCTGGAGTTCACTATTTTAACAATATTAATTGACATACGACGCGCCGCGCAACTGAATCACGAATGGTGTGAATTTCTGTAAGTGGTGTTCATCTACACATTATTGCGGTGACAAGGTTAAGCGTCACGTCCACGTCTAAATTCTCCAAACCACAAATACACAGAGCTCTGACATGGTGCTTCATCACCAAATTCCAATTGAAGTCTCTATATAGTCGAGCACATAAAAAATCATTGAACGAAAGTGTTCACCGGTTAAATCCATTTTGATAGCGACACAATTTTCGAAAGGACTTCACAATGAAAAAACTAATGACAGTCTCAAAAAAATGACAGCAAATCAACTGCGATTGCTGCTAGATTTTTAGTGCTCTTTTTTGTGTTAGTAGGGGAAGGTGTTATACCTGTGGACATTTGCCGGATTTTGAATGAAAATATGGTTTTATAATTTAATTTTTATTAATTAGCCGTAAAGTATTACAAATGTTGTTCCAGGATTAGTTAACACTTAAAAATTAGCAGTCTTTAGTTTTGTACGAATTATGTTGATTAAAATAAGCCAGTTTTTTTTAAATCACTAAATTTGTCCACAGGTACATCTTATGATTGTACCTCTGGACAGAAATACTTGTACCTATGGACGGCAATGTACCTATGGACAGATCACTTATCCTTACATAATAATCCTATAAAAATCAGCAAAAATAAATAGAATATCTTTATAAATCAACTTTAACATTAAAGAATCAATTATTCTTTTTGGTTTTGGCATCTAAATAATTTTGATATAGTTCTAAGGCAGAATCATCAGAGGCATCTGAATCACCATCATCTAAAATATAACACTTTTGATATAAGAAGTCTGGCTCATCATCTGATTCAAAATTATCTAAATGTGATCTTGATCCACATTTCTGGTGATATTTCAAATCGCAATTGAGCAGTTTGTAAACATTTTCATGTCTTTTACATCCCATACACATGGCATAGGGTAACTGGTCATCTTGAAGAATTGTGACCCTTTTTTCTGCAGATTGAATTTTTATTTTTATCTAAATATTCTGCAAGCTGTTTTTCTTTTTCCTCATCAAATACTTTCTTCACGTCATTTCTCAAAATAACTACCCTGTTCTCGCTCAGATCATTCTCCTTATTCATGTGAAGGTATTTAAATATCTTAGATTTTGGTATTTTATATTTTTCTGCAACTTTTCGCAATGAACATCCACTAATTGCCTCTTTAATTGCCTCCGATAACGTCTCTGAACACAACCTACGGCGCGTTTTTCCGTCGAGGCACTGAAAAATGAAAAAAAAATTGTACGTGTGGACAGTCCATAGGTACATACACTTCGATGTCCACAGGTACAAATCAGACAATACAACCTAAAAATGTATTACCGGCATGATAGGTACTAGTTTACACCGTTATACCGATGTAAATGGATGTTTAACTACATGTACTACAGTATGACTAAAAATAATCATCTATATTCTTCATATGTTCACAAAAAAATAGGACGAAAAAGAGACAAATACTTACTTTTTTGAGCGAAAACCCTTAACGGTCTGTCACCGGTCACACAACAAAAGATACAAAATGGCAGCAAGTCAATGTTGCCACACATCTAAAATACTTTACGGATGCATTCAATTCGTTAAATTTCTGTGTTTATTTTTTGAAATATCAATGATGTCCACAGGTAAAACCGTTTATAGGTACAACACCTTCCCCTATTGTTTGAAGTCGGTTCAAGTTTTTTTTAACAAAGGATTTATTATTAAGAGTGAGTATTACACACTCGGTGGAAAGCAACATAATATATATACAGTACAACGAAAAGACACATTAGCCATTTAAAAGTAAACTGATAACGACAATTTATGGACCAAACGTACAAAAAAAACGGTCTATGTCTATTGCTGGCGCGGCGCAACAGCGGAGGCATGAAATTCGACTTCATTCTCGTAGGTAGGTTACGAATTCCGGTTTTGCACAAATAAAGTTAGTGCTTGAATCAATAAAACTTCCGTTTCTATGATCGGTGTTATTTCGGTTAAGTAATTAATTTCGGTCTTAGTTTACAAAACACAGCGGTAACTTCGAATCAATTCGGGTCGTGAAAAACTATTTAAATATTCAATCACCAATCGACTTGACCGATCGGATAAAATCCTTCACAGATCTAAAAACTGGGTGTACCCAGTGTTTCTCTATATCGATCATTTTCACTGTACATCAATTAAAAATAAGGATAGAAAAATAACTGGATTAATGGAATAATGACTGGATTAGTAACGGTAAGAGTTTAATTAGAGAGAGAGAGAGAGAGTTTAATTGTATTTTCCAATCGCCTCGCCTAAAGAAGTTTTCGCTTCAAAAGAGGTGTCGGTAATGGTAACAGTGTCGCGGTCAGAAAAGTTATTTCAATAAATGTGCCAAACGTTGTACCAACCAAATGTCAATTTAATAAATATATCTTCTCTGTCGTGTCACACTGCACACACAGTTATGTGTGTGTGTGTGTGTGCGTGTCGATCGTGTGATCGTGCTGACAATTTTTCCTTTCTTCTTTTGTCTGTTCACTGTTCAGTTAATACATTACAGTTAACAAAAAAATAGTTGATTGCGATTGATTATTCTTGGTTGTAAAACAATTATTAGTTTCAATTTCTTTAGTAATCATCATTATCATCAACAGTCTCTAACAGTCCACTACTGGACATAGGCCTCTTCTTAGAATGGAGGTGTCTCTACTAGTCGTTTATTAAAATCACAGGTACTTACTTTGTATTACTCGCCAGGCCTTCCGTTTGACGTGTGTACTGTGTTTTAATCTTTGTGTAATATTTATATGTTAAAATATAATCTAATTATTCTAAACCAGCTTTTGCCCGCAGCTCCGCCAACGTGTGTGTCGATTATCGCGGTAAAAAGTATTTTATAGCACTCAGGAATAATTTTTTCTTTTTTTTTGCCTTAAAAAGACAACTCCCGCACTAGGAATAAATCCTGTGTCGCGGGGGACTTTACAAACATACATGAAACGGACACAAAGAACACCCAGACTGAGAACAACAATTTGTGGATCACACAAAGTGTTGTCCCACAACACTCAGCGCAGTAGAAAGCGGCGAGTGGTTTAAGCGTTCACCTTAAACCACTACGGAGATTACCCTTTTTTTTTTCCGTGCGGAAATCTCCTCGGATACCACCTGTCGGTGGCATGTCGGACTCGAACCGACTAAAACCCGGTACTAATAGCCGGGGAACCAGGTATACCCTAGAAAGGATGTCCCTGGTGCCCCGACATACCTCGTGCCATCTACAACAATAGGTAGACGACCCCCCCCGTGTGGGAACCCCATGTTCCCTTTGCTCCCTGCAAGAGAGCGCAACGCGCTCGCCGCCACCCCGGCCTGCTTCTGCTAGGGTGACAGATGGCCTCACCTGTCACCCCCAGGCCTGCGCTTATGGAGGACGGAGGTCGTTCTGTGACCTCCGGCGCCTGAGTCGCCTGCGGTACCTAGCCCGTTCCCGGGCCTGGCTAGCCGGGAGAGTCCTAAACCTCTCCCGGTCCCGCTCCGCCGTCTCCTTCGCGAACGGAGATTACCCTGAACATACAAACTGACAAACTTTGCTATACTTGACAAGATAAAACCCAAAAGAACAGGTTATACTAAGTAGATCTAGAGAATTGTGTTCTAGAATATGAAACCAGGACGTGCGTAGTTTGACGAAAACAATATTATTATTATAACTTGAAGGACGTCTATTCATTTTGTTTAGTAGCTACTACCGTGACTGTCCATGACTAATAGTGCAAAGGTTTGTAAACATAGCTTATAGAATTTGTGGTACGTATTTAGTTACTACTTAAATGTGCTTTGTCTATAAACATAGAGTTGTTTAGATATAACATTGAACTTAGTCGTAAACCTAGCTCTGTATCTTGGTAGCCTATTTTAATTGGTATTTTACGACGATTTAATCACGATAAAAGGATTTAATAATAACAACTTCATAGATCTCATACCAATTTGTCACCACCCCAATTCATCCCGTGGGTGTCGTAAGAGCCGACTAAGGGAGCAAACTAAGCAGGACAACAGCACTGCAAAGAGAAGGAAAACTTGAAACAAACCCTATACCAACCCGTCTAGCCAGCGTGGTATAGTAGGCCAAAACCTCCTTTCTAAGGAGAGGCCTATGTCCAGCAGTGGACTATTATAGGCTGTTGATGAGATCTCATACACGGTCTTTTAAAAGTGTCTGATCCTAAACTAGACAGAGCCTGTGATGTGGTAACCAGACGAATAGAGGCGCCGAGCCGGTGACACTCCATATTCTTAATCTGTCACATAACAAACATATAGGTACATACTATAGATAACTTACTTCCAGTGACAGAACAAATGATCGTGCTCATTACACAATTATTTGTCCTGGGTGGGAATTGAACCCACGACATCTGGCTTAGTAATTATTGTCATTAACCGAATTTAAAAGAACAAACTTTAAAAGTGTCAAGGACTTTATGGCGCCTACATCATAATAAATTGTTATTGTAGGTATTTATTGTGTTTTTTTGGTTACCTTTTTTATTTGGCTGTAACCTCAGAACGACTGCAAACGAACCGATTTGGAACACTTTTTTTTTAATTTAAGACGGTATAGATGGGTAGGTACTGCCCGTTTGGTCCAATTCAAATTTGCAGAAAAATTACATTCTTAAGATTGATAATTGATTTTATTATTGTTAAAAGTAATAATTAATTTCCTGCAATACTTCTAAAGGAAATGAAAAATAAGGGTTTCTTCTCTACTTCTCGCTACAAGACAGTTGAACTTGAACAAAATGTGATAGTGTAAGTACCTAACTATTAGGTTTCTCTATCAACTAAAGAAGTTGCTATAAATACATAGGTAATTTATTAATCGTTTTTTTGCTATGATGAAGTGGTTTGGGCCGGTAGATTGACAATAACATTAATATAATGAAGGGAAGATATGATTCAATTAAAATTTCAACGCGATATTAACTGCTTACTAGTGTATGTTTACATAGTTTAACGCGGCTAACGTACATGCTTACCAATAAATTATAGGTACGTCTTTGTTACAAATTTATGTGACAATAATGAACGCTATCAGCTTGGTGACGAAACCTCGAGATTATAATAAACGATGCCAACGAACGAAATAAATACAAGTCGCCAGTTGCGGTGTGCGAGGCGCGGGCGGCGGACGATACGCTCGCGTTTACGCAACATTCCATAGCACGCGTGTTTCTTTGTTTACTATGAGTTTTTAATTCGTACGACCCGGATCGCAATGATTCTTTGTTATAAACAGTTTAGTATGTGTATATAACCACCTAGAGCTTAGCCAAACGTGTTAGTGGTAGTTATCGAAATGGAATGGCTAAAAGGATTAGCGGGACGAGTGCGTAAGGAGCAAGTAGACCAGGATGAAGCTCCTGAAGCTCCGCCAGAGGTTGAGATTGTACAGCCGCTGCTGGAAACGGCACAGGAACATCGCGAACGATGGCGCAGTGTCTATATTATATATTTCACAATGTTCCAGATGTCACTCGGGTTCAGCATAGTGTTGACGGGAGTGTGGCCATACCTGGATAAGGTGAGACTGATTTTTTAAGGTTTACAACTCTATGAAGCTCTCAACAGAGTCTTTCATCACATAAGATTATGTTTATAGGACTATTATTCATACTTCTCCTTGCTAGAACTATTTAAATATATTTATTGAACTATAAATATATAATTTAAGACCAATCGTGAGCAACTTGGGCAAAGTTGATGTATCCTGTTGGTAGATACCTTATACCTAAATAAGTTCCCGAAATAGACTTAAAATCGGTATAAAACAAAAAGAAAAATAAATTAAAATTAAATAAAATACCTACCCAGTTTCTATGGGTTCTCTTAGATGAGCGTTGTTGGCTTCAAACAAGATAGACACCTACCCATTATTGCACAACGAAAAATATTGTAAAATATGGAAACATTTTGTAAGGTCTTATCGCAATCTACCTACGATCTCTTTCAGACAACCCAGATGTGGACTATACTGTACAGTACCACTTAGGTAAATCAGGTGCGACAACTAAAAAATTAAAAGTAAAAACACACATCTTGTATTAAATAATACATACACGTAATAGTTTTAGTAATATTTTGTTAAATAATAGTTGTCCTAAATGATAGATACATACATAGATACGTACCTATATAGCATTTGTACGTATTATAGAGATAAGTAATGATCCTAAAGGAGTTTCTGAAAAACAATTAGTGAGTGTACTTCTTGGATAGTTTCGGGCATTACATTCCACAGCCGTTTAGTAAGATTACCCCACTCTATCGTCCTGTGCCTGTATCATAGAGCTGTGCCAATCAGTCTTAGAAAAGGACAACAGCGATAGTCGTACTTTTTTAATCTCTGTCTTCTGAACAGTATTGAACCAACAGTAGGAGATTATTGTATTAGATTGTAAATATTTCAATTTCTAAAAATGCACATAAAATCATACGTAGTCATGATGTTTGGATTAATTCGAAATAACCGTTACTCGAAATAAAAGTAACTTACCTATCAATAAGTGGCTGTCATTGTTGTGTTAAAAAGGTTAATGAATTTTGAATATTAAGTAGATATACCTACGTATTTTGTAGTCATTAAAATCGTTGCATAAACGCTATGACGGAATATATATGTGGATACTCTGTTGGACTGGTTAATACTACTAATATATTGGACCCTAAAGATATAGCACGAACCGTCGAATATAACCACAGGACGAAAATTTCATGGAGGTGATGATGCGCTCTGACGGGGTCTAGTTAGCATACGGTTTCAAAAAGGTTGTCAAAAATTTCAGCTTGTCGTGGAGTCCTGACTACACCAAAAGACCCGCTTCTTGTCTGAGTTTATGCCGTACGTTAAGAAAGTAATGAAATTTCATGATGACTGCACAAAAAATTTGGTGACGGATTAAGAGTGCGGAGTGTCACCACCCCTATTCATCCCGTGGGTGTCGTAAGAGCCAGCTAAGGGAGCAAACTACGCAGGAAAACAGCACTGCAAAGAAAAGGGAAACTTGACACAAACTCTATACCAACCCATCTGGCCAGCGTGGTATAGTAGGCCAAGACCTCCTTTCTGAGGAGAGGCCTATGTCCAGCAGTGGACTATTAAAGGCTGTTGATGTGATGTGTTGTGATGACTGATGACACAAAAAAAGCTTCTCTCCTTAGTTTAAAGTTACTCATAACACGTCTTGCCTTATCATCGTTAATCAGAACTTATAAAAATGAATTTGTTTCAAATAGCTTATACACAGGATTATGGTTTCGAACGGAGGTTCTATGCCAGACCACCCCTCACTTGAAAATGTATTATCTGAATTAGACCGTATTGAAATGAAGTTACTGTTCATTATTGCCTGACCACATTAGTTCACGACTGATTTATCACAGTTGTCTGACAATGGACCGGTGTATACGCTATTGAGTAATACGTTAGGTATTTCGGCTTAAGCGTCATTAAGACATCTCACGTGCATCGATCTCACGTGATGAATTGTATTTTGATTCAATGTGAAGTTTAATACCCGTGGCACCCGGTTCAAAGTGACAGTATACACGCCCTCAACCTTTTCTGAACATGCGTGGTCAGCGTGAGGTGGGCAAAATTGTACCATCTCTGTAAACATTCGTATGCAGTGCACACACACATATACACATACACAGGCAACTATTATGGCTTAAAAAGTACCAATTTTTGTAGTTTTTTAAGCCATATTTATTCACTTTTTAAAGTTTAGTATTCATCTAAACTTTAAAAAAGTAATAACATCAAACAAACTACCTTACCAACGGGTCATGCTTTCAAAGTATGTATGTATGTATTTAAGAACAAATTAAAAAATACCTACGTAAAGAACTGGTTTACAAATACTTATACATTTAGGTCTCTAAAGTTTTATGAAAATGTGTTTTAAATTATATGTATGATAAAAAATTGCATTGTTATTAATTACTCTCATACTTGAAATACGAATATTTAGGCAGAACAGAACGGCGGGGCCGGAGCGGAGACGGATAATGCACGGTATTGCTTCATACAAAATGTATGTAATACTAGCTGATACCCGCGACTTCGTCCGCGAAAAATCATGTCAAATGTCTCCCAAAATCATTATCAGATGTATATCAAATTTAAATGGGACCATTTCGGAATAAACCTTTTTCGAACAAAAAAAGAATTATGAAAATCCGTCCATCTATGACGTATATAAAAAAAAAGAACTTCCGAATTGACAACCTCCTCCTTTTTGAAGTCGGTTAAAAAATAGCCTAAGTTACGCCTTATATAGACGGCTACCTGGTAGTAAAATATTTTCGAAATCGGTCCAGCCGTTTAGAAGATTACCAACAAACAGACAGACAAAAAAAAAAACTGGTTTTTAGGTATAGGTATCGTGCAAATAACCGTGTGAGCATGAAAAAAACCTATTAGTTTGACATTACAAACAGACACTTCAAATTTATTTATTTGTATGGATATCAAATCCGTGCCCATCAAGGCCACGTACGCGGTCCGCCCCGGGCCCGGCCCGGTGTAATATGAATCTTCTCTTATGTAGTACACATGTGTGGTGCATGCGTTATTCAAATGTTAGTCCCGTAACATTACGGGAGTAGGTAGGGGTACCTACTTATATAGTTGAGTGATGCTATTAGCTAAGATGTACACTTATCTATACACGATAAGAGCAACTAACAGTAGGTCTAAATACTTCACATAACTGTAATAAAACTACATGAAATTCAAACTTGTTTCTTAATATAATTACTAGCTGACCCGGCAAACGTTGTTTTGCCATATACATTATTTCTAGGAAATTTAAAAAAAAAAAAGCCGTGTGGTCTCGTGGGACACCCGATAGGAACGAAGTTGTGACGATCGAGTAAAACTGATTCTACACGATTTTAATTACAACGCCATCTATGAAAGCGGCTATTACCTACATATTTTTCAGTTGGTTTCTAATTAAAACAATTTATACATTGGTAAAATCTCCTTGAGAAATGATGTCGAATACAATATTTTTTGCTCAACCTAAGAACATAAATTTTAATTTTACTGAGATGAAAAGTAATGATTTCCTATCTATTCGATAGATGGCGCTGAGTGACTGACAAGTGACATAAAAGGTGTCGTTACAACTTTTCGTGAGATTTTTTTCCGTCTAGCCCCCTTTCACAACGCGCGATAAGGAGCTTCGTTTCAATTAGGGTTGGGTCACCCTTTTCATTTAGGGGTATAAAAAATAGATGTTGGCCGATTCTCAGACCTACCCGATGTGCACACAAAATTTCATGAGAATCGGTCAAGCCGTTTCGGAGGAGTACGGGAACGAACATTGTGACACGAGAATTTTATATATAAGAAGATGTTATAATATAACTAGCTGGTAGGCACACGCGACTTCGTTCGCGTGGAATTTGAAACGTGCTGCGTTACGGTACGCGACTGCAGGCTATGAGGCCGTTCGATTCGTTTCGGGTCGATTCCCGGATCGTCAAAATTTTATAGGGATTTCTAAGAGGAAAAATAGCCTAAGTTACTCCCTATATTGACAGCTACCTGGTAGAAAAATATTGTCAAAATCAGTAAAGCCGTTTTGAGGATTACCCTGAACAAACAGACAGACAAAAAATATTTGAACTGGTTTTTGGGCATAGGTATCGTGCAAATAACCGTGTGTGCATGAAAAAAACTGTTATCTTGACATTACAAACAGACACTTCAATTTTATTTATTTGTATAGATAATCATCACCGTCTCTATCCGCTTGCTCTTTTCCCAAAGTTTCCAACCTTCCCAGGGAGTGAAATGTTTTATAATAATAATAATAATATATCGGACGCCATCGAGTTTCAAACTAATCAGAGCTTGTACTATGAAAGCTAGATTGACTGATAGAATACTTATATAAATTTACGTTTTGTTTGTGAATATATACATATTATAAATAGAAAATACCCAACCTCCGAAACAAATATTTGCAGAGCGTACAAACATTTGGTCCGAGCCGGGAATTGAACCCGAGGTAGTAATTTCCTTATAAATAAATAGGGGTTAAACGAGCAACGGGTCACCTGATATTAACTACCGCCGCCCATGGACACCTGCACCTAGTTTAAAGTTCGACGCTGTGGTAGCGCTGTATGCAAGGCTGTTGCCTTAGAGAATAGCACTGCTGTATATAACTCAAGAGACACAAATGCCTTGCCCACCCGGTGGTGTGTGCCATTCCCCAGAATTAAGATAAAGTGAAAAGTAACGAAGGAATTAATAATAAAAATATTTCAGACATCTAACACACAACGCCATCTAATTTCAAACTAAGCAGAGCTTGTACTATGAAAGCTAGATTGACTGATAGAGTACTCGTATACTTTTTTTTTTGTGAATACATATTATACATACTCCCACCCAAACTCCGAAACAAATATTTGCATATCATACAAACAATTGGTACGGCACCAATAGTTGAACACCAGAAGGCCAATTCTCGTAATAAAAGTTCGATTACAATTCAGTTCCGATCTACTTTCGATCTCACAACTGTCATAAAATGTATTTTCGTAGTAAAGTATTAAACATCCAACGTTAACTGTAATGTGATTATATCGTACTAGCTGACCCGCGCAACTTCGTCTGCGTCTCTAAATAGTAATAAATTTTATCGGTTTTTGTAACATTCTTCATTGGTGCTCCGCTCCTGTTGGTCTCAGCGTGATGATATATAGCCTATATATGGACTATCTAACACTGAAAGAATTTTTCAAATCGGACCAGTAGTTCCTGAGATTAGCGCGTTCAAACAAACAAACAAACAAACTCTTCAGCTTTATAATATTAGTATAGATTGTAACAGAAAATTAGATCGGTATTCTGCTAGTCTTAGTAATTCTTTACTATTTAACTACGAAAATATCTTTTATGACAGTTTGTGAACAAACTTTTATTAGGAGAATTGACCTTCAGTTTTCTGTGAGGCCGTAGTGTCACTCGGTTTGAGCGGGTTCATGTGTTCCGAAGTACCGCAGCATGGCTCAGTTAATTATTGAAGTAAACATGACATAATTTATGAATGGCCTTTATCCAACTAAAAAATCTTGGAATTCAATTTAAACTTACTTCTAATTATTGTCGTAACGACACAAAACTTTGTATGTATATCTAGTTTGGATGATCTAATAATAGTGCTAGGAGTTGTGTGGTTGGGTTGGGTTTATATGATTTTGATGATTCAAACAAATTGCGCTTGGTAACAAAGGTTTGATAAAGGAGGACGTGGGTAGTGGAACTGTTTTTTAGTCGTCTGCGGGAGAGGAAAGGTTTTGTTTTGCGAGTCTATTATGATTGTATGCATCTTTGGCAAGCTCTGTAGCATAAATGGCTTGATGGATTTCGGCGTTTGAGGTGTCGTTAAATTTGTCTTAATTGTGAGAGTGACACTGGGTATATTTACATTATATAAATAAATATTGTTTTGTTTGTTTTTATCAATTACTAGCTGTACTCTGCCACGTTTCGCTGTAGCATATTGTGGTCGGATTTACGAGAATTGGACCCACAATGCAAATGCAATTTTAGCTATTTTGCTGTTTAATTCGGTTCGCCTTTAAGCGTGTTTGTAAGTTAAATAAACTATAGTTATTTTATCATATGCATTGTTGTATAGTTTACGCTTGTTCTCGTAATCGTGAGTTTGCGACCTTGCTGCTGTAGAGTAGTCTAGTCGAGTGCATTATCACTTTTGATGTTTTAACTGCAGTTGTTCATATATTTCTGAATAGAATTGCAGTTATTGACCTCGTGTCTTGTTGATTTCGCAAGACAAACACTCTTAATTTTTTTTTCTTTCTATTTGCTTTAGGGGGGATGAAATGCATTTTTGTTTCTACATGCATAAATAAATGCATACTTAAATGTTTTTTACGTAATTTGATTTACTTTTACTTTTAAAAGATATTATTATTAGTACATATTTTTATGTTTGCAAATAAGGTCCTCTTCCTTTTGTTTATTTTTATGTCGGTTTGTATAAACGCGATAAACTGCAATGTATCCAACAGAGTTTTATAATAGCTTATATAATACCGCTTATTACACTGAGCATTGTGGGTTCGAACCCCACATGGGACGACACTTTGTGCGATCAAAAAATTGCCGTTCTGAGTCTGGGTGTTCTTTGTGTCCGTTTTATGTATGTTTGTAAAGTCCCCCGCGACACAGGATTTGTTCCTAGTGCGGCAGTTGTCTTTTAAAACAAAAAAAAAAACGATGTTAGCCGATGATTTATGAGGAAAGTAAAAGTGTATAAAATATAAAGATTGTATATACATTTATTGAAATATGTTGACCTATGTTGAAGAGGTCGGTTGAAAATATCATGCCAACAGGCGACTTAAGGAGAGGCTAATGTCCAGCAGTGGACTGTTAAAGGCTGTTGATGTGAAGCGACTGGATAGGTATTCGTCGAGTAAATCGATTGTTATATGGAAAAACTAGCTTTTGACCGCGGCTCCGTGTGTATGTGTATATCGCGTGTATGTCTTTTATCACGGTAAAAAGTAACCTATATTCTTCCTTAAGAATCAAACTATCTACACACAAAATTTAAATGGGTTCAGCGGTTATTGATTAACCATACAAAATTCCACTCTCCTTTTAACCCCCTTTAAGGGTGGTTTATGAGATAAAATCTATCCTATGTCTTTGCCCGGGACTCAAACTATCTCTATACCCAATCTTATCTAAATCGGTTCACCAGTTTAATCGTGAAGTTACATAAAAATAACCTCACACATCCCACACACGGCGTTGTGATCCCAAACTAGGCAGGGCCTGTACTATGGTAACAAGACTGCCGATAAACATATTTATGTATTTCTTAATGATCACACACATCCCATCAATAGCCTTTAATAGTCCACTGGTGGACATACTCGTAGGCTTCTCCTTAGAAAGGAGGTTTTGGCCTACTATGCCACGCTGGCCAGGCGGGTTAGGATAGGGTTTGTGTTAAGCAGTGTTTTTTTTGTGGTTATTGCGTAGGAAAACAATAAGTATATTGATAACTTGTTTCCTTTATTTTTATTATGCGCAAGATGGCTGGCAGGTGTTGAATGCGAGAAGCCGAATCTCGATTCGAGTTGCGTGCAATGGGAGAGGCCTATATCCAGCAGTGGACTGCGATAGGCTGATGATGATGATGATTATTATGTAATACGTTTACTAACAATCAATAAATCAACATACCAATAGTACATCAACCAGTTGGGATCAGAAATATAAAAAATATTCAATTACAACAGCAACTTATTTTAAATTAATTTATCTTCCTCAGATAATACGTTTCTATTTGCCCCATTATCGTTGGTTTCAGATTGACACGATTCTTTGGTACCGCTTTGTTTTACATGATTATGGGAATTTCATATTCTTTACAACCATTTTCCTTACAACTTCAAACCACAGCGTATTCTTAACATAGCAGATAAAAGATTTAACTTCGTTCTATTCTTTTGCTTGTTTTTATTACATTCTTACTGCCAAATAGTCTCTCAATATCAGCATTGAAATAGTTCCTCAAAAATTTGAATTCCCTTGGGCATCTTTGAGGTGTAATACTACCAGTATATGGAACACGATGGGAGACTTAAAACGCTGGGCATTAGTAGACAACAACGGACCGAGTTTCGAACGACCAATGGCTTGAAAGATATCAATCTTCATTTCTCTTCTGCTACTCAACTGGATCATCAAACCAAGAGTTAGACCCTGAACTATATCGCTAGTCTGCCCAGACCCAATATTATCTACTTTGAATTTTCTCCGGTGCTTTCTGGGACATCAAAAAGATGTCTGTCCGTTTTAATGTAATAGGTTGTGTGCGTTAGCCGTAGGATGATAGATACCATCCTGGATTACGACCTCGAAACTATAACTCACATAATTGACTTCTTTCACTACACCGGAACCTTCCCCTCTCACTAGCACAGATCCTACATCATTCCATTGCCTAAAAATAATTATTATTCTCTTCCTGATTATCTTCCTTTCTTCATTCTCGATCGTTCCTTTGCTATCAAACGTTCTTGAGGCTTGCGCACAGTTACATCACAGTTATCACAGTTCATCTTTCAACACCATCTCCGAAGTCCTCTATAATCTTACTATGACTACCAAACCACTAGAAAAATCCACTAGATACTAAAAGCAATATTTCGCCACTAACAGGGGGTCGAAACCACAAATCCAGGTTGGCAGAACCGGTATCAAGTTTGCCTTCTCTTTGCATATATATTGTAGAAAAATCACACCTATATCACGCAATTACTTCTTCCCAAAACCTTTGGCTTAGCAGTCAGGGTCACTAACCATTTGACCAAACGCCAATGGGCCCGTCGAATGTGCGTCTCTCAATAGTAATAAATGTTCTCCGTTTTTGAAACATTCTTCATTGGTGCTCCGCTCCTATTGGTCTTAGCGTGATGATATATAGCCTATAGCCTTCCTCGATAAATGGGCTATCTAACACTGAAAGAATTTTTCAAATCGGACCAGTAGTTCCTGAGATTAGCGCGTTCAAACAAACAAACAAACTCTTCAGCTTTATAATATTAGTATAGATGATAAAATTATATTTATTTCTGCAAGTTTCCTGCAATATACTTACACAAAAAAAAATACAATAAATTCAATTTCAATTTTATACTATAACCGTGCGAACACAGGGCAGTTTCCTAGTAAATAACATGATTAAATAATGATAAGCAGGAAACGTACGCACCAGTCGATTGTGTGTAAGTTCAAAAGTCATTGTTTTGTGTTGGTGATTCATTAAATCGAGAATATCACTTAATTATGTATATATTTAATTAACTAATACCTGCGGTTTTGCAATCGTTAATGTACTTACTATTGGATTTTTTTTCTGGTATAAGGGGCAGCAAACGAGCATCCAGGTCACCCGATGGTAAGTGACTACCGCGGCCCATGGACACCTCGAACTCAAAAGTCCGTGGTTCCAGCCAGCAGCACCACCAAGAACCCAGGAGGGTTGGATGCTGCTGACTTTAAATTTCTTCACTTTCTTGCAGTCTGTGGAAACGATTTCTTAAAAAAGGACGGAAGTATGTTACAGAAAGTTGAGGAAGCCAACGCTATTTGAATTATGAATGTGCGCGCGCCCGACTTGACTATCAAATGTAGGTGAAATGTCAGATTTTTTTTATATTTACTTACATTTGACACAATTCCATCTAGTTTCAAACTGAGCAGAGCTTGTACTATGAAAGCTAGATTGACTGATAGAATACTTACATGAAGACACTCAAACTCCGAAACAAATATTTGCATATCATACAAACATTTGGTCCGACCCTGGATTCCAACCCGAGACCTCGAACACAGTAGTCGTATACGCTACCACTGCTACCAGTCAAGAATTTACACATGATTATGCGTTTATTTTTCTACTTTTAAGGTATCTTATATTCTGTAGCTCTCTGTATAATAATATTAATATTCTACGACATTCACACAACGCCATCTAGTCCCAAACTAAGCAGAGCTTGTACTATGGGTACTAGACAACTGATATAAATATATATATACTTTTTTTTTGTAAATACATACATACATATTATACATAGAAACACCCAGACCAAATCAAATATTATATGTTCATGCACACAAATGTTTGACTTGAGCGGGAATTGAACCCGCGACCTTTGAATTAGCAGTCCGTTACACAAACCACTACGTCATCTGGTCACCAAAGCATATATGCAGCAGTTCCAGCAGTATATATATAGCATATATGCAGTAATAGAATTATCGTTGCTGTTTTTGCTGTTGTTTAGTTAGTGTAGACTACCGATATTTATACCGATGCCAATGGCCACTCGATGGCATCTCAATAGCGTGTCAGTGGTATGACAGTGGCTTGGCTTGAACAAAAAATAGCAGAATTGAGGCCGCAGCTGTCTACATAAGAAATAACTTAGGCAATTTTTCCTCTCAAAAAACCCTTTAAAATTTTGCCCGGTCCGGGCATCGAACCTACTAAGGCAGCGCTTTTCAAATTCCACACGAACGAAGTCGCGGGTACCAGCTGGTTTCTAATATCACAGTTAGGACAGGATGTCGTGTCACACGCACTTCGATGTGTGTGTGCGTCCGAATAGATGATTTGCTTCTGAACGTCTCACTAACTATGCTGATAGTGAATCTAGGTTTTGAAATAATTGAGATACAGTAATATATGTTTAATTATATAATGCAGATAGAACGTGTCTACACTCAATTTTTGTTGTTGTTGTATAATTATCTGTTGTTTATTTTTGTTTAATTGTATTTTTAAATGACTTCAAAAATAGCAGCAGTTTATGTATATTCGTTGTTTTTTAAGCGGTCTAATGGAATTTATTTTAAGTGTTTAAATGAGAAGCATTTTTTTATGCTTTTTATTCAACAATTAAAGACTTATTCAACAGTTAGAAGAGAGTAGAACGCTTCACATTCACAATGTAATCTTCTTGATACTCACCACAGGACAGGTTTGTCTATAGTGGTTATATTCCCTACGTATTTAAAATTAGCATGGTATCTTTCTGGCAATAAACTTTTTTATATTGTCTTAAAAATAATAGGCCAATGCGCGAGTCGAACACGTGTAGACTAGAGATATATAATTCGGTTTGTTTCACAAATTCATAAATTCTCTATTTTTTTTGTAATGGTGTTTATATTTGTCTATGGTAAATTATTATAGCTCAACTTCCAGTCTAATCATTAGGAAGGTGAAAGATCACGATGCAAGACCAGTAAGCGTCGAATGTGAAATTCATTTAGCACACGACACTTCGTGATGCATGATGTGCTTCGTCTAAAAATAATAGATATTGAGGGGCCATGAGGCGCTCGTCCACGATCCGCAGTGAAGGGCGTCGCTATCTAGACAGAACTCACAGAACTTGGATTGCGCTGGCGCAGACGTCACGTCAACGTCAGCTTAGAAAGAGCAAAATAGCATTTTGAATTTCGAATTTTAAGCGACAGTGAAGATTTTTTTGTTTTAATTTGTCTTATAAATAGGATTGCCAGAGTTACATGAACAAAAAAAACGAGTGTGCTTTAGACCACACGACTGAAGTAAAACTTCTTGGCTATGAGAGAAAGAGAGAAAGAAAACGTGTGCTCGCACCTCTCTCTCTTGCCCCTACAGTAATATACAAACCGTAACTCTCTTTCTTTCTATATATC
The DNA here is from genome assembly GCA_902825455.1 of Arctia plantaginis. Classification (NCBI taxonomy): domain Eukaryota; kingdom Metazoa; phylum Arthropoda; class Insecta; order Lepidoptera; family Erebidae; genus Arctia; species Arctia plantaginis. Next base: position 18,531,214 of record CADEBD010000422.1, read on the forward strand.
TTCATTAACTGATATCTCCCTCTCAACTGCCGTTCGTCTCGTTCGATCACACTTTTCGTAACGCTCTCGTCACGCATTCACCAGCTTACTCCCAAAGTCAACCGTGCGTAATGAAGTTTTACTTCACAAAACCAGGTCAAGCATTTAATCTTATCGTAGTTATCAGCTATATCCTATCATTAATTTCACGATTACCTTATAAACATAATTCAATTTTGATTATTTTTTAATACATGTTGTTATGTATAATTTGGGTACACTGATATACTTAATAAAGCTGAAGGATAGTTTTAATTAATTGTATTTTTTTTATGGTATAAGGAGGCAAATGAGCAGAACGGGTCACCTGATGGTAAGCAACTACCGCCGCCCATGGCCACCTGCAACTCATAAGTCACAAGTGCGTTGCTGTCCCTGGAGTCCCTGCTGCTCGAGTCAGCGGGAGGGGGGATTTTTTTGTTTGTTTAAAAACATATATGTATTATCAGACAGGTATCAATAGTAGGTACTTTTGTACTGGCTATAATGTGCATTAAAGAAGGTTACGGTACATCACGCTACGATTTTAGGCAAGGGGCGTGACACGAATATGAAATCTATACAAATAAATAAAAGTGAAGTGTCTGTGTAATGTCAAAATAATAGGTTTTTCCATGCTCACACGGTTATTTGCACGATACCTATGCCTAAAACCAGGTTTAATATTTTTGTCTGTCTCTCGGTCTGTTAAGGGTAATCTTCAAAACGGCTATACCAATTTTGATAATATTCTACTACCAGGTAGCTGTCTGTATATGGATTGTTTTCTCTCAGGAAAATCCTAAAAAAAATTGCCCGGTCCGGGATTCGAACCCACTGAGGCAGCGCTTTTCGCGCGAACGAAGTCGCGGGCACCAGCTTAGTAAATAATGTGGGTAAGTGGATTTTCATTCTGCGAATTGGACTCTTTGCGAACGTCTAGACACTTTGCGAATTCAACTACGCCTAAAGGTTTTATCTTAAAAGTCTGTAATACTCTACGAAATTTTAATATCTTTACTTTGATAATTAAAGATAAGTATTATACCGCATATAAACCACGTGAGAACTAAGCTGATATCTTCATCTGGTGCTCTTCGTAAAATAGGCAACTGGTTACGACCTACTGTTAAGCCTATCATTTAAATCTCGTTAGTAAAACCTCATATTGAATATTTAATTGAAATTTGGGGATCAGCGCCAAAGACTAGCCTTCAAGATCTTCAAATAACTCATAAAAAGTTATATTTATTTGTTTATCTCATATTAAGTGAACTGTAAATTGTTCTTATGAGAATAAAGATTCTAAAATATATAATCCTAAAATACTAAGATATACTATCTTAAGATGAAAATCTTTTTTTACTCTGTTTGACATATGTAAATATGTTGATTTTATTTAATGTTTTTGCATGCCACTATTCTGGTAAAATATATTTGTATCTTTTACTACCCATTGTAACACCATTTGTCTCAATATTTTTGCAAATAAATTTGATTCTGATTCTGACATCTAAGCCTTGTGTAATATGCAGTAATACTAAGTGCTGTAGGTTAAATTATAGGTTGTTTTAGATCACGCCAAGAAAAGTAATAAGTAGGTAGGTAGTTAGTGTAGCGAGTTCACATGCGAAGGCCAGTGAGATTCTCAAGGCCCGCTCTAATTTTCCAAGTGATTACGCTTTAATAACTTTAATAGTAATCTTTATTTAATACTTATTACTTACTTATAATTTGACTGCACGATGGCGTAGTGGTTTAAGCGGTCGCCACGTTGCTGAGTGTTGTGGGTCCGATCCCCACACGGGACGACACTTTGTGTGATCCACAAATTGTTGTTCTGAGTCTGGGTGTTCTTTGTGTCTTTTTGTAAAGTCCCCCGCGGCACAGGATATATTCCTAATGCGGGAGTTGTCTTATTTTTTTTTATAAAATACTAGTAGTTCCCCGCAGTTTTACCTGCGTTTTACATCAAAGCTTTGCTCTTCATTCGTGTTAGGTTTCACACATTTCTGCCTAGTTTGGAATCAGATTGCCGTGTGTGAGGCAATTATTATTATTATTGTGAGAAAATACATTAACTTCAATATTCTTTGGTAAATTTTGAAAACATTTTATTGGCTATTTTACTATTCGAAACTAAGACAAATACAAAAATCAAATATAGTTCAAATCGGTCCACTTATTCTTTTGTTTTAAATCGTGCAACTAACCCGTCTTTCGTCGTGCAGTAATTAAATAAAAAATTTCTAAAATTATAAAGACATTACTTTTTTATAACTATTTGGTAACGATAGTCTAATTATGAAACCAGTTATACATTTTAATTCATCTTGCCATTAATGCGCGTCTATCCTTTTTAGTTTAAGTAAATTATAACTATTTACGACAAGTCTACACAAGATACGATTTGAAATAAGTTTAATTTATTTACAAAATAAAGATATTTTGAGCTTGAGTTTTGTTTTATTTCAAAAACAAGATCTTAAGTCCTACAGCTTCAAGAAACCAGATTTCGTTATTGCCTTATCGATTTCAAGACGTACTATTTTGGTCGGGTTTGTCTTTATTTCTAGGTAGATTAAGTTTCCAGGTATAGCCTTGCGTGCATGTAATGAGTTTATCTTGTAGGCCACATTGCCGTAGCATCAAATATTTTGAAGCAACAGTATAAAACAGGAATCCACTAACAGCCTGCAACTAAGCTGTTGTAATACAGCTGTTGCAATACAGCCAGTCACTTATTAAAAAAATTTGGAACGTGTCAATTCATATGGAGTACTAAGTAATGTAGAAGTTTTACCAAAGCAATAATATTTTCCAATAAAAGTTCACCTGGTTCCCCGGCTACTGGTACCCGAGACGGCGTGCGGTTTTTTGTCGGGTTGAGTTCGACATAACCACCGGTGGATGAAATCCGAGGGGGTTTGCGCAATAAAAGGACATAATTATGACAAATCGTGGAAACTAATGATCATAAATATTTTTAGATAAGTTAACTAAACTATATCAGTTTTTATAGGTTAAGTAACTGCTTATCATCAGATAGTACTATCAATGTTTCTGTTGTTGACTTACTGTAAAAATCATTTCCCTTAGCTGTCAACTTACCGAACGAGTTTAAAGTTGAAAGTACGATAATATATCATTGGTGCATTAAGACACCTTTTTTAGATTGTAGTTCTTTTTATTTATTAAAAAAGATGTGACGGGTTCATATCCCTCTATCATCTTATATCAAAGGCGATACGAGTGTACATGTACACACTCTGTCTAAATTTTTGCTATTCATATCCAATCTTACTCAAACACTCACCCACGCACGCATATATGCGCATTTACGCTATATATACAATACACAAACACAGACACACACACGCAAGCCCACACATACACACCCTCACAAAAACACACACACTAATTTATATACGAACACTACTATGTATGCCACTAGGTAGTAGCTGTTATGAGCTGGGAGAGGCTGGTAATCTGTCATATAGGCCTATCCTAGTACAGATACCGGTCTCTCACATACAAGCATAGCAATGTGTCTAATGTATGTATGTTTGTTTTGTTTTGCCTAATGTATTGCTGTACTGTGTGAGAGAAACAATAAATAATGATTATTATATACGGCTTCGTAACGCCGACTTCAAACTACTGTAGTATCAGTCTCCTTTCCCGCATGAGACTTGCGGTATAAACGTGGGAGATTCATGCTTTGGCGCAAATGGGTCGGCTCGACCGGAGTGATGCCACGGCCTCGTAGAAAACCAGTATTACCCAATCCTTTCGTTGATTTTCAAAGAGAACTAGAAGGAAAGGGCCTCTAATTATGGGAGGGAGGGACAGTTGCAGATGTCCATGGGCGACGGTAGTCACTTACTATCAGGTGACCCGTGTGTTCGTTTACCCCTTGTTTAAGAAATGCCGTGCACTGGCTGCCTCTTCTACATCCGTTTTGCTTACTCCAAGTCACCTTCTTCCTAGGTGCCGTCTCAACCCCTTGTATTTTTACACGTTAAACCCATCACCAATTAAATTAGGAACTTGACAGGAAAATTATCCTGACATGTAGAGACTTTGACTTTGAGCGTTGTAGTTTTTTTGTGGACAAAACACAAGCAGACGGGTTAAGAAGTACGCTCTTTTCTTGATAGATAAAGATTTGCATACTTTACCGTCATTATGTTTTTAAAGCAATTGCATCCCACTATAAAGGTCACTTGCCTACTTGTACAGGTAAATTTTAATGTTACTTAGAGCTTTTATTCACCGACACAAATAGTTAACACAAAGTTAATTTAAACAAAAATAAAGAATTTTAAGAATGACATGGAGGAATTTGACTATTATTGTCATTTTAGGACCAGCTGCCCAACTTCGCCTGCGTCTCCCAAAAGGAATATTTTTTTCCGGTTTTTGTAACATTTTTCATTGATTATTGGATTCTATTTTACATGTTTTTTTTAAAGACAACTCCCGCATTAGTAATATATTCCTGTGTCGCGGGGGACTTTACAAACATACATGAAACGGACACAAAGAACACCCACAACAACAATTTCTGGATCACACAAAGTGTCGTGGCGACCGCTTAAACCACTTTCCGTGTCGTCACTCCGTGCAGTCACTGTTTTCCGTTTGGTCGTAGCGAGATGTTATATAGCCTTATATAGCCTTCCTCGATAAATAGGATAGCCTATTACATATCCTAACCTAAACCTAGTCTAAACATTATCTTAGTGTTGGATACAACACTAAGATAATGTTTCAATTTGTAAAAGTAGTTCCTGAGATTTAGTTATTTATTAAGGCATATCTACAGAATAAACATAAACATTAATGCACATAATTGTTTTTAACTAAGTTCACGTGATATGCACAGATATGCACAACATTCACATATAGACAACATAATTACTAAAAAAATTTGGAAATAGCAACTTGACTTTATACATACAACTAGAAACTTATGCACTTTACTAGATTAGCAGACTAGATTATATTATTAATAGTGAAATTATAGCAATTTTTAACAAAATTAACAAAGTTAAAAACCATAATATCATAAAAAAGAATTAGAAAAAAAAGTATTAAAAAAAGTGTGTGTTTTCACACGACAGAAGTAAACCTAACCTATAAAATGTTGGCCCGAGAATCGAACCCACTAAGGCAGCGTTTTTCACATTCCACGCGAACGAAGTCGCGGGTACCAGCTAGTATTAAAAAAAAAGATAAAAATACTCACACTGTCAAAATATTAAAATAAAAATAACGTGTAATGTATTCTATCTCATTCCCTCGCCGACTTAATCCTAGACATTTATGTTTGTTTCTTTATCGTGACGCATTTTCGTTTCATCGAGTTTCAAATCACAACGCTTCTAAAAAGTTTCATTAAAAAAAAAAAAGAGATTAGTTGTGAAAAATGAGGCACGTTCCAACGAACATAGTGTTCAGTTTTATAATTTTAGTCTCTATAGATAATTGTTTTGTGCGATGAGTGTTTAGAAAATGGAAGATAGGGAAGTTTTTTCTGTAGGTTTTTAAGTAATGAAACAAATCAAATAAGGCATTGCATGTGCATATAAAGAAACACGACCCGGTCTTTTAGGTCAACCAGTACCTAATACATATGTAATATTTACATTACATATGTATGTATACGACACTAATATTCTAAATTTATTATGCATGACTGGCGTGTCTCTGGTTTAAATGTTTTCTGAGTTCTGTTGTAGTTTGCTAATCAATATAGCTAATTATATTGTACTATGTTTTTCTTGCGGCTGAGCCTATTACTTGCTGATAATATAGTTTTCTATTGGTGAAAGAATTTTAACAATCGGTTAAGTGGTTTAGTTAGTGTTTTATAAACAAACAAACTCAATTTCACATATTTTATAAAATAAGTATGAATTCACTTAAATTATGCAATAATCTAAGAGATTTGTAGCAAATTAACACATTTAAAACTATATTTTTTTAAATTTAAAACTTGTGAAAAAAAAAACTAGGCAACACACAACACAAGAAGTTTAGAAATCTTAATACTTACAGGTATGGTTGTTGCTCTTCCCTCTTTAACTGCTATACCGATCTTCATACAATTCAAATTACTTTGTGTAGGGTACAGAAAGGGACGTTGAAATGAGGGTATGAAGGAACGGGTGTCATATCCTCCAACATAAAGGAGGGATTCTCCTACCAGGCTACGTGATCATGGGCAACTTTTGATGTTGGGAAGCTGTTTGTGTAAATATTCGTTATTTTTAATTCTTTATTTTCCTGCGTCATTTAGAATTTAAGTTCACTGTTAGTAGTTGTTCTAAAATACTCAATTATTCGAATCAAGTACATGACAATATGACAAGAATTAAAATATATTCAGTTTATTTAACAGATAAATTTATTTTATTAAGATTATTATGTTGAGAACAATGACACAGTACGGATAGAAGTAAAAAGATCGAAGAATAAGCCATGTAGGTATGCCAAACCGCGTGAGAACTTTTCATATGGCTTTACAGTATAAGCAGTTACTCCGTACTCCGGTGTGTTTTCGTTAGATGGCTCTGATGAATGTTTTTGTTTCGCTGTATCTGGAAGTCGCCACAATACTATTCCCCAGGAATAAAAAGTAACTTTAAGACGATTGTCCGGTTAAAAACACCCTTCACAAATGAGTTTGGATCTGCGATTAAAAGCTAGTACTCGTTAAAATAAGTCTTTAATATTAAGTGGGCACCTACTCTACATATTGCTGTACAGTATTCTCCACCTACAAGTTGCCTGTAAGAGATCGAGGACTGCTATAAAGCTGCATATTGTACTGCTGTTTATTTTTTTACTCTACACTAGCTGTATCCACCAGGAACCAGTAGCCCGGGAACAAGGTGTACCCTAGAAAGGAAATCCCTGGTACCCGACGTACCTCGGGGCATGCTTCCTTTTTATGGTGTCCTATAAAGAGTCCCTTTAGGGGTAGTTTCCCTCTAAGATTACTGATAGGTTGCTAGTTTAATAAATGAGTAGACAACTTTACCGAATGATGATTTTATTGCTGCTAAATTATGTACAAAAATTAAGTATGTAAGGTTAGTGCCTATGGAATACCAGTGCAATACAAATGCTTGAACGCAAGCTAATTACAGTACAGTTTTTTTTTTCTGTGCGGAACTCCCCTGGGATACCACCCACCAGTGGGTGAGTATGTCGGACTCGAACCGACCAAACCGCACGCCGTCTCCAGGTACCAGTAGCCGGGGAAACAGGTATACCCTAGAAAGGAAAGTCCTGGTACCCCGACGTACCTCGGGCCATCTACGGCTCAAGATGACCCCTCCTGTGTGGGAACCCGGATGTTCCCTTCCTGCCCACGAAGGGCGTGCGCGCTCTGTAGCGCGTAGCGCCACCACCCACCCTGGCCTGCTTCTGCTAGAGTGACAGATGGCCTCACCTGTCACCCTCAGGCCTGCGCTTGCTCGTACAGTACCTATCGATCTGTCTGGTTACCATAGCACAGGCTCTGCCTGGTTTGAATCAGACTGCCGTGTGTAAAATGTGTGAAGTTATTATTGTTATCTATGTACTCTATTTCTTAACTCTCTTTCTCTTATGTAACGAAGTTTAATATGTCTGATTACAGTTAGAACCTGGGTCAAAGAAAGAGATCCTGGGAGTTGCAGTAGGCGCAAATCCTTTGGGCCAGTTGCTATTTTCTCCACTATTGGGATTGTGGGCAAATCGTGCAGGGTCGGTGCGCGTACCACTTCTCACCACGTTGGCGCTGTTCGTAGTCGCTAGCACGCTGTATGCTCAATTACACCTCACGCGACCCTACGCAAAATACTGGATGGTGTTCGCGAGGTTTCTTGTTGGTGTTAGCTCTGGTAAGTGTTCTTCATATCTTTATTTTGTTTAAGAGTCAGAGTCAGAGACTAAGAGTCACAGACTTCAAAGACTTCAGATTTCAAAGGGGACCCTTTGAAGTTCCCGTTCCCAGAATCAGCTAAAGGAAAGGTTTAGGTTCCGGTAACATCATTGAAAAACAACGAAAGAATTATTTAAACACCGGTTTTCTGTTATTTCGTTCGAGTCGGCCCATTATTGCCAAGGCTTGTCTTATCTCTACTACGTCTTTCATGGAAGAAGGTAATCACAATTAGATGCAATACTACAAAATCGAGGAAACTATGCAATAAATCTTTTCAATAGAAAACAAATTATAATGATAAAAGATGGTTACATGATGGGCCAAAAGATTAATAATTAATTTTAAAAAGTATTCAGGTATTGGTAAGTATATTCAAATAGGATCGTACGGGCAGTAATCTTTGCAAGTAATGGCGGAGTTCTGAGGTAACAGACGAAAAAACCAGCAGAATCCTCATTCTTTTTCCTCCTCCTTCTTTTTACACACACATTATTGGACTGGACGCCTACTGCGCTGAGTGTTGTGGGTTCAATCCCCACATACACTTTGTGTGATCCAAAAATTGTTTTTTGTATGTTTCTGAAGTCCCCGCGACGCAGGAGTTATTCCTAGTACGGGAGTTGTACTTATAAAATAAAATATGACTGTATTTTCTCTGAAACTAACATAACATTTATTTATTGCAGCTAACGTTGCAGTGGCCCGTTCCTACTTATCATCAGCAACGTTAGTCTCAGAACGTACTCGCGCCGTAGCCATCGTGTCCCTGGCACAGGTGCTGGGCTTCGTTGTAGGTCCCGCGCTGCAGGCTGCCGCCGCTCCTCTGGGCCCAGGACCGCCGTACCCTCCTCCAGGAGATTACTCAGTACCCCTCCGGTTAGATATGTATACAGCAGCTGGATGGATCAATGCGGTACTTGGCTTTGTGAACTTTCTTCTCTTTCTTCCCTGGTGTTTCAAAGAGAGGAAGATTGCCGCAAGAGAGGCTATGATTGCACAAGGAACTGATTCCGGTAAGTCTGTTCCCTTACTTGAATTTTGTTTTGAATGTTTAACGCAAAATTTGTGGTTGAAAAGAGATGGAAGTAGCAGGACGACGGCCAATGGCGCTATTTGATTTGACCAATGAATGCGCACTGCTTGCTGTCAGATGGTAGGTAAAACGTCAGATGTAAAACATCATAATGCGTCTACTATAAGGCTCTTTTTTATTTTCGAATACATAGAGCAGTATACTGTTACAAGTCAGGATACAGAAAAAACATAGGGTACCTTTCATCCAATCCAATGCGATCAAAGTTTTATATCCATTGTTATTTATAAATGTACCTGTCATAAGCAAGGTTCCTTTGACTATGACTGACACAGACATCTCACACACGTTCCTCTGATCCCAAACTGAAGCAGAATCTGTACTATGGTGGTGAACCAGAATGCTGATAAACCTACTTATAGATTTCTTAATACATACATATACTTGATAAAATACACCCAGACACAGAACAGATGCTCGTGCTCATCACACAATCAATCACGACTTCTGTTTAAGTTGTTAGAATCACTAACTAGACCGACAGGACCATCCGTTTTTGGTTTTCTATCAGTTGTTAAAGAATTTAAACTGTTCAATTACAGAGAAAGAAGCCTTGAAGGCGTTAAAACCAGACAAGGTGAGCAGTTGGACTCTAGTGCTGGCATTCTTCGTGCTGGTATTTAACTTCGTACTGCTGGAGACATTGGCCACGTCACTGACCATGGACCAGTTTGCGTGGAGCAAGCGTCAGGCGTTGGAATACATGGGAGCATTAATGAGCGTTGGAGCAGTCGTCGCCTGTATTACATTCGCTACGATTGGACCACTCACGAAGATATTTGAAGAACGGTACGTTACAGCTAATAGCAATTTCCTTAAAGACCACTAATAAGCACAGTCCACTGCTGGACATAGGCCTCTCCTTAGAAATTGGGCTCTTTCCTACTATACCACGCTGGCCCGACGGGTTGGTATAGGGTTTGTTTCAAGTTTTCCCTCTCTCTGCAGTGCAGCTGTCCTGCGTAGTTTACTCCTTTACGACACCCACAGGATGAATAGGGGTGGTGACACTCGGTATTCTTAATTCGTCACCACACGAATAACATATGTATATTATCGGTGGGAGGCCCATGCTTCGGCGCGTATGGGTCAACTATATCGGATGATACCAGGGCCTCACAGAAAACCGATGTTTTACACCGTTGTTTTACACCGAGTGGGTGAGGTGAGTGGGAGGAATTTAAATGGCGGCAACGCACTTATGACTCTTGAGGTGAGGTGAGGTCCATGGCGAGGAACTGAAATAACATGGTCCGGCTCCTCTTAGACTAGAGCACCTGAGGCCGGGCGTAGAGGTGGTTTTTAGTGGAATCACCGCCAGGAGTATGTACTCCTGGCTCCTGAGTCCAAGGGTGCTCCTGAGTCCCGTCCCGTGAGGGATTTTCAGCCCGTCAAAAAAAAAAGGTGTCCATGGGTGGCGGTAGTCACTTACCATAAGGTGACCCGCTTGCTCGTTTTGCTTGCTCTTAGTTTTGTATGCCTAGTTTTTTTGGTAACCCCCTCCAGCTGAGATACATGCTTGTGACGGGAGTGGGTTTACGTCGGTTGAGTACTGGATGGGGTTCGAACCCACACAATTTAGCTTTAAGGTTTTTAAGTATTGAATGGAATATTTAAAATATGAATTGTATAGGATGTCAGAGAAAGGTTTGGTTATATGGGGTTAAGCAAATAATTATGTAAATAAATTAAAGCCACGAGTACCTGGCGAACACGACTTGTCAGAATTATGTAGGGGGCTTTTGCACTTTCGATAGATTAGTTCTCTATAATAAAGTCATATGGCATCGTATTCGGCGCCTTAAGGATTTCAATTAGCGTTTTTTACAATTTCTAAGAACTTCCAAAGCTATAGAAATGCAACCCTCACGGCCTTACATGCGATAGAAGATAGAGAAGCAACTTAAAGATGAATATAACTGGAGATTATTAATTCAGTGGGTCCTTAAAATTATCTGTATTTTGTCGTTGCTACATTCGCTATTTCTATAAATGATTTTACGAAAAATGGGAGTTCTTTGCTACAATTTATAGAGTGGTGTTATGTAAGCCTGTTGTAAATTATAGTTTTTAATAATAAACTATATGTATATATCTTTCCAGCGCTTTACTTCTATGGGGTGGGTTCCTGTTAACTGGTATGGCATCAATACTCTGCATTCCTTGGGGTCCAGGACCTCCTCCACTCGCTCCAGCTAACGCCACTGAAGCGGGAGGTGGATGTCCTCAGGAAACACAGCCGTGGTGTGCGGAATCGAGAGGAATCAACGTGCCGCAGTTCCTGGCGGGTTATATCTGTATCTCTGTTGGTTACTCCCTCGGAGTTACACTTATACAGACTATTTTCTCCAAAGTCCTCGGGCCACGTCCTCAGGTAAGTTGGATTCTGGCTTGTTTGACGCCAAATTAGCATGAACAAATATGTCTTCTTTACAAGTACAACAATTTTGGTAAGATTTATTGTAAGTCTTGTAATCTTAGTGCAGTGAAATTTACTCATTGAGGTGTCACATCTTTACTATCGCTTTTCTGCAATTTAATAATAATAATGTTAATTTCACACAAGGCAGTCTGATCCCAAACTAGGCAGAGCCTGTGCTATGGTAACCAGACTGCTGATAAACATATTGAAATATTTCTAAATACATACATATTACATATAAACCCCAATCAGACACAGAACAATTATTTGTCTTGGGTGGGAATCGAACCCACGACCTCTATGATTCTAATTTAGCATCTTGGAGCTGAATTGATGCCATCAACTGTTTAACAAATGTTTCACTTTCCAAACCTTGATTTCAAAATGAAGGTATGGATAGTCAATCATTTTTTAACTCTTTAGTTCGGTTTGTGTTAAATTGATGCCAGTTTTGTATGGTTTCTTTCATTGCATCATTTCTTATCGCCATCATTATATCGATAACTACTATATTTTTTAGGTTACATAGATAAATTGACAGATATACATTATAACAATTATTGGAGGAAAGACATAAAATGAATTTGAATTTTAAAAAACCAACGAGACTACTACCTTTACGAGTATTATTATATTTATCTGTGTATTCCAGCATTGTTTTGTTTTTAATTTTATTGGACTAAAGAGTGCGCAAGTAAGCCTGTTACACACTTCCGTTTTTTTTTCATAAAGTCCCTACAGTTTGCTGAAAAGCGAGAGGAAGGATGTTAAACGTATGTTTCTTTATCAGGACAATAAGCAGTAGATTAGGCGTAATTTTTAAGGCGTGGGCAAGGATAAGGGTATCTTTGCATCTTAATATAAAAAAATACACACTTTTTAACCGATGATTACGTAACAGGGTGTATGGATGGGCATACTGACGGGGGCGGGCTGTTTGTCCCGCGCGCTGGGCCCGATCTTCGTGTCGTCGGTGTACGCGCGTCGCGGGCCCGACGCCACGTTCGGCAGCACGGCGGCGCTGACACTGGCGGCGCTGGTGGCGCTGCGCGTGGTGTACGGCCGCCTGCGGCCCCCGCCCCTCGCGCCCACCTCGCCTCGCGCCCTGCCGCACGAGCTGCGCGAGCTCAACGCCGCGGACAAGCGCGGCGAGCCCACGTGACCGTAGCCCAGCGCCCGCTTTCTTCTGCGGTCGTGATGCTTACTCGTACTGTATGTTTTGTGGTGTATTCGACGTAAAAGGCAGAGATGAGAAGCATCGTCTTGTAAATGTATAATTTAAAATACACCAACGGTTAGAAAAAAACTGTTGATCACCGAAGGACGCTTTATGAAGTCAGCTTTCGAACGAAAAGCTAAATTAAGCTTTCGAAATCCGTTTAGGAACTATGACGCCGCACATTTTTTTTAAGATACTTACCTACCAACACTAATGACGTTAGAATAAGCATAGGATATGAACATTGTATAGCTGTTTTTAAATGACTCAAGTCAAGTTAGAAATCTTGCGATTCATTTATATTATGACAGTATTCCTATAAAATGTGTTTTTGAAATATTTGACACTAAAGAATTGGAGTTCTTCTCCTAATATCTAGATCTTTTGACTACAATTGTACCAATGTACATTTAGCACATTTGAAGAACATATTACATATAGACGATACACCTTATCTCTGCCCTGTCTTAAATTCTACTGAGTTTTGAAGAGTTTGTAATGGTAATTTTAATGTTCTACAACATAGAAAATAAATTGTTAAATGTTATAATAATTACACTATCCATTGAATATTTATATTACTTATAATTCGTAGAAAGTTTTTGTGTTATTTAGGGTAAATTTTAATTGGAATAAGTTTACTATCAGAGTCATATTAATATTACCTACTTATATTGTATATGAATGGCTATTTACAGCAATTAAAATGATTTTGTAAGTTTTCAGAAGTTCAGAGTTTTAATAAGTAATTATTTAATACGTAGATACGTATTAAATTCATATTAATTAATTAAACGTTCATAATTATTATTCTATCATATAAATTATTATACCAAATACATTTAACAAATAAAATTCAATTAATTGAACTCCCGCCAATTTGGCCGCCATTTTGTCGTGAAAAAATATAGCAATGTAAACAAAACAGAATATTTAGAATGTCAACCTCGCAGTTGTTAGTGAATAATGTTTTATTGCCAGTATGATAAGCAACGATATCAGTAATGTAATAAGACTGAGTTTAGATAGTATCTAAGATGTTAGAAATATTATAGTTTTAAGTTAGGAATAACACAGGAGAAATCTTGAATGTGGCAAACAGGTATTTTTTTAATACAAATGTTTTATTAACACCTAAAAAATATTCAGTTTCTGAATATTTTTGAAGTTCAGTAGTTGCAGCATTTCCTGCATCGCGATCCAACCCTTAATAGGCAAGGCAATTCTATGGCTTTGCAATATAACCTTCTGTGTACCTAATTTACAAATATACTATGGAGAATATATCGAGAGCTTACTGCGGAAACCAGTTAAGTGCTGTCAACTTAGGTTTCAAACGAAAATTTTAGTTGGGCTTAAATTGTTTAGTAGGTACCTAGTACAAGTTAGGTCCCTAACTTGTACTACCTACTAAGCAATTTGCTGTAAATAGACTTCAAATATATTTCTATGAAGTCTATGACAATATAAAAACAATATAAAATCTTCATTTCTTCTATTATATGCCATAACTTGTAGTATTAAATAATTTTAAATAACTTTATCACGTTTCAACTTTTGAAACGTCATGACTAAAACTTGACTGCACTTAGTTGGTTTTAGCAGTACACCCTCAATGTACAGGGTTTAGTTTTATATTTTGTAATAAAGATAATAGTTACGATTAAAATAAGACTTAGACAAATATAACATCGCATAAATGATGCTATGTTTAAATTTGTCGTATCGCAATTGCGTTATTATTTACTTTTCTATTATGTGACTTAGGGCTTGTGATCACAAGGCGAATTATTAGCGGCTAACTGTTATCAATTTTATTAGAGTAGAAAGAAATATTTAAAAATGTATATAAATGGACGAAACATCGACAGATAAGTGTTATTGAAGCGAAAAAGAGATTGGAATTAAAACGCTTCTATTTGAGGCCTTGACATCAACTAGTCTCATCGTGGTGCATTTTGTCTGGCGTGATTGCCTTTCAAGGTCAAATAATCTGCTTTTTGTAACATTTTCGGCGGGAACGGGAACGTCAGACATTACAAATAACATGTCTAAACTTTTTTATATAACTTATTGCAATGACACAGAATATTAAAGTGTTTCGCAACCTTTAATATTTTATTTTGAAATTCTATTAATCACAAGATGTATCAAAAAGTATGAAAACTGAACAAATGATAACTTAGCGTAGAAGTACAATAGTATTTATCCAATGTTAAAATTAGTTCAGTTAGTGGTCTAGCAAAATTTCGGCCGCAAAATTTTAGTCTTCCAGAAATGTTGCCTTGTAGAAATAATAAAATGCTAAATTCTGCAGAATTAGTAGGACTTCTAAAGCAGCGTCCACACTATGCCGGGCGAGGCCGAGCGGGCTGACCCGGGCGGCCTAAGCCGGGTTGGTGTGGACGCCCCGGGCGGCTTAAAAAGCCGGCCCGAGCCGAGCCGATCCCAACCCGCAGAAAGTAGGTACAGATCAAAGGATGCCGGCCCGAGCCGAACGAAAATATGTAGTGGGGACGTGCCGAGCGGCACCGGGCGGCTTTAGTTGTCCAGTCTTGGTGTCGAATTGAAACTAATAGGTAGATATAACCCGGGCGGCCTCGTTTTCGGTGTGGACGTCGTGCCGGCCCGAACGAACCCGCCCGGCTTAGGCCGCCCGGGTCAGCCCGCCCGGCCTCGCCCGGCATACTCCGGCATAGTGTGGACGCTGCTTTACATATTGTGAACACACAATGAGCAATAAAAAATATTTTTACATTTTAGTATTCAATAAATATTAAATACTATTTTTATTTATACATAGTTTTATTTATACCTAACAGAATTCGTGTGGTGGATCTCTCCTATTTTAAATACAATATTGCGTAGGATGGCCTTAGAGCTCTATTAATGCTGTAAGAGTTTGGCACATGGTTTTTTTTAGTCGTTTTAGTGTCATGGCGGAGTAACGGCCCGGTGACGGACGGGCCTAAAGATCCGTGTGGTGACGGATTAAGAATACGGAGTGTCACCACCCCTATTCATCCCGTGGGTATCGTAAGAGCCGACTCAGGAAGAAAACTAAGCAGGACAACAGCACTGCAAAAAAAACCAACCCGTCTGGCCAGCGTAGTATAGTAGGCCAAAACCTCCTTTCTTAGGAGAGTCCCATGTCCAGCAGTGGACTATTAAAAGCTGTTGATGATGATTGCTGATGATACCTTACAGAATTCGTAATTATATTTCTACTTATAGGAAAATCGTTTAGTCATCTTTATTAATAAATATATACATACACTCACGCCTATACCCGAAGGGGTAGGCAGTGGCATATTATTAAACATCCACAATTAGCCTTCTATAATTTAAGTCCCACTTGCCCGGACTTTGAGGGGACAAACTGGGAACTTCAGGAAAATTAAAAAAATGAAAGAGCAAAATAATCGGAAACGTAGGTAAAAGTAAAAAGAGAAGGCAATTTATGAAAATATTGTTTCTGAAATACAGGGAGTTTGCAAATACTGCATTCAAAACGAATGTAACGAGAAAGGGTATCCAGAATATTTTAGTATACATGGCTTTTATGGATTCTTGGGGTAACGAAGGACCATACCTGGTATGACGTGTACGCCGAGTACACGGTGATCCTTTTTGGATATCCAAAATTAAACAATTAAATTATCTTAAATAGAAATTATAATTAACGCACTGTTCTGCTGCATGTTATAAGTACATAGTAAAATGAAATCGATTTTGACAACTTACATTTTTAAAAACTATTAATACTAGTGTTGTCATATTAAATAAAATACAATAGTCCATTGTATTCATCCTAACGTCAGAATTGTGAGACCATTGATTTTTTTAAAGTTTTTTACTTTTACAAAATCAATGGTTACATACTTCTATTTTATAATAATATTCTTAAAATAACTGGTGCTAAAAATTAAATACCAAATAAGATTTTTTGTCAACACTTTTTCTTATTTTAAGCACGCAGTGATGTATAAAAAACATTTTAATTTATTTATAATAAATTTATGTATATTGTGTCTATCTTTGACCAGTAAGTACATTATTATCACAGATCATAAAATCAATATAAAATAAATACTAAAAACACGAATTTAAAATTAAGATATTTATCATTACCGATCAGGCGTGTTCTAGGTCAGGTCTGACCAAACCAGATACGATCTAGGGCAATAAAAATGACTAAATAGATTGGCAATATTTTCTTATTTAAAGGTAAATGAAAAACATTATGCGGGCCGTGGTTTGGACAGCTCTGTTCTAGATGATTGTATTGGTATCAAAACAAAAAAAATACCAGTTCTAGATTATCCAATCTGCAGTCACGAATTTTGTTTTTTAAATATAGTAGTGAAATTTCGCTGCTTTTTAAGTTACATACACCTATGTATATTGATTTTGCAACGTCCTGCAGTCCGGGTAATAAGAGGACACACCACGATTGAAGTCGAACCGATAAGCCGATATCGGTAATTTTCAGCCACAGCCTAACCTATTCTCGTAAATAACAAAAGCGAAACTTCTCCCAGCTCGTAATTTTGCAGTACCTACACACAAACTTATGTACGAGTCAAGTTTTATACAAAAAATTGGGATCAAAAGGGTTTAGCTATGAAATCCAGTCTGTGATTGCCAGAACAAAACGAAATACAAACGTATTTATATGTTTTTAAAAACAGGTCTGCAAATTGGGTCCTTCAGACATGTAGTGAGATTAGGGTTGCCACCATTTTTGTAATAAAGTATGTTCTTTTAAAAAATTCAACAACTATTAGCTTTTGTTCGTCTCATTTGCATTATTGTATATTTTGCCAGACAGGAGGACTATAATACATACAGGGTGTAAGGGACTATGCAACATATACTGAAGTAGTGTGTAGTCACATTGAGTAAATATAACATATTACGAATTAAAAAAATAAATAACGAATACGGTCCAAATCTGGAATGTAATTAATCAAACAGCCGCAGCGGGGCCTCCCCCACCCAGACGCCATCTTGTGTTAGTGTGCTAGACTGTTTGGACGAAATACAAATGTAGTTATTACTTTTGTGCGATAATATAACGTATAATTAAAGTAATTAGCGATGCTAATATCTCTTTCGATTTGTGCGTTAAGCACGATCATTTGTGTGATCATGTGTTTTTAATCTATCGATTTATATTATATTACAGCTCTATAATACATAGTACAATTTATTAAAAAATAGATCGATATATATACAGTATAAGTGGCAACCCTAAGTGTGACCGAAGTCTCAGCAAACGTCAGCAGGTTTCTCAAAAAACGATCCTCTACCGGCCGATGTATTTCCTTTACATAACTACTCGTATCCTTTCAGTTTATCATTTCTCTCATCAAGTTTCTTCCACTCTTTTGACGTTTCACAGTAATAATGACAATAGTTGACGTCACGTGTCAGCGGATAAGTACCGCCTCAGCAGTTGAGGGGGAGGCTGACTGAAGGTTTCGTTGAGCCTGTCTTCGTCGGTTCGCATGCGCTCGGCGTCGTCCACGTGCTGCGGCAGGCGCGCGTGGCGCGTCTCGGGCATGAACAGCACGCCCACCGCCGCGCTCAGGCAGCACGCGCCGTACAGCACGGCTTGCACGTACATGTTCTGGGAACGGGAATGTCACTTGAGAAACGACGTTACACGTTATTTGACACTAAAACCTAGATACCTATATTGAAATTGTTCTGTTATAAAGGGAGTATATAAATAAGAAAATCAACATCAAATCATCATTGACTGCACGGATGGCGTAGTGGTTTAAGCGGATCCACAAATTGTTGTTCTGAGTCTAGGTGTTCTTTGTGTCCGTTTCGTGTATGTTTGTAAAGTTCCCCGCGACATAGGATATATACCTAATTGGTTAATAAAAAAAAAAGAATATATAAATATTTTTTTGGGAAGGTGGAATGGTTTTCTGTGACGCCGTGGTATCTCCGGTCGAGCCGGCCTATTAGCTCTCCTAGGATTTTGTACGGTTTCGTACTACCCAGTACACGTATAGTGGAGATGACAGTGATAAGTACATACCAGTAGTGGTGTCTGCGGCGCTAGAACAGATCCTAGTCTCCCCACCAAGGAGCTAGCAGCCAACGCCGAGCTGCGCGCGTACGTGGGATACAGCTCCGCCGTGAACACGTACAGAGAGTTAAACGCAAACGTGATGGCCAGCTTACCCACAAAGAAGAGGCCCAAACTCGTTCCAGAGTGCTCTGTAAGAATATTGAAAAAACATAACCGATTAAATCCCATATAGGTCAAGCTCAAGACATCAATGTGCCTTAAACAATGTGCCATAAAAGTTAGTGATCCTCACTGCTAAGGCAGAGGTCGTGAGTTCGATTCCCCTACACGACAAATAATTGTGTAATAAGCACGATCATTTGCTATGTGTTTTTAATCTATAGTTTGTTTGTATTTAAAAACATATAAAAATATTTATCAGTAGTCTGATTATTATAGTACATTATCTGCTTAGTTTAAGATCAGACAGCCGTTATCGCGGCGTACCGGCTGACACAAGTGATCACCGGGAAAGGATGCTTCCCCCTACGGGAGCACAAAGGGAATACAACACAGAAAAAAAGGTTCAGAAAGCCGTGTGTGAGATGTTTCCAGTTATTACTCATATTAATTGCTTAGCAAATACTGAAACAAATCCTATTCAGGTGGCGCGTGATGTATATGTAAATAATGTAACACTTATAATAATTATGTAGCTTAGTTTTATTGCAACTGTGTAATAAAACTGTTCGTATATCTCAAGCGTCTATGAATAAATACCTTTTTCTTTCTCTTTGAAAACACTTATTGTGGAGAGCTCGCTACACTGTTATACATATATTATTATGGCTATAACATCTTATGTAATCCTAATAAATATTATTTATGTACGAGTGAGTGTATTTGTTCCGCTTTCAAATCATAATTGTCGTGAAATTTGCATACACGTTAGTAAAGATGCAAAAAAAGATTTGGCGTGCCTTTCATTAAATAAAAAAAAATTAGAAATTTGATGCAATATCTTACGTTAAGTAAAACCAACTTGAAAAAATCGAGATTGTCCAATTCGGTTGTATTTTTTTTAGATTTGTTTTCTTATAATTTTCAGATTTATTTACCGATATGGATTTTTTCTTATCTGGGAGGCTCTAGCTCCCGTTTGATTCAAATATGAAGACAAAAAAACCCCTAAGGATGGAAAATTAAGTAAGAGATTATACAAACATTTGGTCCGACCCGGGCATCGAACCCGAGACCTCAGCACAGCAGTCGCATACGCATACAACTCATCATGATGCAGTCGCGTTGGTGTCGGTGATACTATATTGTGTAATTACATAATATATACATACATCTAATACCTCTAAACGAGCAATTCTTGTATATATGTATATTTTATTTATTTATTTTTATTCTTTATGCACAAGTGTGAGTTGTACAATGGCGGACTTAATGCCACAGGCATTTTCTCCCAGTCCACCTTATCGTGGTGCTGAAATGTGTGACTAGGTATACTAGACATTGATATGTGAACTAAACCTAAACCTAGGTATTAAATAAATAAATAAAAGAAAATTATTGATAAGTTAAGCAGAAACAATGCGATAAATATACATACATACATACGTACCAAATACATACCATATATAAATACTTACCTAGTTACATATATACATAAACCTACATATTAATAATATATAAAACTTTAAGGTTGTAATTAATCTTCTAGGGTGTCTAGAATGCGAGCTCGAACTTTCATCTTGAACGAGAGGCGGTTGGGTGCTATCGTGGTTGGAACACAGAAATTGGAATGAAGATGTGAGGTAGGAGGGGGAAATGCGTGAGTTTGAGAATGGAATAGTGAGTGGTGAGGGCGCGCAGCTGAAGGCGCTGATGAATAGTGAGCCAATTCAATTCGCGACGAAAGGAGGAGACATGATCGTATTTTCGAAGGTTGAAGACGAAGCGAATGCATTTATTTAGAAGGCGGTCATATTTATTGAGAAGATCTGCAATCAGGTCATAATAGTATACATCACCATATTCCAAGATGGGGACAGTAAGGGCCTGTACAAGCATCGCTTTCATCTCTTCATAGAGGAGAGAGAATGCGACCATGAGAGACGTCACAGTCTAGTTCACGCCAACCTGAAGAGGATTCATCGACGCGGACAGACTGTTGGCGCCCCTGAAGATAAGACGAGAACCAGTCCAGTGTATCAGGCGTAATCATGAGATAGGACAGGATAGACAGAAGGATATCGTGACTGACGGAGTTGAATGTCGCAGCGGATTCGCCGAAATTTTCGATAAGCCTTGTCACTGCGGTGCATTGCCTCTCGAATACCTAACAAAGAGGTCGGAGGACGCTTTATTTTAATTTTCGTGACAGACGCATGTTGGTTGTAGAGATTTGTTAACAGCGTGTTAAACAAGTGATATATATATATATATATATAATCTGAATCCCGGAAACGGCTCCAACGATTTTCATGAAATTTAGTATGGGGTTTCGGGGGCGTTTAATCGATCTAGCTAGGTTTCATGTTTAGAAAATTCACCAAAAAAAATATCGGTCATCCAGGTTCTGTATATTATGAGTCGAAGTCGAGTCGAGAAGTTGTGTGGGTCGGCTAGTGTGGGTACATACCTACACTAGCCGAACCACATACTACCTACACTTCACTCATTTATTCATTTTTCATTGTTCAGGCCCGTAACGCGCTTGGGATTTCCGGAGTCATGGTTGCAGGCGGTGTAGGCTGCAGTAGTCACTTTCCATCGAGTGACCCGTCTGCTCGCTTGCCCCCTCTTCCATTAAAACAGAATGCGCGGTTCCTATTGGTTGCACCGTGGAGTTTTATAACCTATAGCCATCCTCGATAAATGGGCTATCCAACCCTAGGAGATTAGCGTGTTCAACCAAATCAACTCAACAAGCTTTCTAATATTAGTATAGAATATAAAGGTTTCTTACTTATAAAGAAGGGTGACACACAAGCAACCCCACACAGAAGAAACGCCAGGAATATACAGAGCTTGCGCCCAATCCTCTCCAAAGCCATCATGATGAGCAGCGAGGCGGCGATCTCCATCGACATGTTGAGAGCAAAGTTCACGTACTTGTTCCCAGAGAGGGACACAGAGTTGATGGTCAGCCCGTAGTACACGAATGTGCTGGCTATCCAACACCAACAGCACAGTGCGAACCTGATCAAAAGGACTCGCGAATGAAAAAGACTCTTCCAAGGGCTCTGTTTCTCATTCTCACTTTCATTCTTCACGTCCTCGTTGAGACGTTTCATTATCTCCTCATCTACGATAACCTATAAATAAAAGGTTTTAAATCATTTACTTTTTTATTGTTTGGCTCCTATATTCATATTTTATTATTATTTTACGAGCCCTGATGGCACACGACCAGCTCCAAATTAGCAGAGATCAAATATATGCTTACCTTTTTCCGACCAATTTCTCAATTCTTCTAATCTTATTTACGAAAGTAATGGTTTTAGGAAGGGACAAAAGAAAGAGGTTAATTTGTTTTAAAGAAAAAGGATAGCGTGACCAGGGTAAGTTACATCGAAATTCTGGGATTTGAGATGGGACTGTAATTACAGTACATTTTTGGGTCGGATTTTGGCGCTAACCTGTAAGTCCGTCCTGGGATTGGAAAAGTCACTAGAACAGAGTCATCAACTGGCCAACAGCAAATAAAATAAAATTACCTTATTCCACGCAGCCGCTTTCCTAATCATCGCATCAGTCTTTTTGATATTTCCCTGCGAATGCAACCACCGTGGACTCTCATCGAGCAGTATGTAGTAGATTGGCAACAACAACGCCAAGGAATGGATCGTCCAGAGCAGATGACGCCAGTAAGGCACTCCCCAGGCGATCCAAGCGAACAGTACGCCGCCCACACCATAGGCGACACCCGTTGCACATGCGAAGACCCCACGGAGAGACGGGTGGGCCATTTCTAACACTGAACAATAGAAAAGTTTTTTGTTTACAGTATGTAATTAAAAAGCAATTACAAATTGATTGTAGTAATTAGTAGATGAGTATCTAATTAAAAAAATAAACGCTATTCATTACAACATATCTTCAAAGACGATTACGTATTTTATTGCGATTATGAACACAGCTGATGTCAAAACTAAGTATGGTTTTGGTATTATTATGGCCAAAAGTATGCTATGCATAGATTTTCGAAACTCGGTAATATCAAAACTCGAAAGGATAATATTTCCCCCAAAAAATCATGGTTTAACATCTTGTTATTGGAAATTCAGTCAATTTTGCAAAAGTTTTTTATCGCTCGTTGTCTGCGCGGTATTACTTAACAGTATTTCATTGTCAGAACCCGTCAGAGCGTAAATTATTTCATGTTTTAGGCGTCTTTTTTAGTAATACGAGTATTATTGTGATGAAACCTGTGTAATGTGATTTTTAAGAGTCCTTGAGAATAGGTTCAACTTGTCATCTTTGGCGCCAAAAAATAGAATCCTGGTTTATTTCAGCTAGAGATTACTATTACTACTTAGCCGATTGTAATACTCTCTCTCTCTCTCTGAATACGATTAAATTTAAAAAACATATCTACATAGTATAGTCATTAAATGTATGTGAATTAAACTACATTATATTAAGTACCTAAGTATGTACTACTATAGTAACTTTTATTTATGTCTATGTATATATCTAATACATAGAAATACGTCACGCATTCATGGTCAACCAGAAATGAAGTACCGTTTCAACTTACAATAATGAAAAACGAATACAATAATTGTCGGCGAGTCATTCATACAGACATACATCAAAATGACGTGTAAATATAATTTACTATACACTGACATTCTGAGGAGTTGGAAGTTAGACATCAAATAAATTAAACTTACTTAAAACATATGCGGCACTGTTAAACCCGTATCCAAGAGCTGCTTCTAGGAACTCCAGTGCGAGGTACATCTCATAATTTAGAGAAAACGACTTGATGATACCCATAAATCCAGCAAATGCCGAGAATATGCAGAACGCGGTCCGACGCCCGTAACTAAAATGCAAAGAAGAAAAATATTTTTATAATGTTTTAACTCACACCCGTTGTCACGTTAGGTCAAGATTTTGTCCGATTCGAGCCGACTGACACCACACAATATGCCGGGGTCCCCGTTCCCCCGGTTGCCCCGAACCCGTTGAAGGCATCTCATGCCGAGATTGACGTCGGATTGAGACTGACTAAAACCACGTGGTGTACTATCATCATCACCTTTAATAGTCGTCACTTGACATAGACCTCCCCTTAAAAGAGGTTTTGGTCTACTATACCACACTGGCCAGACGAGTTGTTTTAAGTTTTCTTTCTCTTTGAAGTGCTGTTGTCCTGCGTAGTTCGCTCCCTTAGTCGGCTTGTACGACACCCACGGGATGAATAGGGGTAGTGACACTCCGTATTCTTATGTTGCCCCTGAAATAGGAGGACTCAACGTAGCTTACTCAGCTAGTCCCTGAATGGCAAGCGGGATCTGCCTAATATATAATTGGACGATGTTCTTAAAGTAACATCGAAAAGGGTTTCCTATAGAAAATATTTCAATAGATTGTAATACGAGACAGCCATCCAAATATCGCACCTTTAATAATAAACTGAATTAATTCAAAATTTACGTTTTTTGAGTTTTCAACAAATACCAAATCAACTTCATCAGTAGAACATGAACAATCCAACAGCCGACTCGATACCATGAAAATGGCAGAGATACATCAAAGTTTTGACGAACTCGCACGTACATGAATATCAAACTTTAAATGCGATTTCCCACAATATTGAAATTCTAAGTTAATTCAGTTTATGAATAAAGGTGCGATATATCTTTGATGATTCATTATCATCATATATGTATAGACTAGCCTCATTGCAGTTTGAAGGTTATGTGGTTGTCACACTTAATCATCGAAATTCAACACTTCTTGTTATACTGGTTCTTCGACTTGTTTTTACATTTTTTTAATGTTGGCACGATCATTTGTCAGAGATGTTGACGCTGTGGTATCTTATTTTTAATATTTTATGTTTAAATGTGAAGTAAATAATAAACAATATAGAGCTAACATCATTTGAATATCAAGATGGAGAGTCGCACTATAAAACAACTTTTTATGCTTGTGTGAGTCTAAATCATTCGTAGTAATAGTGATAACACAGCTGACACACATAGCGACAGCAGAAAGGAACCTACTGGCCAACTGCAGTCGGATGCAATTTTTTTCGACGCTTTCACAGCTTTGACGAGGTATTTTACAAACATACATGTAGCGGAAACAAAGAACACCCGGACTCATCTCATGTGGGAATCGAACCCACAACACTCAGTGCAGTAGAAAGGGCGACCGCTTAAACCACTACGCCATCTGTGCAGTTTACGCTACGCAATCTCATGTAGTTTGAATTTGAACTATATAGTGAATTTACTGCTTCGACTCCTGCGCCGACAATAATCAAAGCGAACGACCACGAAGAGTAATCACCGGGGAAAGTTACTCTCTTAGAACCCGAAAGGAATTTAATGAGACGTTGGTTAGGTAGGCTGCGATGGGCGGGTAATTTTGCTTTGTGAAAGCGGCGACGATAGTTGTAAACTGCAATTCTAAGTATCTTAATTTTGCTATTTCATTTTTATGGAGATTTAGTTTTTATAGTAGGCATGAAAGTTTATTGCTCCAATGTTTTTTTTACTCTACAAAACTATAAGTTTCGCAGTCATGAATTAGGGAAGGGTAAGGCGGGACTCTTTAGTCACTTTTACTCGTATTAATAAACGCAATAATCTCGTGAGTTTTGCTTTATTTTATACTGATCTATGTTGAAAAATTAATGTTTTTCAAGTACGAATTATGTTTGTGTCAATTCTCCAGGTATATAAAATCAGCTGCGCCTCGCGGCTGTTGTTGTACCTTGCTCATCCCACGGGAACACATACTAATATTTTTTTCGGGATTTATAGTAGCCTATATGTTATTCTAGGGTGTCAGCTATAGGTCCAGCCGTTTGACCGTGAGAAGTAACAAACGTACAAACACACACACACACACACACACACAAACTTTCGCTTTTATAATATTAGTCATATAACAATTGAATTTGTAAAACAGCCCTACATAGTTATTATCTAGTAATAAATAGTTTTGTAAGTCGTAATTAAAATAAATTGCAAATAGAAATAGGCTTATATGCTTTATTTTATTTTTTAATTTAAGTCAGTTAACAATGATTTAAATCCTCAATCCCGGCGCCATTGTGAGAATATTATAATGTTATTAACTTATTTAATAAGTTTGTTGTGAGTTAAAACTATCATAATTAATCAGTTATATAACTAATGTACCACGTTTATTTAATTAACGTAAGCAGTAAAAAACTTGCAATATATTATCACCACAGGCATAACATTTGTGTTCTTTATTTATTAGAAGCAACCGGCGCGCGGCGGCGTGTTGTTTAAAATTTTGTTCGTGACGTGTCGACACTGTCAGCTGTTTTCATAAACAGTGTGACGTGAGGCATATTACGCCTTTGTCTACCTCTCCGTGGAAAAAGACATCTATGATATGTATGCCATTTCAAAAGTCAACAACGTGACAATTACTTTAATGAGTTCAATGAACAATACTACCGCCGCTAGTCATCCCCGGATCTACGATTTTTTTCGAACCGGAGCAGAAACTTGATAGTGGCACCCCTCTCCAGCGTTTCAGATAAATTACTTAAAAAAACTCACTAAGTTCACTTGTAGTGTGGGCCTGTGTGGCGCCTTTTTCTTACAAGTCGACGGTGAGCCAACCAGGTTTTCGTATGCTAGGCGCTTTGTGGAGCAAGTTTTTAATTTTAATGATACTATGTATATTATGTATGGTTACATTTTGTTCACGGCTATCCTCATTTGTTTACCAATTAAATATCTTTGCTACTTGTGTATACCTTAGTTTCTAATTTGCGTTAGTATCACGCCGCTCGGCAAATGTCTGTCTCATTCAAAATGTGTTCTCATGTAAGTAAATTTGTAATTCTTAATGAGAATAAAGTTTGGGGGAAAGAGGGGGAAGAGAGGGTTTGGGCTCACGTTACATACCTACATCAGTAGTTGAAAGGTGACTAGTTCGAGTTTATTTTACATCAACTTACTCTCGACGGCGAGCGCGTTGCGATTGTATAATATTTCAGTGCGGCCACCGTGTCGATCGAGTAGATGTGAAATAAACTCGCACTTGGGTCTTTCGAGCCGTATCGGCAGCCCATATGTGCCGGAATCTGGCTCTCCTACGATTACTTTTCACAGTTTTGGATAATAGACTTCACCTTCAGCTGATTCTGATCGATGATGTTTATGTATGTTTACGGATGACGTAGTGGTTTAAGTGCGCGAGTGGTGTGGGTTCAAACCCCACATGGGACGACACTTTGTGTGATCCACAAATTGTTGTTCTGAGTCTGGGTGTTCTTTGTGTCCGTTTCATGTATGTTTGTAAAGTCCCCCGCGACACAGGATATATTCCTGATGCGGGAGTTGTCTTATAAAAGAATAAATACGAGACATGGACATCGGTATTGTATATTTCTGCAGGTACATGTTACTTTAGCTACTAATCGCAGGACAGGGCCCAAAAAAGAATTACTCTGACTTACGAGTGAAGATCAGAATGGTGTTAAGACAAAGTTGATGACGTGTATTTTGTTTAAGGGATGTACAAAATCTTAGAGCCTTTTAGTCACTAACTACGATCAACACACATCAACTAACAACACTAAGTACGATCCTATTTTAAGATAAATATGACAATAAATTACAAATATTTGCATTGAGTCTGTGAACATTTTATATCCATTTAATTTAATTTTAAAATAGCATAATTGATAAGGAAGTAAATTGTATTATATGCTGTCGGATTTAAAAGTTTTCAGAAAGGCAAAATTTAAATTAACAAATCTATACGTTTCTTATCAAAGCAACAATATTTGACTTTAAAAAAATATATTAAAAAAATAATAGTTTAAAAAAATAAAAAAACACGCTTTTTATGTTGTTCTTTAAGTTGTTTTTAGTTTTTTTAAACAAATTTTTATTTAGTGTATTGTCATCGGTCCTCGATATATCTACAAAGTGTGAACGAATTCTGACCGTTTAAAGTCAGTCAACATCACGCCCAAAGGAGTCGGTTACAAACAAACATACAAACATACAAGTGAAGCTAATATAAAGCGTGTAAAAACTCATCTATGGTACAACTTAAATGCTATGTTAAATTATTTTTATAATTTATTTTATCGCTTACACACGTCTCAATATGTTTTATGGGTTAACAAATGAGTTTGTGTTGGTAATTTTGCAAATACAATTGCAAATTTTATTCGTATAAGGATGTATCTCTAGGGTGAATTATAGGGATTTATGTCAAAATACATTTTCTAAAAGTATATTTTTGATGCCTTAAATATTTTGGGAATCATTAAATCCGGCGCTATGCCTGAATGCATCTCAGCAGTGCATAAAATTTAAATAAAATACTTTTATTATTAGCGAGTGAGGAACGATTTATTACTGTGAAATTAAAAAGTGATTTTAGGGGATCTTTGTAACCTAGATTACACCCAATTATCATGCCTAGATATTTATGGTTGAATGCTGAGTGAAATTAAATTACATTTGCCTTCGAATAACACTGTAAGTTAGTGGTCGTTACGCTTTTTGGCCACATAGGACAATATGGGTATTACTGCCGGGCGGGACACCAAGGGCGTTGGCGATCGACAGCAGTGACTATTAAAAGGCCATCGCACAAGCAAAGGCGAAGTCGAGGAAATAACGGTGCTGAAGGGATGGAAGAAAAAGATAAGACTAACATATGTTCTTAACCTGTATAATTTGGAAATTTGATAGGTAAAGGGATGGGCAAAATTAATGGTTAAATTTCTTTTTGGAAAAAACTTTTGTTAAAAAATAGAATGTTCGAATACCGATTATAGCATCCAAGGTGGAGCAGATGCCCAACCTTGTCCTCGCATAGGCTGTGTAGGCAGATATTAGTCTGCAAATACGACTGTTTGAAGAAAATAATTTGGTATCTAGATGAAAAGAATCTTATAAGATATAAGCTGTACCCAAACTTTGCTGTGACATATTGCGGTTGCATTGATGAGAAATTAGGAACAAAACTGATACGAAAAATAGGTGAACACAATCTTTAAAGCGGGTTGTATATCGAGCCAAAGTTTGAGCTCAATCGGTGCAGAACTTTTTGAGTTTTAAAGCGTAAACAAACAAACTTAACATTTTTATATAAATATAGAAAAAGATGAAACTTACGTGTCTGAGGTGTACCCGGTGAGGATGAGGGACAGTGGGAGGGCTGCATTGCGCACCGTGCCCACCATAGTTCGTAACCATTCACGACATCCAAGGTCGAACTGGAACACAAAAGTAAACATCTTCTAAAATCATAATCATTCAAACTTATCTTTCTAATAAAAGACGCAATTGCTTTGAAAAAGTTTGACTTTTAACTTTTCACTGAAGGTGTGAGGTTACCGGAGCCCAAACCCCCTCCTCTCCCTTTTATTTCTGTGTGGAAATCCCCTCGGATACCACCCTGAAACCCCGACGGAACCCCAACCTCCTCCTGACTCTGTGGGGGGGGGGGACTCAAATACAGCAACCCCCTACTGCCTCTTGAGTTGCAGATGTCCATGGGTGGTTGTCATTAACCATCAGGTGAACCGTCAGATCGTTTGCCCTCTCTACCATAAAAAAGATCAATTTGGTTTTACTTAATTATATAGAATACTAGCGATCCGCCCCGGCTTCGCACGAGTGCAATATAGATAGTACTAAAAGTGGTGTAAATATTATTACAGTAAATATTTATAGGTTCGCTGCGCTCCTGCCGGCCGCTACCATCCGGGACGGGCGTACGGCCCGACGACAGCTGCTTTGCGCCGCATTTACAATCTCTGATATCTCCTAAGATATTCATCATAATGAGATGCTATAAAGGGCAATTTTGATCTACAACAAATGCACAAGTATTTAAAAGGAATAATACTGTATTGTTCAAAATAGCTTTGTAAATAACCCATTTTTTGGTTACAGTGGGTTCTCTTTAGGACCGTGACATATAGGTAACATCGCGGACTTTTTTGTAGATCTTTTTAAGAAGATACAATTCTGTAGTATATTGTTTTGATCTAGCTCGTTAGGTTTAGCCAGCAAAAATTACAACTTCAAATTACAAATCTTTGAAATTCTCGGACTATAATATGCATGTATTATACATATAAACCCGCCTCTTGAATAGCTCTCTTTATTAGTGAAAACAGCATTACAATCTGTTGCGTAGTTTAAAAGATTTAAGCGTGACGTTTTGGTTGCTTAGGTTCGTGGTTTTTTTTATTACCACCCGATTAATTTTAAGCCCAATGCTGGTCCTTTACAATGCGGCCATGAACTGAACTTTTTCGTCAGTTTATGCGCACCACATTTAAAAATAGACTGCAAATAATGGATAGATTTTTGGTCAGTTGCCTCTAAACACCAATCTGTGCAATAGTATCCTTATACCGTTAATATATTTCTGCAAGACGATGAAATTTATCTTAAATTTATGGATATTGGAGTTATGTATTAGAATGATTAAGAGTTTCGATCGATAGTATTACTTTTTTTTTATGAAGAGTAATCATTATGATGTAAAATGATATGAGAAATATTTTCGGACTTCCGATAATCATCAACAGCCTTTGCTAGTCCACTGCTGGACATAGGCCTCTCCTTAGAAAGGAGGTTTTGGTCTACTATACCACGCTGGCCAGACGGGTTGGTATAGGGGTTGTCTCAAGTTTTCCTTCTCTTTGCAGTGTTTTTGTCCTGCGTAGTTTGCTCCCTTAGTCGTCTCTTACGACACCCACGGGATGAATAGGGGTGGTGACACTCCGTATTCTTAATCCGTCACCACACGAATCACCACCGTCCGATAATAGGACTTAAAAATTAAAGTTTAAATAAATGCGCACCCAACGGAACTAAATTCATTGTTTAATGGCACTTAAAGAGCTTCGTTTTCTTTCTTTTTTTTTTAAAAGACATCTCCTGCATTAGGAATATACATATATCCTGCCAAATATTGTATCACTTGGGACTTTACAAGCATACATGAAATGGACGCAAAGAATACCCAGACTCAGAACAACGATTTGTGGATTACACAAAGTGGTGTCCCATTTGGAAATCGAACCCACAACACTCAACGCAGTTAGAAAGCGGCGTGGCAACCGCTTAAAATACTACACAATCCGTGCAGCTTAAAGTCTGGAAGACAAAATCTACTCCTATTTAACTTACAGTTGTAAATAGTCTATTGTAGCTCGAGAAGGAGTCTCGCATATTTCAAATAGAAAAAAAGTACTCAAATTGCAGAAAAAACATTAAATAAATGATGATTGTAGATGATTATATTTTTCTTGAAGCTTCTACAGTACTTAGAGGCATATGTTGTTTTTTTTAAGACAACTCCCGCACTAGGAATATATCCTATGTCACGGGGGACTTTACAAACATACATGAAACGGACACAAAGAACACCCAGACTCAGAACAACAATTTGTGAATCACACAAAGTGTTGTCCCATGTGAGGTTTGAACCCATAACACTCAGCGTAATAGGAAGCGGCGTGGCGACCGCTTAAACCACTACGCCATCCGTGCAGTCAATATATAAAGATTCTATAAAGATAGAGATCATTCTTACCTCAGCAAAGACAGTGTTATAGTTTTCATAGACGAACTTCTGACAGGTGACGGTCTTGACTGAATGAAAGTGTTCTCTTTCGCACTGGGCGTCGTCGTCTTGGAGCGGCAAGTACCGTTGGCATTGAGAGTTGTTCGGTAGCAGAGCCACAGCGAGTTCATTGTCGAAGTGAACATCTCCTCGCTCGCACTCTGGGATGACGCATCTGAAAGAAAGGAGAGCATCGCTAATGAGAAATTAGACACTTTAGCTGCAGTTACTCTTGTTTTGTTACTACATGTTCAATATGCTGTTATGGTATAATAATTATCACACACATGGAGGCAGCGATATTCCCAAGCTGGATTTGCGATTTAGTGGTAATTGGTTCAGACCCTCAGTACCAAAGTTAACCTCCTGCTCACACACACAGCATACTGCTTAAATAAATTAGAATCTATACATGGTATTCTTCTATCTGTGTAGTGACGGATTAAGAATACAGAGTGTCACCACCCCTCATCATCCCGTGGGTGTCGTAAGAGCCGACTAAGGGAGTAGACTACGCAAGATAACAGCACTGCAAAGAGAAGGAAAACTTGAAACAAACCCTATACCAACCCGTCTGGCCAGCGTGGTACAGTAGGCCAAAACCTCCTTTCTAAGGAGAGGCTTATGTCCAGCAGTGGACTAGCAAAGGCTGTTGATGATGATGATGATGACATGGTATTCAGATATAGATATAGATAGTAGATATAGGTTAACTAAATTGAAACTAGTCCTAATCCATTTGAATGAGTAGGTACACTGCGCCACTCCCAAATAAAATGGAACTATGGCTGGACTGATGATGATTTGTCATCTGATTCATTACACATGTGATTTTATCATCAGTTAGTGTATGTTTTCAATATCCAAATAAAAGTCAGACCAAAAATGGTACATGCTGCTCTAAAACAACTCCAAGTGTGGTCATGTCATCCAGTCGACACCGTCTGAAATAGGAGAAAGGGATGGGAGGGGGAAAGAGCAGGCTGGTGATGGAATGTGACTATAAGAAAGATCATGTTTAGGAGGTGGTGGTAATGGTATTTGTAGTAGACAATTTAAAATACTAAAGATCGCCTCATCATCAACAGCCTTTGACAGTCCACTGCTGGACATAGGCCTCTCCTTAGAAAAGAGGTTTTGGCCTACTATCGCCTGGCAAGGATCTCCTGGCAATCGAATTTCGAACGCTACTATTTCGTTGACCATAATTTTGTACCATGACAGGTCAACATATACTGGGCCCCTATATATACATACGTACGGACGTATATATAGATAAAATATAGTATTTTTTTTGTAGGTTCTGATATTAAGGTTAAAGTGGCGTTCTTTGTCATAAAAACTCGAATACAAAAGGGATTAGACTAATTGTCCTGATTTTTTTTATCTTTGTTGTGTTGTGTGTTTGGTTTTTAGGGATTAAAAGCAGATAAAAATAAAGTATAGTGGAACAACTTTGATACGATATGATAAGGTTTCCCTAAATCTGATAATTATCAAACTACTTTATATGTTTGTGAAAGTATTAGGTCATAACATTTATAGTGAAAAAGATTTTTGTTATTGTTTGTTTAGAAATCTCTGTTTAATTTGTCAACCGACTTCAAAAAGGAGGAGGTTCTCAATTCGATTGGTATTTTTTTTTATGTATGCACACCAATTACTCTGAGATTTATGATCCGATTTACGTGATTCTTCTTTAGTTTGATGCGGAATAGTTGCCATTTGCTTCCATAAAAATTTAACATAGTTAGGCCCAGTAGTTTTTATTTTATGAACATTTTTAATTATTAACAGAAACTGACGTAACGTAATAATGACAAAACCCTAATAAGAATGTAAAGTTTCTGTCTGTCCTTTGTTTATTTTATAAAATCTAGTTTATTTTAATACAATTTTTTTAACTATTCGAGTTTACTAAACACTCCCTCATCAGTCCGCATAAACAATATCCTTCTTTTTTCCTAGTATAAATTAACTTTTTAAACGACTCCAAAAACACAAAAGGTTTTCATTTCGATTTTGATTTAGACTCCAAACAGACTAGAATGTATTTATTGCTATTATATTGAGGGTCGAATTTTTTTTTTCATTAGATTTGTAATTTTATTTTTATTTTTAGTGCTCTTTATTAGTAATGTTTCAAGTCGGTTTTAACTTTTTTTCAAAGGATTTTTCTCTACTACTTTTCGGTTCAAATTAAACTCCTAAAGTGCTGGTGGACAGCACCTTATCACGTAAGTAGGACTAAAGTTACATTTGTGGGCATTTCTCTCTCTCTTATTGGGGAATAAAGGCGTGTTTGTGACTGTATTTTTTGCTCTAAAATTAGAACAATTGGGCGAAGTGAATATTTCATTTGAATAATTACTGTCTTTTTGGTCTTGTGGTTCTGAATGCTTGGCTGGAGATCGTGGGTCAACACAAGAAATGATCATATTCATGACCAGCACGGAATCGAATCCATTCGTGTGATGAAAACGATCATTCTATTCTGTCTAGGTGTAATTTTTTTATTTTTTTTTTTATTTTTTATTGGGACTAATCCCACCCACACGCCCACCACTGTAACTCCTGTACACCAGGATCCACAGCAGTGACCCACGAACACACCGAGTTATGACACTCGGGAAGTCCCAGGAAGAAATTAAACTGTCTTGGAACCCGCAACGAAATTAATCAGAAGAAAATTGGAGGAGTTGGAAATACAGTAAATCCACTTCCCTCCTTAGCAAAGCGGGAGACAAAATGAAGTAAAATAGGCATACACCCTTTTAAACAGGGAAGCACCACGGCCACAAAATATTACGGGTCCTACATGAGCTATATTTGATTTCTATAATATGTATGGCAGAATCGCCTAAACGCACGGAAATTCACCCTAGTTGACACAAGATCCCCATAGTATACCGCCCCAGATGTCACCTGCAAGCTATTCAGCATTATATTACGTTCATTATACCAAAGACTACATTCCCAGAGGATATGATGAGCAGACTGTTCATAATGAGAGTTAGGTGTTGAGCATTGACACAATGGTGACTCGACTAATTTAAATGAATACAACTTGCTCTTAAAGTTACCATGACCCGTAAGAAATTGAGCGACACAGTGATCCACCTCAAGCCATGTCCTCGACAACCGTTCGCGAACAGATGGAAAAAATTGGTAAAGATGGCGCCCCTTGGATGATTCGTCCCAGCGTTGCTGCCATTCGTCTATGAGGTCATTATAGACATCGGACTGCTGTTGAAGCAATCTTGTAATTTTACCGCGATCCCGCGCGCCCAAGAAATCGCATTCCATGTTTTGTCTTGAATAGTACATGGCTGCACGTCTCTGCACCTCGAGATCGACCGGAAGGACACCCGCCAACACCGGCAAAGCCTCAGTGCTAACCGTCCTATATGCCTTGCACAAAATATCAGTGCAAGTCGTTGGCCTTGTAACAGTTTGCGACGGACAGCGCCTACGGTCGCCCTATCGGCCCATACAGGTGCACCATAGCACATAGAACCTAAATAAGTAGCTCCGTATATGATCTTTAATGTATTAAATGATAGACCCCATGTCGCAGTTGATATCCTTGTCAATGCACAGAAACTCTTTTTAGACTTTTCATTAACTATTTTAATATGTTCGATAAATGAAAAGTTTCTTTCTAAAACTAATCCTAGATAACACACTGTGGTTTTATTTTTTACAGTAACATTGTCAAATCTAATGCTCGGCGGTGATTTGAGGTTACCTTTTAAAAGTAACTGGAAGGTTTTGTTGGGTGCAAAAGTTAAGCGATTACGTTCACCCCATTGAGATATCAAGTTCAAACATCTATTGGCTAATCTCTCAAGCCCCGCCCTAGTATCAGATTCCACCAGTAATAAGCCGTCATCAGCATACGCGTTCAGAGTACATCCGGATGGTATTGGTATCGTAAGAAAATCGTCGAAGCCGATATTCCACAAGTATGGACCTAGCACCGATCCCTGAGGACATCCCATTGTAAGCGCCTTCAACACAGAATGATGACCAAGTCTTAGTTTAGTTGTACCTTGTGAAAAGTACGAAGAGATAAGGGAATAAATATTTTTAAAACACCCCCGTGATTTTAATTTCAGCAACAGCATGGGCCACCATGCGTTGTCGAAGGCGCCAGATATATCTAAGAAAATAGCCAGCACGTATTGAAATTTTGACTCTGTGACAAACTTTCTAACCGATATAACAGCGTCAGTTGTCGATTTACCCAACGTAAATCCAAATTGTCTATCATGAAATTTGACTCCACCTGGCAGAAGCCGGGGCACTACAAGACGTTCTAAAAGCTTTCCTAACGATGGTAACAATGTGATTGGTCGGTAGGATTTAGGATCATCCGGTGGCTTGTCGCCACTTTTTGGTATTATACGAATATTACCGCACCGCCATATACGAGGAAATATTCCTTCAGCAATGCAACGTAATAGGTGTAATTTATCTACAGGGGGGGGGGGGGGGGTCGTATACCCGCCGTAGATGGTCCGAGGTACGTCGGGGCACCAGGGATTTCCTTTCTAGGGTACTCCTGGTTCCCCGACTACTATTACCTGAGACCCCGTGCGGTTTTAGTTGGGTCGAGTCCGACATTGCCACCGGTAAGTGGTATCCGAGGGGATCTCCGCAAGGTGTAATTTATCTATAACTAGCAATCCGCCCCGGCTTCGCACGGCTGCAATGTAGATACTACTAATGGGGTGACAGTGTGGAGTAGTTAATAATACTATTACTATGATGGGACTATACTACGGGACATCTTTAAATTCATTATTTATGAGCTCGCTCCGATCCTGACAGCTGCTGCCCCCCGCGACGGGCCCACGGCTCAACGGTCGTTGAGCCCCTGCATTTTAAACCTCTAATATTTCGTTTAAATGATATGCGGTACAGACCAATTTTAATCTACAGTAAATGCACAACGTATCTAACGTATTTAATTGAATAAGGAATAATAATGTATTGTTTAAAATAGCTTCGTAAATAAACCATTATTTTTTCGGAACATTTAAAAGATAAAAATGGTTACTATGACTCATCCTTAGAAGATAGATATATACCATTGGGGACTTTTTTATCTTTGTAAGATCTTTGTAAGATATGTAATTACGTGGTACATTATTTTGGTCCATCTCGTAAGGTTTAGCCAGCGTTTGCAATGTAAGCGCACAAAAAGATGTTTTATACGACAAATCTTTGAAATTCTCGACCATCATCATCATCACCATAATATGCATGTATTATACATATTACTCTTCTTGAATCACTCTGTTGATGAAAACCGCATTAAAATCCGTTGCTAAGTTTAAAAGATCTAAGCGTACAACACAAAAAACTTTTTTTTATACTATGTTAAGATATGTGTGTAAAATTGTTTTTTTAGAGGCGGAGAACTTTAAATTGAAATAAATAACTAATAATATCATCAAGATGATGATAAAAAAAAAAAGAAAAATAATTGTTCAGATTTTTTTTTTATAATATTCATGAAATTGGCTTTATTTGAGAGATGATGTTATGGCATTAATGTTTGAATATAATTTCGGGCACGTGTATCTGGATGTTAAATTTTCACATACTCTGGTCAGTAAAATCCCCAGAGAAAATAACCTAAAGGCGTCCAATCGCATGAACAAGATGGCCAGTTAACAGGTCCATTTCGTTAAATTAATCTTTCGTCAACCGTTTCTTTCAGTAAATTAATGGTATCGTGCGCCGTGTGGCATGTGGTACCGTCCTGCTGAAACCACCACATACCACACTGCCACATTAATGCCATCCAATTGAGACACAAAGAAGTTTGTAATCATGTCTCTGTACCGCTTCCCATTGACTGTAACCTTTTGGCCATCATCAGTTTTAAAGACATATGGACCAAAGATTCCTCGAGCGCATAAAGCGCACCAAACGGTGACAATGGCTAGTGGATTATCATTGCTCGAAATGCGGCAGTTCTGTTTATCAACATAGCCATTCAACCAGAAGTGTGCTTCATCACTGAACAAAATTTTCAAATGAAATTGTGGATCAATAGCAATGTTTTCTTCAGCCCATTCACTGAATGTATGGCGCAAACGATGATCGCGGCTTCAATTCCTCTTTAAAAGTTTAATCTTATTAGCACATAATCCGAGATCTTTACGCAATTTTTTCCATAAAGTGGATGGACACAAGTTAATTGTTAAGCCCGATGACGAATCGACACATTTGGATCATCATCAACACTGCGCTGCACACAATCAATCGCTAGTTGTGTGCACACTGTACGACGTCTTATGGGATGCGTATTACCGTTTAAAGTAAACGATTGCGAAAACGATTCATCATAGTTTCTTGAATTAATCGCTCTAATGGACGATAATGAGCACTATAAAATACACGTAATGGTCGATGAGTTTCTCGAACCGACCCGTGTTTTTCAAAATAAATTTGAACAATTGCGTTGCTCCAGCATGAGTCTATCTATGATGAATTGCCAAACCAAACTAACCTGAAATTAGCGTAGAACTGTCAATTTGACTCACAGCAACAGTGTTGCCAATTTAAAGTGCTCCGCCTCTAAACAAACAACAGTTTTTAGAAATATGTATGGTTACCGTAGTTTGGGATCAGACGGCCGTGTGTGATATGTGAGGTTATTTATTAATTAATTATAACCGCACCTCCTTTCTAAGGAGAGGCTTATGTCCAGCAGTGGACTATTAAAGGCTGTTGATGAATTATATTATATTATATTATAATATAATATTATCATAATATTATATTATAAATACATATTTAAGTATGTTTATTAGGTTTTGGATCAGAGGGCCGTATGTGAGATGTCTCAATTTATCATTATTTGTACACAAACATATTTGCACTTAACTGGCAATCGTGTACTCTGTACACACACAAGTGCATATTACGTTCCTTTGAGGTCGCGACTTGAAATGTTTTCAAAGACTGTTTTACCACAAACGAAAGAAAACTTAACCTAAATATGTAAGACTAGCTGACCCGCGCAACTTCGTCTGCGTCTCTCAATAGTAATAAATTTTCTCAGTTTTTGAAACATTCTTCATTGGTGCTCCGCTCCTATTGGTCTTAGCGTGATGATATATAGCCTATAGCCTTCCTCGATAAATGGGTCAACTAACACTGAAAGAATTTTTTAAATCGGACCAGTAGTTCCTGAGATTAGCGCGTTCAAACAAACAAACAAATAAACAAACTCTTCAGCTTTATAATATTAGTATAGATAAGACTGTTATCGTACGCTACACGTTATTGAACAAACAAGGTCTAATTTAACAAACTATTCACTTTTGTCGGGAAGTTGATTTCTTAGGTTGGTGAAAACTGTTGCGCAGACACAATACTTATGCATAGAACTGACCGGTTAGACGGTAGTTATTTTTGGAGTAGCGTAACTCAAGAAACAAAGACCCCTTATAGGAAGGATCCTTTTCTGGTTTGTGTGTATTTCTGTCTAGCAAGAGGAAACTGCTATCTCAAGACAAAAGTCTTTGACCAGTGTGTGTTTTCAGGTATGACTTATGGCACAGAGACGTGGTCGCTCACAACGGGCCTCATAAGAAGGCTCATAGTCACCAAAAGAGTAATCAAATAAATGCGACTGACACAGACAATGGGCCACTTGTTAACATGCCCCGCCAGCCCAGATTCGTGTACGCTTGACTACTTGTATCAAGCAAGGCCAAACGCCGTTCGCGTCACCGAGCACTGGGCCATAATCGTGTAAAGTGATAAGTAAGTAAAGAGCAATGGACAGGGCAATGCTTGGAGTTTCTCTGAGTGATTGAATCAGGAACGAGGAGATACGCAGACGAATCAAGGTCAGAAACAGAAGAAAGGTCAAGACCTGCTGAAGGTCGCAGGAAGCTGTTGGATGCGGGCAGCACAGTTTCGGTTGTTGTGGCGAATCTTGGGGAGGCCTATGACCAGCAGGGGAAGTCTTTCAGCTGCGACTTTAATGATGATGATGATCTTTAGCAACTTTTGCTTTTCACCGAGTTAGTGAGGTTACTGGAGGTCCAACTGGCGTGTTGAGCCCCTGATAACTTCGCGTCCCGCTCACCAAGGGTTAAGAGGGCTTAACCCTTGGTGAGCGGGGAGGGGAGAAGGGTGTCTAATTAAATAATTAAGTACGAAGCAATACGTTTCAATTAAAATGTATTTCTGCACTTCACATCGTTCGAAAACAAACAAACGATTTATCATTTAATTTGATTTCCGTAATGTAACGTTTCCGCCGTTAAGTTATATTGTGCGGAACTGTCATTCAATAATATTTAAATTTGACTCTGGTGAATTGTTATGTTTGAGTATTGTACTTGTATGCATTCATTGTGCGTCGGAGCCGTGTTCAGTAGTTTGCAAAATACACACAATTGTGACGACATACTGTAATCGTACTTGTGTACTTTACGAAAGAGAACGTCACCAGCTGGCGTTTTAGTACACTTAATATTTTTGATTTGTAATTACCTAGAAACGATAGTAATGATAAAATATTTTTGTGTAGGTTATATGTATTAAATCGTGTTGGATAGCGCAATATGTTGTTATCAAAATAAACAAAAAATACTTAGGAATTTTCCTGTAAAATGGTGAACACCTAAAGTATTGACTATTGCCATGATCTGTGGATGTGATAGATGACCATCTGACTACAGCCATTAGTGCGACACGTCTCACGCTGCAATTAATGTTTTTATTTATGTTTGGTCATGAAGTTAGATTCTCTATCGTCGTTTTGTGACTAGATATAGCTTAAAAGGAACCGTTAAGAGAATGCGATAATAAATGATAGAGAGATCTCAGGACTACAGATTTTTTCATGGTGGTCCTACCGATGTTAACATATGTAGATGAGGTGTGGTAGTTTGAAAAGCCAGCAGTTGAAACAGGTATTTTGCTTGTTCTGGTGTTTTAACGACTGTGCCAGAAGGAGGGTTGTGTTTTTCGAGTGCATGTTTGTACACGTATAAGAGAATTTGTTTGCCCTTTCTTCTCATAAGGCTCAATCAAATGAATTGCTGTTCGTTAGTCTTACTTAAATTCGGAAATGGCTAGACCGATTTGGCTAGTTACTTATATTTACCACACGACAGAGTGATGTGGAAGGGATAGAGGGAGACCTTTGCTCTGCAGGGGGACAATGTTGCCATTGTATGTGTTGATCTATGACTTTAGAGTGTACATAAAAGACGATTTCAAACAATAAAAAATAATAATTGTATTTTGAGTTTAAGTATCACGCTAAGACCAATAGGAGCGGAGCACCAATGAAGAATGTTTCAAAAACGGAGAAAATTTATAAATTTATTACTATTGTGAGACGCAGACGAAGTTGCGCGGGTCAGCTAGTTGATAATATAGTTGAAACCGTTGTCAGTATGCCCGACTGTTGACCCAAAGATCTATTTTGAAAAAAGGCTCGAATTATCTTTTTTTTTTATAAATAACTATGTGAGATGAGCTCGAATATGCGATTTTTAGTAATGTATAAGATTATAGGCAATCTGGTTACCATGGTGCCATGTGTGAGGTATTTTAAGATATGGTTGTTATATTTTCTTTTATTTGAGATAAAATTTAGCTCAGTATGATGTCACTGATTGCGGGTGTCGTAACAAGTTGAGGAATGTCTTAAAACGCTTTGCAGATTTGTGTCGAGACAATTGTGGGACGTTTATCTAAATAGTGATAAGATAGAATTTATGAACGATATTTCGAACAGGTGTTTCTTTTCACTTAAGTTGATGGTTGAGAAACTTAACTATGTTTTTTTAATGACTTTAATTCATAAGTACTTGGATATACATGTAGATACCATTTTTATTTCTGTGATACCAGATTTTTTTTTGTGATTCCCTTCGGATGCCACCCACCGGTGGTTATGTCGGATACGAACCGACTAAAAACCGCACGCCGCCACGGGTACTAGTAGCCAGGGAACCAGGTGTACCCTAGAAAATGCATCCCAGGTACAAGCACAGAACTCGGAACTATTGCCGTTATTCCTCGGCTGTGTAAATTACTCAGTAGATACAGCAGTGACACGTTTAACAAGTTTTAATTAAAGAAAAAAAAACATGTAATACCATAAAAAAAATGGTCTTGGTACAATAAGATGTCTAAATGTTGCAATATATTATCGTAACTAACGGGTGTCTTGATATCAGCTGTTCCTAGATCCATCCTATTTTAGGCGCAGAGTGGCACACCAGCTTCAGTCACAGACCAGGCCAGGCCGCAAACCCCGGTGAAAAAAAGACTATCATAACCAAATAGATAGATCTTGTTATTGCTTTTAAGTGTAAACAGTTGTTGGTGAGTCAATAAAGAGAACAAAAATACTTATCTATGCAACTGGTATTAGAAGCACCTGTTACTGTCGCCGATTAATATTATTTCTTTATACGATATTGAGTCATAGCTCTTTATTTAGGTGTAAATATTTTTTCTATATATTATATTATGTATATGTATATAATAAATTGTAACTTTTGAAAATGTTATTTATGATTAAGATATACATAAAATAACATTGTTTTTTTTTTTTAAAAAAGACAACTACCGCACTAGGAATAAATCCTGTGTCGCGGGGGACTTTACAAACATGAAACGGACACAGATACACCCAGACTCAGAGCAATAATTTGTGGATCACACAAAGTGTTGTCCCGCCGATTACGCCGAGTGTTGTGGGGTTTGAACCCACAACACTCGGCGTAATAGGAAGCGGCGTGACGACCGCTTAAACCACTACGCCATCCGTACAGTCATACTTTAGAATAAGATACTTTGAAAGCACTAGAGTATTTGGCTAATACCGTTGGTTTATAGCAGTAGCATAGCAGTAGATAAAATATTTATTTGTTTTTGTAATGTTAAATGTATTTATTTGTAGTTGAGTTTTAGTTGCATTTAAGTAGGTTTGTATTCTATGGGATCTCAAAATAATTTTCTGCCCAGGTACTGTGACGGGACTACTGAAAACCCCACGTGAATAAAATCGCATGTCTATACTCCTTACGATAACGTTAATTTCAAACAATACAGGAATGAAATTTAGATCAGTATATGTAATTAATATCTACCGTAGAGGTGAACAGCCATGACAGCCACGGGAGAGCCAAGAACTAAAGGGACTGAACACGGCCATGGCCTCTCAGAATAACGGTGTCAAAGAATTCGTTCATTGCATTTAACCAAGTTAGTGAGGTTACCGACAGCGTTATCTTCCCTGCCCCTTCCAAATCTGGGAGGGTGGAGGGTAAATGGCACTCCCACACTTACTATTTCGTGACCTGTCGCTTGGCCCATATACTATAAACAAATCTTATAATTAT
This sequence comes from Arctia plantaginis, assembly GCA_902825455.1. NCBI lineage: Eukaryota > Metazoa > Arthropoda > Insecta > Lepidoptera > Erebidae > Arctia > Arctia plantaginis. The sequence continues at coordinate 18,574,163 of CADEBD010000422.1, forward strand.
TTTATTTACAAAAACTGTAACTCTTTATATAACAACGGTATTAGTTAGTGTATTTGGCATTGGTATGCGTATGCGTATTGTATGTAAACATATTTACGGTGATAGTTATTTTTGGACAGAAACAGTGGTATAGATATACATACATACTGAAATAAACATACATATATATTTGCTGAGCTACATACCTCACATAATATATACACAAATAATAATATAGTTATATAAAACTTTAAGGATGTGATGAATCTGCTAGGGTGTGTGTAAGATGTGAGCTCTTCGGTTTGAATGAGAGATGGCTGGGTGCTATCCTGATTTCCAGAGGGAGAGCATTCCAGAGGAGGACAGATCGTATTAGGTACGAGGAACGGGGCATAGCAGAAGTTGATTGTTGTAGGAGCGGAATTTTCTATTGTGACTGGCACATAGAAATTAGAATGAAGATGTTAGGTAGCAAGGAGGAATAGCTGAGCTGAAAATGGAATAGAGGGTGGTGATGGCGCGCAGCTGACGGCGCCTACTATATTCTAATATATACTACTCTTATACGAAGCATGTTAAATTATTGCAATGTATACCTTCTCTGGCGACTTACATTACAACGCAATGCACTCTCTGCATTTAAAGCGTTTCCAAAAACAGCGTAGCATTTCGCAATGGTATATCCAAAAAACAGTGTTTACCTCCTTTCTCAGGAGAGGCCTATGTCCAGCAGTAGACTATTATAGGCTGTTGATGTGATGTGTGATGTGATATCAAAAAAAAGTTTGTTGCTATGGAGATAAGCTAAAACATTTTAACATGACAAACGCAATGTTTGCTTTTGAGATTGTCAGTTATAAAATTGATTTCCCCGCGTTGTTGACCCTTCTTAAATTTCTCACTGCAATGTAATGTTACGGTATCTGTTTTTTAATCAATGAATTTTTTTTTTACGTGTCCCTCAGGCCGTTACCCTACCGGGGTTTGCGGCGGGGTGGTGTGTCGGACTCGGACCGACTAAAACCACACGGTGTGCCACTCTGCGCCTGTAATAGGAGAGATCCGGGAACTGCTATTATTAAGACATCCGGACCGTTTAATTAAATACTGTGTCAGCCTTTAAGTAGTTGTTACATTATGTCGGATAATATTAAATGTATAATATTTATGTAAAATATCACAGAAAAATATATACAAATGTCGGTGGGTCTAAATAAATAAACCAAAAAGAAAAATTAATGCTTTCGGTTGATGCAGAGGGATTAACAGAAAATTATTGGAGTGACCACTAGGACTGAGGTGACGCCGATTTATTTGAGATGCTATAGTTTCAGTCCAGTTACCCTGAGACTTGAGGTAACTGTACCATAGCTCCCTCTTCCTATCTACAAGGAGGTTGGCTTCGGGCCGAAATTCTTTGGCAGTGTCACACGTTGTACCCAATTCAGATGAAATTTGCAATAGATCACTATTGTGATGATATGTTTTCTTGGATAGACACTTATTTAGATTTGAGACAATAGCCATTCAAGGTCAACATTTCAAAATACTCCAACCTCGGACGGTTTCTTCAAGCGCCTTCGCGTTCTACGTGTCGCAATTTTTCAGATAAAGATTGTGTTTCTATAACATTTATTAAATATAGTTTAAGTGTTACTAAACGACTAGAATCTTAAACTAAGTTTCTCGGACGCATTGAACCTCTTTTTGCTAAGTCTTTATGTATTTAAAAAACATTTTTTTCTTGAGTGACGTCATTGTAAGGCATTGACCGTTTCGTTTTGCAGCTGCACGTTTTACGCTACACAGTATTAAAGATACTTAATACTCTTCACACATGGACCTAATAATTCCAGAGCCAGTGGGATACTGATAAACATACTTACATAATTCTAAATACATAAATATTACAACATTCGTGTGGTGACGGATTATGAATACGGAATGTCATCACCACTCTTCATCCCGTGGGTGTCGTAAGAGCCGACTAAGGGAACAAACTGCACAGGACAACAGCACTGCAAAAAGATGGAAAACTTGAAACAAACCCTATACCAACCCGTCTGGGCAGCGTGGTATAGTAGGCCAAAACCTCCTTTCTAAGGAGAGGCCTATGTTTAGCAGCTGGACTATTATACGCTGTTGATGTGATGATGATGTGATGAAATATTACAAATTGTGCTCATCGCATGATTTGAACAAATATATATTTGTACTAGATGTATAAATCGAATATACGTCAGGTTCGCTAACCATTAGACAACTGACAACAGATTTGAGAACAATTTTAAATGATTGATAAACATTTAGGTCACCGTTCCGTTATCATACAATAGGTATTAAATATACACAAAGGGAATAATTGTGTTTATCAAACAATTATTTGTTCTGTGTAGGAATTAAATCAAATCACCAGTCAGGAAAATGCACTTTTAAAAGCAAAAATAAGAAGTGTGTGCCTGAATCGCCTACTATCTAGGGCTTCTACAAACTTGTACTTAAAAATATAAACTTGACGTTCTAAAATCATAAATCTCACAGATTTTCTTTTCAACCCTAAAATCTATTCATTTATCGCAAAAAAAGGAACTCAGATAAAAGTATTTTATAACTTCAATCTGATACCTTTATAATATATTTCTGATTCTAAAATACTGAGAGAGTCTTGAATAGTACCTTAGCAAATATTAGCCGTTTAATTATCGGTGTATCATAAAAGAAAACGCCCGATCGCCATTATTCACAACTTTTTATAATTCCTTCGAAATTTCGAAGTATTTATTTTATGGAGTAAGTCTCGAGCGTAGGGTATTTGGCAACTTAGTCAATCTAGTTACTTTTATCATCTGCCAAAACGTTTTCTGTCTGTCAAAATTTTGTATATTTGTTTTTACTAAATAGCAACTTATAATGTCACTATTTTAGACCACTCAGTTACAGGATATATTTCAATGTTTATTTGATTTAAATTCGCAATAGTTATAAAAAGCTAGAATAAAAATATTTGCCGAGATGTTTTGTGATATTCGTTTACAATAAAGCTGTCATTTTTATTGATTTATGACTAACTGACTAAATAAATTAATAGGGAATAATTTTTGCCTGTTTTTGCAACATTCTTCATTGATTTGGGTACCTACTAGTCGTAACGTGATGTTATATAGCCTATAGCCATCCTCGAAAATCAGCTTTCTAACACTAAACAATTTTTCAATTGAAACCAGTAGTTAATGAGATTAGCGCTTCAACCAAACAAACAAACAAACTCTTCAACTTTATAATATTAATATAGATACAGTCAGTTACCCTATAGTGTAAAACAAAATCTCAAAGTAATGGGTTTATAGTAAGAAAAAAAATATATACGAAGGCAAACAGTAACCGTCGTCCTTAGACCCCTATAACTCAACAAAACACTAGTGCGTTGCAGCCCTTTGCGTTCTATAATCTCTGCCTACTCTGGACAGAAATAATGTGATAATATACATATTTATGTATGATGTCTGGTGTTTGCAATGCCATCGCTTAATGCGGAACCCTGCTATTGTCTATCAATTCGCTGTCATTACATAGCGGTAAATACTATTAGGTATGCAATAATAATGGATGAATATTCATGTTCTATGTTAATAATCTTGAGTCGGTAATATTTCTAAGAAACAAAGGAACTTGCTATGCTGGTAATAAAATCATTTATTTATTTCGGATCACCGACAAGGAATACACCTTACATGCTATAATGATATTAGGTTTACAAAGTTCGAGTTAGTGTGCTTTCTTAATAACAGGCGAACACATCATTTTTTTCTTTGTTTGTTAGGAAACAAGATTAGTTTTATATTAACATTTATTGTAACATTCCCCCTTTTATTATTTATTTTTTATTCCCAAATACACAAACATAAAAAGTGACAGCAACACAAAAATCTGTCGGAGGCATACCTATACAAGAGAAGAATTCAAAATCAAAAACCAAACACTTAAAAACTAAATTACAAATTGAGTGCTCAGAAGTAAAACACGTACATACCAGTGAACTGTTTGCGGATTAGATATTTATATTTCTCCTGTTTATTTGAGAAAACGTCTATGTCTTCCGAGGAACATGAGATAGTGTTGTACTGATGAACAATCATCTATCATCATGCACACACACAACACTGATAAAAAATGGAAAAGCCATTTTTACGCAAATATTTATTTGTTTCTTATTATTTATTAAAAAGTTAATGCACATGTTGTAATCAAATGTGTTTCTTTTTTAAATTTCAGAAAATATTTTTTTTATAAAAATATTCTTTCATTTGTAAAGTTACTTTTAAAAATGTTGGTATCAAATCATGTGGTTTTGTTACAGTTGGAAATAGCAGACCATACGCCAATACAGAACAGAACTGCTACAAGTTCAGATGGAGTTGCTTCCTGAGTGAAGGTTTTTTAACAGAATGGATCAGTTGCAATATAGTAATCTCACCTTATTTCTGTCCAGAGTAGGCAGAGATTATAGAACGCAAAGGGCTGCAACGCGCTAGTGTTTTGTTGAGTTATAGGTGTCTAAGGACGACGGTTACTCAGGCGACCCTTAAAGCATGATTCTCCAATCCGCCATTTTAACTAACTCATAATTATTCCCATAATTTATATTTAGTAGAACGTGATAATTTTTTATGTATATGTAAGTATAAAATATATCTACCGGTAGTTTTGTTAAGTGAACTTACATATTAAAGCATTACATAAAATCTCTAAATGACGTTAGTGATTGCAAGATAATGGACGGGACGCTTGTAATAAAATAATATTTCACGTGTCAATTTATCTTTTACACAACGTTACAAGCACGTACAAAACCAAGCCCACTTAATCCGTACATAAGAGGATAAAGTATATCAAAATTTTTGTATTGACAAGGGATTTCTGTAGATTTTTCGTAAGTAACATACGCCAAAAGCTAAAAAAGTAATGAAAAACCGGTCAGGTACGAATCGAACTCGTGCCTAAAACTAGGTCGAAAACCTATATGATAGTTCCCGTTGACCTAGAATCACGAAATTAAGATACATTTTGGTACTTACAAATTTTCGCGAAAATCTACGTAAAATCTGGGTAGGTACGGAACCCTCGGCGCACGAGTTCGATTCGTACCTGACCGGTTCCTGACTTCCTGCATTCGTGAGGAAGCGCATTCCATAGGAGGACAGCCTATACAAAGAACGAAGAGCCGACAAACCCAGTGGTGTGAGAAGGACAGAGTAGAAGAAGATTGTTGGCCGAACGAAGGTTTCTGTTGTGGTTGTTGCATTTCAATTGAAATTGTGTTGTTAAATAAGTAGGAGGGGAAGGGGAATTGAGGATAGTGTACATAGTTGTGAGAGCGCGCATTTTCCTGCGTTGACGAATAGGTAACCATCTTAGTTGGGAACGAAAATCGGAGATATGGTCATACTTACGAAGATTAAAGATGAATCGAATGCAGTTATTGATGAGACGATCTAGCTTGTTGAGAAGATCTACATTCAGGTCATAATAGCACACGTCACCGTAGTCGATTAAAGGGAAGATAAGAGATTGCACGAGCGCTGTCTTAGTTTTCACGGGAAGAAAATTTTTCAGGCGATATAATGTTCTAAGAATGCCGGTAACCCTCTGGCATACGTATGTGACTTGATCGCGCCAGTTCAGGGCGCAGTCGAGTTGTAAGCCTAGGTCTTTCACCGATCGACAAACAGGTATAGTGATACCATTAAAAATTATTTTGGGGAGCGTCTCAAGATTGACTCTGTTAATCGAACGCTGACTGCCAATTATTATTGCCTGACACTTTGTCGGGTTGACCGATAACCCAAACCTTTCAGACCAGTTTTTGATGGTTTTGAGATCTATGTTGATCTCGTCAATAGCTATTGGTATGTCATCAACATTAGCTTGAGCATACAGTTGCAGGTCGTCAGCATACAGATGATACGCGTTACGAAGTTCAAGAGATAAGAGATTAATAAACACAGAGAACAATAAAGGAGAAAGTATACCGCCTTGAGGAACACCAGAGCCGACATCACACCAGCTCGAGGAGAGATCGTCGACACGAACGGACTGCTGGCGTCCCTGAAGATAAGATGAAAACCATTCCAGCGCTTCAGGCGAGAGAAAGTTGAATTATTAACCATCTACTTCGGCCCAGTTTGTTAAGTTAATTACAATTTTGCTAATGGAAATTATAAAACAATATATCAATGACATAAAACAGTAAAAAAAGAGGATATAAGTTCTAAAAAAAAATGTATTAGCCAAAATTTTGGGATTTTGTATAAAAATCTTAAAAGTCCAATATCTTGAAAATAGTTATATTTGGGATATAGTATTTCATAGTGAAATCTATCAGAAATGATGGCAATTACAAGACCCTTTTTTTTTTTCGTGCGGAAATCTCCTCGGATACCACCGGATATCGGTGGCATGTCGTACTCGAACCGACTAAAACCGCACCAGGTATACCCTAGAAAGGAAGTCCCTGGTGAATTACAACCCCCTAAAGAATCTTGGTTGACTTGTGACTTTTAGGGTGACCAGTAGCCCTGTATATAGTTTATTTATAATTTTATGCACATTTGTACAACGGCGGACTTAATTCCCAAGGCATTCTCTCCCAGTGGCAGTGGCAGTGAGTGGTAGGCGCATATAGGTTATAGCACCAATCACTAAGATGTACACTACACAACACAACACACGTCATTTTATACACAAGCAAATACTTATATAAAAGTTTATTAGTTGTCACAAGTATCGGCAGCGTGGTTTTTTAAACCAATAGTTTTATGGGGGCGTAAATTAATTCCGTGAGTAATTAATCCACGCCCCTATATTCTTGGTAATTTTTCAAAACACTCACGTTATTAATGGATGCAGTAGTAAAATATTTAGGAATTTCTCTGTCGTTCTAAGAAACTTTGCAACTGACAATTTTGGGAAAACTCTAAGATTAGATACAGAGAGATACTGTGGGGATTTTATGAAGATTTTTTCACTTAAGTTTGTCATATGTTGGTATCACTCCAGAGCATATGTTGTTAAAGCAAAAACAGATGTGAAATATATATATTTTAGAGTAGTATTGCAATGTATAGGATCCTTGTATCAATTAATGAGTTGAGTCAACATATCAATTTATCTGATGGTACCACACAGCGCAGTTGTAATGGAAATACTCGAGTCCATTTTATAAATACGCATTACACATCCAATTAATTTAAACAACATTAATTTGTAAGTTATGAGAGTTGTTTACATTGTAATTCTTTAATTTTTTTAAACACTGTTAAATAAGATAATTTGATATTAGTTAGTGGTAGTATTCACTAAAAGTTCTGGTGGAAAACCAGTGCTTGACATCTGTTAAGCGGACACTGAACCAGGTCCTATTCGACTGGCACATAAAAATGTATTTTCACTTAAGCCTAGTAAGTTTCCTTAATTATTTCCGTTATTGTGAGCGTATGTTCGTACGTCTACGAATAAATTCGCTTACTTTCTTTCTAATGGAAGAGTTTAAATCCTAATTTAATAATTAGATCCTAACTAAAGCGTTAAAACGTTTAAGCATTTGCAATATAATTTTGCAAGGGCACCTTACTTACCGAAAGGGAACCTGGTCGGCCACAAACACATAGTTGAGGGAATACATAACAGAGAACAGGTTAGGGATACACAACATCACCAGTACATATCCTTGATAGAAACCGAACGGGCCGAGCTGCGCAAGAGCAGCCTCGAGCGCGTCACTCGCATCTTTCGGTTTGACAGAGGCGCTGCGGGCGCTACCGGCGACGCCTGTCTCAACCATGATCGCGCGCTTACTGTCACCTGCACATAATGTATAACGTTCTAAACCACTCGGACGCGGCGTCTCCCGCGCTGATAAGATACGTATTTGACTGCGGTCTCTACGTGAGTTTTCGTCACTGACGGGCACACACGATCAAGTATCATCAGTCAACGTCGTCAGTTGGGCAATCAAATCATAATTATTTGTGTACTATAGAATAAGTCGGTTAAATGTTATTGATTTTTGGTTCAAACACCGAAAACGTTTATTAAATCACTAAGACCTAAACACCCCAGACAAAAAATGAGCAAGCCGTACGGCTCATTGCATTATAATATGTGTAACATCTGACATCTCACCTATCATCAGCCGCGCTTCAGCACTGATGAGTCGGCTTGACCGTACTGATATCACGGCCTCACAGAAAAGCGATATTAAGTAGTATCTTTATTAGAATGAAGTTAAGTATGAAAAATGTGTAACAAGAATTTATTCCGACACTATGGTAATAGTTTACCAAAAAGAAACTTAGTTCCAACTGGGGGTCCATAGACCCCTCTCGCCGTTTTTGCTTTATACTGAGTGAGTGAGGTTACTGGGAAACCAACTCCCCCTCCCATAATTCTAGCGGAACGCAATCGAAGAGTGGCAATGCAGTCGTCTCTCAAATTGCAGGTGACCCTGGACAGCAGTAGTCACTTAGCTTTAGCTAGGCTCGTTTGGTTTTAATTACACAGTAATATATACATATACCCAAATAAATACATATAAAATATATATACATACACACACATATACATACATAGATTTATATATTACGAGTATAATGTTTACTTTTAAAAGACCAATTTTTCTTCGTATCAACGTATGAACACCCCAAAATTTTATCCGCCCAAAATTCCGCCACTGCCGTCAGTCCGCCTGTCCGTTGCTCTCTAAAGTGCAGTTGAAGGGGCACAGTGGACTAGAAATAAAATGTGGCATTTTAACAAAAGACCAATAAACCAAATATGAAAATAAGTTCCGTCACAAGTTCAATTTCAATTTTTTCAATATTAATTAATATAATAAAATACCAATAATTATAACGCTGCAGTGCCCTTCGTTTTATAACATTTTAATGAAGCAATGTTTATAAATAGTATATTTCCATATACAGTACTATGCAAATGAAGCGGGTGTCTTGACAACAGCTGTTCCCGGATCCCTCCTAATTAAGTCAGTATGACACACCGTGGGGTTTTAGTCGGTTTGATTCTGACAAATAGACCCACCGCAAACCTCGTGTGAAGATAACAATAATGCGTAATGCTTGATGAAACAGACTGAAGTCAGCTTGACCGCGTAATGATAGTGCGCGTCGTTACGCAAGCGTCTTTGTGGTGAATGCTTTGTTGAGACCTGAGATAATTAATACAATGTTATTATGCTAGAACGTTGGACAATGAACCTAAATATTATAACATAAGATGCTGAACATATGGCTTTTGTATCAACTTTTGAATCAAACGGCTCGAATTAGAAGCGATAATTATAATTCGTAGTACCAATATCCCTTTTCCTACCATTGACTTCTCTTCTTATCTACATACCTTCATCTTAACGTACTCCCAATAATCCCATTAAATCTGCATACCCTCTATTAAATAGATGAGTTTGAAATTATACATATTTAGTAAATACAGGCGTCTAATTCGTCTATCACTTCGAGAAATTATCCGAAGCAGATGTGAGTATATGTAAGCCTGTTCCTAACTACTTCTATCTTATCATTCAAAATATACCTTCTCCAGATTTCAATATCTCATACCCAAAATACCCGTTAGACGGCAATACACTAGCCTCCTATTTAATTATTAAATATAAAAGTAATCCTCCACTTCGTCGCCTATGCGTAGTGTTCCCACAAGGCAGGCAGTATTGCCATTTTAAATGACATTGCTGTCAATTAAGGAGTAGATTAATGGTTAAAGTTCTTCACAAATAAATCTATTGATGTATTACCCTATGGGTTATATCTAATGATTGCGTCAATTAAGCGGTTCTCGTGTCTGTGTGTTTTGTGCCATCCAACGCTGAATGTTGTTATCGTTTGTCTATATAATGGGTAGTGAACTTGACTGCTGAGTTAAAAAAAATAAGATTCGATAGCTATCCAGAAATATAAAAGATCAAACTATCTGATACTCATGATTATTTATTCTGTATGTTATTGTAGTTTATCTATAATATTATTACAAATGTAAATGCAATGAACAAAAGAATTACGGGAATTGGATTTTACAAAAAAAAAACTAGTCAATTTGAGAACTTCCTCCAGTTTGAGGCCCGGTTAAAGAGTAATATTTGATCAACAAATGGTTAAATTCTGTTACACTTACCCAAGCTATTAATGTCGATTAGATAATTATTACTGGCATTTCCCATTACAATTTATCGTTTAATTGTCTCTATGAGTCTATTGTTGAGTCAATAAAACATGTCGTTTGAAAGCGTTTTAATTGTATTAAGTAGAACATTCATTGTGAACATTATTGTTTGAGTGTTGCCTGTTGTTTTGTTAAGAGCAATTAGATGTAAATTGAACAGTTATAGAAAATACCTTTTATGACACGTGCAGTACATAAAATGACTAGTAAATAACGTTCATAATTTAAGGAGAAGGACTGACTCAAAGTGAAAGGTTTTTAAATAAAGAAAAATTATTGGATCGAAGAAGTAAATAGCGTAATCAATAATAGTGACAAATATATAGATTTTTAGCTGCTTTGTGCGGTATGGGATGCGAGGTCCGTGTGTATACGTATGTGTATAGATCGAATTCAGGTGTTCGGATGAGGAGTTCAGGTTTCGCAGGGTCACGATTTATTGACGCAGTTCTCGTCACAAGATGGTTACACAGTCTGTCTTAATTTCTAGAGTACTTCACATCGCATTAACAGCTTTTAATAGTCTACTGCTGGACATAAGCCTCTCCTTAGAAAAGAGGTTTTGACCTACTATACCACGCAGGCCAGACGGGTTGGTATAGGGTTTGAAGTTTTCCTTCTCTCTGCAGTGCTGTTGTTCTGCGTAGTTTGCTCCCTTAGTCGGCTCTTACGACACCCACGTTATAAATAGGGGTGGTGACACTATGTATTCTTAATTCGTCACCACACGGACAAGAGTGGAGTAGTACTTACAAGTTTACATTATAATAATATTCGAAGTATATATACGAAAACAAAGTTCATTTATCTGCCCTGATTTATTAAAGAATGATGGAATGCGAAATGGATGGATGCAATTCTGTGAGTTATGAGTAATCTAGGTATTTGTGGCTGTTAATTTGTTACTCTTGTTATTACTTGTTATTATATATATATTTTATTCTTAACAAATAATGTTTAGTCAAATAAGTTAAAATCTAACAGCAATAAAGGCTTATTTAATTTTTATTTTATTTTTTAATTTGTTACTCATAATTTGGAATCTTTCCATATAGGATTTTAGACTAGATAGTTTTTTAAGGGCGGTTTACTTTTTTTTTTTTCACATTTCACACACGAGCGTCTGGTCCCAAATTAGGTAGACGGACGGTACGTGTTTTTCTAAATACAGCGGTTTTCTGTGAACGTAAACTGATTTCAGGGGGTCCCCAAAATCAGTTTACGTTTATGTCAACCCCTTGGAAACAAATTCGGACGACTTTGGGAATCCTTGCTATAAACTATATGTTTCGGCACAAATGGGCAAGCACAAATGATGCCAAGGCCTCACATAAAACCGATGTAGAGCAATTCCTTCGTTGCATTTCACTGAGTCAGTGAGGTCACCAGAGCCCAAAGCATATCCCCTGCCTTCCCCTGATTCTCGGGGGGCCCAGGGACTGTCGGAGTACCGACAATGCACTAGGGTTGGCATAAAATCAAAATCACCTGTTATAAATCATATAACTACACTTGTGACTACAAAACCACTGCGATTTATACATATACAGACAAAAAAAATTCGTAGTCTTTGATAAAAAGTCTCTAAAATCAGTTTAATAAGGTGTAATCAGTTTGTTAATTAATAGGGTTCACCCTATTAATCAACAGAAGTTCTTATTTGAAACTTTCAAGATACTATATTAGTGGTGTTACGTGTACCAACTTTAGAATTAATGTTATTAGAATGACTAATATTTTAAAACGAAGTATCAATGTTGTACTTTTAAAAAACTCTACAAGTCGATAAGCGTGCAGTAATTTGGCTATCTAGGGGTCTGAGGTATCAGTTCATTTTAGAAAAGGGGTATCTTGCTCAAAATAGTTTAGGTATCCCTGGTTTGTAGCATATTGTCTCTGTATTATGGATATCTTTAGGCAGTTGTAAAGTTTATCCTTTTTTTACAAGTGTAAACTTTGTAATTTGGGGGATTACAGAAATAGGCCTACGCAGTTCTGAAACTAGGAAATTCAATTGAGAGATTTAATGGAGAACTGAACTGGAGAAATCTAATCATGAATTTTTAGATTTTTCTTTTTTAATGAAAACTTAGTATGATATCCTTGGTAATAAAAAGGCTTTGGATATATAATATTATATATATCAGAGGCCTGAGACTTCCCGTCAACGGTTCGAGCTACATGTATAATATACGACCTTGACCTTCTTGAACTGCTGTTTACGCGTCGCAAAATACTTTCCTTCCATTTGTTTTTTTTTTAATTGCCTAGTAGGTATTACCCCTATTACTTAATGGGATATATTTTTTTATTGGGATAGTGGTTCCTACAATGACAATTAATAGCCATTTGCTGATTTATGTACATAATTCTTTCTTTCTTTATTTTTAAAAAGACAACTCCCGCATTAGGAATATATCCTGTGTCGCGGGGGACTTTACAAACATACATGAAACGGACACAAAGAACACCCAGACTCAGAACAACAATTTGTGGATCACACAAAGTGTCGTCCCAGCGGGGGTCGGACACACAACACTCAGCGTAGTAGGTTGCGGCGTGGCGACCACTTAAACCACTACGCCATCCGTGAATTGCGTAGTATATTTATGTACCTATTAAAACACAAAATCAAACTGCAACCTAAGAGGTTGGAGTTGAATCATCAGAATAACAAATGATGAAATTGCAACATGGTTATCTTAATCAGATTAGTAGAGCTAGCCACCTTGGGCCTCCATGCCGCGATTGAAGGGGGAAGTGTTCTCCCCTGGGATAGGGCCTGATTAGGCATGGTGTCAATTCGGGGAGGACCTGAAATAACACCTAAGGCCGGCCGTTGGGGTGGTTTTTAGTGGAATCACCACATACTCCTGGCTCTTGAGTCCCCGAGGAGCAGGAGATCCGAAGGGATTTTCAACCCCGTCAACAAAAAAAAGCCACCTTAGAAGAGTGCATGAAATTGACAATTTTAGTCTCATTTTGGTTACTACGGAAGAACATATAATCCAAGTTTTAAATTTATGGTATGAATCCAGCTCGCTTAACGCAAAAGTATTCGCTTAATTCCAACCGACATTCGACAGATATTCACATATTCAATTCTATCTAGACAGCGAATGACAATATACAGCGGGTGTGGAAGAGGTCACTTCGGAGATCTGTGTTTTTAGAAACCAGGTGATATTGAGTGCTCAGTCTAGTCTCAACCAGACGAGCGCTGACCACGCTCTAATGGCTGATATGTATGACGGATGCATACCAGCTATTAGGACCAACTGTTATGAGTTTGTAGCTGACCAAGTTGTCCTTGTTGTTTGTTTCCAAATCTTAGTTTTTGAAAACCCATTGGAATGCATCTGCTTCTTCTTTTCGCCACATTTATACATCTATTCTTTACAAATAAATAAAATTGAAGAGTCAGTCAGTTTGTAATGTGAAAATAATAGGCTTTTTCGTGCTTACGGGGTTATATTTGCACGATAGCTATACCTAAAAACCAGTTTAAATATTTTTTGTTCATCTGTCTGTCTGTTTGTTCCGGCTAATCTTCATAACGGCTAGTCGCAGGTACCTATGAGTGCAATTGAGCTCATTTACAAGATATGTTTAAGTTGGCTGTTAAAGTGTGGCTATTTCCACGTCCGTTCTTCGACTAGTCGACTAGTCGAGGAACGGACCTAAAAGCCCTAATTAACGTGACTCACAGCCTACTTTCAATTGTTTTTAAAGACAAATGCCGCATTTTCAGAACAATAATTTGTTGATCGCACAAAGTGTTGTCGCAAGTGAGGATCGAAACTTCAACACTCAGCGCAGTAGAAAGCGTGGCGACCGCTTTACCACTTTTTTTTTTCTGTTCGGAAATCCACTCGGAAACCACCATGGTTATGTCGGACTCCAAAACTAGATGGATTTGTGTGTCATATCTCCGAAAATATTTTTATTTTTTTAAACAACTCATCATTTCAATTATAAAATACATAAAAGTCAGTTTTTTGAAATACATGAAAAGTATCGAAGAGAGGATAACATTATCGTAAAACGTTATCTCTTATAAATTACAGGAATAAGGTGTAAGGTTAAGTGGTAATGGGCTCATAAAATTCGTAGATCGAACAATCGCAAGCAAGAAACGTTGCACTGACAATAGAAAATTTTACACTTTTCTAATCAATCGATCTATTCTACCTCAATAATAGGCTAGTTGACTCAATTTGCAAACTTGGTTGATTATATACTTTACTATCTATTTTATCAAAAAGACCTACATTTTAAAGAAGAAGCAATATTTACATTACGTATTTTGTATTTAAAAAAACAATTTAAATTTCCCTTGACGCTAACTAGTGTCATGGTGTCTTGAATGACGTCACAGTCTGCGAATCAAAACTGTTTACATCTGTCAACTGTTTTCTAAAAATGAATAAGGAATGAGGAGTAACCTGCTCTGTTGTATGAAAACGTCAACAACAACAATGATGTTTTGCGTAGCGTGACGTAACACTTTCTGATTGGTGTTCGCTGTCACGTGACTTAATGCCTATTTTGTACAAATTTATTAAAAAAAAAAACTTTAACTTTTATCAGAAATATACTGGTTTTTTCTTATCTATGTCTCTTCATTTATAATTTGAAACTATAAACCAAGCAATTTGTTATTAGTAGACACAAGCCTATTGACTGACTGTCAATGAGTGACACAAACAATAGTAAATTGGCATTATCTACGTTAGTGATGTGCCTTTCACTATTTAAAAATCTATTTTCAGACCGTTTTTCTAGAATCGAATCAGCTTAAGTAGGTTTTCAAGCTTCCGCGAGTTTAGCCATTATTTTTTACAATAAGTAATTACCTTTCGATACGTAGAAAATTATCTGCTAATACGCTGATTGCCCTTGGCCTTGTAATAGGCTTTTAAGATTGACGCACAAAGAAAATTAAATAACAACATTCACTTAGAGCCTTGAGATCCTCGTTTAGTTTTTTTTTAATGCATTATGGAAGTTTGTCTAAATGAAAATGGTTGCACAATTCTATCTTATCATTTTGGTTGTACTGTATGACGTCCGTGTGGTGACGGATTAAGAATACAGAGTGTCACCACCCCTATTCATCCCGTGGGTGTCGTAAGAGCCGAGTAAGGGAAAAAACTGCAGAGAGAAGGAAAACTTGACACAAACCCTATACCAACCCGTCTTTCTCCTCCTCCTTTATAAGGAGAGGCTTGTGTCCAGCAATGAACTATAGGCTGTTGATGATGTCTGACGCAGTTGCTCGCCATATACGACTGTTTATATGGAATAACTTAGTCTTTAACGAGGGATTTAATCGCATCCACATCTACTACGATCTCCTGTAACACCTATACATTGAACCACCGTACGAACTATTACAGGCTCCATGGTAAGTCAATCAAAATGTCCGAGAGTTGTGGTCGTGAACGACCTGAAAAGGCTGATGAACTCTAGAGTCGCGACCGTTGAATAAGAAGAGCTTTTAGGTAATGATGACGATTTATTGTATTTGTTGATAACTTACATATATTTTATGTTTAATCCCTGTTTAAGCAAGATCCCTGGAGCATCGCAGTGCTGTCGTTAGTAAGGTATAAACCGAAATCATCAAAAGATAAAAAGCCGTGTGGTGTCGTGGGACACCCGATAGGAACGAAGTTGTGACGATCGAGTAAAACTGATTTGACACGATTTTAATTACAACGCCATCTATGAAAGCGGCTATTACCTACATATTAAAAACAATTAAAACAATTTATACATTGGTAAAATCTCCTTGCGAAATGATTTCCTATCTATTCGATAGATGGCGCTGAATGTCTGACAAGATGACACGAAAATAAAGAGCAAAAAGCCAACATCACGTGGTATTCCCAGGCGGTCACCCATCCAAGTACTAACCACGCCCGATGTTGCTTAACTTCGGTGATCGGACGAGAACCGGTGTATTCAACATGGTATGGACGTTGGGGAACGTTAAAACAAATTTAATGTATGGTATCCACAGTTAGACGTCAATTTATATTAAAAGTGTCGTGACAAATTTTCGTACGAATTTTTTCCGTCTAGCCCCCTTTCACAACGCGCGATAAGGAACTTCGTTCCAAAAATAAACCTCTTCAGCTTGATACGAAAAAGGGGTAAATGGTCGTTTGCATTAGTAGATAATATACCTAATACTGTTGACCACATTAACATAATTTTCAAATTCAAATTACTTTATTGCGAAAATGGGTAGGTAATGGGTGATTTTTTAAGCGTAGTTTTTTTTAAATCGAATAAAACACTCAATTTGCATCACATATTCAAAATTTTTATTGAAATTGATAACTTGGCCTTTGCCATTTACATTTTAAAGATAACTTCATGTAAATGTTGTCCGCAGCTCCGTTTCAAATGGTCCATTCGGAAGGTCTAATTTTGCGTCACTTTTTCGAGCATTTCGGCCTGTATCCCACCAATTACGCGTGTTATGTTATCCTGCAAGCCTTCAATCGTGTTCGGCTTGTCCAAATACACTAACGACTTTACATAACCCTACAAGAAATAATCCAGAGGCGTCAAATCGCATGATCTTCACAGGGCCATTTCGAGAGATAAGCTGCTCACCAAATTCATCCTTCAACATGTCCATTGTTTCACGAGCTGTGTGACATGTGGCACCGTCTTGATGAAAACACATGTCAACCAAGTTCAACTCGGCCAACTGGGGCAAAAAAAAGTTACGTATCATGGCTCGATATCGTTCGCCGTTGACGGTAACGTTTCTTCCACGGTCGTCTTTGAAGCAAAATGGACCGATGATGCCACCAGCCCATAAACCACACCAAACTGTCGTTTTCTCGAGATGCATCGGTAATTCTTGTATGGTATGTGGCTGTTCATCACTCCAGATGCGACAATTTTGTTTATTTACATATCCGTTAAGCCAGAAATGAGCCTCATTGCTGAACACAATTTTTCGATAAAACAGCGGATTTTCATTGAGCTGTTTTTAAGGCCCATTCACCAAACATTAGACGTCGTGGTAGGTGATTCGGTTTCAATTCTTGCAGAAGTTGAATTTTATAGGCTTTCAAACCTAAATCAACACGTAAAATTTTCCATGTGTTTGAGTAACACATGCCCAATTGCTGAGAACGGCGACGAATTGACATTTCACGATCCTTATTAACACTGGACGCTACGGCTGCAATATTCTCTTCAGTACGCACTGTACGCATGCGAGACAATGGTTTAATGTCCAACCAAGTAAACTTGGTTCGAAATTTGGTGATAACAGCACAAATTGTTGATTCACCAGGTCGATTATGACGACCATAATATGGTCGTAACAAACGATACACATTTTTCACAGAGCACGAATTTTGATAGTAAATTTCAAAAAATTGCAATCGTTGCTCGTTTGTAAGTCTTTCCATGATGAAATGGCAGGGTATACTGAAAACTTTTCACTTTGACAGATGACGTTTGGATGCCATTACCAACCAGTGTTGCCAACCTGAAAAACTTAACTCTTAAAAAATCACCCGTTACAATGATTATTGTGATATAATAATGTGGCATAACTCCTCCATTATCGGCCTCTCGGCATGCAATACTTCACATCACACATCAACAGCCTTTAATAGTCCACTGCTGGACATAGACCTCTCCTTAGAAAGGAGGTTTTGGCCTACTATACCACGCTGGCCATACAGGTTGGTATAGGGTTTGTGTCAAGTTTTCATTCTCTTTGCATGCAATACTTAACGTTTTTTAATTATATGCTATAGGAATCTAATTATAACATTGTTCATATTCAGAGATTTAAGAATCTCAATATATCATATATTTATAACTATAAACTAAATGAAAAGAGGTGAATTTTGCATGCATCGTGCCCAGTAATGGGTATTGATAATAACATGAATATGAAAAGGTATGTTAAATACCTTTCTTTCCAGTCATATTTGAGTGTTTATAACTTCTATTTTATTTATCATCAGCCTATCGCAGTCCACTGCTGGACATAGGCCTCTCCCATTGCACGCCACTTAGATCGATTTTGGGCTTCTCGCATCCAGCTCCTGCCAGCCATCTTGCGCAAATCGTCACTCCACCTGGCCTGTGGGCGTCCTACACTACGTTTGCCGAGACGCGGTCTCCACTCAAGAACTCGTTTTCCCCAACGGTTATCGGTTCTGCGGCTAATATGGCCAGCCCACTGCCACTTCAGCTTGCTGATCCGGTACGCTATGTCGGTGACCTTAGTTCTCTGCCGGATCACCTCATTTCTGATGCGATCCCTTAGAGAAACGCCGAGCATAGCCCTTTCCATAGCACGTTGAGCGACTTTGAACTTGTGGACCAGCCGTACCGTAAGTGTCCACGTTTCAGCTCCGTATGTCATGACGGGTAGGACGCACTCATTAAAGACTTTCGTCTTAAGGCACTGTGGGATCGACGATGAGAAGACTCGACGTAGCTTCCCAAACGCTGCCCAACCCAACCGAATTCTTCTGTTCACCTCGTCCTCGAAGTTGTTTCTACCTAACTGCAATGTCTGCCCGAGGTACACATAATTTTGAACAACTTCGAGAACGGCACCGTGTACCGCAATCGGTTCCGGTAGTACATGTTCGTTGAACATGACCTTGGTTTTATCCAAGTTCATCCGTAGGCCGATGCGTACAGAAGTGTCAGCTAAGTCATTCAGCATTTGCTGTAGGTCCTGCAACGTCTCTGCCATGATGACGATGTCATCTGCAAATCGCAAGTGAGAGATGTATTCGCCATTGATATTGATGCCACGTCCTTTCCAGTGCAGCGTCTTGAACATGTCCTCCATTGCATTTGTGAACAGTTTCGGGGAAATAACGTCCCCTTGTCTCACTCCTCGATGCAATGGTACGGGCCTTGTTTGCTGATTCTGTACTTGGACGGACATGGTGGCGGCTTCGTAGAGACATCTCATCACTTGGATGTATCGCCAATCTACTTGGCAACGCTGCAGGGACTCCAGAACAGACCAGATCTCGATCGAGTCAAAGGCTTTCTCATAGTCCACGAATGCTAGACACAGGGGCTGATTATATTCTTCGGTCTTCTGTATAATCTGCCGCACTGTGTGGATGTGGTCTATGGTGCCATATCCGCTCCGAAACCCAGCTTGCTCCGGTGGTTGGAATTCGTCGAGTCTTTGCGCAAGACGGTTCGTGATGACTCTCGAAAACAGCTTGTAGACGTGGCTTAGAAGGGATATGGGTCGATAGTTCTTCAACCTGGTCTTGTCACCCTTTTTGAAGAACAAGACGACCACACTCCTACTCCACGCTTCTGGAGTTCTCCCTTCAAACAGGACAGCGTTGAAGAGCTTTTGGAGCTCCCTTAGTACGGGTTTACCCCCGGCCTTCAGCAGCTCTGTTGTAACGCCATCCTCTCCAGGGGCTTTTCCATTTTTCAGCTGTCCAAGAGCCATCTCGATTTCGTCAATGCTAACTTCTGGCAGGTCTTCGGTGTAGTGACGTGTTAATGTGGCTCTAGAGTCCTCATTTTCGGGATCAGGTCGAGATGCATGCGAAGCGTATAACCGGCCATAGAAGCTTTCCACTTCCAAAAGGACTGCCGGCTTCGAAGCAACGACTTCTCCACTTTCTGTAGTCAACTTTGTCAGGTGGCTTCTTCCAAGAGATTGTACGAACACTTTTGACCCCCGATTTTGCTCGATCGCTCTTTCAATTGAAAGAGTATTGGAGCACCGGAGGTCGTGTCGTACGAGTTTACTGATCTCTCGGTTTAGAGTCCGCTTTGCCGACAAAGTGACAGGTGGGTTTTCACGTCGTTTCTTCATCAGCCCTAGGGTCCTTTCTGAAAGCTTCGACTTCCTGCCCTTACGCTGCATTTCACAAAATCTCATACCTTCTTTCCTGAGGATCTGAACCACATTTTTGAGGTTCTGGTTTACGTCGATTGTGGTTTCCACGGCAGCGAATCGGTTTGCCAGTTTTGACTGGAACGTTTCAGATCCTGTCATGGCCTGGAGCCGAGTTGGTCGGAGCCTGGATTTCATCAAACAGACACGTTCCGCCTTAAAGTTGATATTCAGAGAGCCCCGGACAAGTCGGTGATCACTACCGGTATTAAACCTATTGATCACTGAGACGTCTCTGAATATGTGCTTTCTATCCGTCATGATGAAATCGATCTCATTTCTAGTCATAGCGTCGGGGCTTTGCCACGTCCACTTCCTTTGGGGCTGTTTCTTGAAGAAAGAATTCATCAAAAACAGCCCCTCCCGTTCGAGGAAGTTGACCAGCATTTGCCCCCTATGATTCCTGCTTCCAAATCCATGGGATCCTACTACCGATTCGCTGCAATTCTGTACTCCCACTTTAGCGTTGAAGTCACCCATAACAACGTTGTAGTGGGTCTTAGTTGTGAAGTGGAGGGCCCTCGATATGTCATCGTACATATCCTCCACCTCGTCGTCCGAATGTGCCGAGGTCGGTGCGTACACTTGCACAACCTTGAGGCTATACCTCTCGGTGAGCTTGATAATGAGGTACGCTACCCTGTTCGACACACTGGAAATTTCCACAACGTTGTCAGATAGGGACTTATTCACCAGAAACCCAACCCCACCTTGGGATTGTTGGTCTCTATTATATCTCTCTCTGGTATATCTCTCTCTCTATTTTATTTGTTTTTGTTAAAATTATCTTTGAATACATGAGCTCAGGGGCTAAGTTTCTATGACAGTATTCTAGAGGAGATCAAGAAGTTAAAATAAGAAACTTAAAAATGAGAAATAGATGCATCCCATAGGATACAGGTACGAATTTCCTTTTCTCAAATTTACCCTAAAAAATAAAGGTCTTTTATGATGACTTTTTCTCACCTTCTTTCTTCTTCTTTTTATGGAGAGGCTTATGTCCAGCAGTGGACAATTAAAAAAGTTGATATTGAAATCGTCTCTTGTGTAGACTCTAAAGTCATAGATCAACTCACTATAGCAATAATCTCTGTTTGGTCAAATATTTAGCAATCTAAATTTTATATACGTATCGAAAATCTCTTATATGCCTGTGCCGATTACAACCGCCCATTTCCAAGGGGTTGAGCCTTATGAGCCTTACGTTGAGTTTAATTAACCGATACATACAATGGCGTCATTAAATTTTAAGGACTAAAAGGTAAAAAGGCAATGAAGAGAAAACAAGATATGGAATAAAAATGGCAGGAAAAAGAAAATGAAGTAATACGGCAAATTAAATAATAGACACTAGCCCACATCACATTTCCACTACGAAATAGCCTGTGCTATTAATCCCAAGCATTCTTGTCTTCTATGTAATCCACAATTGAGTAATAGGCTTTCTGACATAATTTACGTTTTATTTTGGATTTAAATTTGTTCATACTAAAATCTATCTGTATACTATTTGGGATTTCATTATAGTATCAGCAACATTGACTTCGAAATGACTTGTTTATCTTTTGAAGACTTGAGGCAGGTACAACAAGGTTATTTCTATTTCTGGTATTTAAAGTACATCAGTTCTTTTCAAGAAGCTATCTTTGTTTTTAATGAACTTATATTACATTTCCATATATAATATTGACTTGAAACAGTCATAATGTTTATTTCTTTAAATTTCTGAACAACGATTGCCTAAATTATAAATTGCTCAAATCGCTCTCATTTTTAAGACACTGTTCTTTGCTGAGCATACATTTCTTTCAACGACTTGTCCATTAAGCGATTAGATCATGCGCAGTCTTCATCTAGCTTATTTTCGGATTTCTACAACTATAGTTGCTGTTGGTAAATTTTCAATGACTGACATTCTGTGCAATTTAAATAAGCATTACGTATTAGAAGAAACCCTTTGAAGAACCTATTTAGGCCAGGTGCGCCCTAATTTTAGTTTTATCTTTAATATTTGTTGGCATTGCGAGCTTTTGATAGCAAAGACGGAATGCTCATAGTGCGTGTCTGGCTTTACTCTTCTAAAACACCGTAAATCACTCCTACACAAATAGGTAACGGTTAATTAATCCTTAAACATTAATTGAAAATAAAATCTCCCATTTTTCCATAGGAGATTACACTAGCTACTTTGACGATTTTGACGATACTTTAATTAATTTTAAGGCAATTCGTACTTTATGTCATTGTTTTAAGTCACTTTTTACAGCAATAAGTATCAATAAGTGATGTTTTTGTACGGAAGTATTATATTTTATCTGTGCAGTGCTGTGCTCCTAGACTCATTGGCGCGGCGGCCGGTG
This sequence comes from Arctia plantaginis, assembly GCA_902825455.1. Lineage (NCBI taxonomy): Eukaryota > Metazoa > Arthropoda > Insecta > Lepidoptera > Erebidae > Arctia > Arctia plantaginis. The sequence goes on from CADEBD010000422.1 coordinate 18,596,684, forward strand.
TGTAGACACTGTGTAAATGTATTTTTAGAATAAATGTCAATTATTTTTAGACGGACCAGCAGACTTTTTTAGATATGAGTATAAAGGACAGGTATGCAAAGCTGAGTTAAAGTCTTTCGACACAAAAAACATCTCAAACAAACAGAAATACTTTGTTTAGATATTGATGGTAATTAATATTGATTGGTTGGATATCCTTATTAATAATATTAATACAAAGATAAGTTTATTTGTTTATTAAGCTTTTTTATAGTATAAAAGGCCGTGTTTACCGCCGTGGCCGTTTAAGTGGTTACCGCCGCTCATTAAAATCTGTAGCTGAAGAGACACATGTACGTCACCACCCTTTAAGTGTACCCTCCAGAGTTTAGGAGCCGACCCCTAGATACCGAAGCATGAGTCTCCCACTAAATGAGCTCACGTTTCAATTGCTCAACCGATCATTGTGATTTTACATAGAATTTGCCGGGGTACACTATTTAGTCACTCAGAGAGACAGTATCACAGATAGTATCATTTGATATTGTCTGTGTGGAGACGGATTAAGAATATGGAGTGTGATTGTATTTATGCCGTGGGAGTCGTAACAATCGACTAAGGGAGCAAACTACGTAGGATAACAGCACTGCAAAGAGAAGGAAAACTTGACACAAACCCTATACCAACCTGTCTGGCCAGCGTGGTAAAGTAGGCTAAAACCTCCTTTACCTTTAAGCTAAGAGCTCCTAAGGAGAGTCCAGCAGTGGAATACTCAAGGCTGTTGAGGTGATGTGATGATACAAAATTACATAGGCTATAATATTTCATCCACAAAAATACTGTTCCTGCATTTTATAGTCAGACCCTTAAAATATTCTATTAAACATATGAATTAATTTATTTTTGCTTAATATTTTCATATGGTTACTACGGAGGTGAGATCTGTCTTAAACCAGAAGTAAAAAATCATACATTGTTACTAATTCGCAAAGATAAAGTGCAGTACAAAAAACTTAAAAAAATAAATAACAGACAAGTTTAGCGGTAAATGATCCTCATAATTTGATCAGTGTCGAAACTATTTAAAACTAGCTGGTACCTGCGACTTCGTTCGCGTGGAATTTGAAAATCGCTGCCTTAGTGGTTTCAATGCCCGGACTGGGCAAAATTGTAAAGGGTTTTTCTGGGAGGAAAAATAGCCTAAGTTATTCCTTATGTAGACAGGTACCTGGTAGTCAAATATTATCGAAATCGGTCCAGCCGTTTAGAAGATTACCCGAAACAAACAGACAGACAGACAGATAAAAAAAACTGGTTTTTAGGCATATGTGTCGTGCAAATAACCGTGTGAGCATGAAAAACCTATTATTTTGACATTACACAGACACTTCAATTTTATTTATTTGTATAGATGGAAATGTTTATATGATTATCAGCTGCAGTCTGGTTACCATAGTACAGGATCTGTCTCGTTTGTTGTTAAGTTTTATTATTTACTAGCTGAGACCCGCGGTGTTACCCGCGTTTGTTGTTATAACCGCGGGCAACGCCGCGCGGCGAAGCTAGTCTTAAAAAGGTAGCCTAAGTTACTCCTTATGTCATCAGCTGTCTGCCAGTGAAAGTCCCGTCGAAATCGGTCCAGCCGTTCCAGAGATTAGCCGGAACAAACAGACAGACAGACAAAAATTGTAAAAAATGTTATTTTGGCATATGTACCGTGTAATCATACATATGCATTTAAAATAGTAAAAAGCGGTTACTTTAATATTACAAACCGACACTCCAATTTTATTTATTTGTATAGATTATATTATTTATTTATATCTTATTATTGGATTCTCTAATCGTTAAATAATAATAAACCTAACACATCTCACACACGGTCGTCTGATTCCAAACTAGGCTATGGTAACCAGACTGCTAATAAACATACTTATATATTTCTAAATACATACATATTATAGATAAAGTACACCCAGACACAGAACAAAAGATCTTACTCATCACACCATATTTGTCCTGAGTTGGAATCGAACCCACGACCTTCGACTTATTTAGTTCCGTCAAGTTATCACAGCTAACCTTAATAACTTACTAGCTTCCGCTCGCAGCTTCGCCTGCGTGGATTTCGGTAACCGTAATCTTTTTCACGGCGTAATATTTTTTGCAACTTCTTTAACAATAATCGTTAAATTTCAGTCAATTTACATAAAACCATCTTGTATTATAGTCCTAAACCTTCCTCAGCAATCACACTACTATTGGTGAAAACCATACAAAAATCCGTTCTGTAGTATTTGAGTTTATCGCGTTCATACAGACAGACAGACTATTATTAGACTACTATTAGACAGAGGATTATTTTGTTTACTGTAATAAACAGATAAATAAATATCACGTTTAATATTGGACCCCTTCTTTTTGTTGACCCTTTGGAAAATCCCTTCAGATCTCCTGCTCCTCGGGGAATCAGGAGCCAGGAGTATGTGGTGATTCCATTAAAAACCACCCTGACGGTATTCCTCAGGCCCTACTCTGGGAGGACCCGGACCATGTTATTTCAGGTCCTTCCTGAATTGACACCATACCTGAGTGTATAATAAGCTTTATAGCACATTTTTCTTTAGTGACGGCCTCTCGTGATTAGCGCTTAGTGACTACAAAAAAAAACTTATTTGGAACATTGATCTTTACGTACACAGTTAGTACAATCTAAAACTATGAATGTAATGGTAGCATTGGCCGATGTTCGACAAGGAGCACACGTGATTCCGGCGTGCGGTACACACATTGACCAAACGTTTATCACTTTCTACCTAAAGCTGTGTGCTTCTAGGCAAAAAAATTAACTACTCCGATGTGTCATTGCCCTATTTGGAGTTCTGCCAAATAAGTCATGAAAAATGAATTCGGTAAAACATTAAGTTTACAGTCATACATCCAAACAGGGTCAGCTACAGCTATATATATTATATATCTTGAGTGTTTATGTTCAAGCGCAAGCACGTGGCGATAGTCTTGCTTCCGTTAATGTCACCATTGTGAGTGTAGCTTATAGTTGTTGGGTTAAGGTCGAGTTTGTGTCAGCACGCGTTATCACATACTGGGTCAACTGTCTCGGTTTAGCTTTGAGCCGTAAGCTGAAACAGGTGATCCTGAAGGGGGGTAGCGGGCGAGGCGGCGAATGGGTTGGGTATGGGTCGCGTGGGCGCTCCTCGCGCCGCTCAGAACCACGCCGACCTTCCACCGGGAGGGACGCGACCAACACTGTCGTTTTATAATCCGCGGGCGCGATTCTATTTTATCACAGTCAGCACTCGTACTGAGTCAGTAGTTTTAAGTTTAGAATCAGCGTTGTTTATTTGTGGTATAGATAATGTCAGGAGTGCGCGAGGAGTGGTGTTCCGGTTGGGGTAGATGGCAGGCGCGGCTGGCGTTGTTACTGGCGCTGCCGGTGCTGTTGACGGGAGCATACGGGACCAACTACGTGTTCCTCGCGGCGCCCACGCCGCACAGGTAAATATATTAAATATTCAGTGTATTTACAGAACTTTGGTTTTCGAACGCACGTGTATTGGACAGTTCAATAAACATTTGAGTTTAATTGACAATAATTATCAATTAATCTGGCACCTTCGTCTATTTTCATTGATTAACACATAATGTCTTAGTTGAGTATTAAATTTATATAAGCACAACATCAAATTTATGATTATTATTAATGTGAATTTACTATAATTTTTATCCTTAACTCAAGTTTAAAACAATTTAATTTTTACTCTTTATGTCTGACTACCCACCTGTAATTATAATATACTTTTTAATTACTGTTAGTTTTAGAAACAGTCCTTTGTACTTCTCCTTAGGCTTCCAACTGGCGACTGACCATGAAGCCCCTAGAAAGTCCAATCTAGCTGTTTTCATTTTATTTAATGTTATTACCATTAAGATAAGGCACAACCTTTGTTAAGGGACTTGCATGGTAAAATAGAATGGAATTAAATTTTCTGGTACACCACCAGAATTTTTACAAGGATTACATTTGTTAATTAGTTCTCGTTTAAGTAATTTCTTACAGACAACATTTCTATAAAATTGTTTGAATATCACAATATCCAAACTATTTTATACTTATTGTGCTTATAAAATACTTTTTGTCTGAAACAAAAATATATTACTAAATAGTAAAAATATTTTCACACACGGCCGTCTGATCACAAACTAGGCAGAGCCTGTGCAGATTGCTGATAAACATATTTAAATATTTCTAAATACATACATATTATAGATAAAGTACACCCAGACACAGAACAAATGACCGTGCTCATCACACAATTATTTGTTCTGGGTGGGAATCGAACCCACGACCTCTGTCGCAGCAGTCAGGGTCACTAACCACTAGACCAACAGGCCAGTTAAATTTTATTTTTACCATTTAAATAAAGTATTCTGTACCAAGTTGTTTTAAAAGCACGTCTTTAGTAGTTGGATCTATAGACCAATAAAACCTCAATAAAGATAAGTAATTACACATATTTTGTATTTTAATAAAATTATTTCACAACTATAATATTAACTTTAATTGCGGTATCGGTTTTTTTTGTAGTTTCGGTTATGTTTACTGAACTGCCTACCACCTCAGATAAAAAAAAAACTCAGTACACAGTAGGTTTCACACAATAAAAACACACCTAAATCCACATTATTACGAAGAACTGCAAAACTCAAGAACTTAAAACATTATCAAACAACTGTGAATGAGTTTTAATAAACATTAATAAACATTATTATTATAATGTCTAATAAATATGTAAATAATTAATTGTGTTTGTATTATTAAATAGTTTTATAAGTGCCTAAATATAAATAGGTATGTAAATTGAAGGTTGTTTGGAAAAAAAAATGATTCGTAGGTAACCAAACAGCTATTATGAATGAGCATGTGTGAACTATTTTACATAATTGTCCCATGTTTGATATTTATTTAATAATGTTAAATAAAACGGTTTTAATGTAAATAAAATGAGTAGCTGAGAGATTTTTTTTTGTGTAAACGTATGTTGAATGTATGTATGTTTTTGACTTTTAAACTTTCGTGATATATTATTGACGTCCGTGCATGGCGTAGTGGTTTAAGCGGTTACCTTGCCGCTTCCTGCTGCCCTGAGTGTAGTGGGTTCGATCCGTACACGGGGCAAAACTTTGTGTAATCCCAAATTGTTGTTCTGAGTCTGGGTGTTCTTTGTGTCCATTTAATGTATGTTTGTAAAGTCCCCCGCGACACAGGATATATTATTAGTGCAGGAGTTGTATTTAAAAAAAAATACCTTTATAATATGGTACTTTGACTGCACGGATGGCGTAGTGGTTTAAGCGGTCGACACGCCGCTTTCTACTACGCTGAGTCTTGTGGGTTCGATTCCCACATGGGACGACACTTTGTGTGATCCACAAATTGTTGTTCTGAGTCTTTGTGTCCGTTTAATTTATGTTTGTAAAGTCCCCCGCGAGACAGGATATATTCCTTGGCTAGGCTAGGATATAATTATTAGCTTGACTTTAAAAAAAAAAAACTAATAATTTGGGAATCAACAACAGTCTTACTGAAACCTGGTCGGAACATAAGTCCATATAAAGATGTCTGATCGCCTTATTTAACGAATAAAACATAAAGTAGGTATTAAGTAGGAATGAATCATAATATCACTGTATATCTATGCGTTATACGTATAAAGTCGCAAAATTAATTTATTATTCTCATTTTATTATTTTTTATCATGTTTCTATTATTTGTTTTTAAGAGTCATTTTTACAGTTGCCTATTTAACTGCAAATGCGTTGCATTTTAATTTTTATATCTATATCTAGTTGAGCTCAACAAATCGACAATAACATACCTATTATCAGCCGTACAGGAAAACAAATCTTGTATCAGTAGACTTTTTTTTGAAAACATTGTATCGATGTTTATATTATAAATATAAAAGTGACTTTGTTTGTTTGTTAGCTTTCATGGCTAAAGCACTAAACCGATCTTAAAAATTCTTTCACCAATGGAAAGTTACTTTTTAACCGCGAAAACCGATATACACGCTGGCGGAGGGCAATAGCTGTTAAAAAATAAGTTGAATATATAATATTCACGTATACTTACGGTCTTAGATATTTCTATTAAGAGATCAACGGGAATCACCATATAGGTTTTCGACCCAAAACTTATAGGGTACTTCCGATTGACCTAGAATTGTCAATTTTGGTTGAAAGCAAGGTCTTACAGCAAAAGTAAAGAGAAAATTCTGAAAAATAAAAAAAATGTTAAAAATTAAGGTAAATTTTGGTAGGTACTTACAAGTTTTGGCGAAAATTTGAAATTTGCCCATATCTTTTTATCGTGTTGACTCAGGACCTTGATTTTTATACACCTAATAGGGACCATAAACCTCAGTATTTGGTATAAATTTCAACTTGCTAGCTCTACCCGTTCCTGAGAAAATCGGTGGTGACACACGGACTGACGGACAAGAAAGTGATCTTATAAAGGTTCCTTTTTTACATTTTGAGGTACGGAACGCTAAAAAATAAAATAAAATTATATTGTACTGCACCAACTTCTAGGATATTTATAACATTCTGGTATATAAGAAGTTTTACGGGATTTCTTGTTTACGGACTTGAAGTTTGGACATGAACCCGGAATAAAACGTAAATATTAAAATAATTGTAAAGAGTTCCCTAATATTGCAAAAGTATTAAAGCTACATATTTTTGAAATTTATCCGTGTGGTGTTGGATTAAGAATGGACGGAGAGCGGGTGTCGTAAGAGCCGACTAAAGGAAAATAAAAAAATGTTCAGCTCACTAAAGGCTGTGTTCAACATCACTTTTTCGAAGAAGAAACCCATCTTTCAAATATAAAACCAAGCAAGTTTTATGTTAACCAGGCCAAAACCTCCTTTCTAAGGAGAGGCTTATGTCCAGCAGTGGACTATTCAAGGCTGTTGATGATGATGATGATTGATGAAGTGTTATGTATATGTAACCGCATAAAACTTACACGTTCATATTTTCCAAATAATATTAATCGGGCTTACCTAATTACCTCTACAATCTCTTCTGATGTTCCCTGTCGGCCTTCACGTGAATCATCTTGGTCATAAATAAGTTGAGATGGACAGAGAGTTATGAGAATTACGCCAGTTCAGGTCTTCCTCAGCTTGACTTAAACAACATGGAAAAAAAGATGTATATAAAAATTGCAGTTAACAAATAAATGGCGCCATATACTGAACTTTGGCATACGGCAAAGAAGTTCCATTTTCAAAATTGTTTTTTTAAGTTTATAGTGACCGGCCAGTTTTTTTAATTACAGTATAATTGACGTTCTAATCTTTTTTTAGAATCGGTAGTGATTTTTACAACTTATAATACTGTTAAACTACGAGTATACGCAAAATTAATACTGCGGACATTAATATTAATATGAGTAATGATGAACATTGTCGATCGGCACTCATTACATGGACACCTGTAACTCAAAAATAAATGGGGGGAGGGGGTAGGGCAGGCATCATCATCAGTCTTTCGCAGTTCACTGCTGGACACAGGCCTCTCCCATTGCACGCCACTTAGATCAATTTTGGGCTATTCGCATCCAACTCCTGCCACCCATTTTGCGCCTTAAGACGAAAGTCTTTAATGAGTGCGTCCTACCCGTCATGACATATGGAGCCGAAACGTGGACACTTACGGTACGGCTGGTAAGTTCAAATGGAAATGGCTATGCGCTTCGTTTCTCTAAGGGATCGCATCAGGAGTGAGGTCATCCGGCACAGGGGCAGGCATAAAAGACACAAATTGCTCCGACATCCCACTAATTTTCAATACGTGGTCACGTGTATTATAAATAAATTACTGGAAAATTAAAATAGTCCCATTGTTACCAGACTGAACAATACGAGTACATGACAAGATGGCTTTTATCTGATAGATGAACTTCCACTTTGACATATGGTAGTTTGTTATCATTGACAGTTAAGTGAAAGCTTTGTATTATCTGTTTTATTGTGCTTATGTCATATCGTCTCCTTATCTGGAATATAGAACAACGCTAGTATTTAGCGCTATACATAATAATATATACATCATCATCATCATCAGCCTATCGCAGTCCACTGCTGGACATAGGCCTGTCCCATTGCACGCCACTTAGATCGATTTTGGGCTTCTCGCATCCAGCTCCTGCCAGCCATCTTGCGCAAATCGTCACACCACTGGCCTGTAGGCGTCCTACACTACGTTTGCCGAGACGCGGTCTCCACTCAAGAACTCGTTTTCCCCAACGGTTGTCGGTTCTGCGGCTCATATGGCTATATTCATTACTTGGCTTACATTTCATATACTGTATATGGCTTTAATCCCATGGCGACCTAACTGTTACTTCTGAATTTATTTATAAGAAGTACATACTGCCTAGATAAATAAAATACAAAGCAGTTCTTATTTTTTCAATTTGGGAATGCGTTTAAAAAAAGCTGAAGTATTCAATTCAATGTTTATGTTTCGTTTATGGTTCGACAAATAACTTTTTTATGAAAAGTAAAAGGTTTAACAAATAAGTTTTTTTAATAGATAAAAAAAATGTTCAATCGGAGGCATAATCTGTTGAGAATACTTTTTGTTTCGTTTTCTTACCAACAATACATGTGATAAGAATGGTTGGATCAATTTTACCAGTTCTTTATGTAATGATATAATTCGAACAACGTTTTCTTGGGGGCAAGAATAAACTAAATAAATTACTTGAAAAATAAAGAAAATCCATTTTTTCATGAAATAAATTTATCAAAATTTTGAGAGAACGCAGTCTGTAGGGTCAGTTGCTTAGGTCTACCTTAAATTTTTTACTTTTTTATAGAATTAAAATAGAAATCCAAACATCTTTTTTTATTCTTAAAAAATATGACTAAGACGCGGACATTCTACATATTTAAAAAAGGAATGATTAACAACGGTTTATAAATGGGGGAGATTTAGTGTGAAATACAAAAAATTCGTACGTCGACTTAAGAAAACCCTAATTACAATTTTCCTTACTTTGAATGTGGTTGAAAATTAATTTAATACTATCAGTTAAACGCAATTCAATATTTTATTATTTTTGCATTTATTCTTCTAAAATGCCGCGATAATTATAATATTTATGAACTTATGATTTTAATATCTTGTGTCAGTCAGTCTCTATATCAAATACAGCTTACAAATCCTTAGCCTAAAATCTAAGAAACTTGGAAATGCATGACCAAATACAGAGGGGAGCTATTGCGCAAGCGCGCAGATTCAATCGTTTACACACAGGAACTCACCGCACCCTACATTTTGGACAACAGTACGTCATCAATATACGAGGCGTGTCGTACAAATGTTTACTGTTTTTAGGTTAAATAATGCCTGAAATAGATTGTTAATAATAGATTTGGATAATAGTCTAGACTTAATATGTACCTATCTCCTAATATTTCCTGTAACATGTTATGACAGTAATCTGTAAGCGTGCCTTTTAACTGTCTTCAAAGTGGAGGAGGTTATCAATTCGGAAGTTGTTTTTTTTTTATGTATGTTCAGGCATAACTCCGTCATATGTTGACAGATTTTCAGAATTATTTTCCGTTTAAAAGAGATTTATTCCGAAAGGGCCTCATTTAAATTTCATATAGATCTGATGATAAGTTTCGGAAACAACAACGGAGCTCTTCAAAAAATGATAGCAAAAAAACCGCCATTGCTGCTAGGTTTTTCGTGTTCTGTGTTAGTATTGTTTGAAGTCGGTTGAACTTTTTTTTTAAAAGGATTTATTGATACGTGATGTTATAGTCAAAATAAAGTGCTAACTGTTGTTCCCATATCTACTTCTTTACTCTATTAATCAGTACTGTTTTTTTTTTTAAAGGGTGTGTGTGCAATTCACACACGGCAGAAGTGAAACTTTAAAAAAATATATTTTAAAAGTAAATAAAAAGATAAAAATATTCACACTGTCAAAATATTATATAAATATTATTTAAAAACAAATACAGAATATACACACATATTATTGTGCGTAAAATCAATACAAATTTGCTAATGTTATTTAATTTAATTTTAGATAATTTAAATCAATAAAAATATAAATTAACATAAATTAATTAACCAACGAATTTTAATATGCAAATGCAGAAAAATAAAACACGTGTATGATACACCGCGTAGTTTATGACACATTTTCTGAAGGCTTCGTTGTACGCAGGCGCAGACACGCGATAGCATAGAGGAGACGAAGATGACAGAAAACACTGTACACCTGTTATCTATCTCATTCTCTCGCATGCTAAATCCTATTTATGAATATGTTTCTCTCTTTTTACTGCCGCTTTTGGTTTCATCGAATTTTCAAATCACAACGGTGCTAAAGAAGTTTCACTTAAAAAAAGGAGGCCAAATTCTCTTTTTCTAAGGAAAGGCCTATGTCCAGCAGTGGACTATTAAAAGCTGATCATGATGATGTAAAGGTTTTTTTTATTGAATAGGGTCAAACGAGTAGGGCCGTAATACACGGTGTATGGAGATCGGTTAAGTCGTTAGGTGTAAAAACGTAACAAACAGACAGTCATTGGATTTATTATGTTATACTAATGATATGTATAAAAACATAGGAATTATACAGCATTTTATTTATCGAAATATGTGTGCGTAGATACCTTTGCGCTGTGGTAAATTTATTCTGTTTGACCTTGTAAGTTGTTATTAAACATGGAAAACTTATGATAATGGTGAAGCACGCATGGCATATAAATTGCGATGCGCAAGTATGTGTGAAAGAGACAGATTGATCATTCGATGTTTAACGCATTGAGTTTTGACATTTAAATTATAGCATACGTACTATAGAGTAAATTTTCTGTCTCTGTTCTAGAGGCATTGGTATGTGGTGGGCACCGGTAGTTGGTAGTGTTAATTTACTATGTGACTTTAGTTTAATATGCTAAGTACAGTGTACTGTCTCACTATTGCCATTTTTAGAACGTTTAATGAGCACGCTCAAACTCAGAATGTTTGCAACAATCTACATTTTTGTTAGACAATATAGGCAAGTAGGTATGATACAGGGATTATAACATCTCAACAGGTAGTAAAGGTTAGGCCAGACAACGGGTGACGAGGACGCGTCGCTTCGTGAGTCTCCCGCCTCGTCTGCTCTCTACCTTAATTTTAAAACTATACACTAGTATTATATATACTCGTAGATCTCTCGTAGGTCTTTTAAAAATTGAGTTCACAATTTGATTATATTTTTATAAATAATAATATTTGTTACTTCGTTATTCCGTTATTTATGCACCGATTTCGATTTTTTAAATTTAGAATTGCATCATTTTATTGACGGATCAAGAAAATCATAAACGAAAGATTTTAAAAGATATTCGAGTTAACTTTTTGACAGCAATGACGACTCATTTGTGACAGGCAGCTGTCACTGGTATCGACTTTATGAACTTTTAAAACAGGTTAATTTTAGCCGAGAATTGAACGGTCGCCTTTTTTTGTACCATAAACGCGGTGATTAGCAGGCGAGTCAGCGGTCACGTGATCAACATTTCACCGGCTTTACGTCATGAAGTGTTTTTTGACAGTTGAACATCCGAACACTGACCTGCTGTGCAGTCATATTTCGCAGGTGTACAATTGTAACTTTTATTGAACTGTTAATGTGTGATTTTAAATTAAAAACGTAAGATAATAATAAACACTTTCACCATAAATTAATAGATTTAGATGGTTCCGTGTATATTATGTTCGATTCCCGCTCAAGTCAAACATTTGCGTGCATGAACTTTAATGTTTGATTTGGTCTGGATGTTTTTACGTATAATAATATGTATGTATTTACAAAAAAATAAATGTATAAATTTATTTATATCAGTTGTCTAGTACCTGCTTAGTTTGAGACTAGATGGCGATGTGTGAATGTAAAAAAAAGGTTCAAAGATACTTAATAAACCATCAAAAAAACAATCCACATCAAGTTTCAAAATCGCCTCGGAAATTTATTTCTAATTTTGTATACTTATGTCAACATATGTTGACATAACAAATGTCGTTCAAAAATAGCTGAGACATAGATACCTTGTTTCAGTCGAGTATTTATTCTATAAGTGGCTAAAACAGTAGCTACAACATCTTTTGAGACTTTGGGAGGTACCCAACCTCTCAAAATGTTTGTTTTATCGAAAGAAACAAAGTTTTTTCAAAGTACTTGATAATGAGCTATGATTATTTAAATAATTCGATTCTAGGTTTATAAAAGCGGAAAACCGATAACGATTACAAGAAGTTTTTTGAACGTCTTGTTTATGACTTTAGTATAGGTGTGTTGTTGCCAAATTGACCAGAGATAATTATTCAGGCCAGAAAGTGATACATTGCAGTTCAGTTGAAAAGGATCACGGTACAAATAGAAAACCTGTCAGGTTTCCTGTAAAGTTGAGCTCCTCTGAACTTGGCAGTTATTCGAAAAGTTTATGGTAGGCGCCCACTACAGCCTTTAGGCAAACCATAAACTAAAATAACTTTTGATCGCAAAGATCTAAAAATCTGGTAATTAAAAATGTAATTGTTGATGATATTAAAAGTCAAATAAATACAACAATAATTCCTACCATGAGATACGCAAGGCGGTCCAAAAGTCCCATTCATGCCTGCCATTGTCCTTTGAAGAATAAGTAAGGGCGAAATTAAGGAATGAAGAATACAGTTTATAAAAAAATATTGTTTAAATATTAATACAACAAACAACTAATTTAATGGGACCGTTGGGCTAGTGGTTGGTGACCCTCACTGTTAAGACGTGATCCGTGGTGGTCCATACGAATTCTACCCAAGTTAAATACAAAAAATGTGTGACGAGCACGGTAGTAGCCCAAACTCACCATTCTAAGGAGAGGCCTAAGTCCAGCAGTGGACAACTAAAGGCTGTTGATGTAATGTTATTGATGTGATGAGCACGATCATACGATATAAATATGTTCTGTGTCTGGGTGTAATTTATCTAGAATATGTAGGTATTATAAATAATATATTAAATAGTATGTTTATCAGCAGTCTGCTACCATATGACTCTTTCTTTTCCTGTGCGGAACTCCCCTCTTATACCACCCACCATTGGGAGATTATGTCGGACTCGGACCGACCAAAACCCTCACGCCGTCTCCAGGTACCGGTAGCCGGGGAAGGTCTAAAAAAAGTTAAACATTAAGGTAAATTTTTGTACTTACAAGTTTTCGCGAAAATCTACGTAAAATTTAGGTAGGTACGGAACCCTCGGCGCGAGTTCGATTCGCACTTGACCGGTTTCTTTATGGCGTATTCAGTTATTGTTTTTTTGCAGCGGCCAATTGTGGTAAATTATGTTATTATAACAAGTGTAGGTACATTATCATGACCACAAGTGAGTATGTTGTTTACAAATATGGAAAATTGCGGCTTTAATTACAATAACAAGATTTATAAATTCATGGTAGGTAGTTTAGAAAAAAAAACATAAACAAATTATATCTTCGTAGGTATTTAACTATATTTATGTTACCCCAGGAATGTATAACGAAAAACATGCTTCAATACCATATAGGCTGATAGAGAACTGCGTCGGTAGTGCAGTGGTAGCGTATGCGACTGCTGTTATGAGGTCTCGGGTTCGATTCCTGGGTCGGACTAAATATATGTATGATCTGCAAATATTTGTTACGGAGTTTGGGTGGTTTCTATGTATAATATGTATGTATTTACAAAAAAAAAGTATAAAAGTTTTCTATCGGTCGATCTAGTTTTCATAGTAAAAGGTCTGCTTAGTTTGAAATTAGATGGCGTTATGTGTCAGATGTCCTAAATATTATTATTATAAATATTATAGATCTACATCTCATCAGACAGGCCTGTTAATCTAATGGCTAGTCATCCTGGCCAGGGTTCGTGGGTTCGATTCCCACCCAGGACAAATAATTGTACGATCATTTGTTCTGTATCTAGGTGTTATTTATTTACAGAATATAGTTAGTAATATATAAGTATGTTTATCTGCAGTCAGATTACCATGGTACAAGCTGTTTTGTTTGGCCTACTATAACACGCTGACCAGACGGGTTGATAAAGGGTTTGTTTCAAAATTTCGTCTTTGTAGTGCTGTTGTCCTGTGTAGTTCTCTTCCTTAGTCGGCTATTACGGGATGAATACGGATGATGACACCCTGTATTCTTATTACGTCACCACACGGACAGATTAATATCATACTTCGTAAATCTCACTTTTAACAATTTTGAACCCAAAGCTTAGCGACCAAAGCCTCGAAACTGCACTTTTATTCGAAACTTATCTCTATGCATACAGTGTATCGCTGTGGAATTCATACGTTGGTATGTCTCAAGCAGGCTTTCAAGCATTCCTATAAATAGAACTGAGGGATATGTCCAACGGAAAGGCAAGTCGACTTGTAATACTAGCCGGTGCGGCTAAAAAAACCTCAATAATGGACCCTGTTTTGAACACGGTGAATGGACTTTATTTGGATCACATTACAGGCCGGTTGAACAAGCTTCTGAATTCATTTAACACTTTTTGTTTTAAACACTTTACTTACAGTCTTATTACGAGTCAAGAAAAACCTTTATTTTTGCCGTATCTCCGCTATAGCCATTTGCTAACGATTTGGATATGTATACAGCAGACGTTAATATGAACTCCGTAAATATGTTTGTGTGGTGACGGATTAAGAATACAGAGTGTCACCACCTCTATTCATCCCGTGGGTGTCGTAAGAGACGACTAAGGGACCAAACTACGCAGGACAACAGCACTGCAAAGAGAAGGAAAACTTGACACAATCCCTATACCAACCCGTCTGGCCAGAGTGGTATAGTAGACCAAAACCTTGTTTCTAAGGAGAGGCCTATGTCCAGCAGTGGACCATTAAAGGCTGTTGATTGTTGATTCAATGATATATAATTATTTAAATCAAATATAAATTGCCTAAATAGGTAATCTTTACTTTACCTGACGTTTGGTTCAAGGCCGTTTCCGTGTATATATATATACTAGCTGACCCCGCAAACGTTGTTTTGCCATATCCATTATTTCTACGAAATATTGAAAAAATAAATTAGGGGTGGGTCACCCTTGTCATTTAGGGGTATGAAAAATAGATTGGCCGATTCTCAAACCTACCCGATGTGCACACAAAATTTCATGAGAATCGGTCAAGCCGTGTCGGAGGAGTACGGGAACGAACATTGTGAGACGAGAATTTTATGTATAAGATATATACTTAAATACATATCTATGTGAAACAAAAATTCTGTAACTAAATAAACACACGCTATTTTCTACAAATCACGTCTGCAGTAGTTCTCTTAAAGTTTTAGGTATTTCATTATACACTTTAATCACTGATCAAAGTTACTGTTGATACAGGAATCTACAGTAAGGATTTAAGTCAAAACAACAGCACTGCAGAGAGAAGGAAAACTTGACACAAACCCTATACCAACCCGTCTGGCCAGCGTGGTATAGTAGGCCAAAACCTCCTTTCTAAGGAGAGGCTTATGTCCAGCAGTGGACTATTAAAGGCTGTTGATGATGATGATGATGATGAATTATGCAAATTATAATTGTTGATATAAAAGGTTAGATAGTCATAATCTTATTGACTTCTTGAAATTGCCGAAATTGCCAATTTCGTACAGTTTTTTACTATTGTAATACAGGCCGTCAGTCAATGACGGCCTGTTGGTCTAGTGGTTAGTGACCATGACTGCTTAGCCAGAGGTCGTGGGTTTGATTCCCACCCACGCCAAATATTGTGTAATGAGCACGATCCTTTAGTCTCTGGGTGGAATTTATCTATAATATGTTATGTTATTTAGAAATATTTACGTATATTTATCAGCACTTTAGCAGTCCGGTCACCATAACACAGGCGCCGCCTTATTTGGGATTAGACGACAGGTTCTGATATGTGGTGTGGCGACTTCCACATACACAAAGAAACCTGTTACAACGCCATCTAACGAAGACAAATCGAACTCCGGAGTTACTGCTAATCCTGTATCGCGATATAAAGAATTCACACGCCGTTTAGCATATATACAACTTCCCAACATTGACCGTTGGCCCGCCTCTCCTCTCCTGGTCGGAGGATCCTCCCTTTGTGTTGGACGGACATGACACCCGTTCCTCCACATGTGGTAAACTAAGTTTTTACATTTTTTTTTAGATTTTTCATTTGCTGCATACATCTTTGTATAAAATAACTATTTTTAAATTTGTGCTTCTTTTAACGTCTGCTTAAGATTGAATATATTCTTAAAAACTTCAATTTTCTTATTTCTACACAATTATACATCTAAACTGCTGACGTCGTACAATTTATATGCTATTAAAAAAAAGATAGACTGTCGTCTTCCGGATGTCTTGCAATAATTCTGTACAAAAACTTGTATGTTTAGTCTTCAAATTCGTAGTAAAAATTTGTGAGTAAACTTTATTTCTAGTTACCAAGGTCTATTTGATGCTTAAGTTTAAGATATTTTGGTTTTTTTTGGCGCAGATTCACGTGACTTGTGCTCACGATATATTTACATGTGTTGTATTAATGGTGGCTATTAAATGCGACTTAGTCGATGCCACTACACTTTATTCGCCAAATGTTTATAATTAATGGCTTTTATTTATTTAATCAATAATATTATAAATTCGCAAGTGTATCCTATGATAATTAATCATATGAGTTCAAACTTTAATGGTTTAGTAGCTCAGGACTGCCAATATCCACATCCTGGGTCCACTATCAGATCTTCTCCAAGATGCCAAATGTTCCGATCGAGATGGAGACTTGCTGTGGACGTCCTCTGCCCCAAAGAGGGGAGTGTCTTAATCCAACATGATCGTTTCTTTATTACTTTTAAGCCAAAATAGTTATTTTACTATCGACTAATCGACCGCGTGGTGACGGATTAAGAATACGGAATGTCACTACCCGTATACATACGGTGGGCGTCGTGACTAAAGGAACAAACTACGCAGGATAACAGCACTGCAAAGAGAAGGAAAGCTTGAAACAAACCATATACCAACCCGTCTGGCCAGCGTGGTATAGTAGGCCAAAACCTCCTTTCTAAGGAGACGCCTATGTCCAGTAGTGGACTATGAAAGAGATGTTGATGATGTTGAATTCAAATTATAATTAGTTTTTTAACTACATTCATATCGTCATGATCGGAGAATAATGTCGGTTTTGAAAAAAAAACACGAAATTCAGTTTTTACCATATTTGGATACTACATTAATTACTTCATTATCAATTCAAGAAAAAATATACGTATTTTAGATTTCAAATTACTCAGTGTTTGTTTGATAGACGATAAAAGTAAAATGTGATTTTTCGAAAATTGTGTAATAATTAGTAGTTATTTATATTGCATTTTAAAACAAAGCCTATCTTTCACTTGTATGCCAGAATCAGAATTACAGATTTAGAATTAAAAATGTTATGTCCAAAAAATAACATAATTATTTGTAATGGCTGCTCTGTAAAGTACAATCAATGTCAGATCCGGCACTATTCTACAACCATGCCGATATTTCCCTCCCGTCCTCAGTTCACACAAAAATTTACAGTATTTATAAATTATGTCCATATGTTTAAATTTATGATAACGGGAGCGGGATGTAAACGATAAATCAAATTTGATATCATTGTGCATATCAAATATTATTATAATATTTAATCCGATGTTAGGTATGGGCAAGATAACCGAAGGGAATATTCCATGGAGTTCAAAGTCCAAGTGTGAAGAACCTTGAGAATTACCTAAGTGTCTGTCGTGGCAAGGACAAGTATGTATGTATATTAGGAAGAGATTATGCATGAGCGAGGAAAAAGTCGAGCATAATGGGAGATAAGATTGTAGGGTTTGTGTAAAAAGTTGAGTGATGAAAATGAGAGATGTCGACGTGCCAACTGAAGTGTCGAAAAAAAGTCTTGTTACACATTTTTTCGGTCTCGCTCCCATCCACTCAGGGCGTGTAACGCGTGATAAGGGACTTCGTTCTAATAATAACTTCACACATCTCACACACGGCCGTCTGATTCCAACCTAGGCAAAGCCTGTACTATGGTAGCCAAACTGCTGATAAACATATATATATTTCTAAATACACACACATTATAGATAAATTACATCCAGACACAGAACGAACGATCGTGCTCGTCATACAATTATGTACCCTGGAGGGGAACCGAACCCACGATCTCCGACTTACCAGTCAGGGTTACTAACCACTAGACCAACAGGCCCGTCTTATCTTCTGAACATGGCTCTCCCAGTCACAGTTAAATTAATACTTATTTACTTATTTATTTACTTTTTTATATCATGGAGAGTGCTCCGAGGAATTGTTCGGACTAATACCAGCTGCAAATTTCCGCCATCGTTCCACACGGCAAAATTTTCATCCTTATTACCTGGATAGTTGGCGCTCTACTCTGTGCGCTTTTCGAGACACTTTTTGCCCCGCACAACCAATCTGTGGAACGGGTTATCGTCTGCGGTATTTCCGGACCGATACGACCTTCAAACCTTCAAGAAAAGAGCGTACTCCTTCCTAAAAGGCCGACAACGCGTTTGTGACTCCTGAGTTGCAGACGTTCATGGGCGGCGATAGTCACTTTCCATCAGGTGGTCACCTGATGGAAAGTGACTATCGCCGCCCAGTGACTAGCGTCTGCTCGTCTGCCCCTTCTAACATAAAAAAAAACATAAATTATATTGAATTAAGCTATTCTTGTTTGACATCTTGACAGTAGAAATGACAACACCACACATAAATTTTAATTTTTGGAACGAAGTTCCTTATCGCGCGTTGTGAAAGGGGGCTAGACGGAAAAAATTCTTTCGAAAATTGGTCACGACACTTTTTATTTTGAATTGTCACTTGTCAGTCATTCAGCGCCATCTATCGAATAGTAAAATTAAAATTTATGTTCTTAGGTTGAGCAAAAAATATTGTATTCGACATCATTTCTCAAGGAGATTTTACCAATGTATAAATTGTTTTAATTAGAAACCAACTGAAAAATATGTAGGTAATAGCCGCTTTCATAGATGGCGTTGTAATTAAAATCGTGTCTAATCAGTTTTACTCGATCGTAACAACTTCCTTCCTATCGGGTGTCCCACGACACCACACGGCTTTTTTTTATGGGTGTAACGGTTCCCGCAAGTGTCTTGCGAATTTACTTAACCGTTGATACGTTTGCTTTGGCCGTTACCGATCATAAACAACAACTTTTTTTTTATAATTTAGCTTTTATTTATTGTTTGCTTAAAGCTTAAATTAATTAATAAAACAATCAAAATATTTACGAGATCGTTGATTGATCGACGTCCTCCTAATCTTATCAGTCAGGATGTCCAGCTAGTACTTTTTATTTTGATTTGTGTGAACAGAAACCATTGGTAACCTCTGGGCTGTTATTAATCAAATTTGAAAAGAAAAGTGCACTCTTAAATAATTCCAGGTGAAGAAAAATATAATATAAACTGGAAAGACAATAATAATAACATAATTGGGAGTTAAATCATTTCTGCTTACTGGCAACACCGCTTCTTATAGTCCTCCAAATACAGTACAGTATACACAGTATACAGTATTTATTTTGCCTTACTGTTTACATTTTAGAATAAAATTTTACATTGTTTACATTTTAGAATAAACTATTACATTTTTTACATTGTTGAATTTGTATTTATAAGGTATATGACAGGTAGCCTGTAAAAAAAAAAGTTGAATAAGAGCGAAAAAGAGAAAAGAAAAGAGAGAGCGAGAGCTGTCCATAGAGTTTCTTGCCTATTCCTCTCCATATCTTCTTCACGACTTACTTAGTCTAACTGATTTCTACTGAATATAAATTTTATTTAAAGGCACTTGTATATAGTTGAAGTAAATGAGATAATTTTCAATCTTACCTTAGAACCTGGCCTTTTTTATAAACACACACAAACAATTAAACGTTTTTTGTACGAGCACAGTCAGTGACGCATCAACAACGGATGTTAGAATTAATAACTATAATAGTGGGTACGTTTCCATCATTAGATTGATTGAAAAACATACTCACACGATACCTTTTTTTTTTCCGTGCGGATAAATCCCCTCGGATACCACCTATCGGTGGCATGTCGGACTCGAACCGACTAAAACCGCACGCCGTCGCGGGTACTAATAGCCGGGGAACCAGGTATACCCTAGAAAGGAATTCCCTGGTGCCCACTCACACGATACCTACATTTTTTAAATAAATCTCTCTTGCTTTTGTGTATCTGTGAGTGATTGACGGGCCTGTTGGTCTAGTGGTTAGTGACCCTGACTGCTAAACCGGAGGTCGTGGGTTCGATTCCCACCCAGAACAAATATTGTGTGATGAGCACGGTCATTTTTTCTGTTTCTGGGTGTAATTTATCTATAATATGTATCTATTTAAAAATATATAAGTATGTTTATCAGCAGTCTGGTTACTATAGTATAGGCTCCGCCTAGTTTGGGATCAGCCGCAGCATGGCCGTGTGTGAGTGTGTGAGATATATATTATAATTATTTAATTGTGATACTGAAAAAGAACGGAAATGTGTAACAAATTAATGTAAAGGACAGGAAAATGTTCATCATCATCAACAGTCTTTAACAGCCTACTGCTGGACATGGGCCTCGACTTAGAAAGTAGGGTTTGTGTCAAGTTTTCCTTCTCTTTAGAGTGCTGTTGTCCTGCGTAGTGTGCTCCCTTAGTCGGCTCTTACGCCTCCCACGGGACGAATAGGGGTGGTGAGACCCTGTATTATATATTCCAGCACCGAAAAATAATACTTATTACATATTAATGATGACCCATTTATTATGATTCTATTCACAATTTGCGGTTATATTTACGACTTAGAAGAAATTAATTACGTTTAATTTTATATTGTAATCAAATTTTTATTTAGATATTATACATACGAGTATAAGCAACTTGTTTTGGTCTGAACACCGTTTTTAAAAATATCAAACCACAAAATTAATTAAATTCTAATCGTACCGATTAGAATTTAATTAAACAGAATCTTATAATTTTTAAATATAATTATTCAAATCGTAAAAAAGAAAAACATGCCGACCGTTAACTGTTTTTTTATATTTTAATTGTACCTACGAGGGCTGATATTTATGTATCCGGAATAACACATTGAAACAAACATGTAGCATTTATTATAGATTTATTGCTTTTCCAAATATTATTCATGATGATCGATACACTTACATAAGTTTTAAATAATAATAATAATAAATAATATTCTACCACATACACACAACGCCATCTAGTCCCAAACTAAGCAGAGCTTGTACTATGGGTACTAAACAACTGATATAAATATACACTTTTGTTTTCTAAATACATACATATTATACATAGAAACACCCAGACCAAATCAAACATCAAATGTTCATGCACACAAATGTTTGACTTGAGCGGGAATCGAACCCGCGACCTTTGGAATAGCAGTCCGTTACACAAACCACTACGCCATCCGACCCAATTTTCAACCAATTTTCATAGCACTGTCCATTCTGAATGTGGTATCTCAAAAACGTGTATTTTGAACGCATCAACAGCCTCTTCATGTACCTGGCCACTCTGGCCAGTTCCGGATACATAAATAACAGCGCTCGTATTCTCAATTCAGTTTCGAGTACTTTTTCTTTATACAGAGAAAATTATCACACCAGACTATCCCTCAGCCATGACTATAAGTTAGTTATTTAGAATACACATAAACAAGGATGGCGTAATAATAATTAACTGAGTACGCAGTTTGCGGCGCCCGCGCACTCATCGCATATGCATAGTTGTCGTGGGATCCTGTCTTGACTAGGTGTACCATCATATACGTTATTATAATGGGACATTTGATTTTTATTTTCAGTATTTACATAAACAGAACTTAACGCTATTACATCACATCTCATCTCATCTCATCTCAGTCAAAACATCTGGTAATTAATCTTGGTAAAAGCTGGTAAAGGCAGAGGTTGTGGGTTCCATTCCCACCCAGGAAACATAATCTTGTGATGGGCACGATCTTTTGTTCTGTGTCTGCGTGTTACTTATCTATAATATGTTTGTTATTAGCAACAATATTATTTAGTAGTCTGGATAGTATAGTACGGGCTCTGCCTAGTTTGAGATCGGAATGCCCTGTGTGAAAAGTGTAAGTTTATTATTATTATTAAATTCATATTACAGAGGGATTGAAGTAACCTATATTTTGTATTCTACTGTAAAACTGTCTTACATTGAAATAATCTCTCTGGAAGTCTTTTTTCTATTTATCGTTTGTGTTTTATTGTTGTTCAAGTTATAAATGTAGCTTTCAACGATTTAGGTTGATAAAGGTTGTTCATTGTAAGTTGTCCTATAAAACCAAGCTACATGGTGATCCTAACGCTTCCTCGTGGTGTCTCGTGGCGGTTGACCGGTTAAGCGATCGTCACGTGAGTTCCACGCGGCACGTACACATGTAAATATTAAATACACACTGCCACTGACACATACCTACTACAAGTTATTTGGGCGCTTTGCCGCCAACGACTAGGGTTGCCACATGTTTATGTAACAAAAATAGTACTTATCTTTCAAAACTTGCAAAAAGTAATAGTACTTTTGAATAAATCTAAATATAAAACCCTATTGTTGAAAATAAAACGGTATTAAGCGATGTGAGTACTCTTTATTTAAAAATTACTAAAGCTAGGCTACGGGGTGTTAAATTTATTGAGTATTGAAGAAAATAGTACAATTGGTTAAAATGTATTACGATACTGATGTTTGTGTACTATAAGGTTAACGAGTGGCAACCCTACCAACAACCCATTAGGCGCCAGCGCACTTGATTCATGATACTTTACACATAAAGTGAAATTAATTTCTATTTTCAAAATGAGACGCCTACGCCGTTACAATGTTAATAGAATGTTAGCTAACGGTTTCTTTTGTATATGAGTCATTCTACCATAAGTGGTTTGCAGTCTATCCAAGGAAAATTTCTTTTTTTATCTTTTCGATTAAAAGTCTTGAAAGTTTTGACGAAGCAACTTTTCGTTGTGACATGTCGTTAATCTGTATTTAAAAAAAAGAAAAAAGTTAAAAAATTCTTAAGGAACTATATAAAATAAAGAAACTTGACTTTCAATAACATTTTACCCTTACATTGATCAGTCTGTCTGATCAGTTTGGTAGATAAAGTTTATAGCATTCACATCATCAACATCACATCAACAGCCTTTAATAGTCCACTGCCATATGAACATAGGCCTCTCCTTAGAAAAGAGGTTTTGGCCTACTATACCTCGCTGGCCTTGACTTTCAATAACATTTTACCCTTACATTGATCAGTCTGTCTGATCAGTTTGGTAGATAAAGTTTATAGCATTCTCATCATCAACATCACATCAACAGCCTTTAATAGTCCACTGGTGGACATAAGCCTCTCCTTAGAAAAGAGGTTTTGGCCTACTACACCACGCTGGCCAGACGGGTTGGTATAGGGTTTGTGTCAAGTTTTCCTTCTTTTTGCAGTGTTGGTGTCCTGCGTTGTTTTGCGTCCTTAGTCGCCTCTTACGACATCCACGGGATGAATTGGGGTAGTGACATTCCGTATTCTTAATCCGTCACTACACGGAATTTAGCATTAGTTACTAATATTTAGGAATGAAAGTAGTATAAAAAATTACGAAAGCCTATTTACTTATTTCTATAAACATCTAAATACACAAAATAAAGAGATAAGAGATCATCAATATGTGGGCTCATTAAAAATATTTCGTATGCTGATAATAAGTATCGAAATAGGTGACATTGTAACTAATATAAATGTGAATGTATGTTTGTCTATCACACCCTTTCTACTAAACCGATTATCATGAAATGTTTATAAAATGACAAATAGGTGCCTTGTATCCAGGTACACAGGAAAAGTACAATTTCTGGAGAATCAAAATATGTACACTAATATTTTTAAGCTGAAGAGTTTGTTTGTTTGAACGCAATAATCTTATGAATTAGTGGTTTGAATTGAACAATTATTGTAGTATTGGATTGCCCATTTTTCTAGGAAGGCTTATAGGCTATGTAACACGCAACGCGCTTGAATTGCAGGTGTTCATGGGCCGCGGTAGTCGCTTTCCATCGGGTGACCCGGATGCTCGTTTACCCACTCTTCCATTTAAAAAAAAATCTCATCCTGAATCCAAACTTAATAAACGGGCGCCAAAGGATGTCGTTAGCCTATTGCCTAAGACAATTTAAAAATGTTACGTATTTTTACCAAAGAGGGGTATAACAAAGTAAACCCACAGGCTAAGCAAGTGATACATGTACAACTTTGTTATCACCCTTTTTTTTATCAGTCCATTGTTGGTGGGCTACATAAGTTTGATACCGATTTCATGCTTACCACAGCGAGTACTCAGCCTCGTATCACTCACAAAACAACTTGCGTACAGTGATTATTTTAATTACTTATATGTATTTGTACTATGTAGGTATATTTTACAACAGTGTTTAGGGTAATCCATCTGAACGATTTCTCTTATATCCTTAATGGAATTCAAGCACAATGAGAACTAGGAATGGAATAAAATCACAAGCAGCTGGTTTAAATCATATGATTTGAAAATCATGCATCACACCTGTGACTAATCTTTCTAATCTACAAAATCAGTGCGACTTAGAATTACGCGAGATTAAGGTCTTAATCTAAAAAAAAGTCGTAGTCTTTGATAAAAAGAAAATTCAATAGGTATATTTTTTTTATTTCTTTGCTTAAGTTTTGAGGGCATCTATCTTTGCCTGTGACAAAATCACAGTAGTGGTGTAGCGGTTTAAGCGGTTGCCACGCCGCTTCCTACTTCGCTGAGTGTTGTGGGTCCGATCCCCACATGGGACGACACTTTGTGTGATCCACAAATTGTTGTTCTGAGTCTGGGTGTTCTTTGTGTCTGTTTCAAGTATGTTTGTAAAGTCCCCAGCAACACAGGATACATTCCTAATGCGGGAGTTGTATTTTTTAAAAGAAATACAAAAAAAAGAAGAAGTGACTATAACCAATCAATTCATCACATGGTCATTACTTAAAAGTAGCAATAATTTCCATCACTGAGAACACACACAACGTGGGAGGGAAATGCTTTGGCATATGAGGGCCAGTTCGACGGGAGTGATGCTATGGCCTCATAGAAAAATGGTGCAATTTGTTCGTTGTTCTTTATTGAGTGACTGAGATTATCTCAGCAATTCTTGACTCAAAAGGTGGTAAGGTGCTATTGATGTATCTGTATCTGTTGATGAATTTCTATCGACTCGATTTTTTTAAGTGTTTCATGTCCAAGTTTAATGTTGGCGTTGATTGTTGTTGAATTTCTTGCGTATGTCATAATCACATCACCTACAGTAATAATAGAATTTATATATATACTTTAATGATTTTTTTATCAAATAATCAGAATTTTAATATATATACATATTTTTTAAATATTATAATTTTAAATATTAATCAATATATTGCTTAATAATTTGTATGCCCAAATGGCAGATCATGGAATGAACATCGTTACTAATTATGTAATGAACACCTGTATGTAACCCATGTACCTATCACAAATAAATGATTGGATTTCATTTGATTTGATTTGATTGACTTGCAGTTATTTATAGGCACCGGTAGACACTTGTCATCAGATGATCCGTCTGCTCATTTGTTGCCCATACAATTCTATGTCACTAATATTAAATATGCGAAAGTAATAATAATAATAATATAATATACCTCACCCATCTCACACACGGCCGTCTGATCCCAAACTAGGCAGAGCCTGTGCTTTGGTAACCAGACTGCTGATAAACATACTTATATATTTTTAAATACATACATATTATAGATAAATTACACCCAGACACAGAACAAATGATCGTGCTCATCACACAATATTTGTCCTGGGTGGGAATCGAACCCACGACCTCCGGCTTAGCAGTCAGGGTCACTAACCACTAGACCAACAGGCCCGTCAAAGTGTTTGTATGTTACTCTACACGCTTAAACCCAAGAACCGATTTAGATATCATTTAGAATTAAGATAGTTTGAGTCCCGGGAAAGAATACAGTATGGTTTTTATCCCAGAACTAATTCTTTAAGGCGGTGTAAAGGGGGTGGAAGATTGTGTGGGGAATAACAGCTGAACAGATTTATATGAAATTTGGTATGGATATATAGAGTTAGATAGTTTGAGTTGTAAGAAAAGGCATAGGCTAGTTTTTACCCCAGATTGATTCTCGAGGAAGGACACAGCGATAACTGACATACACGCCACGTCCAAATATAGTAATACTTATACTCGTATACAAGGCTGCGGTAACATGAAAAAAACGGCAGTTGTGAGTTCGAATCTTACTAAATACATTTTAGAGGTTGATATTAAGTTTTTAGTACCCTACAGGCTAGCTCAGCCTACTTACCTTTTTGTGGGACAGTACTAAACATGCTAAGCAACGCTATGGGTGTGATATTGTGCTTCACATTGGTTGGCTTTAGGAATTCTACACAAAAACAGTATTTACCTTTGTTATACTTCCGTTATGTCAACAACCTAACTAAGCATACTTTTACTGAATAACTGACTAAACTAAGGAATAAAAATGATAAAAAAGCAAAGGAAAATATACATATACATCCATTTTATACTTGTGTGCTTATCATTTAATTACTTATTTCAATCAACAACTACATACATACAAATAGTACAAGTAGAGTTGAGCTAGCTTTAAAAAACAAAATTATCTGCATTTTTGGTTCACTTTGAATACTATGATTTTATTATAATGATTTTAAATTGTACTACTGAGCGCTGACGCAAAGAGTACTCCCAAAATCTGCATCTGCTCCTCCCCCTCTCTCTACATCACGCGGCACCGTGTACTGAATACTATTTATTTTATTATTTGCTTAGCCGGTTTGTTTGAAACCTCGATAGGGCTTCCAACTAAAGACAAGAAGGTGCAATGACGTAAGAAAAAGAAACTAAGTTACGCATTTATAATGTTACATAGGTAGGATTATAGCAGCGTGTGTATTTATATTAACTTACGCTATCCCTATCTTAACTTGTCACCCCTACTCATATTTTCTTTTCAAATTTACTTTCTTTCTGTGTTCTGTCATAAGGATTATATTTTCAAGGAGATTGGCGACAGACAGGCGGCTAACTATGAAAGAAACAAGTCAAAACTCTTTGCAATGTTTATATTGAGTCGATTCCAAACAAAATTGAATAAAGCTCAGACTCTAAGATGATGAATATAGGGTCCATTATATAGAAACTTTGTTAGATAAGCATCTTTAAAACACCAGATCTAAACTATTATTACATTTAAAAATAATGGAACAAATTAGAAAAAAATAATCTACAAATAGTAGGCGAGTTTTACTTGATGTATGTAATTTAAATTACTGATTTAAATGAACAATTGAATCGTTGCTGATTGTCTACTGATCATGGGCTATTTCTGTCTGAGATATTAGACAAATAGGTAGCTACTGTTAATTGCTTCTAGTTAAATATTCTTTGATGCGTGACCAGAGACAAGGTCGAATGAGAACAGTCTCCGGAACCATAGATCCTCCAAATTATCAAGAATATTTCACGTGAAATTAGTTTAAAGGTTTTACCAACAATCGGGACACTGCGATTATTAGATATCTATGTTTATAGGTCTATCATTCCCTTTATGTAAGCAATACCAGACAAAACAAAATCATTTCTAGTAATACTTAGGAATACGTTTTGGAGTCTGTAGGTTTTAATGGTTACAGAATTAGCATCATCATTATCGAAAACATAATTAAGTACAAAATTAATCATCAAATTTATTAGAAGTTAATAGACTTTTTTTTTGAGTAAGTCAAATCAATAATGTTTTTTCTCCTACAGATGTCACGTGCCAGAATGCGAGGAGAATTCCACCATTGGTGTGGCGTCACCTGACCAGTGGACTCCAGAGTGGTCGCAGTGGGCGATTCCCGATGGTGCTCAATGCGAGCGAAGAGTATCGATATACAGCGCTTGCGCACATCGCGACCACTTCGACAACACAACTGTCGCGTGCGAAAACTATGTGTATGAACATGGAAGCAGTATCGTTGCTGAGGTCAGTAAGAGCTAGAAAGAACTGCAACTTGCCTTCATATTTATATAATTTATTAATTAATTATATTAGGTGTACAAATAAGTTTCCGCCGTTTAACGAAAGATGTCCTCACTAAAAGATTACGTTAAAATCGTCAGATGTAACATGTGATATCGTGAGTTTGGACATCTAGTAACAACATACACTTAGAGTATTAGTGACTCTTTATCCGTATCACATATTTCTTTTTGTGCAAAAATGTCAAGTTTTGTACCGAATAAGCGTCATTTGCGGGAACTGTTACTTTACTTCTTTAATTTGAAGAAAACGGCAGCTGAGGCCCATCGATAACTTGTAGAAGCTTATGGTGAAGCTGCTTTGAGCGAGAGAAGTTGTCGTGAGTGGTTTCAAAAGTTTAAAAACTGTGATTTTGTTGTGGAAGACAAAGAACGTAGTGGAAGACCGAAATCGTACGAAGACACGGAATTGGAAGCATTATTGATGAAAGATTCGCGCCAAACGCAAGAAGAACTCGCACGTACATTACAAGTGACTCAACAAGCAATTTCTCATCGTTGGGAATGATTCAAAAACAAGGAAATGGGGGGATCAGCCTGGTGTCATTTATTATGAGTTGCTGAAACCGGGCGAAACCATCACTGGAGCTCACTATCGAACACAGTTAATGAGATTGAGCCGAGCACTCAAGGAAAAACGCGCCCATTACTACTTAAGACATGACAAGATTATTCTCCTACATGATAATGCTCGTCCGCATGTTGCGGTGCCGGTCAAGAATTATTTAGAAACACTTAATTGGGAAGTGCTACCTCACCCGCCTTATTCACCAGACATTGCCCCGTCTGATTATTATCTATTCCGGTCGAAGGCACATGGCCTGTCTGAGCAGTACTTTACATGATATGAAGTTACTAAAAATTGGGTTTATTCGTGGATAGCTACAAAAGATAAAGAGTTCTTTCGACATGGTATTCGAATGCTGTCAGAAAGATGGAAAAAGAAGTGGCTAATGATGCACAATACTTTGAATAAAACATAATGTACTGTTCTTTCAGAATAAACCTCTATTTTTTTTTGTAAAAAACGGCGGAAACTTATTTGTACACCTATATATAAATATGAAATATTAATTTATTAATTATATAAATATGAAGGCAAGTTGTAGTTCTTTACTACTTCTTTATACTTCTATTATACTACTTTATAAGTAATAACTTATGCCTAGTGGTTTTTATGCTGGTGATACCACGGCCTCACAGAACAACAGTGTTAAGCAATCCTATCGTTGTGTTTCACCGAATGAGTGAGATTTTCGAAGTCCAAAATCTCCCCTCTCCCTATTTCTGGGAAGGGCAACTAAAGAACGGCGATGCATATGTGACTCTTGAGCTATAACTGTTGCTGGTTTGGCCCCCTTGGCCCCTTACCATAAAAAACCTTTCCCAATTTCTTCTGGTTGAAAAATACCCTATGCTTTTTGATGTATCCTTGCCAACGCATTAAACCATGATAACTGTCTTAACGGTGCCTCACTTATAAAATACAAACTGACGACAAATACAAATAAAAGAAACTATGAAAAAAGAAAAATATACGAGCGTATATAAATAAATTGCTGTAAAAAAAATGTTTGAAAACAATTTAGAAGATTTGTGATTATGAAGAAACGAATGTATTTTTTTATTTCAATATTTATACTCGTAAGTGTGACATAACTATGATTGTTAATGTGAGCTACGAATTTATAATCAAAATGAATTAGTTAACGACTATTTCATTGATGAATAATGATTGGCAAGAAAGAGAGAAGAGAGAGGTAGAGTTTGCTTTAAACCCGAATGAGTTTAATATGAATGATAACCGTGATATAATTGACGGGCCTGTTGGTCTGGTGGTTAGTGACCCTGACTGCTAAACCGGAGGTCGTGGGTTCGATTCCCTCCCAGGACAAATATTGTGTGATGAGCACGGTCATTTGTTCTGTGTCTGGGTGTAATTTATCTATAATATGTATGTATTTAGAAATATAAAAGTATGTTTATCAGCGGTCTGGTTACCATAGTACAGGCTCTGCCTAGTTTGGGATCAGACAGCCGTGTGTGAGTGTGTGAGATATATTATTATTATTATTATATTATTAATTAAGAATACAGAGTGTCACCACCCCTATTCATCCCGTGGGTGTCGTAAGAGCTGACTAAGGGAGAAAACTACGCAGGACAACCGCACTGCAAAGAGAAGGAAAACTTAAATCAAACCTATACCAACCCGTCTGCCCAGCGTGGTATAGTAGGCCAAAACCTCAATTGTAAGGAGAGGCCTATGTTTAGCAGTGGACTATTAAAGGCTGTTGAAGATTATGATGAAATTAATAAACAAAAATCTTAAAAACACATCCGAATTGAGAACTGCCTATTGAGACTTTGGTGGTGGACTGTTAAGGGCTGTTGATGATGATGATAATCAGTTTATTTGCATAAATGTGGTACAAAAAAAGGCCCGATACCCGATACGTTTTTATTACCTCTCGGATTTTTAATTACGGTAGGTAAAGATTGTAATGTCGTTTTAATTTTTTTTTTGCTTATGTCTTTCTTGTGAAATGTTGTAAACACATTGTTTGTATTTATTCTCTTTTGAAGAAGTCATACTTGTACTAATTTCAATAAATGCGTTCCTAAATATTTCTTCAAGCAAATATTACTGGCTCTCGCTGCTAGCAAATTTTCTACAGCAGTACGTTTTTTCAAAAACTATTTAGCAGAAGGTACGAATCCGTAGAACTAATTGTTATTGGTAGAAGTCATTGTGATGCCACTTGTATCTAACTTCAAGTAGGTCAACTGGACGTATTATTATCGTGGTAAGTGTTAGTGCCCTGAAACTGATTTCATATTTAACGGCAGTGTCACGGTCGCCAATTCAATTGGGCAATAAAAACCCATTTTTATAGACCTAAAATTGTTGTTCTGTTTTCCAGTTTGACCTGGCGTGCGCGGACTGGATGCAGCGTCTCGTGGGGACCGTCCATAACGTGGGCATGCTCATCTCACTGCCAATCATGGGCTTTGTTTCTGACAGGTAACGACCCATGCATAAGAAATTCTGTACACAGAGTACAGAATTTCTTATGCATGTTTTTACGTATTGGTAATTAATATGCTACGGAATGAATCTATGCGTTAATGAATGCTTCTTTTCCTATATACTTTTGGATATTAAGACATTACTAGTATGTATGCCAGTATCCTATACAAAGGATATCAATGCCTATTAGCGATACGGAATATCAAGAAGAGGGCATTTCACGTAGCATTACTTTACGAAGCTGTATCTGTAAAGTTAAGCTGTACATCTGCAAGTACTATCTGACCTATTTCATGATAAAAGTTAAGGGCTTGGCTAATAAATTTAGAACATTTGCACATTTGCAGTCCGGTGACCTTGAGTAATTTATTTTTAAATGAGGGACCAATTTGGGTTTTTTACGTTACATTAATAATGGTGTTCTCAACTTCGTACCAATTTTTAGAACTATCCGATTGATTGTAACCTTGAGTGTCTATTTTGACTGGAATCTACGGAATTATCTGTTTTATTTTTCTCCCGTAAGACTGCGGAATTTAAAAATAGGTAGTGAATACCATGACACGCAAACTTCGCTCATATCCTTAAAGTAAAATATAAAACACGTGCTGGGGGTATTACAACGCTGTTTATTCGTTAAAATAGCGAGAAATCACTTTTTAGGTGTTTTTTGTGCAGGCGTTCATGGCAGTAGTCGTTTTCGATCAAGTGACCAGTCTGCCCGTTTCTCCCCTATTAAATAAAAAAAAAACGTATGGTTACTACGCTACATATTTGTATTAAGTAGGTACTACTTTTTAAAAGGAGGTGTCCAGAAATAGCTTTTTATTTTTAACAACTTTTAGTACCGATGAACCACATATTTTTGTACAAACTTAGAACTAATATTATGATTTCTATAATGAATTTTTAAATTACAGCAATTTTGAAAAAACATCGTTTTTATTTTGGCATATTTTTAGGCCGAATACAAAACTAAACTTCTGCTACCGATGCCCAATAAAAAATAAAATGACAAGTTTGACAATTGTCTCTGACGCGTCACGCATGACAGATGGATGACGATTATTACTTTGCGTTTGCTATACAGAAATGTGAGATTTCTACTAATATAAATAGACAATGATAGACTACGTCATGTTCAGGCGAAAAGCGTTACTTACTATTGATTTATCTTGTGAATAAACAATAGCATAAAGCATATTTAGTATTACCATCCTATTGTATTGTCAATTCCTCATTTTATCTGCTGAATATCAGTCTATTTGAGTCATAGTCAAAAAACCAAAATCCATACAAAAAGTGGAAATCTGTCATCTAAATCCGTTCAGCCGTTCTGGCGCTTTTAGTAATCTCACCAGCTTTTGCGAACTCGTAAAAACGAAAGTTTGGTCAGAAGTTATTATTAAGAAAAAGATACCTACATAGCTTATAACATCACAATGTACTTATTGTACACCAGGAAAACAAAGAAAAGAGCTAAATAGCAGTAATAGATTTTACAAATGGCGGCTTTATAGCATTTACCATACCTATGAGTATAGGTGGACCAGATCATGGTCGCACTAGCACCACAATCTTCAATAAATCGATTTTCGTGCGGGTCAATCGCAGCGCTGTTCGCGGTCACCGTGACAATAGAGTAGGAATGAAAGAAACTCACAAGAGAGGCCTTAGATATCCACGTGATCTTGATTTGGAAGGATATAGTAACGGGTATAAGGTCACGTTCTGTAGCCGCACGTTGATTGCTTTTATTTTACATTAGCTGAGACCCGCGGTGTTACCCGGGTTTGTTGTTATAACCGCGGGCAACGCCGCGGGGCGAAGCTAGTCTAAAAAAGTAGCCTAAGTTACTCCTTATGTCATCAGCTATCTGCCAGTGAAAGTCCCGTCGAAATCGATCCAGAGATTACCCAGAACAAACAGACAGACAGACAAAAATTGTAAAAAATGTTATTTTGGCATATGTACCGTGTAAACATACATATGCATTTAGTAAAAAGCGGTTATTTTAATATTACAAACATACACTCCAATTTTATTTATTTGTATAGATTTTGAAAAAGGTTTAACGTAAGACAGGACAAAGGAGTTGTCTAAATAAATACTTTATTTAACTATGAAATGCTAAAAATAGAGGCTGTAGAATGAACTTCAGGCATGGTGTTCATTTAAACGTCTGAACAAACGCACTCGGACGTAAATATTGGTTTTGCGCCGTAACCATATGCAAAGGCCACCCACATGCTCGAGTCCCAATTACAGAATGATTTTAATATATTTATTCACTGGTGCTTGAAGTTGATTGTATCGTAATGCGATATCAACATTATTTTAACATTATTATCGTATTTGTTTATTATAATTTGTAATGGTTTCACTCCTTAAAGAATTGATTGTTTATCATGAAAACAGACATATTGGCAATAATGCAAAAAAGAACATAATTATGGTGTTAAGCAAAATGTTTATGAAGTACACTTTATGAAGAATACTGGAATTAATTTACGTGAGTGAAACTGAAGGCAAAGGCTTGTTTTCAGAACGGATATCTATCATTAACTTGTGCTTACACGTTCTTCAGTTCTACGAGTACAAATAATCTGCTATTTATGTAGAATATAATGACTGTTGTAGAGATAATCAATTTTAGATCATTGGCATAATCATTCACACGTTCGCAGTCGCTAATAATCTTAGGCAAAGGGTGTTTTGATGACTAAAAAATATTTTACGAGAGTATCAGGAAAGTAAGAATGTAAACGGAGAGAAATTTTAGAATTACAATTAATACTTCGGGAGTTAATGTAATTAATAACGCCATGTTTACAAACGCCGTTCACTGGCGGATTGTGACCACGTTCAATGTAACCTGACCGAAATGTCAGGCAATTCAAAATTTTGTTTTGTAAGCTGAAAATTATGATAGTTACAAATTTGGAGTTATTTTTTGTTCAGTAATAAATTTTAATTCGGTTCACGCGGCAGTTCAAAAATACTGTTAAAACAATGTAGGTAATATTGTTTGAACAGTATTTTTAATTATATAATAATAATAATAAGATTTATTGCTTGAGCACTTCTTGAATTTAAATCATAGATGTCAGTTTATATTGCAGATATGCCGAGCCAAATGTGTAAATTCTTCAGATTTGATTTTACATAAAAATACGGAACTAGCTTTCACCCAGGTTTTCGCTTTCTTAAAAGTTAAAAGAATTTTCCAAACCGGCTCACAAATGACGGAGGTCTAAAGTAACAAACAAAAAGAACTTCCTTCTTTTGTGTCGTTTTATCGTCATCATCATCAACAGCCTTTAGTAGTCCACTGCTGGACATAAGCCTCTTCTTAAAAAGGAGGTTATAGCCTACTATACCACGCTGGCCAGACGGGTTGGTATAGGGTTTATGTCAAGTTTTCCTTCTTTTTGCAGAGATGTTGTCCTGCGTAGTTTGTTGCCTTAGTCGGCTCTTACGACACCCACGTTATGAATTGGGGTGGTGACATTCCGTATTCTTATCCGTCACCACACGGACAGTCGTTAAAAATAATAATAAATCAAATCCCTTGAATTTCGTTCCAGATATGGTCGCCGCGGGGCTTTGGTGATAAGTGGCTTTGGTGCAGGCGTGGTGGGACTAATCAAGTCCTTCGTGCCTTCCTACTACACGTACCTGGTAGCAGAGCTGTTTGAGACTATACTGGGCGCCAGCGTCTACCCCTGCGCATTCGTGCTCAGTTAGTTACCTTCATATATGAGACCCCATGTTTCACAAGAGAACATGTTGTAAAAAGGTTGGCAGACCATGGGGGTTGGCTCTTGATTTTCATCTGATTTTAATAGTTTTAATTGTTAGATTGGATAGTGCCACTAGATGCTAAGTCAGTTTATATTCAGTAGGTTAGGAATAATGATGATTATAGAACAATACGAAATCTTGTGGAGAAGAATATTTTGAAAAGCCATGGTTTGATATTTTTAAGTAGATTGCATTAGGTCGTCATGTAATATGTGGGGAATTTGTCTTTATTATGAGGGCTACTGTGCACTTGGATCATATTTGGACAGGATTCAAAAAACATATTTCAAATAGTTATTATGTGGGTCCTGTTACTGCAACAAAAATCTGTATGTATTTTTTCATTTAGAATTTACTTTCTCGTCAAGCGATAATGAGACTTTATTTTACGGTTCACAAAGTTGCAAATTCTTAGCCTTACAATATAATTAGACACTCTCTGGAAGCTTTTCTAAAACCTTCACTAAAATCGTGTATGGTATCATTTTCAGTGATTGAATGGCTCGGTGTGGAACATCGCATCCTTGCCAGCTTGGTACTTGGTATCCCACTCTCATTGGGAGCTGCTTCTCTTTCTCTATTGGATTACGCGACGGGATATTGGAGAACTTGGGCTAGGTGGGC
Source organism: Arctia plantaginis (assembly GCA_902825455.1). Classification (NCBI taxonomy): domain Eukaryota; kingdom Metazoa; phylum Arthropoda; class Insecta; order Lepidoptera; family Erebidae; genus Arctia; species Arctia plantaginis. The sequence goes on from CADEBD010000422.1 coordinate 18,632,497, forward strand.
GTACCCGCCTTCTCTATTACTCCTACTATACCCCTGGCTTCTGCCTGAGAGCGTCCGATGGCTGGTATCAAGAGGAAGATTGGATGAAGCGATAGCAATTATAAAGAAAGCGGCCAAATGTAACCGAATCAATTTGCCAAGTGATGCGCTGGAGAAGATTATGTTAGAAAAAGAGCAGATGGCAGAAAAAGGAGTGGCTGATATAGACGAAGGACTGTTCAGGGCGTTATTAAAGTAAGTACTATTAAAGAGTATGTGTGTTTCAATATACATGTGTTAGGGCATATGTTTACTGAAGCATAAAATCAGGCAACACTCTTGATTCTAACTTCTTCTCAAAGGAATTCTAATACTGATAAGATAGAGCATTCAGTAGAAGTAGGAGTCATTTCAAAAGATATTTCATACAAAAAATACAAATCTGTTCAGATTTCTCTTGAAGTTAGATCTATTAAAGTTTCTCTGATACTTCCAGGTACTCAGCACTACGACGACGGTTATGTGTGTGTTTTGTTTGGTGGATGTCAGCGGTGTTTGTATTCTACGGGCTGGCCGTGGCAGCACACTCCTTAGCAGGATCGCGGCACGCTAACTATGCGCTGGTGGCCGCAGCCGAGCTTCCTGCGTTGTTGGCTAACACTTTGCTGCTGGATCGCATCGGCCGTCGTCCTCTCTTTACTGCTGCGCTGCTGTTGACCGCCTCTGCGCTCATTGGCATCTCTTGTCTACCGCAATGTGAGTCTACCTTTTATGACCACTATTCCTTCTTTGAGGTCTTCGATTATAGCCGACTGTTGTTTTCTGTAATATGTGTATATAATAATAATAATATTGTACCACATTCACACAACGCCATCTAGTTCCAAACTAAGCAGAGCTTGTATTATGGGTACTAGACAACTGATATAAATACATATATATACTTTTTTTTTGTAAATATATACTTATTATACATAGAAACACCCAGACCAAATCAAACATTAAATGTTCATGCACATAAATGTTTGACTTGAGCGGGAATCGAACCCGCGACCTTTGGAATAGCAGTCCGTTACACAAACCACTACGCCATTCGGTCGTCATCATCGATGTTATGATATATATCCGCTTCCACATTTCTTGCACACTTCTTTCTTTTCTTGCCTATTCTCAAGACGGGACTTGAGAAGAGGCAAGAAAATGAAGAAGTAATTTCCCTTATTTTGCCTCTAGGGTCCCTAAGTACCGTTTCAATAAAATAAGAAAATCCTAGTTAGACACTTATTCTTTATTCATAAAACTGAAAAGTTTGACAGCGGTTTTTTCTTTTGGAGTTTTGTAAATTAAACAGGTTTGAACAGACCTATCAAGTTTTACGAAAATAATATAATTACTCATAGATAACACCACTTCAAAGAAAGAAAAACAATTTTGTTGTGTCTGCCTCAAATCAGTTTGCCAAGGTTAGTGTCATATTGATTACACAGTTGTGTCGCAATCGTTTAATTAAAGGATATTATAAAGCTGAAGAGTTTGTTTGTTTGTTTGTTTGTTTGTTTGTTTGAACGCGCTAATCTCAGGAACTACTGGTCCGATTTGAAAAATTCTTTCAGTGTTAGATAGCCCATTTATCGAGGAAGGCTATAGGCTATATATCATCACGCTAAGAGCAATAGGAGCGGAGCACCAATGAAGAATGTTTCAAAAACGGAGAAAATTTATTACTATTGAGAGACGCAGACGAAGTTGCGCGGGTCAGCTAGTTAAAGGATAAGATCATTGTGACACATACATATATCTTTAGAAACTTATACGTATCGGTATTTACTAAACACTATTTAAGCATTATATACACTGTATCTATTCAAGCTACAACTTTAAAGAGTAAACGTATTCTGCGAACTATTCTTCCAATCCATACTTATAAATGAGAAAGTGAATTTGTTTGTTTGTTATGCCTATTTTTTTTTTCTGTGCGGAAATCCCCTCGGATACCACCCACCGGTGGTTATGTCGGACTCGAACCGACTAAAAACCGCACGCCGTCTCGGGTACTAGTTGCCGGGGAAACAGGTGTACATTAGGAAGGAAAACCTTGATACCCCGACGTACCTCGGGCCATCTACGGGCGTAAATAACCCCCTCCTGTGTAGGAACCCCTATGTCCCCTTTGTGCTCCACTAAAACGATTAAAAAAAAAACCTGTGGAAAGCCACATTATCAGCAGGTAACATAGGCTAATTTTTACCGGGATATAATACACTCGGGCGGAGCCGAGGGCCTAAGCTAATATATTATAAAAGTATAAGTATCCCCGAAGAGGTAAACACGTATTTTAACACCCACATTAGGACGACTACAGTTTTATTCTTACTCATGCAAGGGGCAGGTCTATAAAGGTCAACCGAGCATTTTAGGATTGGGTAGTATTTAACTGCGAATCAAAAAACCTTCCCTTTCTATATTGGGTTTCTACGCTCTGGGTAATTTGATGTGCAATCAGTACATTTGATATGAAAATAATATATAAAATAAATAGTAAGTATAAAATATAAAATAAATAATATATAAAATAATATATTTCTTGCTTTAAGCAAATTTTTGTCGCGCTTTTAAGAACAAAATGTAATACACTGTTGATGTATATTTTCGATTTTTTTTTAGTAAGTATTATAGTTTTGGTTTACAATTGGTTTATTTTCAATGAAATAGTTTGAAGAATAAATTATTTAATTGATAAATATAAATTGATGGGTGATATTGATAAGTTTTTTGATGAGCTTTTAAAAATATCCCTTTAAGAATTAGGTGGTAATTTTGAGTTTAAACTGAAAGGTTTTTACTTTACAAATATTCATGAAATGGACACGAAGAACACCTAGACTCAAAACAACAGTTTGTTGATTACACAAAGCGTTGTCCCGTGTGGGGTTCGAACCCACACACATACCCAGGAGGAAGTGGTATAGATAGTTCAACTCAGTTGTGCGCGCGGCCCTATGTGTGCGTGGGCTTGTAAATATACAACTTTCATTCGTGTGGTTACTGCCACACGAATGAAAGTTCTAACTATCTATAACCGCTTTAACTACAACGTTAAACGTCTGACGCCATATTGCTTATATTGACGGATAGGGAGAGCAAGAAATAGTAAGAGTAAGTCACGTTTCGTATACCTGTGGCTCGAACTTCTGACTAAAGAGCAGATGTCGTGGGTTCGATTCCAAACAGGACAAATTTGTGTGATGAGGACGATAATTGACTACTTCTCTGAGTATAATTTTTACATCTACAAATAAACAAAATTAAAGTGTATGTTTATAATGTAAAAATAATTGGGTTTTTTACCTATGCCTAAAACTCAGTTTAAATATTTTTTCTCTGTCTGTCTGTTTGTTCCGGGTAATCTTCAAATAGGCCGGACCGATCTTGAAAATATTTCACTACCAGTCTATATAAGGAGTCACTTAGGCTGTTTTTCCTGTCAGAAAAACCCTATGAAATTTTGCTCGGTCTGGGCATCGAACCCGAGGCCACATGGACTGCAGTCGCGTACCCTACTACACCACTAAGGCAGCGCTTTTCCAGATAGTTGGTTTATAATATAATTGTTTTTAAACATAAAACCATAGACTTACATATTACTATGTAAGTTTGTTTATTAGTAGTCTGGTTACCGTGTAGGCTCTGCCCAGTTTATTATTATTATATCTAGAAAGAGAAAGTTAATATTATTTCCATTTATTTTTAATGTAGCTAGCGGCAACTGGAGCATAGCGCTGTTTCTGATTGGAAAGATGGGAGCTACTATGACTTTGAACGCACTGTACGTGTATACCGCGGAGTTGTTTCCTACCAGAGCGAGACAGAGGCTGCTGGCAGCCTGCTCCACCTTAGGACGTATAGGAGCTATCATTTCACCCCTCACGCCTGCACTGGTAAGAACACTTTATGAAATTATATTATATAACAGTTGTAACGTACAGAAAGATAATTTGCTGAAGACAAACAAAAAACGACTCTAGCTACTGAGTAATAAAGTACAATCTAGAACGTACGGCAATACATGAACCTAATTGAACATTTATATTTGCAACGTGTAGTCAATAATATGCTGTACCTCCATTCGTGAGAGTTTATTTTGCTTTAAGCGATCAGAACACTCAGTTTCGCGGGAGTGAAGGTTTTATGCACGAGTTCGAATATTTTTTTTACTTAAGTTTTTAAAATTAATTATTCACCAATTCCAGGCGACGTACAAGTGGTGGCTTCCTACAGCCTTATTCGGAACCCTGCCGCTAGTAAGTGCTGTTCTCACAAGGCTGGTTCCTGACACTCTACACAGAAGGCTACCTGACTCATTCGCAGACCTGGACACCTCTTCTGACGTCGTTCAAGACTCCGTATGATGTTCAGCTACTCGCAAAAATAATATAAAAAATAGTTCTACAGTCTCCTTGAAAGCATGACTCGAGAAAAGGATTGATGAATGCACATCATATTAGCTGAGAGTCTCATCATCCTCTTCATCTACCAAGAGCCGGTTTAAGCCATAACCTAGTCTTACTGTTCCAGTATTTCTATTTTTACATTTAGATACGGGTCACACAGAGACAATAGCGCTATTTTCGACAACGCTGGTATTTTCGCCTCTTCCACTTTTAGAAGATTTGTCATACATGTATTTGTTTGTTATTGTATTAGCTCACCGTGGACAACGTAATATAAAGCTATTACTAACAACCGTGGTCACAGGCGGCCTTGACTCGGTCTGTGACCACGGCCGTCCAACCTGGTCAACCTGGACCGAAGCGTCAGACAATACAAAGGTGTACAGTATCTATTAATCGCATTTATTCTTAAGTAATCAAAAGAAAAGTATATAATGGGACGCGAAAGTTTAAAAGTAAAAAACAAAGCTGCATCTAATTTACTTTTTTATTGTTAAAAATTTTAGTACAAAGATGGCTGTCTTGAGAGCTTAAAAGTCACTATGATAAAGCCAAAACGTTCTGCTAAGGACAGTATCGTAACATTCGTAACTTGCATTTGATGTGCCTGGTGCAAGTACACACCGTAACGCACCATAAACCGTTCTACACTGCGCCCTGTGCCTCGGCCGCAAAACAACGCAGGACACCAGCACTGCAAAGAGAAGGAAAACTTGAAACAAACCCTATACCAACCCGTCTGGCCAGCGTGGTATAGTAGGCCAAAACCTCCTTTCTAAGGAGAGGCCTATATCCAGCAGTGGACTAGTATAGGCTGTTGATGTGTGCCTCGGCATTGCCGGAACTCGCACTGTCTAAGATTATCACATAATCCGGATAATGTATATATGTATATAGCTATAAGTGGTAGCGACAGTAGAATTCGAAAGATATGTCGGGAAACCAAAAGCGATTAAGTCTCTCAAGGGATAACCGGTGTTGCCAGCATTAACCACCAGCAATGTTACCAGGATTAGCAGATTTCTGAACGTTTAAAACTTGCCAGTAGTGTAGTAATAATACTTCCATATTTGATCGACCATTTCACATCCTGTCATAATTTTATAACACGTTGTCATTATTCATTCTATAAAGGCAATAAGGTATGCAGTTTTGTATTCCTGTCAGTCTACGGAGAAGCTCATAACATTTTATATAAGGAATATTAACATTAACGCTTTTGAAGCGAAATTTCTTTAAAAAAGAAAAAAAATACAATTAGACTTACTTCATGGTGCAACTTATGAGCACACACGGCATTTGGGTACTTGCTCGTCCATTGGTTTAAAGCAGTCATGTAATAATAATAGTAAATCTCTTTATTTTACTATAAATACAACAAAATCAGCTTGCACTATAATGCGGCTTGTACAATGGCGACCGCACATGGCTTGTCCGTGTAGTGACGGATTAAGAATACGGAATGTCACTACCCCGATTCATCCCGTGGGTGTCGTAAGAGCCGACTAAGGGCGCAAAACAACGCAGGACACCAGCACTGCAAAAAGAAGGGAAACTTGACACAAACCCTATACCAACCCGTCTGGCCAGCGTGGTATAGTAAGCCAAACCTCCTTTCTAAGGAGAGGCTTATGTCCAGCAGTGGACTATTAAAGGCTGTAGATGATGATGATGACGTGCCTACGTACGATAGGCACGCATATTGTACGCTATAATATTGTAAATAATACGAAGAGGTGACAATAATAACATTTTAATTAATATTAAGTATACGATAAAATACCAGTCATCGCTTAAAAATAACTTTTTATTTAGTGTGCACCTTGAGGAGAGTAGGTTACGCACTTCTGTACAGCGTAACGCAGAGTATTTCGTAAGTAATGTTTTATGCTGAACTGTTTGTCTGCATTACTTACACTTTTTGTAAGTTGTTTTCATGGATGAATTTTGCACGAACTCCTGTTTGACTTTCGATGCAGCAAAGGCCAACTAGTATGCATATCACATCATCACATCAACAGCCTTTAATAGTCCACTACTGGACATAGGCCTCTCCTTAGAAAGGAGGTTTTGGCCTACTATACCACGCTGGCCAGACGGGTTGGTATAGGGTTTGTGTCAAGTTTTCCTTCTTTTTGCAGTGCTGGTGTCCTGCGTTGTTTTGTGCCCTTAGTCGGCTCTTACGACACCCACGGAATGAATTGGGGTAGTGACATTCCGTATTCTTAATCCGTCACTACACGGACACGGACACGGACACGGACTAGTATGCAAATGCCGTATATTTAATATTAGGATAGTAATGAGATTTTTGTATTGTTTTTTGTATGTGTGCGAGAAGATACTTCGTCACAAGACCATGTTACGTGATTTAATACCGTTAATAGAGTCTGGTACTTGCACGTCACTTTATAGAAGATAATGAACGTATGTATACTCTTCTCAAAATAGTTACTATAATTTTTTTTACGTTTGCCTTGAAAATATTTATAATTTTAATAAGTATTCCAAAAGACAGCTAGTGCTCAAAAAAAGCCTAGATTATAGAATGCTCCGTGTTTATTAACTTCTATATTGTTTGTTCATTGTTGATTCAATATGTATTCGATGTACCAGAAATCAAATTACTAATTTAAGTTTAAGTTAGACTATGCGATCCATTTAATAATTGAATCAACGGAAAACGAATTCATGTAGATTTAAGAAATATACCAAGTGCTCTGTTCATTCTACTCGTAATTTTTAAACTTTGAGAAACTTGGAACGCGGAAACAATCAAATAAAGTGTAAAATTTGAGTGTTTTTGTTAACGGTTTGCGTAAAACTTCTAGAAATTACAACCAACTTTATACATAATGCACTTTATTTGAAAGAACTTGAAATAGATCTTGGACAATATAAATATCTAATTATTAGCTGATCTCAAGGAGTCTGTTGTCTTAAAGACACAGTTTCAAGTTTCAGATAGAAGTACAAAAATTATAATTAGGACAATGAGGAGACATTGTATCAGTGGCTTCTACCAAGTAGTTTAACATTAGTTAAGTTGTAAACAAGTAGATTAATTAAGGTGTAAACAAACAATCATTATAACATGCTTGGAATGTAAATTGCCTAACTTTCCAATTATTCTGAACTAGTTTACATTTGGCAAAATCTTTTCCTAAATTGAAAAGAAAAAGTAGTTTTTAAAAGCTCAGGTTATGCAAGAAAATATTGTACAGTAAATGACAGAGTATTGTATACTACAATACTCTATCATGGTCATGTATTTACAATATTTTCTTTACAATTACATACATTACAATTTTTATTCTCATTCTGTCCTTTTGCAACTGCTTTTTAAATTTGTAAATCTTTTTACGGCGACCATTTTGTCAATATTGAACTTTTATAATTAACTAACTGTACCTTGCTATGCTTCGCTCTGGCATATTGTGGTTGCAGAAAATTTATAAAACTTTAAATTATTTCGTGTCAAAGTTTGAGCTCAATCGGTGAAGAACTTTTTGAGTATAAATAATATATATAGATTGGCACTAAAATTATTATTGAAGCCAAAAGACTGACTATGTGTTTGTTGCTATGTGTGTATTTGAGAGCTTTTTTATTAGAGACTTGTCCAAACTATGATATTATGTTGGATTATATATATTTTTCTTATTTACCGTCAGTAGAAAATTAACTTGCTCATTTTGTAAACATTATGATCACTTGATCAGGGTAATGCAATAATTAATCAATAAATCTTACGTAAAATATGTAAAAGTTTATTTACATTGTGATCAAGTTATAATGATTGTTCTAAAATTATTTTAAGGATTTTAAATTGGTGATAGCCTAATTAAGAGTTTTATTTGCAACCACCCTTTTTCTAATGTATTTATTTGAAGCATTTATGTTTTTAAGTCCTTTTAATTCTTTATAAGAAAATGATTCTTATGTTGTTATAATGAACTGCACTTTATTTCCAATATCAATAATCCCAAGTATTGAAAGTACCTAGAAAGATTTTTAAATCATTGAAGCGAAAATGTCGTAACTCACCATTATCTTAAATTGAACTCTATCGCCCAAAAAAGTAATTAAGTTAGAATCCAAATCTTAATATATTTTTTGGTATTTTGTTTTCGACATACATGTCTTCTTAGCTATTTTTTTTTGTGCAGTACTTTGAAAGTCAAATTCTAGAACATTCTGCAGGTGCATGGGGCAATTTAGCCTGTGTTGTAGTCGATCGTATAATTGCGCCAATTTTATTCCGAGACCGACTATAGGCCGTACATGTCTCGACTAAGGGCCTCAGTGACTTCTGCATTACAAATAATAGTCCTGTAGTCTACCGTCGTGTCTATGTAAACTTGGCTTAATTTTCATTTATACCGGTTGGTTGAATTGTAGTTTGTAGTCCGCAGTTCGTCTTTAAAGTCAAAATTACAATAAGAGTGGATAAATGCGTTGATTTTTTTATCCAATTTTTTTTCTTTTTTAGAAAAGAATTACGTACCGTACGTAATTCTTTTCTAAAAAAGAAAAAAATAAATATATAAGTAAATATAAATGACAGAAAGTAATGATATTAATAAATAAACAATAATTAATTTAAGACTTTTGCCGCATTATAATTATGAATTATACTGTTAATATGATTAGTATACCTATAGTTAAACCGCCGTAAGCTTGGCCCTCCTGATGGTTTGCGGGACGCGGGGCGGGTGATGCGCTCGGCTATACATGACACTATGTACTAACTCGATATCTTCAGATTTATTTGTTTGAGATTTAATCTACACACGATGTAATAAAAATCGAATTTATTTCCATGTATTATAATGTCAGTGTATTGTAAGTTTTTATGATTAATTGTAAAATTTAATACTGTAAAATAATTTTAATAAAATCACCTTATCTTCATCATGTATATATATTCAGATACAATTTAAAAATTAAGTAAAATAATAAATATTCTTTGTTAGAACTTTAACAGTAGAACCACTGCAAGACGAACTTCAAGTTTTTAAATCTTTTTGTGACGCAGAGTCGGCAGATTATCCATGTTGCAAAATAATACCATGCTTTCACGTCAGTCACAGCCGGTGGACAGCGACGCACTAGCTAATTGGTTGAATGCACCACCGCCCCGCGTCCCCCAAACCATCAGGAGGGCCAAGCTTACGGCGGTTTAACTATACTGTTACTGTCACAGGTGACATCCATGACATCATCACCAAGTATTGTTAAGTATCTGTCACAATCATCTGTTAAAACCTTATGATAATAGTAATGGAATAAATTAATATTTTACATTTTGATAACATTTGGTTTTTTTTTCCATCAAACTCAATGAATACCATATTAATGTAATGGATTTTATTACTATTCAGCAATGAAAAAAATATGATTCTAAATTCTTTGAGAAGTTTTTGTAGTAGGTTTTATAATACCTATTATAATAAGTTGACACATCTCAAAAAAATGTTGTCTGATCCCAAACTAGACAGAGCCTGTACCATGTTAACCAGACTGCTGGTAAACATACTTTTATATTTCTAAGTACATATATAGAGACGGGCCTGTTGGTCGAGTGGTTAGTGCCCCTGACTGCTAAGCCGGAGGTCGTGGGTTCGATTCCCACCCAGGACAAATATTGTGTGATGAGCATGATCATTTGTTCTGTGTCTGGTTGTAATTTATCTATAATATGTATGTATTTACAAATATATAAGTATGTTTATCAGCAGTCTGGTTACCATAGTACAGGCTCTGCCTAGTTTGGGATCAGACGGCCGTGTGTGAAATGTGTGAGGTATATTATATTATATTTTAGATAAATAACGCATAAATCCATGACCCAATAAATTTATCCCGAGTTGCAATTATTTTCATGTTATCTCGCTTCGACTGCTAATCCCGAACTACTAAACAAACAAGTCAGCCAAATGATAAAAAAGTCGCCTATAATGTACTCTTAAAATATGAATAAATAAGCCATAAAAAATGTACAGTAAAAATATCAATTCCTTTTTTTTATGAATCCTCAAAAAACGCTCGAAATTCGGGCTTCTAGACTAGAATACTCGCGTAGAATACCCCCTTTAGTAGTATAGCATTGTACCTACTAACTAGGTAAATAAATATGTTTTGTATAAAATTCACACGACGGATTAAGAATACGGAGTGTCACCCCTATTCATCCCGACGCGACTAAGAGAGCAAACTATACAGGACATCAGCTCTGCAAAGAGAAGGAAAACTTGACACAAACCCTATACGAACCCAACTAGCGTGGAGTGGTAGGCCTAAAACCTTTCTAGGACCCATGTCCAGCAGTGGACTATTAAATGCTGTTGATGATAAAATTAAAAAGTCTTTATAATTCTGTAATCTTAATTATTATGTAATTATATCAATTTTTTTTCGTAACCTTTTTTTTATAACAAAAACCAATTGCCTTGTTAATAGTAACGTTGAGCCTTCATTAAATAAAAGAAACAAACGACATTGACAAATTTTAAATGAAAGCCAATAACGGTTCGTATCGACATTAATCTCGACTTCAAAGTCAAGTGCTGTGTGTCAACAGTTAAGAGGAATTATAATAAACACGTAATACGCAATTCCTCTTTCACGATTCATCTCTCAGGTGGGTACTTGTGTTAGCAAAACTTGTAGGTGTAGAATGATCTGTGTCGAAATAATCAGGCGTTAATATCTTACAATGTATGAATAGCTTTGCTTGTCTTTAGTCTTGATAATTAACAAACCTTTTACATAACGAATTTAATGACGGAGGCGTGCACTACTGAGCCATTCAGACTATGATGACAGCCAGTGCAATCTGAATCAACTCTCGATATCAAAACTATCATAAAAGGTATTTTCGAAGTAAACCAAAAGACTGCTGATTCAATTTTCGATTAAAATACGATTAAATCACATTACAGTCAACATTGGATGTTTAATACCTCCTCAGAATTACCGTCCTCAGATCAGGAGTTGATCGAAACAGAATTGTGACCGAACTTTAATTACGAGAATTGACCTTCTGGCCGAAACATCAGGCAAGTCAAATGCAGGTACTGTTATGTGAATGCCCGTGTATGTGCATAATTTATACCTTGGAATATAAAAAATTAAAAGTATGTAAATGTATAATCCTTTTGTAGGAACACAGACTGCTGACAGCGTTTAATGTAATTTGTTTCGCACTACATCGTGCTCGGTTAACCAGTGGCGAACGGACAGAGCGATAGCCTAGACACGCCCTTTATACTTTTTAGTTCAGTGAATATATCAATAGGCTGTAAACTTTACTTGTTTTTAATTCTATTACCTTCTCGTATAACTTTATACATCTAGGCAGGTACCAGCAGGGACATTTACCAGGTGCCACAGTGGTGAGGTGCTTGACAGCGCTAAAAAATTCACGTCAGTGAAACTGTGTGCTCTTAATAAGGGTTCCCTCTATCAGGCAGAATCTTGATGCTCCGAAATTAATTTCGCATGACACACTTGGCAGAAACTTCTTTAAACGAATATGTTTCAGGCATAAAAAATATTGAGTATAAATAATTTTCGGCCGAATGTTTATATGTCCGAATTTACAATGGCATAATTTTATTTAGTATTTTTATATATTATTATTTTCTATTTTTATATTATATAGTATTTTTATATATTTTAGTAGTAGTACCTTTGGCAGAGTTAAAATTCCGCATAATTTCGTTTAGCATAACGTTTATTTAGAGCGACGATTATTTGGTACAATTTCACTTTTCATACTATAAAGATGGCAGAATTTCACTTGGAATAATTTTTTTAGGCATATTTCCATAAAATAATATTTTGAACCCTAAAAAAAAATATTATCTTAAAAAGTCATGTCTTGCTACAAAAGTTTATGATAGAAAGGAATCGCTGCAAAACCGACTCCACGTAGTCTTGTCTGCCCTACCCCTTTTTTTTTTCTTTTTTTTTCCGTGCGGAAATCCCCTCGGATACCACCTATCGGTGGCATGTCGGACTCGAACCGACTAAAACCGCACGCCGTCTCGGGTACTAATAGCCGGGGAACCAGCTATACCCTAGAAAGGAAGTCCCTGGTGCCCCGACATACCTTGGGCCATCTACAACAACAGGTAGACGACCCCCCCCGTGTGGGAACCCCATGTTCCCTCTGCTCCCTGGAAGCGAGCGCGCTTCGCAACGCGCTCGCCGCCACCCCGGCCTGCTTCTGCTAGGGTGACAGAAGGCCTCACCTGTCACTCCCAGGCCTGCGCTTATGGAGGACGGAGGTCGTTCTGCGACCTCTGGCGCCTGGCGGTACCTGGCCCTTTCCGGGCCTGGCGGGCCGGGAGAGTCCTAAACCTCTCCTGGTCCCGCTCCGCCGTCTCCTTCGCGAGCATAACTTGCTCGCAGAAAGAGACGGCAGAGTTCCACGCACTCTCGCTCCGCACGATAGCCGCAATCAGGCTATCGAGCAGAGAACTCCCACTCCGATGGCCGCCACGAGGTCTCGCCTCTGCTCAACCCACGCCGCGCACTCTGCCAGCGTGTTGAGAGCCGTGTCCACAGTCTGGCCACACACACACACGGTGACACTCAGGCGTTGGCGCCTTGCGGATCAGACACAGGTGATCCCCGAAACATCCTTTAACAGTGATCACCTGCGTCAGTCGGTATGAGAAAGTCCCGTGACGCCTCTCGAGCCAATCCTCCATAACGGGTCTTACCACCGCGATGACGGCGTGCCCGGCGCTCGGTTGCCCGAGTCATTCCCTCCACTCCCCTATGATGACCTGGCGGAGTTGGGATTTCCGGTCATCGATTTCTCGAATCTCGGGACACCGACCCAACTCCCTCGCCTCCTTGCGCCACTGATACAGAGCCGCAAGGGCTCTGGCCTCCAGGTCCCACGGTGGAGTTCCGGCCAGGAGACTCGCCGCCTCAAAGGAGATCGTGCGGTACCCCCTTATGATCCTGATGGCCAGCACTCGCTGCGATCGTCGCAGTATCGCGACGTTGCTGGCCTTCAGGGCCCTCGCCCATGCTGGGCACCTGTAAAGGGCCATGGACCGCACAACCCCCGAGTAGAGTCTCCTGTAGGAGTCATCGGGGTCCCTTCATGTTGGGCAGCAGCCACGCCAACGCACGCGCTGCCCCAACCAACTTGGCCCTCAGGATTGCCTCGTGGTGCGTCTTGCCGCGCGCCGTCCCGAGCATGTCGTCGCGTAGCACACGACAGCGACACCATCCAAGAAGGCACCACGAAGCACCCAGTCGTAGCCGATGTTCCACAAGAGTGGCCCTAACACCGACCCCTGCGGAACACCGCACGAAATTTCACGCCTACCGAGACCGGCCCTACTGGTTTAGACGACGGCTCTCTCCGACAAATATGACTGACTATGCGGCGGAGGTAGAGAGGCACTTCGTGATACACTCCCTCCCTGATGCAGCTCGAGGGCAGAGTGTTGAACGCGTTGGCGATGTCCAAGGACACTGCCAACACCACTTCGACCCGGGAAACTGCTTCCTCCGCCAGAGCCTTCACGCGCATGATCGCATCCACGGTGGAGCGCCCCTGACGGAAACCGTACTGGTTGTCCGCCAGATCCGGCCCCACCATCACGAGATGCTTGACGAGGCGCATTGCAATCACTCTTTCAAAGAGCTTGCACACCTCGTCAAGAAACACTTTGTGCCGGTAGGCGGACGGTGAGTCCGCCGGGCGCCCCTCCTTTCGGATGAGGACCAGTTTCCCCGTCTTCCACAATTTCGGAAACTGGCCCCGCTCGTGTCTGCCCTACCCCTAGAGTGCAATTTAAGGCCGCGTAGGCGTGGGACCGCCAGAGCACCGCAGCGCCGGAGCCGTGACAGATATGCTGCATGCTGCATTCTTGCTTGCATGCTGCATGTCTGCGTGCATTAATTCTTGTATGCTGCGTGCTTGCCTGCATGAATGGCGTATGCTTGTTTGCATGCTTCTTATAGGGAAATAAAAACCAAATCCGTCGCGAAAAAAATAAGTGTTCAATCAATCAATTTTATTTTTTTGGTAAGAATTACAAAATGATGGATAGATAGTCTTTCAATTGTTATAGATATGAAAAACATATATGCCAAAAGATGATTCTTATTGTAAACTTACTGAGATATGATAGATATGAAATTTATGCTCAAAGACGATTCTGACTGTGAACTTTTGGCGATATGATGGTTCTACTTTTTAATTATTATGGAGTTACGTTTATGCCTCAAGATGATTATGACTTACAGAATTATGAGTTTTGAATGTATGATAAACTAGCTGACCCTGCAAACGTTGTTTTGCTATTAATATTTTTTTTTTTTTTGAATTTCTTAAAATCCGTTCTTAGCTGACCTCTACTCGGTGAAAAGAATATTCCTATCAAATTTCAAGTCTTTATCTCTAATGGTTCCAGAGATATCGTGATGAGTGACTATATACGTGGAAATCTCTTATATATATATAGATGAGTGTCTGCCAAACTATTTTCTGCGAAATGTACTTTAGGCTATCCGTTGTTATGCAAAATAATATTATGATATACAAAAATTTTGCTGTAAAGCGGGGACCCTCTTAATAATTTATATATAGATTGGGATAGTAGATTGGGACTTGGAATCTCCGGAAACAGCAAGTTCGAGTATTCTCACATTCTGCAATCCATCCTTACAAGTAATATTTATAGATAGTAGTAATATTTATTATGTTGATACAAAAAATACGTTTTCCCCGTATTACGTAAATGTCACTAAAATTATAGTCCGTAAAATATTTATACTTACCTATTTTTATATCCCCGAAGGGGTGTACAGAGGTACACCTCTGTACACCCCTTAAAATATTCATTATCATCATCAACAGCCTCTAACAGTCCAATGCTAGACATAGGCCTCTCCTTAGAAAGTAGGTTTTGGCCTTCTATACTACGCTGACCAGGCGGATCGGTATAAGGTTTGGGTCAAGTTTTCCTTCTCTTTGCAGTGCCGTTGTCCTGCGTAGTTTGCTCCCTTAGTCGGCTCTTACGACACCTTCCGGATGAATAAAAGTGGTGACATTCCGTATTCTTAATCCGTGAAGTTAATTTATGTATTATGTATTTGTTCTTACACTTATTATCCGATCAGTAGCACAGTATCATCAGTAACACCCGATCATTAAAATCATTAATCATCCAGACACAGGCATCATTAAATATAAAAACGAATATTTCGTGTCATTTGGAAAACCATGTAAATATATTATAAATATTATTTCACCTTCGTAATTTGCACATGACGTATGTAAATCGATAACATAACGAGCGCTTGTTTAGACTACAATAGATATTTATGAGAATTGGTAGAGATATCATCAGAGCTGACGGATATCCGGAAATTATATTTGGAACCTCGTTAAAACCATTCTAACTCGTTTTTTTTCATATTTTAGTTACAGGTCATTACACTATTTGGGGACATTTTGTGCTTTAATTTTATTGAAACAGTAGCGTTAGTTGGGGATGTTATTGAAGTGGTTTTATCAGGATCGAAATCATTGCAGTGGCTTTTTAAGAGATAGATGTGTATCAAAATTGTAAATGGAAGATTACTTTCACATTTCCCTTCACAAATATTTAAATAATTTAGGAAATTAATTCATGAATAATCAAACGTTAAAAGGCAGTATATAATTCGCCTGAGTAAAGACAGTATTTGCCGGGTCCTTAATATACATGGTTTTTTTATGATAAAGGGTTTAAACGAACAGGCTGATGGTTAAGGACTACTGCCGCTACTACAACTCAAGAGTCACAAGTAAGTCCTTTCCTTTGACTTCCTCTCCCTAGAATCAGATGACAGGGAAATAAGTGACCGAATAAGAGTACACGGGCTCGTTCTATTTAAGTTCTCTCGTTCTGTAACGATTAAGAAGGAGAACTAACGTCATGGTAATAGTTTTTTATTTTCCTTACAAATAACAAAAGTGTGTAAGAATGGGACTTTGTTAATGTAATTTAAAGGAATATTTTTATGGCCGGATACGACAAAAACCGGATACCGAGAACATCTCTAAAACTAACGAATACCATAAATTGAAAACCACACTGTAAATCATATCAGGGTGGAATTTTAAAAGGCACGCTTTACAAGATATATATGGCACCAATTGTCGATCCCTAACAGAACTCCAGTAGGTGTGGACATGTAGAGATGTATTCAGCAAGCATTTCATAGAGATTTTGTATACAACGCATAGCCTTGGCCCTCTATTGGCTTTCTAATTCATCAACATCGACATTGTGCTGAGTAACTATTGAGCTTGCTGCTGCAACGGCTGTGCAGCGTGCAGTATTGTGTTGGCAGTCGGTGACCACAGACGGTTTACACCAAGACTCAAATCATGACTGGAGACGAGAAGCCGAAACATATAAGTGTGGACGAAAAGAAGTCTAAAGAATTGGACACCGATAGTATTATGAGACAATTGGGGCAAGCGGGAAGGTTCCATCTTCGAGTGTACGTGCTGGTCGCGTTTGCTGCTATTCAAGTTGGATTACTTCATACCACTTATATCTTCTTAGCTGGACGCGTGCCTTACAGGTAAGTTCTTGAAAGTAATTAAAAGCTTATTTATTACGTTATAAGGTATATTTTCTGGTGAAGATATTTAGGTAGAACAATGGTTCTATATCCTATGCTATATGCTTTTGCAATTTAAAGATACCATCGGAGAAGAAAACCTAGATTTTTGTTTACATGAAATACTAAACGTAACGAATTTTATTGAAATAATTTGTTTTAAATTTGTAAACCTCCTGTCTAAGGAGAGGCCTATGTCCAGCAGTGGACTATTATAGACTGTTGATGATGATGATGATGATGATGAATTTGTGTTTTGAAAACCTTAATTATTTGTCCGTATTATGAAAGAGTTATAACTTATGCATATTAGAATGATTAAAATTGGCCCTAAAAGCTAAAAGTCAGATATTCGAGATTGCAAGTTGTGAGTTCGAACCTAACTTTAAGATATGTATGTTTTATTGTTTCATTATTAAATAATATTCTTTGTTTTGACTTAAGTGTTGTGTTTGCAATATTTCGGTGATCTTGATAGAATTAAGTTAGTTGTCAGGTTTGACACAAAAGACGATGTTCATTTGTTGTTTTTCGACTGTACTCTGCAACTACAACAAATTCGAGTGAAATTTAGTTTTATAAAAAGAGTATTATGAACGTTGGTTACATGTGGTTCTAAGGTAGTCTACATCGCGCTTTGGTACTTGGTACTGTAATGATTGGGGTTTGAACCGAAACTGTCAAATGTCCAATGCCTAAATACGCCTCTTCAATTCTAATAAATGTAAATTCTTTTGTAAAGATACATTTATTTGTTAGAACATAGTACATTAAGTGTTATATAATATGCATTAGTTTCTGAAATTCTACCATTTCTGGTGTAAAAAGATTTTCATTTAGGTGCTTTAATGGTTATAATTTAATTACGAAAAGAAATGAGTTAAATGAAATCAAATACAATAAATAAATTAACATTTTAAAGAGGATTTAGAATGCAATTAATTAATTAACATACATAAGTAATATAAGAATTAATGAGCATCCATTAAATACATCGGAACAATAAAAGTAATTAAATAGAACAAAGTAAAAAAAAAATTTAATGTCAAACCTTTTTTAGTCAAATCCCTCAGTTAGAAAGTCATTTAAGTTAATCCTTAAATGAGTTTCTAATTAATATTCTTTCTAATTTAACACTTCTATAAAAGGTATTCGAAGATAGTGTTTAAATATTTGAAAAGTTAACGATTTAAAATTATTAGACAATTAATTGTACATACAATACACATTATTGGATCATATTTTGAGATTTTTGATTTGGCCATGATGTGATGTATTACTTCCAAATATATATAAAGCTGGGAGAGCGGTAGTATTTCATTTTGTTTGAACCCATGGTTTGAAAAGGAACACAGCTGTCCAATCTGTCCAAAACTATAACGTTTGCACAGCTGACTACAGACGTTGTAAATTAGGTTACGTCTAAATAATAATCTGACACTAATCAAGAACTAAATTTATGTTTTTTTTTAAATATCATCGATTTCAACACTATTAGATACATCCTGATGCAGTGTAGTAAAGTGTATTTTCCACTTTTAGGTAAAATGTGAGCAAAGGGAGAGTGTCTTTTTAATACAAATAACTTGCATAATCTATTTACAAGAGACGGAGTTCTGAGGTAACAAGGATAAAAAAAAACAGCGAATTCCTTTTCCTTTTTTTTTGAAAACGGTCAAAAAAGAAAATTATTACATAAAAAATGTTTATTTTTATTGTAAAGAACAATTTTTAGGATCTATTAGAATATATTAATATTAATAGGCATTTTACCTACTAACATTATACCTATTGCAATCGTGACCTTGACCTCAGCCGCATAAATATTATTCGATTCTTTGTGGCTAAGAAATAATAGAACATTTCAATGATTTACACTTGCCATGATATGCCATAGCTAAACTATCTTCCTGCAAGTCTAATATATGATAATTTTGATTTATACCTTCTGAGAATCCTCAAAAAAACTTCAGTATTCATTGTCAAAATTATACTTATCCTAATTTATGTTTTAACTGCCAAAACAACCCCTCTTATCTAAATGAGAAATCGGAGTTTGCTGTCATTGTGTATTATTTTAGTGGAATATCTCATATACTCGACTCTAAATATCGAGATTTAAACAGTCACTCACCGAATACAACGAAGACCTTAGACACTGCCAACAAACCAACTCTGTACAGGAATGCTATGACAAAATACTTAATATTTTAGATACTAGCTTGAAGAAAGCTCTTATTCACAACAGAGATAGAGTAAGTAGCAGTGCGATATCTGCCCATACTACAGAGCTAATACAACGTAGAAGGGCGCTACAAAAAATCAAACCAAAGACGCGAACTATGAAAAATGAATTGAAAGCATTGTACAAACTAATAAGTAAATACGTTCGAAGAGACTACGCGACTCATCGTAAGATTACTATTGAAAAGCACATTAACTTTACAGGAAGTCTTAAAAAAGCTTACAAGGAACTGCGATCTCATAAAGTATGGATAGAAGGACTTCACGACGCTCAAAATACAACGTACGACCGTAAAGGTATACTGAACATAGCAACCAGCTTTTATGAAAACTTGTACAATGCTCCAGTACGTCAATATGTTGATCAAAATGAATTAAAATTTGATGACAATGGCAATGGCATAGAGATAAAACCAGTCGACGAAACAGAAATTATAATGGGAATTAAAAGATTAAAAGCAGAGAAGAGCCCAGGACCTGACAGAATAACGAACGAGGCCATAAAAATAGCAGGTCCCTTTCTGGTAGACCCTTTGACTCATTTATTTAACCTAATATTAAGCTCCTCTACAACACCTACACAGTGGTCAGAGTCTGATATAATACTGCTGTTCAAAAAGGGCGACCCACTAAACATAGGCAATTACCGGCCAATTAGCCTCCTTCCTACTCTTTATAAGCTATTCGCTTCGACTATAGAGAAAAGAATCAGTTCTACATTAGAGAAAAGCCAACCAATCGAACAAGCGGGATTCCGAAGGGGTTTTTCCACCATAGACCACATCCATTCTTTAGAACTGATTATAGAGAAATATCAAGAATTTCAACGTTCACTCTACATAGGATTTGTTGACTATCAGAAAGCTTTTGATACAATACTACACCCCGTAATATGGAGAGCTTTACAATCACAAAAAGTGGAGGAAAGGTACGTACAAGTCTTAAAATACTTATATGAACACAATATTAGTAGAGTAAAACTGGAGAGCACAGGAGAACCCATTCCCATCAAGAGAGGGGTAAGACAAGGCGACCCCCTATCACCTCGACTATTTATAGCAGTACTGGAATCGATTATCGGCAAATTAAATTGGGAAAAAACCGGTATATGTATAAAAGGTAAATATATCAGCCACCTGAGGTTTGCCGATGACATTGTCCTACTAGCAGAAAATAGCACCGAGCTGGAGTCAATGTTAGTCACAATACAACAAGCAAGCAGAGAAGCAGGACTAGAAATGAACCTGTGCAAAACAAAACTCATGACAAATGCCGCACAAAACTCTATATGTCTAGACAACACACCGGTGGAGTACGTCGAGAGCTATATTTATCTAGGGAAACATATTTCCTTCCAAAAACGAAACAATGATATAGAGGTAGATAGAGATAGATTAATAATTAACATTATTATTATAAGAGCAATCAAAGTTTATTTATTTATTTTAATTTAATCTATTAACAAAACAATTCTATATTGTATTTTGATAATCATTTTGTGGAACATGAAACATATATGATGAAATAAGTTCTTAATATACTCGTACCTATCGCTTTTCAAACCACATTTTATATATCGTTTTCATGATTGTAACTAGTGTACAAAAAAAAAAAACAAAAAACAAAGAAACAAAAAAAAAGAAGTTAATATTGGATATTTATTGCATGAAATAAAAGGCTTTTTTATTTTTTATTTTTATTTATTTATCTCATATACTAAAATGAGATAATTAAATATAATTTAAAATAAAGATAAAAATAGATCTTTTTGTTGTTTTTACCAAATGCATCTAAATGTTAAAAAAACTGTTTTCTAACATTTTAATTTGTTTGTATCTTTATAGTCGCCAAATGACGTAATATTCGGATATAAAATGGCGGATGAATTTCTACGAGTAAGAGTGTTTTACTGGCGATAGAGAAAAAGATAGTGGATGTTATGAAGGCAAATTTACGCTACTTGTATTGTAGTTAAATAATTAGTATTTCACGCTAAAAATATAAACTTCAAACCGTTGAATTACCCGTGGCGGGCACAGCTAGCAGCTTAAAACAAAGAGAGAGAGTTGGTAAAAGTTTTCCGAGGAGGGAAAATTTAAAAAGATCGCAAATAAAGTTATAGAAAATCAATTGCAACATCTAACTATTACTACATATAAAAAAGAACTTAACAAACAAAATGGGCAACATCTCTTACGCAATTTACAGTTCATTCAATCGTAATCGGCTTTTACGAATGAGTGTACAATCACAATACCTATTCACGTTCATCCCGTGCACAACTGAAAGCATTGTGAGAGGTAAGTACACGTCTACATTCTAATTATTTTATAAAATAATAAATTCTTCATTTTACTTAATTTATAGCCATTTCTGTGCAAGCCCCCAGACTTTATATCTCTAGGGCTGTCTTATAAGCATATTGTGAACCTATAAGTATATAGTTTTGTACAAAAAAACCAGTGACAGTGATTGGGTGTTAGCAATATGTTCAAATGTTATTTAGAATTAGAAAAACTAAAAACTACTGACAATAGAAGAAAACCCTATTTCATTTTCTTTATAATAATAGTCACTTGTATAGGTACTGTATAAAACACTCTTGCTATCATCATCATTAGTTAAATTAATATCTCATCTTTGGCTGAAGTTATTGTACATTCATTGAAGTAAAAATTATTGTATTTTTTTGTTAATTTATTGTATTTGATTGTTCGTGTGGTGACGGATTAAGAATACGAAGTGTTACCACCCCTATTCATCGCGTGGGTATCGTAAGAGCCGACTAAGGGAGCAAACTACGCAGGACAACAGCACTGCAAAGAGAAGGAAAACATGAAACAAACCCCATACCAACCCGTCTGGCCAGCATGGTATAGTAGGCCAAAACCTCCTTTCTAAGGAGAGGCCTACGTCCAGCAGTGGACTTTTACAGGCTGTCGATGATGATGATTTATGATTGAAGTACAAATATAAAAGGATTCGTTCATAGCACAGACAAATGTACTTTGTGAACTATAAAAATATATCAGACTGTTACGGATAGTTTATACAGTAAAAATGGAATTATTCATACAAATTTTGCTAATATTCGCTATTATTGATAACAATAAACCTCCATCAAAGTGTAGCGATTTCCACATACAATGAATGAAAAACAGATTAACAAATAAAATAATAATCATAACTTATTATCAAAAAAGCCAATGTTACGTATTTTTTAGAGACAGTGCAGTATAAACGTCAGTGACTATGATAGTGTTAACTGTGTTGCTTTCATCTTACAATTTATGTGACATTAGTTGGTATAGCATTGATAAGATGAGTGGCTGTTAAATACTTAATCAATACAGTTCACAATTATATAATAATTCAAATAAATTTAAAAGTGCTCGCATGTGTGTGTGCATTTGCGTGTATACGTGCGTGCGTGTGTGTGCGTGCGTGTGTGTCCATGCGTGTGTGTCCATGCGTGTGCGTGCGTGCGTGTGTGTGTACTGTTATTAGGCATAAGTTAAGAAGGTTTTTTGAAAGGTTGCTCAGTCTTACCGTAGGTCAACCCTTGCAGGTAACTTATAAACAACACGTTTACATTTTACTTTGGGTAAGGGATATTTATCGCACATTTTGTTGATAGGATTGTATGATATGCCTATATGACTTAGGTACCTACGGCTCCCTTAAGCTGTTTTGTACGCTATAGTTGGACAGACCAGATATTTAACTGTTTATGCTCCAGTAATTTAGGTTCGTAGTAGTAGTAATAAACATTATGTACAACATACAGCTTATGTTAAAATAATAAAAACATTAGAATGCATTAAAAACATTTTAAATATCCATTACTTCACCTACATAACTTACGTACTAGTATATGGTACTTTAGTGTTGTTTAATAAAGTCACGTCGAACTACCGAGTAACTACCAATTCTGTACCCAGTCTGTGCGAAATTAAATTTCTTACCGATAACCGTTTGGCATGGAAGTGAAATGATAGATATACTACTACCCAATATTAACTATTGGGCTGCGGAATGCCAGGCATGATCACCTCGCCTGGTCGGAGGATATTTCCTTTTTTTTTGTTTTTTTTTTTTCCTTTTATTTTACGAGGTACATGACACCCATTCCTTCACTAATTATTCCTCCCTTTGTCGATAAATTTTCTTAATTTATCGAAAAATTGAGGAAATATACTGGCAGAGAACTGATGGTTTTATAATATTTTAGTTTTCTAAGTAGAAGGAAGTTTCATTAATCTTAAAAATGACCACTACCGACTGTGAAGGCTGTGGATTAAGTTTATTTGCTATAACAAATGTTGCAACTTGAAATGTTCAAGACTCTAGCATTATTATCTGCGTGTTAAGATTTTTTTTTCTTTCAGATTGAGGAAGGAATCCAGTACTTTTAATTTTTTTATTATAAAAAAAAGACAATTCCCGCATTAGGAATATATCCTGTGTCGCTGGGGACTTTACAAACATACATGCAACGGACAAAAAGAACACCCAGACTCAGAACAACAATTTGTAGATTACACGAAGTGTCGTCCCATGTAGGGATCGAACTCCAACACTCAGCGCAGTAGTAATCGACGTGGCGACCACTTAAACCTACGTTATCTGTGCAGTTCACAGTCCAGTCCAGTTGTGTAAACCTTCAAGTTCAATTACTAAGGTCTTAATTGAATTGCAATTGAAGCAAGGCTTTGGTTGAAAAAATATTTTAAAGGTGTTTTTCTGAAGCCTTTGTGTTATTATACAGATGCCTTGACCAATGTTTTAAGCAACTTGCAAAGAATATATTTAATGATAATTATCGCGGATATATCGAGTATTGGAAATACCTAGTAACCTCAACCTCAAGTTGACAACATTCAATCGTCTTTTTTTTCCTGCAACTGAGGGCTACACGTACCCACTTTAAGTTATAATTAGGTAAGCAAGTAAAAAGTCATCATCAGCCTTTGTTAGTCCACTGCTGGACAAAGGCCTCTCCTTCTTCTTAGCCGAAAGACGTCCACTGCTGGACAAAGGCCTCTCCTTCTTCTTCTCAGCCGAAAGACGTCCACTGCTGGACATAGACCTTCAACAAGATTTGCCACAACAACAAGCCCTGCGCTGGTCGAATGGGTTGGCATAGGTTTTGTATCAAGTTTTTCTTCTCTTTGTAGTGCTTCTGTACCGCGTAGTTTGCTCCCTTAGTCAGCTCTTACGACACCCACGGGATAATTAGGAGTGGTGACACTTCGCATTCTTAATCCGTCACCACAGCACCACACATAAGAAAAAGTATTGATAACAATTAATAAAATACATATTATGGAGTATTAAACTTTTTAGATAGAAAAAAACAACCACAAAAAAAAATGCATTTCAATTTCTAAATTTTCAAACGTAAATTATATGCTAGATCATTATGAATGAGCTGTTGCTCATTCATAATGATATCATATCGATAGTAAAAGCAATGGCAGAAACATATTTACCTAAAACTTAAGCGTTTAAAAAATCGAGTCACAGTAAACTTAATCAATATTTTTTCTATGATTTATCATTACACCATCGTGTGTTCTATAAGTCTTATAAGAGATAGGATATTTTGAAGATTTTATTTGACCTAAGTACGTAATGTCAGATTCACGTATAACTGACTAGGGATACGTGGTGGCAATATTATATTATGGAACGTTTTATCGATAATCGATTTTTATAGCTTTGGCTGAAATATTTACCGAAGGTTTACCTATTATGATTATGAATTTGCTTCTGCCCACGGCTTCACTCGTACGGTAGAGTGACTGAATCAACATAATTAGAAATAATTTAAAATATTTTTGACTCTTTAAACGATTTTAAACACACTAAAGAAATAGAATATAGTTACGTTATTTTCTGACGTAAAAAATATACACTACACAGTGTGATGAGAAAAATACATTGTCGTTGATAACGGCACATAAATAGACATACATCGATATTTTCAAAATGTCGATACGTTGTCGTTTAGATCCTGTCAAGTTCCGGACTCACCACGTTTGTTATTTTATTTTTGTTCAATTTAGTGTTAAACTCGAATAGATGTTATGCTTTTATTTTTTTTATATCATATACAGTAATAATAATGAAAATATTATTTTCGGCTATCTGACACACAACGCCATCTAGTTTCAAACAAAACATTAACAATATGTTAGTACTTAACCTCCAAACATTCAAAATCCAATATCTTTTTTCCTAAACTTCTTTCGCAAGTAATTTTGGTATGAGACTGGTCAAGAATAAATTCTCAACGT
Organism: Arctia plantaginis; assembly: GCA_902825455.1. Taxonomy (NCBI): domain Eukaryota; kingdom Metazoa; phylum Arthropoda; class Insecta; order Lepidoptera; family Erebidae; genus Arctia; species Arctia plantaginis. The sequence goes on from CADEBD010000422.1 coordinate 18,658,118, forward strand.
GTTAAGGATTTTTTGATATTTAAACGCTAACATTTCAGTTCAAATAAAATTATGTATGGGGACCTGCCATTGTCCTTTCATTCAATTCTTAGAGTAAAATAGGTAATAAGGGATACCACCTGCTAGGTGGTATCCCTGTTGTGGACGAGGTTGATAGCTGACTGAGACTTGATTACTGCTCATCGTTGTGGGAGTGAACACGATGGTGTCGATAGTGCTGTTGCTGATTTGCTTTATGAAGGCTACTACCAATCACGTCGGGGTCACCAAGGTCTCCAACACAAAGGGAGGATCCCCCGACCAGGTGAGGTGATCATGCCGCGGCCCAACGGTTGATATTGGGCAGATGTATATGCAAATCCGCAAGAGAATTCTTCATATACAGGATTAGAATGTACTCCGTAGTTCGGAGTGTCTTCGATATATGGCGCTGTAGTATAATAATAATAATAATAATAATAAAGTTTATTTCTCCTCACAATATACATTTTAAGTTCATGGTACAATTCTATTTAGGGTTGTGGTAACATAAATTTCTGTATATGTGAGGAACTGGTGTCTGACATAGGCATAAGCCTGTCCTACAGATCACCAGGTCCCCACCCCTGGATAATTTGAATACAACAATTTTCATATTGAAAAGACAGCTAAAATGCGGTACCACGCAGCAACATGGTTCAGCAAGGTAATTTAAGAGAACATTTTTTTTTAAAATTTTTTCTTTGCCTACAGGTTGTGCATGAATGTGTGTGTGTGTGTGTGTGTGTGTGTATGGGGTGTGTGTGTGTGTGTGTGTGTGTGTGTGTGTGTGTGTGTGTTTGTAATATCAATGTAAAAAGGGAAAAAAATATGTTATATTCCTATTTATTTATTATATTTTCTGTAGTGTAATAGTCAAGATCTTGAAGCCATATTTTTATAGTACTTTTGCACCTTGATTTATTGAGTGAATAGATTGACAGAATTCTATTCACTATATTATATAGGCTTGCTCCTTGAAAACAGTAAAATCGATGCGCAAAGGTTGTGTTGTATTTTATTATTTCACAAACTCTATCTTTTCTACGCAGAGCTTTTACCTGTTCAGGTTTATAGCTAATGGAAGAGTGTTTCCTTAAAACTGTGTAGAGAATAAACAGTTGACGAACGGTCAACACTTTTAGCTCTCTATATAGATCAGCGGTAGGATGGAAGAAAGGCAATGAGTTACCCACTTTCAAAATGGCTCTTTGCGCTCTCTCAACTTTCAGCAGATGTGTCTTTGCAGCACCACCCCAAGAAGTTATGCAATACCCTATCAATGATTCGCACAGCGCAAAATAAACTTGTTTGATAAGCTCTTTGTCCGCCACCAGTCTCAAATTTTTAAATACAACTATCAGTTTTCGTATCCTAGCTGCCAGAGCGTTAATATGACATTGAAAGTTTAGATTTTTATCAATTATTACGCCTAAATATTTAATATTATCCGCTGCATTAAGTTTTAGGCATTTACAATACGGATCATTAAAATTATTGCAGGAATGAAAAGTTAATTGTTTAGTAGAACAAAAACTATCGGCGCTTTTTAAAGAAAATGTGATGTATCGTGTTTTCGCCACGTTCAACGTAAGGGTATTCATTTGGAGCCACTTGTTAACTGTATTTAGACCTAGCTGAGCATCCAGAAACACCTGATCCCAAGTTATTCCACTAAAAAGAAGAGCTGTGTCATCAGCAAAAGTCACGATTTTGGCCCGAGGGAGTTTAAGTTCACATAAATCGTTTATGTATATTAAGAATAAAGTTGGTCCTAGTATACTACCCTGAGGAACACCATAAGAAATTGACGCTTCACTGCTAGTCAGACCATCCATTTGAACACACTGTTTACGGTCTCGCAAATAGCTCTCAAACAAATTTAACTGAAGACCTCTTATTCCCAGACACTCAAGCTTTTTAGTTAAAATCGGGACAGAGACTGTGTCAAAGGCCTTGGCAAGATCCAGAAAAATGGCTATTGTCTTAAGTTTATTATCAAGTTTGGTAACTATAAAATCCGTTAAGTCATGGACGGCATCAGCCGTGAACTTTTTTGATCTAAAGCCGTATTGGGCTTGTGCTAGTAAGTTGTTATTTTCCAGATATTGTACAAGTCGATGGTTTATAAGCCGTTCTAAAATTTTGGACAAAGTAGATAGAATAGAGATAGGCCTATAATTATTGACACAGTCTCTGTCACCAGCCTTGAAAATCGGACAAATTTTAGATTTTTTGAGAGCCTCTGGGAACACCCCAGACGAGATCGATAAGTTGCAGATGTGGGTAATAGGATCCGTGAGTATGTTAATATTATTTTTAAGTACATCGGCAGAGATACCGTCGAGGCCCACGGCACAGTTTACCTTAAGATTCCTGATAAGAGAACTAACCTCCTCGGGGTCTGTTGGTAGCATAATAAAGGAGTGTGGGTTAGATTTTAAAATATTTGGTTGAGCTTCAGAGTTTCTTTTTATTTTTTCAGCTAAATTTTTGCCTATGTTCGCAAAGAACGTATTCACATTATTTATGGCTAATATCGGGTTTTGTTTGTCTATTAATTCTGAGGTAGTTTCTTTGTGTTTGGTAGTATACGTGATTTCTTTTATTATCTTCCATAATTTCTTATTATTATTTTTACTGTTCTGTAGCTGCAACTTTTCAAATTCAGTTTTAGTTTTTTTAATTAGAGATGAACAAAAATTCCTATATCTTTTGTATATAGTGCGGAGGGTATCGTTATCTGCTTCTCTTTTAGTTTTTAAGTACAAGTTGTCTCGATTTTTGAGACATTTAAGCACACCGGGTGTGATCCATGGTTTTAATGCTTTTCCTCTTTTAGAAGGTACAGTTTTAATTGTGTTGGACGTAATTAAGGATTTTAGTATATTTACAAGAAAATCGGTAGCTTCGTTTACATTATCAATGGTATATAATGAACTAAAGTCGGTGTGCGTCAAGTCCTCTGATAATCTTGGATGGTTCAGTTTTGTTAGAATCTTAGGTGGTTTGATCTTTTGCTGAGCCGTGAGGTATAGTGCAACACTATCGTGGTCGGTAAGAGCTGTTTTTATTATTACGCACTGAGCCTTAAGTTTGGTCTTTAAAAAGATGTGGTCCAGACAAGATTTACCATGTGTCGGAAGAGTGTAAGCCGATTGAATGCCATGGAATGCCATCATATCCAAGTACAGAGTCGAATCAGCATTTTTGTTATTTTCGCCAATGTCTATATTTATGTCACCAAGGACTACAATGTTTTGTATTTTTTCATACTTTAATAGTAGATGTTGAAGCGATTTTAAAAATATATTAAGATTTTTATAACCCGGTGGACGGTATATTGCTAGTATTATTGTATTTAAGTTTGGTTTAAAAATCAGACAATTAGCCTCGGACATGTCCGGCTCAATAATTTCGACAAGTAGCTCTTGTCTATGGTAAATGACCACTCCTTCGTTTTGCGTAAGGTTTTTTGCCGTCGCATAACATTTATAACCTTCAATAACAGGAATGTTAGGGGTAGATGGCAGCCAACACTCCGTCAATATGATATAATCCCAGCTTACTTTGGTCCTAACAAGATTAACTGAAAGTTCGTGTATGTTACGGTTTATACTTCTGATATTTTGTTGTAGAATCTTTATCTGGGAAGTTATATTTGATTGCGGTAAGAAGGAGTGACAGTCCTCAGCTGTGCAAACTGCCGTGTCAGCTATCATATACGAATCTAAATCGCTTTGAATATCATTTATATCATTGAATTTAAAAATTAATTATTTTATAGATCAAACAAATAAAGCTCAGAATAAGTGGTTCAAATATAGCACGAATTATTGATGCAAATATTGAGCCGGCCCTATATAAATCTCCAAATTGACTGGTGCCGGGATAAAGTAAAATTCTGTTTATGGCTAAATTTTTAGTTAATATGTACTCTTTATAATTAATGAATAACCTGGTTTTACCTGTATATAGGATATTATGTGTGGTGTTATTGATGGTGTGTTTTGCGATATAGAAAAATGTAAGTATGTGTATGTATGAGGTATGTGCTGTAGTGTGTGGTATATGGTAAGTTTTAAGACAGAGTAGCAAAAAACAAAACAAAAGCCGAAAAAACAATCCCTGGAAACACAAAAACGTACATAAGAAATTAAAAATCATTAAAACTAGTCATTGTTGTTCCTTCAATTTAGTCAAATCAGCTTCTGAGTGGACAACTGCATGCGGTTGGCCTTCACGTTTTCGTAGAAAGATCCTCCCATTAGCAGTCCAGCAGTAATTGTAATTATTTGATTTTGCAAATTCTCGAGCCACATAAAAGAGTTTTTTCGCCTTATATGTCAAATTTTCAGCAAAATACACCGGTTTTTTGGGGCCATCAATTGACATCAGTGTTGTGTTGAATTTATTTTCTTTATTGCCCGAGTTATACTTCTTGACAGACTTCAACAGGTTTTCTTTTAATAATACGCTAGAAAACTCAACAACTATCGGCGTGTTCTGCTCATTCTTTTTATGAATGCGATATATATCACGGATATCAGTTTTTGCCAGTGAAACATTAAGAACTTTGCCAGTGTTTACAATTAGTTCCGATAAATCTTCCTTGGATTCCTTTAACTTTTGGGGGACGTTTCTTATTTCCAAGTTCGTCGTCTTTAGTTGACGTTCAAGGCTTTCCACTCTATTTTCTAGAGTTATGATGTAGTTGTGGTTCAGTTTTCTCTCACGTTCAAGGTCATTCAATCTGTTCAATAATTCGTCGTATTTTACAGATATAAACTCTACAGTATCGCGGATACTATCATTTTGCTTGGCTATTGAGCTAATACTTTCCTGTAACTTTGAAAATTTAGTGCTCTGTTCTGTTTTAAAAGCTTCGAAAATCTGCAGAAATTCATGCTTAAATGTACTAAAATCGTCTTCCCTCTTACGCTTCGAGCGTCGAGTAACATTTGGATTGGTCATATTGACATCGCATTCTGTAGACGCACTGTTTGTTCCCGAGTCTTCAATATCAGGTGGCAGCGGCGAATTAGTTTTTGGCGGTGTGCGTTTCAACGGCATTATGAGGATAAGACAAGTAATATTATACCTGATGCGTTTTGCTGGTTGGAGCGGAGATAACGGTGCAGCGGTGTTGATGCTATACGTCGCTAGACGAATAATTTGTATTCTTCGATGTGCATACAGTAAACAGTTCGGACAGTTCGAAGGAAGGAACCGGCGAGATCGCGGTAAGAACGTCGTAACCGCCGTGCAGAGCGTGTCGCTTACGCGTAATTATAAGACACGACGATGGTCACTTATTGACGGTATTTTGTTTTAATAGATAATAAACTTATTCATCATTATCTGGTTAATGCACTATTTTAGGCAGACGTTTCTTAAAAAACCCTGAACACAAACTTTGTAAAAACACTTTCACTGAAAAATATTGTTACGAAAATCACTTGTAGTGAAATTCTCGATATAATTATGCGGAGCAAAATGAATAAACTGTTAACCGCGCGGTATTCAGAGGTGAGAGCTAGAGTTTATCGTTGAAATAAGTAACTTCAATCTATTTATAACGAAATATTCACTTTATTACAACTTCAATATTTAGAGGGCTCGGACTAACAGTCAGTTACAGGTAGTAGGTATACGACCCTACTATCAATCAGTATGTTTCTTCGTTTCATCCTATATGGAAGTCGCCACAATGTTTTCAGTGATTTTGACTTCATAATGAAACCCCTCCGTGCCGTGTTAAATACGATGCTGGGTCAGGCAACGGACCTGTGAAGCACACCACCGGAGGTGGAAAAACTCACCCGGCTGCAGACAGTCCAAACTGGTGCTGAATCAAGTCACACCACGACTCACCTGCAGATTGATCAGTCTTAGCTGACCGGAAATCAGAATGGTTGTCGGAACTATTACAGGACATCTAGCCCTGAACCGACAACTATTCATAATCAATGCGACGGACAGTCCCCTGTGCAGGGGATGTCTGGAAGCTGAAGAAACGGCCGTCCACGTAATCCTGGAATGCGAGGGAGTGGCCACACAACGGGCAAGTATCATTCCCGATATAAAGTCGCTCCTAGAAGCCTGTGCACACCCCAGGAGGCTTCTGCGCTTCAGGAAGGAGCTTGGCTGGCTCACCTATTCAACCAATCCTCGACGCATAAAGGACCACTCTGAGTCTAAATGCGGAAACCGAAGCCCACAACCAATACCAATACCCCTCCGTGCCTCGGAGAGCACGTTATTCCAAGTTTCCATACGAACATCTGTGTCAATCGAGCCCTAAAAAGTCCGACAACAGTCTTTCCACAGAACTTTGATGTCACCTAGTTCTTGGATTGTCATCTGATGGCAGTCGCTCCGCGTAAAAAATCGAAGTACAGCCGTATCGTGGTAGACTTAAAGCCGACCCAAAACAAGTTTGGGAAAAAAGGCTCAGAGGAAGGAGGAAGAAGTGACCTTAAACATAATTAAAAACGCCTGTCACATAGTTCATAGCAAAACTTCTCACGATGTCAATGCTTTCTCTGCAGATATGACTGAATACTAAATATTACGTGTTACCAATCAACTAGTAGGATACTTTTACTTTTTACTTTCGTACAAATGATAAGTGTCCGAGTTGGTTTTACCCTTAAAAATACATCTAGCACAACATATATCGTAGAATTTAATTTGACAGCGACCTAACTGTCGGACTTGGGTCGGCCTAAATGATTTAATTCTCAAACTGGTGATAATGCTAAACTACAAAAATTAATAGGTATCTATTTATGATCTTTAATTATTATCTATTTATACTCTTTTTTATTTAATCATTGGCGTGCAATGGGGGAGGCCTATGTCCAGCAGTGGACTGCGATAGGCTGATGATGATGATTTAATCATTGCAAATCTTTATTTTTACAATACAGATTGTTCTGGACAATTAATTTGTATTGGTAATTTTGATCAGTAACAGATTACAAAACAGTCTGGTTATAAGTATATATAGTCTGGATAAAAAAGAGTTTTGAAAGAATACTTTTGGAAATGCTTCTCAGATATATTTTTCTCTTTTTTTTTGTTGGTGACTGGTGTTTTTATTTATTTTTAATAAGTACATAAACTCAGACCTGATTTGCCGAAGAAGTGTTTAAAGTGAGTATAGTAATAAGGCTATTGCCGTTTGGAGGAATACTTTGAAAATTAAAAATAGCAAAAATGAAAGAATATTAAAGGAGAAAGGTAGGTACGAGAATAGAATTCCGATTAAATTATTAGATGGGGGGATTAGCACTGTCCCGTATAGAGCAAGGTCAGAATATCATACCACTAAGTCCGAGACGTTCGATACCTATTATTACCTGAAAATACACTTTTTTCACGTAAAACCTTTACCTTATAAAAGAATTAGAAAATACTTACTTTATATAAAAAACGAGCAGGCCTTATAGTGGTTACATGGCATGGCATCTCACCTATAATCTGATGGTCAAATCACAAAGCGTCGTTCCTGTTATCCTACCAGTGCCGGTTTTCAAGAAATTACTTATTATTACACATCAATAATTAAGAAATATGAAAACTTCACCCAAAAGCTAGCTAACTTATCATCATCATCAGCCTATCGCAGTCCACTGCTGGACATAGGCCTCTCCCATTGCACGCCACTTAAATCGAATTACTTTAGCTAACGTATAAAATAATTTTAAATATCGAACACAGTGCATACCAACAACCAATTACTATTTGAAAAGTTAAATTACAAACAAGGATTTCATCAACGAATTTAGAATGTTGCCAGCTCAATTGTACCACAACTAAAGCATTTAAACTCTATTTTAAATTGTCATTATGTCCGAGATTGCCATACTCGCGATTGCGTTTTGAACTATAATTATTTAATGTGTCAATCATGTTTGTAAACGTGATAGAATGATCAAGGCTATAAATTAACCAAGTTTTTAGCGAGAGAACAAATATTGATTTAATAATTGAAATTCAAGCTAACGTTCTAAAGAACGAATAGATCTGGATGAATAGCATTTATAAAGATTGAAGTGTTGCCTTTTTCCTCACTCTCAGCCGAAAAGACGTCCACTGCTGGACATAGGCCTCCCACAAGTTTACCCACAACAACCGGTCCTGTGCTATGCAACAACGGTTTCCCGCGATTGAAGTGTATAATAATTAAATCTAGAAAGTACTTAGCAGCGGTCGAATTTCAACAGTTTTGAATGTCTTATTTTATTTCATTGACCTGTTTAACTCAATTTGTCATGGACCATGACGATGCCAATACTGAATCCTTATATTTTTATGTGGGTTTAACATAATTTTTAACTTTATTGCGCAAACTGTTTAAAAGTTTAAGCTTGCCGCAATTTCTTTTACATATGAAATTTAAGTATTCCAATAAGATTTGCCTCTGAGCGGCATATTTGTTTAAAATGGATCCAAAAAAAACTCATGTATTAATATAGATTTAGGTATTATGTGCAAATTTAATTGCGTAAGAAAAAAATAACCATGAGCAAACAATGTTATAATTTAAAAAAAAAAGCTTCAATCATTGTTCTAAATACTTTGAAATCAATATTAATTTTTGGAACTGTTACAAAACTTTTATTTTTACGACTTTTATGACCATGACATTTTTGGTAATTTCTGTTAAGAAATGGTAAATCTTGTGTAAAGATATAAATCTGGAATTTCATAAATCTCAAAATGGTTCGAATTGAATTTAAGATGTGGGCGATAAATAATAGGCAAGGTTGAATGTTTTTTTGCAGGTCTACGACTATAAAACTAGATACGTTAAAAAAATATTTTTGATTTGTACATAGGTAATAAATATTTTATGAACTGCATATGCCTCTTAAATGAGAAGAAACGACTTATGTATGTTCCTAGATTACTACTTTAAAAGTCAAAATAGTCAAAAATTACTTCCTTACGAATGAAATTCATAATTTTTATTACTGGCAAGTGTGTATAGGCAAGTTAAGGCTTCAATATACTATTTACAATTTCAAATTTAAACGATACCACTTTTAAATGAACTTTAATTTTATTTTCTTGGCGTTCGGTTTTTATTACTGGCAAGTAAGGCTAGGTGTGGTTTTAATCTATTTAGATTTCTAATTTCAAATGATATGTAAGTACTTCTTTTAAAATAAGTTTTATTTTCCCGCCATTACATTTTTCATTCGGTCTTTTCTGTGACGTGCTCAAAGACGTGTATGGACCAAGTACGAGTGAACGCATGGGTTTTCCGTACAGGAAATTATGAAATATAAGGACTGTTAGTTGATAATGAAGATTTGCATATATTATGAAATGTCGTAATTAGTATCATCACCAAATAGATGATGATTCATTTAAGTCAAATTATATTTAAAAAAGGAAGTTTCATTCAGTTTTAATTTTAAATTTGAAGTTTAAGAAATAGTAGAATTAGAAAAACACAATGCGCTAATCTATTGTAATCGAAAGAGTCGAGTTCTGTTCACGTGGCTGGTTCTAATCTTAAACAAAACTGCATTTTGGGATAATTTTGATCTAACCTAAACCCGTTATTACCTTTTTTTGTAAATATTTTTTTTGTGAAATCATTTGCAACAAAGTTAATAGGTTTTTACTAATTAAAGTTTATATTTACAGTAAACAACCGTAGTTAACATTTAAATTAATATTTAATCACCATCATCATCATTTGCCGGGATTGCATACCCAGTCTGTCTTGTGATGGGAGACGCCATTACGATAAGGGACATCAATATTTAGTAGAAGTTTTGAATTATGAACTGCTTCCTACTTCGCTGAGTGTTGTGGGTTCGATCACACAACACTTTGTGATCCACAAATTGTTCTTCTGAGTCTGGGTGTTCTTTGTGTCCGTTTCGTGTATGTCTGTAAACTCCCCCGCGACACAGGATATATTCCTAGTGCGGGAGATGTCTTTAAAAAATATACATATATGCAAATGTGACAGTAAGCTTTACCCGCATACACTCGGACGGGGCCGTGGGCAAAAGCTATTAAGGTATAAAATGTTTTATAGTTTCGCATCAGTCCAAGAAAAAATGCGTTTCTGGATGAACGGACGTTATGCCCCGTGTATTAGATTAATAAGCAGAACTTTCGTTTCACGATTCAGAATGAGTAGTGACTCTGTAGTTCAGTGAGCCTTCGTTAGATGGTGTTAAATTACGTTTTTCTTTTGTTGTTGCGGGACACGTTTGTTTCTCTTTTAAATAGCGTTTACAGTCTGTGTTATATTTATCTTAAAATGCTAATTACTTAAAATACTTTAAAATCTGATGAGGCATTGAAATACTTCGTAATATAATAATACTCTCATTTCGCACATAATTTATTATCGCCGCAATAAATCTAAATCTTTATTTAAATTAACATATAATAAAAAGTTAATGTCAAAAGCGAAGGTTTCTTATCTGTATCCTTTTTTTTTAAATTTTATTACCTTATCAAGGATGAAATTAAATTAATGAGTCAAACAGAAAAGCAAGACTGACCATGTTTATTTAAATAATAAAAGATTTCACAAGCATTAGTAAAATATCGACTATTATGGAATGAAGTGAATGATTTGACATTTATTTTTATAGTTTTTATTTTTGCATATTTTTGTAATGTATGGTTGCAACACTATATAGGTTTTATTAACCTCTAACGAAGCATAATTCTTGCATTAGGATCAGTCGCCTGGATCACATCAGTCGTGTGTTTAGGTGGGATTTGAACTGCAAATCTTCATCGCAAATATTGAGTTGTCGCCGCTTTAAGCGCCATTAGTAATATAATGAAACATAAACTCACCTTGCCCTAAATTGAGGCGGAGGCTGAATTATGTTCATAAAAAAATACATTTTTTATTTGTATATGTACTTATCCGTGGTGTTGGGAAATCCCCTCGGATACCACTCACCGGTGGTTATGTCGGACCCCTAATCATTCCATAGGTGTCGTAAGAACCGACTCAGAGAACAAACTATGCAGGACTTCAAAGAGGAGGAAAACATTGACACAAACCCTAAACCAACATGTCTGGCCAGCGTGGTATAGTATGCCAATACCTGCTTTCTAAAGAGAGGCCTATGTCGAGCGGTGGACTTTTAAAAAGCTGTTGATGGTGGCGGTTGGTGATATGTACTTAAAGTATTTCTATTTCTATATTACGCTTTTAAATATTAACTAAATTTTTAGTCAGCCCTTACAAAGAGAAGACGGGGGGTATAGGAAAAGGGGACAAGTTTATTGCTATTGGTCACTTTGTTTTGCATATTATATCAATGCCAACTTATGCCAAAATCATCAAAGTAGTAGCACACATTTTATATTCAAACATAACACTGCTTTAACTTCTTTCCTACTTGCTTTGCTATCTGAATTATAAACTAGACATTGCCGAAAAACTTTCCTGGAAGTATACTACTTCCGGTGTCCATAATGCAAACAGTATCCGGAGGCCGGCGCACTGCACGTTAAATGACAGTCGTCCACGCATCTCTCTCTGTATCACAACCGGCGCACGCGCAGCCGAAGGTGGCACACGCGTCTAAACTTAACGGCAACCTGCGCGCACGACAGTTTTAAATTACGAAATTAAACATTTAAACTCGCGAATCAAACGACACTCGAGTAATAAATTATAAAGATTGTGTGTTGCATTTTAAACTGTGTAATTAAAATATTTGGTGAATTTGTCACTGTGTGATCATGTCCAAAACGGAAGCTGTTGAAGAGAAGATGGCTGATGAATGCAAGGGTAGTGCAGGAGTAGACACTGAACGCCTCATGAAGGAACTGGGCCAATTCAAGCGGTTTCATGTTTCTAATTACTGTATGACTGCAATCACTGTGTTTGTTGCTGCGCTATACGGCACCAACTATATTTTTCTCGCTGGCGATGTGCATTACAGGTTATTTTATATTTTAATTAAAACAAAAAAATATTATTAATTACTAACTTTATACGTTTTACACGAAAAATTTAGTTGAAAGGACAACTTCTTATATGAATGTGAATAGAAAATTCTGTCAGAAAAAAAATCAGTATCCAGATAACACAGTAGGTATCCGTCAACTTATTTAGGCTATTATTAAGGAGCTTTACAGAATGTTCTCTTCAATGAGAGCCAGTGATTTAGGAAAAAAATATGATTTTTAATACAGGGGCCTTTATAGATTGATAAAATTTGATCATTTATTATAAATCATTCATTAAAATGTATTAATTATATAAATGGAACGAAATATAAATGGAAGTTTATTTATAAATATCGATATCTCTCCCTATTTGTATGCAAAAACAACTAAATCATTAAACTGGCCATTTAATAACATATTACCGTGTTTAGAAATTAGGAAACCATGAAAGCATTTTACTCAAATTTATATTCTTTTAGTTTTTTAAGTTCAATTAAACTGTTTATTGGCTAGGAATAAAAATCATAAAACATTACCGCACTATTTAAAACACGTTGTAGAATTACTCACGATGGTAGCCAGACAGTATATCTATTTGAAGACAGTTAAATTTTAATTGCCTTTTGATAACATAATTAAATATTTATGTCATAGGTACTAATTAACCCTAATATTGTACAATTTATACCACCGTGTCGAACTTAATTTTCTATTTCACTTAAATGAATTTGATAAACATAACAAAAATTAACGTGATCAATCACATCACACATCACATCAACAGCCTTTAACAGTCCTACCGGACATAGGCCTCTCCTTAGAAAGGAGGTTTTGGCCTACTATACCACGCTGGCCAGACGGGTTCTATGTTGTTGTTGTATCTACATAACTAATGTCTGTGGGGAGGTCCCCATGACGCTAGATGAAATCCACACAAATGCAATAGGTTATGCATTTAAAAGATTAGGTAAGAGAATGAATAAAAGTTTCATAATGTATCTACTTTCAGCGGTGGGAAAAGTTTCTATAGGTTTTTAAAAATGTGGAGGAAAAATGGAGGAAATCGAAAAAAAAGTATTCAGGCGCATTAGATATTTTAGGGATATGTTATTTGGACGCTAAAAATTCTCCCATTGAAAGATCTGACGATTTTAAAGTTTCACAAGCTGGTAGCGAATTATCGAAAATGCAAACTGCAAATTCGAAAAATCGCCATTTTTTAATGTCCGAGCTTATTATATTTTATTCAGACGGTTCAGCTTGATGTTCCTCTCATACTAGCCAAAAATCTGACTATAATTTTCCAGGGTATTTCAAATCTGACGGTTAGAAATATTTTCATTTTTATAAAATGTGGCAAATAAAAGCACGATGATTATCTAGAGATTTAAAGAAGATTTCTTGTGATTGTTTGCTTCTAAATAAAAAAAAATGGGTTTTGTTCATTTGTACATGTATTTTTGTTTGTCTTTTTTTTAAGACAACTGCCGCACTAAGAATACATACTTTCACGGGGGACTTTAAAAACTTTAATGAAACGGACACAAATAACACCCAGACTCAGAACAATAATTTGTTGATCACACAAAGTGTTGTCCCAAGTGGGAATTGAACCCACAACACTCAGCGAGGTAGGAGGTGATCGCTTAAACCACTACGCCACCCATGCAGTCAGTCAGTTTATCGATACTTTGTTGAACAATCTTAATCTTTAACGATCTTATCTCAAATCAATTTCACGATTAAAACCAATCAGCAATCTTAATGTTATCTTTTAAAATAGTAACACGAAGTTGACTGGAATCACGTTCTTTTTGTCTAAAAAATATCAAATTCAATTACTTTATTTCTTGAATTGGTTTCAAATTATTTGAAATCTTCTACAAGGTATTTAAATATTTTTTTTTAAAGACGACTTTCTCACTAGAAATATATTTTCCTGTGTCGTGGGGGACTCTACAAAGATACTTAAAACGGACATAAAGAACACCCAGACTTAGAACAACAATTTGTAGATCACACTTCATCATCAACAGCCTTTACTAGTCCACTGCTGGTCATAGGCCTCTCCTTGGAAAGGAGGTTTTACACTTAACTTAACTTTTTGTTATTTAAATTGCTGCATTTGAAGAAATTATAATGTTTAAGACATTTCATGTTCTTACTTTTTTTACACATTTTGTGGCTAAAATATTAGTAGTTTAATCTTTGGAGTTTCATGGCTTGAAAAATATATTGATTTTATAAAATAAAGCTAGTCTAGTGGTCTGTCTAATATTAGAATAACCACCATTGTATCTAAGCAATTATAATCCGGCAATACCAACACGAATACAGTATACCATTCGACAAAGATTTAAAATAATATTATGACTTACACAATATTTTTGGTTGATGTGTAGCATAATATTTTTTTAATCTGTTACTTCGATATAATGTAACGAACCACTATGGAGGATAGAGTTAAGGACTGAAACTGTATACTGAAAATAGAGGTCTCTGGCGTACCTATAAAAAAACTACGTTTTGAAAATAGCTGTTGTTGACGGAGTGAAGAGTGCTGAGTTCAAATATTTAAAACTTTCATGACTAGTAGTAAAATGCCAGTATACAAACCTTAACTTTTTACGTAGTCTAAAATAATTTATATATATTATAAATTTTACGTAGTCTAAAATAATTTATATATATTATAAATTTTACGTAGTCTAAAATAATTTATATGTATATAATATAACCCAAAAACTGCCGATTTTGTTAGTCTATCTTTTTCTAATTACTTTTGGCGATTTCCTTAAAATGTATCCTAGGCACTTACTTTTAAATTGTTTGTTTCTATCTTATCGAGTTGCAGTTGTAATTAGGTTTTTAAATGGGCTTATTGAAATGAAATGGGCTGAGCTAAGTCATTCTGCTCGTAGTTCTTACATCACGTGGCAAATTAATTGGAAATGATTAAGTAATAGGTAAATATGAGAATGCGTATGCGCATTCGTCATTGCAGCGTCATACATCGTAGTAATAATGAAACGTTGTAGTATTTTCTTATTATCCACCATCAGTTTCTTTTTAAAAAAAAACAACTTCCGCATTAGGAATATGTCCTGTGACGCAGGGGACTTTACAAACTTACATGAAACGGACACAAAGAATACCCAGACTCAGAACAACAATTTGTAGATCACACAAAGTATCGTTCCATATGCAAAACTTAGCGTAGTAGGGAGCGGCGTGGCGACCGATTAAGCCACTAGGCCCTCCATGCAATCGCATTTTGAGTGAAAAATTTACAGTGTCCTGGGGCCCTATAACCGTACACTACCAGGGAAGTCTACACAGCTATATTAATAACTAGCTGACCCAAACCACTTTATCTGAGTCTCTCATTTTTATTGATGCTTGTCTCCTATTGGTCATAGCGTGATGTTCTGGAACCTACAGCCTTTCTAAATAAATGGGCTATCCAACACTTAAAGAATGTTTCAAATCGAACCAGTAGTTCCTGAGATTAGCGCGTTCAACCAAACTCTTCAGATTTATAATAGTATTCTTCAGATTATAAGTTTAATTATTCTAACACAACGATGATCGCCTTGATGGACCAATAAATCGTTGAGTAGCTAACTATACCTTTATCATCATCATCAACAGCCTTTAATAGTCCACTGCTGGACATATACCTCTACTTAGAAATAAGCTTTAAGAAGCTTGGCCTACGACGCTAGAAAGACGGGTTGGTATAGGATTAGTTACAAGTTTTCATTCTCTTTGCTATGATTAAAACATACGTATTAATTTATGAGTGTGCGTTTGCCTTCAACATTAGCACATTACCACCACATGGACAATACTTCCTTAAGTCGTCAGCAGTATCTAGAAATCTTGATACACCATCGCGGCATCTCAGTTTCCCCACTTTCGCTTATTGGCAATTCCAAAATTGATATGTTGAGGAAAATAAACTGGTTCAATGTTCTACTTTCACAACATTGCCACGTTTTTTCATTTGTAAAATCCCAGTCACGTAATACAACGATATGAATAACAAAGATATTTACACAACAAAATAACCATAATGTACTTTTTGGTGTTATTCTATTTGTTAAGTTTAATGAACTTTTAAAATTCGCTTAATGACGTAATTGATTTCATTATGGTGGGGGTTTACGTTATTTATAACCCGGTGCCAGTAGCGGGTCATGTTTTCTGAATGAATGTTTGTATGTACGAGTATGTGTGAATTTATGTAGGACGTTCTAGAATCTTAATAGTAGACCACCATCTGGTGACGGATTAGGAATACAGAGTGTCACCACCCCTATTCATCCCGTGGGTGTCGTAAGAGCCGACTAAGGGAGAAAACTACGCAGGACAACAGCACTGCAAAGAGAAGGAAAACTTAAAACAAACCCTATACCAACCCGTCGGGCCAGCGTGGTATAGTAGGCCAAAACCTCCATTGTAAGGAGAGGCCTATGTTCAGCAGTGGACTATTAAGGGCTGTTGATGATGATGATGATGATGATGAATAGTAGAACGTAGAATTAGATGTTCGACATGTCGTCAAATCGTCTTTAACGTGAAGTGACACGGGGTATGCATAATTATAAAATTTAAATCACCGATTTGTAATGTTTAAGTGTAAAAGTTCATGCAGTCGGTTTTTTTTTATTTTTTGAATAATTAGCTTGTTAAATGTGAATTATAATATTTAATGGAGATTTGTATAATGGATTAAGTTTATATGTAAGTAAGTTTATTCCAAGGTTGGCAGGTTTTTTATAAACCCTAATAAAATAAAGTTTAATTTGATTGAGGTATAAACCGGTGTATTTCTGTCGTTTCTGGGAACGACACTAAATAGGCCTGAAGAGGTTTCTTAAATTAATGAAATGATCTTAAACTTGTTCGTATAGTAAGGAGTGACCCGACTCCTAAAACAGAGGTCGTGGGTTATATTTGCATAGTATGAATTGTTCTACAATGACCATGATAACTTGTTCTGTATCCGGCTGTAACTTATCTAATATATGTATGTCTTTTTATTATGTAAGCATGTTTATCACCAATTGGAAACAGTCGGCCAAAGTTAGAGTTTATTGGTCCAATTCAAGTTTTAATTCCGCAGTAACATACAAAATACTTTTTAAAAGGTACTTATTTTGCTTGTATTTGTTATTGCCAAAACTTACTTAAATAAATATACAAATCATAAAAATAACTACACAAATAACCCAAACTAGACAGCGCCTGTGCTATAGTAACTAGACTGCTGATAATCATACTTATATATTTTTAAATACATTCATATTATGGATAAATTACACTCAGACACAGAACAAACGACCGTCCTCATCACACAATTTTTGTCCTGGGTGAAAATTAAACCCATGATTAAACCACTAGACACACTAGACAAATTTAGCATAAGCATACAATAATTGTTGTTTATAGCGTATGAGGTGCTTCATCATCAACAGCCTTCAATAGTCTACTGCTGGATATAAGCCTCTCCTGAGAAAGGAGGTTTTGGCCTACTATACCACGATGGCCAGACGGGTTGGTATAGGGTTTGTGTCAAGTTTTCCTTCTCTCTGCAGTGCTGTTGTCCTGCGTAGTTTTTTCCCTTAGTCGGCTCTTACGACACCCACGGGATGAATAGGGAACACTTCGTATTCTTAATCCGTCACCACGGACAGTTAGTTAGTATATAATATATGTATATCTAATACCTTTAAACGAGTAATTCTTGTATATAAATATAATCTCAATCTCGGCAACGGCTCACGATTTTCATAAAAATTAGTATGTAGTATGTAGTAGTAGAATCCCTCTGATTCGGGGGCGATTAATAAAAGCTTGGTTATCCAGGTACTTGTTATAATGTGCTATTATGGCTAGAACATTTCTCTAATAAAGATTAGGTATGATTGTCATATTTGATTGAATATCGTTTAGCTACAGTCGACCGAATTAAATACAATCATTGCATCAAGTGAGTTTATATTCTAACTGGACATTAAAAATGTGAATTTGAGATGTGTGGTGTGACGTGTGGTGACGCATTAAGAATACAGAGTGTCACCACCCCTATTCATTCCGTGGGTGTCGTAAGAGGCGACTAAGGAAGCAAACTACGCAGGACTACAGCACTGCAGAGAGAAGGAATACTTGAAACAAACCCTATACCAACCCGTCTGGCCAGCGTGGTATAGTAGGCCAAAACCTCCTTTCTAAGGAGAGGCCTATGTTCAGCAGTGGACTAGTAAAGGCTGTTGATGTGATGTGATGTGAGATTGTTTATTACTCTTTTCCGCTTTATATTTTTAATCCATCTTGACAGGTTGACGGCCGTCACTGATATTTTATTTTTAACTAGTTATTATTTAACCGACACCAAAGTCTCAGTAGGCAGTTCTCAATTCGGTTGTTTTTTTAAGATTTTAGTTTATTAATTTCATCATCATCTTCAACAGTCTGTTTGTCGGTGCTGCTGTTTGTTTATAATTGACACGTCAGCAGGGTCAGAGAGGGCTCCCCAAGTTAATAATATTGACAGGTGTGAAACGCTTATTATGATTAAACAAATATAGTTGATGAATTACACAATATTTAGCGAGGCCATGTGAAATTCTTACAACATGCCATGTACAATAACAATATATGTTAATATCAAATGATGGTACGTGTGTTTATGGTATAGGAATGAAACGATCAGATGCATCACTCGATGTTAAGTGACTACCACATCCCATGGACACCTGCAACTTTGAGGACTTGGAGTAGGCTTTGACTAGTGTTGGCTTTGATTGATTTCTGAAATGCTTTTAACACTGTCAGTCACGATATCCTTTTGTCTATCCTTTCCTATCATATGATACCATCTGATGAACTGAAATGGTTCTCTTCATATCTTCGAGGGCGCCAGCAGTCCGTCCGTGTTGACGAATCCACCTCTAGATGGTGTGATCTTGACTCTAATGTCCCCCAAGAAGGCATTCTCTCTCCACTATTATTTTCTATTTTTATTAATCTCATCACTCAGAATCTTTAATGTGCGTACCATCTTTATGCCTATGACTTACAAATTTTCTACCATGCTGCTGTAGATAATATAACAGAGGCTCTTGCCATGATAAACGGCGCTCTGGAGACTACCAGCGGTTGGTCCCATGGGTTTGGTTGACTGTGAACCCTGCAAAGTGCAAGGCTATCATCTTGTTCAGTCCACATATGACTAGAGGGCTAGATCCAGATAACGTATGAAACGGATCAATCATTCTTCTAAGCTCTACTGTGAAGGATTTGTGACAGTTCATTGTTAGCATCTTTAAATGGCTAACCCAGATTACTAGTGTCAGCCAGAAAATTACAGGAACCCTACGGGCATTATACCGACTCCAGAACTTTTTACCTTCAGAGATCAAAGTGATGTTCTCAGCTGAGTGATTACCAATCTTTTTAGAAAATAAATCATATGCTACACAAAATAGAATTTAAAGTTACCTAAGTACTATATAAACTAGTAACTTAGCTTTGTAGACGAAGTCATTGTGTTTAGTATCTGTTTTTCTTTTGCCATTTTGCTTTTTACCAGACTGTTATTTATTGACAAGACTCTTGACTGTTGGCCAGGTCGAGTAGGTTGCCGGATGTTTTACCCGGATCTCTCCTATTTTAGATACAATATTGCGTAGGATGGCCTTAGAGCTCTATTAATGCTGTAAGAGTTTGGCACATGGTTTTTTTAGTCATTTTAGTGTCATGGCGGAGTAACGGCCCAGTGACGAACGGGCCTAACGATCCGTGTGGTGACGGATTAAGAATACGGAGTGTCACCACCCCAATTAATCCCGTGGGTGTCGTAAGAGCCGACAAAGGGACCAAACTACGTAGGACAACAGCACTGTAAAGAGAAGGAAAAACTTGACACAAACCTATATCAACCCGTCTAGCCAGCGTGGTATAGTAGGCCTCTCCTTTCTAAGGAGAGGCCTATGCCCAGCAGTGAACTATTAAAGGCTGTTGATGTAACGGGTGGGTCTTCCGATTTCACACGCTCAAAAATGTCGAGTAGGTTCTGTAGCGTTAGCCTATGGCTACATTGTAAGAGATTATCCCAGGTTTAATGTCGGTGTGTGTGTATATTATATAGATTTATTTTAATGAGACGTTGTTCAATTTTTTCGAGGGCATCTTTGCCGACTGCTTTTTTCTGCTTATGTATGTATGCCTAATTATTTGGTGCGCTTAAAACCCTAAAATGTTTCGTTTATTTCTTAAATTTTACTTCTAGCTGACCAGATTTTACTACAAAAAATGTTTGAAATGATTTAAAAACGGCTACAGAAAACTGTAGGAATGACCTGTCACGATACAAAACTCTATACAGCGACAGTTCAAGTTATACTGGTCGTAATCCATCGTCATCGACAGACTTCAACAGTCTACTGCTAGACCTAGGCCTCTTTTTAGAAAGAAGGGTTTGACCTACTATGCCACGCAGGCCAGGCGGGTTGGGATAGAGTTTGTGCCAACTTTTCTTGCTCTTTGCAGTGCTGTTGTTCTGCAGAGTTTGCTTCCTTAGTCGACTCTTATGACACCCACGGAATGAATAGGGGTGGTGACACTCAATTCTATATTTACGGTATTCTTAATCCGTCACCACACACGAAATAAGACCGCCATGCCACAGATGACCTCTAGTTTTTATTCTTATATAAAGACTGCTCTGTATTGTTCCATAGCAGAACAGTTAGCTTGAAGTTATGGTTCTTTAATCTGACAATCTAACCGTGAACTAAAACTGCGCCATCTGCGCCAATAAAACTAAATTAGAGTTTCCTCAAGTTCAAGAACAGGTAAATTATTTTCCGTAAA
The DNA here is from genome assembly GCA_902825455.1 of Arctia plantaginis. Classification (NCBI taxonomy): domain Eukaryota; kingdom Metazoa; phylum Arthropoda; class Insecta; order Lepidoptera; family Erebidae; genus Arctia; species Arctia plantaginis. Next base: position 18,678,968 of record CADEBD010000422.1, read on the forward strand.
TAATTTTTCCGAATATACTAACAACAACTATTTAGGTACTATTCTAATTATCTAAGTATAAATAAATGTTTATCTATGCACGTTGCATAAATTAGTATAAAATTTTTCGTTTTCAAGTAATTCGTGATATTTATTATCTAATACAGAATTTTCCGTGTCCGTGTGGTGAATAATACAGTGCCACCGTTGAGATTATATTTATTTACAAGAATTGCTTGTTTAAAGGTATTAGATATACATATATTATACACTAACTAACTATCCGTGTGGTGACGGATTAAGAATACGAAGTGTTACCACCCCGATTCATCCCGTGGGTGTCGTAACAGCGACTAAGAGAATAAACTGCACAGGATAACAGCACTGCAAAAAGAATTAAAACTTGAAACAAACCCTATGTTGGTATAGGGTTTGTTTCAAGTTTTCCTTCTTTTTTTTCTCCTTTTTTTTCCGTCTGGCCAGCGTGGTATAGTAGGCCAAAACCTCCTTTCTAAGGAGAGGCTTATGTCCAGCAGTAGACTATTAAAGGCTGTTGATGTGATGACAGAATTTTCGCACGTAGGTACGGAATGTTTCGTTTAGTTTCTAAAATGATAACAAAAAAGACGCGGCGTGAGCAAGTTATAATTTAATAGTTAATATAAAATATGTTACATAGCGCTATCGCCCTTTGTTTGCCTCCAGCATGGGTGTCATATCTCACCAACATAAAGGTACAATACTCACACCAATTGATGTTAGGAAGTTATGTATCAATAGGGCGAAAAGTTTCATTGCGCGATGCAAAATTAGTAAGTACTCTGTCATAAGGTGTGCCTTGGTGTGTTACGGTGTTATATGTAGAATTCACTACAGTGACCCAGTCGTCATCCCGCCCCATGCGATGTCTGCTGTAACATTTATATTTGTTTAGATGTGTGTAAAGGTGTATTTGTTCACGTTGAGTGTTAGATTTTCTATTAGAATGAATATTTAGTCGGAATGAATATTCTGTTAGAATATTTATTTATGCGGACATTTTTATACAAATCTAGACTTTCTAGATTGGTAAATATCTTAAGTTTTATTAACGCAAGCCTTCCTTTTATGTTCTTAAGTTCAGTTTCTTTATTCGAAAATAACGTTTCTCTATAAAATTACGAATTTTCCCATAAATATTAGCGTTTTACGTCATTCAGATACATTCTATGGTACGACTGACATTTTGTTTATGGCATAGGCGTCCATTGACACTTGCATCTCGAGAGTCACAAGACCCCCCCTCCCCTAATTATGGCTCCAGTAACCTCACTCACTTTGTGGAAAGCCACGAAAGAATTGCTAAGGCTGTAGTATGACTACGGTCGAGCCGTTCCATCTGTGCTGAGCATCTCTCTTCCACGCTCTACCCACATATTACTTTCTCTTTCTCACAGTGTTCTGTTTCACTTCGTATAGTTACCAATCTGTTTTACTACACTTAGATATACATATGTTTGTAGTGCTGATTCTATTGTCAGTATTGTCTTCTTCAGTATACATTGGTGCATTACAAACATTGGCCGTCTCCACGAGCTAACAATACTCAAAAGAACATTGCTGGGCAAACATCGAGACTGTTTACAGAAGCTTAAGTACTTGGTACGGGGTTTTATTCTTCTAAGACAATATTTATTGAGGTGTAATAAGCCGCTGATAAAAATAACGTAGGTCAATGTGTCCATCTATACATATAAAATGATTTTGGCCTGATGGTTTAGTGGTTAGTGACCCTGACTGTTAAGCCGGTGGTCGTGGGTTCGATTCCCACCCAGTACAAATATTGTGTGATGAGCACGATCATTTTTTCTGTGTCTGGGTGTAGTTTATCTATAATATGTATGTATTTAAAAATATATAAGTATGTTTATCAGAAGTCTGGTTACCATAGCACAGGCTCTGCCTAGTTTTGGATCAGTCGGCCGTGTGTGAGCAGTGTTAGGTATATTATATTATTATACTTACCTAGAATTACTGATTCATCAAAGTAGAGCCCAAACCGACTGGGCCACAGATCAAATCACTCTGTTTATTTGCGTAAAACAGGTTGTACAAAGATTTTAGAAAGTAATTTTGGCCACTGCATGGTATGTATGATTCTGGCCCTTTTAGGTGTACAAATATTTCATACAAATTAATTACACTAGACACAACAAATATTCATTTGTCATAAATCAAGAAGTAATTTAAAAAATCTTAATCCTAAATTCTAACATCCGTACAAACTTGAAATTTTGGCAGGTGATGCTTTATATTTGTAAGTAGGTAGGTAAGAAATGATTTTTGGCAATTTCAGCCCACAAAGAGATAAACAGTTAAATGGAATTCGGCTTTTTCAAATTTAGAAACACGATATGAGAAATAACCGTGGAGCAAGTGAATAATATCATCACACAATATTAGTCCATCAAACCCAAAACATAAATAATATCATAAAATAATATAATAACAAAAATACAAATGATAATGTACTAATTTAGACCAGTGGACAAAATCTAGCACTTCCTATAATTGGTTAGTACCAATTAGTACCAGGTAGTGCTCTCTATTCTAGTGAGTAGGTAGGTATGTTTTCTAAATTAGACGACCGGATGGCGTAGTGGTTTGTGTAACGGACTGCTATTCCAAAGGTCGCGGGTTCGATTCCCGCTCAAGTCAAACATTTGTGTGCATGAACATTTGATGTTTGATTTGGTCTGGGTGTTTCTATGTATAATGTGTATGTATTTACAAAAAAAAAAGTATATATGTATTTATATCAGTTGTCTAGTACCCATAGTACAAGCTCTGCTTAGTTTGGGACTAGATGGCGTTGTATGTGGTAGAATATTATTATTATTATATTAAATTACTGCGAATCATTATACTACTGAAGTATTTTTTTTGCAATTTTTTTAGTCAATTTCATTCATTTGTATTAATGTCAGCAATTAGTCATTAAAATATTAACATTTAATGTAGGACAAGTGAATGTTATCTTAATGGTTTTTATTGTAATGACAAATAAGTTTATTAAGATAAAACCTTCAACACAGCGTCAATCTGTCAAAGAAACCTTGATCTTAGACGAAACTATTTACGGTCATGAACTAGATTTTGCAATTATCTTAATCATATTGTACGTTTTAATGCAAAAATAAGTTGTCTATTACCGGAGTAACTAGTTTAAAATGAGTTTAAAGTTAAAGTTTTATTTAAGTGTCATCAAATTAAAAAAAAATGACCGTGTAGTGACGGATTAAGAATACGGAAAGTCACTACCCCAATTCATCTCGTGGGTGTCGTAAGAGCCGACTAAGGGCGCAAAACAACGCAGGACACCAGCACTGCAAAAAGAAGGAAATTTTGAAACAAACTCTATACCAACCCGTCTGGGCAGCGTGGTATAGTAGGCCAAAACCTCCTTTCTTAGAAGAGGCTATTAAAGGCTGTTCATGATGATGATGACAAATGATTGTGTGTTGAGAATAATCATTTCTTCTGTGTCCGGGTGTAATTTATCTATAAATGGTATGAATTTAGAAAAACATAAGTATGTTTATCTGCAGTCTGGTTACCATAGTTCAGACTCTGCTTAGTTTGGGATCAGACGGTCGTGTGTAAGATGTGTTAAGTTATTAAGTGATAACATACTATCATAATTTAGCTCTTACTGTACTCGACAGAAAAATATTCCGTATTTAAAACAAGTCTATTGTGATGACAGTTTTACAAGAATTTTCATTTCCGTTTTGCGTCCAATGTGGTATATTCTTCAAACCAATAATTGGTATGACGTATGAACTAGTGTGTTGATGTAAGCAGTTCCGGAATAACAGGCTGGTGCTTCTCAGAGCCATTGTCAGCAAAATTAGCTGGTGATTAACGGCATCCGGCCTGTATTAACATTGTGTGCAACATGCATCTAGGGATACTGTACAAGAAGGTCAAACTATTTAAAATGCAGATACAGTAGTGTTAATTTTTTATGGCATACGGGGGTAAACGAGCAAACGGAGCACCTGATCTTAAGTGACTAAATCCGCATAAGGACACCTGCAACTCAGGAGTCACAGCTCTTTGAGTCCCTCCCCCCCATAAACATCGTGGGAAGAGTAGGGGGTAACTGGGACTTACCGAGTGTCATAACTCGGTGTGTTCGTGGGTCACTGCTGTTGATCCTGGTGATAGGGGTTAAAGTGGTGGGCGTGTGGGAGGGACTAGTCCCAAATTACAATTTACACAACTTAGACAGATACTATAATAGTTAACATAAGGATCAAGCTAAACTCTTTGTTGTGTTTTGTTATAACTTTACAGTATACACTCTAAAGTCATAGATCAGTACACACAATAGCAATAATCTCTGTTTTGTCAAACAGTAAGCAAATTAATTTAATAAAAATTGTACTTATACAAAATCTAGGGTATGCCTTTTTTGTTACGTGTGGAAACCCCATCGGGCCGTCATCCCACCGGGGTTTACGGCGGGGTGGTGTGTTGGAATCGGACCGACTAAAACCACACGGTATGCCACTCTGCGCCTGTAAGTGGAGGAATCTATGATATGCCTGTACCGATCTACAACCGACTGTTTCCAAGGGATTGAGCTCAAATTATCTTTATTTCATTTTTTTTAATTGTTTGAAATCGTCGTTTATCTACACATATAAAGAATTAAAAGAAATAAAGATATTTTAAGTTTGAGTTATCGCTATAGCATTACGAGTATAAAATGACGACATATGGTAAACAAAATTAAAGTGAATTTGTCCTTAGATTATTTTATTTATTTTGTCTATCCTAATTAAAGTCTTTCTATGCTACTGACCTTAATCTAAGGTTAAAGTAAGTGGAAGTCCTCCACTACACTATTTACAATAAACTTATCACATTCATGAAATGTACCAAGAGGATGACAAAGGAATTTTATGTTTTTCCTTATATCTCTTTGTATTATCAACATACGAAGATCTTGCTTTTTTTGTCCTCAATTTGAACAGTTTTTTAACTGCGATTCATTTGTAAAACTGTGGAGGTTAACGATTCGTAGGTCACTGAGAAACCATGACCTTAATGAAAATGACATAAAACGAAGATTACAAAAAATAATTTTGTAGTATTTTAGTTATCGGGATTTTTTCTCAGGAATAATTGTCGTTATATAAAAGAAACATAAAACAATCCATAAAAAAAATCAATGCTGTAACATAAATGTACAATTATAAAGTTTTGACTAAAGAGTACATACTGGTATAGACAAAATTTTGTTTTTAATACGCGCGGGTAAACAATATATTAAATATTATTGTTTCTAAACTTAAAAACATTTTAGCTAAGAAACTTTTCCGATTGACTGCAAGTGCTAGTTCTTTATCTTAGTATACTGACTTCCAATTTGATACTACACATGTAGGTACTTCTAAAAGCGGATATTTGTGAACGGCCATCAGGTGTCAATGGATTATGTTTTATGTTTTTTAAAATGCTGGCTGTAAATATCTCAAACAGATAAAAAATAAAATATTATCGAAAACTAGTTACTTTTAATGCAACTGCGCCGGATGGATTATGTATGTATGTTCGTCTTAATTGTAAGAATGACACTTGGTATATAAAAATTATCCAAATTAAAATAACTGGTTTGTAATTTTAAAGTAGTCGAGTTTTTTCAATAATTAGCTTGTTTGAATATTCTGTTTATTAAGGTTCCAAGCAAACATTTACAAGTTAAAAATGACAACTGCCATGCCAAAAGACTAATTACTGAATTTAATTCTTAGTATTTTATTTAATTTAACTGTTCCGTATATTTGAATTAAGTCGGGATGATGTAGCGGTTCTGGCGATACCATATACATCCATATTATATCTTGCATTTAGAAGCTAACGTGGAAATAGGAATGAATGTCCTTCGTGTTTTTTGAAGTAAAAATTTCTTTAGGCGCGCTGGGCATTTTTGAACAACAAACAAAATAATATATTTTATCGTTTAACATATAAGATAGGAAAAAACAATTACCGACACATGGACACTTGTAACTGAAAAGTACCAAGTGCGCTGTAACCCTTTGATTCCCCTATGAGACGAGTGAGTGAGACTACCAGAGAAGAGTCCCTCCCCCCTCTACCCCTGATTCTGAGGGCCATCATGGACGGCGGTAGTCACTTCAAGTGATCCATCTGCTCTTTTATTATATAAAATTCGTTTAGACGTGTGCACGTCACTGGACTCCTAGACCATTCTGGATCGAATTTCATTGTGTGTGTTTGAATAGGTCCATAAATAGTTCTGATTCACAGTTGAACCACATAAGTGGGTTTAGAAATATATTTTTACTAGCTGACCCGCGCAACTTCGTCTGCGTCTCTCAATAGTAATAAATTTTCTACGTTTTTGAAACATTCTTCATTGGTGCTCCGCTCCTATTGGTCTTAGCGTGATGATATATAGCCCATAGCCTTCCTCGATAAATGGTCTATCTAACACTGAAATAATTTTTCAAATCGGACCAGTAGTTCCTGAGATTAGCGCGTTCAAACAAACAAACTCTTTAACTTTATAATATTAGTATAGATTATTCGACTAAACAGTAGGCTTAAACCTCCTTTCTAAGGAGTAGCCTATGTCCAGCAGAGGACTATTTAAGGCTGTTGACGTGATGTGATGATTATTCGACGGAGTGTATTTGTATTTTCGATTAATACAACAGCGGTAGAGATGCGAATTTTTAAAAGAATAACGATTAAGACATATGGTGATTAAATGTCTGAATAATAACTTTATTATATTTAGTTCACATGTCGATAACAGGGTTTACAGTGAATCTAAAGTTAGCATTCTTACAAGCATTGTCTGTCAATGATGTATAAGTTGATTATATCTGCGGGACACGTGCGAGAAAATGTTACGATAGCGTGTTTCTTTGAATTGATATTACTTTTCATTCCAAGTCAGTATCGCCTAATATAAATTTACATAATTCAATGTAAATTGGTCCGTGTGGTGACAAATTAAGAATACGGAATGTCTCCACCCCTATTTATCCCGTGGGTGTCGTAAGAGCCGTCTAAGGGAGCAAACTACGCAGGACAACAGCACCGCAAAAAGAAGGAAAACTTGAAACAAGCCCTATACCAACCCGTCTGGCCAGCGTGGTATAGTAGGCCAAAACCTCCTCTCTAAGGAGAGGTCTATGTCCAGCAGTGGACTATTTAAGCCTGTTGATGATGATGATGATGATACCACAGCTCTGATGAGTTATATATACCTAATAAGACTTCCGTTGGGCGTTGGGACTGTATCGTTATCTGTATCGCTGTATCGTTTGGGCTGTAGGTATGTAATATTTGTAACTTGAGAGAATCATTAAAACTATAAATAAAATAGGAAACTAGAAATACCAATTAAAAGAAAACAAGTACTAAAATACAAGTATTTGCGTGCGTGACATTTTTAGTTTTTCTTAATATGTAAATAGTTATAACAATTCTGTTGTAACTAATAAAACTCTATAGAAAGTTGAGTTGTCCATTTTAAATCAGATTTATCCCTTTTATCTTATTAATACATATGTCTTGATTTAACATTTACATCTATTGTTGTATAACTGTCTGAATGATAGTGGAAGATGGTGCAACTTCGGTACAGTTCATTGTGTTCAACATCGGAAACATCTCATTACACTAATAGTTATAACTCGTTTAAAGGCCCACTCCTGTTCTTAGAGATCAACCCACACGGATCCGGCGTTTTGTACTCTGCGCCTTTCTCACGCAGTTACATAAAAGGATTTATTTTAGTTAGATCCTGGTCTAATATACGATTATTTAGGTGGTAACGATGGATCCCAATTGCTATTTCCATTGAATCCCATGGTCCCAGGTTTGATACAAGTTCCTTTTTACCCGACTGCTAAGGAAGGGTTAAATTTTTTAACGCGTATCTTGTATGTTTGTTTGTAAATTTCTTTATTACCTTGTATCTTACACTGCACCAGGGACATCCTTTCTAGGGTATACCTGGTTCCCCAGCTATTAGTACCCGAGACGGCGTGCGGTTTTAGTCGGAGGTGGTATCCGAGGGGATTTCCGAACGGAAAAAAAAGGGGATTTGGACAGTTACGGTATTGTTTTAACCTGCTCAAAAATCCAAGTGTCCTTAGAGGGCTTTTTGAAAGAAAAATAAGAACAAAATTGCGCAAAATAATAACAGGTGAATTAAAGAAAACTTATCGAGTGTATCAATATCAAGAAAATTTAATAAATTGGTTAAAGAATAATAAATTGGTTTAAAAAGTTTTAGATTGCTTAAATTGGGCCATGTTTGTGTCGGAACTCGTGCTGTTTCGTTTTTTTTAGTGCATTACTTTTAGATTGTCTTTTTGCAGTCGGGTTGTTGATTTTTTAAATTTTATATGATCTTAATCATATGCCGAATTGGTTCGTAAGATGAATGATAACAAAGGTGAATGGGTCATCCTAAAACGGCTTTCACCAGGATGGTCAGAATACATAGTGTGCTTACTAAGACATGCGTCAAGCACTAACGGGTTTCAAACCATATTAATATGCAGAATTAAGTAGTGATGTGCCACGTAGTTAATAAAATAGATTTCCAAAAATACGGATACAAATACGGACTATTAGTGTCCGGGACTACCTGGGAATTCAGATCAAGACGCTAATAATTGGCTCGTTTGCACCCTTTAAAAATAAAGATAATAAAAAAAAACAATATGGATACAAACCTCAAGTTTTCAACCTCGAGAGTCTCGAAAAGGGTGACCTTGACCACATGGATGGCGTAGTGGTCTAAGCGGTCACCCAGCCGCTTTTTACTGCGACACATGGGAGATCACCTTGTGTGTTCCACAAATTGTTGTTCCGAGTCTGGGTGTTCTTTGGGTCTGTTTCATAAATATTTATAAAGTTCCTGTATCGCGGGGGCTGGGCCTGAGCGGGAGTTGTCTTAAAAAAAGAAAAGACAAAGACCTATGGTTAACTTTGAGCAGTAAATAACATGACATATTAATTAGTTTATACACATATTATAAAAGAACTTTGATCTCATTATAAACGTAATCGAATAATAATGTTCTACCACATTCACACAACGCCATCTAGTCCCAAACTAGGCAGAGCTTGTACAATTTCAACTGTTTATTTACACAGTACCATTAGTTTAACAGTACATATATACTTTTTTTTGTAAATACATAAATATTATACATAGAAACATTTGATCGGCTCAAATTAAACATTCAATGTTCATGCACACAAATGTTTGACTTGAGCGAGAATCGAACCCGCTACCTTTGGCGTAGCAGTCCGTTACACGTCCGGAGGTCGTGGGTTCGATTCCCACCCATGACAATGAACACGATCATTTGTTGTGTCTGGGTGTAAATTATCTATATTATGCATGTAATTAGAAATATATAAGTATGTTTATCAGCAGTCTGGTTACCATAGTACAGGCTCTGGCTAGTTTGGGATCAGACGGCCGTGTGTGAAATGTGTGAGATTATTATTATTTTTATTTATTAATTTAAGTGCTTAGTGCCTCACTCCATTAAATATACAAACACTTCATTTTAGTTAACACAATAATGTAAAAGATCCGTCCAAGATCCGTCAAAACGGATTTCCGGCTCATCACTATTGTTCAGTCTTTGTAACAATAGAAATAACTAAGGTAGGTACAAAAATAAGTTGTTATGTTCACATATCATATTCTAGTAGAACGTGATTTGGTAATATGAAATCTTCATTACTATTAAATAATATTTTACATCACACATCAACAGCCTTTAACAGTCCAATGCTGGACATAGGCTTCTCCTCAGAAAAGAGGTTTAGGCCTAAATAATATTTAAAAACTATAATTTCAAAGCTACAGTCTCAGCGAATGTCTTTCTCAGCTACATATATGTTTTTCATTAAAAAATTTAATGGACCTGTTGGTCTAGTCTATTGGTTTGGAGGTCGTGGGTACGACTCCCACCCAGGACAAATAGTTGTCATGAGCACAGTCATTTGTTCTGTGTCTGGATGTAATTTATCTATATATTTAGAAATATATAAGTATGTTACTAAGCAGTCTGGTCACCAAAGCACAGGCTCTGCCTAGTTTGGGAGTCTGATCCCAAACTGGGCCGTGTGTGAGATGTGTAATGTTTTATTATTATTCTCTTGATTTCATTAAATATATATATATAAATTACATTTTAAAATATATTTATGTACAAAAAAAATCCCATCTTGTCCCTTATTTTTATTACTGCTCAAATTTAACAAAGTTATGTCATTTATACTCTTATATTTGCATATCATTGAGAATGACTTCATGTTGTTATACTGCTAATAATTACAGTGTATTCGTGACATTGAGAAGAGGCTGCCATGCGTGTCCACCATCATAACATTATTTTATGCAAAAAATGTACGACCCGAGGCACATAATTTGTGGTAAAACTTAGAAAACCTCTTTTAAGGCAACGCTTACAGAGTTAAAAAGTTAAACAGGATCAATAAAAAATCCCCGACAAAAAAAAACTTAAAAAAAAAACAACTGCTCATTGAGAATGTTCTAATAAATCCAAACATGGTATATATGCTGTAATTTTCTGAGGAGTTGGCTATCCCGCTGACTACTTAATGCAGCAGTAAGTTCCAGGTTACCATGTCGTGGGAATACCATCATAGTAACAGTATACCAAATTTCAAATCAATCAGACCTGTGGATTTTAGTGAAATCCTTTCATCATCTAGAAAGTGAGCTGATGATCTTCAAAATGTATAGCTAAGAACCATCTCGATCACATCGGCTTTTGAATAAAAAAATCCGAATCGAAATTGGTCCATCCGTTAGGGAGCTATGATGCTGCATACAGACAGATTCACAGATACACGGATACGCAGATACACAGATACGCAGGTACACGGATAAACAGATGCAAAGACACACAAATACACAGATACACAGGTCAAAAAAAATAACACTATCCATTGCCTTTTTGAGGGAATAGAGAGGCAAACAAACAGACGGGTCAACTGATGGTAAGGGCACACATGGGCACCTGCAACAGCCCGAGATCTACGATTATTTCGAACCGGGCCAGAAACTTAATAATAGCGTCCGCTCTCTCCAGCGTTTGAGTTATATTTCCTTCCTAGGGTATCCCCGGCTACTAGTACCTGAGACGGCCGATACCTTAAAAAGTAAATAACTTAAAAAATCTAACAAATATATTATGATGGTTTGCGAGAAACCAAAGAGGTACGAGAAAAAAATGAATAATTGATTTTGATGATTGAATGATTTTGGCGCCCCCGGAAACTGCCGCCCCGGCGGGTGATCCGGTTTGCCCCCCCGTCACAAGTGCGTTGCCGGCCCATGTGCTAAAGTATGTCTATACTATGGTTATTTTTCTGTTTTATATTTATATTTATTTTGCTACATTATGCATTCGCTTTTATGTATTTATGTATACTACGAGTATATTTATTGTATAGCAGCTTTTGCCTATATAGCAACTGTGTAAGCCTATGTCCATCCTCAAGAATCAAACTATCAACATAGTTAAATTTCATCTAAATCGGTTCAGCGGTTATAGATTTAATAAACAAACTTCCTCCCCCCCTTTCAACCTTAAAGGATGATTGCTGGAAAAAACCTATCCTATGTCCTTTTCCGGGACTCAACCTATCTATACTCCAAATTTCATTTAACTCGGTGCAGTGGTTTAAGTATGAAGAGGTAACAGACAGACAGACAGACACACTTTCGCATTTATAATATTAGTATGGATTCTATGTCAATACTAAATAGAAAATACTTTGAACAAATCTATATCATGAAACTAACCAGGTATATCTCACAAAAAATCAATCCTTTTCGTTGTTCACAGATGCGTGGTTCCAGAATGCGAATCCAAAAACAGCAGTGTCTATTCAACTCCTTGGCTAGAAGGTGCTTTGCCACAACATGGGATCGATGCACGATGTCGTCGCCGAGTGCCAGTGGATGACCAGCTTCCCTGCAGTGAGGGGACTGCTTTTTCTGAGGAGTTGCTGCCATGTGACAACTGGCTGTATGAAGCCAATAATACTATAGTTGCAGAGGTATATATAATGACATGTCATGTAGGCAGTTAAAATAGTCTCATTAGAGAATGATTAAGATTTTTAAGACTTGAGTCGACTGCATCAGTCTTTAGGTCCGTTGGTCAGGTTCAGGAGGAATCACAAGTGGCTACCGCTGCCTTTGTACACCTGTAATTCCAGAATAACGAGCGCGTTGTCTGTCTTAGAGCGTCGTCTGACGGTGAAGTGCAACTAAGGAATTACTTAACACCAGTTTTCTGTGAGGCCGTGGTATCTCTCCGGTCGAGTCTAGCCCATATGTGACGAAACATGGCTCTTCCACGTTTAGTTTTAATATTACGTTATATGAATTAATTTAAATATCCCACGGTAGCAGTCCTTTGGGCGTGATTTTGACTGACTTTAAACTGTCAGAATTCGTTCAAACTTTGTAGATATATCGAGGACCGATGACAATACACCAAATTAAAATAAAAAAATTAAAATATTAAAAAAAAAAAAAAAATAACACGCTTTTTTTTTCAAATTTATTAAAAAAATATTTTCTATTTTTTAGTTTGTTATCTATGTATGTAATGGAATCTTCGAACGTGATTTTAACCCACTTCAAAACGTTGAAACTTCGCACACTTATCAATCGCAATAAAATAATTTGTCAAATTCAAAATCATCTACTAGTTCAAATAGAAAAAACATTTTATCGTAAAAAAGCGTAGAGTGCCGACTTGATGGCGTAGTGGTTTGTGTAACGGACTGCTATTCCAAAGGTGGCGGGTTCATAAACATTTAATGTTTGATTTGGTCAGGGTGTTTCTTTGTATAATAATTATGTATTTACAAAAAAAGTATATATGTATTTATATCAGTTGTCTAGTACCCATAGTACAAGCTCTGCTTAGTTTGGGACTAGATGGCTGTGTGTGAATATGGTAGAATATTATTATTTTCGCTATTTTATGATTTAATAACGTTTACCAATATCTGTCCATAAAATAATTTTACAACAATTGAGATCTTCTTCTTTTCCAACTCACGGACTGTCCACGAGATCAATTGAGATCTAGCACCCAAATTTAAACTATATTTTATTCTAGACGAAAGTTATCTAATAGTATCTGTAGGCAGGCAGATCTGTTCGTTGGCCCTCTTATACCATAAGAAAACATATATATTACACAATCTAGATTAGAATACACAAAACTTGTAATAATATAACGAGCGTGTATCCAAACTTATTTTTGACACGTCCTAAACACCGGAATCTATTCATTACTGTAATAACTTGCTAAGTGTAATATGGTTTTGTTGCGCCATAGGATTGAATGGTTCGATTGTATGGTATGTGGAGGACAGCGCTATCTAGTATCGACTAAAGTACATCTATTAAGATTGTGGTTAATACGAGTAGTTCTGATCCTTACAGAGCTAGATGGCGCAAGTAACGCGTGACTGATTCTGGAATATTCTTGTTGTCTGGAACGGACTATCGTACACTAGGGATCTTTCTAGTAAAATTCAAAACCGCTATAAAACCGGAGCATGTTGGCCGTTTGGGAAAGTATCGTTTTACGACACAGCGAATTAACATCGGAGTGAACTTCTAGCATGACTAACGAGATATGTAGTGATTTCTAGTTTATTATAGTGAGTGTTTGTAAAGAAAGTGCAATAAAGTAATTAACCGACAACTTTTATTTATTATATACCCCGCTCGTAACAATATTTTTTACAAATGTCAGAACACCGATGGCGAGACTATTGATGATTCAAATTAATATTGTATCCCTGTTTTGATACATACAAACACTCACGCCTATTTCCCAGAATGGGTAAGAAGATACATTAAAAGCCTTCGTTTTGACGACTATAATTTCGGTCCCAAAAACGTTATAAGGTAAACGGAAACTTTCGTAATTAGGTGGTAAGCCTTGGTAGGAAAGAAATATTAATTGGTCTGTGGATATAAGCAATAGGTCGATCAGGTTAAAGTCGCAAACCAGTAAATCGAATTGGCTATTACTGGAAAGTCTGAGCCCTATAGTGATTAGAGGTCAATGTACACGAGTGCAGTGTAAGTTTATTAGTAGTGGCAGTTTATTTCACATCAACTTGATCATTACAGTGCGTTCGGCGTTGCAATTGCTGAAGATTTTAGTATGGGCACTATGGGCTAAAGGTCCCTTATTTGTTTTTTTTTCTTTGTTTTTAAAAAGACAACGCCCGCATTAGGAATATATGCGTGTCGCGGGGGACTTTACAAACATACATGAAACGGACACAAAGAACACCCAGACTCAGAACAACAATTTGTGGATCACACAAAGTGTCGTCCCATGCGGGGTTTGAACCCACAACACTCGGCGTGGTAGGTAGCGGATTGGCGACCTCTTAAACCACTACGCCATCCGTGCAATAGAAGACGCGCGTTTCTATATATATTTATATTTTTAATAATAAAACTCACAGATTTCATTATTCTGTGTATTCAAATAATTATTTTTGAAGTAAGTTATAAAGCTTAAATTATTCCAAGTCTAGTAGAAATCAGTAAACTTATACTTGATTTATATTTTACTAAAATACTAACATATTTTGTATTCTTTTTGAGTAAGTCCTTAACCAAACTCAAAACCGCAATCTCAATTCAATTTCCTTGTTTTTAATGTTGGACATGATCTCGCTTTCCTGCAGAGGACGGAACTGTGTAACAGGAAACTGTTACACAGTCAAGTCCCGCTCAAGTCAAACATTTGTGTGCATGAACATTTAATGTTTGATTTGGTCTGGGTGTTTCTATGTATAATAAGTATGTACGAGTATTTACAAAAAAAAGGTATACATATGTATATTTATATGAGTTGTCTAGTAGCCATACTACAAGCTTTGCTTAGCTTGGGACTAGATGGTATTGTGTGAATGTGGTAGAATATTATTTGATTTGACTAATTACTTAGAAAGGAGGGTTTGTTTCAAGTTTTCCTTCTCTTTGCAGTGCTGTTGTTCTGTTCAGTTTCACGAGATGAATGGGGGTGACGTCGATCTTATGGTGTAACATGAGGCTCCGTGTGGTGACGGATTAAGAATACAAAGTGTCACCACCCCTATTCATCCCGAGCAAACTACGCAGGACAACAGCACTGCAAGGCGAAGTAAAAGTCGAACTAAAACCCTATACCAACCCGTCTGGCCAGCGTGGTATCATCAACAGCCTTTACTAGTCCACTGCTGGACATATGTCCAGCAGTGGACTATTAGCGACTGTTGTTGATGATTTGATATCAACCACCGCGAATAACTTGACAATTGGAGCGAAACATCAAAATTTAAATACACCATTGATTATGTTACCGATGACGGTGTAAAATAATAATATAATAATAATAATAATATTCTACCACATACACACAACGCTATGGGTACTAGACAACTGATATAAATACATATATACTTTTTTTTTCTAAATACATACATATTATACATAGAAACACCCAGACCAAATCAACCATCAAATGTTCATCTTCATTCACACAAATGTTTGACTTGAGCGGGAACCGAGCCCGCGACCTTTGGAATAGCAGTCCGTTACACAAACCACTACGCCATACGGTCGTCTGTCATTCGCCAATCATTCGGTATAATTCACTACTCTTCTTATTTCTTTAAGTATTATTTACAAACATAAACAATTCTTCCATTTTTTCAAAATTCAAATTCAAAATATCTTTATTTTAAAAAAAATGTTTGAAATCGTCTTTTATGTAGACTCTAAAGTCGTAGACACACACACAATAGCAATAATCTCTGTTTCGTCAAATAGGAAAATAAATTTAATAAAAATTATACTTATACAAAATCTATGATATGCCTGTGCCGATCTGGAACCGCCCGTTTTCAAGGGGTTGACCCTTATGAGAATAAAGGGCAGACAAAGTCATGGCCACTCTTTTGCAACTTACAGATAAATACAATGGCATCATTAAATATACCACAACATTGTTCTAATATGTGCCGATATGTCGGTTTTAAGGACTAAAAGGTAAAAAGACAATAAAGAGAAAACTCAACTTAATTTTTTAAACGACTTCAAATAAAGGAAAAGGTTCTCAATTCGGTTGCATTTTAAGGGGTCTACCTGGGTCTACGCTAGGCGAGCCGTTCTGGGCGTCGCTGTCGTTGATCGCAGCATCAAGTGTGGACTAATGATCGACCGAAGGATTACTTTCCTTGAACGTCGTTTTACATAGTGTGCTCGCAGCTCTTGACAAATAAGGACGAGTTTGCTGTTACAGCAGCAGTTGCAGCGATTATCATAGCCGAAGTCAGTAAAAAAGCTAAAAGGCCAAGATATACAAACTTATATAAAGATAAATCCAGTCAATAAAAACCAGATTTATTCACCATTGTAAACTCGAAACGCGCTCGTTCAAGGTATGTATGTCGGTCCACACTACAAGAAATTGTGCTCGGCTGTGCTCCGGTCGAGCCTAAAATGACCGACCTTATTTTTGTATATTTGTTACATCGAACTCGGTTATTTATGAATCGATTTTGAACATTATTTTTTCATTTGGGGGTTTAATAACTTAAATGGGATCAAAAGGAAAGTGTACTCAACACTTCCCTTTGGATTGTTTTGATCCCATTCAAATTTCAAGAAAAAATACCCTCGGAAAGGTGCAAAATTAAGAAACGACGAAAACAGGTGCTTACAAACTCATTATCGTAGGTACATTGCGATCGGTGTCACATTTTTAAAAGTCGATTATTTTGTTTATTGTTGTGACAATAAAAAAACAGTTTTATTATTCACTATTTGGCGAACACAGCAATTGAATGAATTATGGCTGACTTGTGACTCTGGTCGGTTAGTAGTAAATATAACTAAATGACTTATTGTTCTTAAGATATATTTACATATAAATGAGATAAGACCAGTCTGGAGAGTCTCAGTGCGGCGTTCGTGTCTCGCGACATGTAGTCGCAATAGACATTAAATGATAAGAAAACAATGCTAGAGGAGCTCTGAGTCAATCAGTTACCGATATTTAATGATAATTGTCCTTACAATCATACTCTCAATAATACAAATATCAAATCATAAACAACAGTCGCTAATAGTCCACTGCTGGACATATGTCCAGCAGTGGACTATTATATATAGCTATTATTATATTATTATATAGCAGCTCTCAGAGCTCCTCTAGCATTGTTTTCTTATCATTTAATGTCTATTGCGACTACATGTCGCGAGACACGAACGTCGCACTGAGACACTCCAGACTGGTCTTATCTCATTTATATGTAAATATATCATAAGAACAATAAGTCATTTAGTTATATTTACTACTAACCGACCAGAGTCACAAGTCAGCCATAATTCATTCAATTGCTGTGTTCGCCAAATAGTGAATAATAAAACTGTTTTTTTATTGTCACAACAATAAACAAAATAATCGACTTTTAAAAATGTGACACCGATCGCATTGTACCTACCATAATGAGTTTTTATGCACCTGTTTTTGTCGTTTCTTAATTTTGCACCTTTCCGAGGGTATTTTTTCTTGAAATTTGAATGGGATCAAAACAATCAAAGGGGAAGTGTTGAGTACACTTTCCTTTTGATCCCATTTAAGTTATTAAACCCCCAAATGAAAAAATAATGTTCAAAATCGATTCATAAATAACCGAGTTCTGAGGTAACAAATATACAAAAATAAGGTCGGTCATTTTAGGCTCGACCGGAGCACAGCCGAGCACAAACTCTTGTAGTGCGGACCGACTTACATACCTTGAACGAGCGCGTTTCGAGTTTAAAATGGTCAATAATTCTGGTTTTTATTGACTGGATTTATCTTTAAATAAGTTTGTATATCTCCATCGTCTTGGCCTTTTAGCTTTTTTACTGACTTCGGCTATGATAATCGCTGCAACTGCTGCTGTAACAGCAAACTCGTCCTTATTTGTCAAGAGCTGCGAGCACACTGTGTAAAACGACGTTCAAGGAAAGTAATCCTTTCCGTCGATCATTAGTCCACACTTGATGCTGCGAACAACGACAGCGACGCCCAGAACGGCTCGCCTAGCGTAGACCCCTTAAAATGCAACCGAATTGAGAACCTTTTCCTTTATTTGAAGTCGTTTAAAAAATTAAGTTGAGTTTTCTCTTTATTGTCTTTTTACCTTTTAGCCCTTAATAACCAACATACACATCAATGTTGTGGTATATTTAATGATGCCATTGAATTTGTCTGTAAGTTGCAAAAGACTGGCCATGACTTTGTTTGCCCTTTTTCTCATAAGGGTCAACCCTTTGAAAACGGGCGGTTGCAGATCGGCACAGGCATATAATAGATTTTGTATAAGTATAATTTTTATTAAATTTATTTTCCTATTTGACGAAACAGAGACTGTTGCAATAGAAACAGTCACACACACGGTCACAAACAGACACACACACGGTAGTGTGTGTGTTGATCTACGACTTTAGAGTCTACATAAAAGACGATTTCAAACATTTTTTTTAAAATAAAGATATTTTGAATTTGAATTTTGAAAAAATGTAAGAATTGTTTATGTTTGTAAATAATACTTAAAGGAATAAGAAGAATAGTGAATTATACCGAATGATTTTACACCGTCATCGGTAACATAATCAATGGTGTATTTAAATTTTGATGTTTCGCTCCAATTGTCAAGTTATTCGCGGTGCCCGATGACCGCGGATCACTGAACACTATTGTAGATATAACTCCACTCAAGGACAGTCAGTCAGAAGCGACGTGTGGACGGACAGTTCATTAGATATGGTCGGCTGACTGGATTGTTGTGTCATGTTTTTCACATCACACTCACATCATCCTAGATCAGTGTTCCATCAATCACTGAATTATTTACGGTACAGTAGTACTGTTCTGAATCTGAGTATTCTTTGTGTCCGTTTAATGTATGTTTGTGAAGTCTCCCGTGATACAGGATATATTCCTAGTGCGAGAGTTGTCTTTTAAAACAAAAAGAATTAGTATTTTCATGTAACGTCCAGTACAGCAATATAAGTAACTAATTTATGTTCCTCTGTGAACAATTCTATTTCTATTTTGCTATTTTAAAAAAGACAACTCTCGCACTAGGAATATATCCTGTGTCGCGGGGGACTTTACAAACATAGAACACCCAGACTCAGAACAACAATTTGTGGATCACACAAAATGTCGTTCCATGTTAGGATCGGACCCACAACACTCAGCGTAGTAATAAGGGGCGTGGCGACCGCTTAAACCACTACGCCATTCGTGCAGTCAAATTATAATAAATATTTGCGTTAATTTGAAATAATTAAATTATTACTATTATACGTGACTACCTAGACGTCATAGACTAATAATTTAAAGCTTATAATATGAGTTCTACGACACTAAGATCAATGCTAAAAAACATAATCAGATTTTCAAATATTTTTTTAAGCTATTGCATAGCTTATATCGCGGGCCTTGAGCGTGGAGACCGAATCCAGAAATTCCATAACGAAAATAACCTAACACCCGCCACTCCGACCGGTACAGCGGTGATACTTTTTAGTTTTGCCATCTATCGATGAATAGCAGAAATTTTAATGACTTTTTTGAAATATCACGCTTGTCTCTTTAGTTCAGCAACTCGCCTCTAGGTGGCATTGGTTGTGACGCGGTATTTTCCAGATATTTAGAAGATATCAAGTCTCAAACTTACGTTTCTTATTTCAGTTACCATAAACCTATAGTTTCAATGATAAATATTCCTGAATAATCTACATGTATTGTAAGATAATAAAAATATTTTGAACAATATTAACTTCTCATTTATTTAATAAAAGAAAAAAAAATGTTTTCTTATCGGTCACCACGCTCAAAAAGTGTAACTTGAATTAATATCAAAGAAAAAAAAACAAAGGAAAAAAATACTGCATAAATAAAATAAAAAAATAATTATAATTGCATAAGTTGATAAAAAATGCTATGCAATAGCTTTATCGCGGCAGTCCCCGAGTGCCACACGTTTTTTTTGGAGTTAACAGGAATCGACTTCGCGTCTTTTTATGTTGCAGACAGATTGTAACATAAATTATTATTATTAGATTAGATTTCCTGAAAGAATACAAGCTTTAATCCCATTAATGTAATACACGCTGAAGTTTGTGGATATGATTGTTTGTTACTCAATAACACCAGAACGGCTGTAGGGATTTTAATTTTAATAATTCAAAATTTTGCACAAAAACAGATAATAAACTGGAATAACATATATACCTTTTATTAAGGATAAAATAGTTTGAACAAGTCAATAGTAATGTAAGGCAAGCCGCGGGTTAATTCTGGTATATTAAATCATCTCAGCCGAAAGATGTCCACTGCTGGACATAGGTTTCTAGCGTTAGCCACAACAACTGGTCCAGTGCTGAACGCATCCAACGACTTTCCACGACCTCCACTAGGTCTTCGGACTACCTTGTGTTACCTATAACTAAATCACTAACGTCAAAAACATATTCATGTTCTCAGTTCAACTTGGCGTGTCAAGAATGGAAGCGCACCCTCGTGGGGACAATACACAACATTGGCATGTTGGTATCGCTGCCCATTATTGGATATATCTCAGATCGGTGAGTATCTAAGTATTTATTATGATATAGGGGGAAGTGTGCAGACAGCCTGGATACCTGCACCACAAGAGACATAACCTGAGTGCTACCCCCGCCCCCCTTCCCTCCGAATTATGGGCAGCAATATGCCTATCGCTTATCAGAAAAGTGGGGCTTAACTATATATATAATATAAAATGTTAAGTAAGTTTGTGTACACCTGAAAAACACATTTTTTTTTGATTTTGATTGATTGTGCTCAATTTTTTTTACGATATACAACCCGCCACAAAGATGGTGTTTATCTATTTTATACAAACACAATGTGCTACAGCGAAGTGTGGCAGGGTACAACTAGTAATTTATATTTTAATATTTGACCACACAGTAATTTGTGGTCAAATTTTAGCATGTATACAGGTGTAGTACATAAGTTCCACTCTGTATTAACTTATGGTCACAATGTCAGAACTTGTAGGCTGCGTGTGCAAATATAATAATAATATAATATAATATTCTACGACATTCACATAACGCCATCTAGTCCCAAACTAAGCAGAGCTACAAGCTCTGCTTAGTTTATGTATGGGTACTAGACAACTGAAATAAATACATATATATACTTTTTTTTTTGTAAATACATACATATTATACATAGAAACACCCAGACCAAATCAAACATTAAATGTTCATGCACACAAATGTTTGACTTGAGCGGGAATGGAACCCGCGACCATTAGAATAGCAGTCTGTTACACAAACCACTACGCCATGCGGTCGTCAAATTCTAACATAAGTATCTAAGTATCTAAGATTTAGGAATTTTTATACGATATACAACCCGCTAGAAATATGGTTTTTATCTATTACTAGCTGACCCTGCAAACGTTGTTTTGCTATTTACATATTTTTTTTTTAATTTCGTAAAATCCATTCTTAGCTGACCTCTACCCTGTGAAAAGAATATTCCTACCAACATTCAAGTCTTTAGCTCTAATGGTTCCAGAGATATCGTGATGAGTTACTATATATGTGGAAATCTCTTATATGTTTATAGATAGATTAGTGTCAGTTTTGTTTCTCATTTCCCATCAACACAACTATTATGTGCCACAGTTAAGCGGGGTAGGGCAGAGTTAGAACAATTTAGGTACATGTAGTTAGGAAAAAGTATTGTAGTATAGTAGTAGCTATTATATAATATTATAATCAACTTAAATGTAAACTCCTAAAAAGGCCGTACACAAACTAAAATTATATCATCCAAGTAAACAATAATATTCATTAAAAATGTTCATATAATGAAAACTACTGGGCCTAACTATGTTAAATTTTTATGTGACCAAATGGCAACTATTCCGCATCAAACTAAAGAAGAATCACGTTAATCGGATCATAAATCTCAGAGTAATCGGTGTACATACATAAAAAAAAATACCAATCGAATTAAGAACCTCCTCCTTTTTGAAGTCGGTTAAAAACTATGCCTATTCCTGCGAGTATTTAGGCGTGTGTGTATTTATTTATTTGGTTAACTCACAGCTAGCACAGTAAAATCTAGGTAATAAGGTTCTGATATACATGCCATTTACGAGCTAACACAGCATTCACAGTTTAGATAACATATTAACAAAATCACATTGATATATGGGTATTATTATTTATATTTTATTACAAAGTAGTTAGTGTAGTAACGCAGTGATCTTGAGAAGACCTTTGACAAAGATATGGAATAAAATAAATAAATTAAATTCAAGATGATCAAGATGTTTATTAAGGATACAATGTTCTTATAAGGAATAAAATAAAAGGTAACACAGATTGCCATGTGAACAGATTAATAATAAAGTAAGCAAGCAAAGAGATTAATTTCACAACTGCTTGATACGATTTTCTGCTTGATAAGAATCAAGCAGTAAATCGTTTTGGAAGTTGAATATTTGTCTAAGTAAAATCTTGCACTATGACTAGAGGATTCGATCCCGGTCGATTTTTATAATCCCGGGATTTCGGGATTATCTACAGTTAATCTCGGGATCCCGGGATAGTCCCGGGATTGTATTGGCAATGGAAAGTGGTAACAAAAAGACAGTAAAACATATCAAAATATTTTTTTGTTTATCATTTAGTTTTGTGAGGACATAGAACATTTAAGTTTTAAATCTCCAAAAAGGCGGTTAACCAAAATTATACTTTCTTCTTATAAAATAAGCAAACTAGTGCCTAGTTTGTTTTGTGTTGCGGTAAATAATTTATGAAACTAACAATAAACTTCAAAAAATCAACTTCTTTAGACTTATTCAGATAAACTATAAAAAAAACTATATGCTTAAGAGACCAATGTTTATAGATACCTACTCATATTTTTTAATTAAATTGCCCAGAAACTTTATAAATTACACACTTTTACGCATAATCCAGAACCGGTCATTAGCAAAAACAAATGAAATCAGCTGTGTAGACAAGATGGCTGTCAAACCATCAAATCAAGGCAAGTGCGTTTCTTTTTACGCACATTTTTATTGACTTATGTAAAAAATGTATCAATCCCGAAAATCCCGGGATTCATTAAATTTGATCCCGAAAATTTCGGGACTAAAATATGACCGGGATCGAATCCTCCAACTATGACTGACTGCAGGGTTGGCGTAGTGGTTTAAGAGGTCACCTCGCCTTTTCCTAGTGAGCGAGAGCTCATGTAGCGTTATGGGTGCGATTACCACATGGAACCACATTTTGTGTGATCTACAAATTGTTGTTTTGAGTCTAGGTGTTGTTTTTGTCCGTTTCATGAATGTTAGTAAAGTCCCCCGCGACACAGCATATATTCCTAGTTTCGAGCGTTGCCTTTATATAAAAACAAACCATTCCAAATGTTCTCAAAGTAGTAAACTTTGTATTTAAAAGAATCAATAATTACACCCACATATAGAAGAATTGATCTTGCTTTAGTGGGAAGCGAACCCACGATCTCTGACTTAACAGTTAGGCACACTAACCACTATACTAACAAGCAAGACATTCCAGGGTTATAAATTTTATTTATTTTTCCAGTTGGGGCCGTAAGCGGGCTCTCATATTGAGCTGTACGCTTGTTGGAGCCATAGGTTCACTGAAGGCATTCTCCATATCCTACGAGATGTACATCATCGTGGAATTTCTCGAGACCGTTGCTGGAGCCAGTGCTTTTCCTGCTGCTTATATTTTAAGTAAGAAAACTTGTATCTTGTTGTCTTAACAATTTATATTTAGTAGGTGGTTCACATCTTAAAAAATTGGTTGCCTGTAAAGTCGGTATACGGGCGAAAGTTTTACGTGACAACGACTATGTCTGTCTCTCTCGCTCTTAGGCGGGCTAACCATGCCCGATTGGAAGGGACGCGTGCCTCTCACTCGCTCTCATTGTGAGCGCATAACGTGAGCGGAGCGTAACGCAGTTTCTTGAAGTGTCACCCGGCAAACCAATTTATAAGACGTTGTCACGTCAAAAAGACACAACATAATTTAAAAGCATATTTATTAATTACTATGTGAAGACCAGAGGGGTCAGGAGGGGTCTTGGCATATTCTACAAGAGGTCACGGGAGGTGTTTAAGTATGGGTCACGTAGTTTGGTGTCCGTGTCTATGTCCGTGTAGTGACGGACTAAGAATACGGAATGTCACTACCCCAATGCATCCCGTGGGTGTCGTAAGAGCCGACTAAGGGCGCAAAACAACGCAGGACACCAGCACTGCAAAAAGAAGGAAAACTTGACACAAACCCTATACCAACCCGTCTGGCCAGCGTGGTATAGTAGGCCAAAACCTCCTTTCTAAGGAGAGGCCTATGTCCAGCAGTGGACTAGTAAAGGCTGTTGATGTGACGTAGTTTGGTTAAGATCCCTTATATGTATATTTGGTGTTTGCATTCACATAACGTGACGTAAGTCAGATTTTAAAACATAACAATATCTCATTTAATTATAACGTACTGTAAATTATTGATTACTGTCAAGATCTGTTAATAGTTTAACTTCTATTGTTTAGACATTGCTTGTATGGCGTAATGTCATTCCCATAAAAGACCGCAAATAATGTCGATTAGTCAGCTGTTGCTCTTTTTTGGAGTATCGTTGGCGAGTGGTTACAGCACAGCTCCTGAGTGATTTCGTAACATTTTTCATTTCGATTTGAAAAGCTTCGACTATAAAAAAACGGTTTTTACATCTGTATGAGATCTTATTTATGGATGTCGATTAGTATACATCCAAATATACTGAATGTTACTTTTGATACTTTGGGAAGTTTTGCATACTATTTCCTAATAACTGAAAAAAATATAATTAAATAATTAATAGAAAAAACGGGTCTTAAGGCGAGTCCGCGAATTGGGAAACCGAGAATAGAAGACTCCCTAAGTCTCTACCCAGATGACCTAGATGATGAAGGTGGCTGGAATAAACTAGTTCCGAGGGGATAAAATTGTCCAGCAGTAGACTAAAAAAGTTTTATTGGTTGATTTATTGAAATTACTATATTTACTAACTTTCTTTTTTTTTCTAGCAATCGAACTCCTAGGCCAAGATAAGCGAGTTCTCACAACAGCGTTTCTGGGTATTATGTTGGTATTAGGAGGTCTCAGTTATGCTATCCTTTCCAAAACCTTCCAGTACTGGCGAACCTTTATCTTAGTAGCATACCCTCCATCCCTCCTCTTCATACTCTATATTTACCTCTTACCTGAGAGCATCAGATGGTTGTTGTCTAAAGGGCGGAAAGAAGAAGCTGTGGAAATAATCTTGAAAGCTGCAAAGATGAACAAAGTGACATTATCAGATGAAACAATGAAACAGTTGACAGAAAGTAAGGTGAAGCCTACAGACGAAAAGAAAGTAGAAGAGATAGAGGAAGAGGGACTGTGGATGCAGGTGTTTAGATCACCGATAATAATGAAGAGATTGGCAATCTGTTCCTGGTGGTGGATTACTTGTACGTTTGTATTTTACGGCCTGGCTATAAACTCTGTGTCGCTGGCTGGTGATAAGTATACCAATTATATGCTGGTGGTATCCGTGGAGGTGATAGCAGTCGTCACCAACGCGTTGGTGCTGGATCGTATTGGGAGGAAGAGAACGTTGCTGGTCGCGTATACCGTCTGCGGTATAGCCTGCATTGCTATTCCGTTTGTTCCGACTTGTGAGTTTGCATTTTATTCTTTTAGTATTTAAAGGTTTTCCATAGTCTAAAATTAAAGTGTTGAAAACAATTATTCTTGTAACTCTGTAAAAATATTTTAATTTCAATCCTATCCAGGTAATTTAGAACTCAGTTTGCCTGAAAATACGAGTGACGAGCTCTTAGTTCATCGCCTAAAATTATTATAATGTTAACCCGGAAAACGTTGTTTTGCCATATGCATTATTTAAAAAAAATGTCATTAAAAAAGAAAAAAAAATAGGGGTATGAAAAATAGATGTTGGCCGATTCTCAGACCTACCCGATATGCACACAAAATTTCACGAAAATCGGCCGTTTCAGAGGAGTTCAACCACGCACACCGTGACACGAGAATTTTATATATTAGACTAGCTGACCCGCGCAACTTCGTCTGCGTCTCTCAATAGTAATAAATTTTCTCCGTTTTTGAAACATTCTTCATTGGTGCTCCGCTCCTATTGGTCTTAGCGTGATGATATATAGCCTATAGCCTTCCTCGATAAATGGCCTATCTAACACTGAAAGAATTTTTCAAATCGAACCAGTAGTTCCTGAGATTATCGCGTTCAAACAAACAAACAAACAAACAAACAAACAAACTCTTCAGCTTTATAATATTAGTATAGATATATGTGTCTGTGTGTACGTTTATATATATGTATGTGTGTGGTATTTAGATGTATAAAATCTAAGATAGTTGTTATTTAACAAAACCTCTATCATTTATTACCCCCCCCCCCCCCCCCATAAATGCACCTACCTCATTCTTTCTCAGCATCGCCTAATCGGTCGACTGGCAGAGAATGCCTTAGGCATTAAGTCCGCCGATGCATGTACTTGTGCAAAAAGTTATAAAATAAATAAATAAAAATACTAACTTACTTTAATTTACCCGTACATCAACAGAATAAACAAATTTTTATTTTATAGGCCCTGTAGGTGAAGGGTCTGATTACTTTTCTAGTATTTACTTCAGTAAATTTTGTGTGTATCTCTAATTCATTTCTGAATTTCAAATTAATGGGTGTATTAGGCTAGTCTTTGATTGTGCTATAATATTAATTTTGTCCAACAGCTGTGTCATGGTTGGCAACAACGCTGTACCTGGTGGGTAAGGTAGCCATCACGCAAGCTTTCAGCGGAATTTACATGTATACGTCAGAGTTGTTCCCTACTCATGCGCGTCATTCGCTTCTTGGCGCCTGTTCTATGGTGGGGAGGATTGGTTCCATCGTCGCTCCGCAGATGCCGCTCTTGGTGAGTATCAGTTCTGTGTGTGATTCTTTTTTTATGGTGTAGGGGGCAAACGAGCTGACGGGTCTATAGGTGATGGTAAGTAACTACCGCCGCCTGTAGACATTTGTGACTTAAGAGTCACAAGTGTGTCCTTCGTCTCCTTCTTCCAGAAGCAGAGGGGGAGGGGGGGAGACTCCGGAAGCAATGAAAGAATTAGTTAACACCGGTTTTCTGCGTGATCCTAGGATAAGATAGAACCGAAGCATTGCTCTTTCACGTAAATTCTCTCGAATCTGTACGTTATTTTGTGTCTGTAGTTTCAATGTAAACCCCAGGGACACAAAAACCGGGGTGCGTGGTCCGGAACCTCCTTGTGGTGCACCCTGGGCAACGGAGACGGCAGCGCCTCTCTCCCTAGGTGGGAAAGGCGCTGCCGCCTGCGGCCAATTCCGGCCGAGGTGGGAACGGCCCGTCAAGGGCTGTTCGGAGGGCTGCTTTCCGCATGTCCCTCTGTTTGGCAGAGGGCATAGGGGAGAGCGGGCTGGGGGCGGACGGGTCCACTGCCGCTGGCTCTGTCCAGAGGTGGTGGACACTGGTCTGACGCAGACCACCGTCCGGCCATGTCGTAACCCTGACTGGCAACAGTCAGGAATGACGGCTCTTCGAGGGCTACGAGGAAGGCAACCTCTATAAAAAACCCTGGGGCGGACGGACCCGGTCTGGTGCAGACCCCGTCCGGCCCAGCCGTAATCCTGAATGGACAGGACCGGTGGATCTTCGGATCCGCGAGGACGTAAACCTCTATAAAAAATGCTCTAAGCCCACGTTCTGACGCCTGGCAAGGGGCTGAGTCGCTGGAGGGAGTCCAGTGCCGAAGGCGTCCCCGTCGAAGGACGTTAAACTAAAAAACATGACATGAGGCCAAGGATTATTAAATCTACCCAGGAGGGTCCCGGACACACAGTGTCTGGGGAATCCCTCCCGGAGCCAAACGGCTCCGGCAGCTCCCACTCGTATTCTGGGGGGAGCACCAAATGTCGAACCTGCCCGTCGCCGAGCAGTAAATCCGGCGACGTTATCGCGGAGGACGCGAAAAACCTGGAGGTAGTGTCGAACACCGACACTGCCTCGGAGAGGAGCGGAGCGAGTACCCCGATGGTCTCAGCTGCAGAGCAGCACCAGAAGGGTACTCCAAAGCGCAAAAGGCGCTCGCTTCGCCTGGGCCTGAAGAGGCAATTGGAGTCGGCCTCGAGCGATGAGGCCTCGGCTCCCAAAGTCGGCACAAGCCGCAGAGGCGCTCGCGGCGGAGGCCGACTCCCCAAGGCCATGGTGGCCCGAAAGAAGGTGGCGGTCCAGTCCGCGGCTCTGGGAGGAGCCGAAGATGGGGGTCTTGGACGGAGAAAACAGGAGGGGGTCGCGTCCGAGATGTCGACCACTGATGTGGGGAGCGGGGGTGGGGGTGCTGGCCTCGTTGAGCTGCGAGGCAAAACCGGCAACCCCGTCGACCGGATCGAGGAGGCCATCGGCGCGGCCGATTGCTTGCTTCAGACGTCCGGTGTGGCCGGGGGCCCCCAACAGGAGGCCCTGGTAGCGGTCGTGCGCTCCATAATCGAGGCGGGCAGACTCCTTGTGGCCGAGAGCAGGGCCCACACTAGGGAGAGAGCCCGCCTCGAGGCGGATCTCGCCAAGGCTCGTGCCCACGCTGGTGCCACACCAGCGCCTTCGGCACCGTTGGCGCTGTCCGCCCCGGAGCCGGAGCCGGAGCCGGGCTTAGTCCGACTCATGGCGGAGATGGAGGAGCGGATTATGAGGCGCATCTCCGCATTAGAGAGCGCCCGTTGTCGCCCACCTCTGGCTCCGCCAAAGGCGACATATGCGGCCGCTGCCAAGGTGGGCCTAACAGCCCAGCCAGCAGCTAGGGTGGCTGGGCCGTCATCAGCGCCCCCGCCCCAGAAGGCCGGAAAGGGCAAAGGGAGGGGAAAGGCGGCCCCAACTCAAGCCCCAGTCTCGGCCCCGGCTGACACAGCACAGCGCCCGTTGGAGCGGGGCTGGACGGTGGCCGGGGACAGCAAAAAGAGGCGGAAGGCCGCCAAAAAAGCGGCCAAGAAGGCGAGGAGGGACGCCGCCGCCGCCGCGAAGGGAGCGCCGAGGAAGCTCCGCGCCCCTCGCTCCTCGGCCGTCGTAATCACTTTGACGGCGGAGGCAGCGGAGAGGGGCGTGGGGTACGCCGAGGTCTTGACGAAAGTCAAGGCCAACGTGGACCTCAAAGCCCTCGAGATTCCGGGCGTCCGGTGTAAAAACACACGGACGGGAGCCCGGCTCCTCGAGGTAGCCGGCGCTACCAGTGGCCCCAAAGCCAATGCCCTAGCGGCTAAGCTGAGGGAGTCACTGGATGCAGCTGACGTCCGAGTGTCCAGGCCCACTAAATGCGCCGAAATCCGCATCACGGGCCTGGACGACTCTGTCACGGCGGACGAGCTCAGACTCGCCGTGGCGGAGACGGGAAGCTGCCCTCTGGACAGCGTGAAGGCCGGAGCAATACGCTTCGGCCCCGGTGGACAGGGGGCAGCGGTTGTCAGCTGCCCCATCGCGGCGGCCCAGAAGGTCGCCGATGGACGGAGCCTCCTGGTCGGAGGTTTCCTGAGGGCGCAGGCACGACTCCTGCAGGCCCGACCGGCAAGGTGCTTCAGGTGCCTGTCGGTGGGTCACGTAGGGGTGCACTGCACGGCGGAGGCCACCGTAGGTGACCGATGCTTCCGCTGTGGCCAGCCCGGTCACAAGGCGGGTGGCTGCAACGCTCCGCTGCGTTGCTTTAGGTGCGCAGCGGGGGGCAAGCCTGCCGACCACCGGGTTGGTGGTAAGGCCTGTGCCCTATCGCGACCGAAGCCGGGAGGCCGACCTTCCGCCTCCGAGCCGCTGATCCAGACGGAGAGTGCCGCTGGACAGCCGCAAAGTTCGCTGCGGGATGCGGGGATGGAAGTCCAGTGATGGATCCACATCTCCGCATCCTCCAGGTGAACGTAGGCCACGGTGCCGATGCTCAGGATCTTCTGCTCCAGAGCATGGCACAGTGGTCCATCAACATCGCCGCTATCGCCGAGCCATATGTCCATCGGTTTCTCGGGCCTGCCTGGGAGACCGACTTGGACGGCACGGCGGCCCTGGTGCACGGTACCGCAGCCGGCACTCCACCTCTTGCAGTAGTTGCAAGGGGACGGGGCTGTGTAGCGGCGATAGTTGGAGATATAGCGGTCGTGACCGCTTATTTCACGCCGAACCGAAACCTAACTGAGTTCGAGCAATGGCTCGCTCAGCTGGCCGTCGTCGTCGATGCCTGTCGCCCCCACCCGGTTCTTGTGCTGGGGGACTTCAACGCCTGGTCGCAGGCTTGGGGTTCCCTGCGCACGAACCCGAGGGGCAGGGCATTGGAGAACTGGGCTGAAAGATTCGGCCTAGTTCTCCTAAACCGGGGGGCCGTGGCCACGTTCGTGACGGCGAGGGGTAGTTCGATTGTGGACATCTCGTTCGCATGCCCCTCGCTAGCGCGTCGTGTCCAAGGCTGGCGCGTCGTTGTCGGGGAGGAGACAGGTTCGGATCACCGATATATTCGGTTTGACGTCTCCGCCCCTACAGATGGCGCGCCGGTCAGACCGGCACCACCTGAACCACGTTGGGCGCTCAAGCGCTTAGATCGCGACCTCCTCCTGGAAGCCGCCATCGTACAGGCCTGGGCTCCTGCGCCGGACAGGCCTGTCGACGTCGATGATGAGGCACAGTGGTTCCGGGAGGCCATGACCCGCGTCTGCGATGCGGCGATGCCTAGAGCTCAGCCCAATACTGCGAGGCGCCAGGTCTACTGGTGGTCGCCGGAGATCGCACGGCTGCGTCAAGCCTGCGTGACCGCGCGCCGCCAGTGGTCCAGGTTCCGCAGGAGGCGTCGCCGCCCCGAAGATGCGGCAGCGAGAGAGGCGGAGCTGTTAGCGGGTTACAGGGTTGCCAAGAGGACCCTTCAGGCAGCGATAAAGCGGGCCAAGAGCGAGGCCCGCCGCGAGATGCTGGAGACACTGGAGCGGGATCCGTGGGGACGCCCCTACCGTATGGTTAGGGGCAAGATGCGCCCATGGGCCCCGCCGCTCACACGGTGTCTTCAGCCAGAGCTGCTTGAGAGGGTCGTTGGCTCCCTGTTCCCAACGCGAGTGGTGGAGCATACTCCGCCACAGATGGCTCCGCCTCCGGCGCTTGAGGCGCCTAACGTGGATGACGACGACGTGCCTGAGGTCACTGGGGTGGAACTAAGGGTGGCGGTGTTACGGCTTAAAGCCAAAAACACCGCCCCGGGACCCGATGGCATTCCTGGCCGAGCGTGGGTCCTGGCCTTAGTCGACGAGGCTCTCGAGCCCCGACTGCGAGGGTTCTTCAGCGCATGCCTCGAGCGGGGCCAGTTTCCGAAATTGTGGAGGACGGGGAAACTGGTCCTCATCCGAAAGGAGGGGCGCCCGGCGGACTCACCGTCCGCCTACCGGCCCATAGTGTTGCTTGACGAGGTGTGCAAGCTCTTTGAAAGAGTGATTGCAAGGCGCCTCGTCAAGCATCTCGTGATGGTTGGGCCGGATCTGGCGGACAACCAGTACGGTTTCCGTCAGGGGCGCTCCACCGTGGATGCGATCATGCGCGTGAAGGCTCTGGCGGAGGAAGCAGTCTCCCGGGGCGAAGTGGTGTTGGCGGTGTCCTTGGACATCGCCAACGCGTTCAACACTATGCCCTGGAGCTGCATCAGGGAGGCGCTCGTGTATCACGAAGTGCCTCTCTACCTCCGCCGCATAGTCGGGGCATATTTGTCGGAGAGAGCCGTCGTCTACCCCAGTAGGACCGGTCTCGGTAGGCGTGAAATGTCGTGCGGTGTTCCGCAGGGGTCGGTGTTAGGGCCACTCTTGTGGAACATCGGCTACGACTGGGTGCTTCGTGGTGCCTTCTTGGATGGTGTCGCCGTCGTGTGCTACGCGGACGACACACTCGTGACGGCGCGCGGCAAGACGCACCACGAGGCAACCCTGAGGGCCACGGCCGGGGTTGCCCAAGTCGTTGAGCGTATCCGGCGGCTGGGTCTCGAGGTGGCTCTGCACAAGTCCGAGGCCCTGTTCTTCCACGGGCTTCGGAGGAAGCCGCCTGAGGGATCTAGCCTCACGGTAGGAGGCACTCGCATCGGCATCGAGCCCTCGATCAGGTATCTGGGGCTCGTACTCGATGGCCGATGGGACTTCGGATATCATTTCCGAGGTCTGGTCCCCAAGTTGGTTGGGGCAGCGCGTGCGTTGGCGCGGCTGCTGCCCAACATGAAGGGACCCGATGACTCCTGCCGGAGACTCTACTCGGGGGTTGTGCGGTCCATGGCCCTTTACGGGTGCCCAGTATGGGCGGGGGCCCTGAAGGCCAGCAACGTCGCGATACTGCGGCGACCGCAGCGAATGCTGGCCATCAGGATCATAAGGGGGTACCGCACGATCTCCTTCGAGGCGGCGAGTCTCCTGGCCGGAACTCCACCGTGGGACCTGGAGGCGAGAGCCCTTGCAGCACTGTATCAGTGGCGCAAGGAGGCGCAGGGGTTGGGTCGATACCCCGAGATTCGAGAAATCGATGACCGGAAATCCCAACTCCGCCAGGTCATCATAGGGGAGTGGAGGGAACGACTCGGGCAACCGAGCGCCGGGCACGCCGTCATTGCGGCGGTAAGACCCGTTATGGAGGATTGGCTCGAGAGGCGTCACGGGACCCTCTCATACCGATTGACGCAGGTGATCACTGGGAAGGGATGTTTCGGAGATCACCTGTGTCTGATCCGCAAGGAGCCAACGCCTGAGTGCCACCACTGCGATGGCCAGACCGTGGACACGGCTCTCCACACGCTGGCAGAGTGCCCGGCGTGGGTTGAGCAGAGGCGAGACCTCGTGGCGGCCATCGGAGTGGGAGTTCTCTCGCTCGATAGCCTGATTGCGGCTATCGTGCGGAGCGAGAGTGCGTGGAACTCTGCCGTCTCCTTCTGCGAGCAAGTTATGCTCGCGAAGGAGACGGCGGAGCGGGACCGGGAGAGGTTTAGAACTCTCCCGGCCCGCCAGGCCCGGGCACGGGCCAGGCAGCGCAGGCGACTCAGGCGCCGGAGGTCGCAGAACGACCTTCGTCCTCCATAAGCGCAGGCCTGGGGGTGACAGGTGAGGCCATCTGTCACCCTAGCAGAAGCAGGCCGGGGTGGCGGCGAGCGCGTTGCGAAGCGCGCTCGCTTCCAGGGAGCACAGGGAACATGGGGTTCCCACACGGGGCGGGGGTCGTCTACTCGTCTGTAGATGACCCGAGGTATGTCGGGGCACCAGGGCCTTCCTTTCTAGGGTATACCTGGTTCCCCGGCTATTAGTACCCGGCGAAGGCGTGCGGTTTTAGTCGGTTCGTGTCCGACATGCCACCGATAGGTGGTATCCGAGGGGATTTCCGCACGGAAAAAAAAAAAAAAAAAAAAAAAAAAAGGGACACAAAAACCATTGCTGGCGCGAAATATTGTTTTGACTGTTTCAAAAGATATATGTTAAACCTACTTAAATTTTGTTTTAGGCAATTTATATAACCTGGCTACCCTCAGTGCTGTTCGGCTCGACAGCCCTGATCGCTGGAGTCCTCATGCTCACCACTCCAGAGACCCTCAACACCCGCCTGCCGGACACGATCCAGGAGGCGGAGCAGCTCGCGCGGAAAGGGCCTCAACCCTCTCCGACGAAACAAGACGAGATACAGATGAACAGCAGGATATGATCTGACATTTTAAGTGATATGTGTTCATGTCATTTGTGAGAATTGTTAACCTTATTATTTTTATTGTATAAAATAATATAAGATTATTATATATTGTATATTTGCATTAAGATTAACTATTAAGTTCTAGCACAGGAGGCACTTAAAAGCATTAAAGTATGCAGTACTACGCGCAAGTACTTGATGCATTTATCTAGAAATGGCTCGCCAAATCTTATACCCATGTACCTGATCTAAACCCTTCTGACCTTCTTACAACTTTTCAAAACACAGCGTTGGCCCTTGAGACTCAAAACGTAAAGAATTTTTAACCAAAGTAAATATGTATTTGAAAATTTCATAAATTCAAAAGTATTTTTAGTACCTTAATCAAATTTTGATGTTTGACCTTTTGTGTTTATCATTTTTTGTTTATAGGCAATAAATGATACACGTCATTATCATTAGTGTAGGTCAGTTGTGGCCAGAAATAAGAGTGAATTAAAAAATAATATTTAATAATGAGATACATTAATTCCCTTTATTTTTAGTGCAATGTTTGATAGCACAGAAACTTGAAAACACTATTTATTAAAACGATAACCATCTCTTAAAGTCTATGTTTTCATGTATTGTCTATGAATTGGGTTTTGAAAAGACTCAAGACAAGTCACAGACCAGGGCAGCAACTGATTACAGTCTATGAGTACCCCCTGGACTAAATATTCGTGTGGGGATCAAAAGTAGCTGCGAAAATACCAGCAACTATTTAAAGTGTATATTTTATGTAAAAAACTAGCTGACCCGGCAAACGTTGTATTGCAAAACAAAAAAAATTGGGGATGGGTCACCCTTACCATTTAGGGGTATGAAAAATAGATGTTGGCCGATTCTCAGACCTACCCGATGTGCACACAAAATTTCAAGAGAATCGGTCAAGCCGTTTCGGAGGAGTACGGGAACGAACATTGTGACACGAGAATTTTATATAAAAAATCTAATATAATAATATTCTAACCTACATACTTTTATTTCTAAATGTTATCATTCCGTTTTTTTTTAAATCGAATTTTAATGTCTACCTAATTAACCTTTCTCAACTTAGATTTCTTCTTAAATTTAATCACCATGTTTTATAATTATGATAACTAAAAGGGTACTCAAAGTTTTACCGGATGAAAATCTTTAACAGATGTTAACGATTTACGAATGCATAAGGAACAAGAAACTTAAAATTTAACTAGATTTTAATTACTCTGTAGCTTACTCCATAATAGTGTAAAAACGTGAAATCCTGTTCCAAAAAGTTCTTTTAATTTTTAAATTTATTCTTAAAAACACTTTTCTGCTTTATGCAAAATAAGATAAAAGAGCGACCATTACAGTAGTCGCTTAAGTATGATGAGTTACATCAGACATCTCACCTAATAGGCTAGTTGACTCAATTTGAAAACAAATGTCTATTTTATTCCTATATTTTAAAGAAAAAGCGATATTTACATTACATATTTTGTAATTAAAAAAACAATTTAAATTTTCCTTGAAAACGCAGAACGTCACAGTCTGCGAAACAAAACTGTTTACATCTGTGTCCAGTGTCAACTTTTTTCTAAAAATAAGGAGTAACCTGCTCTGTTGTATGAAAACATTGAGTTTAAACAACACATTATATCAATGTATGAAAACGTCAACTACAACAATGATGTTGTGCGTGGCGTGACGTAACACTTTCTGATTGGTGTATACTGTCACGTGACTTAATGCCTATTTTGTACGAATTTATTTAAAAAAATAAATAATAATCTTTAACTTTTATGAGAAATAGACTAGTTTTTTCTTATCTATGTCTCTTCATTTACAATTTGAAACTATATACCAAGCAATTTGTTATTAGTGGAGTTAGTTGGCTGTAAAATGAATAGGCTTGTGCCTATTCATTTTACAGCCAACTCACTGACACAGCGCGCGTTCATTTGCCAAATCAAAAAGAACTTCCTGTTTCGTCCTTTTTGGTTTTTTAGTTTCAGATGTGACAGATTAATAAAAAACCTTTGTGCACTTTTGAGGTTGATACCATAGAGATTTCTTCACAATGACTTAATATTATATGATATAATGACTAATAAAATGTTGCGTGTACGAGTATGTTTAATAATTGACATCTTTATAGTGTTTTGCAATAAAGCAAAAAGCTTTTTTGCTTTTTTGCTAGTTTTTTTTAATACTGTATTCGAAAAGTCATTCAGTCACACAGACAAGACAGACAGACACACCCAAACTCCAAAACAAGTATCTGCACATTATAGAAACATTTGGTATGTCTCGGGAATTGACCCCGAGACGTCAGTACAGGAGTCGCATACGAGACCACTGCACCATTGAGGCAGTCGCCACCACAATAAAGCCATAGAAATA
Source organism: Arctia plantaginis (assembly GCA_902825455.1). Lineage (NCBI taxonomy): Eukaryota > Metazoa > Arthropoda > Insecta > Lepidoptera > Erebidae > Arctia > Arctia plantaginis. The sequence continues at coordinate 18,715,313 of CADEBD010000422.1, forward strand.
CATTAGTATGTCAGATACATTCATTTTCAGACGTAATACTATTTTCAGAAGGGCCTGTTGGTCAAGTGGCTCGTGGTCCTGACTGCTAAACTATAGGTCGTGGTTTCCATTCCCACCTAGTACAAATAATTTTGTGATCATGTCTTTTGTGTCTGTGTTGTTATTTATCTATAATATGTATGTTTAAAAAAAATATAAGTATGTTTATTAGCAGCCCGGTTACCATAGTATAGGCTCTACCTAGTTTGGGATCAGACGGTCGCGTATGTGTGATGTTATTATTTATAATTCGTTTAAATGTTATGTTATAAATTTATTTGTTATGTAATATATGGACAAAGATTTTCGATATAAGATGTAAGGATTAACTTAAGTTCAGTTTGTATCAATTCTATTCTTCGTCCAAGAACCGTTCAATATGCTATTGTCATTTGCCGAGATCAGCTGTACAATAAAGACATTAGTAAAATAGGAATGCTTTTCATTTGGTATGTAAACATGTTTATGTTGTATTCAATCCCATTTATACAATCAATAATAATAATAAAAAATATTTTATCGAAACAAATTACATCTGAGATCGGGATTACTAAGCCGATCTGCATATCATGCAGATCGGAGTATTTATTTGCAATAGTGTGTGTGTGTGTATGTGTGTGTGTGTGTATTTATTATTACATCTCCACAAATTACATCAGATCATGTAGCTTTCTACTGGGTTAAGAACTTAAAATCGGTTTAGCTTTTTAGGCGTGAAAGCGTAACAAACAAAAAACAGCGTCAGGGGTCTATGGACCCCCGGCCATAATATACCGACGCATACTTCTCCAGCAGTAAAAACAAAATATTTTTCTTATATTTTTACAATTTTTATTTTGTTTTCATTTATATTTATATTCAAAATTCAAGCCTGAAGATACTATGTTTCATATTCTTTAATTAATTGTGAGTGGGTTATTTACGAGTGGCACCATTCATACATATTATTAATCACAATAAATGCAGACTGCAATATGTCAACGATGCGATTAAATAGTTTCTAGTTTTCGCTTATATCAACTTAACCACTGCAATTAAATCTATTTTGAGAAATTACAAAAAAGAAACATATTAGCTTTGCTTTAGTTGTCAATTAGGTATATTTTCATGTTCCCAATTCACGCGGCAGTGGTAAACCGGAGACAGGCTGTCATTCAATCATTATTTAGCATCTTCATTTATAATGTATACAGACGACAGAAAAAGCCACATCTTTGCCAATTTCGAGTAAGCCCTGCTAATAAACTGCGAGACATACATCTCCGCAACAAAAAAAAAATACTTTTTCTCATTTTTCAAAAACTATAGATAGGTTAGTGGTCAAATTCGACCAATTTTTTTAGTTTTTTTACCTATTTGAAACATCAATCAAGGTATATATTATATAGGCATCCCGCCAGGTCAACAGAAGATCAATTCTCGTACTAAAAATTCGTTCAAAATTTATTTCCAATCCACTGTCACACACTATCATCACAAATGTTATAAAAGATATTCTCGTAGTATACCATTAAATATCCGACTTTGACTGTTATGTGAGTATATCATATTGTGACCGAACGTTCATTCAGTATTCTGGTAATCTCAGAAATACTGAACTACCTTACAACGGGATTACCTTTTTAAAATTTGTGAGATTGAGATCGGAACGAATGTTTATTACGAGAATTGACCTTCAGGTCAACAGATATATTGGACAAGTAAAACTTGATGTAGTCTTTACAGACTGTAACATAATTAATAATCTGACATCTTATAACAAATGATGATTACTGATTAGGGTAACCTTGTAGGATAACCAGATTGATTTCATTAAAGCGTTTAGTTTTTAATTGCTACTGAGTTAATACACAAAATGGAATACATAAATAAATACCGTATTTGGGTGTTCGGGTCGCGTACCCACATCTAAAACTTGCTACTGCCGGGAAAGAAACGAAACGTCTAAACATTGTTTTAGGTCTATCACAATTACAACATTTTGTGTATGTTTATGGACATGTATAAGCATACATAGTGACATGTTGATTCTTGACATATAGTGTATATGTAAATGAGCGAAGCCGGGCTGGATCAACTACTTCAAAAAAAGCCGGTCAAGTGCAAGTCGGACTCGCCCACCGAGAGTTTTTAGGTACATTTACAGGACTCCCGATTCATCCGTGTGGTGACGAATTAAGAATACAGAGTGTCACCACCCCTATTCATCCCGTGGGTGTCGTAAGAGGCGACTAAGGGAGTAAACTACGCAGGACAACAGCACTGCAGAGAGAAGGAAAACTTGAAACAAACCCTATACCAAACCGTCTGGCCAGCGTGGTATAGTAGGCCAAAACCTCCTTTCTAAGGAGAGGCCTATGTCCAGCAATGGACTAGCAAAGGCTGTTAATGATTACAGAATTTAATTACAAATGTATAGTTTCCAGATTTTTTCCTGTACTTGTAGTATAAGACGGTATTACTTGCCAAATTTTATAGTTCCAGATCAAAGGAAAATAACCTATTAATTTTGATTCCCTTGAGTGTCGCAATTTATGTTTTTTTGCGGCATAAAAAGCCGTATCTTTTTTTTAACCGACTTCAAAAAAAGGAGGAGGTTCTCAATTCGACTGTATTTTTTTTTTTTTTTTTTTTGTATATTTGTTACACGATTACTCCGGCAATTATAAACCGATTTGAATAATTCTTTTTTTATTTGGTAGGTCATACGTCAGAGGTGGTCCCATTGTCACCAGGTCAGGATCTGATGATGGAATCCTGGGGAAATCGAGGGAAACCCTCAAATTTTGTAGGCATATACACTGTTTATCAGAAATTATCTTAATCTATGTAGATTTTTGCATCTAATGGTCACCATCTGATGTTGCTGAGCTGATGATGAATGGTTTAGGAGTATGGGATCTCTGTAACAAAATTATGTAATACCATCGAATTTGAATGTGTTTGAGTCTAATTAATAAGGACTTCCGATCCTATGTGATATTCAGGGTCTGATGATGGAGACGGTAAATAGCCATGGGAACTCTGTAATAAAATAAAGCAATTCCGCCGTGTTTGTGCTCATTTGATTCGTCTCGACTAGGAGCTTCATGCTAGTCGATTTTTAACCAACATCAAAAAAGGAGGGTTTTTGATTCGACAGTATGTTTTCTTTTTAACCGACTTCTAAAACACAAAAGAGGAGGTTCTCAATTTGTCTGTATTTTTTTTTTTAATGTATGTTTGTTACGCGATTTCTCCGTCAATTGTGGACCGATTTTCAAAATTCTTTTTGTAATCGTAAGGGTATGCTCCCGAATTGGTCCCATTACCACCAATTCAGGATCTGATGATGGGATCCTAGAGAAATTGAGGGAAACCCTCACAATTATTGGGAATTTGACAGCCCCGATAACGTGTTTTAGCTACGAGTATTTCTTTAAAACCATGGCAACCGTCAGAGACTGCGCGATGTGATGCGCAGAGAACTTACAGTATTTATGTCACCACAGTAATTTTCGTTGTATTAATAAGAAGAAAAGGTTGAAATTTTGTATTTTATCTTGTTAAAATAATTCGGATAGACGTTTTGTTGCTATGGATGGCATCGCATTTCGTTTGTAAGTAATTTTATACTTAATTTATTAAAATAGTTCTGAAAAAAACTCTTAAATTTTGTGTGAGTCAACTAGGTTAATTTCTAACATACCAGTATTAACCCTTCTAGTTGGAACTCCTTCTATAAAATATTGAGCATATTTGTTGAGTAGTCTCACTAAAGCTTCCCTATCTTCACCTTCGAGGTCAGTGTCAATTGAATCGGAAGTTATTTTGTTCGGTTGCAACTCACAAGAATTTGACTGTTTCTTAGAAAAGAATTTAAGCTGATCTTGATCAGTTTGGACGCCAATGTAGGAGAGGCCTATGTCCAGCAGTAATTTAATATAATATTTAATATAATCTAACAAACTACAGTTTGTTACTATACATTACGGTACGTAGTGTTTTAAATATCGTACTTATCTACTCATTACAAACATATCCTACACTAAAAATGGTAAAATAAACCCTTTTAAAAAAAAAGTTGAACCGACTTCAAAAAACACCGACAAAGAGCACTAAAAATTAAAAAATAATTACAAATCTAAGTAAAAAACTATAACAAGTACCCTCAATGTAACAGGTAACATTACAATACCAATAGTCCCTTCTAGTCTGTTTGAAGTCGGTGCCAAGCTCGATGCACAATAAGTAATACTGGTCTATGTCAGCTTTATAGTAGCACAATGAAAAATTAAGAATTCAAAATAATTCTAATGAAACATCGAAGATTTTGTTAATTAATAAAGACCAACCAGATCAATTACGTGCGCAAACGTATCAACTCCTTATTAAAGCATTCAAAATAATAATATAATGGGAGATGTGCGTCCACTTTAGCTCGTTCAACATGTTTTGCGCAGCATGAAGACTGTTGCAGCTGCCGCGCTACATTCTATCAAGCACCTATTTGGCTTGGCACCGACTTCAAACCGACTAGAAGGGACTATTGGTATTGTAATGTTACCTGTTACATTGAGGGTACTTGTTATAGTTTTTTACTTAGATTTGTAATTATTTTTTAATTTTTAGTGCTCTTTGTCGGTGTTTTTTGAAGTCGGTTCAACTTTTTTTTATTTTAAACTTAGAAGTTGGTTTTTTACAGCTTGAAGAGACTATAGTCCTGAGTATATTGTTTGAATTTAAACTCGATACCTCTACGCGTTCCGAGATTAACGGTCTTGACAGACAGACAGACGGACAACGAAGTGATCCTAAAAGGGTACCGTTTTTTTCCTTTTGAGGTACGGAACCCTAAAATCAAAAGATATTTTTTTTATTTAGATTTTTCCACTAAAACTACCAATAATTTCATTATTGTATTCTCAAATTATTCTTAACTTCTTTCGACAATAAGGCCACCTTTTCTAAATAGTTACCTTTCTAAATATTCTTGTCAGATGACTAAAACAAAATTTAGGACGAAAAATTCGAAATGACTAACACAACAGATTCACGTATATGCTCACGTAGTGTGTATATAAATGTGTGTGTGTGTGTGTGTGTTGGTACGTATATGCATGCGAATCTATAACAGTTTAGATTGTGAATGGTTTTATGCACAACGTTCCAAATATCCCGTTCGTTTTTACCCTGCTAATAAACTGCGAGACATACATCTCCGCAACAAAAAAAAAAATACTTTTTCCTCATTTTTCAAAAACTATAGATAGGTTAGTGGTCAAATTCGACCAATTTTTTTAGTTTTTTTACCTATTTGAAACATCAATCAAGGTATATATTATATAGGCATCCCGCCAGGTCAACAGAAGATCAATTCTCGTACTAAAAATTCGTTCAAAATTTATTTCCAATCCACTGTCACACACTATCATCACAAATGTTATAAAAGATATTCTCGTAGTATACCATTAAATATCCGACTTTGACTGTTATGTGAGTATATCATATTGTGACCGAACGTTCATTCAGTATTCTGGTAATCTCAGAAATACTGAACTACCTTACAACGGGATTACCTTTTTAAAATTTGTGAGATTGAGATCGGAACGAATGTTTATTACGAGAATTGACCTTCAGGTCAACAGATATATTGGACAAGTAAAACTTGATGTAGTCTTTACAGACTGTAACATAATTAATAATCTGACATCTTATAACAAATGATGATTACTGATTAGGGTAACCTTGTAGGATAACCAGATTGATTTCATTAAAGCGTTTAGTTTTTAATTGCTACTGAGTTAATACACAAAATGGAATACATAAATAAATACCGTATTTGGGTGTTCGGGTCGCGTACCCACATCTAAAACTTGCTACTGCCGGGAAAGAAACGAAACGTCTAAACATTGTTTTAGGTCTATCACAATTACAACATTTTGTGTATGTTTATGGACATGTATAAGCATACATAGTGACATGTTGATTCTTGACATATAGTGTATATGTAAATGAGCGAAGCCGGGCTGGATCAACTACTTCAAAAAAAGCCGGTCAAGTGCAAGTCGGACTCGCCCACCGAGAGTTTTTAGGTACATTTACAGGACTCCCGATTCATCCGTGTGGTGACGAATTAAGAATACAGAGTGTCACCACCCCTATTCATCCCGTGGGTGTCGTAAGAGGCGACTAAGGGAGTAAACTACGCAGGACAACAGCACTGCAGAGAGAAGGAAAACTTGAAACAAACCCTATACCAAACCGTCTGGCCAGCGTGGTATAGTAGGCCAAAACCTCCTTTCTAAGGAGAGGCCTATGTCCAGCAATGGACTAGCAAAGGCTGTTAATGATTACAGAATTTAATTACAAATGTATAGTTTCCAGATTTTTTCCTGTACTTGTAGTATAAGACGGTATTACTTGCCAAATTTTATAGTTCCAGATCAAAGGAAAATAACCTATTAATTTTGATTCCCTTGAGTGTCGCAATTTATGTTTTTTTGCGGCATAAAAAGCCGTATCTTTTTTTAACCGACTTCAAAAAAAGGAGGAGGTTCTCAATTCGACTGTATTTTTTTTTTTTTTTTTTTTTGTATATTTGTTACACGATTACTCCGGCAATTATAAACCGATTTGAATAATTCTTTTTTTATTTGGTAGGTCATACGTCAGAGGTGGTCCCATTGTCACCAGGTCAGGATCTGATGATGGAATCCTGGGGAAATCGAGGGAAACCCTCAAATTTTGTAGGCATATACACTGTTTATCAGAAATTATCTTAATCTATGTAGATTTTTGCATCTAATGGTCACCATCTGATGTTGCTGAGCTGATGATGAATGGTTTAGGAGTATGGGATCTCTGTAACAAAATTATGTAATACCATCGAATTTGAATGTGTTTGAGTCTAATTAATAAGGACTCCGATCCTATGTGATATTCAGGGTCTGATGATGGAGACGGTAAATAGCCATGGGAACTCTGTAATAAAATAAAGCAATTCCGCCGTGTTTGTGCTCATTTGATTCGTCTCGACTAGGAGCTTCATGCTAGTCGATTTTTAACCAACATCAAAAAAGGAGGGTTTTTGATTCGACAGTATGTTTTCTTTTTAACCGACTTCTAAAACACAAAAGAGGAGGTTCTCAATTTGTCTGTATTTTTTTTTTTAATGTATGTTTGTTACGCGATTTCTCCGTCAATTGTGGACCGATTTTCAAAATTCTTTTGTAATCGTAAGGGTATGCTCCCGAATTGGTCCCATTACCACCAATTCAGGATCTGATGATGGGATCCTAGAGAAATTGAGGGAAACCCTCACAATTATTGGGAATTTGACAGCCCCGATAACGTGTTTTAGCTACGAGTATTTCTTTAAAAACCATGGCAACCGTCAGAGACTGCGCGATGTGATGCGCAGAGAACTTACAGTATTTATGTCACCACAGTAATTTTCGTTGTATTAATAAGAAGAAAAGGTTGAAATTTTGTATTTTATCTTGTTAAAATAATTCGGATAGACGTTTTGTTGCTATGGATGGCATCGCATTTCGTTTGTAAGTAATTTTATACTTAATTTATTAAAATAGTTCTGAAAAAAACTCTTAAATTTTGTGTGAGTCAACTAGGTTAATTTCTAACATACCAGTATTAACCCTTCTAGTTGGAACTCCTTCTATAAAATATTGAGCATATTTGTTGAGTAGTCTCACTAAAGCTTCCCTATCTTCACCTTCGAGGTCAGTGTCAATTGAATCGGAAGTTATTTTGTTCGGTTGCAACTCACAAGAATTTGACTGTTTCTTAGAAAAGAATTTAAGCTGATCTTGATCAGTTTGGACGCCAATGTAGGAGAGGCCTATGTCCAGCAGTAATTTAATATAATATTTAATATAATCTAACAAACTACAGTTTGTTACTATACATTACGGTACGTAGTGTTTTAAATATCGTACTTATCTACTCATTACAAACATATCCTACACTAAAAATGGTAAAATAAACCCTTTTAAAAAAAAAGTTGAACCGACTTCAAAAAACACCGACAAAGAGCACTAAAAATTAAAAAATAATTACAAATCTAAGTAAAAAACTATAACAAGTACCCTCAATGTAACAGGTAACATTACAATACCAATAGTCCCTTCTAGTCTGTTTGAAGTCGGTGCCAAGCTCGATGCACAATAAGTAATACTGGTCTATGTCAGCTTTATATTAGCACAATGAAAAATTAAGAATTCAAAATAATTCTAATGAAACATCGAAGATTTTGTTAATTAATAAAGACCAACCAGATCAATTACGTGCGCAAACGTATCAACTCCTTATTAAAGCATTCAAAATAATAATATAATGGGAGATGTGCGTCCACTTTAGCTCGTTCAACATGTTTTGCGCAGCATGAAGACTGTTGCAGCTGCCGCGCTACATTCTATCAAGCACCTATTTGGCTTGGCACCGACTTCAAACCGACTAGAAGGGACTATTGGTATTGTAATGTTACCTGTTACATTGAGGGTACTTGTTATAGTTTTTTACTTAGATTTGTAATTATTTTTTAATTTTTAGTGCTCTTTGTCGGTGTTTTTTGAAGTCGGTTCAACTTTTTTTTTATTTTAAACTTAGAAGTTGGTTTTTTACAGCTTGAAGAGACTATAGTCCTGAGTATATTGTTTGAATTTAAACTCGATACCTCTACGCGTTCCCGAGATTAACGGTCTTGACAGACAGACAGACGGACAACGAAGTGATCCTAAAAGGGTACCGTTTTTTCCTTTTGAGGTACGGAACCCTAAAATCAAAAGATATTTTTTTTATTTAGATTTTTCCACTAAAACTACCAATAATTTCATTATTGTATTCTCAAATTATTCTTAACTTCTTTCGACAATAAGGCCACCTTTTCTAAATAGTTACCTTTCTAAATATTCTTGTCAGATGACTAAAACAAAATTTAGGACGAAAAATTCGAAATGACTAACACAACAGATTCACGTATATGCTCACGTAGTGTGTATATAAATGTGTGTGTGTGTGTGTGTGTTGGTACGTATATGCATGCGAATCTATAACAGTTTAGATTGTGAATGGTTTTATGCACAACGTTCCAAATATCCCGTTCGTTTTGATCGTAAAACCACGCGATTCGACCCAAAACTCCAGATTTATCCCACAGTCGTTCACGGGCGGCGCGCGCGCACCGTACCAATACACCTAGAGAAACTATACGTGACTTAGAAATATTGAATTGTGTATAACAAATGTAGTGGTGGTAGTCAAATTATGAGTGATAAATAGTTTGAATTTTAATTGATATTTGAATTATTTTCAGAAATGTGTTTTGGGTTATTTATAGGAGGATTTATATGTTTTATGTTATTAGTGTTCGTGATTGATGTGATGATGAAGTGATAGTGTGATAGTAAATTTCCGATCTAGAACGGTTGGATGCCATAAGTGATCATGTCTCGAAGAGAGGGTCGAACTGTAAACGGGGAGTACCCCATTCCTCCGCCTAGCAAATGTGCCAAAGTGAGTTGTTTTATATTATGATTTCTTTATTGACTATGGAATACGCTTATAAATAAAGTACAATTACAAAAATAAAGGTATATTTATTTGCAGAACATTGGTTTAATCTAGACACAATTTTTTGCCTACAAATCTTTTTTAGTAAAAAAAGGAACTCTTATAAGATCACTTTTTTGTCCGTCTGTCCGACTGTCCGTGTGTCACCACCGATTTTCTCAGGAACGGGTAGACCTAGCAAATTGAAATTTATAGCAGATACTAAAATCAATGAGGTGTATAAAAATCAAGGTCCTAAGTCCACAAGATAAAAAGATATGGGTAAATTTCGATTTTCGCCAAAACTTGGGAGTACCAAAATTTACCTTAATTTTCCACTTTTTTTATTTTTCTGAATTTTCTCTTTACTTGTGCTGTAATACCTTGCTTTTAACCAAAATTGACAATTCTTTTTTTTTTTTTTTTTTCTTTTTTTTTACGTGTGGAAATCCCCTCGGACCGTCACCCCGCCGGGGCTCTCGTTCGGCGGGGCGGTGTGTCGGACTCGAACCGACTAAAACCACACGGTGTGCCCTCTTTGCGCTTCCAGTTTAGGAAGGGTCCAGGTAGCTATCTCCTTCTGGACCCCTCCCAGCGCCGGCCCGCTCCTGACGCGGGCTCCGTCTCAGTGGACCCTCTCTTTAGGCGGCGTCCGGCACACGCGGACGCCGCCCCCTCGCGGCTGGCCAACTAATGCGGGTGGAGGGGAGAACCCATCCCGTCCACCCGCGGCCACACTCAGGGCGGCATGAGGCGCAGGTGAGCGCGCCTCCGCCGCCCGGTTCGCCGGCGGCGGATCAGGTCCGAGTGGAGGTCGTCCTCCCGGGCCTTCTCCGCCGCCTCCTTCTGCGAGATTACCTCCTCGCAGAAGGTTGCGACCGCGGTAAAACAACAGTCGCTACCGGCCATGGAGCGAATTACGGCCGGTAGCGAGAGATCCGCTCCGATGACTGCAGTGAGGGCCCGGCGCTGCGTCGCCCATGCGGGGAAAACCGCCAGCGTGTGCTGGGCCGAATCCTCACCGCAGTCGCAGTGGTGGCAGGCGGGACTCGATTCCCTCCTAGCGACCGAGTACAGGTACTTTCCGAAGCAACCGTGCCCGGAAAGCACCTGCGTCAGCCGGAAGGAAAGGGTCCCGTGCTGCCGCCCTGCCCACTCGGCGATGACCGGCTGGAGAGCCTCCACGGCGGCGAGGGCGAAATCCGCTCTCCGCCCGGAAGTCAGCCACTCGCCGATAAACCTCGGCGAGCACTTCCGCCTCCAAATCCCACGGGGGTGTTCCGGCCAAGGCACAGGCCGCCTCGGTGGACACCGTGCGGTATCCGCGTATGGCTCTGACCGCCAATATCCTCTGGGGGCGCCAGAGGCGCGCCCTATTCGGGGCGGTCAGAGCCGCCACCCACACCGGTGCACCATACAGCGCCATGGACCGGACAACCCCCGCGTACAGCCGCCTCGTGGGAACACTGGCCCCGCCCAAATTAGGCAAAAGTCGCCCTAGGGCGGAGGCAGTGTCCACCAGCTTCGGACCAAGCTGTCGGAAGTGCTCGTCGAAGAGCCACCTACCGTCTAGGACCAGACCCAGATACCTCATCTGGGCCCGGACCGGTACGAGGACCGAGCCGACCTCGATTGAGGCGCCGGCGGGCGGACCACGACGGGGCCCATGAAATAATAGGGCCTCCGTCTTATCCAGGGCCACCCGCAAACCCAACGCCTCAATGCGCCCGACCACCTGGGAAACTCCCGCGGCGGCCAGGCGCGCCGCCTCCTGGAAGTTAGCCCCCCGGGCCGTGACTAAAGTGTCATCCGCGTAGCAGATTACACCCAGCCCAGGGGGGAGACGCCCTCGTAGGGCCCAGTCGTACCCGATGTTCCACAGGAGAGGTCCTAGGACAGACCCCTGCGGAACACCGCACGACATGGCCCTGCAAAATTGACAATTCTAGGTCAACCGTAGTCTCGTACCTGACCGGTTTTTATAATCTCTCATTCCAATTACAATATTTGATATAACAGAAAAAAAAAAATTAAATAATAATAAACATATTAAAATACAATAAGAGTATGTTCGGCACAAAGGGCTCGAAGGACCATGTAGGTATTGATCTACATTGCTTATACTTTTGCAAAAAATAGATGATAGAGCTATTATAAAACTTGAACATTTGACTAAATATTATAAAATGCCCTAGAGTAGATCATAGAGTTATCAGAGAGTTATAAAAATCCAACTGTTTTACTAAAAACCGAAATATGTATCTAGCCCAATGGCTGTAGCTGTCATTCGGGATGATGGAAGGTATAACGATAGTTATTACATGCTAATCCAAAATAAGAATAAAAATCTCATTAAGACATGTACATAAATGAACACTGAAAACAATTCACTCCTTTTTGAAAAGCGGTGTAAAGAAAGAAATAGTTAAAAGTTTGTATTGAAGTAATTCAATACATATTATGTCAACAACCGCAAGTCAATACTGAAAGAATTAAAATTCAAACCAGGGAACCGTTATTCTTAATACAAGTAGCTTCATTACGTAGGTCATACACAGGTTGTAAAGAAAGAATAATACAATATTATTTCAACATGACAACACTGTTCATTGACCTTGGTCAACTTACATCATAGTGTAATGAACCCACTGTTGAAAACACATGTTAGGGGCGAGGAACTCCCCCGACTCACTGAAAAATGTTATAATATACCTACTTCAAGACAGCACAAAGGCTGTAGAAATGATCATACTTGACAATTTCTCACGACTTTATTACCAATTATTAATTTATCTCTCAAGAATTGATTAAGATGGTAATTAAAACGCCTAAATCAAACTAAATTACTTTTGGATTGGCAATTACACAGCTTTATTCTGTCTTCATCTAAGACCTCAAAGACCGGTCCTATCTTGGACTATAATATTTTTAATCAATTGACCCACCTTTTTCTATTTATACAAATAAATAAAATTAAAGTGTCTGTTTGTAGTAATAGGGTTTTTTTCATGCTCTTATGGTTATTTTCACGAAAAAATATACCTTAAAACCAGTTTAAATATTTGTTGTGTCTGTCTGTCTGTCTGTTTGTTCCGGGTATTCTTCGATTATTCTCGTCTTATAGTATTCTTGATAATATTTCACTACCAGGTAGCTGTTTACATTAGAAATAACTTAGGCTATTTTTCCTCTCAGAAAAACCCTTTAAAATTTTGCCTGGTCCGGCATCGAACCCACTAAGGCAGCGCTTTACAAATTTCAAGCGAACGAAGTCACGGCTACCAGCTAGTATTAATATAAAGATATAGAAATATTAGTCAATTGACATTTTTTTTACTGTGCTTGCTGTGGTCTCCTGTAAGTGAAGGAGTACACCGACTTTAAACCCATTCCGTTAATTACTGTTTTTTTTACTTGTGTATATCTTTCGTAGGAGATCCTAATAAATAAATAAATAAATAAATTAAACTCCTATTAAATCATTTATAGCACGTCGCACGATAACGTTCAGTTTTTGGGTTGCGAACTAGAAGGTATCTGAATACTACGAGAAAAATTTCGAAACGTAACCGATGCAAGTGTCGGCAGCTTATTACATTATAATAAACTGCTGATTATCTTTCCCCGCAGTTTGACTTTTAGTTTAAATTATACATATAACTAGCTGACCCGGCAAACGTTGTTTTGCCATATTCATTATTTCTAGGAAATATTAAAAAAAAAAATAGGTGTGGGTCACCCTTGACATTTAGGGGTATGAAAAATAGATGTTGGCCGATTCTCAAACCTACTCGTATCGTGCTAATAACCGTTTGAGCATGAAAAAACCTATAATTTTGACATTAGAAAAAGACTTCAGTTTTCTTTATTTGTATAGATGTAAAGAAAACTATTAGTACCCAGTGTTATTTGGAATACTTAATGTATAAATGTAAAATAAGGGTTAAGAAAGTTAATATTTTTTTTTTTTTTTATGAAATAGAGCAAACGAGCAGACGGGTCACCTGATGGAAAGCAACTACCAACCAAGCAACGCCTGCAACTCAGGAGTCACAAGCGCGTTGCCAGCCTTGGAGGAAGGAGTATGCTCTTTTCTTGAAGGTTTGAAGGTCGTATCGGTCCGGAAATTCCGCAGACGATAACCCATTGCCATATATGCTATAAAGTTGAAAATAATGTAACTGCTACACGATCCAGTACATTATTATACCTTCATCTGTTAAGGTACAACATTCTATTGAAACTGTCCTTCAATGAGTTGAAACAACCGTTCAAAATTGTCGAAATCAATGCATCTCTTCTACGTATAACTCTACCATTCTTCTTATATGAATAATATATATGGTGACGGATTAAGAATACGGAGTGTCGCCACCCCTATTTAACCGTGTCGTAAGAGCCGACTAAAGGAGCAAACTACGCCGGGCACGCCGTCATCGCGGCGGTAAGACCCGTTATGGAGGATTGGCTCGAGAGGCGTCACGGGACCCTCTCATACCGACTGAAGCAGATGATCACTGGGAAAGGATGTTTCGGGGATCACCTGTGTCTGATCCGCAAGGAGCCAACGCCTGAGTGCCACCACTGCGATGGCCAGACCGTGGACACGGCTCTCCACACGCTGGCAGAGTGCCCGGCGTGGGTTGAGCAGAGGCGAGACCTCGTGGCGGCCATCGGAGTGGGAGTTCTCTCGCTCGATAGCCTGATTGCGGCTATCGTGCGGAGCGAGAGTGCGTGGAACTCTGCCGTCTCCTTCTGCGAGCAAGTTATGCTCGCGAAGGAGACGGCGGAGCGGGACCGGGAGAGGTTTAGAACTCTCCCGCCCCGCCAGGTCCGGGAAAGGGGTAGGTACCGCAGGCGACTCAGGCGCCGGAGGTCGCAGAACGACCTCCGTCCTCCATAAGCGCAGGCCTGGGGGTGACAGCTGAGGCCGTCTGTCACCCTAACAGAAGCAGGCCTCCCTCCCTGGAAGCGAGCGCGCGCGAACCACCTATCGGTGGCATGTCGGACCCGAACCAACTAAAACCGCACGCCGTCTCGAGCACTAATAGCCGGGGAACCAGGTATACCCTAGAAAGGAAGTCCCTGGTGCCCCGACATACCTCGGGCCATCTACAGACGAGTAGACGACCCCCCCTGTGTGGGAACCCCATGTTCCCTCTGCTCCCTGGAAGCGAGCGCGCTTCGCAACGCGCTCGCCGTCGCCATCTGTACCTGATATTCCAGTCAATTCGTTTAAATATTATCTAGAATTTAGCATATTTTATTTGCTACCAAGAATACCAGTAGTTTGTGATTCACAGTTAACAAAGCTCATCTGTACTGTGATAATGTATTATTATCATAAAGCTATAGATGTTCTTTGTTGATTTGTTTAAACGTTCTACTTCTCTGGAGCTATAAACTGATTCGAATAATAAAATTATACGTTGAATAGATTAGTTTATACGTCGGAGAGCTATACTTCAGCACGTCAGTCTAATCCCAAACTAGATAGAAACTATGGTAACCAGACCTGATAAACATTCTTAAACATACTTAAATATTTCTAAATACATACATATTTTGATACACCTATACATAGAACAAAATTATCGTGCTCATCAAACAATTATTTGTCCTGGGTGGGACTCGAAGCCACAACCTCCGGCTTAGTAGTGAGCGTCACTAACCGCTAGACCAACACGCTCGTCATTAGCTTGAAAATGATTGCTACTTTTAAATTCTATTCATTTGATGAAATTATTAATTTCAGTCACAATGATTTTACATGTCTATGAAATCACAATCACAAGTGCAATTATCATCATCATAAATCGTCATCATAAATGGCATTAAAATCAATCAAAATTCTTTTTTTTTTAGATTTAGACCTTTCGCGAGTCGCGCTAGCGTAATAATAATAATTAAGTTTTGTAAATCAGTCTCAGGTGTGGCGATATGATTTATAAATCATATGATTTATCTCATGTGATTGTGATTTTATCAAATCCCTACTCGTCATATGGTCATTCAGAAAACTTTTGTTAAGCTATTCTTTCGTTACTTTTTAACCGAGAACTCCCCCCTCTCTTCTCCAGAATTCTGTTTTTGGCCTTACGTAAAGTACTTATGTCTCTTCGGTTGCAGGTGGCACTTACCGTCAGGTGACTGTCTGCTCATTTGATTCCTATTGGATACAATAATAGCATTATTAAAAAAAAAACCCCGACACAAAAAAAACAACAACTGCGTATTGAGACTGTTCTAATATATGCTGTAATTTTCTAAGGAGTTGGCTATCCTGCAGACTACTCGATGCAGGAGCAAGTTCCAGGTTACCATGTCGTGGCAATACCATCAAAGTAACAGTACCAAATTTCAGATAAATTGGACCTGTGGATTTTAGTGAGATCCCTTCATCACCTAGGAATTGATCTACAAAATTTATAACTGAGAACCATCTCGACCACATCGGCTTTCGAACAAAAAAATCCGCATCGAAATTGGTCCATCCGTTCGGAAGCAATGATGCAACAGACAGACAGATACACAGATTAAACTTATAATTTTATTTATTTAACCCTCATTTTTCGTCGGGGTTTAAAAAAAGGAATGTCATCACTCTAATACTAAATGGAGCAACGTGTATTTAGGGGGATGAAACTGCAAAGACCGCCTATTGATAGAAATATATGTTATGTAAACAATGTACCAAGCATTTACAGATCAAAGTGAATATCTTTATTCAGAATGTAAACGAGCTATTCATAGTCTGTAATTACTGTTTACAAGACTATAGATATTACACGATGCTTTTGCTGTATATTCAGCCAGTCTATTTTTTTATACAGAGTAATATTAAGATCTAGATATTGCATAGATATCCTGGGAAAGTACTAGCTCACTGTTGAGAAGAAGTAATTGACACCCAAACAACTTCAAAAAAGAAAAGTTCTTAAATCGGCTGTACTCGTTTTTCATGTTGTGTTACTTCCGAGCTGCGTTATGTATGACCTATTATAGGTTAATTCATTTTTCATTTGAAAAAGTATACGTTTCATATTCCTATTGAAAAAAACCGGTCAGGTACGAGTCGAACTCGTTCGCCGTACTTACAAGTTTTCGCGAAAATCGAAATTTGCCCACATTTTTTTATCGTACATTGATTTTTATACACCTAATAGGGACCATAGACTTCAGTATCTGGTATAAATTTCAACTTGCTAGGGCTACCCGTTCCTGAGAAAATCGGTGGTGACACACGCACAGACGGACAGACGGACAAGAAAGTGATCTTATAAGGGTTCCTTTTTTACCTTTTGAGGTACGGAACCCTAAAAATGACACCTAAGGTTAAAAATTAAGAAATGAAGAATATAGTTTAGTATAATTCATTATGATGTAGTCAATCTGAGTAAAAGCAAAGCAAAGCAAAGCGACGACTGGATGCAGTCCACTACTAAAAGTGTTGTTTTGGAAAGTAATTAAGGAAGGGTTTCGTCCAGCAGTGGAAGTTCTGCGACAATGATTATGATAATACTCGTATCACATCATCATCACATTAACAGCCTATACTAGTCCACTGCTGGACATAGGCCTCTCCTTAGAAAGGAGGTTTTGGCCTACTATACCACGCTGGCCAGACGGGTTGGTATAGGGTTTGTTTCAAGTTTTCCTTCTCTTTGCAGTGCTGTTGTCCTGCTTAGTTGTCCCTTAGTCGGCTCTTACGACACCCACGGGATTAATTGGGGTGGTGACAATTTGTATTCTTAATCCGTCACCACACGGTATACAATATAGTAAATATTAACTGTTTCTGTGTACGCAGGTACTTTATTACACATGGAAGTTGTGTTCGGTTGTGTTTTCCCACTTCGTGATGATCAGCCTGGTGGTGGCCTACTGTATCCTCGGCGCTGTCACTTTTGAGAGGCTAGAGGCGCAACACGAGAGAGACGTAAGATATATATTTAAATATTTGTTAAAACATAATCAATGAGTTTTCTTCAATTCAATCAAAAACATCTTCAATTTGGTTTTTATGCAGAATAAAATGCATTATGGTTTCTGATTAATTTATTGTTTTACTAAAGACAACGTTTACATTCTTCGTGTCACGATATTTCATTCTCTATAAATTTTACTTTCAAAACCGCATCGCTATTCGCAGCCAAAAACTCTTTGATAAACGAACGGCTAAAGAGTAGAGCTCTGAACAGCACTCTAAAATAAATGGATAGGTACACACGGGCGAACACTGAGTGCAATAAATCATACAAAGTATTACGTATTGTGTACGCCAGATTTCGTAATGTACAGGCTTTTTAGACGTCTCTTAACTGCGCCGAGTATTTTTATGATCATCTGGATGTTATCTTACAAATTTTTCAATGATTTCATCAAATAAAATGTGTTGGGAAAAGTAATAGTCAGAAATTTACAGGTGGTTAGATACTGATTTTAAGGTTATTTAAACAGTAATAATATTAAATTGACACATTTCACACACGGCCGTCTGGCCAAACTAAGCAAAACCTGTTCTATGGTTACCAGGTTGCTGATTAATCTTAATATATATAAATCTTCTATAGTGTGTTTGTAACCTAACTCCTCAACGGCTGCCCCGATTTGGATGAAATTTTGTGATTATATTTCAATGGGTTCCTGGATGGTTTAAAAACACAAATTTGTCACCTAAATTTATTAATTCTGAGTCCGAATCTTACCATTTTCACATACAGCTACGAAACTTACTACAACACCATCTAACGAAGACACACCGAACTACGGAATGACTACTAATGCTGCATAGCGCTATGAAAATTTTAGCACCGTTTAGTGCATATTCCTACACCAAAGTTGTGTTTGCGTATAACGCCCGTTCTTCTAAACCTATATTTTATTTATGCATTTATTTATCTATTTATATGATTTAAGGTATATTATATTGACACATCAATCCCATTCCCGTTGGTTCCCATAAAATAATAAGTACGAGTATTATAACCTTAATCTTAATAAAAAATGTAATAAATAAAGTCTTCCTAATAAATTTGGCCATCTGTTCAATGGATTCTATATCTCAATTACCTAACTGACATTGTATTGAATGTAAACGCGGTGTACGTACCAAATGAAAATATCTCGCCGACGGAACGCTCACAAAGATAATAAACTTCCACTTACAATTACAACATACTTACTACATACTGTTTAATATAAAAAAAAAACACGTGGGAATTTTTAGTAACGGATTAGAAGGTCGATTACTCGAGGAACTTAGGAAGAAGAATCTGTCTGAAATATCTTTAATATAATAAGTATATAGCAACGTGTTCCTGTTTTTTGGGAAAGCACATATGAGACCGGGTCGACAGAAAGGCTCGGCTTTACAGAAACCCAGTACTAAGCAATTTTATTTGTTGGTTTTCACTTTGTCCTGAGCCCAAACACTACTACTACACTTTAGGTATCCTTAATTATACGTTCCTCTAAAAACCGGCAGACGGAGCGTACAACTTGGGCTGATGACCTGGTGAATGTCGCGGGAAGAAGTTGGATGCGGGCAGCACAGGACCGGTTTTTGTGGAGAACATTGGGGGAAGCCTATGTCCAACAGTGAACTTGATGATGATGATGAGTGGAGTGGATGATGATGATCAGTATATGAATAAAGTAGCCAGTAGATTAAAATTGTTTTGTTCTTATTCATATCAATAGTGCTCGTAAACTAAACAAAATAGAATAAAATCTTCGAAAACGTTTCTGAAAGACTGGCTTTTTGTGTTTTCCTCTTTTTTGTGTAGAACATACACATACAAGCTAATCTCCAAGTCTATAATATACGAATAGTTTAGTAAGTTTGAAGGTAAAATGGTTTTCGGTTGACAGGTGAAGACAAATATATCACACATTCGCCGTAACACGACGCAGAGCATCTGGACCATGACGAGAACGGTCCCTCTACTCAACCAGACCAACTGGACTTGTGAGGTTGTTGATATGCTCAAGGTACAGTATACAGTACTGCATATAGTACAGTACTTAATATCTCAGTATAACATTAATTATTTTATGTACATATACTTTACTCAAGTAACCCTGACCTGCATCAGTTACTGGGTACACTCCCGAATTTCTATTGCCTTCCCTCTCTATCAACGCGAGGTAGGTCCTTTCAATATAATGCCAAGTCAGTAAAGTTACCGGTGACCAAACCCTCTCTCTTCCAATGATTCTATGGTAAGGGACTTTAAGGGCGTTAACGCACTTGTAACCCTTTAGATACAGGTGAACCATACTTATCATCATGAACCGTCTGATCGTTTACCCCCCTACATCACACACATTACATCATCAGCCTTTAACAGTCCACTGTTAGACATAGACCTCTACTTAAAAAGGAAGTTTTAGCCTACTATACCACGATGGCCAGACGGGTTGATTTATGGTTTGTTTCGAGATCTGCGTGTGGTGACGGATTAAGAATACGGAGTGTCACCACCCCTATTCATCCCGTAGATGTCGTAAGAGCTGACTAAGAGGGCAAACTCTACATGGACAACGTCATTACAAAGAGAAGGAAAATTACCCTCGTATACCAAGAAACTAATTTTCCCATTTAATTCCTGAAGTATCTGGACTATTAGAGACTTTTCTCTATTCCTTCAGTAACATTTAATAAAAATCTCGTCGGTACAGTGTTGACGTTTAATCATTTATTTTTTAGGACCAAAACTTAAAAGGTCTTGTTTCTAACATAATAACTATTAAAACCATTTACAAAATAAATGTATAGGTGTAAAGGAATTGTGCAGTTTTACTTTAAAGCATATCACAGGAGTATCCTACTGATGCATTTTATTTAATTTGCTATATTTTATACAGAAAACTGTATACCGACCCGTCTGGCGAGCTTGGTATAGTAGGCCAAACCCTAATTTCTAAGGAGAGGCCTATGTCCAGCAGTGGACTGTTAAAGACTGTTGATGTGATGTGTGTGATATAGGGGGGTAAACTACCCCCCTTTATCACACACATCACATCTACATGGTGGACGATGGTATGTTACGGCATCATTTGATGGTAAGTGACTACCAACGCTTATAGACACCTGTATCTCAAGGGTTACAAGTGCGTTAACGCCCTTACAGTCCCTTAGAATATTCCCATAGAATCATTGGGAGGGGGAGAGTTTGGACACCGGTAACTTCACTGACTTGACATTATATTGAAAGGATCTACCTCACCTTGACTAAGAGGAAAGGAAATAAGGCCTTTCTAATGAGTGGCCTATGTCCAACAGTGGACTATTATAGGCTGTTGATGTGATGATACAGAAAACTTATTTTTAAACTGAAAATATTACCTTCATAAGTGATCGATAGAGTAAGAAGAATATGAGAATATTGTCGTGAATGAAACTACATAGGTATAGTTGATGAATACTTTAAATGTGTAAATAAAATCACAAAAATTGACATGTGAATTGTTTTTAGTACATTGCTATTGGTTGTGGCCTTCGGTTTCCGCATTTACACTCAAGAGTGGTCCTTTAAGGGTAGAGGATTGGTTAGCTAAGTGAGCCAACCAAGCTCCTTCCAGAAGCGCAGTAGCCTCCTGGGGCGTTCACAGGCTTCTAGGAGCGATTTTGTCTCAGGGCTTTTAATAAAAAAAAAAAATATGGCATAAGGGGGCAATCTAGCAGACGGGTCACCTGATAGTAAGCAACTACATGGACACCTGCAACTTAAAAATCACAAGTGCGTTGCTGCCCTTGGAGTTCCTCCCGCTCGAGTCAGCGGGAGGGGGGATTTGGGCCGGTAACCTCACTCACTCTGTAAAAGGCAACGAAAGATTTGCTTAACACCGGTTTTCTGTGAGGCCGTGATATCACTCCGGTCGAGTCGGCCCATTCGTGCCGAAGCATGGCTCTCCCACGGTCCATTAAACGCGAATAAACATTTTACAATTTTTTTTACAGGATTTCGAGAACGCCATTTTACTGGAGATGAAGGTACACGGCTGGGATGGTAACGAGAGCATCGAATCCATTCAGTGGACATTTACTGGAGCGCTGTTCTACTCCATCATTGTCATCACCACTATCGGTAAGCGACCTAAGATAGTATAAGAAAAATTTGGCGTTTGCAGTTGTGATCGTACATATGTCGGCTTTTTTATTGGTGATTTACATACTAATTCTTCAGTTTTTTTTTCGTGTGGGAACCGCCACACCGGGACTCACGGGGAAGTTCTATGTCGGAATCGAACCGCTTAAAACCACACGATTTACCGTCACATGAGTCTATTGCAAGGGACTTTGGTATACTTTACCAATGTGTAATAAATCGAGTCAACTCAGCTACTCAGAGGAGCAACGCTGGGACGCGGTATGAAGGAGAGTGGAGTCCTGCCCGCGAAGTCTGCGGTAGTACCGGCTGGCTTCGCTTGCTTTAGGAGTATCACGTACTTTAGTTGCACGCGTTTCATCAACATCATCATCAACAGCCTTTACTAGTCCATTGCTGGACATAGGCCTCTCCTTAGAAAGGTTTTGGTCTAATATACAACGGTAGCCAGACTGGTATAGGTACAGGTATACGTATAGGGTTTGTTTCAAGATTTCCTTCTCTTTCCAGTAGTGTTGTCCTTCGTAGTTTGCTCCCTTAGTCGGCTCTTACGACACCCACGGGCTGAATAGGGGTGGTGACACTCTGTATCCTTAATTCGTCACCACACGGACGTTGCAAACTTTTGGTGCAAAATTACTCGCAATATTTTTATTATTTGATTAACCCACAGTGGTATTGTTATCTCTTTATTTCACTAATAATATCAGAGAAAGAGCATTTAATTTAAGCTCTCGATGTATTTGATTTTACAAATAAGAGGTTGGTTAAGTAAGTAAAAATTAAATACATAATTATCGCAATCTATTTCATTCTCGTATCCAATAATATCATGCGCCGGAGCACTGATGTCTCCTCTTCACCATTGAAACCAATTCCTCTAGACAATCAGTATGACTTACTAGGAGGGAACTTACTGCTAAAGTAAAGCTTTTTACTGTAGACTTGAGATAGAGTAAGTATCACGGTTATTCGAACGCCATCAAATTTGTTGACATGAAGAATAAACCAAAAAAAAAATATACATGAGCCGCGAATATTTTTTGGCCAGCAATGTATTTGTATATTTGCCACTTTTGAAGACAGTAATTTATTCATGTAAATTAAATGTGGCTATGTTACTACTTTCTTCTGAGTGCCCAGTACTAACAATGTACAATTCTTATCTTCTTACTTATCTTATTTAAAACGACAACTACATTCCTGTGTCGCGGGGGAATTTACAAACATACTTGAAACGGACACAAACAACACTCAGACTCAGAACAACAATTTGTAGATCACACAAAGTGTCGTCCCATGTGGTTTTGAACACATAACACTCGGCGGAGTAGTACCGCTTAAACCACCACGCCATCCGTGCAATATACATATTGCCTTGGGAATTAACCTGACATAAATTTACGGATTCTTTACTATACTCATCAAATTTTAATCCTTGTACGTTCATAGATTGTCTACTCAATTTTTGCCTAACTCTTTTGACATTTATTATATGCGTGAAAATATTAAATTAGTAGTATCAAGGTAGGACAAGAATCAGAAGTCGCCCGAACGCCACCGATCAGTGGCGCCTGCTGCTGGACGCGAGCCAATCTACCGCCATTCGTCACGTTTTTTATTTTCTGAAACTATGGCTCGCAAACAAAATGTTTATTTTCGATATAAATTCATCATCACACCTACAATTATTTTTGTTTCAACATTCTATTGGCGTACCACTGACAGCATTCTTTAAATAATCAAAGAGTAAAGCAGATGAAAATAATTTTACAGGTATTAACCTACTTGCAGTTGAAACGAACAATTGAAATATTACCCTTACGATAGGTGATATAATCTTCGTTAAAATATTCTTCTATTACTACAATAGACAGAATGTTTTTTTATACATCATAGCTAGCAAATTAAATAGTCAGGGGTGTCACTTTTCTGCTGCTAAACCCACCTACTGTCACGGTAACCCTAATCGATAGCAGAAAGAGAATACAGTTTAATTTCAAGACAGTATAATTTCGTTGAAACTGTCATGGCACTAATCCAAATTAGATAGTTTCTGATGATTTACTTGGACACATGATCAAAGGCTACTCTTTAGTTCAGAATCCTAATATCAGACGAAAGCTAAGAAAATAAGAGTTTACTCTCACATCAAATGTTAGCGACGCGCTTGTGACTGCTGAGTTATAAGAGTCTATGGGTTAGTCACTTTCCATCACGTGACCTGACTGCTTGTTTGACCTCTTTTTTACTGTGCGGAAAATCCCTCGGATATCACCGTAGCGGTTATGTCGGACTCAAACCGACTAAAAACTCTGAAAGAAAAGGAAATCTCTGGTGCCCCGTTGGACCCCGGGGAATCTACGGCTTGAAGATAACCCCTCCTGTATGGGAACCACGATGTTCCCTTTCTGCCACCTGAAGGGCTCGCGCGCTCAGCACCTCACCACGTGGCAACGCCGGCCTGCTTGAGCTAGGGTAACAGATGGCCTCACTTGTGGGTGACAAGTGAGGCCTTCTGTTACCTGGTTACCAGGCTTGTGCTTATGGAGGATGGAGGTCGTTCAGCGACCTCTGGCGCCTGAGTCGTCGGCGGTACCTGGTCCATTCCCGGGCCTGATGGCTCCGCCGTCTCTTTTGCGTTCATAATTTGCTCGCAGAAGGAGACCGCGGAATGCTCGTTTACCCCTATATTATAAAAAAGAAATAAATGTAAATAAAAGAAGATGGCTGAATAGACACTAAGTGAGATTACACAGGTAAAATATGCTTTGTCAAGTTTAGTTTTAATGGTCAATTTCGAGTGTACAGTTTTTATCTTCTAAAGACGTCTTTTTTCTCTTACTTGATCGTACAGGTCTTTCAGGAGTTGACGGATCTTTCGAACTGAACCTTGAGATGGACGAAATTCCTTCAGATTTAATATTGTCTGTTGAGGAGTCAGTAGAATCCCTTCTGATGCGTTCAATACTTGCAGGTACAAACATAGGGTTTGGTTGTGGGCCCACGTTGTCTTTTGGCAAGTTTGGGACTACGAGGACTCCTTGTTGTTCATCGTAGACACCGATGTGAGCATTGTTTGACCCTGGACCGAGGGGGGCGAAGAAAGCATTAAAGTTGTAAGGTTGTGGAGGTGGGAATGGACCCACCAGGTTTTCATGACTGGGTAACAGCATCGCTAACTCATTCTCTACTACGTTGAACACCGCTGTAAACGATACACAGGATTTAAGCTAATTAATTTTGTAGCTATCTTTTGGAATCGCTCAGCACAGGAAATATATCTGGTAATAGTATAATAAACCATAACAATACATGATATGCCATGTACGCAATATGCACCTTTCAATTCAATTGATTACACTGACCTGTATGTACAGAAACTAAAAGTAAACGCTAAGTTAATTTTTTTTCATGACAGTATTGTACTAATATTTTTGTTCTTAGAGTTTTATAGATTGTATTTGGTAATTTAAAGAATCAGGTAGGTAGATCGATAGAATACATAAACATATATTTGCCAAAACGGGTATTAAGCAAAAAAATAGACCACAACACATTGTGGTCAAAAATTCACGTCGCGAAATTGATTTCATAGTTCTCGCAGTTCTCCCGCTGTCGCAATCACATAAAGAACCACATAGCGAATGAATCTTAGGACATTTATACTGGCCAAACTACTACTGGTCACTATAATAACAATAATATTTTCGGACATCTAACACACAACGACATCTAGTTTCAAACTAAGCAGAACTTGTACTGTAAGAGCTGGTAAGATTGACTGATATAATACTGGGCCCAAAGCACAATTTGTTAATAAACTATAAGTACCATTCTGTTTAATGGAAATAACTATCGACTTTAGCATATTGCATATCAATGAACAATTCAATTAAACCTATCTTTTACTTTCGCGATTTCTAATATGACGTGACGTCTTCTAAAAATGCGCATTTTTTGGGAATATTTCTAGCTGATATATCTAATAACCGTGATCCATACTAATATTATAAATGCGAAAGTGTCCCTGTTTGTCTGTTACCTCTTCACTTTTAAAACGCTGAACCGATTCAGATGAAGTTTGGTAAGGAGAGAGTTCTTGAGGAAAGACATAGACTACTTTTTACCACGATAACCGACACACACGCGAGCGGAGCCGAGGACAAAAACTAGTTAAAAATCAGAAAAATATGAATAACCAGAACACAATCTATAATTAACAGGGGCTTTGTACTAAGTCAATAATATGATGCTATTGTTGCGGCATTATATAATCAAGGAATTTGAATAAAACTGCCAAATGTTTAATAAATTGCGTTTTATTATTATCGATGACACGAGCATCCTATACGGTGTGAGTTTTTGGTATTCTTTTTTCCTTTCTTCCATCGTGTGCTGCCTGCAACCGTTCACACATCACAATACAGAATACCTTTGACAAGAAAATGGTAACTCATATTGCTAAGCTAATATATTATGTTAATCGGCACCTCGTTAGCTACCAAGCATCATATTTACAAAACACTGTCAGTCTTAATTTATACAACATTCATTAGTCTAACTATTAGCGGTATTAGTCACCACGCTTACACACATACACGTCACATGTCCAAGTTATTTACGAAAGTACTGCGGACCAATATGTCCTGTTGGCCCACCCGGACCTACTAAGTATGCTCTTCCAGGCCCAATAATGCCTGTCGGGCCTCCAGGTCCCGTTAGTATCCCAGGATTACGCCTGCCGTATCCTGGTCCGATTATACCTGTAGGTCCGCCAGGGCCTACTAAAACACCGGGTCCTCTGCCAGTTCTACCTGGTCCGATTACTCCCGTTGGTCCCCCGGGACCAACCAACACGGGTCGTCGGCCGTAGTTAGGGCCTATGATACCTGTTGGTCCGTCAGGGCCTACGAGAACACCTCTTTGAGCGGACTCACTTCGTCTTCCATCATCGTTGGTTTGTGCCGGTCCGATAATGCCAGTAGGCCCACCGGGACCTACGAGTACGTCTGGCTTCGACTGTGGGCCGACAACACCGGTCGGCCCTTCCGGACCAACCAGGACACCTTGTTGCTGTTTGTTAAAAGGAGGGTGGGAGTTGTCATTAGGGTGACCGATTGGGCCGAAGAAGCCAGTCACTTCAGAACCGGGCGGTGGTGGGAACGGACGAGCAAGGTTCTCTCGTCCTGGTAACAGCATTGGTCGTTCATCTTCGACTTCGTTGAAGAACTCTGTAAGCAACGTGGGTGGCGGATTAGGGTTAAAATTTAGAACAATCGCTTTCCATCAGGAAGTTCAATTGTTTCTTGCCCAACTAGTTAACGGTCATTAAAATATTTGTAATAAATTATATCCTAAAGATTCTCACATATTTTGACTTGAAAATAAAATTGGAACGCGACGTGTCTTAAATATGGCCAAACTGGCACCACAGTGTTATACTGATCAACTTAGATATGTATTTAAGACAGGTACCATAGCCACACTGATATGTTGGTATAGTAATATCAGGGATAGTATTTTATAATATCTCAAATGGGCAGAGCAAGTGTTAAGTTCACTTCTAAGAGGATATAGGTAGCTATCTAATGTTTGTATACTCAAGAATTACAGGTCAAGAAATGATAATATTATAATTAATATTCTCGATAACTAGCGATACTTTACTATAAAAAATTTCTTTGAGGGACCTTTAAAAAGGTCCCTTAAAGAAATAAATTCTTGGAGAGACCTTTAAAAAGGTCCCTTAAAAAAATATTTTTTTTATGGACCTTTACAAAGATCTCTCAAAGAATATTGGTCTTTAAGATTTTTCTAATAAAATAATAATAACCTCACACATCTCACACACGGCCGTCTGATCCTAAACTAGGCAGAGCCTGTACTGTGTATGTATTTTTAAAATACATACATATTATAGATAAATTTCACCCAGACATAAAACAAATGATCATGCTCATTACACAATTGTTTGTCCTAGGCAGGAATCGAACCCCCGGCCTCGGGCTATGCTGTTAAGATCATGGATTAGTAGATTGACAAATTCGCGAAATTGTAATAAATAATAATTTAATAGGTACCTGTGTTTTGTTGAGTTACTTTGTTTGGTCTTTTGAAGCAACACAGATATCTCCCAAGGCCGCATGCTGCCTGTAAAGTAAAGAAAATTAGGTACACTATTTAAATATTAAATTTATACAAAATATATACACACAACAATATTGTGTACATAAAGAAGAAATTAAATGGTATGACAATGGCTTATATGTTAAGACGGAGTGTCGCACTAAACACACTAAAATACACAGACCAATTTAGTATGCTGGTGTACATGAAGTAGAACCTTGGTCAGCTAAGAACACCTTTAGTGAGAGGACCGGATTGGAATCAAGGCAGGTTAACTGTGGTGTTTAGGTTTACTGTGAACACCCTTTGCTATATCCAGGGGACTTCTAGGGTACACCTGGTTCCCCGACTACTGGTGCCTGAGACAGCGTGCGGTTTTAGTCGGTTCGAGTCCGACATTGCCACCGGTAAGTGGTATCCGAGAGGACGAAATTAAGTTGGGCGTTTCATAAAACCCAAATTAAGGAATTTTCTATATTTGAGATGTTTGTGTACCTGTGGTGTAGTGTTTGAACAAAATAATCCATCTTATTTGTGTTTTGAATAAATATATATGTCAGAGAACGAAGCGGGAAGTCAAACCTAATCGATTTGAGCGTATCCGGATGGGGTGATTGGCAACACTGTGGTAGACAGCTCGCTGTCTTTTAGAACAGCAGGCTGTCAATGTTCACTTTTGGGTGAGCAAGACAAGAGCGGAGGAAACATGGGTGGTGACCACATCAAGACTGCGTGTGCATATTTAAGCGTGATTCCTTATTGATTTGGTGTAATTATACTTGATGAGTGCATCACATCAACAGCCTTTAACAGTTCACTGCTGGCCTCTCCTTAGAAAGGAGGTTTTGGCCTACTATGCCACGCTGGTCAGACGGGTTGGTATAGGGTTTGTGTCAAGTTTTCCTTCTCTCTGCAGTGCTGTTGTTTGTTTTTCCCTTAGTCGGCACTTACAACACCCACGGGATGAGTAGAGGTGGTGACGGTCTGTATTCTTAATCCGTCAACACACCGATGATGAGTGCATACGAGGTCTTATTTCCTTACATCACGATGGATGAAAAGTTGAAAAACGATAATCGCCCACACACCCAATATTGTGTAGAGAAATAAAGGAGTATGCAAGTTAAATCTTATTTCGAAAAGTATTTTTTATAACATAGGGCACGGTCATGGTAAGGGACTACCACCGACAATAGACAAGTGCAACTTAATAGTCACGAGTGCTAACCTTTGAAGTGGAAGTCATTAGGAAGAGAGGGAGACTGAGTCTCCAATAACCAGGTCGAGACGGTAAGCTGAGATAACTATTTTTCCCAAAATTCGACCAAATATTCCTCTAATTGATTCTATTACTATCTAAATATTTCATTGACCTTTGTGATTATAAATACTGTACGCAAAAAAAAAACTAACCTCCGAGCTAGGGTGCGGGTTGCACTCTGGAGTGTTGACACACTTGCAGTACTGTAGCGTATCCACGGTACCATCGTAATTATTTGATGCGTACTGTTTTTGACTGAAAACCATAAGAGACCATCGTTGTACAAAAAAATCTAGTCATAAATTACTTCAGAAAAATCTATCTACAGTTGTCAATAAAATGGCTGGTGCTAAGCTTCTAACATATAATACAGATATGTTACCAAAAAACGGCACCAAATAAAGTGTGCTTAAGTGCACAAAATGCACAGTTGAGCAATCAGATGGTACACGCCCGCGCTAGCGGTATGACGTTTTAGGTGTAACCGAAATATGTTATAACTTTGCTTTAGAAGAAATATTGTACTCTCGATAAGTATTTTCAAGCAATTCAAACTTTTAAATTATATAAAACAATGGTATTGAGACAAACGACAGTTAAAAAGTTATTTTCTTTTTTTTTATTCGTATGTTGCACATCTGTCCTTTTCACCATCATGAGCGTGCATGTGGAATATCACGAAATCAATAAATTCCGTTGTGGTAAATAATAAACTACTTAACTACATTGCTTCTTTGTTTTAAATGATTACAAGATATATTAACAGAAACATTTACAATTACGAGTCTGATTTACTATTATGATTGCATGAGGCGTTGTTTCGGAAGCTGAAAAGCTCGATACTACCTGATTAAATAACTGCAAACTTACCCATTCTTTAAGGGATATATCGCATGCCCATCGACCCGGTAAGCTTGATTACGACGTCCTTCTACCCGGACGGGGTACTTTCCAGAACCGGGTGGCCGGTTATAGAAACCTTCCGTTTCTGAAGGTTCATGGAACGGCACGTCGTCGTCCTGTCGCTTTGCCTGATTTTGTCTGTAAAATAAATGGAAATTTATTCATATAGGTACCAGTAATAATAATAACATTTATTTCGTTATGTTCGTCGTCGTTGTCGTTGTCGTAACGTTTATGTTCACTAGCTGACCCTGCAAACGTTGTTTTGCTATTTACATTATTTAAACTTTTTTTTTTTAATTTCTTAAAATCCGTTCTTAGCTGACCTCTACTCGGTGAAAAGAATATTCCTACCAAATTTCAAGTCTTTAGCTCTAATGGTGCCAGAGATATCGTGATGAGTGACTATATACGTGGAAATCTCTTTTATATTTTGATTATGATTTTGAGATTATGCATAAAATTACAAAAATATTTTACAAAAGTTTTAAGTGTGCGTGTGTTTGTGTGCGTGTGTTGTATGTCAAATTAAATATAAAATATAATATAAATAAAATATATGACGTCATACTTTGTTATCAAATGATTTTTTATTAATATTCTCTTTTACAATTAAAATTAACACAACATTTAGAAGAGAAGCAAAATTGACTCCACTTTTGTATGCTTACGTATGTACAAAGTATCGCTATGTTTTAAGTATATGTGTAAAAACAGTGTACAAATCTACATCTAAATAATTACGTTTAAAATAGACTTCAATGCATGAACTGTAATTTCCAATCCATAATTTTCCACCTTTCCAACTTCTTTTATAACAAACTTAAAGAAACCTTCAAGTTTTTTTAAAGTCGATCAAAAATGGTTGATGACGATCTCACTTAACTTGGAGACACGTACACCATTTACATAAGTAACGTCTACATGCTGCCCGGTGCCTGCATCTTATTCAGATGTCAGCGCATACATTAAAATCTACAATTATTCAAACTGCATTGGTAGAACTTTCACGCAATAACTTTCGATAAACTTATTAAATCATTGGAATTCATTTCCTTAACTATTTGAATATTTTTTAATACCTACACTTTTACCTACTTTTATATTTTGTGTGCGTTATCAGATATTTGACAAACAAAATATTTTATTAGAACTTTTTATACGTAGAATGCACAGAGGGACTTACTTCTAAAAGATTTATTCAACTCTCTCTCAACTTGTGAATTAGACAGAGAAACTACGAGACTGACCACTGTAACTCCTCCACACAAGGATCAACAGCAGTGACCCCCGAATACACCGAGTTATGACACTCGGGAAGTCCCAGGAAAAATCAAACTATCTTAGAACTCGCGAGTGAAGAGGCCTATGTCTAGCAGTGGATTGCGATAGGCTGATGATGATGATGAACCCGCAACGAAATTAATCAGAAAAGAATTGAAGTTGTTGGAAATATAAAATAATAAAGGGGAAGCGGCAAAAGTTGCGTACAATTTCCGCCTGCCAATTTTCCAAGTATATTTGAGGCAATATAAAATTTTAAAACGGTTTTCACTGATTATTGTTATGGCTATCCGCACTTTCCTGACATCAACCGGGTAACAGAATAAGATAATTTTGATTAAAAAAAAACAGAAAAGGCGATTGTTAGATCAGGAATCGAACTAAGATTGGAGTAGTATTATATAGACAATTATTTAATTGTTATTACAATTACTGTATAGATAATATTTTATCTATACAGTGCAGTAACTGTTCTTGTCTTAATGACGATGTCTCCAACGGAAACACGGGTTCAGACCCCGGCCAATTGAGCAAAGAGTTGTCAAATAAAAAGTTATTTAAGTAAATAATAATCTAAAAAATATCTTGATAGCAAAAGATCTAAATTAAATTTCTCTACTATTTAAAAATAAACGTAAAATTTTAACGTAACTATTTAACGGAGCAAGTAAAGTTTTGTAACGTAAGTTACAGTAAAATCAGTCCATCACTAGCGTCTAAATGTTACACTATTACGTCACTACGAGAATAAAGGTGGACCAACACTTGTGAGTCATAGCACCTCTTTAACACAGTTTTTAAGCTTCACTTGTTACTAATAAAGTATTTATGTAAACAAGTATTGGACAAGTCGATTTTGAACTACTTTTGATTTTCATGTCGAAATGGTAGTTTCTACGAGTATCTGTAGTTTGCATGACAAAACTAAAGTTTAGTATCTTAGATCTTGCAATGTACCTCCCGTAACCCTCAGCGATACGACTTTACGAATCCTGACCACATGTTAGCCTGACGACTTAGATATTGAGCGAAAACAGACGGCGATATCACTAAGAGCTGCTCATTACATTCAAAGCACACTTTTCCGAGCATATTGTACTAGTTTCTACAATTGCAGCCTGTGGGCTAGATTCACTCAAAAGTCGCACTACGTCCTCAGAGTACAATATAACAATGCGTTCAGGATGTTGGTGGGGCTGCCTCGCTTCTTTAGCACATCGGGGATTCTGCGGACGCACACGTTGACTGCAGGCGAAGAGACGTGCATCCCTGGTGCGCAAGGTTCGAGCCAACACTAACAGCCCCCTATGCAGGATATCCAGTAGGCTAGATTGTACGTATGTGGGTCGCTGCTGTGCTGTCTATGCCGGGATAGCACAGCGGTGACCCACACTCTATATAATTAGATATATAAATGCTAACATCGAAGTAAGTTTTATTGGCACTAATAAGCCTGGTCCTTATATAATGAAATAAAATATGCCCTCAGATTTATACAAAACAATGTCCGTTTGGTAACAGTGGTATTTATAGCGTGGGTGTCGTAAGAGCCGACTAAGGGCTTCAAACTACCTGGGACAACAGCACTGCAAAGAGAAGGAAAACTTGAAACAAACTTTATACCAACCCGTCTGGCCAGCGTGGTATAGTAGGCCAAAACGTCCTTTCTCAATAGAGGCCTATGTATAACATTGGTCTATTGAGGGCTGTTGATCTGGTGTGATACAAGACCTTAATGAAAATATCTCCTTCCTTACGAATCTCTCTAATCAATAGTGTAAATCGTATTAAAATCCCTTCTGTAGTTTTAAAGATTTTTTATATTCAAACTTAATTAGTAAGGTTTTTGTTCTCAACCTCTGGGGACCTCACTGTTAGAAGCCTGAATAAGAAATTTACCTTTAGTTATTATAATAAAATACCTTCCGTGTTCATTTATTACTAGAGGTGTGCCTATACCTTTGTGTAATAACGAGTATTTTACTTTATGGCACTTCCCTAACAATGTATTGAGCGAGACAAAAGAAATGCCTATTTCAATGATAAAGATTTGAATATATTATTCGTCGCGCCTAGTTACATTAGACAATTATTATGTAAAAATCCGCTTGCTTTCCGTAAAAAAACATCCGTATTTCGTGAAAGGAGATCAAAGTCTGTAAACAGGAAGCCGAGGAAACAGTTTAAACTATTTTTAAGAACTTAAAATACTGGAACATTTAAGTGTAATGGTTTACGTCCGTGTGGTGACGGATTAAGAATACAGAGTGTCACCACCCCTATTCATCCCGTGGGTGTCGTAAGAGGCGACTAAGGGAGAAAACTACGCAGAACAACAGCACTGCAGAGAGAAGGAAAACTTGACACAAACCCTATACCAACCCGTCTGGCCAGCGTGGTATAGTAGGCCAAAACCTCCTTTCTAAGGAGAGGCTTATGTCCAGCAGTGGACTATTAAAGGCTGTTGATGAATAGGTTTACACATAAGCGTGTACCATCTTCGTCTTTATTGACACTTTTCAAGAGGTTAGTTGGGAGATAATCGCTCTTATTATGTATATACATGTATTCGCGTCTCTATCCTTGAAGGGATAAGCAGACGTATTAACGCTCACCTAATTTTAGTCGCATTTACATAATACATGGGCATTAGGTGGGAAAATTGAGACTACATTGACGGAAAAATTGCGATTATATTAATGGGAAAAATTGGGAATAAATTGACGGAAAATTTGGGAATAAATTGACGGAAAAATTGGGACTATATGGATGGGAAAAAAAGGATGGTAATGGTAGAAAAGAAATGTTGTTTAAACAAAGATGGACTGGGGAATGTAAGCCAGATCAATTGACCTTTGCCGGCAAGTTAAATATAAAAAAAGAAGACAAAAAAAGTCAAAGTCAAGTAGAAAAAACTTACAGGAGCGTGATAAATCCAGGACCAGAACATTAGTCGTTAATGTGTATTTTATACAGCCTTTGTATACCGAAGTTTACCGAGATTTAGACTCATCATTTCTACCATTTGGTGTTTAAAGTTTTTTATCGTGTGCTAAATTATTTCATGTAAATCATAGACTTGTTTGACCGGTTAATTATAATTACAGAAGGATGTAACAAAGTCATATTGTTATTGAAGCGTGTCTGTTTCGTATGTATGTAATTATTGTCGTGATTTATGGACATTATCTTACATACATGATTAGGTAAACATTGCGTTTGCGGCGTATTAAATAAATGGTGTAAATTAAATGATTATAGGTTAGTTGAAGTTTTTTTTAATATAATATTTTGACAATGTGTATATTTTTATCTTTTTATTTAATACTAGCTGGTATCCGCGACTTCGTTCGTGTGGAATTCGAAAAACGCTGCCTTAGTGTGTTCGATTTCAGGGCCGTGCAAAATTTTATAGGGTTTTTCTGACATATTTTTTTTTTTATCAAAATCAGTCCAGCCGTTTAGAACATTACCAGTTTTTTAGGCATAGGTTTCGTGAGAATAACCGTGTGAGCGTAAAAAAAAATATTTTGACATTACAAACACACACTTCAATTTCATTTATTTGTATGGAAAATATTTTTTTCGGATGTTTCCGTGTGTAAATTGCACACACGCACACACCCTTTTTTTACTAGTTCTTGTATAACGACCTACTCACATTAATACACCAGTTTTGGCAAAACATGTTGATTCTAATAAATATGAAACAACAATAATATAAATTAACCATTTATTATTATATTCACACATGTTTTGACAAATATCTGTTTATCAAACCACGTTTACATGCAAAGTGTCATTTAGACACGACATTTAGAATTAGGTTAAAATTCCCTACGTCGGGGTATCAGGGTTTTCCTTCCTAGGGTACACCTAGTCACCAGGGACTTTCTTTCTAGGGTATACCTGGTTCCCCGGCTATTAGTACCCGAGACTGCGTGCGGTTTTAGTCGGTTCGAGTCCGACATGCCACCGATAGGTGGTATCCGAGGGGATTTCCGCACGGAAAAAAAAAGGGTACACCTGGTTCCCCGGCAACTGGTACCCGAGACGGCTTGCGGTTTTTGGTCGGTTCGAGTCCGACCACCGGTGGTATCCGAAGAAATTGCCGCACAGAAAAAAAAAGGTTAAAATTCCCTTCAAAGATTTTTTAACAACAGGCAACAGGCGAAGCTTTTTAATTTTAATTACGTTAAATATATTTTCATTAAATTCTCGATATTAGTTTAAATAATATCAGAAAATGGATTATTTGGACCCCAAAATTAATGTGTGTATTTAGAAATATAAAAGTATGTTAATCAGCACTTTGGTTAAGCACAGGCTCAGCTAATTAAGTTGTGCCAAGTTATTATCATCAATGAATTCCTAATTCCCTTGCCTAGTCCTAACTTAACTATAGATTCGAAAAACACATGCATCATCATCAACAGCCTTTAACAGTCCACTGCTGGACATAGGCCTCTCCTTAGAAAGGAGGTTTTGGCCTACTATAACACGGAAGACGGATGGCATAGGGTTTGTATCAAGCTTTCCTCCTCTCTGCAGTGCTGTAGACATATTTTGAAATAAATATTATTAGAGCATCTCGGGCGTACGATTGTATGGACTTCTGTTCTACCACTACTTCAAATGTAACTTGCTTACTTCAATGCGGCTAAATTGTGCTAAATTGTATTGAGCCATTTTTTCATCCATTAGTTATACAACCTTAAAGTTGGACGATTTTCTTTAAATTCGGTCAATATTGAAAAAAAAATCAATGCAATAAAAAAGAAATTAAAATCTTCTTGAAAATATCGTACAACTATTATAAATGCTAAATTTTGAATGGATATTAGTTACTTGATCACGCCAGGACGGACCTAGATGACATTAAAGATAACTTATTTTTAACAATTACAATTATTATACAGACATTAACATAACAAGACAAATTACACTCTGAAGTACAGCACATAAATTTCAATGGGATAAATCAAAGATAATATCACGACAAAGCTACAAGAAAATTCTGTGTAAGTTGCAGTTGTGTAAGTTGCAAATACAGGAGGGGGTCATCTACGGCGGGTAGATGACCCCCTCCTGTATTTGAACTCCTGTGTAGCATAGGCCTGGGGGTGACAGATGGCCTCTGTCACCCCCAGGCTTGCGCTTATGGAGGACGCCTGAGGGCGCCTGAGGGCGCCTGAGGGCGCCTGAGTTGTGTACTTGCCGATGAAGATAATATGTACAAAATATAATTTCGTGTCAGTACATAGGACAATGCAATCTGTTTTCTTAACTTTTTTGAGTCATTGAGTAAGGAACTATTATTACTTTGCTTTTAGTGAACTGTAACGTTCTTAAGTATTAATAAAGTTCTTTAAACCTGGCTGTGAAAATTTCACGTTTGTAGCCACAACGGTTTAGGCTTTGCGTTTATAAATCAGTCAGAGTAAGTAGTTTTAAATGTATAGATATAAATATGCACGGCACAAAATTACTTGCAGTCTACTTGAGAAATATCGAAACTGCAGTTGACCCTTTCTATATTACAAGTGGCAATACCAAACAAACGAACATTCTCAGAAACTAAGTGGTATTGCTTTGTTCTTTAATTAAGAACATTTGCTATGTACATGATACCTGTACGTTTTGCGTGATGCAATTAATCAAGCAACAAGACACTGCGTGTGAACCATTGTACGATGTCGATATAACTTGCAAGTCGGCCAAGGTGCCGAAACTCGGCGAAGCGGAACATCGCGAATTAGTTAACTTACAACTACTTATGTAAATGACTAGCTGGTACCCGCGACTTAGTTCGCGTAGGAAAATAGCCTAAGTTATCTCTTATGTAGACAGCTACCTGGTAGTAAAATATTATCGAAATCTGTCCAGCCGTTTAGAAGATTACCCGGAACAAACAGATAGACAGACAAAAAAAAAACTGGTTTAGGCATAGGTATCGTGAAAATAACCGTGTTAGCATGAAAAAACTAATTTTGACATTACTCACAGACAGTTCAATTTTATTTATTTGTATACACATATATTTTTTATCCAATACGTGCTTTTGCTGGTTTTTTCCTTATTGCAAAGGCAAGTGAAGGTTTGGATCAAGGTCTTTGACAGTTGTCAAATTCAAAAGTCGACAAAAATTTCTTAATAGCGGTCAATGAAAGGGGTATTTCTAGCAGGGACGTGCAAAAGATTGTTTGATTGAATTCCATTATTTGACAGAAGTAGTTAGCAAATTTAGGTCTGAAATGTTGAAAGAAAAGTGTGTCGTATTGCACATTAGATAAGGAATAAAACATTCTGTGTAGATAGATTGATTTAAAGCTTTTTAAATCACATAAATTGTGTTGTGACGTTATAAGTTGATAGTAAAAGTTTTAAAGGAAAAGTTTAATTTATTCTTTTTAGTACAGTTAAACAAAAGCTTGTTTTTAAAAAGGTTTTTAACTTTTAATTTATCATGAAATAACTTCCACAGATTGCAAGAAAGTGAGGGATATGTTACAATCCAAAAAGATAGAAATAGATAAACGAAAATGAGATTTTATACATCACATATTCAGTCTCTCCACAATGAGAACTCAAACTCAAACTCTCTTTATTTCATTTTTTTTTAAATTGTTTGAAATCGTCTTTTAATGTGACTCTAAAGTCATAGATCTACACACACAAAAGCAACAATCTCTGTTTTGTTAAATAGTAAGCAAATAAATTTAACAAAAACCAAACCCATACAAAATCTATGATATGCCTGTGCCGATCTACAACCGCCTGTTTCCAAGGGGTTGAGCCTTATGAGAAGAAAGGGCAAACAAACTCATGGCCACTCTTTTGTCTCATATTTCTCTATTGCTCCTTTTTTTTGGATGATCTCTATTCTTTGCTGTATTAGCCCTATTAACGTGATCACATTTTTTTACGATGATCAGTCAAGTAGTTAAGCCAAGAAAACGTAACATACTTCCATTCGCATTATTAACATGTTCTGCTTATTTTTTATCCATTGAAAGCACTTGTTTATGGATCTAAAGTACACTAGTTACTGTTTTGTACGCCTGTACCTTGGTGACGGATTAAGAATACGGAGTGTTACCACCCCTATTCATCCTGTGGGTGTCGTAAGAGTCGACTAAGGGAGCAAACTACTTAGGAAAACAGCACTGCAAAGAGAACGAAAACTTAACATAAACCCTATACCAACCCGCCTGACCATCGTGGTATAGTAGGCAAAAACCTCCTTTCTAAGGAGAGGCCTATGTCCAGCAGTGGACTATTAAAGGCTGTTGATGATACCTTGACAAGAGTACGTAAGCAAGATGAGGCGATGATCAATTAAGAAATTAAGGCTTTAAAAGCAAAAGAAACAGACAAATAAATTCAAAATCTCAATAAAAAAAAACATATTCAAAATGTTTTATTTTCTAAAGTTAACCC
Organism: Arctia plantaginis; assembly: GCA_902825455.1. NCBI lineage: Eukaryota > Metazoa > Arthropoda > Insecta > Lepidoptera > Erebidae > Arctia > Arctia plantaginis. Next base: position 18,754,031 of record CADEBD010000422.1, read on the forward strand.
CTGCCCTAAGAACACTTTACAAACCTACATGAAACGGTCACAAAGAATACCCAAACTCAGAACAACAATTTGTGGATAACACAAAGTGTTGTCCTATGTGGGTATCGAACAACACTTAGCGCAGTAGGAAACGGCGAGATGACCGCTTAAACCACTACGCCATCCGTGCAGAATGTACGATATATAACAATAAGTATTAAGATTATAGCTACGGTATTATTACGTTATAAGGCTTAGAATGAATGCGGTTATTGATAATAATTTAAATAAGTGTCATTAACTTTCTCATTAAACTGTACGGACACCTTGTGGTTATGAATTGAATATTATCGATGATTTTATGATTAAGTCTATTGTACTTTTAAGTGAGAACTTATATTATGTAACATACTGGATCAAACGTAGGATAGATATACTTTTAACTTAGGACCAAATAGAGCTTATTGAAGATGAGCTACGCCACTCAGTATGTTTCTCAGAAAATAAATTTAAAGTCAAGCAGAAGCCAACGTATGCTCTGTTTCAGAAATGCTGTCAAGCTAGACAGCCATGCTATTTCTAGAACTTTCTATTTGTTACTCTTACTTGCCATGATAATCTCAAGATCCTAGGCAATGCATATATATGGAAAGAGTTTGGATGACGATCCAATTTTACATATGTTTAATATATAAATCGGTGGTTTAAGCGGTCGCCACGCCGCTTCCTACTACGCCGTGTTGTGGATTCAAACCCCACATGGGACGACACTTTGTGTGATTCACAAATTGTTGTTCTGAGTCTGGGTGTTCTTTGTGTCCGTTTCATGTATGTTTGTAAAGTCCCCCGCGACACAGGATATATTCCTAATGCGGGAGTTGTCTTTTTAAAAAAAAATAAAAAGTAAATGATAAAAATTCCACAATTATTCTTTCAGGTGACAATTCTGTATCCAAAAGTATTTTATGCTACTAAACTTCGTAATCATGGTTCACAATACGAGCTAAAAATATTAAGACACTCTTTATAAGACATTTTATGTATTGTGCTGGCTCTCTCAATTCCTTTAAACTGGCCTTAACCTGGCCTTTTCCTTTTAACTTATATTTTCAAGAAAAATGTGTGAACTTACTTAACGAAAAAACATACGACACAAAAAACTTAAAAAAATATGTAAACCGCCTTCCAAACAAAAATAAAACTAAATCAAAATCGCGTGCAGTGCAGTGCAGTGACACATCTAATGCGAGGCCTTGAGCTTGCGTGAATCAATCGATTAATTCCACTAAGTAATAATAAATAATAGGTTTACTCGTATCAACATATAGATGACTGGACACAGATTACAGCATAATATAATTATAAAAATAATTACATGACACATCTTACGCACGGCCGTCTGATCAAAAATTTGGCAGAGCCTGTACTATGGTAACCAGACTGCTGATTAACACACTTATATATTTCAAAAACCATACATATCAGGACCAGCTTTTACCCGCGGATTCACTGCCGTTTTATCGCCGTAACATTTCCATACCAAATCTCATCTGAATCGGTCCAATTCAATTTCAGTTGTTATAACCGCAGGCAACGCCCCGGGGCGAAGCTAGTCTAAAAAAAGTAGCCTCAGTTACTCCTTATGTCATCAGCTATCTGCCAGTGAAAGTCCCGTCGAAATCGGTCCAGCCGTTCCAGAGATTACCCGGAACAAACAGACAGACAGACAAAAATTGAAAAAAATGTTATTTTGGCATATGTACCGTGTAAACATACATATGCATTTAGTAAAAAGCGGTTGTTTTAATATTATAAACAGACACTCCAATTTTATTTATTTGTATAGATGGATAAATAACCCAGACAGAACAAACGATCGTGCACGTCACACAATTATGTGTCCTGGGTGAGAATCGAACCAACGACCTCTGGTTTAGAAGTCAGGGTCACTAACCAGACCAGTCCAATATCGTTTACGTATTTTATTATTGTTCACGAATTTCTTATTATATTTCGAATGAGTTCTAGAAGTTATTAACATAAATTATGTATTCGGAACTAAAACTTGACTTATATGGTAGAGGACTTATAAGGAGAGGCCTATGTCCAGCAGTGGACTGTTAAAGGCTGTTGATGATGACGATGATGATATGGTAGATATACTTAAGGTGGCGCCAAGGTTTAGATGAAATCGTACTTCTCAAAGGCCACAGTCGAGGCAAATGGACAAAAATAAGCCCTGTGACTCATCTGGGTCGTAATAATAAAACTTAATAATGTAGGTCAATAACAAAAGCCCACATAAATATTATCATTTAAGATTTTTTAATGATAAAACTATAGTGAAAGGACTTATAAATGGCACTGCTTTTAATTCCACGCATGTGACAGAAATAAAAAAAATGTCTCTGACTCTATTTTTTTTAAAGACTTAGACTTTACAAACATACATGAAACGGACACAAAAAACATCCAAACTCAGAACAACAGTTTGTGGATCACATAAAGTGTCGTCCCATATGGGGATCGAACCCACAACACTCAGCGTACTAGGAAGCAGCGTGGTGACCGCTTAAGCCACTAGGCTATCCGTGCAGTCAGTATTCTTATAATATAGCAAATAGATTTTGGCTGTAGAATGTGCGCAGCGGGCCTCTTGAATTAGTGAGCCTGACTTCTAAGGGCGTGTGCTCGATTGGACCCAGGACAAACAATTGTGTGATGAGCAGGATCATTTGTTCTGTGTCTAGGTCTAATTTATCTATAATATGTGTGTATTTGAAAATATACAAATATGTTCTTCAGCATAAATAAAAAAAAACTAAATAAACACGCCTTCTGCGATATTATATCGTCTCCGTATTATTATCGGTCATCACAGCTAGTAAAACTTTACTATTTTACTACGAAAATACCTTTTGTGACAGTTGTGAGATCGAAAGTTGATTGGAACTAAATTGTGACCGAACTTTTATTACGAAAATTAGCTTCTGGTCGACACCTTTAAGCTGTCCAAAACTTCACGCCCAATCTATCTCGTTAATGTAATCTCAAATCTTTGAATGTCAGCTACATTATGTTCTTCTATTATCAAACATTGGAAACACACTGCTTCTTCTTCTAAGAAGAATGTTTGATAACGGCAGGTATCCACTTTCGACCTGCTATGATTATAAGATCAACTGTCCACTTTCTGGACGTCCTACACTGATATTTTCGGACATCTGCTCTGTTCCTGTACCTGTTTCGTTGATCTATATCAATAATCTTGGTTCGTCTTCGTATGTCCTTGTTTCTTATGTATTGAGAATAGCATAGCCCTCTCCATAGCTCTTCTTACATTAAATAATCCAAACAGAGTACCAAAATACAGAAAGCACACAAATTAGCCGACTATGAATATTTAACAGTTCCTCTCGGTAGGTTGGCTTAATAATGCTCGTTATGGAATATAGCATTTACAATAGGCGTAATAAATGGTAAGTTCATCGCTTATTACTAATAAAATTACTGTTACAACATATTCATGTTCGTAGTTTGCATAAAATCTTCGACGGGTACATGAGTATCACAACCGACGATGAGGGCGAGGCTTAGACCTTTTACAGTCTTAGACTTTTATAACAATAATTTTATTCGTTGCCACAGAGTCTATCATCACATGAACAATCTTTAATAGTCCACAGCTGGACATAGGCCTCTCCTTAGAAAGGAGGTTTTGGCCTACTATACCACGCTGGCCAGACGGGTTGATCTAGGGTTTCTTTCAAGTTTTCCTTCTATTTGCAGTTGCTGTTGTCCTGCGTAGTTTGCTCCCTTAGTCGGCTCTGACGACACCCACGCGTTGAATAGGGGTGGTGACATTCCGTACTCTTAATCCGTCACTACACGGACAGTATTACATAATAATAAAATAATTTAAATTAAAAATTTTTCCTGGAAAAGAAAACCTTCTCTTCCAAATGAATGATAAATAATATAATATAATAATTTGGGTACTCACTTATTTGTGTGATCATTTTCAATGAATCCAATTTTGGTATCGATGCGCACTGACGCTGCCTCTGGCCATCGCCATTGGTCCGCACTACTTCTAGTCACCACCACAAGCACACACCAAAACGTACCTGTAAAAAACATAGAGGAATAAAAATTACTACCCAATATAAAAAACGGCGTGAGGGGTCTATGGACCTTCAGTCTGAACGAAGTTCCTTTTTGCTTTTTGATAGACTTTTGCAATATATATGAAATATAAAAAAGTTTTGAGTATGTATACCAGTTGTCTAGTACCCATAGTACAATCATTTCTTAGTTTGGGACTAGATGACGTTGTGCGAATGTGGTAGAATTAAAAGAAAAAAAAGCTTTATGCTTTAAAGATTTTTTGGTTGTGAGAGCCATGCTTTGGCACAAATTGGTTGGACTAAACCGAACTCTATCGTTGCTCTTCACAAAGTGAGTGGGGTTACTGGAGCCGAAAACCCTGATTTCTCATATTTCTGGGGTGTGACTTAAAGGGCAGTAATAAATTTGTGACTCTTAAGTTGTAGGTGTCCTTAGGAGGCGGTAATTCCTTACCCATAAATAAGGTCTGTTCTTTTGATCGCTAAATAAAAAATTGCTCAAACAGAACAAGGTCACATTTCTACATTCAAATTGCCCACTGCCACAAAGTTAGAGCCCGTTTACCTCAAAATTTATATGTTATTTAGAAATATACGCTTATACTAGTAAAAACCTTTTTTCCGGATATATTTTTCAGGTTTCAACACTGATAATAATAACAATTTAGCACCTTATTGATGTATATTTTTAATTCCGAAATTTGTGGCAGCTTACGTAACTTAACTTTGGTATCCATTTGATTCTCATCATCATCAACTTCAACAGCCTTTAACAGTCTACTGCTGGACATAGGCCTCTCCTTAGAGAGGAGGTTTTGGCCTACTATACCACGCTGGCCAGACAGGTTGGTATAGGGTTTGTGTCAAGTTTGCCTTCTTTTGGCAGTATTGTTGTCCTGCGTAGTTTGCTCCCTAGTCGGCTCTTACGAAACCCACGGGATGATTGGGGGTGGTGACAATCCGTATTCTTAATCCGTCACCACACGGACATTTGATTCTGCGAGTAGTACCTTCATATTACCCCAATTTACACAACGATAAACAAGCTATGAACATGGACTTTGTCAAACATTGCAATGTACCACCTAATACAACGATACCTTACATTGTCAGTACTTGCCACGTGTAGTAATGGTGTACAAAATGCAGCTACAAGTGTTTAAAAAACAATTTTGATTATTATTAAAATAGGCAGTAAATCGTCTCTTAAGCGTGCGTAACGTGTTTAAAAATCATGTAATTATTGTCCCTAGCCAATGAATATTGATTAAATCATTGTATGATATAATCTCTACACAATAGATAGTATCCTGATGCTTATTTAATGATGGTGATTCATGCTTATATATTGAAAACAAACTACACACTGCTTACGGTTCTAGGGCCGTGGAATTTACAAATATCGAGTACTAGTTATCAAAAACATGAAACAATTTTGATCTATGTTAAAACCAAAGCTATACGTGAATAAGCGGTATCTTCGTTGTCTGTTAAACATCGGGTGTTGTGTGTGTCGATTTAAAAGCAGTTTAATAAGGACGATGTTAAAACAACTGAATATTTAGTTTTTTTTACTAAGTAAAACCAGTATTCAAAACTTTTCATCTGTTAAGGAGTTAAGTTACTAAAGACTAAGAGACATTTATTTTTAATGACAATAACAATGCTTTCCGAAGCTCATATAAAGAAGAAACATTTGAAAACGATTGAAAATACCGGTGAAGTGCGAATTGTACTTGCGTGGAGAGGGTTCCGTGCTATTAAAAATTAACATTATCGTTGAAATCAATTCTCACATAAATTAAATTAATTGTTGAAATTCATAGACATCTTATAGCTTTTTTGTAATCTAAAAACAACAAAAAACATTTTTTTTTGTATATTTAAACAACAATGGTCAATGGTTTCAGAGATTACCAAAACAACAGTAGCTAATTTTCATATCATAGAAGATACGATATTACGTAAAAATTAAATTAAATTAAATTACGTAAAATAAAACATATTATAAAAAATGTTTCATTACCAATCCATACTAGTCCATACGAATATTATAAATCCAAAATTGCGTCTGTCTGCTGTCTCTTTACGCTTAAAAGGCTGAACGGATTTAGATGATATTTTGGCATAGAGATCTTCCGAGTCCTGGGAAAGGACATAGGGTAGTTTTTATCTCAGAAATCAACCTATAAGAGGATGTTGTAAAGTCCCCCGCGACACAGAATCCTAATGCGGGAGTTGTCTTTTTAAACAAAAAAAGAAAGAAAATGAAAAAAATATTCATATCAAGACTAATATTATAAATTTATGCAGAAGTGTGTCGGTCTGTTGAACCGATTCGTATGAAATTTGGTATAGAGACAGTCAGAGTCCCGGAAAAGAATATGGTTAGTTTTTATCCCAGAAATCATCCTATAAAGGGGTGAAAAGGGGGTGGAAGTTTATATGGGGAATCAATAACCGCTAAACTCGCTATTATCAGTAGTTAACTTTTGCAATGTTATTATTGTTTGTATTGACTTAATGAATTTAACAGTAATTTAATTTAATCAATTTTCATTAATTTATTTACTTCTAATTTGTGTAATAGTAATTTCTGATTCAAAATGTTATGTTTGACTCTTAATGCAGGCTGTGATCTTCTGTAATTAAGAATACACCAGATCAATAATTTATTATTCTCTGTGAATGCTATGTGATATTCTTGTTGAAGATCCTTAAATAAATAAATAAATAAACTGATTTAGATCAAATTTACGCAAAAACTAGTTGTAAATAATAGCCATCTTTCAAGTTCATTATATAAGTATCTGTGTGTGGTCGAAGACGTTTAGTAAAAAGCTGTAGTGTATCTGATATTTTATTACGTATTGACTAAAGATTCGAAGATCGACCGTTTTGAATGTTTTGTTTTATTTTAACGACCACTATGACTCGAACTATTGCCTTTGTGGTGCAGTGGTAACGTATGCGACTGTTGTGCTCTGATGTCGGGTTCGATTCCCAGGTCGGACCAAATGTTTGTATGATTTGCAAATATTTTTTTCGGAGTTTGGGTATTTTCTATGTGTGTGTTTAAGTATATAGGTATTCTATCAGTCAATATAACTTTAATAGTACAAGCTCTGCTTAGTTTGAAACTAGATGGCGTTGTGTGTCAGATGTCCGAATATTATTACTATCGTTAGGTATATAGACTGACCAATTTAAGTTGAACTCTCACTGTTTACATTTTTGTACCATGACGGATGATGGTATACTGGATAAACATTGTTTTATGTAGCTGTATTTACATAATTTTTAAATTTCTAGAATACGAGATGGTGCCCGTGACTATGTTCGCGTGAAATTTAAAAAGCGCTGTTTTTTCTACGAGAAAAGCCTAAGTTACTCAAAGTAAAATTTTATCAAAATCGGTCTAGCCGTTTTATAGATTACCCTGAACAAACAGAGAGAAAGACAGACAGAGAGACACACAAAAAAGATTTAAAATGGTTTTTAGGCATAGGTATAGTGCAAATAACCGTGTAAGCATGAAAAAACCCTATTATTTTGACATTACAAACAGACACTTCAATTTTATTTATTTATATAGATATTGTTAAAAAAATCTGATTTCTGCACTTTTTTCTATTTTCAAACGAAGTGCACCAAATGTAATATGCTACCGACCGCAACATTGGTTTTAAAAAGATTATACAAAGGATTATCTTCACGTAATAATCAAAGTAAATGTTCTCTCGGTTGTAAACCAGTACACGAGTCTGCCTCACCTTCTGTCACTGCCTCGAGCGCTTTGGGTTCAAGTCAAATAATTATGTGACAATATTTGTTAAATTAGTTAGATGCAGTATGCGTTCATTGATGTAATTTCTACCCATTACTCGAAAACTAGTGGGCTGGCCATATTAGCCGCAGAACCGATAACCGTTGGGGAAAACGAGTTCTTGAGTGGAGACCGCGTCTCGGCAAACGTAGTGTAGGACGCCCACAGGCCAGGTGGAGTGACGATTTGCGCAAGATGGCTGGCAGGAGCTGGATGCGAGAAGCCCAAAATCGATCTAAGTGGCGTGCAATGGGAGAGGCCTATGTCCAGCAGTGGACTGCGATAGGCTGACGATGACTCGAAAACTAGATTATGATTGCATTTTATAGGCTTATTTCTTGGCACAAGGAACACTAAGAAAAACACAAAAGCCTATTATACATACGGTCTGAACAAAAAACAATGGTTTTGATACATTGAGTTACACTTATACTTTTAAGTTTAAGAATACGGAGTGTCACTGCCACTATTCTAAGCGCCGACTAAGGGAGTCAACTACGCAGGACAACAACACTGAAAAGAGAAGGTACACTTGACACGTACCCTTTTTTTTCTTTTTTTACGTGTGGAAATCCCCTCGGACCGTCACCCCACCGGGGTTTGCGGCGGGGTGGTGTGTCGGACTCGGACCGACTAAAACCACACGGTGTGCCACTCTGCGCCTGTAATAGGAGGGATCCGGGAACAGCTGTTATTACGACATCCGGACCCCTCCTAGCGCCGGCTCGCTCCTGTTGCGGGCTCCGTCTCAAAATTTTCCTCTCTTTAGGAGACGTCCGGCACACGCGGACGCCGCCCCCTCACGGCTGGCCAAACTAATGCGGATGGAGGGGAGAACCCATCCCGTCCACCCGCGGCCACACTTAGGGCGGCATGAGGCGCAGGTAAGCGCGCCTCCGCCGCCCGGTTCGCCGGCGGTGGATCGGGTCCGAGTGGAGGTCGTCTTCCCGGGCCTTCTCCGCCGCCTTCTTCTGCGAGATTACTTCCTCGCAGAAGGTTGCGACCGCGGTAAAACAACTGTAGCTACCGGCTATGGAGCGAATTACGGCCGGTAGCGAGAGATCTGCTCCGATGACTGCAGTGAGGGCCCGGCGCTGCGTCGCCCATGCGGGGCAGACCGCCAGCGTGTACTGGGCCGAGTCCTCACTGCAGTCGCAGTGGTGGCAGGCGGGACTCGATTCGATCCTAGCGACCGAGTACAGGTACTTTCCGAAGCAACCGTGCCCGGAAAGCACCTGCGTCAGCCGGAAGGTAAGGGTCCCGTGCTGCCGCCCTGCCCACTCGGCGATGACCGGCTGGAGGGCCTCCACGGCGGCGAAGCCAGCGCGTGGAGTCTCCAGCCGGAACGACCATCTGAGCATGGTGGCTCGGCGAGCGGCTACGCGCCACTCGCGCACGTCTTCGGGCGGAGGGCGAAATCCGCTCTCCGCCCGGAAGTCAGCCACTCGCCGATAAACTTCGGCGAGCACCTCCGCCTCCAAATCCCACGGGAGTGTTCCGGCCAAGGTGGTTTACACCGTGCGGTATCCGGGTATGGCCCTATTCGGGGCGGTCAGAGCCGCCACCCACACCGGTGCACCATACAGCGCCATAGACCGGACAACCCCCGCGTACAGCTGCCTCGTGGGAACACTGGCCCCTCCGTAATTGGGCAAAAGTCGCCCTAGGGCGGAGGCAGTGTCCACCAGCTTCGGACCAAGCTGTCGGAAGTGCTCGTCGAAGAGCCACCTACCGTCTAGGACCAGACCCAGGTACCTCATCTGGGCCCGGACCGGTACGAGGACCGAGCCGACCTCGATTGAGGCGCCGGCGGGTGGACCACGACGGGGCCCATGAAATAATAGGGCCTCCGTCTTATCTAGGGCCACCCGCAAACCCAACGCCTCAATGCGCCCGACCACCTGGGAAACTCTCGTGGCGGCCAGGCGCGCCGCCTCCTGGAAGTTAGCCCCCCGGGCCGTGAGTAAGGTGTCATCCGCGTAGCAGATTACACGCAGCCCGGGGGGGAGACGCCCTCGTAGGGCCCAGTCGTACCCGATGTTCCACAGGAGAGGTCCTAGGACAGACCCCTGCGGAACACCGCACGACATGGCCCTGCGTCTCAAGACGCCATCTCGGTCCTCGTACATGACGGTTCGCTCCTCAAGATAGTCTGCCACCAGCCGCCTCAGGTACTCCGGCACTCAGTGGTAGCGGAGCGCTTCCCTGATGCACTTGACACATACCCTATACCAACCCCCACAGCGTGGTATAGTAGGCCAAAACCTCCTTTAGAGATGAGATCCCCCCCCCCCCTTTTTATTTAATTTCTGTGCGGTAATCCCCTCGGATACCACTTACCGGTGGCAATGTCGGACTCGAACCGACTAAAACCGCAGGTACCAGTAGAGGGGGAACCAGGTGTACCCTAGAAAGGAAATCCCTGGTGCCCCGACGTACCTCGGGCCATCTACGGCGGGTAGACAACCCTCCCTGTGTGGGAACCCCCATGTTCCCTCTGTGCTCCCGGAAGGGCGCGCGCGCTTCATAACGCGCTCGCCGTCACCCCGGCTTGTTCCTGCTCGGGTGACAGATGGCCTCACCTGTCACCAGAGATTTCCCCCCGTAGGAATATATCCTGTGTCGCGGGCACTTAACATACATGAAACGGACACAAAGAACACCCAGGCACAGAAACACAAAGCGTTGTCGACACTGACCGGTTACCGGTTAAACCACTGAGCCATCTGTGCAGTCGAAATTGTGTACAAACTTACAAAAAAACGACAAGCCTTCTACCATCTATCGACTACATGAATTATAATCTATCAGTCTAGTAAGGAAATACAGCACGGATCTTAAATGTTACTATCACTATTTTATTACAAAAAGTGGCAAAATAAAACTAAACTAGGTTAAACTAGATCTTACTACATAAAATTGTTACTACGTAATCGAACAAAAGTGTTTTACGTTACACCTAGCATTGGTCGACTGTCCACTGGTCGAAATGAGACAATAATCATATTGACTGGTGTACTAGTAGTACTATTAAATAAACAGTAATAATAACTTTACACATCTCACACATGGCAGTCATTAGACTCATTCACTCATTCAGTCATTCATTCACGGCAGTCGTTAGAGTCTGATACTCTGTTTTAGGGATTACCCTAAAACAGACCCTGTACTATGGTAACCAGACTACTGATAAACACACTTAAATATTTCTAAATACATCTCGTACATCTATACTAATATTATAAAGCTGAAGAGTTTGTTTCTTTGTTTGTTTGAACGCGCTAATGTCAGGAACTACTGGTACGATTTGAAAAATTCTTTCAATGTTAGATAGCCCATTTATCGAGGAAGGCTATAGGCTATATATCATCACGCTAAGAGCAATAGGAGCGGAGCACCACTGAAGAATGTTTCAAAAACGGAGAAAATTTATTACTATTGAGAGACGCAAACGAAGTTGCGCGGGTCATCTAGTCTAATAGATAAATTCGAGGGGCCTGTTGATCTAATGGTGAGAGCCTGACTGCTAAGCCAAATGTAGTGGGTTCTTTAGAAATATATAAATATGTATATCAGCAGTCTGGTTACTACGTTTTTTTAGTTGTTTTTAACTATAATTTATTTTTGTTTTTTAGGCATTAATGATGATTACTTTCTCATTAAGACAGAAAGTAATAAGTACGTAAGTCGCATATGCTTCAGCAGACGCCTCTTAATATGTAGCAAAAGACTACCGTATTTTTAGGTATGGAAAAAGCTGTTAATCCTGAAGGTGCTGATCAGAATAATCGGAGAAATTTATCGAATTATTATATTGTCATCGGTCCTTGATAAGTGTGCTAAGTTTTCATCTAATTCGAGGTTTTGAAGTGGTTCAAATACACGTTTGAAGATTCCGTTACATACATACCAAATTATAAAAGCGTGTTAAAAAAAAAGAAAAGGGTTAGAACTTAGAGAAACAAAATGTCAATGAATGTTTTGTTTTATTGCATCATCAACAACCTATAACAGTCCACTGCTGGCCATGGGCTGGCAGGCTTTCCTTCTCTTTTTGCAGTACTGTTGAGCTGCGTAGTTTGCTCCCTTAGTCGGCTCTTACGACACCCACGGGATAAATAAGGGTGGTGACATTCCGTATTCTTAATCCGTCACCACACGGACTACTTTTTAGGGTTCCGTACCTCAAAAGGTAAAAAAGGAACCCTTATAAGGTCACTTTCTTGTCTGTCTGTCTGTCTGTTCGTCTGCCCGTGTGTCACCACCGATTTTCTAAGGAACGATTAGACCTAGCAAGTTTAAATTTATATCAGATACTATGGTCTATGGTCCCTATTAGGTGTATAAAAATCAAGGTCCTGAGTCAAAACGATAAAAAGATATGGGCAAATTTCGATTTTTGCGAAAACTGAAAATTAAGATAAATTTTGGTACTTTTAAATTTTCCTGTAAATCTACGTAAAATCTGGGTAGGTACGGAACCCTCGGCGCACGAGTTCGACTCGTACCTGACCGTTTTTTTTTATTGCATGGACAATGGACATGTATTACTTGAACTAATAGTTGTAAAGACTACCCGGGCTAGAACAACATTATCATCGACATTTATAGACCTTTATAGCCCTTCATAGCCTTCAATAAATAATTTTTAAATTTTCAACATATACGAGTATTCTTTGACAATTTTAGCTTTCAAAACTTCACTTACTAATAATACACTTACAATAAATTATTACATTTATAAACTTAATAACTACCGTTGGGATGTATCCGCACAGAGAGAAAAAAGTAGTCCTATTAACGTAGGTATTCCTACGTGTGCAAAATTAGTTTAAAAATAAATAATTTAAATTCACTTTTAGTAGTATAATTCTCACTAATAATGAATTTTCTTATAGACTGGATGTGTGCAATATATGTAAATATATCTAATTTACAAAGGTCTTATAACCATTTATAAACATACAGATTTTATATTTGGTTCGGTTGTACACTGATTGGGCTGTTATTTGATTGAGATAAGAATGTGGGCGCCTTTAAGGGTTTCGTAAATCTTAGATATTTGTATCCTACAATTTCTGACATTGTGAGTTAATACAGAGTGGAGCTTATGTACCCCTGTGTACATCCTACATTTGACAATTTTTTCTTGTGTGGTCAAATATTTAAATATGAATTACTAGCTGTACCCTGCCACGTTGTTTTTGAATCGTTCACAAGCTTTTCGTGGTTTTAATTTTCATGTGCAAAATGGTTTTGTATTTTTTTAATTGTGCATACAAATATTTAAAAATTCTTTATATTCTATCAACATCCTTGGTATGAAATATCCATAGATCCCAAATATGTAATCACTTTAGAGATACAATATTTCAGTCACTTTAAAAATGAAATTTCTATTTTAAATTTTCCTAAATTTGTTGGATTTTTATGAGGTCTTCTCACGGTTTCTTATACACTCTTGAAATATAACCCCACAGTTTGGTAATATACTGTTAAGAATCCTGGGTTTTTTCATAAAAAAATTTGGGCTTTGTTTAAAAAAATAAATTACTAAACAAAAAGTTATTAGTACCATTTTGTTTAAAGGAGTACTCTAAGGTGATGATATTTTGGACAGTTATTTATCTGAATATAGTAAGTTAAGTGTTAAAGTTGCAATATAAAATCCATAAAATAGGGTTAAATATTTTCTTTGGCTATGGAAATTTATCTAATAGATTAAGTCGAATTTTAATAACTGTATCACGTCTGAAACATTTTTAAAATTAGCAAAAATCATATTATTTAAAATGTTGCATATTAAAAGCAAATTTTGTATATTTCACAAATTTTCATAAAAAAAAAATTACTTAAAAAATATAATACACTAAAAAATTAAAAATAACGATAAAATAAAAAATACACACCTAATTTCATTTTAAGTTTCAGTCTTCTCACTAAAATATTTGTTGTACTTATAACCTATAAGTTAATAATTAATCACCACAAACAAAAATTTGTGTTAGTTCGTTTGGAGCGCGCGTTCAGTCGGCTCTCTGTTATGTAACTGCACGTTGTGCGGCTGCGCAGACCGATTTCAGTTGCACTGACCAACATGCGCATACTCCGGGGCGCTAAAATGTTACTAAAAACACTATCGCTTCATACGTGACAGTGTGAAAAAATAATACATGTCGGCTGGCTCAGCCAGAGGTCGTGGGTTCGATTCCCACCCAGGACAAATATTGTGTGATGAGCACAGTCATTTGTTCAGTATCTGGGTGCACTATATCTATAATATGTATGTATTTAGAAATATATAAGTATGTTTATCAGCAGTCTGGTTACTATAGTACAGGCTCTGCCTAGCTTAGAATCAGGCGGCCGTGTGTGAGATGTTTAAAAATATAATTAAATATTATTATTATCATGTAAGAATGTAGATCGTGTCATTCATCATCATCTGCCTATCGCAGTCCACTGCTGGACATAGACTTCTGACAACATGCGCTATAACATACTTGATCTTCCGCAACCATTTTCTTAGCTATTATCTCCATATCGTAAACAGATAAAGATTAGTACAACAACAACAACAACAGCCTTTAATAGTCTACTGCTGGACATAGGCCTCTCCTTAGAAAAGAGGTTTTGGCCTACTATACCACTACAGATTAAGAATACAGAGCGTCACCACCCCTATTCATCCTGTGGGTATCGTAAGAGGCGACTAAGGGAGCAAACTAGGCAGGACAACAGCACTGCAAAGAGAAGGAAAACTTGAAAAAACCCTATACCAACCCGTCTGGCCATCGTGGTATAGTAGGCCAAAACCTCCTATTAGTACATGTTAAACATATTATATGATTTAATGACCAGCCGTTTGTTTAGTGGTTAGTGATTCTGACTACTAAACCAGGGATCTTGGGTTCGATTAACGACCAGAAAAAAAATAATTGATAAGCACGAAAATTTGTTCTGTGTCTGGGTGTAATTTATCCATAATATGTTAATTATGTATTAAGAAATATATAAATACGTTTATCAGCAGTCTGGTTACCATAGTACAGGGTCTGCTTTTTTTGCAGATGACCGTGTGTAAGATTTATTGTTATTAGTAATTATATACATTTAGGTCGTTATATCAAACTTCTTCAGAGGAATTGGTTGTTGAAATCAGGGCAGAGCGTCATTTTAGGGCCGCCATATTGTAAAGTTTCGTGTTTAAAGTTGAAGGTTATTGCCGCCCACAATCTCTATTGCCTTCTAAATCAGATCGAAGACGAAAAGTTCTATCGGAGGAAATATTATAATAAGAGACTCCGTAGATGGCCATAGGTCAACAAGACAAAAGACCTTTTGGCACTGTGTAAAATGCAAAGGTCTAATTTTCAGGGTTTCTCACTAAATAAACAAACAACATTTTCGTCATTTTTACAAAATTTACTAAACAATCTAAACTTTAAGAGCGTTATTTGTGAACAATGTGATTATGTCAACCAATCGGTGTGTACTTTTAAGTAAACATGTAATTGTCTAAATAGAACAAAAGTTCTGATTTCTAAATATAATACAGGATTAAAATTCATAACAAAGTTCCACGATACTTAATAATCGAAGAATTTTATTGTTTTAGACTGATAATAGCGCCTTTCTACAGCATTTCCGCGTCCTGAACATATTTTAGGTGTATATTTGGAAACCTAGATCGTATTGTATAATTAAGATATTTCTTTCTGCCGTATTTTTTTTTGAGACCAGTTTCCATTGCAACATTTACCAGTGTGCGTTCATTACATCAACTTCACGTACGGATGAATTTCTCATACGAAGAGTTTGACATTCGACATAAGAAACCAAAAGCTACTCGATATAATACTTAGAAGCTACACAAACCTACAATGCATTGTATATATATGTTGACCTGTAATGATGCGAATAGTCTTTATAACGACAATAGGGTACATGACTGACAAGTCAAATCAGTATCTTTTTTTAAACGTCAAAACTGACGAGATGTCAAGTGTCCAGAACTGTCAAGAATGGACGCGATACATTTTTTTATCGAAATACTATTTTGTGACGTCATACCTACCTATTGTCAAATCATTTATATTTAATGTTGATGTCGAGATCAAATCAATAAAAATATCAAATTGATAATAGAGGACAATTCAGGCTCTATTTTAAGATATTACATTTAATGGTGCAAGCGAAACAATTTATTTTAAACCTAAGAATATACCCCATTCAACTTATACTAGAAATGAAGTACTTGGTTTATATTACAGATAAGTAAATGAAATAAAATAAAAATGTTACGTGGTTGAGCTTTAGCAAAAATGGCCCAGCTCGACAGGGGTGATACGACTTCCAGCCCCGGATCTGCGATTTTTCGAACCGGGGCAGAAACTTGATAGTGGCGCCCCTCTTTGTTGTGTGGGTCTGTGTGCCGCCTTCTTCTTACAAGTCGACGGTGAGCCAACCAGGCTTCCTTAAGCTAGGTTTTTTATTTTTAATCATACTTTATTATGATTTTGGGAGCCCCTGAAACTGCCGCCGGGGGCAGGTGCCCTGGTTTGCCCCTTCCTAGATCCGGGGCTAATGATGGCCGCACAGAACACAGGTATTAAGCAATCGAACCCATGGCCTCCGGCTTGGCCATCAGAATTACAAACCACAACCAAGGTGACACAAAGATTCCAGCTAACTAGGACTGAATAAAAGTAATGACAAAAAATACCCACCAATTTACTTGACTGTAGTTTATGGATATCGCAATTAAATTCTCACCTGCGCAAACGCAGCTGGGAATCACGAAGGTCAAAAATAACGACCGCTATTGTTTCTTTATCAGGCCATTAGATATCAACGAACCAATTGTAATAGACTTTGCATTGTTTGCCAGATAATTGTACGTATGCAGTGGACACAGAGTTCACTGAAGCGATGGCGACTGGAAAAGCCTCTTTTGTAATGATGTAGGTGGCAAACGAACAGACAGATCTCCCGACGAGAAGTGAATCGATGCACGCCTGTAACTAAGGAGTCACAAGTGTAGTGTAGTGTTTTCCGAATCAAAGAAGAAGTAGACCCCTCGAAATCGTCTTATGAATGACGGTGTTCTGAGTCAACATACATGTGGAGGAACGGGTGTCATGTCCCTCCAACACAAAGGGAGGGTCCTCCAACCAGGCGAGGTGATCATGCCTGGCATGCCGCTGCCCAACGGTTATTGTTGGGCATTTGTATAGTATATATGCTAATCTTTGAGAGAATTATTATTATCGCGATACAGGATTACCAGTTACTCTGTAGTTCGGTGTGTCTTCGATAGATGACGCTGTAGTATGCTTTTCGTTTCATTCTATGTGGAGGTCGCCACAAACATAAAAATACCACACAAGAAAGAATATGTTTTTTTGTTCTGTGAAAAATACGACTAAAATGAGAAACTCCTTTTTTTTAAATAAACCACTAATAAGATACAAAAACCACCATTCTTTAGGATCATAACACGCTGGAAAATGCTACGTAGGTACAACCGCCGTTAATATAGAAACCTCTTCTTTACATATATCACTGTACCTATTATTCACACCAGGAGCTCGTAAGAAGGCGACCTCGGTGGTATCCGTTCCAAATGTAAGGACGGAAACAATTTCGATTTCACAAAAAAAATGATATAATTTGTACCTACGTAATAAGTTCGATCGAAGATAATTATGTTAGAGTCAATTTTGTCGGTCACGATGAATAACACGTAAAATACGCGAGTGTTGACTAAATATGCTTATGACTGCACACATGGCGTAGTGGTTTAAGCGGTCGCCACGCCGCTTCCTACTGCGCTGCGTATTGTGGGTTCGATCCCCAATGAACACCAGTATGTGTGTAGTGTGATCCACAAAATATTGTTCTGCGTCCTGGTGGTCTTTGTGTCCGTTTCATGTATGTTTGTAAAGAATATACATACATATATTCCCAATACGGGAGTTGTCTTTAAAAAAAAAAAACAAACATCCTGGCCATGTATGCCTACTGGTTAATGAGCATCACTGCTAAGCCAAAAGTCGTGAGTTCGATTCCCAACCAGGACTAAAAAAATTGTAATGAGCACGATATTTTCTTCTGAGTCTGGGTGTAATTACCAAAATAATAATTATAATATATACCTATAATAATATACCTCACACATTTCACACACGGCCGTCTGATCCCAAACTAGGCAGAGTCTGTGCTATGGTGACCAGACTGCTGATAAAAATACTTATATATTTTTAATTACATACATATTATAGATAAATTACACCCAGACACAGAACAAATGATCATGCTCATCACACAATATTTGTCCTGGGTGGGAATCGAACCCACGACCTCCGGCTTAGCAGTCAGGGGCACTAACCACTCGACCAACAGGCCCGTCAAAAATAAAAAATAAAAATAATCCACTGTTTCGAATGTGTAGGCAATATAATGATATTTGTGCTCATCTTGATATATTTCTGGAAAGCTACAGCAGATTCATGGAATCCTTGCGGAAATTGAATGCGGATATGAAATCACCCATGTGAGATGCTATGACTAAAACCAATAATTTCCATGTCTAACCCTTACCGATTAAAAACCACCCGATGTTCCTCTGCTTGCCATCGCCCCGTGGAACGATAATCGCCAAGCTTATTGCCATCAACCGGGCACACTTATTTCTAAATACGTAAATCATCATCATCTAGCTTGTCCACTGCTGGACATAGGCCTCTCCCAATGATTTCCAGCTGGAAATACGTAAATGCTACAGATGAATTATTGTTATTACATCGTAAATTCGTTTTTTCTTTGACTATATTGTTCATAGACGTAACAAAAACTTTAAGCACCTTGTATTTTTCCTAGGACTTTTTAATTAACTTTATCTGTTACATTTTTTAATGAATCGATATTTTAATTTTCTTATCTATACTAATATTATAAAGCTGAAGAGTTTGTTTGTTTGTTTGAACGCGCTAATCTCAGGAACTACTGGTCCGATTTGAAAAATTATTTCAGTGTTAGATAGCCCATTTATCGAGGAAGGCTATAGGCTATATATCATCACGCTAAGACCAATAGGAGCGGAGCACCAATGAAGAATGTTTCAAAAACGGAGAAAATTTATTACTATTGAGAGACGCAGACGAAGTTGCGCGGGTCAGCTAGTATTTCATAATATTGTAAAAGGGACCTTTTATACATGTACACGGCGGTCTCAACTGCACCCTAACAACACCAAACCACCATACACTTTTGTTTAACTCAAACATTAATCTCTCTATCACTATAGATTAACTAAGATAAAATATTAACAACCAGGAAGTACATATAATTGGACTAGCTTTTGCCCGCAGCTCCGCCCGCGTAAATGTCGAATATCGCGGTAAAAATGTTTATGTTTTTCCTCACGAATCAAAGGTCAATCAAATCAAAGGAACTTGAAAGTTGGCTATTATTTACAACTAGCTTTTGCGAAAATGTCGGTTATCGCTGTAAAAAGCCTATGTCTTTCCTCAAAAATCAAAGTATCTTCATACCAAATTTCATCTAAATCGGATCAGAGGATTCCCCATACAAACTCTCACCCTTAAATGATGATTTTTGGGATAAAAACTATGACCCTATGATCCCTATGATCTTTCACGGGACTCGGACTGTCTCTATACCAAATTTCATACGAATCGGGTAAGCGGTTGAAGCGTGATGAGGTAACAGACAGACAGACAGACACACTTTCTCATGTTTTATAGTATGGATATTAGTTACTTTGAAAATGTCAACGACAAATAAAGAAGTCAGGATGTTCAGAAAATTTCTAGAAGAGAAGTGGTTTACGCCAGATATTTATTTAGTTAATTACGTTAAATTAGGTGTTACAACAGAGGCATAGCTTTCAGCCCAAGTATCTATTATTCATACAAATATTATTATAGTATTAAAAAGGAAGTTTTTTACGAGTAAACTAATAAGATACTTAAGGTACAATTTAATTTTACTCTACAAATTTAGGTCTGGTACCTTGGGAGGTAGCAAAGCTTTTGCATATTAAAATTGAGCTTTCATAATTACATTCACTGTAAGTTAAAAGTAAAGTACTTAAAAATGTAAGCATCATTTTCAGTTTGTTATAGCAATTAGTTCGTGTGGTGACGGATTAAGAATAGGGAGTGTCACCGCCCCTATTTATCCCATGGGTGTGGTAAGAGCCGTCTAAGGGAGCAAACTACGCAGGACAACAGCAAAAAAACTTGAAACAAATCCTATACCAACCCGGCTGGCCAGTGTGATATAGCAGGCCAAAACCTTCTTGCTAAGGAGAGACCTATGTCCAGCAGTGGACTAGTAAAGGGTGTTGATGATGACGATGATAGCACTTACGATGACAGTACGGTATACCATTTGGCATTACACCAGAAGTACCTAAAGTACTTCTTTAATATTAGAATAATAAATAATAATCTTTAATATTATAATAATTTCAGCTGCTTTAACTTCATGGAAAATTAAAGAGGCCATAATTTCTGAACTTAAATTCCTGTCCTAGTGGTTTGTCCAAATACAGGACGGCGTTTACGAGCTATTTGATGTATGTATTTGGTTTCTCCAGAGAGGAATGCATCGAAGTCCCCAATATTCTTATTTCACTGCAACATCAATAGTTGATGTATTTTATTAATATATTCCATTACCGGATTTCGGATGTCCAAATTACTTCTTATTTTCTAAGATTTATATGTGGAAACTATAATTAGTAATGACTCAATTTTTTTGTCGGAACAAACGCGGAAGGGATGTATCTAATCAAGCAAAAAGTTTTACGAGTATATAGCAATTAAATACAGCATTATTATATTCCGGGTTTGTTTACTACATAATTATGATGACTAACAGTAGGTATGGTACTCTATTAAATTATAGAAACAAACATAAACATAGATACACCGCGGCGACTTCTACATAAAACGATAAACAAATTTTAACACCATCTAACGGAGACACGTCGAACTACGAAGTAACTGCTAACCCTACATTGCGCAATGAAAAGTCTCGCGCCGTATATCATCGATGAAACTGCAAAAACGAGTAAGAGCATTTTAATAAATAATAACTTTGCACATCTCACACACGGCTGTCTGATCTTAAACTGGGCAGAGCCTGCACTATAGTAACCAGACTGCTGATAATATTTATAAATACATACATATTGCATAATACATATGTTACATAAAATATAAATTACATCCAGACACAGATATTTTTTAATGATCATGCGCATCTCACAAATATTTGTCCTATATGGGCATCAAACCTACGACCTGCGGCTTAGCAGTCAGGGTCACTAACCACTAGTGACTAGAGCAACAGGCTTGTCTTTGTTTACATGTATATATTGTATAAAAGTCGCTTTAAATGAGATCACAACACGAACATATTTACATCTCATCATCATCAACAGCCTTTAACAGTCCACTGCTGGACAAAGGCATCTCCTTAGACAGGAGGTTTTGGCCCACTATACCACGCTGGCTAGACGGGTTGGTATTGGGTTTGTTTCAAGTTTTCTTTCTCTTTGCGGTGCTGTTTTTGTGTAGTTTGCTCTCTTAGTCGGCTCTTACGACACCCAGAAAGGTACCGAATAGGGGTGGTGACACTCCAAATTCTTAATCCGTCAACACACGGATGTATTTTCATCTACATATACAAATTCTTTATAAATACGTTTAGATGACAGGGTCGAACTCGAATGTGAGTTTTTTACCAACTTCAAAATAGAAGGAGATTCTTTGTTCGGCTTTATGTTTTTTATATATGTTCACCATTACTTTTGTCAAACATGGATTAAAAAAATTAAATCTTTAATTTCAATGTATTTCGTTCAAATATCCCACACCTATTTCAGTCAGCAGTCTTTTCGATTAGGTTTGTATTAAATAAATTTTCTCTTTTTATTAGTACCCTTGGTTAGCGTTTTTTAAAACGGTTTTAATTTTTTTTAAAGATTTAACCGATGAGCATCAGATGTTACTTATTATAATTGCAACATACATGCAATGATTTTCACTACACAGATGGCTGAGAAGCAAGAAACTTTTTTCTCGCTTTCCTGCTATGCGTTACAGGAATTTTATGAAAAGGGACGGAAGTATGTAACAGCATAGACCAAAGTGGTCTATGATGACAGAAGGGCGAGGGATTCGATCATTAAGCGCGCGCAGTACTCGATGCCAAATGTTACACATCATATGCGACTACTGTAACCCTCGCTCTATTTGTTGTATAATTATGAAATTACTGTTAAAATATGCAAAAGTCAAGAGCATGCTGACCACCCACAAATAAGGGTTCCGTAATGAGGAAATTGTGTAATCGAGATGTCGTAGTCGAGGCACACTCGTGATTACAAATGTGAATAATAAATATTTTATGCTGCTAAAGATTTATGTAATCTGTATTATTTCATTGTCTAGTATAACTCTATTTTATGTTTCGCTGACGATATGAAGATCTATTTAAATATACTCCCGATTTATGACACGGTTGCTCTCCAGGAAGTTTTATTGCGATTGGAAGAATATTGTCACACCAACCAATTAGATCTAAATCCTTTAAAATGCTCGGTAGTCACGTATTCACGGAAGCGTTCTGTTTCAGTATCGAATTTTATATTATGTGGTCAATACCTACCCAGATGCAACACTATCCAAGACCTAGGTGTCCATCATGACTCTAAACTTCTGTTTGACGTACATATAGACGCGGTCGTTAAAAAGGCCTCGAAAGTTTTAGGTTTTATCATGCGTATCTCTAATGCGTCACGGAAGTTAAGACTCTATGGAAGCCGTATTTTCAAAAATATGTTGACCGTATAGAGATCATACTAAAACGCTTTATTAAATATTTATGCTCTCTTTAGTGAACTCGCTATGATTCTAATAATTACATAGAACTCTGTTGAAAAACTTAGTGAAAAATATCATCTTTTGCCATTATAGTGCTGTAGGGAAATTGCCTACTATTTACTGTTATTAAAAATTAACATTCATTGTCCTGATCTATTAAATAATATTAGGCTCAATGTTTCGTGCAAATCATCTCGTTTTAATCCCTCCATGATTTGGTTCATATTTGGTTTTATCCAAAACCAAATCACGAAAAGGCTGAAAAGTCGAAACAGTTTCCTTGACATCATTCCTGACAATAACAACGCTCCAAAGGCCAGAGAGAGCTTATGGCGTCATAAGTTCCCTCTCTCCGATTTCATCCTCTTGGCAGAAAAACTACCTCCAGGAGATAAACTTCCCTGGCCAACCTGGAAGAGGCTTAATACGTTGCGTACCCAGCAGATCTAAGGAAAATCTGTCAAGTTGGGGATTTATCGACCCAAGCGCAAATAAATGCTACTGTGGCGCATCTCCACAGACAATGGGCCACTTGCTAACATGCCCCGCGAGCCCAGAATCGTGTTCGCTTGACGACCTGTATGAAGCAAGGCCAAACGCCATTCGCGTCGTCAAGCACTATCCTAAAACCGTGTAAAGTGTTGCCATCAACACGATAATTAAGTATTCCCCAAGTATGTATTCCTCATTCATCTACTTATTATAGACTTACACTGTACGGGCGAATAGAACTTTCAACAAGTTATGCAAACAACATGATTTTGATCCATTTGAAATGAGTTAACCTGCAGCAAGAAGATGCTTAGGCCTTAATTTCTTATCTAATTGAATTTGGTTATGTCTGGTACGGTATGCGTATGTGTGTATATGTAATCACATGTGGTATACTTTTCTGGTAATACCTGATTATCTTTACAAATATATTACCATTTTCTTTAAATATACAATATTAGACAGAGTATCTATATATGTAGCTGACTGTACTGTACGGTTAACATGAACCAGTCACACGTAATTGTTAGTAAAATTTATAAAATTGAAACCTGTAATTGCCTTTCTAATACTATTCTACCGTTATCTGTTGATTTAGATGTAAGTCTTCCATAGAACAAATAAAAAAAAATACACACAGTGGATCATAGAACATCCTCCTTTTTTAAGTCGGTTAATAAATAAATAACTTGGACTGTTATTGTGTCGACCTTGTATCATGATATATCAAAACATAACTATACTGATCTCCTGTTGCTTTTTTTACATAAGTTTTAAACTGATGTTTTTTGTTAAAAGTTTAAGCTTTTTTTGTTAAAGCTTATTGTATTCACATAGGTACGACATTATGATCTCACATCAACAGCCTTTAATACTCTACTGCTGGACATAAGCCTCTCGTTAGAAAGGTGGTTTTGGACTACTATACCACGCTGGCCAGACGGGTTGGTATAGGGTTTGTTTCAAGTTTTCCTTCTCTCTGCAGTGCTGTTGTTCTGCGTGGTTTTTCCCTTAGTCGGCTCTTACGACACCCACGGGATGAATTATGATCTCGTGGTCCATATTTGTTTAAAAAGAGGTACCTACACTAAGTCTTTTTCGCGTATTAATATAATATATACAAAAGTAAAGTCTGTCACTTATGTCTTTCTACAAATGAAACTATGGTAATTTTTTTTTTTTAAAGTTCTGTATATTTGGCTTAACTTTAATTTTCTAGTTTTTTTTAAGTCGACTGTACTCCTCGCTCTGGACTTTTTTAAATAACAGTTCGTCATAAATAACATTGACTTAATCGAATCGGCAATATTTATCGATCATAAAATAAAATTTTGAATTTACAGAACTTTCAAAAAAAGAATTTAGAAATGAGATATTATAGATTAGATATGATAAATAGATTATTTGTAGATGTGCCTACGTAATAGGCTTGTGTCCACTAATAACAAATTGCTAGGTTTACAGTTTCAAATTATAAATGAAGAGACATAGATAAGAAAAAACCAGTCTATTTCTCATAAACGTTAAAGATTATTAATATTTAAAAAAAAATCGAACAAAATAGGCATTAAGTCACGTGACAGCGAACACTAATCAGAACGTGTTACGTCACGCCACGCAAAACATCATTGTTGTTGTTGACGTTTTCATACAACAGAGCAGGTCACTCCTTATTGCTTTTCGTTTTTAGCATATTTTCTCACCTTAATACAGTTTCAGTTGACACTGGACACAAATGTAAACAGTTTTGTTTCTCAGACTGTGACGTCATTCAAGACGCCATGACACTATTCAGCGTTTCCAAGGGCAATTTAAATGGTTTTTTTGAATACAAAATACGTAATGTAAATATTGCTTTTTCTTTAAAATAAAGGTTTTTGGTGATAAAATAGATATTAAAGTATATAATTAACCGAGTTTTCAAATTGAGTCAACTAGCCTATTATATATATTGCAAGATTCAGTGACGTAGTTCTAGTGTGCTAACAAATACCTATTAAAGTAACCAGTTCTGTCAAAACACTTGTAATTCCCCATGTTGCGTCAGTTTTTAACGCTTACAAAGTCGCCATTGCTCAACATTGTACTTGTAACAAAAGTAAAACGACTTAAAACTAATGTAATAGCCAAGTTAACGAATGGTCAGATAACCATAACAGGTTTTCCAAAAATTATCATGAAAATAAATTTCAAAAAGAGTATGCATCGGCCGGGAATCGAACCCGGGCCGCCCGCGTGGCAGGCGAGCATTCTACCACTGAACCACCGATGCTTGTATAGTCTTTATGAAATAACAGTTTTAAAGCGTACAATCATAATCTAATGACGCAATATTACCATGAAAGTGATAGTACCAATTAAATCATCGGGATACAAAAACTAAACCAGTTTTATTTAATAATGTTTTAAATAAAGAAACTGGTTTAGTTTTTGTTTCGTTTTCTCAGTTTTCTGCTGTCTAAAATATTAGCTTCTGATCTATTCGGAATACAGCTATAAAATTTTGATGCCTATTTTGAGTTATTTTTTTATTTTTTTTTCATAGGTAAAATTATAGGAAATTTTAATTGTGTTCTTATAATTTTATTGTTATTATTCATTACTACATTTTTTATTTTTTTTATTATTGAACTAGCAAAATCTTCTTGACTCTGTAAACATAAATTTAAAAATTTCATTCCTAACTGCCAACATTTCACTGAAAGATAACTCAAGATAAATAAAATAAAAACTTGAGCATGCGCTGTAAGTAAAATAGGTTAATAATTAAGTATTTGTCGATTTCTTTTTAGTATCTCAAAGGAATTGAAATTGAATTGAAATTAATTATTAAAGACTAAACAGTTCAGGTCTGTTAGTTCATTCTTCTTTCAGTTATTCTTTTGGAGTCTTCTGTAGGTATGCTTGTATGTGGTTAAGTATGATTTGTACACAATAAACACAACCTACATTTTGCCAAATTAATTATAAACATACTTAAATAGCACTGTCATTACCAAATGACATTATAGAAAATAAAGTTCATTTGTTCATAGCATAACCAAATGTATTTTATGTTTTGTCAAGGCTACGGGCATATTGCACCGAAAACCCAAACAGGCAAAGTGGTGACGATCTTCTACGCGATTTTGGGGATACCACTGATGCTATTATGTCTATCCAACATCGGCGATGTGATGGCTTCTTCATTCAGGTAAATAATATAATTTGTCATTTACTATAACAGTAAGTACTTAGCGCCTGATAAAATTATATTAGCAAGATGTGTTAAAACAAAATTGCTATTAAAATATTATTGGCGCTTTAATTTTTTTTAAGATACTTCTACATTCTCTTATAATTTTCAGATTCTTGTATTGGCGTGTATGTTGTTACGTGTGCACGAGACCGCCAAAACGGCGCCACCGGCACCATCATTCCTCAAGGTATAAAACCACTATTTATTACTCATATTGATTATAACTTGAGACACACTGCACATGGCCGACTGATTCCTAACTAGGCAGAGCTGATAAACATACTTATTATAGATAATTTACACCCAGACGTGGCTATATGTTTTTTCCGATGTCTTTCAGCCAACATGTAATTTGGTTTTGTTGTATTCCGATAATAGTTTTTTTTAATTATTTTGTATCTGTGCAGACGTTCCGTACGTGGTGGCAGTGTTCGTGGCTCGACGCGACGACGGCCGCGCCCTCTAGAAAGAGCACATTCCGATACAGACTGCAGGTATTCACACAACCAATCACATCATAGAACCTATGGGTAAAATGTACCTAACAACCTTTTTCATGGCACCACATCACAGACAAGCAGGGGATTTCTCCTCACTTTTTTAAAGTGAAACAATTGTTCTCAGTATTTGAAATGCAAATAAGAATTGAAATAAAAACTTTTTAGTCTAATTTGTAAGCTATCGCTTTGTACTTTGTAGCATTATGAATCAAAGGTTTGTGAAACTTGCTTGCTTGTTTGCTTTTAATAACAGCCTGAATGTTGGAATAATTCTAATAGGTACTTTAGGTCAAAATTTGGACTTAAGATCAATGTACCGTGTACTTAAGTACACATAAAGATGACGATGACTTCTTTATTGTAGTTGATACCAATTCAATAACATTTATAAACAGCTTTGAAGTTAAACCAAGAGTAAATAAAGCGCAATGAATAACACACTCTAGCTACTGAACGCCTTTTGTCCAAACACAAGATATTACTGATAGTTTTGCCAATCTAAATTTAAACCTAACTGAGTAATTGGAAGATTGTTTTCTTTACACAGATACCGTGATAGTGGTTACAGCAGTGGACGCGTCCGAAGACCTCGCCAGCCAATTCCAATAACACATCCTGCTTCTTTGCCCCGCACCAGGTCGCAACCACCACAACACGCTAAATACGAAAGGCCCTATGGTATCCGTACAGAAATATTTTGTCTTTTTAGCATTATAGCAAAAACATTTTTACACGGGATCGTAGTATTAGAACGGCGTATATTCAGGTTCTTCGTTTAATACAATTTAGATCGTATTTAAGTATCGATTATTTCTCTTATTATTATAATTTTTGTTAATAATTATTCATTTATTATTACGAGATTTCATGCGTCACTAAATCTACTATCACTTACGTCCTAACAGCTCCTAATTCCTTACATAATCTTGAAGTTTAAAAATACTTATTTGTTCACGGTATAAGGACCAAACGAGCAGACAGGTCACCTGATGTAACACACATGACCTGGCCTCAAATAAACTGCTAAATGTTCTGTACTTCAAGTTAAGTATTCTCCATCTACCTCGGCTGTCACCCTGATCAAAGCCTCCAGGACTCCGCTCTGAGCTCATGTCTTCATAAACTCGAAATGCACAGGAGGCCGATCTCCCTTGAACATGTTAGGCAGGGCAGGCAAATTATGGTGATGATCTAATAATAATAATAATATAATCTCACACGCGGTCGTCTGATCCCAGACTAGGTAGAGCCTGTACTATGGTAACCAGACTGCTGATAAACATACTTATATATTTCTAAATACATACATACTATAGACTAGCTGCTGCCCGTGACGTTCGTCCGAGTGGAATAGTTACTTTGGGCTAACGCTAACTTTAACCCGCGACTTTGTTTACGCAGAAGGTGAAAATATTTTAAGGAGCCATTTACGGTTACGCAACGCACGCAGCGGAAGCTCTCAAAAGAAAGAAAATAAAAGCCGTGTGGTGTCGTTGGACACCCGATAGGAACGAAGTTGTGACGATCGAGTAAAACTGATTCGACACGATTTTAATTACAACGCCATCTATGAAAGCGGCCTACATATTTTTAAGTTGGTTTCTAATTAAAACAATATATACATTGGTAAAATCTCCTTGAGAAATGATGTCGAATACAATATTTTTTGCTCAACCTAAGAACATAAATTTTAATTTTACTGAGATGAAAAGTAATGATTTCCTATCTATTCGATAGATGGCGCTGAATGACTGACAAGTGATAATCCAAAATAAAAAGTGTCGTTACAACTTTTCGTGAGATTTTTTCCGTCTAGCCCCCTTTCACAACGCGCGATAAGGAACTTCGTTCCAAAACTCGATTTGAAACATTCTTTATTGGTGCTTCGCTCCTATTGGTCTTAGCGTGAAAATATATAGCCTGTAGCCTTCCTCAATAAATGGGCTATCTAACATTGAAAGTATTATCAAATCGGACCAGTAGTTCCTGAGATTAGCGCGTTCAAGCAAACAAACAAACAAACCCCTCAGCTTTATGATATTACTAGCTGGCCCGGCAAACGTTGTTTTGCCATATACGTTATTTCAAATTCTTTGGTCAAAAAAAAAGTTAGGTGTATGAAAAATAGATGTTGGCCGATTCTCAAACCTACCCGTGCATATGCACACAAAATTTCACGAAAATCGGTCGAGCTGTTTCGGAGGAGTTCAACCACGCCCACCGTGACACGAGAATTTTCTATATTAGATATTATAGTATAGATAAATTACACCCAGACACAGAACAAATGACCTCATCGTGCTTATCACAAAATATTTGTGCTTTTACTTTAAGGGCCAAGAGATTACGACGTAGAAGAGAACTCTCCAGTTCGCTATGAAAAGTATGATAGAGGTCGGGATCCCTATGACGATGAAGAAGGTAACTTACACTCCATTTGTCTTTTGTCTTTCGAGAAATAAGTGATCACCACGTCAGCGCCACGTCATATTATTATATGACCACAGATAACTAAACACTAGTCAAAAATATATTATGACAGCGCCTTGTATTCCACGCAGGTACATAAGAAAGTAGGGGCACCAGGGACTTCCTTTCTAGGGTATACCTGGTTCCCCGGCTATTAGTACCCGAGAAGGCGTGCGGTTTTAGTCGGTTCGAGACCGACATGCCACCGATAGGTGGTATCCGAGGGGATTTCCGCACGGAAAAAAAAAGGTACATAAGATTAGATGCAAGCTTAGATAGATAGTTGTAAGCTTCAAAAATGTAATAACTACATATAAAAATGTATTCTTTGTTTTTTTACCTTTTAACAAAAGTTATATGCTGTGTTTTTTACAAAATGACGATTTACTTTATAATGTTTTAATTTGAAGACCTGCATTATTGCTGCATATAATATTTGTCTATTAGCATTCTGTGTGGTAATAGAACGATCTAACAGAAGGCCCAATTCTCGTAATAAAAGTTCGGTCTCAATTCAGTTCCGATCAACTTTCGACCTCACAACTGTCATAATAGGTATTTTAGTAGTAAAATAGTAAAGTATTGGTCCCCCCCCCCCTCGCCCCCGCCCCTAAATTGGGGAGAAGGGATGGGGGTTGGACCTCTGATAACTTCACTCAGGCTGTGAAAAGCAGCGAAAGAGTAGATTCGTACCAATTTCCTGTGAGGTATCACTTCGGTCGAGCCTACCCATTTAAACAGTCTCCGATTCCAGAATTTACAATTTAAGATTTTACCCGAAATACAATTATCCAATCCGCCTTGCAATTACGGCAAGTAGTGTTGCAGACACCTTTCTGTTTATCGTTTTTGTATACCTACTGTAATTTATTTAATGTGATCCAGTGTAACATTGACACAGATAATTTTAACTTTCCAGAAGAATTCCCAAAAATATCTTTACCACTGCAAGACTTGGAAGCAGCATTGAAAGATTTAGAAACCCACCAAATGAAGGTTTCAAAGCCTGAGCTGCGAAGCAAATCCTTGCCAAGACCAGCTAAATCAAAACCCGAATACGGCCCAAGACGAGACTTTGATGATCAGCGACATTTTGAGGATGAACCCAAAGAGATGTTTGAAATGCATGATTTACATGACGTTGACTATGAGAACTATAAGGAGAAGAAGGCTTTGGAACGAGAAAGAAATAAGGAGAGAGACGATTTGTACGGTATGCGAGATCGTGGGTATGATCCAGAAGATGAAGATTTTGATTTTGATTACTCCAGGGGAAGAAGGCCAAGACGTGATTATAGGTAATAAATGGAGACTCTTTATGTTCAATCAACCAAATTTTGAAACTCAAATTCAAAATATCTTTATTTCATAAAAAAATTAAGTTGTTTGAAATCGTCTTTTATGTAGACTATAAAGTCGTAGATCAACACACACGCAATAGCAACAATCTCTGTTTGGTCATATAGTAAGGAAAAAAAAAATGCTTATACAAAATCTATATATCATGCCTGTTTCCAAGGGGTTGACCCTAATGAGAAGAAAGGGCAAACAAAGTCATGGCCACTGTTTTGCAATTTACAGATAAATATAGTGGCATCATTACATTTACCACAATACTGTTCCGATGTGTGCTAGTATGTCCATTATTAAAGATTAAAAGGTAAATAGACAATAAAGAGAAAAATAAAATTAAGAAAAAGATCAAATAAAAGAGAAATTGAAGTGAAACATAAAATTTTTAAAAATAATAATATAAAACACCCTAGCGAACATCACATTTGCACTTAAGAAATAGCCTGCGCTAAATTATTCCCAAGTATTTTTGTCTTCTGTGTAATCCACAACCGAGTAATAGGCTTTCTGACATAATTTACGTTTAATTGCAGATTTACGAGTAAATTATTCAATACTTAAGTTTTTGTTTACATTTTGGAACATTATTTAACCGAAGTTAAATGATTATACAATGGGTTTCGACCCTGCAACCACTAACCTCGCAGTAGATTATATCCTTACATGCTCGTGGGATTTGATAGTCTTGTTTTTGATTATTTCCTCTAACTAAACAAATAGGGCTTAAGCGGTCAAGAAAATGTGAAGCAATTAAGCAAACACGATTCTTAGTATATTCTGATTTGTAGAGAATATTGGTCCTTATTTTTGATAGCTTTAGACTTTTAATTCCTAAAATGCAGACTTTTAAAATTGCATCTCATACCTATTGCCATTTCCAAAGAGTTTCTATGTTTGATGGCAACCATATATTATTATTATCGCCATTTATTTTTATACACTATTATTGATCACTAGGAATGAGCGTGGTAGGTCAGAATACTATGAACGTGATCAGGTGGAGCCGTGGGAGCGTCGACAACGGAGAGCTCGATCAGCCATCTATGATTACGAGCAGCGATTGCCTGAGGAACGTCCTCCTCAACCTCATCACTCCAGACCTCTGAGGAGATTGCATACAGTTGATGATACCAGACCGAATTATAGACACGTAAGTATTGTATTAAAGGAGTAGAAACCTATTACTCTAATCGTTGGATTATAAAACGAATAGCAATACCACAGCGATTATCATCTCCTTGGTTTTATCTCTAATTGGTGCATTAACTGACATTGTAAAAGTCATGAATGGTTTTTTTATGGCCGACTGAATGCCTGACGCCAAGGGATGGCAACAGGCATGCAGTCAGGATGGTGATGGGATGCTTTAGGGATGCGTTATCAAACTGGGAAAAGGAAGTTAGTAAAAAATTGAGGAATAGAAAACGGATGAGACGAGGAAACTAGTTTAAGGAATATCAGGGAACTCAAATAGATAAATGGGATTTTAACTCGAATATTTTTCATTGAATGGGCCTTGTTACAGTGTACTTTCAAACGTCAGTAGTTCCTAGTAGTAGACTGGAAGTGCAGTAGGTCCTAGAAGAGTTCCCGTGATTGAAAAGACCAAGGAAAAAATCAATCGGCCGTCTTGTGTTTTGCAACTTGTTTTTTTTTTAGATATTCTTTATTTTCTTGCAGTCACCGTCGTTGGAGAGAGACGACTGGAGCGACGAGGTAGTCGCAGTGCCTCGCCGAAGTAGACCACCACAAGGTAATAATCTCTATTTTCACTTGCCTATAGATTTATACAAGGTCCGCAACGGGGGAGTGAATACCAAACCAAAGGGAGTGGTGTTAAAAGCATTCCCTTGGCTACATTTACATTCCACTGACAATTTTTTTTTTCTGACATACAATACAACTTACTGAAATTCTTTAGAAACACTATACACAACCTTTAGACGTGCGTGCGGGCGTGTGGGTGGGATCAGTCCCAATACAATACAACTATTTTTACAGCTTGCAATAGTGTAGCCATTCGTTGTTAATAAAAAGTATAGTATCTATGACATTAACAATAATAACAACCTCACACATCCCAAACACGACCGTCCGATCCCAAACCAAGCAGCGTAGCAGCCAGACCGCCCACAAACACACCCATATACGAGTACTTCCAAACACACACACCACAGACAAACTACACCCAGACTCAGCACTTATTATCCTAAAATATTGCTGTCTGTGTGTGCAATAACAAGAATATACATTATTTACACAAGAGAAGGAAGCAAAAGAACGAATTAAAGATGGTAAACGTTTAGTAATTGTAATGAAAATTGCAAACTTTAAAGGAATCCTGCTAATTTTTCTCAAGAGCATGACAAAATACTGTTTTTGTACCTTCGGGAATTACAATACATAAGAGATTTAAATTATACCGTGCTTAAGTGGTTTAATATATAAGAGATAACGATGTAAAATGCGTAATAATTTCTAATGCACAAGAAGCATGCTCGACGACATTTAATCCGGTTCGAAGGACCATGCATAAATTACTATAACAATTGAGATTTTACTGTAAAAACTTTACATAATTAGATAAATAGATATACAGATAGATAACTCTTTATTGTACAAGAAAACAGAACATAATTATAGAACAGTAGTAACACTAAGAAAGTAAAACTAGTTATATAAAAAGTTTTAATTAGTTAGTATTATTTCAGTTTCTAAATCACCTTTTGTTTTGTTTACTAAATAAAAAGTATTACTTTTATTACGTTTAGACCCAAAACAATTTCGCAAAATATTATTACTTGTATCGCGCTAATGAATTGCTTTTACTGTTACAGCATGGAGCTCCCGGCAATCTGACATTTATCATCCGCCGTCAGATGTAGTGGCGAAAGACCAGGTTGGTAATTGGTATCAAAGTTTATAAAACATTAAGGACAAAAAGTTGCGTGACGTCACATAAAGGGGACATGATTCTTGTGAAGATACATTATCACATTACGATAGTTTAGAAGATATGCCTTCGAATAACCACCTTTCTAAGGAGAGGCCTACGTCCAGCAGTGGACTAGTAAAGGCTGTTGATGATTGATGATGAAGGACAAAAATTAAAAAAGACAGTATTTTCTGAATCTTCAGAAGGTACAATAAGCAAACATGTGTACAAAAAATAAGTTATTTTCAAAAATTCTCTGCTATTAATTATTCGAAGGCATATCTTCTAAACTACCTATTGTAATGTAAAAATGTATCTTCACAAGAATCATGTCCCCTTTATATGACGTCACGCAAAATCCAATATGGCGTTCTACAGAAAAATGACGTCATGAGTTACTAATCCCGATATTTCTAAAAAATCAGTAAATAATCTGTGTACGCGACTTCGTAGTTAACAGCCTATCGCAGTCCACTGCTGGACATAGGCCTCTCCCATTGCACGGCACTTAGATCGATTTTGGGCATCCAGCTCCTGCCAGCCATCTTGCGCAAATCGTCACTCCACCTGGCCCATGGGCGTCCTACACTACGTTTGCCGAGACGCGGTATTCACTCAACTGGTTTGCCCCAACGGTTGTCGGTTCTGCGGCTAATATTGCCCAGCCCACTGCCACTTCAACTTGCAAAACTAACAAACTACACATACAATTATTGTAATAATTAAAATAACTTTACATATATCGCACTCGGCCGTCCGCTGTCAAACTAGGCAGAGCCTGTGCTATGTTAACTAAGCTGCTCATAGACACACTTATATGTTTCTAAATACACAAATATTACAGATAAATTACAAGTGGACACAGAAAAAAAATATCAAACTTGGCGTGGTGGTTTGTGTAACGGACTGCTATTCCAAAGGTCGCGGGTTCGATTCCCGCTCAAGTCAAACGTTTGTGTGCATGAACATTTAATGTTTGATTTGGTCTGGGTGTTTCTATGTATAATATGTATGTATTTACAAAAAAAAAGTATATATGTATTTATATCAGTTGTCTAGTAGCCATAGTACAAGCTCTGCTTAGTTTGGGACTAGATGGCGTTGTGTGAATGTGGTAGATTTTTTTTTTTTTTTTCTTTTTAAAAAGACAACTCCCGCATTAGGAATAAATCCTGTGTCGCGGGGGACTTTACAAACATACATGAAACGGACACAAAGAACACCCAGACTCAGAACAACAATTTGTGGATCACACAAAGTGTCGTCCCATGTGGGGTTTGAACCCACAACACTCGGCGTAGTAGGAAGCGGCGTGGCGACCGCTTAAACCACTACGCCATCCGTGCAGTCAACAAAGTCAGTGCAGAATATTATTATTATTATTATTATAACTCATCACACAATAATGTGACATGAGTGGGAATCCACGAACCCACGACTACTTGCTTAGCAGTCTGTCAGTTATATGTATATATCCTTAAATAATTCAGATAAAACCAGTACCAATCTGGCTGTGCGTGTTCCTGGTCGCGTCATACATCGTGGCAGGCACGTTCCTGTTCAAGCGATGGGAGTCTTGGGCGTATCTGGACGCAGCCTATTTCTGTTTCATCACTCTCACGACTATCGGGTTTGGTGATTTCGTTCCTGCACAGGTAACTTATAATTCTCATTAGGAATAATAACTAACTATAGTTTTAGAATACACAGCTTTCATTGCGGGCGGAATTTAAAAGTAGAACAGAAAACAAATTTGAACTAGAAGCCAAGCTAATTTGCCATGATGATTCAATAGGCTTTTCCTCCAGGGTCGTCGAAAAGAATCAGACGAGAGCCACCGTGGCGCGAGCGAAGACGCCGCTGCCGCAGTCCACTCCATTGCTCTATGCTCCTTGTACCTGCTGTTCGGCATTGCACTTCTGGCAATGTCTTTCAATTTGGTGCAAGAGGAAGTTCGCGCCAATGTAGCAGCACTCGCCACCAAACTAGGCATCATCAAGCCCCGGGACAACCACGAAGAATCAGATAGTGACTATTGACAGAGGAATATGAATTTAGGATTACATTGGTTTCGTGTTACGTGGGTAAACTAGACAGAACCTGTACTATAGTAATTAAATCATAACATTTGTTAAGTTGGAGGGAAGATATGCTCGAATTAATCATCTAGTTAATAATAATAATAATATATCTCACACACTCACACACGGCCGTCTGATCCCAAACTAGGCAGACCCTGTACTATGGTAACCAGACTGCTGATAAACATACTTATATATTTTTAAATAGATACATATTATAGATAAATTACACCCAGACACAGAACAAATGACCGTGCTCATCACACAATATTTGTTCCGGGTAGGAATCGAACCAATGACCTCCGGTTTAGCAGTCAGGGTCACTAACCACTTGACCAACAGTTAAATATGATTAAAGAAGCAAATAAAAATAATTAGGTAATAGTAATAAATTGAATAATTATTGTTAAATATAAAACCAATATAATACAAACACTTTAATAAATAGGTATTTTCTAAACTATTTAGTTTGTTAAGAAAGTAATTTTATAAGTACACAGTACCAAAGAGTATTCAATTAATAAATGTTGCAGTACAAATTGTGTATATTTTTTTTTAAACATCAATATATTATCCCAATGTTATAAGTAATTAATAGAACTATACCTGTCCATGTGGTGATGGATTAGGAATACGAAATGTCACCACCCCAATTCGTCCCGTGGGTGTCGTAAGAGCCGACTAAGGAACATTTTAAACCAACTCTATACCAACCCATCTGGCCAGCATGGAATAGCAGGCTACAACCTCCTTTATAAGGAGACGCCTATGTCCATCAGCGATCTTTTAAGGCTGTCGTTGATGATGATCATAGATCGGAATCTTTTCGGAAGCTATTACTATCTAAAGGTCATCTCCATAGATGACCAAAAATGCCCGGGAATCGGTACCTTGACCAAAAATTTCCGGGAATTTTAAATAATGAAGTGGGAATAACTTTTGTAGGAATTGACTGACGATATTACTGTTAATAAATCTAAATACAAAAAGAAATTAGATCCCAATTCATATACCTAGGTAACCAATAATATAACATATAAAACCCAAGTCTCGCAATGCAGTTCTCGTTAACAATTTAATGTGATTTTACTTTGAATTTCTAAGTAAGAACAATAATATTTTAGGTAAAAAGCGCTAACGTAGTTTACTGACATGAATGTTTATTTTTAAAAGTCTTTTAACTCATTTAAAACAACATGCATAATTTTTTATTAGATCTGACCAATCACATCTAATCAAAGTACATTAAAAGTTGGTCAGCCTATTATCGGCAATGAAACAGATTAGGAGATTTTTTTTGCCATAATTACTTTTTTAATTGAATGTAACTAGGACTTTTTTTTAAATTTGTATGTGTATTTTTATATTTTTCAAAGAAAACCTTCCTTTGGTAATATCTAAAATACCGATTGTCCAAACTGTCAAAGTAAAAGTACCTCCCTTTTAGAGGATAGAATCATTATACCTACAAAGAAGCAACGTTGCGAGACCTACGAAGTGATTCACAACGTTGCCATTCCGCCTACCGGATAGCGGCCGTCCGGCGCTCGGTGCCGCGCCGCTCTGCCGCCCCGATTCCCCGACAGTATTGTGTAAACTCGCCGGCAGAATATACGCATTTTTGCACCTCAAATATTATAAAATTCTTTCAAAATAACATAAAACACTGTGTTTGGTAATAATATAATGTTAAATCAGAGCAGTGTTTGAAGAATTGCGAGTGTTTTCAAGTGAAACCGCCATTGAAAACCGGATAGTTACAAGCATTTAGACATTATTATGTCGGATTCGGATACTAACACAAGGTGCGTGGGCTTTAGACCATTGATATAATACTAGACAGATCTACCTATTGCTATAAATAAAATAAGTATATACAATTATTCATTGGTCAGCTATGAATTTGTTATTATTTTTACGAAATGTACCTATGTTTAAACTGTAAAACTATTTCCAACCTTATTTGTTTAGAATTTTTAAAGCCTTATGGTGTGAAAATATGGTTCTTTTTTAAATGACTTCGTGCTCTTTATAAGGCATTCTTCATTTACGTGTATTGTTAACTGGTTCAAGGTCAACCATGTTTACTGTTTACGCCATTGTCAGATGATTATTTTTGGTTTATCGATAAAATGAAACCTTTTTAGAAAACACTGTTGATATGAATATTAATATGACTCTTTTTGTAAACGAATTAGTATTTTTTTGAGTAGTCATAACTTATGTGTATTACCGCGTGTTCTTAAAAAAACTATTATAATTATTTTACACCAAAATTAAAATGCACATTACAGTACAATAAGTTTTCTTAATTCAAACGAAATAAAAAACAATTTTCATTTTACTTATCTCCCTTCTTAGTCTTTTTTGAATCTAATAAACATTAGTCATGCCAATTACCTACAATGATTAATATTACCAGTAATAAAATAGTAAGTATAATTAATTTGCTCTTACTTTTTTAAATTACTGTCGGAATATACATTATTTATATATTAATCTCTTTCTATCATCATTTTGTGCGTTGTCTTTATGTCAAATAGCGTCATCCTCATTCATCAATCAAAAAACTGGCGTGTCTGACGATGGCTAGTAATGTATATTGTTACGATAGGTAAATGGGGGCAAACCGTATACATCGCTATAGATACAAATATGTTAGCGCCTTTTTGAATTAGGGAGGGTGGAGGGGGTGCTGGTACTTTGTAGTGGTATAAACACCAAAAAATCACACGGTTTTTTGGCCACGGCCGTAGTTAAAACCGTTCGAATTTTGTTTATTTAAAATAAAATACATTAAAATAATAATTCGAGGATTGACATTGATATAATTAATTTATTATTATTACTAGCGTTCCGCCACGGCTTCGCACGGGTGCAATGTAGATACTACCAAAGCTACTAATGTGGTGTCAGTGTGGAGTAATTAATTATACTACTATTATGATAGGACTATTAATAATACTACAGGACATCTTTAAATGCAATATTTATAGGCCCGCTCCGATCCTGCCGGCCGCCGCCACCCGGGACGGACGTAGGGTTTGCCGGTCGTTGGGCCCCCGCATTTTAAATCTCTAATATCTTTTAAAACATTAATTTTAATGATAAGCTGCAAAGAGCAATTTTATTCTACATTAAATGCACAACGTATATAACGTATTTAATTCCATAAGAAATAATAACGTATTGTTTAAAATAGCTTCGTAAATAACCCATTATTTTTTTTGTAATTTTAAAAAGATACTGTGGATTATCCTTAGGAGATAGATCGACCATCGCTGACTTTTTTGTAGATCTATGTTAGATATACAATTCCGCACTGCATTATTTTGGTCGATCTCGTAAGGATTAGCCATCGTTTGCAAAGTAAGCGCGCAAAACCATGTTTTTTAAGACAAAGCCTTACAATTCTCGGATTTTCTCTACTACTCGTATAATATGGATGTATTATACAGGTGAACCTTCCAGCTGAATCACTCTCTCTATTGGTGAACTGCATTAAAATCCGTCGCTTAGTTTAGATGATCTAAGCGTACAACACAAAAAAAAACTTTATGTTATACTATCTAAAGATTTAATAAATAAAGACCAAATAAATGGTAATTAGTGAATTAAGAATTGATCTGTACTCTTATTATTACAATTTAATATCTAACTAACTTTAACTTTCTTATTACTTTGTAATGTTTCAGCGTTAATCTTGATTTTGATAAACAATACTTTTAAAATTTTGCATGCCAACGCCATTGTAACAGTGTTTTCTATAAAATATTTTAATTTTTATTGACGTGACAACGTCTTATAATTCGATGGAGCCGGCTGCACGCACGAAAAAAACATGACTCATGCGGCGTTACCTCGCTCTGAGGCGTTCCATTTAAGGCTTGAAGTGGAAGCGAGAGCGCGCAACGAGCGACAAAGAGGCACAATCGGCCTCCGCGTTCGGCAGCGTTCGACATCTGTCTAACAAATAAAATTAAAATTTTCTTTTGAAAAATGCTACCATTCCATTAGTATTTTCTTATGACGTTGTCACGTTCAACTATCGTCAGTAAACCGACTTTACAGACAACCGATTTTTTCTTTAAGTCTACGAGCAACTGTTTGGGTGTTCGATTTTTTAGAAAAATAAATAATTTCAATTTGAAAAATAAAAAGTTTCACAAATATTGTTACTTGTTCATTCTCAGTTTACCGTTGGCGTCAAAATTCTCAAAGAAGATGATCCCAACACGGGACCTGATAGAGATGGTGCGAGTACGTCGCTGCCTGTGGGACCGCAAATTCCTGGAGTACAGAGACAAGGCAGCCAAGGACAGGGCTTGGGATGAGATCTATAAGAAATTTGAACCTAATTTCGACTCATTTAATC
Organism: Arctia plantaginis; assembly: GCA_902825455.1. Taxonomy (NCBI): domain Eukaryota; kingdom Metazoa; phylum Arthropoda; class Insecta; order Lepidoptera; family Erebidae; genus Arctia; species Arctia plantaginis. The sequence continues at coordinate 18,794,324 of CADEBD010000422.1, forward strand.
AAGCGAAGAAGAGTTTCATCGGTGAGAACAGGCGTTACTATTAGTGAGATAATTTACTTACACAACATTCCTTTTAACCGACTTCAAAAAAGGGGGGGTTATCAATTCGTATGTTTAGATTTTTTTTATGTATATTTGGGCACAACTCCGACAGACGGATTTTCAAAAAAAATATTTTTCGAATGGGGTTTTTCTGAAATGGTCCTATTTAAATTTTAAATACGTCTGATGATGAGTTTCGGAGACAGACAACGATACTTTTCCAAAATTGACAGAAAATCAACCTTGATTGCTGCTTCTTGTTAGTATGGTTTGAAGTCGGTTCAACTTAAAAAAAAAGGATTTATTATTGTCCTATGACTTTTATTTTATTATAATTCTTTATGCACAAGTATGGGTTGTACTGTATGCACAAGTATGGGTTACTCGCCTACTCGCCACAGTACAATGGGGGACTTAATGCCACAGCCATTATCTCCCAGTCCAGACTAGGTGCACTAGAGATTGATATGTAAAGTGAGAGAAAATTACTAAGAAGTGAGACAGAAACAATAATATAAATACATACGTACCAAATACATACACATACATAAATACTTACGTAGTTACATACATACTTTTTTATAGTAAGCATAGGAGGACAAACGAACAGAAGATGAATCTAGTGACCCCGATTATAAGTAACTAACGCCGTCAATGGAGACCAACAACTCCAAACTCACAAATACATTGGTGTTGGTTGTGGTTGTCGGCTCCGCTTTATGCGTGTAGGAAAGGTTGGCAAGGTGAGCCAACCAAGCTCCTTCCAGAAGCTTGCCACCTTTTGAATCCTCCTCCCAGAATCAGGGGGAGTAGGTCTTTAAGTGCCGGTAACCTTTCACTCGATGAAAAGACTGAGGTTTCTTTTGTTAAACAAAATAGCTAGATAGAAAATGGTTACCAGCTTCCAGTACTGATAAATAGTTACAGACATTACTTACGTCACTCAACTATTGTCAGTGAATGAAGTTTTTAAGTACATATTGCAAATAAAGTTTTAAAAATAGAGTATTGTCAATGAAGTTCTGTATGGTGACTGGATGTGGTGGATTAAGAATACAGAATGTCACCACCCCTTATTCATCCCGTGGGTGTCGTAAGAGCCGACCAAGGGAGTAAATTATGCAAGACAACAACACTGCAAAGAGGGTTAACCCTATATATATTTTCCTTCTTTTTGGTAAACTAATTAGACTAGTAAAGACTGTTGATGAAATGAAGTTTAAAAAAAGTATAACTCACTTTAATTTTTATAAGCTGTATTATTCACTCCATAATTTTTCCACCCTTAGAACTGGAATATTTTGTCCCAATTGAAATGTGACTATCCTTAAGTGCAATCATTTTAATTAAAAAATATTTGCGCATTGGTACCTATCGGTTTATAAATACCATAGTCATTGCGTAACATACGCCTATTTTTTACCTATTTTTGATACCGGTTCAAAAAACTGGTAGTGCGATTCGATAAGGTTCGATACCCTGATCCGGAAATTACACTATCTGAGAACGCGTTTGCCCTATAGTGGTACATATACATAGTTTAATTCTATATTCTTAAAAAAATATTCTTTCAACAGGCAACACCATCACAAGTAAATGGCACAACGCGCGAGACTCATACGTCAAATCACGCAAAGGTGGCTCCAGAAATAAGCCGTACCTCTATTCCGAAGAACTCAGCTTTCTTGAAGAAACTCTTAACGTAAAAAAGAATAATAAATCTTACAATTCAGTTGAAGAAGTCGATGAAGCAGAAAATGAAGAATCACAAAACTGGATCAACGAAGTTTTCGTAGATATTGATGAAAGTGCTACAGAAAATGAAAACACAGCTAAGAGGCGAAAGATAGAGTATGATGTTAATACCTCTCAAAGCCCCAAAGAAACCCCCAAAGAGGACTGTGACGATAACATAGTGTCCGTCCTTGTCAACCTCATACAGAAAGAAGAAGACGAAGATAGAGCTTTCTTTAAATCAATTACACCGTCAGTAAAAACGTTGTCTGAAAGTTCAAAGTTCGAGTTCAGGATACAAGTAATGAAATTGATCAATAGTCTTAAAATGAGAGATGCTAAAATGATCAAATTGAAGAGAGAACGGACTTCTACTGTAGAAAGTGATAGTGATTAGGGAAATTATACTTTAATTTAAAATTAAAAAATAAAAACTTATAAACGTTAAACCGATTTATGTAAGACCTTTTTTTTTTTGAAGTGCATGCTGTGTAGGGTACTTGCTATGTGCTCAATTTTTTTTGGGGTTTTTCTTGTGTCCAGGCTGATACTACTACATGGTAAGAAGGAAAGGTAACAAACGCATATTAAGTTTCATTTCCAAGAAGGCAATGCCTGTCTTTTTCAACCGACTTCAATAAGGAGGAGGTTATCAATTCGGATGTTTATACATATATTTTTATGTATGTTCTTGCATAACTCCATCATATATAGACGGTTTTTCAACATTATTTTTTATTCGAAATCGGTTTTTTCCGAAATGGTCCCATTTAAATTTCATATAGATCTGATAATAAGCTTCTTCAAAAAATAACAGCAAATCAACGACGATTGCCGCTAGGTTTTTAGTGATCTTTGTTAGTATTGTTTGAAGTCGGTTCAACTTTTTTTTAAAGGATTTATAATTTTGGAAATTGAAGTAGGTATACTTGTCATGGTTAACATTAATAAGCTAACTTTATTGTCTAAATGTAGATGTTCAATCACCCCTGCCTACCCCTTCAGGATTTAAAGCATGAAATTATTTCTAATTTATTAAAGTTAGCATGTGATTTTTTATTATGAAATGAATAATATTCAAAAGTTATATTCTATCGATCCTCGGATCCTTCTTTCGGAGCTTAGCCTTCCCTCTTTTGAGCAGTAGAACTGAGGGCCAACTTAATCTCGTAATAAAAGTCCGGTCAAAATTCAGTGCCGATTAAATGTCGATCTTGCAACTGTCATAAAAAATATTTTCCTATTAAAATATTACTAAGACTAGCAGATTACCGATTCAATTTTCGGTTACAATACGATATAATCATATTACAGTCAACGATGGATATTTAATACTTTAATACGAAAATACCTTTTATGACAGTTGGGAGATCAAGAGTTGATCGGAATTGAATTGTGACCGAACTGGGCCTCATTTCTGCTATTTTAATACTGTATCAATAGACTGACGATGGAATGTCGTCGGTATTCCGGTATTCCGTTTTGCATTTTTCCTATTCTACTAAGTATGTAAGACCAATGGCCTCCCGATGACTTGTCACTGATACAAATGTCGTCGATATCTTTGTAATAGTTTGGTAAACGGTATATTTTAAATTTGAAAAAAAAAATATATTTAATTTTCCAGGTATGGCAATGTTGTTGATATCACCAATTGAATTGATGTCACAAAATTGAATTGATGTTAGGAGAATACTGATATTTTGGCAGATGTCGCAAGGCCGAACGTGCTCGCTGCCGGAAGCCAGTTGATGTGAAATAAACTTGCACTAAGCCCTCTAAGTTCATGGTAAGAAGCCTATACAGATTCTGCTTAGTTTGTGATCAGACGGTCATTTGGAGTCTTATACAATGCAGACGATGATGTCAATTGAAATCTTATGGCGTATTCAAGACAATATAACCAAAGACATATCGAACTGCATCGCGCAATAAAAGTTTTCGGGCAGTTTAGGACCTATATAAAACTTTCTTATAGCAACGGCTATCGGGCTGTTGTCTGCGGGATAATGATCACCTACATAGCAAGCTGTGTAGTAAGCGGTCAAGATTTGAGACATAACATAAAATGCATTTCTTTACATTATTAATACTCGTAAATGTATCTAACAATTAAAATAATTAATTAAGAAATAAAGAGAGCCTTTTGTCACTGTTTTTGACGAGCCTGTTGTTCTAGTGGTAGTGACTGTAATGCCAAGCTGGAGGTCGTTTGTTCGACGCCCGCCAAGTACAAGGAAGTTTTAAAAAAATCCACAGAATTTAAAATATCGAGAAGAAATAGAATAAAATGTATCCAAACGCATTCTTATCGTTAGTAACGCTTTATATGTCTTATTGTTTTGTTTGTGCAGTAAGTTACAGTAAAAAAAAATATGCAGATGTGCATTGCTGTGTCGTGAACTTTAAACATTTCAAATACAAACAATAATCTAAATATATAAGAGATTTCCACGTATATAGTCACTCATCACGATTTCTCTGGAACCATTAGAGCTAAAGACTTGAAATTTGGTAGGAATATTCTTTTCACCGAGTAGAGGTCAGCTAAGAACGGATTTTAAGAAATTCAAAAAAATAATAATTGTTAAATAATGTAAATAGCAAAACAACGTTTGCAGGGTCAGCTAGTTTATTATGAAATCTTATCATCTGACTGATTTATAATCAGCTGTTGACTGATATGGGTATTTCGAGACAATACTACATTACTACGTAGGAAATAATACCTGATGATATCTATAAATACATATATATTAACATGTGAAAAATCTGTTCTGCACTCCTTTCTAAATATTTATGGAACAGAAGCATGACAGAGGTCATTAGACCATTCTTATCACATACATCAACAGCCTTCAACGGTCCACTGCTGGACGTAGGCCTCACTTTAGAAATAAGGTTTTGGTCTACTATTAAACTCTGGCCAGACGGGTTGGTATAGGGTTTGTGTCATGTGTCTTCTCTTTTCAGTGCTGTTGCTCTGCGTAGTTTGCTCCCTTAGTCGGCTTTTACGTCACCCACGGGATGAATAGGGGTGGTGACATACCGTATTCTTTATCAGTCACCACACGAATCAGACCAGAAGATTAGAATTTTACTAAAACTATGTGCACTAACTATGCTGTATGTACAGTGCATATAGATACATACACACATACGAGTACATATGTACATATATATACATATATATATATATATATATATATATATATATATATATTTTATATTATCATCTGGTTTGCATCGAGTCATAACGCGTAAGTATGCCATCAAATATGCGGCGTTCATAAATCTTCTCACGTTTACGTTGCGTTACGTTTACGTATATGTCTACATTTGTTTATCGTTTTTCAACTGTAATTAAAACACTAATCAGTAAAGAGAATATCTCCGAACACACCTTATGATAAATTTCAAAGGAGTGATACCACGGTACAATTATAATACAGTAGTGTGACTCGGCCGCATGACAAAAATAAATGCCTACAGCCGCGCGGTACGTAAACATGCGTTAGGGCTGCCCGTCTCCAGCATTTTAATTATATTTGCCTACTTTCTGTTTCTATTTAGATTTGTGATTGTAAATATCCTTTTTATATAAATAAATGAAATACTTTGTATATTGAATAGGAAGTGTTCAATAAAAATGCGTGTTGTTTTTTGATTGGTAGATTTAATTATTTTATTTTCTTTCTGCATTGGAGGAGTTCAAGTTTCAATTTTCTTTTTCTTGGAGTGTTGGTAGAGAGACTCGTTGAGATTTGAGCAAAGATTTCATTTGTTGCATTTTCAGTCTGTGTACTATTTTCATTTCCTACCAACGGAGCAGTTTGGGTTTGTTTATCTTCTTTTAGAGAGACTCCTGGATCAGTACCAGCTAAGCTTGGCAGCATCAACAATGGTATTCTTTTTTAAAAGTTTTCTATTTGATGAATGTAATACATCCTCCAAATTAAAATGTTTTTCACAAACTTGGTAGGAACTAAAGTTAGGTTTGTTTTCCAAATAATCTCGCCGGATCAGTTGCAACCATTGAAGACGTCTGAAAAAAAATACATGTGGCACTCTCGGAGACTGCCGCGGTAAAGCTGTTGCATAATTATTTTTTTTAAAGAAAAAAATCTGCGTGGTGTCAGGTATTTTTTGTTAGGTTTTGAGAATTTTTTGATTCGGTCACCGCGCCGCGCCGCGCTCAGAGAGCTCACAAAGTAAAATAAAAGCTATGCAATAGCTTAAAAATCCTTCTATAAAATAAAAAAAATGTGCTTTCTCCATACGCGTTACAAAACTCCAATCTTTAGAAACTCCAACACCTGCCTACTCAACTAGAATGCAAGAAACAGCTGACGAGTAAGTAACTTTTTATCTCAGCTTATTAACGTCTCCATAAATTAGGTACCTACCTACAACTCGCAACAACTCAAAACAAAAATTCTTTGGTCACCAATTAATTAATTATTAAAAAGCTGAACAGCTGACTACGAATGTTTTAAAATCACAACCCTCAAACATCTAAATATTTTATATGAGTCTAGCTGTTGTTGTTAATACCGAGAAAATAAAACCAGTTTTTAGTGGTATATGTTGTTACAGTAGCAGCAGAAACACTTTGTGAAAATTTCGAAAACTATCTAATGACACAGAGACGGTAAAAAAATATTTCTAGTATTATTCATACACACAGATAATAAACAAATATTATTAATAATAAAATAACACGTCTTTACTTTGAATTATGCAAAGTAACAAAACACACATGCACCGAAGTTTTAACACAAGCGTAAGTAGTTACCTACCGTATCATGATTCATTCAGAAGCGCATATAACTACCTATTTTACTTGTCTCAATAACTTTCCGTTACTCTATTCGCTTTATTTATTAATCCAAACACCTTTTTTTTGTGAGATAAAAGGAAATACTTATCCATTAAAAAGACACATATTATGTACCTACCTACTAGTAAGTAAAATTATTATTTTATTAATTATTATTAAGTAAAGTAAAATTATTATAGTGTTACCTTTCAGAGTTTCCAGGTAATTTAAAAAAACTTATGTCTGGATGCGTTATTGACGAATTCATACAACCAAAAACAGCACAATGTTTCCTACTCGTCATATTAACTGATTTTTAGAGAAAAAATCGCGCGGTTATCGTTAAAAAACAACACACCGTCCGTTCGACACTGCGGTACAGCCGTGACTGTCTGCGCCCCGAGCGCACCCCGAGATCGAGGCGCGTAGGTATAGCTCGCGTTTCGTCCGTTTGTATGAAGTTGGAGTACTGTATTATAATAGTACCGTGGTGATACCTTGGCACTAAGAATCATTTCCAATCTGGATCAATTCTTAATTTATAAATAATCGAATGAGATTATAAAAACAGCGTCGAGCAATAAATGAAGGCGTAATGAGGACGATTACTGACCTATATCTATAAACATAAATATTATTAAAGTCTGTGATGTCAAAATAATAGGTTTTTTCATAATTTGCACGATGCACCTATGCCTAAAAACCAGTTTAAATATTTTTGTCTGTCTGCCTTTCTGTCTCTTTGTTCCGGGTAATCTTTAACACGGCTGGGCCTATTTAGATGATATTTTACAACCAGGTAGCTGTCTATGAAAGGAGTAACTTAGGCTATTTTTCCTCTTAGGAAAATCTTATAAAATTTTGCTATAAAACGGGAAATGAACCCGAGTCCTCATGGACTGCAGTCGCGTAACTTGGTACAACACTATGAATTGTGAATTTGTGAATCTTAACAAATTCATCATCAACCCCATTAGACCTATAGTTTATTTAATTATATGCCTCTATTCTAAAAATTGTTGCTTCAAACAATGACAATGACAAATCACATGCACAAACAATTTGATGATGATGATTATATAGTCTGCGAAGATCAGAGACAACAAACTTGAAACAACTTGAGGAAAAAGGTTTGATAAAACAAAATAATTACTTCGATAATGTAAACAAAGTAATCAATGACATGACTAGTGTTACTTTATCTAAGTCATTTGCATATGACTTTGATAACTCTGCACGGATGGCGTAGTGGTTTAAGCGGTCGCCACTCCGCTCACTACTACGCTGAGTGTTGTGGGTTCGATCCCCACATGGGATAACACCTTGTGTGATCCACAAATTGTTGTTCTGAGTCTGGGTGTTCTTTGTGTCCGTTTCATGTATGTTTGTAAAGCCCCCGACACACAATATATATTCCTAATGCGGGAGTTGTCATTAAAATAGACAAAGACTGTATACCAATTAATTAGTTTGTCTACTTTAAATAGTTTGATAATTCTCACTCAAAACAAACGTAGTGTTTATCGTAATACTACGCTAAGTGTTATGGGTTCGATCCCCACATGGAACGACACTTTGTGTGATCCACAAATTGTTGATCTGAGTCTGGGTGTTCTTTGTGTCCGTTTCATGTATGTTTGTAAAGCCCCCCGACACACAGGATATATTCCTAATGCGGGAGTTGTCATTAAAATAGACAAAGACTGTATACCAATTCATTAATTTATCTACTTTAAATAGTTTGACAATTCTCACTCAAAACAAACGTAGTGTTTATCGTAATACTACGCTAAGTGTTATGGGTTCGATCCCCACATGGAACGACGCTTTGTGTGATCCACAAATTGTTGTTCTGAGTCTGGGTGTTCTTTGTGTCCGTTTCATGTATGTTTGTAAAGTCCCCCGCGATACAGGATATATTCCTAATGCGGGAGTTGTCTTAAAAAAAAACTATTAAATTAATCTGTCCGACTTTAAGCTGTTGTCAGATTGTCTAAAGTATTACCTTTTCGACCTGACTGAATGCTGCTGGTGCTTTCGAGAACTTTCCTGATACTTAACTTGCCTGGATTGCAATACTTCCTTTTTTTGTTGGCGGGGTGGAAAATCCCTCCGGATCTCCTGCTCCTCCTGGACGCAGGAGCCAGACGTATCTGGTGTTTCCACTAAAAACCATCCCGACGGCCGGCCATAGGTATCCTACTCTGGGAGGACCCGGACCATGTTATTGATCCTCCCTGAAGCTTTTGCAATACCAATCACAAATTAAATTTTAAGACGTAATTAAAACGCAAACACGTGTTTGTATTTAAATTCGAACGCGCCTATTGGTCCCGACCCGGCTTAGTGATCCCGACTACTAAGTGACAGATTCGATTCCCACCCAGGACAAATATTGTATATCATAAACACGATCATTTGTTCTGTGTCTGGGTGTAATTCATTAATAATATCTGTGTATTTAGGTAATAAATATGTTTATCAGCAGTCTGGTTACCACAGTAGCTACAGACTCTGCTTGGTTAGGGATCAAACCTCGGTGTGTGGGATCATCAGCATCATCATCATCAACAGCCTTTACTAGTCCACTGCTGGACATAGGCTTCTCCTCAGAAAGGAAGTTTTGGCCTACTATACCACGGTGGCAAGACGGGTTGGTATAGGATTTGTTTCAAGTTTTCCATCTCTTTGCAGTACTATTATTGTCCTGTGTAGTTTGCTCCCTTAGTCGGCTTGTGGTTGTTTTGCTTAGTTTACGCCCTTAGTCGGCTCTTACGACACCCTCAGGATGAATAGGTATTCTTAATACACACAGATAAACTTAATCTATACTATAATAGGTGTGTGGGATGTGTGAAGTTATTTTCTTATTATTATTATTAAATACTTGACAGTCCCTTTAGTAGACAGGCTTACCTTATCTATACTAATATTATAAAGCTAAAGAGTTTGTTTGTTTGAACGCGCTAACCTCAGGAACTACTGGTCCGATTTGAAAAATTCTTTCAGTGTTAGATAGTCCATTTATCGAGGAAGGCTATAGGCTATATATCATCACGCTAAGACCAATAGGAGCGGAGCACCAATGAATAATGTTTCAAAAACGGAGAAAATTTATTGCTACTGAGAGACGCAGACGAAGTTGCGCGGGTCAGCTAGTTTCTAATACGTGTGCACTTCAGGACATAATGTGATTTATTACTTTAATCGCGATAGATAGTTTGTTAATACCTTTTACTTGTGTTGATGTTATTGTTTTTCTCACACACAAAATAACTATAGATTGTAATTTTCAAACGCTAGTGTTACTATTTTAGTCGCTTTTATTATATTTTACGCTTTATGCACTAAAATTTGGTGCTTCCTGCGTAATAGGGGCCAAACGGTCAGTCGGACACGTTAGGAATTAACGATAAGGAAATTTCGGTTTGATTGAAAGGTAAAGTCATAGAAGAAGTTTGTAGGAAATAGGATATTGCTTGTACAGATGGAGTCTTCATCATCATCATCATCGACAGCCTTTATTAGTCCTCTGCTGGACATCGACCTCTCCTTAGAAAGGAGGTTCTGGCCTACTATGGATAGAGATGGATTGGGAAATGTTGTTTTTGTGACATAGGACGCAAACGAGTTGCTTCGGGTTGTATCTGATCCGGAAGGAGCCGACCCTTGGGTGTCACCAATGCGATGGCTAGAGCAAGGACTCGTGGCCTCGTGACGTCCATCGGAGTATGGATTCTTCCGCTCGGTACCATGATGCGGCCATGATACGGAGCCAGAGCGCATGGAACTCCACCACCTCCTTCTTCGAGTAAGTAATGCTCGCGACCTAGTGGTTTATAACTCTCCCGGTGTACCAGGCCCGGGAAAGGTACCGCAGGCGACTCAGGCGCTGGTCACTGAACGATTTCTGTCTTCCAAAAGCGTAGGCCTTGGGATGACAAGTGAGGCCAACTGTCACCCTAGCAAAATCAGGCCGTAGTGACGATGCAATGTACAGACAGGGGCCTAAAGCAACTTTTTTTAAGAGTTCTGTCTGTGTAAGTATTGGAATAACCCGAATCATTAGGCATTTATTGTTTCTTTCTGTAAGTCATTTAGTAATCATTGATGAATTAGTTTTGACTCTCCCAGTGACGAAAACTATGAAATGTCTAGTATAGACTCAGACAGTCATTTCTTACAATGTCCTAGTCTAGTAATCCTAAGTCTTATAAGTCCCAGTTTAGACGCTCTCATGTTAAATGAACTCAAAGCTGACGGTGACTTACATATAGTGGACTATTTGTTTACGTTCTTTCATGTGTACAAAGTGAGTTGCGCAAAGTTAATGATATCTATGTCTTATAAGTCTGACTGCAATAATGCTCTTATCTAAAAAGTAAACTAACTGTTTTACAAATAATAAATTCTTTGTTAAGTTTGCGATTTATAAACTATTATTACTCAATAAGCAAATAAGTATAATAAATAATGATTAAATCGCCCAACTTGCAATACATTCGAGAGCACTTAATCACTTCTTGAAAATCTCGGACACTAACTGTGTGTTTTATAAAAATATTCTATTTCTAACTTTAACAATGACGAATTTTTATACAACCGTTTTGGAAATAATCCCTTATTTCCAAAAATTCTTTGTTAATGAGTTCAAAATTTCAAGTTTGTAGCCCCAGCGGTTGAATCTCTGCGTTGATGAAACCAGTCAAGGCAAGTAATTTCCTATGCATACTAATACTTATTTATTTGAATATATTTAAATATTTATACTTATTTATTTATTCAAATATATTTAAATATATAGATATTAATACTTAATCATTCAAATGTATTTAAATATATAGATATTTATACTTAATTATTTAAAGTAATGCAATTAATTCCTCACTTTCAATATTCATAAACGGGATGAATCCGGGTCAACAACCGCCCTTAGCTCTCCGCTGTAATTCTGACAGGGGAGGCACTTAGGGCCGGCCAAGTACCTGTGACTCTTGACTAGGGATGGAATGATATTATAATCACCTGTGATAAATTATATGACTTATAAATCATATAATCACACCTGTTACTAATACACAAAACGACATATCATATAAAAATAATTTTGATTGATTTCTATATAAACAATACTACATCAAAATCAATCAAAATTCCTTTTCGGTATTTTGATGGCATTTATCTTTGTCTATTTTCAAATCACAATCACAGTTGAAATCGCAGTTACTAAGACCATTGATGATGATTTAAAAGTAGCAATAACTTCGATGACTACTATTGACGTACAAGTGTCCATGAGCGGCACAAGTCCCGGTTGTCGTTGTGGTGACAGATTAAGAATACAGAGTGTCACCACCTCTATTCATCCCGTGGGTGTCGTAAGAAACGACTAAGGGAGCAAACTACGCAGGACAACAGCACTGCAAAGAGAAGGAAAACTTGAAACAAACCCGTCTGGCCAGTGTCGTATAGTAGACCAAAACTTCCTTTCTAAGGAGTGGCCTATTTCCAGCAGTGGATAAATTAAGGCTGTTGATAATGATGATGTTGATGTAAAGAACATATGAAATATACAAAATTACCTACAGTTTTCTAGTTCTACACTTTTAAGCTTCAGACAGAAGGTCAACGGACGACCCAGAAATACAGACGGCGTAATTAAAGCTTGTTAAGACATGCCAATGAGCTAATGTATGGCTGTTCATAAAAAAGGAGAATCAAGTTTTTATCAATAGCACGCAATTCATGCATTAAGAGTGGGGGTGTCTGGTTCTGTTATCAGTAATATTTTATTGCGTGTGAATACGATATGTGCACTGATTCATGCCCATAAACAACAACAATATAAACTTGTTTATGACAAGAGTTAGTTAAGCATAGACTACAATAAAGTGCTCATTATCTGTTAATCATAATAGGTGTGTGCTACCGACAGCTCGTCGTCTGTGTTCTTAAGTAACTTTTTTTAAATATATACCTATAATATATGACCTTTAATAAAATGGAGTAAGCGCAGTTAAACCTAAAACTCGATACTTCTTGGAGGTTGCCATTATGTGAAGAGTTCTTCTGTGACCAGGATCGGTGCAGTTCGATCGAATATTCGGACAAAGTAGAGGGTATGGTACTTTTAGATAAGTATTACATTTATTTAAAACTGTTACAAAATGTTATACCATGTTTAACGCTTAATTTATCTTGGATAAATTTAGATCATAAATTTAAAAAAAATGTGCCTCGGAATCCGTTTAGTAGTTCTTAGTACGAATATACAGATATATAATAACTTCATAATAATAAACATCACACACGGTGATCTGATCTCACACTAGGCAGAGCCTGTGCTATGGTAACCAGACTGCTGATAAACATACTTATATATTTGTCAAAGCATACATATTATAGATTAATTACAACCCCAACACACAACAAATGATCGTGCTCATCATACAACTGTTTTTCCTGGGTGGGAAACGAACCCACGATCTCTGGTTTAGCCGTCAGGGTCAGTAACCCCTGGCCAACAGGTCATTCAGAATCATATACGTAGGTATATGTATCTGACTACGCCCATACTAATTCTTTCGTTTATGCTATGTTCAATATGATGCGAATTATTTTAAAACTTATATGAAGAAGTTTAAAAATTCATGATTATCATCATCAGCCTTTAATGGTCCACTGCTGGTCCTCTACTTAGAAAGAAGATTTTGGCCTACAATACTACGCTGACCAGACGGGTTGGTATCGGGTTTGTTTCAAGTTTTCCTTCTCTTTGCAGTACTGTTATTGTCCTGTGTAGTTTGCTCCCTTAGTCGGCTCTTACCACACCCACGGGATCAAAGAATATATCTACTCTCTTACGAGAGAATAGGGGTGGTGACACTCCGTATTTTTAATCCGTCACTATCTGGATTTTATCAACTCAAAAAGACAATGACGTGTTGTGTTCAATCCTCTTTTGTAAATCGGTCACCACAGATTATTAAAAAGTGTTGCACACGATTAGATAAAATTAATCAAAATTCAATAGACAATCTAATAACAAATATATAAAGGTAATGTCTTAAAACTTTTTGTCTATTAATAAAATAGATAAACACAGAGTGACTTATTTGTTGTTTTGGTGTAGCTCCGTACGCACGTGGTCAGTGTGTTTGTCGTCAAAATGAATAATGCAGAAAATGAAGACCCCGAAACCGAAATAATAGGAAAAGTAACGCTAGACACCATTTTCGTGAAAGAAATTGGTCAATTCGGCAAGTTTCAGTTAAAGACAGTTTGTCTAGCGGCTATCATAGCAATATTTGCATCGTGGGGTGCAACTGAATATGTGTTTACTACTGCTCGAATTAATACGAGGTAAGTTTTATTCAAGTATTTTACTATTCTAGTAGATTTATTCAGGTTTACTGTCACTGTCCCGCTCTTAAAGGCTGTGCCGTAATGTTAAATAGATGATTAACGTGCTTAAGCAATAAAAAACTTTTAGTTTTTATATAATTATAATATTAAAGTTTGTAGATATGTAAAATACGTTGATATTTCTTTTTTACTGTTACCTATCCTGTATAATAATTATAATACACTAGATGGCCTGGCAAACGTTCTGTCATATAAATACAAAACTACTAAAATTGTGATTTAACAAATGGAGGGATTAGAGTAGGAGGGTGAAAAAAAATTTACGACCTGTGTCTCGTACCTGACAAAATTATCATTAAAATCGGTTGAGCCGATTCCGAGGAGTGCGGCCACAAACACCGACACATGAGATATTTATATATTGATTAGGTTTTTGCACTATTACATATAAACTAAATTTTAAGTATTCCACACTTTAAATTTCTGAGTAAGCAAAATTTTCTTAAAAAGGTGCAAAGAATTTTCTCTTCACGTGTTAATGTAAGTCGTATGTAAATATTTTGATATTAAAGCTTGAAGCTTTTGATTGCGTTGTTCATGAAACGCTAATCAGAAAATTACAGCACTGTGGTATCAAAAATTAAGCACTGGAACTTCTTATTTCATATCTAAGTTATACTTTTGTTAAGTTATCCTGGATACAGAAAGTTTATATTAATGGTGAGCGGTCTCCGGGTGCTGTGGTAGAAATAAGCGTTCCACAAAGTTCTATTCTCGAGCCATCCTTGTAACTAACGATTTACAGCACCTTGTCAAGGAGAATCACCAGATTGTGTTGTTTGCAGATGATACATCACTATTATTAAGACTTAAACGCCCACTATTAATTTTAGAGACGTAAACAGCGCCAAAAGCTGTTAATTGGTTTGACGATAACAATTTGCTTTTAAACGGACAAAAAACTAAGTGTATATGCGTCAAACCAGTGAAAACCACTGTGGTGCTTAAAGATGTCGAGTTAGATCTTGTGAATATTTCGACATTTTAGGGAATAACATTAGATTCTAAGCTACAGTGGGGCTCACATATTGATCAATTATTGAGTAGACTCTGCTCAGCAAATGCAGTAACAAAAAGCCCAGAGTTGACTGATATTGATACAGACACGACTTCTTTACTTCAGTTATTTTCACAGCATAGTAATAATAATAATATTGTACCACATTCACACAACGTCATCTAGTCCCAAACTAAGCAGAGCTTGTACTATGGGTACTAGACAACTGATATAAATACATATATACTTTTTTTTTGTAAATATATACATATTATACATAGAAACGTCCAGACCAAATCAAACATCAAATGTTCATGCACACAAATATTTGACTTGAGCGGGAATCGAACCCGCGACCTTTGGAATAGCAGTCCGTTACACAAACCATTACGCCATCCGGTCGTCCATAGTGACGTACGGTATTCTACTATTGGGGACTGCCACCAACATTCAAACAATTTTTGTGCCGCAAAAGAGAGCAATTCAAGCATTTCATAATTTAGGTAATCCTTATTCTATTGAGGCAGAAATTTAAAGAAAAAAACATAATGACAGTGGCATATCAATATATATATATATGAAAATTTAATTATGTTCATTAAAACAAAGATATTTTCTTGAAAATAAGTGATGTACATTCTATAAATACCAGAAATAGAAAAAAACTTGTTATACCTGACTGAGTCTAAACTCCAAGAGATAAACAATAATTTCAAGGTGAATGTGTCCGATTTTAAAATAAAATCCTAAATAATATACAAAATGTATGTATAAACTAGTAGTATAAGAGTTATGTAAACAATAGTAGGCCAAAACTTCCTTTCTTAGGAGAGGCCTATGTCCAGCAGTGGACTATTAAAGGCTGTTGATGATGTACGAGTATAAACAAATTTAAATCCATAATGATGCGTAGGCTGTGTCATATCATGTGTCACAAAGCCTATTACTCGATTGTTAATTCATCAACAGCCTATAACAGTCCACTGTTGGACATAGGCCTCTCCTTAGAAAGGAGGTTTTGGTTTGCTATACCACACTGGCCAGATGGGTTGATATAGGGTTTGGGGTGCTGGCTAGAAAACCTCCCCGTGGTGCACCCTGGAAACGCTGGCGATGGTACTGTTTCCTCCTTGTCCTCTTGGAGGAGAGGATTATCGCCAGCGGCCAATATTCTAGCAGAAGAGGCAGCCGTTCATCGGCTCTCGGGCAAGGCCTGGTCCAGCAGGGTGGGCGTGTCTGCCGGTTGCCCTGCTGGCTCTTCGCTCTTCGGAGCATGGAGGAGGAAACCTCGGTAAAAAACCTGATGGCGGGGCCCTGTAGGGGCCACAGTTTCTCCGCTGATAGCGGTGGAGAAAGGAGGACGGGCTCGGCGTGTACTCACACTACCACCGAGCAGGCAGGGGGACGTAGTCTCCCTGTCAACCGTCGGCATATCGCAATCCCGAGAAGAGCGCTGTGGTTAAGTCTCGCGGCTCTGATCGGGGGCGAGGGTCTTGGCTTAACCGCCCGGACCGCGAGGAAGATAACCTCTCTAAAAAATTCCCCGAATCCCGTGTTCTGGTGCGTGGCCAGGGGATGCATGGCTGATGGGAAGTTCAGTCGCGAGCGCACTCCAAGCCGAGGTACCTGCGGACCCCTCGGTTGGGTTAAAAACTTACGCTTGCCCGGGTAATGGGGGATCTCTGCCCGGGTGGACCTTTAGTTCTCCCCCACTCGTGGGATTATTATGGAACATGTTAAAAATATAGACAAACGATCGGAAAACCAAACTCAACGGAAAAAGGCAAGTCAAACGGATACGGCAACGAAGGCAAGGAGGGAGAAGAAGAACAGTGGAGCGGATGGGTCGTCCACTGAGGGTGAGATGGTGTCAGGAACGCCTATCTCGATGGGGCTCCCAGAGGTCAGTCTGACTCTGGTCTCTGGGAGCCGAAGAGCATCGGATCGGCTGCGTTCCGGATCCGCCGCTTCGTCGGATGGCGCGGAGGCCATGGAGGCGGAACGAAGCGACAGCAGGAAACGCGGACGCTCCAGGGAAGAGGGGACCGACACGTCCGGCGAAATGATGCCACCAAAGGTGGCAAGCAGCCGCCGAGGGAGGGCGCGTAAACCGGCCTCGGCCTCGGTCTCGACCCCGTCAGGCTCCGCGTTTTCAAACGCGGAGTCCTACAGGAGCGTACGAGTGGACGGCGAGGCCGTAGCGGAGGAGGAGATCACGGATCTCCTGCTCAAGGTTCGGGAGCCGGTGGGGGGAAATGCCCCCCAGGCTCCCGTGTCCGTGCAGGAGAGGGCGAAAGCGGCGGTGGCCGTCATCAACAAGGTGGCCACCAAATCCGTGAACCTTAAGGGCTCGTTTGTGAGGGCCCTTAAGGACTCCTCCTCCGCTTTGTCGGAGGTCGTGGAGGGCCTAGCGGGCGACGTCTCTCGCCTGCAGGTGGCCAACGAGAAGCTGACGGAGCGGGTGAACGAGCTGAGCGCTCAGTTCGCCCGCTTCCAGGCGAACCTCCCCGAGCGGGAAGCCCCGTCCGCGTCCCAGCCTGCCCCTACCACCAACTCAGGGGCATTTGACTCCCAACTGCGAGAAATCCTCATCGCAGTTGGGAATATGCTGGACGGACGCCTGGCTGGCCTGGAGGCGAGATTGCCTCCTGCGCCGAGTATGCGCCCCCCGCTCGCGTCGACACAGCGGCCTAAGGCCGCCGCTCCGACCGCGCTCCCCGTAGTGGGAGGCCGCGTCTCCTACGCGGCGGCGGCGTCTGCCCCGACTCCATCGGCTCCCCAAAAGCCGAGGAGGGGGGCCAAGGCACCGGCCCAGGCGCCGGCCAAGGCACCGGCTAAGGCGCCGGCCAAGGCACATCCCCAGGCGCCGGCCAAGACGGGGCCTAAAACGGCGCCGAGGAGCGGAGTGGCATTCCCTCCGCTCCCCACTCCGACACCCCTGCCGGGCCCCTCCGCACCTGCCCCCTCCAACGAGGGTTGGCAGGAGGCGAGGGGCTCCAAGAAGTCCCGAAGGCGGGCCAAAAAGGCTGCCAAAAAAGCAGCCCAGGCCCAGCCTTCGCCACCGGTGGCAACGGCCTCCACAAAGAGGCCGCGGAAGCTGCAGCCGCCCAAAACCGCGGCTGTAGTGGTGACCGTGTCCCCGGAGGCGGCGGACGGCGGGCTGTCCTACGCGGCCGTGTTTAAAAAGGCCCGGGATAGCCTCGCTAGCGACTTTGGAACGGTGGGGGTCAGGATGCGCCTCGCCCAGACGGGAGCTCGAGTCCTCGAGTTCCCTGGGGCTGAAGGCGCAAAGACGGCGGACTCCTTCGCCGATAGGCTGCGGGGAATATTTGCGGCCACTGATGGTGTCAGGGTCGCCAGGCCTACCAAGTGCGCGGAACTGCGCATCTCGGGCCTGGACGACTCAGTGACGGCCGAAGATGTCCGCGCTGTAATCCGGGAGAAGACGGGTTGCAGCGCGGACAACGTCAGGGTCGGCACCATCCGCCCCGGTCCAGGAGGGCTTGGCGCCGTGTGGGTCAGCTGTCCCGTAGCGTCGGCCAAAGTATTGGCCGACGCCGGCAGGCTGCTCATCGGTTTCGTGAGCGCCAGGATCACAGTCCTGGCGGCGAGACCGATGAGGTGTTTTAAATGCCTGGCCACGGGACACACGCGCGTCAAGTGCGACAGTTGTTTTGACTGCGGCGGACTGTGTTTCCGCTGCGGTCAACCGGGGCATAAGGCGGCAGAATGCTCTGCCGCCCCTCACTGCCCAGTGTGTGCGGCGGGCAATAAGCCCGCCAATCACCAGATGGGGCAGAGAGGCTGCAAGCCTCCCCGCAGTTCTCGGCAGACGTCGGGGGTTAGCCAGTCGACCCAGGCTGCCTCCGATGTAGTTCGTGCGTCGACGTCGTCGCCCATGGAGGAGGTTGTAGAGACGATCCAGTAATGGATCAAGTCTCCAACCTCCTGGTCCAGACGAACCTGAACCACTGTGCCGCGGCGCAGGATCTCTTCCTGCAAACCATGGCACAGTGGTCGATAGGTGTTGCCGTAGTCGCGGAGCCCTATTCTGTCCCTCCCCGTCCAAACTGGATGGGTGACTGGGACGGCTCCGTGGCAGTCGTCGGTTCCACGACGGCTCATTCCCCGCCCTTGTCGCTAAGAGACAAGGGCACTGGATATGTTGCCGTCGAGTGGGGGGGGATCACCATATATGGTGTCTATTTCTCCCCCAACCGGAGTTTGAACGACTTCGAGGTTTTCCTGACCAGCTTGGAGACCTCGATACGGCGACTAGCGTCTGGGCACGTCCTTGTGCTGGGGGACTTCAACGCAAAGTCCATTGCGTGGGGTTCCCCCAGGACGGACGCCAGGGGCGAGGCCGTAGAGGAGTGGGCGGCCTCGGTGGGCCTCTGTCTTCTAAACAGAGGCTCCGCCAACACGTGCGTGCGACAGCAGGGGGGGTCGATAGTGGACCTCTCGTTCGCTACCCCTGCCCTCGCCGCACGAGTAAGGAACTGGCGTGTCCTGGAAGAGGTTGAGACGCTCTCGGATCACCTGTATATCCGATTTGAGCTCTCCCGGACCCAGGACTCCAGTAGGGGTCACGTGGCGCGGCGTTTATCCCGCTTTCCGCGGTGGGCTGTTGCCAGGCTGAACCGGGACCTACTAGAGGAGGCAGCCATAATTCACTCGTGGCTGTCTCCTCAGGCTCCGACCGAGGAGGTCGACGTGGGGGCTGGCCGCTTTCGCGATGCGATTACGCATGTATGCGATGCGGCCATGCCCCGCGTTCGAGGTCGTCGGCCTCCAAGGAAGGAGGTCTACTGGTGGTCCCAGGAGCTGGCGGATCTCCGTGCGGCCTGTACACGTGCCCGGAGGTCCTACACGCGCAGTCGGCGGCGTCACCGTGGAGACGGTGAGGAGGACCGGCTTCATGAGGAGTACCGACGGGCTCGGAAAACTCTGAAGCTGGCCATTAGCCGCGCCAAAGAGGAAAAGAGACAGGAGATGCTGGAGGGTCTTAATCGTGACCCCTGGGGTCGCCCTTACCGCGCGGTGCGACAAAAGCTCCGCGCGTCGGGCCCCCCCCCTTACGGAGACTCTCCAGCCCAGCTTCCTGCGAGAAGTGGTTGAGGGCCTTTTCCCACAACGAGCGGAACACACTCCCCCGTCGATGGCCTCCCTGGCCGGAGACGACGGGGAGCACGGGGAGGACAATGTTCCGCCCGTCCGGGATTCGGAGGTAGGGGCGGCTGTTCTACGGATCCGTTCCAAGAACACCGCCCCTGGGCCAGACGGGGTACCGGCCCGAGTGCTGGCCCTGGCCCTCAACCACATGGCAGACCGCCTCGGGGAGGTGTTCGACGCTAGCTTGGCGTCGGGACGCTTCCCTGAGTGCTGGAAGAGCGGGAAGCTGGTCCTACTGACGAAGCCGGGACGGCCTGCCGATTCGGTCGCGGCCTATAGGCCCATCGTGCTGCTGGACGAGGCGGGCAAATTGTTTGAGAGGGTTCTTTCTGCCCGCATCGTCCGGCACCTCTGCGAGGTGGGCCCCGATCTGTCGGACGCCCAATTTGGTTTTCGGGCGGGGCGTTCGACAGTCGACGCCGTGTTGCGCCTGAGGGCCGTGACCGAAGAGGCCGTGAGCTGTGGCGGCGTGCTGTTGGCGGTGTCATTAGACATCGCCAACGCATTCAATAGTCTGCCATTCAGCTGCATCAGGGAAGCACTCCACTATCATGGGGTGCCAAAGTACCTGAGGCGGCTGGTGGCAGACTATTTAGAGGAGCGTACCGTCGTGTACGAGGACCGAGAAGGTAATCTGAGGTGTCGGCCCATGTCGTGCGGTGTTCCACAGGGGTCTGTTCTTGGACCCCTCTTGTGGAACATAGGGTACGACTGGGCCCTTCGCGCCGATTTCCCCCCCGGGCTGGGTGTAATCTGTTACGCAGACGATACCCTCGTGACAGCCCGGGGGGCAAACTTCCAAGAGGCGGCGCGCCTGGCCACAGGGGGAGTCTCCCTGGTGGTCGGGCGCATTGAGGCACTGGGCTTACGGGTGGCCCTAGATAAGACGGAGGCCCTGTTATTCCATGGGCCCCGTCGTGGTCCACCCCCTGGCGCCTCAATAGTGGTCAACTCGGTCCTCGTACCGGTTCGGGCCCAGATGAAATATCTGGGCCTGATCCTCGACGGGAGGTGGCTCTTCGACGAGCACTTCCGACAGCTTGCTCCAAAGCTGGTCGGCGCTGCGTCTGCCCTAGGGCGACTTTTGCCCAATATGGGTGGACCCAGCGTCGCGACAAGACGGCTGTACACGGGGGTTGTCCGGTCAATGGCACTGTACGGTGCACCGGTGTGGGCGGCGGCTCTGACCGCCCAGAATAGGGTACGCCTCTGGCGCCCTCAGAGGGTAATGGCGGTCAGAGCCATACGCGGTTACCGCACCGTTTCGACGGAGGTGGCATGCGCATTGGCCGGAACTCCCCCGTGGGATTTGGAGGCGGAAGTGCTCGCCGAAGTTTATCGGCGAGTGGCTGACTTCCGGGCGGAGAGCGGATTTCGCCCTCCGCCCGAGGATGTGCGCGAGTGGCGCGAAGCCGCTCGCCGAGCCACGATGGCTCGTTGGTCGTTCCGGCTGGAGACTCCACGCGCTGGCTTTGCCGCCGTGGAGGCTCTCCAGCCGGTCATCGCCGAGTGGGCAGGGCGGCAGCACGGGACCCTTTCCTTCCGGCTGACGCAGGTGCTTTCCGGGCATGGTTGCTTCGGAAAGTACCTGCACACGGTCGCTAGGAGGGAACTGAGTCCCGCCTGCCACCACTGCGACTGCAGTGAGGACTCGGCCCAGCACACGCTGGCGGTCTGCCCCGCATGGGCGGCGCAGCGCCGGGCCCTCACTGCAGTCATCGGAGTGGATCTCTCGCTACCGGCCGTAGTACGCTCCATGGCCGGTAGCGACAGTTGTTTTACCGCGGTCGCAACCTTCTGCGAGGTAGTAATCTCGCGGAAGGAGGCGGCGGAGAGGGCCCGGGAGGACGACCTCCACTCGGACCCGATCCGCCGCCGGCGAACCGGGCGGCGGAGGCCCGCCTACCACAGCCTCATGCCGCCCTGAGTGTGGCCGCGGGTGGACGGGGTGGGTTTCCCCTCCACCCGCATTAGTTGGCCAGCCGCGAGGGGGCGGCGTCCGCGTGTGCCGGACGTCGCCTATAGAGAGGAACAACACTGAGACGGAGCCCGCACCAGGAGCGGGCTGGCGCTAGGAGGGGTCCGGATGTCTTAACAACAGCTGTTCCCGGATCCCTCCTGTTACAGGCGCAGAGTGGCACACCGTGTGGTTTTAGTCGGTCCGAGTCCGACACACCACCCCGCCGCAAACCCCGGAGGGGTGACGGTCCGAGGGGATTTCCACACGTTAAAAAAAAAAAAAAAAAAAAAAAAAAAGGGTTTGTTTCAAGTTTTCCTTTTCTTCTCTCTTTCTTTGTTGATTACGTAGAAGACAAAAATGCTTGAGATTAATTTAACACAGGGTTTTCTTAAGTGGTCATGTAATGTGGGCTATTCTGTTTATAATTTATTTATTCAATTTTTTTAGTTTAACTTAATTTTCAACTTTTTTTTATAATTTTGGCATTTTTCCTTTATTTGTGGTGTAAGACCTTGCTTTTTGCCAAATTTCAACGGGGACTACCTTATAGGTTTTCGACCCAAAACCTATAAGGTACTTCCGGTTGACCTAGAATTGTCAATTTTGGTTAAAAACAAGGTCCAGTAAAGTGATACTATATGGGTTCCTTTTTTACCTTTTGAGGTACGGAACCCTAAAAAGAGTGGCCGTGGGTTTTTTTGCCCTTTCTTCTCCTAAGGCTCAACCCCTTGAAAACGGGCGGTTGTAGATCAGCACAGGCATATAATGGGTACCGGATGTCTTAATAACAGCTGTACCTGAATCCCCTTATTTCATCAGGCGCGGATTGGCACACTGTATGGTTTTAGTCAGTCCGATTCCGACACACCACCCCACCACAAACCTGGTTCGGGTGACGGCTCGAAGGGGTTCATGTAAAAAAAATACAATAAAAAAGGCATATATCGGGTTGGATTTATTTTGCTAAATATTTGACATAACAAAATGTTGATATTGTGTGACTCTTCAGTCTACATGAAAGACGTATTTAAACATATATATTTTTTCATGAACTTAAGATAATTTTGACTTTAATGAATTAAATGATTAAATTTAATTTTAGATGTGTAATTCCGGAATGTGAAGGAGCTCGGAGAGAATGGTCACCTCCTTGGTTACCCAATGCTGTGCCGGCAGTCGGATCTGGTTTATTTGATAACTGTAAACGCTTTGCTAACACAACTGCAATGCTGCAGCGGATGGAAAGCGAAGAGTGTCCTAGCACGCTCTTCGATACAAAAACTGTGGAGTATTGCGAGAAATTCGTCTATGAAAATACGGACTCAGTGGCTTATGACGTAAGTTTATAAAATATAAGTATACCGTGTAACTAGAGGATTCGATCCCGGGATCCCGGTCATATTTTAGTCCCGGATTTTCGGGATCATATTTAATGAATCCCGGGATTTTCGGGATTGATACATTTTTGCATTATCATTAGCATTATCTGTCTCTAATAGTTGACAATTAGCGTATGTATATACTAACGTATGTATTTATAGTATTTATGTATAAATATAGATTAGTAGTATATAGTAACGTCCCCTTTTCCCAACATCACTGCAAAAAGAAGAAACACTTGAAACAAACCATATACCCTAATGAGTAAAGTAGGCCAAAACTTCCTTTCTAAGGAGAGGCCCATGTCCAGCAGTGGACTTTTAAAGGCTATTGATGATGGTGATGTGTATGACAGGTCGCTTCACCCAAAAAACTACCAAGGCATTTGGTTGAGTAAAATTTTAGGCCCATTCACGTAATACGACCAAGGCCATTGAGGTCAAGCCACCACCACTATTTCTAAAGTAAACATTCTATTATACTAAGTATACAGAACAGACACAGAACAAATGATCGTGCTCATCATGTTGTTTGTCCTGGATGCTATTCGAACAAAATGGCTCAGCAATCTGGATCATTACCACAGTAACCACTAAACCGATAGGCCAGACAGCCAGGACAGTACTTTTACTTTTTACTAGCCGCGCCACGTGGTGTTACCTGCGGCTGTTGTTGTACAGGTAAATTAGCTTGGAGAAATTTTTGCGTTTGTAGTAGTGGCACCTGCGGACAGCGTAAACTGGTTTATTCTGGTTTTGTGCTTGTTTCCACTTTCCACTATCAAGTGACGATTTTTTGCTTCAGATTGATATATCTCGGCAACGGTGCGTCCTAGGCCAAAAATAACAAAAATTTTGACCCCCCCGTAGACCCCCCGGAGTTTTAAAATAACTAAATGAAAGGAAAAAAAAAATTTAAATATCGGTCTCTCCTCTTTGAAGTTTCACTTCTATCGTGTGTGAATCGCACACACACCTTTTTTTTTATAAAGTCAAAACCTTTTTCTTTAAAATAAAAACTTGTTTTTATTGAAAACAAAAAGCAGAGTGTTGCTAGGGATAAGTATAAAATTAAATAGTAATGTTAGGATATGGAAACATTTTTGTATAGGCCAGAACGATATAGTGGAAACGCGCTCTAAGATCTGAGTAATATACACACCACTACATATGCAAGAGATATTCTCGAGACTAATTTCACTGTACCTTGCCATATGTGCTATTTAAGACTATAATCTATCTTTGTGCCAAGTTTCTCGTTTTCATCCAAATCCGTTCAGCCGTTTTAACGTGAAAAAGTAACAAACATCCATGGAAACATTAGCCTTTATAATATTCTTAAGATAACTTTTCATTACTCACGGGACCCCTTTTTGTGACCCCTGTTTTCTTCCTATTTAAAGAAATAGAAGTTTAAACTTTTTTTTTGTGCACAGTTTGATCTGGCCTGCGATGAATGGAGCAGATCATTAATAGGTACCATCAGAACTCTTGGTACTTTTATTGCGCTTCCTATAACTGGGTACGTGTCAGATCGATGGGGTCGCCGTGTTGCCCTCACCATCAATGCCTTCAACACAGGATGGCTTGGCCTCATCAGATTTTGGACAAATACATACATGGGATTCATGCTATTTGAATTTCTTGAAGCTGTTTTTGGGTCCGGTGGCTTTTCAAGTATATATATTCTTGGTGAGTATTAATATCTATTTTAAACATAAAAATTGAAAAGGAAGGGACAAAATTTAAAAAAAAAAACACAGTTAATTAGTCTTTTATTTGTAAAAATATATGTTCAATTCCAAATGTAAAAACGCATGCAAGATGTAACTTATTTTATTTTTATTAAAAAAGTAATTTAGCACCGGGCATTTCAAAATTAATAACATTAATTAATTATATCATTAATAAATAAATAATATTTTAAGGCAATCCTACAACGCCATCTAAACCCTAACTAAGCAGAGCTTGTCCCGTACTAGGCAACCGATATACTCCTAAATACATCACCAAACACCCAGATCAAATCAAACATTGTGGTTGCAAAAAATAGATAAAACAGGTCTTTGAAGCCTTTTGTATATCGTGTCAAAATTCGAGCTCGGTGCAGAACGCAAACCAACATAACAATTTTATAAGTATAGATAAAAGATACTATAAAATCAGATAGGTTTAGGATAGGTACAGGATAGGTAACTTATCTTTGACACTGTAACTCATAAGGTTTTCTTTTCACAGTTATGGAACTAATGGGCCCCGAGTATCGAGTAATAGGTAGCGCCTCAATTGATACTTTTTTCGCCATCGGTCAAGTTTTGATGGGTTTAATTGCATGGGGCGTGCCAAACTGGAGGTATCTAACCTTAATACTATACGTTCCTCAGCTTTTCACAATCTTATATTTTTGGCTCATATCTGAATCAGTTCGTTGGTACATGAGCAAAGGTCGTTTTGACGACTCTGAAGCTTTGTTGAAGAAAGTGGCAAAAACGAATGGTACACTGTTATCTGAGAAGTCCTTGAAGTCATTACGGGATACTTCTTTGGAAGAAGAGAGGAATAAGAGATTAGAAGAAGAGATGGTGGGACAGGAGCCATGGCTAATAGTAAAAGTATTTCAACACAAGCGAGTGTTGCTTCGTTGCATAGTTTCGCCGGTGTGGTGGATCACGACTACTTTTATTTACTACGGACTCTCCATAAACGCAGTGAACATGTCTGGCAACAAATATCTGAATTTTGTGGCTGTAGCGGCTGTTGAGATCCCTGGCTTTTGGACGGCAGTATTCCTGATGGGTAAGATAGGAAGAAAACCAGTACTGATTGGTGCTTTTTGGATATGTGCTGCATGTCAAATTGCATATATATTTATGCCTCCAGGTAAGTTCCCATTTTCATTTGTTATGTTGTTTTTATTTCGAGTTTCTTGAGTATTTCCTAATCAGTCGATGCCCTGTCGCACAATATTTACTCTGTATAATACAATAGTGTGAATTTGTTTATTTGCTTTCACATTCGCCAATCGCAATGTAAAACTCTAAGTCTTAGGATCTCCACATGGAGCGTTGTTATAAGAACAGACTTAAATATATTACGTAATTATAATTCAACGTAATAAGCTTACTTCTTTATGACTGAAAAAAATCATAAATTTCAAATTATTATGTTTTCATTTTTAGATTTGTATGCAGTATCACTGACAGTATACCTTATAGCGAAATTCTCGATTGCGATGGTGATGTCTTCAGTGTACATATACACAATGGAGCTATACCCTACTAAGCATCGACATAGTCTGTTCGCCTATTCATCTATGATAGGCAGGATCGGGTCTATGATAGCGCCACTCACACCGGCTTTCGTAAGTTCACTACCATTTTTATAAACAACTAGCAGTACCCTGTCATGCTTCGCTGTGGCACATTATATGGTTGCAAAAAAGTATATAAAAACCAACTCTGAAGCGTGCTGTATATCGTGACAAAATTTGAGCTCATTCGATGCAGAACTTTTTGAGTTCTTAAAGCGTACACAAACCAATTTAACATAATATTAACATTTAATGTATATATATATATATATATATATATATATATATATATATATATATATATATATATATATGTACGAGTATACATCACCATCTTTCTATCTTGACTCGACATTCTCTTCCACGTACTCCCTTTTCTTTAACGGCCGGCCGCCTGCCTGACTCCCATTCTTGGGAATGTGATCGTTTTTCGTACATAATATAAAGTAAAGTAGTAATATAAAGTAGTATTTTTCAAATTCCAAACACCCACTGTTGTTACATCAAACAGCTCCACATGTGAAAAATAAGAAATTCTTTCTATTAATAACTTCAAATTTTACCAAATGCTCAATTAACAGCAATATTTTAACCCCAAGGGGTAAAACTATTGCTAAATTAAAATTATAATTGGCGGAATGTGGGCATTCATAGACCTCTTTCCCGCTTTGGGAATATATAAAGGTTTGTATAGTAAAGGCAATAACGATATAAATCTACATTATTCCCTTGGCGATTGTCTTACTGGTTGTCAAGTGACCATCAGGTTGATTGCCCAACTTATGGCACTTGATAACTTGTCAAGTACCTGTGAACAAGGCCGATATCGATCGATCAATCCATTGTCAGACAGACAATGAACATTCTATTTTATTAGATTAGATTATATATTAGATCTGTATCCAAGACACACTCCGGGCTCTGAAATAAATTGGAAATAATTTCCCACAATAAAGAATGATCATATTTTCAACCATGGTAATCCTTGCTTCGGAACGTACGGGTTGATGACGAATGATACCACATACTCACAGAAAATCTAGTGTCAAACAATTCACCGAGTAAGTGGGGGCCAAGGTAATTCTGTCTCTTACGTTGAACTCCCCATTGACAGCAGTAGTAAGTCTTATCATCACGTACCTTGCTTCCTATGCCATAAAAATACAAGAAGGTATATCTGTGTAATGCATTTTTTTATTTGGTTTCTCTTTTTCAGGGTGCCCAATGGTTTGCAAACCTACCCTTCGTCTTGTTTGCAAGCTTTGCCCTGGTATCTGGTGCGCTGATCTTCCTCACCCCAGAGACTCTCGGCACCAAATTGCCGGATACTTTCGAGGAGGCTTCAGATATTGGTCTCAAAAACAGTATTAGAAAATAGGTTATGTAATAATACTAGTGTATTTAATATAGAACTATATAAGTTTAATCTTGCTGTCAATAATAGTGGTGTTCATTCAGGTTATCATAAAAATTGAGGTTGTACAGAATTGATGCTCACTAGTAATGATTAGTGAGTATCAGTTCTGCAAACTGAGTGCAGTCAAAAAGTATTTTGAGTTACATTGATGATTTCATGGTGGCGACTCAACCGAAGTGACACCATGGTCTCACTCTATGTAGCTTTTCACCGAGTGAGTAAGGTTACCGGAGGAGGAACGCCCCTAAATTTTGGGAGTCAACGTATGTATCACGGTTTCTTCTGGAACACTGTGAACATACACGTGTTCAACCTAAATTTGAGCAAAATCATCATCATCATCATCATCAACAGCCTTTCACAGTCCACTGCTGTACATAGGCATGAGCAAAATCACCATGGGCAGAATCTCCATGCACATACAGATTCTGCTGAACAGCAGCAGACACTGCAATACATAGTCTATGCTCTTGTGACCCACTTTAGTATTGTGTTAGTGGGCCACCAGAGCAACGAGCAAGAAGTATCAAACTTCATCACCTGCTGCACATCATGCAGTAACAGAAAATACAAATAATCACTGCTCATGAAATCATGCGGCTTTTGAAAGTCGAAATAGTGAACTATATTATTATGATCAAATACGCAAGAAAACTTCTCGAATACAGGCAGGGAACAGCCTTTACATATTATTACGTAAAGAAAATCCTTTTTTTAAACAAATAATATGGTTCATGGGAGCATATTATATTTGAAATTCTAATATTATCGTAATTTTATAAAGTAAAAAATATGTAATGGAACGGACATCAAATTATAGGGTCCGGTAATAATTTGACCGGTCATGGTGCATGGCAGTGACAGCTCAACTTATACTGGTCAAAGAAATGCGATAAATGTTTGTGTGATGAGCATGATCACATGTTATGCGTCTGGCCGCAATTTATCTACAATATGTATGTATTTAAAATATATATGAGTATATTTATCAGCGGTCTGGTTCCCCAGTTTGGCATCAGACTGACGTATGTGAGTTGTGTCCTTATTATTATTTTACGTTGTTTTAAAATAAGCTCATTAGTGAGTACAAGTCCAGGTCACAATGGCTGGAAACTATTAGGACCTGGTTGATCCAATCCTAGACAATGATTTAGTACGTTTTATAAGTTAAAGTTAATGTAAGGCATATGTAAAAACTATCACATATATTTGCACAAATGTTGTATAAAAAAAAATTGACAATATAAAAATGTTTTATTTAATTTGGTGTATTTTTTAAACCCTTGCTGTTACTCTATGTGTAGTGTGTAGTACCCAGACTTGATAAGGTTTGACCAGAAAATCTAAAAGAGGCTCTATCCGACCAAATTTGCCTCTGAATTAGTGGTTCACTTGTAACAAGTTTACTATAATATGAAAGAAATTATGAAGATACAATGCTTTTCTTTTAAATAATGCTACTTTTCATGAATAAACCCAGGTTTAGGAAATGGGTAACAATCAAAAGTGGCAAATAAAAAATATTAATCAATAAACACGTACATAAGCTGCGTGCGCTAAATGCGGTGTCGGAACTGTCGGATCATTTTGACGTTTATTCGTGTTCGCTCAATGAGTTCACAAAGGCCATATATTGCGTACTGAGTAGTTCTAGTTCTTAATTATTATTATTTTTTAAGGATTTTTTTATAGATTTGTTTTTTTTTTGTGTCTTGCATTATTATTATTTTTTATTTTTTTTTATTTAAGTAATTCACAGTAGTAACTTAGATCTAAGACTTAACCTTTATACTCGCCAAACGTATGTTTAACAGCGAGACGCGCTTGTTAATCAATTAAGTAATCCATGCTACACTGTGTGTACATCACACATAGCGAAAATTACAAAAAAAAACGTAACAACTTATAACAATTAATTAATTAAACTAAACTATGAAAAATAGTATTACATACTTAAGACAACCCCATGAGAACAATTTCTATATCACAATATGCAGTCATAACCCAACCGCTTCAGTAACCTCAAACAGAATATCCTTCAGACTTCTCTTTAATTTCCCGGTACTTATTTTAGGATTTTCGTTCAATAAGTCTATTTTGTTAAATACTTCGGGTACCTTGTACTTATTTGTTCGTTGTATTGGTCTAGCTGTAATAATAATGTATAGTATGGTATAAATAAATAAATAAATAAAAAAGCATACAAAAGTCAGTGGTGGTGGTTAGCTCTATACCTTTTCTGTTCATCTAGCACGAAGGTATCATCCTTTCAACGAATTTACAAGATAATGTTCTAAATGAGAAACCGTATAATAAGTAAATTTGGACTAAAATATTTATGTATTACTAACTCTAAAACATCACGCCATCCAGCCTCAAACTAAGCAGAGCTTGTACTATAAAAGCTAGATTGACTGATAGAATACTTATGTACTTTTTTTTTGTAAATACATACATACTAAACATAGGAAACACCCAAACTCCGAAAAAAATATTTGCAAATCATACAAACATTTGGTCCGAACCGGGAATGAACCCGAGACCTTAGCACAGCCGACTAAGGGAGCAAACTACGCAGTGCAACAGCACTGCAAAGAGAAGGAAAACTTGAAACAAACCCTACACCAACACGTCTGGCCAGCGCGGTATAGTAGGAAACCTCATTTCTAAGGAGTGGCCGTGGCCTATGTCCAGCAGTGGACAAATTAAGGCTGTTGATAATGATGATGTTGATGTGAAGAACATATGAAATATACAAAATTACCTATAGTTTTCTAGTTCTATACTTTTAAGCTTAGCCCCAGGCAGAAGGTCACCGGACGACCCAGAAAGACAGACGTGGCGTAACTAAAGGTTCCTTGTTAAGACAACAAAGTACTAAAAGGCGGAAAACACTGTGTTTATAGTTTTGACTGCACGGATGGCGTAGTGGTTTAAGCGGTCGCCACGCCGCTTCCTACTACGCCGAGTGTTGTGGGTTCAACCCCACATGGGACGACACTTTGTGTGATCCACAAATTGTTGTTCTGAGTCTGGTTGTTCTTTGTGTCCGTTTCATGTATGTTTGTAAAGTCCCCCGAGACACAGGATTTATTCCTAATGCGGGAGTTGTCTTTTAAAAAAAGAAAAAAAATATATATTTTATATAAATATCTAAAAAAAACAATGATTGCCTTCGTATCGTAAGACGCGGAAACAATATTTCGACAGACCCATTTTATCTAGGTCTTCGCCTGGGGTTATTAACTACTAGATAATAATTTTTGTCTGTATATTTATCTATTGATACAACTTATAATATTTCTAATCATACTACCGCTTATTTATAGTAATAATATTGATTTAGATAAAATCTAATCTATTTACAATCGGTTATTGTAATTAATTAATATATAGACTCTGATAAGATGAGGAATAATAAAATTAGAATAACGTTTCATTTAAATAAACTAGAGCCATAAATAAGTAGATAGGTAGGTTATAATCATAGGTATATTGATGTTCCTGGAACTTGAACTTTCTAAAATATACTTAAATAGGGGCAAACGAGCAGATGGGTCAGCTGGTCGAAATTGGCATGAAAGCCGGACCCTCAGGAGTCACAAGCGCGTTGAGTAATAGGTGGTTTCTTATTGTATAAGTTTGTAATTATTAAGTTCGGCCACATATGGAATTCTGTTTTCATCTCTTTACAGGGACAATACCTGTGCCTGTAATAGGGTACCATCTTCGGGTACATTCTCCATTTAGGCGACGTCCAGCACACTTGGACGCGCGTTAAGCGTGCTTCCGCCGCCCGGTTCGCCGGCGACGAATTGAGTCCGAGTGGAGGTTGTCCTCCCGGGCCCTCTCCTCCGCCTCCTTCTGCAAGATGACGTCTTCGCAGAAGGATGCGACCGCGGTGAAACATCTGTCACTACCGGCCATGAAACGTATGACGGCCGGTAGCGCCATTGGTCTCAAAATCACTCCTTGGTACTCAACCCCCATAAAACTAAGTTTATGCCACTGGGTACAAAATATCAACTTAGTCGTCTGTCTACACTAAACAACACTTATGGGGCAGGGTATTGAGAGAGTTCATGAGACTCGTAATTTGGGCTTGATCGTGGACCTGCTGCGAACCTGTTGACTGCACGGATGGAGTAGTGGTTTAAGCGGTCGCCACGCCGCTTCCTACTACGCCGAGTGTCGACACTTTGTGTGATCCACAAATTGTTGGTCTGAGTCTGGGCGTTCTTTGTGTCCGTTTCATGTATGTTTGTAAAGTCCCCCGCGACACAGGATTTATTCCTAATGCGGGAGTTGTCTTTTTTGAACAAAAAAGAAAAAAAAAAAAATTAAAATTGAATATTAGCTTATAACTATTTATTTTTTTATTATTGCATAGGCCGATTTACATCCGTCACTCCTTAAAAGGTTTGGTTGAAAACCAGCGCTTGACATCTGTCAAGCAGACGCTGTACCAGGTCCTATTCGACTGGCTTGTGAGGTACCTACACGTAAAAATGTATTTTCGCTTAAGCCTTGTATTAAGTTTCCTTTATATTGTGAGTGTATGTTCTTACGTCCACGAAAAAATTGTTTTTCTTTCTTTCTTTCTAGAGATCCCCCCCGAGGATGATGATGCGTTAGCCGGAAGGAAAGGGTCCCGTGCTGCCGTCCTGCCCACTCGACGATGACCAACGAGCCATCGTGGCTTGGTGCCACTCGCGTATCTCTTCGGGCGGAGGCCGACTGCCACTATCCGCCCGGAACTTAGCCGTCCGCCGATATACTTCTGCGAGCACTTCCGCCTCTAAATACCACGGAGGAGTACCAGCCAATTCGCACGCCGCCTCCGTCGAGACGGTGCGATAACCGCGTATGGCTCGAACCGCCAATATCCTCTGAGGGCGCCAGAGGCGTGTCCTATTCTGAGCGGTCAGAGCCGCCACCCACACGGGTGCACCGCACAGTGCCATTGGCCGGACCAACCCCGTGTACAGCCGTCTCTTTGCGACGCTGGGTCCACCCAACTTGGGTAAAAGTGGCCCAAAGGCAGACGCAGCGCCGACCTGCTTTAGAGCAAGTTCGTCGGAAGTGCTCGTCGAAGAGCCACCTCCCTTCGAGAATCAGACCCAGATATTTCATCTTGTCGCATTATCCAGATGATAAGGATGAAAATTTTGCCGTTTGGAACGATGGCGGAAAGTTGCTGCTGGTATTAGTGTTTGGGCTATCGACGATTCGAGTTGCTATTCGTTGGATACGGTCCAGACGGAAAAGCTGGTACTGAGGTGCCCCTGCATAGAAATGAGAACAGTATTCCATATGCGGCCCGGATATAGAGCCGGCCTTATAGAGCTGAAGGCGGTGGGTAACATCTATAACATAACATCTTATAATGAAAAATGAAAATTTATCATTCATTATAATGTCAATATTAATGATTATTACATTAACATTTCCGGGTAAGTGCAAACATTTTATCAACAGCCTTGGTATTCATTACCCGCGCAGAATTATTATCTATACAACACAGAAGAGCTTTTCGAAATCATTAAAAGCAACACTCCTCAAAAATGAAACTCGTCAAACAAAATATGTACATACCTGTTTGATCATAGTCCCACTGTTACCAGAAATATCGTTTCGTCTGTAGTTGAAGCTCTTAAAGTAGCTAGTGAATAGGATCAGGTGTTATGTCTATCCAACTCAAAAGAAGGATCCCTTCGGATAGGTGATCATGTCAGACGGTGCCGCGGCTAAATGGTTCATGTTAGAACGTTAAATCCATGTTTTATTGCGCTATTAGGATGCATTGGCACTTATTACCACAAAGTTTAACTCATCTCTTTAGATGGCTAACATATATTTTTGCCATGGAAGTCTCCTTCAATTCAATTATTCCTTAATTAGTCAGACACCTGTTCTCTCTTACGGAGAGTGCCAATTTCAATGAGTCAGAACTGCATTTTACACGTTCCGGTGAATAGGAACTATATTCTACTGGTCGCAATAAATCAGGCGACGTGAACCGCAGCGGGGAAGTCCCTGGTGAAGATGGACGTTCTTGCTAGTACTGACTGCTACTTGAACTAGGTCTATCTGAAAGAACATGTGCGTCCGCGTATGTATTGTGTGTGATGAATAAAATATAGTGTATAAAAAAGTACTTATAGTCATAAAATCGTCATTTACATATACAAAGATTCAATTTAGATTAGATTAATAATCTTTATGGTATACTAATCAAAACAGAGTTGTAACATATTGATGTACTACTAGACTTACCTACAGATATCACTCACATTAATAAGTGCAATTTTTTTCTAGGCATTCGGGAAAATATTCCCACAATTCTCTCCAGGAACAAACTGCCTATGTCTCTCCAATCAAAATACTGATTACGGCTTCGATTACGGATTACGGTCTCTTGGATTTACTAGTCTTTGTTCCATCCAAAAGTTTGGGTATCTAGCCTAGCTCTATATCATCAATTAGGTGGACGGCCTTAAAAGAAAACAGTCATGTTTTTTTCTTTTGTCCATGAAAAAGAAGGTAGTAATGCCAATTATTATATTTATCATCATCATTAACAGCCTTTAATAGTCCATAGCAGACATAAGCCTCTCCTTAGGAAGGAGATTTTGGTCCACCCGGGTTGGGATTTCCTTCTCTTTTTAGTGCCTATTGTCGTGTGTAGTTTGCTTTCTTTGTCGGCTCTTACGACACCCACGGGATGATTAGGAGTGGTGACAATTCGCATTCTTAATCTGTTACCACACCCACTAATTATCCAAGGATATATACCGATAATTCTAATGTATAATTCTTACTGCGTATATGTATGTCATTATATCTAAGACGGTTTTGGCCTACTATACTAAACCAGTGCTACTATCGTGCAGAGTTTGCTCCCTCAGGCAGCAGCAGACACCCACGATCTGAATAACCCCTGTATTCTTCTTCCGTCACCATATGTGCATTTTTTTTACAATATCGATAAGTTTCATTATCATATATTGCAGGATTTCAATCAGATTTATGATTAGTTATCAAATTTAAGGTATTCAACCTCTGAATAGTCGAAGTTAATAAATGATAAGATCTAGCCCAAACAAGTGTTTACAAAAACCGGTTATGTTTACCATAAAAACTGCGTACATCGGTAATAATTTTTCCTTTAAATTTTGAATCATATTCTTGTTTTGTTATTTTGTTGCACACGACGCGACGACATAAATTATCATAAGCCATAAAATAATTACAGGAATTGAAATTTTTATGTATATTAATTTTATGGCCAGATTATTAATATAATAGATAAATACCTGACACAATATTGGTTTTGCAAATTAGTATAGATCACTACGCTAGTGAGAAAGTTTGTACCATGGACAAAATTACTACAGAAGGAAATGTTGCGGAAGATCCTGAATCGTATGGAAAGCAAAAAGTAACCCTGGACACAATCCTCGTAAATGAAATTGGGCAGTTTGGAAAGTTCCAGTTGAGGGCAGTAATACTAGCGGCAGTTATAGCAATCTTTGCAGCTTGGAGTGCTTCTGAGTATGTCTTCACAACTGCTAGAATCACAACCAGGTTTGTTTTATTTATTTTATCGTGTAAGCAGAAAATATCATTCGCTATATTCTTTTCGATAATATTTAATAGCAGGTGGTAGATATTCACTACTAGCTCCATCGAGCTTATGGGTTCTTTTGATTGAAGATACCGATACTGTAATAGCAACTGTGGATCTATTCAAAATACATTATATGAAACTTCTTTAAAAAGAAACAAGTCCTCAAGTCTTCTCAATTTTATGTTTGTTACTTCAAACATCGTTAATTATAAATTGATTTAGATGTTTTTTTGTTAGGGAGGGTTTACTTTCCTATTAGTCCGATTCAATTTTGAAGAAAAAATACCAAAGGTGGAAAATTAAAAATGGTGAATACAGTTTATAATAATTCCTCATGATGTAGGAACATTAAAGTCAGTGATACTTTTTAAAGTTATTTAGTCAGTTCCTGTGCAGTTCCTAGTTAATGCATCGGTGTCTAATTTTTAGATGTGTAATTCCGGAGTGTGACGGCCCTCAGCCCGAATGGTCACCATATTGGCTTCCAAATGCTATACCAGCTACTGGTTCGAGCACATTTGACAATTGTCAACGGTATGGCAATTCATCTGCTTTATCGCGACAAGTCGAAAGCAACACCTGTCCAAGCTCACTCTTTGACAGGAATTATGTACGCCCTTGTGAGGATCACGTTTATGAGAACACGCACTCAGTCGCGTACGATGTAAGTTAATAAAATAACTTTTGATTTGATTTTTAAACATTTGACGTCCGAATGGCGTAGTGGTTTGTGTAACCGACTGCTATTCCAAAGATCGCGGGTTCGATTCCCGCTCAAGTCAAACATTTGTGTGCATGAATATTTAATGTTTGATTTGGTCTGGGTGTTTCTATGTATAATAAGTATGTATTTACAAGAAAAAGTATAAATGTTTTAATATCAGTTGTCTAGTAGCCATAGTACAAGCTCTGCTTAGTTTAGGACTAGATGGCGTTGTGTGATATTACAATACAGGTACAATATTATTATTATTAGTCTGCCGTGGCATTGAACATCATCAGAACAGCCATTAGATATCATTTACGCTTTATCACACTTCCTTTTACAGTTGGATCTAGCATGTGATGAATGGAGAAGATCATTAATAGGTACCATTAGAACTTTTGGTACTTTGACTGCGCTACCAATCACTGGGTACGTGTCAGATCGGTGGGGCCGTCGTGTAGCGCTTACTCTCAATGCTTTCAATACGGCATGGATGGGTGTGGTCAGATTTTGGTCAAATACATACATAGGTTTTATGTTGTCTGAGTTTTTTGAAGCTACTTTCGGATCCGGTGGCTTTTCGAGTAATTACATTATGCGTGAGTATTTTCTTTATTAAAGTGACACGTAACCCATAAATTGAATGACAATCACGCTTTTCTGTCTATTGTCAACAAGTATTAGTCAACTCGAGTTCATTTGTTTTTGATCTACCAAAATATGCAAAGTAAATCAAGACAGAATTTTTGTTAAGTACATTTTGTCTCAACGTAAGACTTGTCTGTTTGATCTACGTTATTTTTTATCAATTTGATACTTTATGCACAAACTAAGCTGTACAATGAAAGACTTAATACCACAGGTATTAAAACAAAAAATCAACATAGTCAAATACTAGTACATATAAATAAACACAAATATGCATACGTACGAGTACAAAAATACATAAATAAAATATAAAGCATTATGATTGGGACGAATCTGTCGTATTGAACGAAAGGCGGCTAGATGCTATCCCAATTTCCAGGGTGAGGGAAAGGAGAACAGATTGAATTAGAAACGAAGAGTGGACAAACGCAGAAGTATGAGTGGGTATTTTATGTGGAAAGGAGGGTTCTGTTGTGACTAACACACAGAAACTGAAAGGAGGATGTAAGGTAGGAAGTGGAAATAGGTGAGCACCAACAAAGCATTGGAAACATCTACCATAGGCGAGGCATGCTTCACACGCATGTCAGAGTAGTAACGCACTTGTATTTCATGAGCTGGTAGTGTCCATGGGCAACGATAGTCACTTACCATCAGGTGACCCGTCTGCTCATTTGCACCCCCCTCCCCCCTAACGTATTTACCATAAAAACGTTATTAACGAACAACACACTGGCTGCTGCTTTTTACTGTATATATGCCTCAGTTACTATCATCTGTCTACATTTCTGTTAAATTAAGTTTTTAAATGTATTTTACAGTCATGGAGTTGATGGGCCCTAAGTACCGCGTTGCTGGTGGCGCATTGATGAATACTTGCTTTTCGGTGGGATGTGTACTAATGGGTTTAATTGCTTGGGGTGTACCGAACTGGAGGTACCTCACAATAACCCTGTACATTCCTCAACTGCTAACAATACTCTATTTTTGGCTCGTAACTGAATCTATTCGTTGGTACATGAGCAAAGGCCGCTTCGATGAATCAGATGCGGTATTACGAAAGATGGCGAAAGCTAACGGCACGACAGTATCTGAAAAGTCTTTGCAGGCATTACGCGACACGGCGCTCCAAGAGGCGAAGGAAAAAGCACTGGAGGAAGAACTTAAAGGCCAAGAACCTTGGTTAATCGTACAAATATTTCAACATAAGCCAATATTACTTCGTGTACTTGTGTCGCCTGTGTGGTGGGTTACCACCACTTTCATATACTACGGATTGTCGATCAACGCTGTGAATATGTCAGGCAATAGATATTTAAACTATGTGTACGTGTCAGCAGTCGAGATTCCCGGCTATTGGTCGGCAGTTTTCCTATTGGGAAGGATTGGAAGAAAGGCAGTGCTTATTTTAGGTTTCTGGATATGCGCTGCTTGCCAAATTGCGTACATATTTATGCCTGATAGTAAGTATCCTATCCATTCCAATATTATAAATCATCATCATCATCATCAACAGCCTATACTAGTCCACTGCTGGACATAGGCCTCTCCTTAGAAAGGAGGTTTTGGCCTACTATACCACGCTGGCCAGACGGGTTGGTATAGGGTTTGTTTCAAGTTTTCCTTCTCTTTGCAGTGCTGTTGTCCTGCTTAGTTTGCTCCCTTAGTCGGCTCTTACGACACCCACGGGAAGAATTGGGGTGGTGACAATTTGTATTCTTAATCCGTCACCACACGGACACCGTCACCACACGGACACTATATAAATGCGAAAGTGTATCTGTCTGTTACCCGTTTCACGCTTAAACCGCTGCACCGATTTAGATGAAATTTGGTATAGAGATAGTCCTAGTCCCGGGAAAATACATAGGATAGTATAGTTTTATCCAATAAATATCTTTTAAAAGGGTAAAAAGGAGGTGGAACTGCCTATTTTGAAATTTACACACATACTTTGATTTTTGAGGAAAGAGATGCAACTTTTTATCGCGTTTACATATAAGCAGGCGGGAACAAGCTAGTTGAATATTTTTTTCAAATAATATCATATGTAGGTCGGCAGTGTTAATCTCTCTGTCCTTATAAGCCCCTCGTGCGCCGATATATGGGTACAAGACCTTGACATTTTGGGACTTCTGCAGTTTTAGCCCTGTTTCCATATTAAAGATTTGCGGTCTCTGAATTTCTTGCCCTGGCTCCGTCGCCCTGTCCCATCCTAATTTACCTTATACTGTCCCGTTTGAGCACAGTTTCTAAGGATGGTTGGCGTCAGACAGACGGTCAACCATGAAAAAAATCTGCCGAAATCCATTACAACTTGACACCTACTAAAATTATTAAGCGATAATGTATAAGGTATATTCATACTATTATTATAAACGCGAAAGTGTGTCTGTCTGTTTATCTGTGACCTTTTCACACTTAAACCGCTGAACCGATTTAGATGAAATTATGTATAGAGATAGTTTGAGTCCCGTAAAAGGACATAGGATAGTTATTATCCCAGAAATCAAAGGGAGGTGAAAAGGAGATGGAAATTTCTATTTGGAATCAATAACACGTAAATGTACATATAGATAATACTGGACTATTGATTTGACATAATTTAAAAATTCTGCGATTTTTCTCAGGTACTGATATAATTTAGGAGTAAGAGTTTTTACTTTTATTTTTTAATATATGACAATTCAATACATATTTGTTGTGTTTAGTGTAATTAATTTGTGTGAAATATTTGCACACCTGAAAGGGTAGTATACAGATTACAAAACTAGTATATAAAATCTTTGTATAACCTGTAATACGCAAATAAACAATTTGATTTGATTTGATTTGATAACTGCTGAACCGATTTACATGAAATTTGGTAGGGATATCTCCATACCAAAGTTTGATTCTTGAGGAAGGACATAGGCATACTTCTTATAGCGAAAATCGACATACAAGCAGGCAAAACTAGTTTTTTATACATAGGTAATTTTCGTTTGCAAATTCAATGTTTTTAATTATCTTCGTTTTTTTTTTAAGATCTGTATCCAGTGTCTCTAACAGTTTACCTGATTGGTAAGTTCTCGATCGCGATGGTGATGACATCAATTTACGTTTACACCACGGAGCTGTACCCTACAAAACATCGCCATAGCCTCTTTGCGTATTCGTCGATGATAGGACGAATTGGTTCCATGGTGGCACCTCTCACACCAGCTATTGTAAGTTTACTTTCATCATCATCATCATCATCAGCCTATCGCAGTCCACTGCTGGACATTGGCCTCTCCCATTGCACGCCACTTAGATCGATTTTGGGCTTCTCGCATCCATCAAGTTTACTTTATTTTCTGTTAAAGGTTAAAATAATAATTAATGGTTCATAGTCCCAATTACGGATTTTTCTCATATTATTAAAATATCATATCAACAGCCTTTAATAGTCCACTGCTGGACATAGGCCTCTATACCTCGCTGGCCAGACGGGTTGGGATAGAGTTTGTGACAAGTTTTCCTTCTCTTTGCAGTGCTGTTGTCCTGAGTAGGTAGCTTAGTCGGCTCTTGCGACACCTACGGGATGAATAGGTGTGGTGGCACTCCATGATCTTAATCCGTCACCACACGGACAGTAATTAAAATATAGTAGTAGTTTTTTAATGAGAATAGGCTTTTATAGGAAAATTATTAAAAAATCTGAAGATAGAAATGATACTTGATTTTTTTATAAAAAATATTAATAAAGCTGTTTGGAGTCTGGTATATTTTCTAATAAAACTCTAAAGCTGTTTAGGTTCCAGTATGCAATATTGTTAACGTTTGAAATTATTGTTTTTTTTAAGTATTCTGAGGATATATTTATTTACCTATCGATATCATTTAGAAGTTAGAATGCGTAAAATCAGGTTTCTCGTTATTATTTATCAGGCGAATACAGTGTAATGTACTTTCCTTATCGCACGATACATGCTCTGAGCGGATGAGAGCGAGATCGAATTATGTGTAACAAAACTTTTTTCCGACACTTCTTGCTATAGTTACAGCCGCAATTATCGATGTTTTATCATAAACTTATCAATTTAACTCTATTAACTTAATATCTTATATTTGACGACCGGATGGCATAGTGGTTTGTGTAACGGACTGCTATTCCAAAGGTCGCGGGTTCGATTCCCGCTCAAGTCAAACATTTGTGTGCTTGAACATTTAATGTTTGATTTGGTCTGGGTGTTTCTATGTATAATATGTATAAAAAAAAAGTATATATGTATTTATATCAGTTGTCTAGTACCCATAGTACAAGCTCTGCTTAGTTTGGGACTAGATGGCGTTGTGTGAATGTGGTAGAATATTATATTATATAAATGTGAGTGTTGAGCTCAACATCTCGACTTTTGTCGGTTTTATAAATACCCCGTCCCGTAACACACGGGAAAAAAGATATCTATGTCCCCAATAACTTCAAATTGATAAAGTTAGATATGAAAAATGAGAATTATTTACTGTAATTTAATTTTTAATGTGTAGTTTCATTGTATGAGAGGAACCTAACTAGTGTGTGTCTGTATGTGTATTATTATATTATATATATTATATTATATCTAGTGTGTGTATTATTATATTATATTATATTATATCTTATACTATAAATTGTAATGACCGTATAGCAAACTTCTACCAAAAAGCGAAAGGAACTTCGTCCCTACCGGGGTTCATAGGTCTTACGACGTTTTTATTCTAACATTCAATTACTCATGTACAATTTAATAAGATCAAAACTTTATTCTCAAAAAAAGTTCAGGTGCGCAAAACAGTATCATGTA
This sequence comes from Arctia plantaginis, assembly GCA_902825455.1. Taxonomy (NCBI): domain Eukaryota; kingdom Metazoa; phylum Arthropoda; class Insecta; order Lepidoptera; family Erebidae; genus Arctia; species Arctia plantaginis. The sequence continues at coordinate 18,836,371 of CADEBD010000422.1, forward strand.
TCAATGCAAACTCAATACACCACAGCGAAACGTGCCAGGGTTCAGCAAATCTATACTAATATTATAAAGCTGAAGAGTTTGTTTGTTTGTTTGAACGCGCTAATCTCAGGAACTACTGGTCCGATTTGAAAAATTCTTTCAGTGTTAGATAGCCCATTTATCGAGGAAGGCTATAGGCTATATATCATCACGCTAAGACCAATAGGAGCGGAGCACCAATGAATAATGTTTCAAAAACGGAGAAAATTTATTACTATTGAGAGACGCAGACGAAGTTGCGCGGGTCAGCTAGTGAGTTATAAAGTATTTTAGGAAGAAAAAGCCGGCACAAAATATATAAACCATGCCGTCATCAACAGCCTATACTAGTCCACTGCTGGACATAGGCCTCTCCTTAGAAAGGAGGTTTTGGCCTACTATATCACGCTGGCCAGACGGGTTGGTATACGGTTTGTTTCAAGTTTTCCTTCTCTCTGCAGTGTTATTGTCCTGCGTAGTTTTCTCCCTTAGTCGCCTCTTACGACACCCACGGGATGAATAGGGGTGGTGACACTCTGTATTCTTAATCCGTCACCACACGGACAGTAACCATGCCGTATTTTAAATAAATGATAATAGATAACGCAATAACTTTGATCTTTTATTATTTTATTTTCTGATTTATAACAGGTAAAATAAGTATTTTTTTGTTATCAGCTGTTTGACGACATCCAAAAAGTCAATAAATTTTATTGTGACGCAAACCACTGAATTTTAGCCGAACGTTTAATAAGTGAATTGGCCTTCAGGGTTGCGCCTACACATTTTCAAGCAATCACTTTTTTTTTAATAATAAGCTAGTTTACTTTTTAATTCGGTTCGTAATTAAAGGGTATTGTTGTTTTACGAAGCACATATTTTGCTAAATCAAACATCAGATAATTAACAACGACTTTTGTATTGTTATAAAAAAATAAATAGCTCTAATTTATTTACTTATTAAAAAAAGACGTGTGGCACTCGGGGACTGCCGCGGTAAAGCTATTGCATAGCATTTTTTATCAACTTATGCAATTATATGTAATTATTTATTTATTTTATGTATGCAGTATTTTTTTCCTTTGTTTTTTTTTCTTTGATATTAATTCAAGTTACACTTTTTGAGCGTGGTGACCGATAAGAAAACAATTTTTTTTCTTTTATTAAATAAATGAGAAGTTAATATTGTTCAAAATATTTTTATTATCTTACAATACATGTAGGTTATTCAGGATTATTTATCATTGAAACTATAGGTTTATATTAACTGAAATAAGAAACAAGTTTGAGACTTGATATTTTCTAAATATCTGGCAAATACCGCGTCACAACCAATGCCACCTAGAGGCGAGTTGCTGAACTAAAGAGACAAATTGATATTTCAAAAAAGTCATTAAAAGTTCTGCTATTCATTGATAGATGGCAAAACTAAAAAGTATCATCGCTGTGCCGGTCGGAGTGGCGGGTAGTTATTTTCGTTTCGGAATTTCTGGATTCGGTCTGCACGCTCTAGGCCCGCGATAGAAGCTATGCAATAGCTTAATAAATACAAAGTTTTACTACAATTAAGTTCACTATTCCTGATTAATTGAGCAATTATAATACTCTTAATTCTTTACATTTTAATAGTATAAGGGGCAAACGGGCTAGCGATCACCAGATGACAAGCGATTATAGCGATTGGGCTTCCAGTAAACTCACTCACTTAGTAAAATGCAATGCGAAAATCACTGTTATTAAGATAACAGTGATTTTCTTTGAGATCGTGGTCGTTCGAGCCAGCTCATACGTGCCTGTTACACGCTTTATATTAGCGTCACTTGTATGTTTGTATGTTTATTTGTAACCGACTCCTTAGGCCGTGATTTTGACTGACTTTAAACGGTCAGGATTCGTTCAAACTTTGTAGATATATCGAGGACCGATGGCAACACACTCATTTAAAAAATAAAATAAAAAAAAAGTCAATAGTAAAAAGCATCCTACGCTTTTTTTCAAATTTATTTTCTATTTTTTAGTTTGGTTTTCTATAAAAAGCGTGTTTTTTAGTTTTTTTAAACTATTTTTTTTTAACTTATTTGATCTGTAAATTTATTTGAGTATGACAATATTACAGGGTGCACAATGGTTCGAAGATTTACCGTTCGTCTTGTTTGCATCCTTCGCCCTACTCTCCGGTGGGCTTATCTTCCTCACGCCGGAGACCCGTGATACGAAACTGCCGGATACATTAGAGGAGGCTTCCCAACTTGGAAATAAAAATTATATTAAGAAGTGAACAACATCAGGATCAGATAACTTTCATAAGTGATGAGTGTTGTTTCTTGAAATGAAAGTGATATAAAGTGTGTTATATAATATACATATGTAGTACGACTATATGGATGGCGTAGTGGTTTAAGAGTTTTGGGTTCGATACCCACATCGAGCAACACTTTGTGTGATCCACAAATTGTTATTCTGAGTCTGGGTGGTTTTTGTGTCCCTTTCATGTATGTTTGTAAAGTCACAGGATATATTCCTAATGCGGAAAATGTCTTTAAAAAATAAAGAAAAAAAAAATTGTTCTGTAAATTATAAAAATTAAGCATGCCGTCTACGATTGTAAACGAAAGGAATAGTGACGACAAAATTCATAAAGAATTAACGTAATTGGACCAACCTTTATCAGAGAAATTGAGACATTAGAAAAAAGTTATTTAATATTTTTACTTCTTTGAATATAAATACTTTAAGTATTTAACTGTTATAAAACATTTGTATTAGTGTAATAGTATTTAGTGAAGTGTAATGAGAAAAAATGATACGTTATTTTATTGTGTTATTTTCAATATTTTTTATAAAAGTTTCAACGAAAGACCTGGAAAGACTTTATGTTGATATTTTGCACTTATTATCCATCCTCTGGCGTAGCATCGAAATACTATTGTCGTACACGTGGTAACTAAATAATTACTCAAAAGGGACTCGCTCGGGTATGCGCCAGGACTGCGCAAGGACTCGCGACGGATTGTCACGTGCAACAGTCCCCCCGACTATGCAGAAACGCTGGCAACGCGCGTATCTATACAAATAAATAAAATTGGAATGTCTGTTTGTAATATTAAAATAACCGCTTTTTACTAAATACATATGTATGTTTACACGGTACAATATGCCAAAATAACTTTTTTTTTAAATTTTGTCTGTCTATCTGTCTGACTGTCTGTCTGTCTGTTTGTTCCGGGTAATCTCTGGAACGGCTGGACCGATTTCGACAGGACTTTCACTGGCAGATAGCTGATGACATAAGGAGTAACTTAGGCTACTTTTTTTAGACTAGCTTCACCCCGCGGTGTTGCCCGCGGTTATAACAACAAACGCGGGTAACCCTGCGGGTCTCAGCTAGTATACAATTAAACAATAATAAAAGATACAAAGCAATAGTAAAGGATAGTCTTACAATAACCTAAGCCGTGCTCCTTAACAGTCTCTGACTAGAAGACGATTATGAGATGCGATGAGAACACCTTCAGTAATAGGTCTACATAATTTATCTCTAAATTAAGATATTTATGTAAATGTTTAACTTTAATTTTAGTTTATGTTTTAGTTTAGGTATATTAAACTAATTTAAAATTAGATTTTTACTATTCACAAATAAGCAGCATCATTTGTATAACCTTTTCTAAATTTTGTGTTTTGACAATGGGTACGAAGAGCTAAGAAAAGTAAAACTTGACACAAACCATTTACCAACCCGTCTGGCCAGCGCCGTATGGTAGTCCAAAACCTTCTTTCTAAGGAGAGGCCTATGCCCAGTAGTGGACTATTAAAAGCTGTTGCTGCTTGCTGTAGGAAAGGATTTTGAGTGGATTCTTTTATAGCCGTCCGCCTCCCGATTTCAACCCTCGTCAAAAAGAGACTACAGAAAGAAGCAAATTGTGGTTAAGATTACGGAATTAAGGAGCTAGGGTAAGGGATAAAGCAAGTCTTGAATGGGAAACTTGACTGAGACTGCAGTACTCGAAGAGGCCGGATTCTCACCCGTGTATCCATTCTTTTTTTTTTCTGTACGTGAGGAACCTCCTCTTGCCGTCATCCCATCAGGATTTGCGCCGAGGTGTGTTGAAATCGGTTCGACTAAAACCACACGGTGTGCAACTCTTCGCCTGAAGTAGGAAGGGTCCGGGAACAGCTGTTTCACCTCTAGAGGTCTATGGGTATACTACCACTTGTGGACGACTACTTGTGGACGGCGAGTGGACAATTGCGCGCTGTCGATCCCTGATAAACTACTGATTTATTCGTGGACAACGCAATGTCCACTAGTTGACTACGGGAAATTTAGTGGGGGTTTAGGCATCCACTCGTGAATCACCAGACGTTCAGTGGTTGACAATGCGGCATCCACCCGTGGACCACCTATCTACAACGAGTGGACACTGAGCGACGAGCTGGTACTAGTCGGGTGTCGGGTGGGTCTTTAATCAGCTCGAGGGTGGCGTGGTACCCGGTAGGATTTTCACAATTTCGACAAAGCTGCCCCTTTTACTCGATCATTTTCTTTTGAACGTTAGTTTTAGGTCCTCAAAAAATGCTAAGAACAATATATTCATGAACTTACGATTTTCAAGACTACCACTTATTTTAAAATGTTTTTAATCGTTAACTTTTGGTGACAGTTCAATCAGTTAATTATTTTGAAACGTCATTAATCATCCACTTTTGGCGACAGTTCAATCAGTTAATTATTTTGAAACGTCATTAATCATCCACTTTTGGCGACAGTTCAATCAGTTAATTATTTTGAAACGTCATTAATCATCCACTTTTGGCGACAGTTCAATCAGTTAATTATTTTGAAACGACTTTGATTGACAACTTTTGCTGACAATTCAATCAGCTAACTTATGGGTACTTTATTTAATTACTTAGTTTTGTAACATTGTAGCACTACCTAGTTTTGCTCCAAATATCGTTCAGTAGTTTTGACAATCCATTTTTAAACATCAGCTTTTGTCGTTGACTGTACTAATAAATTTATTTCCTTTTTAGTCCCCTCTAGATATAAAAAAATACACATAAACTTACTTTCACACTCTTTGTAAACCATAAACAAAATACTGATTAAATGTCAAATATAGTTTAATTTATTTAAACATTTTAATCATAAAATGACCGACTGTGATATTTGCGTTTACGTACGAATGGAATGGGAATACCGTGATTCCCACACACTATAGGGTCATCACACTACAAGTCGTATATAGCCCGAGGTACCAGAGATTTCCTTCCTAAGGTACACCGGTAGGTGATACCCGCGGGGATTTTCATAAAGAAAAAAAGGGGATCAGAGTGGAATATTGAGTGTTGTGTAATCTCCTGTGGTAGCGAAGTGCAATACTGAATGTTGTACAATCCCCTGTGGGATTGAGTCAGTGCAGCAAGTGCTGGGATTCAAGTGGAAAGAGCGAAATCACACCATACTTACCATAGCACTGACTAATTTGGGATCAGCGGGTTTAGAGTGAGTTTATTTCACTTCAACTCGACCGTCGCGGTGACACCGTTCTGCGTTGTTATTGGTGAAGAGTTCGGTGCGGGCCAATCGCAATCGCGTCATCGTGACGATAGAGTTGATTTGAAATATTCTCACAGGCCCTCAGAATGCCGCGTGTGAGAATGTGTTAAGGTATTATTCTTATATAACTAGTAATGAGTACTAAGTTTTTGAATAAATCGTTCAAAATATTAAATTTTTGATAAAATGATTAGCGCCTGTCAAGATAAACAAGCAATACGTTACGTCAGGTTTTTTTTATATCATTATTTATTTTTCCAAAATCGACGAAAACCATTCGAGTATGAGATTTGTTATCTCATACTCGAACCGACTAAAACCGCACGCCTTCGGGAAGGATATCCTTGGTACCTCGATGGTCATGAACAAGCACCTTTTTTTTCTGTGCGGAAATCACCTCGCTCTTTAAAACAATATGTGCTATAAGGTTGAAAATTATATTAAAACTGCTACATAGAGTCGAGTATACATTTTGAACTGTCATTGTACAAAAGTCTACATAGAGCTAGCTCAAGTTATACTGGTCAATGAAATAAAACAAGACCTTCAAAACCTTCGGAAATTATCTTATCTTATCTTAGTCTGGAAGGAATGCCTCAATTGACATCCTATTTACACGATCAGTAAGGTTTCTGTCCAGACTCTTCATATATACTGTCCCAGAACTTGAGCTCATCCTCATCAGGTGCAGTGCCGGGGACGAACTCGTTGCCAATCTCCAAATAATCTTGTTTTTCTTCTGTGTAATATTTCCATTGCACTTGTGATTCATCCGGAGTTGGATTCCTGGAAATTATAATTTTAACATTAAAACTTGCAAAAAAACATAAAAGGAATTTGATAAAAACAATATTCATCAAATTTTTCTTTCTATTCATCTGTTTTGGAATATATTCTAAGCTACTTATAATACTTGAAAGTGTATTTTGTTATTTTATTTTTATTTATACATAAATATAACATAACAACTCAAATCCTACAACGCACAACGTTGTTCTTCTAAAACATAAACTTATGGAATCCAATGGTTACTTATTTTGTTAAGTTACAACATTTTAAAATGAATGCAACAATAATTAATTATTTTATTTCTTTAATTAATAGAATAAAATTTGAAAATAAGTGACTACCGCCGTTCATGTAGACACTACTTGGTTATTTAACCCACTACAAACTTTATCTTTTTGTATCATGCACTTTGGTTGCAATATGTGTACTTTTTTTTGTTTACGTGGTGGAAAATCCCTTCGGATCTCCGGCTCCTTGGGGATGTAGGAGACAAAAGTGTGTGGTGTTTGCACTAAAAACCATCCCGGCGGCCGGACTTAGGCGCCCTACTCCGAGGAAGACCCGGACCATGTTACTTCAGGTCCCCCCCGGATCGACACCGCGCCGAGTAAAGCGGCAAGCTCCCCGCCTATCGGCCCCATCCTTAAAATATGTTGCGGCCCGATCGCATTTTTGCGACCAGGCCGCCATTGCCTATTGCCTACCTAATAATAATAATAATAACTTTTTATTGTATAAATGAGATTGTAGGTTTACACAATTTTACATTTATTATGATGAGTTTGTGTTACAATTAGAAGTCTACAATAATATCGTGGTTGAGTGCTGTTTTCCCAGCTAGGCTACATAATAGCCTGTGTTAGGGATAATACAGTCCTGAACCCTCAGAAATGGTGGGAACCGGTGTAGCACGTGTTTTAATTTGAGTTCAGAAATTGTGCAATTTATTGTGGTTTTGTGTGTGTGTGTCGATTAATGTCTAATTTATATATGTTGTGTATGGTGATGTGAGTAGTGTATATGTGTCTGTATGAGTAATGCTTGACTGTTTCTGTGTGAGTAATGGATGAGTATTATGTATGTTTGTGCTGAGTGGTCTGTCTGGTGTATATGCGTCTGCAGATATATATATCTGCGTATACCTATAATCTGCTACCAGAGGTCCCCTGGCAGCCTGCGGCCCCGTCGACCGGTAGCGCCGCCGACGTCCTCTGCGCTCGAGATTGGCCCTCTCCCGATCTGTTCAGGAGCTTTCTGAAGCATTACAGCTTCGCAGAAAAAGACCACTGCGCCCCGGCCCTCCTTACCCGGTAGCAATGATTGGTGGCGGGAACAGGTCTCGTCAGCCAATATGTGTACCTACTTACTGCTGTCTGAATGTCAGTGACAATGATGCTCAGAAAAACTCGAATGAAATTTTGTAACTACTATTATAATAAATAAATAATAATCGAAGTACTGAGCGCACAATCGTGAAAAATGAAACTGAATTAATAACCTCCTCCTTTTTTGAAGACGATTTAAAAGGTTTTGCTTTTTATGTTTCACATCACATCACATCAACAGTCTTTAATAGTCCACTGCTGTCCAGCAGGCCTCTATAGGCCTCTCCTTAGAAAGTAGGTTTTGGCCTACTATACCACGCTGGCCAGACGGGTTCGTATAGGGTTTGTGTCAAGTTTTCGTTCTCTTTGCAGTGCTGGTTGTCCTACGTTAGCTCCCTTAGTCGTCTCTTACGACACCCACGGGATGAATAGGGGTGGTGACACTCCGTATTCTTAATCCGTCGCCACACGGACTTATACATTTGACGGACTTTTTATGTTTGCTTTTGCTAGTTAATTTTATTGTACTCACCCATATTTAGCAAAATTGGTCCAAAGCGTAACCACTTTCTTAATAAGTTGGTATGTATTAGGATTAAATGGAAATGCCTTGACGTTGAAAAAGTATAGCAAATCATCACCATGACAGATAATTGATTTGTTGCCAACCCATTCTGTCACACCCAACAGGTCCTTGTAAATGTTCCTCTCTGATTTGCAACTGAATTTATATAAAAACACCTTATTCTTCTTTGCACAAAGTTTGGCAAATAGAATTGTACCGTGCACAAATATTTTCATAGAATAGAACTTAACCAGCTGCTCCATATTTTCGAAATCATCTACAATATCTTTAAAATAAAATTTTCTTATTTTTATTCCAAGCTCCAATATCTGATTAACGGTTAGATTGACTGCCAAAGACTTAGGTACGAAAGTTTCTGAGAACTCTCTTGCAATTTGCAACTTTGTTTTGGGATCACCAGCATGGCTCACACCAAACCATCCTTCATCTGCAGTATATCCAATTATTATTTCGACTCCTTCATGAACGGATGTACAGTCTCCGGCAAAAAATATTTCGTTGTTTTTATTAATTTTTTCTTCAACAACACTGAAATGTACAAAATCTATGTTTACCTTTTCAGAAAACAGAATTGGTACAGATATGGCCAGCAATGATTCTCGCGGTTGGTTTTTAAAAAAATCATACAACTCCTGGTCGTTCTCTGAGTAGCAACCTAGTTGTCTCGCTAAGGCCAACGCTCTTTCCCGTGGTTTATAAGCCCTAGCCCAAGCACAAAAAGCAGAACCACTCTGAACGATGGCTCTTCTAAATAAACCTTTTGACATGGGGGATAGTAAATGGTAGCTGACACTGACGCCGCCAGCACTTTCGCCAAATATTGTAATATTTTCTGGATCACTTCCAAAATTAGAGATGTTTTTGTTGACCCATCTAAGGGCTGCTACTTGGTCTTTCATACCCGCGTTTCCAGGCACATCTTCAGTGTCTAAACAAAGAAAACCGAGTAATCCAACTCTGTAGTTAAATGTGACGACGATAACTCCTTGCTTAAGTAAGTATTCAGGGCCATAAAACTCATCGTCTCCACAGCCACAGATGAATGCTCCTCCATGTATCCAGAACATGACCGGCAATAGTTTATCTGGTTTAATATTCGGTGAATTTACATTAAGATACAAACAGTCTTCACTGCCCCCATCTTCAGCTTTATATATTATATTATATTGGAAGCACTTCGATTGGAAACTTTTCGCATTTCGCACCCCTTTCCACGGTGTAGGTGGTTGTGGAGCCTGTAACAAAAGTACGTTATAGTTGTGAGCTCGATATCCGTGTACCGGCTCCTCGGGACCATAGGAGCCAGGAGTACGTGGAGTTTGTACAAAAAACCACCCCGACAGCCGGTCTCAAACACCCTGCTCTGAGGAGGACCCGTACCATGTTATTTCATGGTCCCCTGGATCGACGCCGCGCCTAGCCAGGCCCCATCCCGGGAAATCAGGCTTGCCCCGCCTATCGACCCTATCAATACATTTTGCGAATGGGCCGCATCCTATCGCCTACCGCAGCAATTAATCTGCCACCAGAGTTCCCCACTCTCTGGCAGCCTGCGGCCCCGTCAACGGCTGATGACGCCGCCGCCGACTTCTACGCTCGGGAATCCCAAACCTGATCGGGAGAGGGCCGATCCCGAGCATATTATTGCCTTGTTATGTTAAAACATTATAATTATTTGTTTTTATATATAAAACTGAAATAAATCTTTAAAAAAAAAGTTGAATTGACTTCAAACAATACTGACAACGAGCACTATATAAAATAATTACAAATCTAAGTAAAAAACTATAAAAAGTACCCTCAATATAACAGGTAACATTATAATAGCAATAGTCCCTTCCAGTCTGCCAAGCCGATGCACAATAAGTAATACTGGTCTATGTCAGCTTTATATTAGCACAATAATAATAAATAATAATAATTAGCATAATAAATAAAATAATAAAAATTAAGAATTCAATTTCAAATTTTCCAAAACTAGGAGTGGTATTTTTCTTCACATTTGAATGGAACTAATGGGGAAAAATTCCAAATAAAAAAAAAATATTTTTATAATATGGTTTATTATATAATACGGTTTATAAATGAATAGTTATTTTATTATGAATCTTGAAATAGGTATTTTTTAACTCCTAAAGGTTAAGGATCCTTTCCGATATGCGTAATTATAGCGGTACACTTTTGCAAATCCTCATCCAAATCAGTCTGTAGATAAGCATGAGTCAAATCCATTTTTTAAAACTCGACTTCCCCCACTCAAAGTTGCAAATAACTCCTCCTCAATACGGGGAAGTGGGTAAAATTCACGTTTTAATTTACGGTTGATAGGTACTTTATAATCGCCACATATTCGTATGTCGCCGCTTGTCTTAATCACCGGCATGATCGTGCCGTATTCAGTGTTCGACGCAGTAAATAGTGACCTCGGCCTTTTAGACGCTCGAGCTCTCGCACACGTGCGCGGAGCGCCAGCGGTACGGTGCGCACCCGGACATAAACAGGTTCATTATCGGGCAGTTGCAAATGGAGCAATTTCCTACATTTACCCAACATATCCGTAAACACCTCCGGAAATTCATTAGCTAAACTATTTATACATAGATCGGTACTAATGTTATTAATACTTATTTGTTTAATATTGAGAGCCCTTAGCCAATCCCTGCAAATAAGTGGGCGTGCTCCATTCTTAATCACCTAAAGTAGCAAATCGTTAGCGACGACGTTACCTAACCTAACAGTAACCATTATATACGAGTAACCTAACGATTCTATCGGCGTGCCCGAATAACATCGTAACAATAAATTTTCAAAATAAATAGTTTTGTGTGAAAACATTTTCTTATAAAAGACTTTACTTACACTTAAACCAAATAGCAGTAATACGGCTTAAGCAGGTTTCGCAGAGCTTTGGTATATTTGACACAAAGAACCAAATATACCAATGCTCTGCATAACCTATTGCTAAGTATTGCTATTTTCAAGGAGCATTATGTCCAGATGGTCAGGGCAGTCTCAACGCTGTCGAAACGATGCTACCACAAAATATGCTTTTCAGTTTCATTGTGCAGCTATAAGTTTTCATTTCTTATATATACAATGACCTCCCAAAAAACATAGATGCACCTTGTGTATTGTTTGCAGACGACATCTCGCTTCTGACCTCGTGCCAGAATATTATCAATTTAAACGAAAACCTAACCACAACACTAGATAAAACAGTAACTTGTATGAAAAACCATAACCTCGGAATAAATTGTTTCAAAACTAAAATTATGTCTTTTCATCGTTATCAAAAATATCCATTAGATATAAACTTTACATGTAATGGTTCAAAAATAGAAGTTGTCCCCGAATTTGCCCTACTAGGCCTGTCACATGACACACACATAAATTGGAAATCTCACATAACGAAATTAAGATCTAAAATCTCTAAGTTCACATATGCCTTCCGCGAAGTTAAGAAGACCACCGACCTTCAAACAGCTCTCATCACTTATTATGCATACGCTTATTCCTGGTTTAGTTACGACATCATATTATGGGGTAACAGCACAGATGCTCCAACGCTCTTCAAACTTTAATAAAAACTAATTAGAATTCTGGTCAATATAGAGGACACAGGAGCTGTAAACCATACTTTAGAGAACACAACATACTGCCAACCATTTATATTTTGGGATCACATCTGTTCACAAAAAGGAGGATTAACAAAAAAACTACACTCTACGGCATAGGACTAGACTAAACCTACCCTCATTCCGACTTCAAATTCATTCAAATCGCACTCAAGTATGTCTATCAAAATTTACAAAAAATTACCCGAAGGAATTAGAAATGAAACCATATTAAATTATTATTTTTTGTACGCTTAGATCTTTCAAACAACGCAACGGATTTAAATGTTTACTAATAGAGAGAGAGAGATTCAAGAACTGCGTTTATATATATAATATATGAAAATATTAATTACCTAATTATTGAATTGTATTTCTTAAAAGATCTACAAAAAAATATTTAGGGATATTTGTCTATCTCCTAAGGATAACTCACGGTAACCATTTTTATCCCTTACAAAAAATAATGGGTAGTCAAGACAAAGTGTGAAACTGATTTTAATACTGAAATGGGCATTCTCCTTTGATCTACATCAAATGCACGACGTATCTAACGTATTTCTTAGGAGTGGATAGGAGTGTGGCGACTCCCACATTCAAAGAAACAGAAACATACTACAGCGCCATCTAATGAAGACACACCGAACTACGGAGTAACTACTAAATAAGAATTGCTAATCCTGTATCGCGATACGAAGAATTCCCTCGCCGATTAGCATATATACAACTTCCCAACATCAACCGTTGGGCCGCGGCCCGCCAGGCATGATCACCTCGCCTGGTCGGAGGATCCTCCCTTTGTGTTGGAGGGACATGACACCCGTTCCTCCACAGGAGTAATACTAATACTGTGCTAAATATGTATAAACTGCATTATTAAGCCTGCATTGAGTATTATCTGAAATATTAACGTATATTGTAACAGAAGTTGCGGTTATTGAGAAATTAAATGTTATAAAATAAACAACGACAAAATATTGTGACATTGACGTAAGTGTTTTTTTAAATAATGAATAACACGATGCCATCGTGTTTTTGACAGTGATACCATGTATAATTTAATGCAAAACCAACACAGAAGTACATTCACTAAATAAAATACGACATAATAAGATTACTAACCTGCAATATATCTCAATGAGATATTACAAAGTATTTTCAACTTAAATTATTATTTACGCACTTTATTAAAAAAGTTGTTTATTTGCATTCAACCATTATCACAATCTTATCTTTTCATCTTGTAATATTATAAATGCTAAACAAATAACGCTGTCGTAATACACAGGTTTGAACTAAATATGTGGGTTAGTTTGCAAGGTTAACTAAAATATTTATTAAGTAATGTTGTATTGTGTAACTATCCGTGTGGTGACGGATTAAGAATACGAAATGTGACCACCTCTATTCATCCAGGGAGCAAACTACGCAGGACAACAGCAGTGCAAAGAGAAGGAAAACTTGACACAAACTCTATACCAACCCGTCTGGCCAGCCTGGTTTAGTAGGCCAAACCCTCCTTTCTAAGGAGAGGCCTATGTCCGGCAATGGTTACTGCGGTTTGTAAAATCTTTAAAAAAAACGTGAAGTGATAACTTAATCTAAGTTGAACTATTTAATATTGAAATTGTTTGACTTGAGAAATGCTTAGGTTGTTACTAAAATTTTATGTAAAGCGTATGTCCGAAATACAGCTAGCGCTCTGGGTTAGAGTGAGAGAGGAGGAGCCTGCTTAATTTTGTAATAAATATGTCTATAAATTTAAATAAATATGTAATATTTTTTGCAAAGAAAATTGTCACAAATTAAACTGACTATGTAACATTCAGTTATTTATCTGGAAGCTTTTAACAGTCAATTAAAGTTAAAATCACAGCTATACTACTTGGTACCTTAAAACGGAGGTTTCCAACCGGAGGTTGAGCGTAAGGAATGCCTTTAAAACTGTAGAATGTGCCCCCATACTCGTTCTGCACCAGTTCTCCCTCCAACAAGCCCTCGCTTACGTTTACACGCACCATCTTCGTATACGCACGCACGACAACTAAATTGTAAATTATACCAGTAAAGTCGATGACGTCTCCGTTTAATTTAGTTGCTTCCTTGCGCAATTTAACAATACTTTTTTTTTAAATATTTTATTTATAAAAATAACGAAGCATGTTGATAATAAATGTTATAACCTTCGGATTTGTTGTCACAAAGTATATATAGGTACTAGCTATCTAATATCAATACATAATATTAAACAACAATACACAACACTATTTTGTTAATTTTTTTTAAACCCGCCCGTCTACCTAAGAATCTAAGATATTTTTGACGGGATATTAGAGAAAGTTAAACTGAGGTATCTTTGAGAATTAGTTGGACGAAAATAATTACAAACGAGACTGTTATGCAAATATTGAAGAAAAAGAAATAGGAGCACATAACGCGTTGAAAACAAAACAGACTTCTTAAAGCTAGAACAAGGCTTTATAAAGTATACTCTGCGCTTTATTTTTAGACTATTTACAAAAGATGAACAATTCATCCCGTGGGTGTCGTAAGAGTCGACGAACTATACTAAACTAAACCAAGGGAGCAAATTACGCAGGAAAACGGCACTGCAAAGAGAAGGAAAACTTGACAAAAACCGTATACCAACCCGTCTGGCCAGCATGGTATAGTAGGCCAAAACCTCCTTTCTAAGGAGAGGCCTATGTCAAGCAGTCGACTATTAAAGGCTGTTAATGAACAAAAAATATTCAGTGGCTTAGAAACAGGACAATTTTTTTGTTTTCATAATTTGCAACATCATGTGTAAATGCAGTGATATTTACACGTCATTAGTTTGAAGGACACGCGTTTTTAATTAGTTCACCAGTAAGTACAGTCCGTTGGGTCCTTAGACACCGCGATTCACTGAGTGTTATGCTGTTCTGTATCCTTGTGGATGTGCTCGCGACGAACTATCATAATTTATAATATTGTTATTGTTCTTGAGAAATTTGTTTAGAAAAGTATTAATTAATGTGTTAATAATTGTTTAGTCTTATTCCGTTCGTCATAATACACAGCAATGGTGTGAACAAATATTTATTTCGTGTGTGCAAGACTTCATGTTGTTACGAGTCCCTCTAATTTATTTTGAAAAGTATCAATATTAGTTTGTGTTGTGTAGTGTGTGTGAAACTGAGTGAATCGTCAAACTTTTAATTTTATTGGATGATCGATATCAACATCCATAATTCCGTGAGTGACCTTCACAGCCACGGAATATCCTGACATGATGTTAATTTACACGGAGAAGTCTATCAAAATGCATCTTTAGGTTTACAGACAAACTAAGAAATGTAATCAATCGTGTATGACCTATGGACTGCTGAATTTTTATAAGGGTGGTACAAATATTACGAGACAACCAAAGTACTTACTTTTTCAAGGTAGTGCGTAGGTCCGAAGCTAGTCGAAATAAACACGTGAATAAAACCGTATTATTAATGAAATGATTTTAAAAAGCAAGTAAAGTAAGTCATTAGTAGGTAATAAGAATGTAAAGTTCGCCGGCTCGTTGCGGTGGCGCTTTTGCAACACTTCCACTCAAAATATAAATTACTTGAAAACAGCAAAAAATAAAATTACCACACTTTCACAATTCCTAAAGCATTCAAATGCTTATAATGTTTTACAGCTCCTAAGCTTTTAGTAAGTCTGCAGGCATATCTGATGTACATAATTTAATTTTATTTTATTTCTTTTGTATGTATGTAGGTATTAAGTGTCTAGATCTCTTTTTGAATTTAGATATTTGATAAGTTAAACTTTTATAAAAAAAAAATAATTATTATTCTAAATTCATACATAGCAAGTACATACTTACACAGTATTTTGGATTATATGTAATATTTTTTATAATTGATAGGCTATGATAGGAGTGGAGATATAGTGATGCTCACGCAGCTAATAAAGATTGTGCCATAAGTATGATTTATGTAAGTGCGCCTTTTCACGATTCACTTAATATAACATTCGAAATAATGCGTCAAAACTATTCTAAACATTCAAAAATTAGAGTTGACGCTTTCATTGTTGGCCAACTAATTGCTTTGTCTTGTTTTATTGTTTTTATTTTCAATAAATGATTTTTTATTTTATTATTTATTAATAGCATATGTAGGTATTTGTTTCACTGGGACGATATGAGAGTTGTGTTAATACCGCAAGGGCGTAACGATTTCATGAACTGAAGTGTAATATTGATCATTATTTTTAAACGAAGAAGTTTACCGCTATTTTGTATGTATGTATAGTGTAAATCTGAGTAAACATGTAGTATTAAATTTTCGTAAAAGGTTAAAAAAAAAAAAAAAAATATTTTTGAATGTTTTTTCAATACACTTCTTTTATAGTATACCATACAAAGAAATGATAACCCGTCTGCTCGTTTATTAGTAGTGCTCCAGTAAGTTATAAAAAGTTATAAATAGCACACATACAACAATATGTATTTTACTTGCTCCTTCTCTTTCACTCTCAGTGTCCTTTCCTCAATCCTTTGTATTTGCTCCGTGGTCCTATCACACAAGTGTATATTATGTGACATGAATCATGTACGTTAAATTATATGTCAAATAAAGTTTTTTTTTTTTTTTTTTTTTTTTATAATCATCTCCACAAAAGTGATATCTGACATCGATATGCTTGGTTTTATTATGGAAAACAGGGTTTAATAGTAGTTTCTGCACACTCATACTGTCATTATATGAATCCTCTATCGCATATATCATGGAGAGTGCTCCGAGGAATTGTTCGGACTAATACCAGCCGCAACTTTCCGCCATTGTTCCACACAGCAAAATTTTCATCCTCATCACGAGGATAGTTCGCGCTCCATTTCTGTGCGCTTCTCGAGACACTTTTTACCCCGCACATCCAATCTGTATAAATGGTTATCGTCTGCGGTATTTCCGGACCGATACGACCTTCAAACCTTCAAGAAAAGAGCGTACTCCTTCCTAAAAAGCCGGCAACGCGTTTGTGACTCCTGAGTTGCAGACGTTCATTTGCGGCGATGGTCACTTTCCATCAGGTGACCCGTCAGCTCGTCTGCCCCTATAACATAAAAAAAAATTACAAGGTGATCCAGTAGAATCACCACATCATCTCAGCATGTCTGGGAAGATATCATCCAATGATGGCGCCTTGAATGGCAGGAAGCTTGCCTGAATCTGAGTTTATCACGGTTGACAACTTTGCGGGCCGTGTCACAGTCTATATCGTATGGTGTTCTTTCCCACATGTCTTCCCATATTTCCATCACATCTTATGCGACATCCAAGAAAGTGTGTTTTCAATAACAGCTCTGAGGTTTCCGAGTCTGTTTTGGTATACTCACCATCAGGCTTCTTCAGTGAGTCAAGATTGTGTTCGCCTTTGCTACACAATTTGTTTTTGACTCTGATGTTGTTTTCCCCTTGTGTTGTTGCCCTTGTCGTTGTTTTCTATGTTGGTACAAAAGCTTCTCCAGCACTCAGTTTTCCTGGTTCTTATTCGCTTCTTATATTGTTGCCGGACCTGCGTATAGGCATCCCAGTGTTGGTCTAGGCGGGTGTTTTTTGCTTTTTTGAACAACTTTCTCACCTTACCAATTCGTTAGTCTTTCCAGTTCCGGTCCCCACCACTGGTGTCTGTTCTGTGGTCCAGTGCTGGGTGTAGAAAGTGGGGCATGTTTGTTCAAAGCAATCGGTCAGTGTTTGTGTAAGGTTAACAACATGGCTGTCAATGTCCGCAACAGTCCCCGGATCATATGCTGAGTCGATGCTTGCTTGGCAGTTTAGTAAGATGCCCATACCGTTGCCGGTCCACCTTACGGAGATTCCGTCGGGGATCGGGTGGTTTAGGATTCATTTTAAAATTGAATTTGATCCAGCGACAGTCCGAATACGATGCATGATTCGCGTTGGTGTCAGTAGACAAGATCAGCTCCAGACCTCCTCGCGTTCGAAATGGTGTGCCAGCGCAGCCAACTCCGGAGTGGAGCTGACAGCGTCGCCCGGCAAGTAGGCTGACGCTACCACCACGTCAGGCAGGTCCGATAAGGGTTCCTTTAACCTAATAGTGGGTCTCTGGAACAGAACTCGGTCACTTCCTAATCCACGGCTCCTGGATTAGGCCTACGGTGTTGGTGTTTACCTCCAGCACTCTTCGTAGGTTAGCCGTTGCTGTCTGACTGTGATGGAGGTTTGGATGACTTCGAGGGTGTTATTGGGGGAGGATACTGACAGCGCCATCATCATCGCTTAGCATTTCCGACATGTCCTCGTCAAGGTTACTCTCGCCCGCAGATAGGTCCTCCTACTGCTTGGGAGGTGGACCCCGTGGGGCTGTTTCCTCGACGGGCTTTGGTGGATTACCTCCACTGCCGTCCTTGGGGTGGTGTAGGGCCATTTCTGGCACTTCGTCGGGGTTTGTTGGTGGGGCAGAACGTCCGTCAAGGAAGCAAACGTAGAGGTTGTCTAGTTTATAGTAAACTCTCCGCTCGCTTGCCTTTAATTTTAAAACGTCCTCCTCTGGGACTCCAAGCATCAGGAATAGGCATTCGTGCTTCGGCATAGGTAGGTAGAGGGCCCAGTTGGCCACGTTGTATTGGCTGTTCTGGTACCTCAACCTCGTTTGTATTCAGCACCGGCATTTGATCCTTTTTGGGATTTTGGACTGCCTCCTGATCACCAGCTTAGTACCTTAACGCGGAGACACGATCTTATTCAGGGATCGGCGAAACCATTGCAGGGCAGGGCAGGGCATATTCGTCATTACACCACATTTTAAGGGCGCCCTCACTGTAGAAGGCCTTGCCTCTAAACTGAGGCGCAACGACATGAGCGCTTGACGCGCCGGGTGAGAAGATCTCCTCATCCAGCACGCCCTGCAGCTGGCCCTTGATGTGCTCCGCCTGCACCTTGGTAAGGTCGTGGTATGACTCCAGCATGACCGCGACGCAAAGTCATTTTCCTTTAGCCTTGCGGGCCCTTCAGCAGCTTCATGTCGCTTACTACTATCCGAGGTCAGACGCCGTGCTCGCCTAGCTTCCGCTCGGGCTTTCGCCCTGTTGCCATTTCGGTTCTGTCTGGACTGGTTCGGACTTGTACCAGGTACCAGGCTCCATCCGGATTCATCCTGACTGGGCCTAGCAGGTATGGATATTGCTGTCCTCAAAGAAGAGAGATCGATAGTCTAAACCAGCGCCCTACTCTGGTCATACGCCTGGGTGTCGCCGGAGTCGTGGATGGCACTACGGTCGGATTGTTCACCCGACAAGCAGCCACTGGTGTGTTAGTTGGCTTCCCACTCGGGTTGTTCACCCGAGGGGCTGCCGTTTGGTGTTCTAGTCTTACAGTTGGGTTATTCACCCTCGATGCCGGCTTGGTTGGTTTTTCATTTTTTTATTTTTGGTTTTCATTTTATTTGGTTATTTGTTCATCTATATGTCCTTCCACCGTCCTTGGAGACCTCAAGTGGGGACGTGGTGGCAGAAGGCACACAGCGCTAGAAGTAACAAGGAGAAATTGAGCCAACCCCCTTGACAGAAAGCAGGCCGAACTAGGTCTGCAGACTTGGTCGTCTCACTCATCGTCCACCCCCACCAAGGAAGAACTCTCGCTCGGCCGATGCTACAGCCGATTGACCAAAGGTGCCTTGCCTTCAGCCTCCCGTGTAAGGCGAAATCCAGGCCAAAGCAGTGTGTTGCCTTTCGGTTCAACTACCAGGATCCATTCATTCCCCCTTACGGGACCCTGCACACGGCACAAATAAGGACGCATTCACCAACCACTTAGTGTCCGCGGAAGATAGGAAGGAAGTGAAAAGGGATGGGTTTTATGGGATGGAATTGGGCCTGGATGTTTCAGTGCCCAAGCATTTTTGTCTACTATGTAATCCACAATTGAGTAATAGGCTTTACGTGTTATTGCGAATTTTAATTTGTTATTATTAATATAGACGTACAAGACATACGAGTATATTAATGTATATGTCTTGAATATTATTTTTATTTTACTACAAAATCGGACACGTTGACCTCGAAATGAGTAGTTTATCTTTTTGAGCCTACGGACAGGTATGTTTACACAACAAGTTTATTTCTATTCATAGTATTTATTCACTTCCTTAAAACTCGAATGGCCCTAATGAATGTAAAACATCAGAACGAAAATGGTCTTTTAAGAAGAGGAACATGGTGTATGGAAAAAGGGTCGGGTCTTGGATGGGAAACAAAACTAAGACTGCGGTAGCAAAATTATTAATTCTCAATAATTTACTCCTTATATTTCAATACCAATAAAGAAACTAGGAGGCGTGCGTTCGTATCTAAATATGATCTTTTTATCGTATAAGAGTGTAAACGTAAATTTCTTCCAAAGGTTCGCTCTCCCAAGGCTCTGTTTCCCAGGCCCTCCAATTCTTAATAAACCATCCCGTATTATAAGAGAACGGCATGAAATCTACGTGTTGGACAAGAATGCTAAGGGCTTGGTGCATTCACAGGGAAATAAGATCTCATACTTTTATCAATTTGCTAATGTATATAATTAAGTATACAGCATTTAATCAACCATCAAATTAAATCATTGGGCCTCCACAAGTTGATCCTACAGACTGAAAAAGGTCGCGGCAAAGCATTTAATGTAGGCCGGACACACAGGACCGGTTGTTGCAGCGAAAATGTGATGGCCTATGTCCAGCAGTGGACGTCTTTCGGCTGAGAAGAAGAAGTAGATTTATCTTATTATGACATAACAATAAAAAAATTTTTAATCGCGGGAGAGCCATATATATGGACCGGCTCTACCGGAGTGATGACCGGCCCCACAGACATCCAGTGAAACGGCCTCACAGAAAATGAATAATAAAGTGTATTGCTATACATCATGATGTAGGCGCATGTTGTAAATTAATTGAAAAAAACTAAACATGAATTGAGTGATGAGCACGACCAATCGTTGCATGTGTGGGTGTAATTTATGAAATATATAAGTGTGTTTATCAGTACCATACCATAGCACCTGCTGTGTATAGTTTAACAGAACTGATCATTTATTAAACTTTAATAATTTTGGTAACGCTAAGATCATATAAAAAGACTAGTATGTAGTTTCGCTTCTTATTATAATTAATTTTAATACGTAGAGGATCACGTTAGGCAGTTGGAATAAGTGCCTGATGCAGGATATATTGTGAGGAGGTTTTTGACTCTGAGGCCCTAAAGAGTCACCAGGGGCTCTGAGGGGCAACCAAGCTATCGGAGGTTAGTTAGTGGTAGCTTGGTTACCCTACAACATACCAATGGAACACCACTATCAAATCATACGTTTGGTATCATACTTATAGTAAGTTCCAGCGCCTAATTGATTAACGATCAGAGTTTTATTCCTCACGAAATAAAACCTATTTGACATGTTTGTCACATTGGTTGACAATGAGTTGATACCGTACAAGAGCCATGTGATGGCGCTAAATGCGCTATGCTATGGCTAGCGCACAAAAATATTGTTAAAAATTTATAAAGCACTAGCACCAAATTCGAGGCACACGGATTCGCTGGCTCTGCTAGTACAAAATAATAAGTATCACGCATCCTCACCACATCTCACACTGAGTGAAAATCAATCAAATGAAATTAAACTTAAATCCTTTTTCACGTTAATTTATTTTTGAACATCAGCGAATAGAAAACTTGACATCATTTTATTATTTATCATAAAATTAATATAATTTATATCCGCTCTCTTCGAAGATGGCATCCCATAACTTAACCTCATCAGCATTGGGTGCAGTTCCAGGGACGAACTTATTGCCAATGTCCAAATAATCTTGCTTCTCGACTGTGTAATTTGCCCATTTAACTCCTAAAGATTCATCTGGAGTTGGGTTTCTGAAATCACGATTTTTATAATTAAATTATAGTAGTATACAAAACACAAAGCAAAACGTAAATATGAATATTATCGTTCAAGTGTACAGTTATAAGTTTTAGGTTAAACGAAAGAAAAGTTAGGTTTTAGATGGTTGATAAATGAAATCTTTTTAAGATTGAGACGCTAAGATGGTAACGAGGTGCCACTACGTTTTGGCTTGCAAATAAGCCGATGCCCCACTATCACAAGTAACAATAAAACAATGACGGGACCAATTGTTACTTAACCGAAAGAACAGGGCCTCAATTCTGCTATTTTATGTTCAGGCCAAGCCACTGTCATACCACTGACACGCTATTGAGATGCCATCTAGTGGCCATTGGCATCGGTATAAATAACGGTAGTCTACACTAACTAAAAAACAACAAAAACAGCAACTATAATTCTGTTAATTACGGTGTATTTTATCATTGTAGTTTATACATTTGTATCAATAAATATGATAAATCCATAACAACTTTATGGACCAAAATTAAAAAAACGTATTACATTTACAAATTATAAGGAAATTATTTATTTATTTTTCCAAATATGGCAATCTTTTTGATATCACCACTAATGAGCAACTGCCATTCCATTGCCACTGTAAAGACACTGAGTTAGTGTAGACTACCGATATTTATACCGATGCCAATGGCAACTCGATGGCATCTCAATAGCGTGTCAGTGGTATGACAGTGGCTTGGCGTGAACATAAAATAGCAGAATTGAGGCCCAGTTAGGTTACTGGTGGTGGACAAATGTGAATAGATTGAGACGCTGAAATGGAGACAAAGTGCTGCCCTGCTTTGGCTTGCCAATAAGCTGTTGCCAGAATAAGACAAATAACTATGGGACCAACGATGGGAAAGATCGTTACTTTAAGGCATTATACTGAGAAAAAATCCGGACAAGTGCGACTCGGACTCGCCCAAAGAGGGTGTCGTACAAATGTGTAGGTACATAATTATAAACAGTTTAAGAATCGAGTCTCGCATTTTTTTTCAAGCTTTTCCCGAAATATAGTTTCCAAAACATATAATACTTATATTATTGTTTTATAAGTGAAAATGATACTACCTACTTTAAATAAAGACTATATTTTTTTGTGATTTAATTACTTAATGTATAGTTTTCAAAATTTTCCTGTACTTGTAGTATGAGACGATTTTACTTGCCAAGTTTTATAGTTTATTATAATTTTTTATTCTCGTGAGAGTGTTGAAATATGCATTTTTTGCGCCATAAACGGCCGTATCTTCTTTTTTACGTTTGAATTTTTCCTTAGCTTCAAGGGATTATAGACTTAAGTATATGGTTTTAACCTATGGTTCTACTCCATGCGTTCCTAAGATAAAGGACCTTGACAGACAGACCGAAGGACGGACAGACTGAAGGACAACAAAGTAATCCGATAAGGATGCCATTATTTTACGGTATAGGGGCCGAACAAGCAGACTGGTCATCTGATGTAAGTGACTACAGCCGCCCATTTTGATGTCACATGACACAATGTTTGATTTAAAACAATCTTACCCATATTTTGCAAAATTGGTCCATAGTTTAATCACTCTCTCCATAAGCTGGAACGTATCAGATTTCTTGTCAACTTTATTTGGCAATAAGTTGGCATTGAATAAGTAGAATATATCGTCAGCGTGACATGTCACTGGTTTATCTTTAATTATATCTGTTAGGTTTAGTAGATGGGCGAACATATTTCTCTCAGACTTGCAACTAAATTTATATAAATAAACCTTCTCCTTCTTTGCACAAAGTTTGGCAAAATTAACTACACCGTGCACAAACATATCTATAGAATAGAAGTTACTTAGTTGTTCCCAACCATCCGAAATATTGGAGCTGTCCTTAAAATAATATTTACGGATTTTTCTTCCAAAATCCAGTTTCTGATTTGGAGTTAAATTAAACGATAAAAGCTGTGGTGAAAAAAGTTCCAAGTAGTTTCTTGCCATTTCCAACTTCGTTTTGACGATTTCTGTACTACCAAGGGTAATAAGGCCTTCATCTGAAGTATATCCAGCCATTATTTCGACTCCATCGTGTACGGAGCCGTAATCTCCAGCAAAATATTTTTCATTTTCATCGATATTTTTTTCTTCTACTACACTTAAATACATGACGGTCGAATCCTTTTCCGATAATAATATTGGTGTAGAGACGGCGACAAGGGACTCAATCGGTTGATTCTTAAAGAACTCATATAATTCAGAATCATCTTCGGAGAAACAGCCGAGCTGTTTCGCTAATGTCAATGCTCTGTCACGAGGTTTGTGTTGTCTTGCCCAAGGACAAAAAGCGGTTCCACTCTGGGCAATAGCTCTTTTAAATAGACCTTTCGTCATTGGCGATATAAGATGATAGCTAACGCTGCAAGCGCCAGCGCTCTCACCAAATATCGTGATGTTGTTTGGATCACCTCCGAATTGGGAAATGTTTTTATTGACCCATCGAAGAGCTTCCACTTGATCTTTAAGACCAGCGTTTCCAGGTACATCTTTATTTTCTAGGCAAAGAAAACCGAGTACTTCAAGTCTATAATTGATGGTGACTATAACTACTCCATCCTTGACTAAGAATTCAGGGCCGTACAAGTCATTTTCGCCACTACCAAAGATATATGCTCCTCCATGTATCCAGAACATGACTGGAAGAGGCTTATCTGGTTTTACATTTGGCGTATACACATTGAGATACAAACAATCCTCGCTGCCCTGTAGCGCTTTTGTCATCATATCAATCTGAATACATTTCGAGCCAAATTGTTTTGCATCGCGCACTCCGACCCATGGTTTTGCTGGTTGTGGGGCCTGAAATAATTAATTTTAATTATTACATTTTTCTTTCTTTCTTATATATTTAGCCCATATTATTACCTACTACCTACCGGTCGCAATGAGACGTGCACAAACACTTGCTTCCTTCAAAAATCAAGTGAAAGAATATTACCTGTTAGATATCAATGTCCCATAAGTTATTAACTTTCTACCAAGTCAATAAGGTTTTATACAATATATGTACTTAGTAGTTATCATCATCATCATCATCATCACCAACAGCCTTAAGCAGTCCACTGCTGGACATATGCCTCTCCTTAGAAAGGAGGTTTTGGGCTTTTTTTTTCCGTGCGGAAATCCCCTCGGATACCACCTATCGGTGGCATGTCGGACTCGAACCGACTAAAACCGCACACCGTCTCGGGTACTAATAGCCGGGGAACCAGGTATACCCTAGAAAGGAAGTCCCTGGTGCCCCGACATACCTCGGGCCATCTACAGACGATTAGACGACTCCCCCCGTGGAGGTTTTGGCCTAGTAGTAGTTATAAATCACACGTATTTATTTCATTATATGGGTCTAACACCACTAGCCTTGTTCTGCACATAGTATATTCCCTCTAGTATGTTATTTACTCACCAACGCACAACAAATATATACTATGTGTAACTATCACTATCTTTTATATTTATATATATACTACTTTGATTTCCTATTTTTATCTATTTCCTAACACACCAGCCATTACCCTATACCTCTTCCCCTTCATGTTTTCTCTCCATACCGGTTGCTTGTAAGAGATTGCCTCTGAGCGATAAGGCCGTCATTTGTACTTGTCTAATCTAATTTAAGTTAATTATTGTAAAATTAACTGGCCAGCGTGATATAGTAGGCCAAAACCTTCTTTCTAAGGAGAGGCCTATGTCCAGCAGTGGACTATTAAAGGCTGTTGATGTGTGATGTAAAGTGCAAAACAGCAAGCACAAGGAATAATGGAGGAATTTTAGTTATATTATGTTATATAACAAATGGTAAAAGGTTGCGATAATGAGTAATTTATCACGCCTCTATCTAATATATCGATCAGATAAAGAGGTAATAGGTAGAATGACTGTTTTTTTTTCTTTTCTTTAAAAAGACAACTCCCGCACTAGGCATAAATCCTGTGTCGCGGGGGACTTTACAAACATACATGAAACGGACACAAAGAACACCCAGACTCATAACAACAATTCGTGGATCACACAAAGTGTCGTCCTATGTGGGGATCGGCCCCACAACACTCGGCGTAGTAGTAAGCGGCGTGGCGACCGCTTAAACCACTACGCCATCCGTGCAGTCACTAACGTCACTTACATTTTTGTCTATGTAAGTTCCTGAACGATGAGTTCAACATCTTACTGGGCGACCGGTACACAAGATCATCTTAAATGACGTCGTTTGGGTGGCTCCCAGATGCAGTGGGCAATCACACGCAAACAGTGGCAAACACTTATGCTATAAATACACCCTTTCTTTTTCCGTGCGGAAATCCCCTCGGATACCACCTATCGGTGGCATGTCGGACTCGAACTGACTAAAACCGCACGCCGTCTCGGGTACTAATAGCCGGGGAACCAGATATACCCTAGAAAGGAAGACCCTGGTGCACTATAAGTACACCCTATTGACAGAGTGACTGTTCAAACTTTTATTACACAAACAAAAACAATCCACCTCTAAAAAAGAAATTAACATGCAACTAATTTTATTTTATTAACTAATAATTTTAATTATTATTACTAACTAATTAGCTTAATCAGGGCATCCTTACCTTTGAGAGTGTGGATCAAAAGCTAACAAACACTGGGACAATGTCTGAAACCTAAGCTATCAATCAAAGCTAATAGCTTGATTAGCTTTGACTGATAGCTTAGCTATCTATCAAGCATTGACGACATCGGTCTTGTAATACGCTTGATTAACCTAGGTATTTTTGGTACACTAAAATATCGACAAACATATCCCACCGTCTCAGTGTTTGTATTAAAGACGATAAATTAACTCTGTACGAATAATGGCGATACTATAACTAGAAGGCTATAATTAGCGTGTTATCACAGTGTGTATAGATATCATATTTGATTTTTCGACGCAGCCTATTTCAAGGACGTATTGGTAATAATACAGTTAAAAAACTGATTGGAGTACTTGAAAAATAAAAGTTTTTTTTAGAATTATTAACGTCAGCAGTACAGACGTTTACTAAAATAAAAAATGTCATATATGCCAACGTCTACATCTCGTGATAAATCTGGCTATAAAGACCTACAGGACAGGTTAAAACTTGTGTAGGAAGATTTTGGAATAATTAGACAAAGTTCTTTAAAAAAATGTATCATTCTGTTATATACTCGTATACAATTGTTGGAGGTAGATGACACCCGTTCCTCGGGTGACATGTCCCTTCAACACAAAGGGAGTATCCTCCGACCAGGCGAGGTGATCGTGCCTGGTGGGCCGCGGCCCCACGATGGATGTTGGGAAGTTTATATGCTAATCGGCGAGAGAATTGTTAATACCGCGATACAGGATTAGCGATTGTCATTCAGGAGTTACTCCGAAGTTTGGTGTTTCTTCGTTAGATGTCGCTGTAGTATGTTTCTGTTCCTTTGTATGTGGGAGTCGCCACAGAGTTGAACAAACCAAATCTACAATACTTTCGTGTGCTTCTGACTTAAGTAAAAAAATATATATATAGCCTATGCTATATGCTGATAGATATATATACGTTGAAGTACATTTTCTTAGTTGTTAAGTACACGGATAGTACTCAGATCCTAGATTATAACAAACTAAGGACAGGACTCAAGTTAAAATTGAAACTAAGTGTAAAAAAACGTTCGAATAAAAACATTAAACTATAGATAAAACCACTATCACTATCACTTTTTCCTTCCTCCATACTTGATATTTAAAACAAACATAAAGCTAAACTACGAACGAACTTACGAACTAAAAACTATAAACTACCACCAACAGAAAATGAATTTTTGTACCTTGAAACGAAGGTTTCCAACCGGCGGTTGAGCATATGGAATGCCTTTAAAACTGTAGAACGTGCCCCCATACTCGTTCTGGACCACTTCTCCCTCCAACAATCCCTCGCTTACGTTTACGCGCACCATCTTCTCTTAATATACGTGCGCACGACAGCAAGTCCAAAATGTCATTAAAACGAATCAGAACTTGCTGAACTGTGTTTCGATTGTGGTATCGTCAAAAAAAGACAATTTATCTTTAATATAAGTATTTACAAATGTATAAGTATGTTTATCAGCGGGCTGGTTATCACAGTCACGGTAGGTAATGGTATCTACTAGTATTATTTCTTCATACAAACGGTCGGAACGCAAGTCATACCTAGATACGCGCTTCGAGTTAAGTACACACTCGATACTTATCTCAGATCTTGGATTTATAGTGTATTATCTATGGTCTCGAATGCACAGTAACGAACGGACAGTATGATGGTTTTCTAAGCAGTAAGCGCGCGCGAATATTAGACGACCGGATGGCGTAGTGGTTTGTGTAACGGACTGCTATTCCAAAGGTCGCGGGTTCGATTCCCGCTCAAGTCAAACATTTGTGTGCATGAACATTTGATGTTTGATTTGGTCTGGGTGTTTCTATGTATAATATGTATGTATTTACAAAAAAAAAAAGTATATATGTATTTATATCAGTTGTCTAGTACCCATAGCACAAGCTCTGCTTAGTTTGGGACTAGATGGCGTTGTGTGTATGTGGTAGAATATTATTATTATTATTATTATTATTTGATTGACATATTTACAAAAAAAAACTTACATAGCTTATTTATGTACTCAGCTACTTAGAGATATTAATGAATTAAATGATTATGAGAGTAATAAAAGGTAGGAACCTACATATTAAGGATTACATCATCATTGACTTTTGAAGTAAGATTTTGTAGTAGATAGTTAGAAATTTCGATTGCTGTAGGTTTTGTCACTCGCAATGAAATGGTAACGTTTGTAGCGGTTCGACATCGGATGGGTGACCAAAAAAATGTTTTGTCGAATTGCTCCGTTGGTAATATTATAATTACTTGTCAGCTGTTTCTTGCATTTTGGATGAGAACTGAGGTATTGAAGTTTATATGGATGATTATTATTGAACACTTCCAAGTTCATTCACAACGATTTTAATTATTTAAATAAAAATATAAAATTTACAATCACTAAACTAGAAACAAACTCAAGTTGGTAGATGAAATTAAAATACCTACTGTAGGCGGGCAGCCCTATCGCATGTTTACCTACGTACCGCGCGGCTGTAGGTAATTATTTCAAGGACAGGGCAAAGTCACAATACTGGTAGTTAACATTACCGTGCCATAGTACAGGCTCTGTCTAATTTGGGAGGAGACTGCCGTGTGTGAGATGTGTTAAGTTATTATTATGAAATCACCGTGACTATTGCTTTATTTTGCACTAGCAGAGTCGGCGACTCCCTGTGCCTTTAACTTAATGCTATCTTGAACCATGCACTATTTTTGTTTCTTTACTGTCCTATTAATAAAATAGGTATAAGAGAAAGAGCGTATAATAAAACACTCGATGTATTTAGTGGTTTAAAATACCTTTACATATACATAATTACAAAAATACTTGTATTACTGTTATAATATATTTCTTATATATAAAATTCTCGTGTCACAATTTTCGTTCCCGTACTCCTCCAAAACGGCTTGACCGATTCTCATGAAATTTTGTGTGCACATCGGGTAGGTCTGAGAATCGGCGTACATCTATTTTTCATACCCCTAAATGGTAAGGGTGACCCATCCCTTTTTTTTTGCAATACAACGTTTGCCGGGTCAGCTAGTATTTATATATATTTACTGGGGACTTTACAACATACATGAAACGGACAGACTCAGAAAGAACATCCAGACTCAGAACAACAATTTGTGGATCACACAAAGTGTCATCTGCTTAAACCACTACGCCATCCGTGCAGTCATATTAATCGGATACATTTATTAATATTAGTAATTATTAATTAAAAAAATACATTAATATCGTGATGGAATGCAGCAATCACATGGTTGTAAGAATTCAATTTTACCAAAATCCTTTCCCAATATTTTCACCAACTGAAATCACGAAACGAAAGAAATAACATATTCTATAATGTAATTTTAACCTGTTGTAAACTATATTGTTGAACCTTTTATCCAATTTTTTAAACGGAATAATATAATCTATTGTACCACATTCACACAACACCATCTAGTTACAAACTAAGCAGAGCTTGTACTATGAATGTTAGATTGACTGATAGAATACGTATATACTTTTTTATGTAAATACATAATATTATATATAGGAAACACCTAAACTCCGAAAGAAATATTCGCAAAGCATACAAATATTTGGCTCGGCCCAGGAATCGAACTCGAGTCCTCAAAACAGCAGTGGCATACGCTACCACTGAGCCACCGAGGCAGTCATACATACATATTATACATAGAAGCACCCAGATCAAATCAAACATTAAATTGTTCATGCACAAATGTTTGACTTGAGCAGGAATCGAACCCGCGACCTTTGGAATAGCAGTCTTACACAAACTACTACGCCATCCGGTCATCAAGAGAATAGGAACCCAAGATATATAGGTAAAATATAGTTCAATTAAGCAAATGCTATTTTTACCCAGCTACCTACGATCATGAGCATTTTTGTGGCAACCCTTGCACATTTTAGTCGAGGCCGTCATGTAGGTGTTTATGGTATTTATTACACATTGGTCCAAACCTGTACGATCGGCTGCCTGATCTTCGGAATCTCTTATAATCTTCGGAAATTCCAATCATTCCACACCTGATGAAAGGCAACGAAACAAATGCTTGATACCTGCTTCTTGTAAAGCCGCGGTCTTGGTATCACGACGATTGGTCCAGATTTAAGATATTATGAATCTATCCTTATTGAGGTATATCAATTAAAAAATAAAACTCATTTCTTTCTTTCTTGAATATATCTTATCTTTATCTCAAAACTTTGATTAGAATTGTATGGTGGATTTATAATATTTGGACCTGTTGGTCTAGTTGTTAGTGACCCTGACTGCTAAACCGATTGTGTGGGTTCGATTCCCATCCAGAACAGATATTTATGTGATGAGCACGATCGTTTGTTCTGTGTCTGGGTGTAATTTATCTATAATATGTATGTATTCATATATAAGTATGCTTATCAGCAGTCTGGTTACCGTAGCACAGGCTCTGCCTAGTTTGGGATCAGACAGCCGTGTGTGAGATGTGCGAGGTTATTTAGATATCCAAGTTGTACACGACAGCACTAAATTCCAGGCACACGGAGTCGTCGTCTCTGCTAGTACAAAATAATTAGTATCACGCATCCTCACACAACTCACTCACTGAAATATATTGCGAGTGAAAATCAATAAAATCAAATTAAACTTAAATCCTTTTTGACATTAATTTATTTTTGAACATCAGCGATTAGAAAACTTGACATCATTTTATTATTAACAATAAAATTAATAAAATTTACACCCGCTCTCTTCGAAAATGGTATCCCAAAACTTAATCTCATCAGCATTTTGTGCAGTTCCGGGGACGAACTTATTGCCAATGTCCAAATAATCTTGCTTCTTATCTGTATAATTTACCCATTTTACTCCTAAAGATTCATCTGGAGTTGGATTTCTGCAATCATAATATTTTGTTAATTAATTGTGTTTTTTTTAGGGGGAATAGAGCAGAATTACAAGAAAAAATAAATTTCTCTGAAAGTTTCTCCTCAGGAAACGCCTCCGCCAAATAAGTATAAGCCATCGGCGTGTTATATATACTACACACACATACACACTCCTGTCTTTATCCCCGAAGGGCTAGACGTAATAAACACGATAATTTTGCCGATAATAAGTTTAGTCTTACCTATTTTAAAGGGCGCAAGCCTATTTCAATGGCGTCACTGATCCCAAACTAGGCAGAGCGTGTGTTATGGTAACCAGACTGCTGATAAACATACTTATATATTTCTGATTACAAACATATTATAGATTAATTACACCCAGACACTTAATAAATTATCGTGCTTGGCACACAATATTTGTTCTGGGTGGGAACCGAACCCACGATCCGCTAACCGCTAACCACTTTTCTAAGACTTTCGTGTTATATATATTAAGATAAGATGGGCAAATAGAAAGCTTTACATTATTTTATTTTTTGGCAATAATTTAAACTCCAAAAAAGTATTAGCGACTTCATTGCACTTACAACATATTTAATTGCAATAAACTGTGTTCTTTATTCGTCAATTTTCACCCCTTTTTCTTTATATTTGAATGGGACCAAGCGGGAAATACATATATCCTCCCAAAGTAAAAATTATTTTCTCAAGTCGGTTAGTAAATAACGTAGTTCTGGGGTAACAAATATAAAAAAAAAAACAACAAAAATACAAACGAATTTTACCGTTCATGATATCGTTCAACAAACGTCCAAATAATGTTGCTTCTCGATTGTGTAATGTGTCCATTAAATTAAAGAAACGTGAAAGAATGACACTTCGAAAAACTGAGTCATTTTGAATACGAGTTAGTTAGTTCGCTAAAGCCAATACTCTGTCATAAGGCTTGTGTTGTCTTGCCCAAGGAAATAAAGCGGTACCACTTTGGGTAATGTTTGTTTTGCATAGACTTTAGTCAAAGTCGATATAAGATGGTAGCTTACGCTAGCACCGCCGGCGCTCTCACCAAATATCGTGATATTGTTTGGATCGTCGCCGAATTGGGAAATATTTTAAGACCAGCAATTCCGGATATATAATTAATTTTTAAGTATAGAAAACTAAACACTTCAAGTCCATAATTTCAATATCCGTTCCTCACCACTATCCCAGACAACCAATACTTAAACTTTTCTATACTCCAGCATGCAGAACAAACCTTGGCTTGCAATCACCTTTGACACGAAATTTGGGGCCTGAATAATTCAATTATTATTTAATTATTATCACATATTTATCTTTGTTGTGATAAGTACAAAGAGTAGCGCGGAAAAACAAGTAACAAAACAAGTATCATAAGTTATAATTACGTTACATATTTCTAAAATTTATATCAAAAATGAGTTAGGCGATAATATATCATATGGTGGCGTGAAACGTTGGAGGACTGATTATCGTCAACATAAGTTCCTAAAGAAATTTCCTAACCCAAAATCATTTGGAGAGGCCGATACACAAGAATATTACGAAAGGTGTCTGGGAGCCTTGCAATCAGCGATCGTACATAACCAGAAGTTTTACGCACCTTATAGATAGAGTAACTGTTCAAGAAGAAAACAACTTAGAAAAGAAAATAACTTGAACGTTATTTTACAGAATTGGGTCACCATACAAATGGAATATAACAAGACCATGACGGATTAAGTCTATAAAATTGGCATTTCGAAAAATATGCCTTTTTTTGTTGACGGGGTGGAAAATCCCTTCGGATCGCCTGCTCCTCGGGGCCTCAGGAGCCAGGAGTATGTGGTGATTCCACTTAAAAAAAACCCGGCGGCCGGCCTCAGGTGCCCTGTTCTGGGAGGACTTGGACCATGTTATTTCAGGTCTCGAAAAATATGCCCTAGACTTGTTCGAGACTATCACTTTCCTCAAAGTGACAAGGATGCGATGAAACACAACTATCTCCTAAACGAAGATAGGCCAACAAGGTGTCTACGATATTTGATGATTGCGCCTGAATACGTAGGCCCGATTCCCATTGTGAACAAACTAGTATAAACACGTAGCAGCGCGTGTCATCATTAAGCATTAACTAGTGCGGTTGTTACATTTTCTGTTGGTTATTCTTCTGTGTTCTGTACATTATGTAAACATGATATTCAGATTTTTTCATTG
Organism: Arctia plantaginis; assembly: GCA_902825455.1. Lineage (NCBI taxonomy): Eukaryota > Metazoa > Arthropoda > Insecta > Lepidoptera > Erebidae > Arctia > Arctia plantaginis. The sequence goes on from CADEBD010000422.1 coordinate 18,869,954, forward strand.
ACAAACATTGAAGATAAGTGTACGGTTTATTTTCTGCTAACTTAGTGTCTGTACTTGTTAATGACAGCCAATATTATAAAACAAAAACGAGTTCTTGAGTGGAGACCGCGTCTCGGCAAACGTAGTGTAGGACGCCCACAGGCCAGGTGGAGTGACGATTTGCGCAAGATGGCTGGCAGGAGCTGGATGCGAGAAGCCCAAAATCGATCTAAGTGGCGTGCAATAGGAGAGGCCTGTGTCCAGCAGTGGACTGCGATAGGCTGATGATGATGATGATGATGATTATAACATAGTTAACCATTATGCTGTCCCATTTTGCTATCATGTCAGACTATTTGCCGCAGTCTGTTTCAAGGACGTGTTGATAATGATACAAATCTATCGTTCTACATTTCCAAAACAGAAATGAACAACCTCAACACAAACAGAAATTTACAACGACTTCTTGTGCTTTTGAATGAAGTATGAAACACATGGCTGAGTACCGTTGCTAATACTAAACCAAAACTATTTCGCTATAAAATGGAGCAGTTCGTGAAAGAAAATGTCGAGGAGAATCAAGGAGAATGGAAGAAATAATGTCAAATGAAGTCGGGAAAAAAATAGGTAGAAATTGGTAAACAGTACAGTAGGTACAGGAGGTAAAAAAATCGTAGATCGAGAGGAGTTCCCACTTTTTACCCTACTCCCTCTCGGCCTATCCATTTCCTACCAATTTAACTGCTTTCTTCGCCTCATCTGAAAACGATTACATGCGTAAGAAAGGCTGACAGTCGGCCATTAAAGAAATTAGCCAAACCTATGGTCATAAAAATTGGCACCTTTTCACAAATTAGTCAAGCCTTAAATTAAATTTTTTTGTTGCATCGGCTATCTTGGATTTACAATGATACCTAGTATGTCTAATTGTCATCAGAAATAAATCTGTGTACTTAATATCCGACTTGTAAAAATATTTGCAAAGATTTACTTACAGAAATAAATTTCATTTATCATTTATCGAATCAACCTGATAACAGAAATTTCAATTACATAATTTGATATAAAAACAATTCAATAATAATAATATTCTATAACATTCACAGAACGCCATCTAGTCCCAAACTAAGCAGAGCTTGTACAAAGGGCACCAGACAATAATAGAGAATAAATACATATATACTTTTTTTGTAAATACATACGTATTACACGTAGAAACGCCCAGACGAAATTAAACATTAAATGTTCATGCACACAAATGTTTGACTTGAGCGGGAATCGAACCCGCGACCTTTAGAACAGCAGTCCATTACACAAACCACTACGCCATCCGGTCATCAATAAACAGAGCATGCTAAATAAAACCGTTTCACAAAAATACCCTGTAATGTGATAATATTTAAAAATATGTACACATACCTAAGCAATGTAAGTGTAACAACTTTTTAAAAATATACCCACTCATGAATTTTTAGTCAATTATCTACACAAAATTACTAGAGAATACATTCTATTTTCCCCATCCCTCTAATTTTGCCTGAATGAGTCCCTATGAAAATGTCTCAAACGGGTTTTACAATGCATATTTTAATCTCTCTCTCTCTCTCTCTCTCTCTCTCTCTCTCTCTCCCTTTCTTTTTTCTCTCCCTCTCTCTCTCTCTCTCTCTCTCTCTCTCCCTCTCTCTCTCTCTCTGTCTCTAGTACTACATACTCCTTTCTCTAAATGTATAATTAAAACGTGATTTTAATCACCTTTTCTTTTTATGGAATAGGGAGCAAACGAGCCGACGAGTCACCTTATTGAAAGCGACTACCGCCGCCCATGAACGCCTCTAACTCAGTGGTCAGCGCGTTAGCGCTAGGCTTGCAATCTAATTAAAACTAAAGTCACAATTTGGTTTTGATTTATTTTTGAACCTGAGCAAATAGATATTTATGATAGAAACATATAAAACTAAGTTAGTTTATATCCGCACTCTTCAAAGATAGCATCCCAAAACTTAACCTCGTCAGCGTCAGGCGCAGTTCCGGGGACGAACTTATTGCCAATGTCCAAATAATCTTGCTTCTCAACTGTATAATTTGCCCATTTCACTCCTAAAGATTCATCTGGAGTTGGATTTCTGAAATCACGATATTTGTTATTGTAGCACACAAAAAACAAAACAAAACGTATAGATGAACAACTTAAATATATAGTGACTACTATTAAGTTCAACAAAATCAATCAATCAAAATCTTACCCATATTTTGCAAAATTAGTCCAAAGTTTAATCACTTTCTCCATAAGCTGGAACGTGTCAGATTTGCTATTGACCTTATTTCCTAGCTTGCTATTAAACAAGTATGAAAGATCGTCCCCATGACATGTCACCGGTTTATTTTTAATGACATCTGTAAGGCCTAGTAGGTGAGCGAAATTATTTCTCTCAGACTTACAACTGAATTTGTATAAATACACTTTCTCCTTCTTTGCACAAACTCTAGCAAAGCTAACTATACCGTACACAAAAATGTCCATTGAAGAGAATTTATTTAATATTTCCCAACCATCAGAAATATCGAATTCGTCATTAAAATAATATTTCCTGAATCTTTTTCCGAATTCCAGTTTCTGATTTGGAGTTAGATGAAATGATAAAAGCTGTGGCGAAAAGAGTTCCGCATAAATTCTTGTCATTTCCAAATAATTTGTGATAGAACCGCCCAGTCCTAGAGCAATAAGACCTTCATCTGAATTATATCCAGTCATTATTTCGACGCCATCGTGTACCGAACTGAAATCTCCAGCAAAATATTTTTCATTTTCTTCAATATTTTTTTCTTCTACGACACTAAAATATATCATCGTATTTTTTTCCGATATTATTATTGGTACAGAGGCAGCTATGAGAGACTCGGTCGGTTGGTTTTTAAAGAACTCATATAATTCATAATCATCTTCGGAGAAACAGCCGAGCTGTTTGGCTAACGCCAATGCTCTGTCACGAGGTTTGTGTTGTCTTGCCCAAGGACATAAAGCACTACCACTCTGGGTAATGGCTCTTTTGAATAGCCCTTTCGTCATTGGCGATATAAGATGGTAGCTGACGCTGGCACCGCCGGCGCTCTCTCCAAATATCGTGATGTTGTTCGGATCGCCTCCAAATTGGGAGATGTTTTTATTGACCCATCGAAGAGCTTCCACTTGATCTTTAAGGCCAGCATTTCCAGGTACATCTTTATTTTCTAAGCAAAGGAACCCGAGTACCTCAAGTCTGTAATTAATAGTGACCACTATTACTCCATCCTTAACTAAGAATTCAGGACCGTACAGGTCGTCTTCTCCGCTACCAGAGAGAAATGCCCCTCCATGTATCCAGAACATGACTGGAAGAGGCTTGTCTGCTTTAAGATTTGGTGTATACACGTTGAGATACAAACAATCCTCGCTGCCCGCAACAACTTTTGTCATCGGATCAAACTGAATACATATGGAGCCGAATTGTTTTGCATCACGTACTCCGACCCACGGTTTTGGTGGTTGTGGGGCCTGGAACATTAAAAAAAAATCTTATTGTTCTATCTCTTTTACAAATTTCTTTTATACTATTGTTGTTTAGGAATTCAGGACTTCACGAAATAAAAAGGCAGGCGTGTGGACTGTATGCTGTGAGCTTTTATAATGAACTTACAAACTATAAAAATTAAATGAGACAATATTCATGACAGGATTGTGACAGTGAGCTTACACTATGAGCGTTGACATATTGCTAACGCATTCGACGTAGGCGCTCCAACAATTGTTGTACAACAAAGGGTGAAACAGCAAAAATAACCATATAACATTAGGTTCTACTCGTATAAGGAGAAAACGTTTTACCATATTATACTTATCTATGTATATAAATAAAAATGATTTATCATTATTTATATAGATAAATTATCTTATGAAAAATAATCACTTTTTTCATTAAATTACATAGTCTCTTTTTTTCGCAAACTTCAGTTATTTTAAAGTAACAGAATTGAAAATTGAAAAAAAAAAACATGAAAATAAAAAGTTCAAAAAGTGATCAGGCACTAAGGCCCGAACAGTCACCACTCGTCATCAGGCATACAGTGTAAGTAAGCTAATTTTAGTATTATGCCACTGATTCTAATTACTACTGTGCTGAATTTTAGCATAGCTTTCATATAGGTGCTACCACTGGCAGTTCAATACGAAGAAAACTAAAAAAACTACGAAGAAAAATAGGTGTTTAGGTATGTTGTGTTGTGCACACATGCATGTGACCAACCAACATTATATACCTACGTCTTTATTATCTGGTTATAACATGTGTGTGCATTGAAACATCACACACATAGAGATAGGCACCCAACGGGCGTGCGAATATTCGAAATTAAGCCAAATATCAAGAAAACATTAGAATTAAAAAAGTTTAAACTTCAAAAAATAGCTCCAACATCATTTTTTTTTTGCTTCATATTTGAAATTTATATCTCACATAAAACTTGAATTCTCGTAAATAAAGAACTGCCTGGATAAAAAGTAACCCAAAAAAACAACAGAAAATTAATGTTTGTACCTTGAAGCGGAGGCTTCCAACCGGCGGTTGAGCATAAGGAATGCCTTTAAAACTGTAGAATGTGCCCCCATACTCGTTCTGCACCAGTTCTCCCTCCAACAAGCCCTCGCTAACGTTTACACGCACCATCTTCTCTTGGTATACATATGTGTGCAGGACAACAATTACAAAATTATACTAAAAATAAACAGAACACCTGCCGACAGTATTTTAGATTAAGCTATCATTTAATAAAGAACTAGCGACTACGGTTTTTATCAGCAGTGATAAAAACTGTTTTTCTTTGTACATACCAGCTGAGCCAGCAACTTCATCAAAATTAAATTTAGTATTGTCTTGCACCAATTAAATATCTTAATTTATTTATCTATTTTATGTTACATTCAACAGTTACACGTTAGGTAAATATGTATAATAAAATTAAGGTAAAAGTAAAATAAAGTGAACTTGTGATAATATTTAACTACAGTATTTTCATGTAAATCGTTCATATTTTACACTTTATTATTATATATTATTAGGGTTATTCGGTGTTTCCACTCTGGGGAGGACATAGATCTTCTAGCCAGGGCCCTACCTGGGGGAAGCCACAAGCTTGCCCGTCGGCCCAAACATCATGTGTTGTGGGACCGATTTTGCGACCAGGCCCCGTCAACGGCTGTTATCGCCGCCGGTGTCCTCTACACTCGGTATCGGCCCTCTCTCCTCCTCCTAAGATTTTTTCTGTTAGTTTTTCTATTAGGCTTTATCACTTCGGCCAGTCAATTTTCTATGCAAAAAAAAACATATTGCAACTCTGTCACATAGACTAGTACAATAAAATTAATTCTCTTCTTTCCATTTACTGTCTAATTACAAATTAAAGTAACGTTGACGAAACAAAACAGCTGCTTATAAAGATTACATAAATTATACACGCATATTGAGCACAGTATTTGAATAAAATACACAAGCGCAAGGAGGCACGAGTACCTACACGTACATAAAAAAAAAAAGCCGTGTGGTGTCGTGGGACACCCGATAGGAACGAAGTTGTGACGATCTAGTAAAACTGATTTGACACGATTTTAATTACAACGCCATCTATGAAAGCGGCTATTACCTACATATTAAAAACAATTTATACATTGGTAAAATCTCCTTGCGAAATGATTTCCTATCTATTCGATAGATGGCGCTGAATGTCTGACAAGATGACACGAAAATAAATAGCAAAAAGCCAACATCACGTGGTATTCCCAGGCGGTCACCCATCCAAGTACTAACCACGCCCGATGTTGCTTAACTTCGGTGATCGGACGAGAACCGGTGTATTCAACATGGTATGGACGTTGGCGAACGTTAAAGCAAATTTAATGTATGGTATTTTAGCTACCTAAATGAGGTTGCGAGTTTGTTCTTCGTCGGGGTCACCACTTTAACTACCTAACTGACGTGTTGTTTAGAGATGGAATGAATACTCGATTTTGGTAGTTAACTAAAGTTTAATGTCACACGACACGTACATGAAATACACAGAGAGAAAGGTTTAACCAGGCGGGGGGAGTCGGGTGTGCGTATATATGTGTGGTCGCTACCGAGGCTTGTAGCTGACTGCCTGTCGCGTCTCTGCCGTCCGCCTGGCTTAGTACAGAAAATGCTAACACAACATAATAGCTTAGGGCTGTCGACACAATAGCATAGGGCTGTCGCCACAGTACTCCCCCCCTTTTTGAAAAATGTGGAACACATTTGTTAAACAAAAAATATATATGAAGGAAAAAAAAAAAATGTATCGCTAATTCACATTCAAAAGTTACTAGCGGAACCCAAATGAATACAATGTATACAATGCAATTAGAACGCTGATGCGTCATTCTGTGTGCGACGCCCTTGTTTATATTAAGTAAGTACTTAAGTAATACAATACCTTTTATAGTTACAATGTAAAAATGTGGTGCGTGTTCTATTTATGGAATGGTATACACTTCATCCTAGATGAACAAAGTTAAAAATAAAAACAATAAAATCGTAATACTACATTGTTTGCTTTCTATAACAACGAGTTAAATGAAAAAGGGAAAATAATAAAATAAAACAAATAATAAAATTCAGGTGCCGTAATACTAAATTGTGCAATGCCTGAAATACTATTTTTATAAAACTGCTAGGTACATACGGATACGGTTTGCCGTTGGCCATTTCGCAATAATTCAGTTTGTCTTAGTCAGGTAGCTACAATGTTGCAAACGTGACTCTAAGTTTACTGATTGCGTAATATGAGTATCCTGTGCCCGAGCTGTGGCTAGTTCGGCGAAGTCGATAGTTGTCGGGCGCGTTATTGTTTCCACGCGAAATAACGCGTCAGCAACTGTGTTCTCAGAACTGCCTATGTACCTAATGCTAAAAATTCCTTATACTAATAAGTTGCCTAACTCTTTAGGCGTTCCTTAGCCGTACCTACTTTTGTAGGGCTAAAGTCAATGGCTGTGGTCCGTATAGACTATCAGTTTCCCACTTTAGGTACCTGAAAAATTGGTCTTTGGACAGCAAAATAGCCAGTAACTCAATTGGACGTGCTGTATTTGCAGTTTCTTTGCAGTAGCTTGACGTCACATAACACTAATGTCTACACTATTGTCCTATTTAACCTAATGTCTAAACCTAATTTTCGATCTTGAATGCACAGGCGGTGGTTGTCCAAGTCTTCTTTGCCGACTCGTTGGACCTCGCTAGTCGCTGCTCTCCTAGCTGCGCTGGGTTCTGTTCCCCGTTTTGTAGGTCACCAGAAGCTTATTACTTGCGTGTGTCCTGGAATAACTAATCTGCCTGGCGTTGAGTGCGTCGTAACTCTGGTGGCGCGATTATGGCCTCGAATTGCGTAACCCATAATTTGGCAGTCCCCTCTCGACGGGGCGAATCTGCTTGCCATCCTTTTTGAGCGTAATTGCGACGAACTTTCTTCTTTGTTCGGTGCAGCTCTCGGCGTTTGATCGCAGCCGGATGCGCGTTTCTTCTTCGGTCGGTACGACTCTACGGCGTTTGATCGCAGCCGGATGCGCGTTTCTTCTTCGGTCGGTACGACTCTACGGCGTTTGATCGCAGCCGGATGCGCGTTTCTTCCCTGATTGGACGAATCTACGGCGTTTTGTCACGGCCGGATGCGCGTTTCTTCTTTGTCCGTATGAATGTACAGCGTCTGATCGCGGCCGGATGTGCGTAATTCGATATTGCCACCCGACTCGTTATGTCCGCCCGCCTGGTTAAAACGTTGGAGGATTAAAACTTTCGGAGTCACTACTGTACTTTAACTAATTGATGTGTTCACTTTTGATTACGTCAGGTGCGCGTTTCTTTCTTCGACGGGGATGCGTTTCTTTCTTCGTCGGGGTTGTGCGTTTCTTTCTTCGTCGGGGTTGTGCGTTTCTTTCTTCGTCGGGGTCACCACTTTAACCACCTAAATGAGGTTGCGAGTTTGTTCTTCGTCGGGGTCACCACTTTAACTACCTAACTGACGTGTTGTTTAGAGATGGAATGAATACTCGATTTTGGTAGTTAACTAAAGTTTAATGTCACACGACACGTACATGAAATACACAGAGAGAAAGGTTTAACCAGGCGGGGGGAGTCGGGTGTGCGTATATATGTGTGGTCGCTACCGAGGCTTGTAGCTGACTGCCTGTCGCGTCTCTGCCGTCCGCCGTCAGTACAGAAAATGCTAACACAACATAATAGCTTAGGGCTGTCGACACAATAGCATAGGGCTGTCGCCACAGTATCCACAGTTAGACGTCAATTTATATTAAAAGTGTCGTTCCAAATTTTCGTATGAATTTTTTCCGTCTAGCCCCCTTTCACAACGCGCGATAAGGAACTTCGTTCCAAAAACAATTAAATTATTTTGTAGGGTAGTTTATGAAAGGAAAAAATAAATATAGCATAATTAAAAATATACGCCACATCGCATGTTACATGTACTATCAAATGGCGTGGCGACGCACCCCGTGGCAACGCGTCACCACGCCAACAGCTAGTCTGACCCTCCGCATTAGATGTTTTACTTCAAAATATACTCTTACACATTGAGCTTTAAGATTTAAATTGAAGTACCTTTTTTTTCGTACATCGTCTCTGCTGGCTGTTATGGCGGGTGGAGGGGAAAACCCGTCCCGTCCACCCGCGGCCACACTCAGGACGGCATGAGGCGGTGGTAGGCGCGCCTCCGCCGCCCGGTTCAACGGCGACGGATTGGATCCGAGTGGCGGTTGTCCTCCCGGGCCCCCTCTGCGAGATGACGTCTTCGCAGAAGGATACGACCGCGGTGAAACATCTGTCACTAACGGCCATGGAGCGTATGACGGCCGGTAGCGAGAGATCCTCCCCGATGACTGCAATGAGAACCCGGCGCTGCGGCGCCCAAGTCGGGCAAATTGCCAGCGTGTGCTGAGCCGAGTCCTCACTGCAATCGCAGTGGTGACAGGCGGGACTCAATTCCCTCCTGGCGACTGAGTGCAGGTACTTCCCAAAGCAGCCGTGCCCGGAGAGGACCTGCGTCAACCGAAAAAAAAAGGGTCCCGTGCTGCCGCCCTGCCCACTCAACGATGATCGGCTAGAGCGCCTCCACGGCGGCAAAGCCAGCACGTGGAGCCTTCAGCCGGGACGACCAACGAGCCATCGTGGCTTGACGAGTGGCCTCAAGCCACTCGCGTATCTCTTCGGGCGGGGGCCGACTGCCACCATCCGACACATACACCCTAACCTAACCCTTTTTTTTTTTGTTTTTTAACGTGTGGAAATCCTCTCGGACCGTCACCCCACCGGGGTTTGCGGCGGGGTGGTGTGTCGGACTCGGACCGACTAAAACCGCACGGTGTGCCACTCTGCGCCTGTAATAGGAGGGATCCGGGAACAGCTGTTATTAAGACATCCGGACCCCTCCTAGCGCCTGCCCGCTCCTGGTGCGGGCTCCGTCTCAAAATTTTAACCTCTCTTTAGGCGACGTCCGGCACACGCGGACGCCGCCCCCTCGCGGCTGGCCAAACTAATGCGGGTGGAGGGGAAACCCACCCCGTCCACCCGCGGCCACACTCAGGGCGGCATCAGGCGCAGGAAAGCGCGCCTCCGCCGCACGGTTCGCCGGTGGCGGATCGGGTCCGAGTGGAGGTCGTCCTCCCGGGCCTTCTCCGCGGCCTCCTTCTGCGAGATTACTTCCTCGCAGAAGGTTGCGACCGCGGTAAAACAACTGTCGCTACCGGCCATGGAGCGTACTACGGCCGGTAGCGAGAGATCCACTCCGATGACTGCAGTGAGGGCCCGGCGCTGCGCCGCCCATGCGGGGCAGACCGCCAGCGTGTGCTGGGCCGAGTCCTCACTGCAGACGCAGTGGTGGCAGGCGGGACTCAGTTCCCTCCTAGCGACCGAGTGCAGGTACTTTCCGAAGCAACCGTGCCCGGAAAGCACCTGCGTCAGCCGGAAGGTAAGGGTCCCGTGCTGCCGCCCTGCCCACTCGGCGATGACCGGCTGGAGAGCCTCCACGGCGGCGAAGCCAGCGCGTGGAGTCTCCAGCCGGAACGACCAACGAGCCATCGTGGCTCGGCGAGCGGCTCCGCGCCACTCGCGCACGTCTTCGGGCGTAGGGCGAAATCCGCTCTCCGCCCGGGAGTCAGCCACTCGCCAATAAACTTCGGCGAACACTTCCGCCTCCAAATCCCACGGGGGAGTTCCGGCCAACGCGCACGGCACCTCCGTCGAAACGGTGCGGTAACCGCGTATGGCTCCAACCGCCATTACCCTCTGAGGGCGCCAGAGGCGTGCCCTATTCTGGGCGGTCAGAGCCGCAGCCCACCGTGCACCGGTGCACCGTATATTGCCATTGACCGGACAACCCCCGTGTACAGCCGTCTTGTCGCGACGCTGGGTCACACACACACAAACCCTATACCAACCCGTCTGGCCAGCGTGGTATAGTAGGCCAAAACCTCCTTTCTAGGGAGAGGCCTATGTCCAGCAGTAGACTATTAAAGGCTGTTGATGATGACTCTGTCTGGTCTAAGAAGGAATAAATTAGAATAATTTATTTTGTTTAAACATGTGATACAATACAAGTTTTACATTGCAAGAAGATGATACATTGGTGATATGTTCTACATGTTTTACCAGTTATGGCGTACGAAATCTTGCGAAAGTATAGGAGTTTAATTATAATGTTACGAGCCGGGGATGCGAAAATAAAACTAAGCGGTTTTTTACAAAAAATTAGCACTTTACTTATCAACACACACTTTTATAAACAATAACTTAAGTAATAATTCCTTGGTCGTACTAGAATATCGCTTCCAAGTTAATCCTCTCTTTGCCTACTTGCCACAACTTTTGCCAGATACCTATCCAGTGTTTGGTTAATTCGTTTTGCCATTCTGTCCGAGTTTGGGTGGTAAGCGGCGATTCTGGTTTTGTGAGCACCCATCACTCGAATTTCTAAAATCTACACTATTTTATCTGCAACTGTTGAGGACTCTTGGTTGGGAATCGGCCACTTGCTGAAATAATTCAATACAACCATGAAGTATTTGTTTCCGCTTTCACTTTCAGGAAACGGTCCCGCTAGGAATATTGCAATTCTTTCCCAGGGTGCACCAACGTTGTACAATTTCAATACACCCCTGGTACTTGGATACTGCGACACCAGGCCTCAACAACAATGAATCCAGTAGAATCTCTCCCTTATAATTAACAAGGTCCTCTATACTTCCATATGGCTCCCTGAACATCCGTTATGGTAAAGGTGCAGAACAGCCGGTATCTTTGCTCTAGGGACAACTATTTAGCCATAGATTGATTGTATTCTGTCCACGAAAAAGTTATTAAAAGCATCGACTATCGCTTTTGGGTCGGTTACAGTATTTTCACTAACTTTTATCGTGTCAAACTCTTTTTTTAGTGCTTTTGCTTTCGCTCTGTTCATAATTGCCCAAGTTATTTTTGTTTTATTTGGAGGAGTGATTATTTTAAAATTATTTTAATTTGGCTGATTATTTTTATAGATTATTGTACATGCTTTTAACTTGTTTCTGTTCATACCATTTTTAATTCCATAGTAGATTAGTATTAGTATTATATTCTATTGTTGCTCCTTTTTGTAATTTTTTTTGACGGAAAAAAAAACATTTTATGATAACATAAAATTGTCTATGAATGAATTATATGCCGTAGGGAGCCTGGTAATCTGTGACCTGGAAGCCTGTAAGCCTGGAAGTTTTTAACTAAGTTACTATTATACCTATTATAGATAGTTCAAATCAGATGTGCGCGCGGCCCTATGTGTGGGTAAACCTTGTACATATACAGTGACTTTGTGTGCGTGACAAGAGGTACAGTCGTACAAATACAAATATAGTTATTTACGGGTTATATACGGGTTTTTTAAAAAAAAGTTATTTCGTAATGTAATGTTTATTTATTGAACATTATTCTGAATCGCTACTTGAAAAATCAAATGATGAATTTTCGGATTCGCTGCTCTCACCAAGGTTAATTATGAATTCTGACTCCATGTCAAAATGTCTATAGTATTCTTCTTCTTTCTTTTGTGCATGTCAACAAGTATTACCCCACATCCCTTCATCAATTTGACTTAAACGTTCATTTATGAGTTTCATTATTTCACATTATGCGAAGCAATATAATTCTTTAAAATTCCCCACACATTTTCTATGGGGTTTAGTTCATAATGATATGGTGGCAGTCGAAGAATTTTTATGCCATATGGCTGAAGTATGTCGTCAATCTTGTAACAGATATATTTTTCTTTATTTTTTTTAATCAAATCATACAGTTCAATTTTTTTCATATCTTGATTAAAAGCTATATTTTTTTCTCTGCATTTCTATTTTTTTGGAATTAGAATTTGGGGCTCTGTCATTTTGAACGTTATGGTATGAGGCATTATTAAGCACAACCACAGAGTTAGGTGGAAGATTCGGTACTAGACGTTCTTTTAGCCACTTTTCATAGTTTTCTGCGTTCATGTTAGAGTGGTAATCACCAGAAACACTATTTGCTTTGTATGTCAATAGTGCGTTAGGTACGAAACCTTGTTCTGAACCAGCATGCACAATGATAATTCTTTGTCCTTTCGACAGGTTTCTCTTTAAAGGTGGTCCATCTTTATTACCCCATCCTTTGTTTTGCACATGATTAGTTAAGATGTAGCTCTCATCTGTATATACGATACACCGATTTTCTTGACGGTATCTGAGTAAATTTTTTAGGTAGGAAATTCGTAGTTTTTGGATGTCATGCCGCTCTATAATAACACGTCTGTTATCCACAGTTTTTCGCCATTTTTATCCCAACTTTAACAAAGCTGTACGCAGAGTTGAAATACTTCCATCATAGTTAAGTTTATCTTGAAATATTCTTTTCAACTTTAGCAAGGTAGGTAACTCGCAATGTTCTAAATGGTAATTTTGAATAGTGGAACGTATAACATCAACGTTAAAGTTGTCTAATTCTAACTTTTTAAACGTTTTTTACGGTCTTTATGCGGAGATTTAAATTTAGAGACAGATTCTTTTCCTTCAGCCAATATATTAGTAATTGTTCTCTCTGATACCCCCACTGCCATTGCTGTTCTTTTCCGTACGCTATTTAAATGTTCACTTAATTTCGATATTAAAATTGGACTTGCACTGCAAACTGGATCACTTACTAGTTCCAATATATCTCTCGCATCTATTTTCAGAAATTCGTATACCTTGGCAATGGTTTCTCGAGTCTAAAACAATAATACGTAAACGTATTACGTAATAAATATTAATTACATCTAAATTTAAAAAATATTTACCTGACTCCTTAAACAGAAGAAGAAACTGACGAATCTGAAGAACTAGACATTTTCGTAAACGACTGTACCCTTAAGAAAATACGATAAGAACACGTCTTTCATTCGTGTGGCAGTGACGACTGCCGCGTCACTGCCACACGAATGAAAGTTGTATATTTACAAGCCCACGCACACATAGGGCCGCGCGCATAACTGAGTTGAACTATCTATAGGGTTGTGTAATTAAATTGTCCCTACCCTTGTCAAATAAAATAAATAATAATGATAAGTAAACTTTACTACACATTATACATTTGTACAAAAAATTAGGCAGCTAATTGTTCAGCGCTTCAGCCGAATGCTAACGAATATTTATTATTGCGCAAAATCACTATTCGTACATAGTATTTAACACATTCTTATTCGGCAAGAACTTTCAATACCTTTCTTTAAAAAAAAGTTTATTTCAAAAACTTAATTCATCTACAGATCAAAATCTATATAATAATAAAATAACTAGACTCAAATCACGTCTTGGTATCAATTTATTTTGAATATGAGCGAATAGAACACCTCACGTTATTTTATTATTTACAAACGTAATTAATTTAGCTTATATCCGCACTCTTCAAAGATAGCATCCCAAAACTTAATCTCATCATCATCGGGTGCAGTTCCAGGGACGAACTCATTGCCAATGTCCAAATAATCTTGCTTCTCGACTGTGTAATTTGCCCATTTCACTCCTAAAGATTCATCTGGAGTTGGATTTCTGAAATCACGATATTTTATAATTCTTTTAGCACATAACAAAACAGAAAAAAAATGTAAGGTGAACATTTCCTCTCAAACACATCATTCATCATCATCATCATCATTAATAACCTTTACTAGTCCACTGCTATACATAGGCCTCTCCTTAGAAAAGGAGTTTAGGCCAATCGGGTTGGTATAGGGTTTGTTCCAAGTTTTCCTTCTCTTTGCATGGTGGGTGGTGCCACTCTGTATTCTTAATTCATCACCACACAGACACCTTAATGTTACTTAAAAGAAATGTTATGGTTTGTTGGCTAAGGTAAATAGATTGTGACGGTTATGATTCCTTTCACTTTATATATGACTAGCTGACCCGCGCGATCTAACACTAAGAATTTTTCAAATCGGACCAGTAGTTCCTGAGATTAGCGCGTTCAAACAAACAAACAAACAAACTCTTCAGCTTTATAATATTAGTATAGATTCGAGCTCCTGCGAACCCAAATGTAACAAGACACGATACCCCCTTAGGTTGTCAGTATGTTGTTGCCATTATAGGACACAGGTACCAGATGAAATCAATGCAATATTTATATATGCATTTATATCAGTTGTCTAGTACCCATAGTACAAGCTCTGCTTAGTTTGGGACTAGATGGCGTTGTGTGTATGTGGTAGAATATATTATTATTATTATAATCTGAATCTCGGAAACGGCTCCAACAATTTTCAAGCTCGGTCATCCAGGTACTAATATATTTGCATAGTATAAAATAAAGTCGCTTTTTTGTGTTGTACGCTTAGATCTTCTAAACTAAGCAACGGATTTTAATGCGGTTGCCACCAATAAAGAGAGTAATTTAAGAGAAAGGTTTTAAGTGTGACATGCATATTATAGTATAGATGTGAGTAAGTGTGAGTTCGCTACAAGCCCGCCGTAGAAGGTATGATCTCCTTTGCCTCCACAAAATTATTCACTCCACTATCGATGCGCCTGGTCTGCTGTCTGCAATCTCTATTTACACCAGACACAGGTCACGTTGTCCCAATGTGTTTTTAATACAAATTTATAAAAATAACACCTCATTCTTTAACCCGATAGTAAGGATGTGTCGCACATATAACGAGCTGAATCGGATTAGAGACGTGGATGTATTTAATGACAGATTCTCCCAGTACAAGAGGGTCATAACACACATAATAAATGCTCAATGTTCGTGGTAGGTATTTCTTTTCTTTTCTTTTTTGTTAATAATTTCGTTTTAATTTAATTTTACTTATGTTGTGGATACATGAACTTGAGTAGTGTTGGTGATGATTAAGCGTGGCTAGCATTTGTATTTGCCATATGCCTTGTATTTTGCCATCTTGCCATTTCATGTTGTGTAAGCTACATTTGGATTACTGTCTAGACTTTATATGTATCTATCATCTGTTTCCTGTAACATGTAATGGCAGTAATCTGTAAGTATACCTTTTAGAAATAAATAAATAAAATAAATAGATCAGCCGAGAATTTCAAAGATTTGTTGTATAATACATGTTTTATGCGCTTACATTGCAAACGCTGGCTAAACCTTAAGTGATAGATCTAAATAGTGTACCACAGAATTGTATATATTAAAAATAACCTCAAAAAAGTCCGCGATGGTATGTCTGTCTTCTAAGTATAACCCATAGCAACCATTTTTATCTATTAAATATTACAAAAAAACAATGGGTTGCTTACGAAGTCATTTTAAGCAATACATTATTATTCCTTAGTAAATTAAATACGTTAGATGCGTTGTAAATTCAATATAGATTAAAATTGTTCTTTACAGCATATCATTAAATTGAATATTTTAGAAGATATTAGAGGTTTAACATGTGGGGGCCCAACGACCGGCAAACCGTACCGTCCGTGCCGGGCAGGATCGGAGCGGGCCTACAAAGATTGCAATGAAAGTCCCGAGTATAATAATATACAGTAGTAGTACAATAATAGTTCCATCATAATAATAGTTTAATTAAATAATCCACACAGACATCCCATTAGTAGTATTAGTAGAATCTACTGGCGGATAGTTAGTATTTTATAAAAAAAAGCAAAGATTATGTAAGAACATGTAACAAAATCAATCATGGTGTCAATGTGCTCTCAAACAAAACAATCTTACCCATATTTGGCAAAGTTGGTCCAAAGTTTGATGACTTTCTCCATAAACTGGAATGTTTCAGAGTTCTTATCAACTTTATTTGGCAATAACTTGGCATTAAATAAGTAAAATATATCGTCAATGTGACATGTCACTGGTTTGTCTTTAATGATTTCCGTAAGGCCTAGTATGTGGACGAAAACATTTCTCTCAGACTTGCAAGTGAATTTGTATAAATACGCTTTGTCCTTCTTTGCACAAAGTCTAACGAAATTAACTATACCGTACACAAACATCTCCATAGAATAGAACTTCTTTAATTGTTCCCAACTATCCAAAAAATCAGTTTTGTCATTAAAATAATATTTTTTTATTTTTTTTCCGACCTCCACTTTCTGATCTGGAGTTAAATTAAACGACAAAAGCTGCGGTGAAAAAAGTTCCATGTAGTCTCTTAACATTTCCAACTTAGTTTGGACAGTCTCGGCGGGTCCCATAAAAACAAAACCTTCATCTGCAGTATATCCAACCATTACTTCGACTCCCTCATGTACTGAACCGAAATCTCCAGCAAAATATTTTTCATTTTCATCAATATTTTTTTCTTCTACTACGCTAAAAAACATGACCATCGTGTTTTTTTCCGATAGTAAAATTGGTGCAGAGACAGCTGTAAGGGACTCAATCGGTTGATTTTTAAAGAATTCATATAAGTCAGAATCATCTTCAGAGAAACAGCCGAGCTTTTTCGCTAACGTCATTGCTCTGTCACGAGGTTTGTGTTGTCTTGCCCAAGGACATAAAGTGGTACCACTCTGGGTAATGGCCCTTTGGAATAGACCTTTCGTCATTGGCGATACAAGATGGTAGCTGACGCTGGCACCGCCGGCGCTCTCACCAAATATCGTGATGTTGTTTGGATCGCCGCCGAATTGGGATATATTTTTATTGACCCATTTTAAAGCTTCCACTTGATCTTTAAGACCTGCATTTCCAGGTACATCTTTATTTTCTAGGCAAAGAAAACCGAGTACTTCAAGTCTATAATTGATGGTGACTATAACTACTCCATCCTTGACTAAGAATTCAGGGCCGTACAAGTCGTCTTCTCCGCTACCGAAAAGAAATGCTCCTCCATGTATCCAGAACATGACTGGCAGAGGCTTGTCTGGTTTAACATTTGGTGTATACACATTGAGATACAAACAATCCTCGCTGCCCTCAACCTTTTTAGTTAGAAGATCGAATTGAACACATTTCGAGCCAAATTGTTTCGCATCGCGCACTCCAGCCCATGGTTTTGGTGGTTTTGGAGCCTGAAAAATGTAATTTGTTTTTTTATTTATTTACCCTATATTATGTCAACAATTGTTGAAGTGCAACGTATAAGGAAGAAAACACAAGAAACAATGGAGGAACATTTGGTACATACCAATAATAAATTA
This sequence comes from Arctia plantaginis, assembly GCA_902825455.1. Taxonomy (NCBI): domain Eukaryota; kingdom Metazoa; phylum Arthropoda; class Insecta; order Lepidoptera; family Erebidae; genus Arctia; species Arctia plantaginis. The sequence goes on from CADEBD010000422.1 coordinate 18,887,646, forward strand.
AATAATATAATATATCTCACACATCTCACACACGGCCGTCTGATCCCAAACTAGGCAGAGCCTGTACTATGGTACCCAGACTGCTGATAAACATACTTATATATTTTTAAATACATACATATTATAGATAAATTACACCCAGACACAGAACAAATGACCGTGCTCATCATACAATATTTGTCCTGGGTGGGAATCGAACCCACAACCTCTGGTTTAGCAGTCAGGGTCACTAACCACTGGATCAACAGGCCCGTCTTAATAAGAACTTGACACACCTTATAATTACAAGGTCGTCAGACCTAAAACAAACTCTACCCGCCCATATTATGAAAACCAGACTGCTGATAAACATTTTTTTTTTTTTAAAGACAACTCCCGCAGTAGGAATACATTCCTGTGTCGCGGGGGACTTTACAAACATATATGAAACGGACACAAAGAACACCCAGACTCAGAACAACAATTTGTGGATCACACAAAGTGTCGTTCCATGTGGGGTTTGAACCTACAACACTCGGCGCAGTAGGAAGCGGCATGGCGACCGCTTAAACCACTACGCCATCCGTGCAGTCACTTATAATCTATACTAATATTATAAAGCTGAAGAGTTTGTTTGTTTGTTTGAACGCGCTAATCTCAGGAACTACTGGTCCGATACAGTGTTAGATAGCCCATTTATCGAGGAAGGCTATAGGCTATATATCATCACGCTAAGACCAATAGGAGCGGAGCACCAATGAAGAATGTTTCAAAAACAGAGAAAATTTATTACTATTGAGAGACGCAGACGAAGTTGCGCGGGTCAGCTAGTATATAAATACACACATATTATTTAGATAAACTACACCCAGACACAGAACAAATGATCGTGCTCATCGCACAACATTTGACGCTGGTGGAAATCGAACCCACTTTGGCTTACCAGTCCAGGTCATTAACTATTAAACCAACAGGATCCTCAACTTGCGTTCTAATTACGTTATAACATATTTCTCATTTGTTATCAAGTGGTATCAATAATTAAGACATTAATATATCAGAACGAGACGTGAAATGATGTAGGACTAAACAGTTGTCTACTATATCTTACACTATATAAAAAACCAGTCAAGTACGTGTCGAGCCATGCCCAATGTATGGTTCTGTAGTTATTTACATATTACTCGTAAACATAAAGTCTACTTAGCTTTAATAGTTTTCTTTTTAAATTTGTTTAAGCTAATACTCTCACAAATGGATACCTTAATCAAAATACTGTCTTCTCATCATCATCATCCTATCGCAGTCCACTGCTGGACCTCTCCCATCGCACGCCACTTAGATCGACATTCGGATTCTCGCATCCAGCCCCTGCCCGCCATCATGCGCAGATCGTCACTTCACCTGGCCTGTGGGCATCCTACACTACGTTTGCCTAGATGCGGTCTCCACCCAAGAACTCATTAACCCCAACGGTTATCGGTTCTGCGGCTTATATGGCCAGCCCACTGCCAGCTTCAGCTTGCTAATCTAGTGGGCTATGTCAATGACCTTCTTTCTCTGCCGGATCACCTCATTAATGATGCGATCCCTTAGAGAAACACCAAGCATATCTCTTTCCATAGCACGCTGAGCGACTTTAAGCTTGTGGTCCGTAATCGGCTCCGTAAATCATGACGGGTAGGACGCACTCATTGAAGACTCGTCTTTAGGCACTGTGGAATCGACGATGAGAAGACTCCACGTATCTTTTCAAACGCTGCCCACTTCGTCCTCGAAGTTGTTTCTACCTAACTGCAATGTCTGCCCGAGGTACACATATTTTTGTACCACTTCGAGAGCGGAACCGTGTAGTGCAATCGGTTCCGGTAGTACATGTGCATTGAACCAGACCTTGGTTTTATCCAAGTTCATCCGTAGGCCGATGCGTATAGGAGAGTCATCTAGGTCGTTCAGCATCTGCTGTAGGTCCTGCAGCGTCTCTGCCACAATGACGATGTCGTCTGCAAATCGTACGCCCTTTCCAGTGTACCGGCTTGACCTCCATTGCATTTGTGAACAATTTCGGGGAAATAACGTCCCCTTGTCTCACACCTCGATGCAACGGTATGGGCCTTATTTGCTGATTCTGTACTTGAACGGACATGGTGGCGGCTTCGTAGACGTAAGCTCATCACTTGGATATATCGCCAATCTACTTGGCAACGCTACAGGGACTCCAGAACAGACCAGATTTCGATCGAGTCAAAGGCGTTCTCATATTCGACGAATGCTAGACACAGGGGTTGATTATACTCTTCGGTCTTCGGTATGGATATGGTCTATGGTACCACAACCGCTCCGAAACCCAGCTTGCTCTGGTGGTTGGAATTCGTCGAGCCTTCGCGCCTGACGGTCCGTGATAACTGTTGAAAACAGCTTGTAGACGTGGGGGAAATGGATCGATAGTTCTTCAGCATGGTCTTGTCACCCTTTTTGAAGAACAGGACGACCACACTTCTACTCCACGCCTCCGGAGTTCTCCCTTCGAACAGGACCGCGTTAAAAAGCTTTTGGAGCTCCCTCAGTACAGGAAAAATATTTTTCAATATTTTATTTTGCCACTTTGTCGCCGTCATTAGTATGTATGTTCATGCGAAATTAGAGGTTTCCAGCACTAATAGTCTGTGAAATATAGTGTAGACAAACGGAAGGACGGGCATGAAGAATCTATAAGGGTTCCCTTTTTTGCCATTTTGGTTACGGAACCCTAAAAAGGTTAAGTTGGTTTGTGAAAAGTTCTGCACCGATTGAGCTCTTTAGAGACGAAATTTAACTAAGTTCAAAGATTCTTTAATTTTTTTATTAATGCAACCACAATGTTTATGTACAATATTTATTATGGGTCTTCTTTAGAAAGTAGATTTTGGCCTAATATATATAGAGCTGGCCAGACACCCATCTAGTCAGCGTGCTATATTAGGCCAAATACTTAGGTATAATTTTGACGAATGAGTTCTCTAAACAAAGACATATGTGTAGTTTGACCTTGAATGGTACGAATGGAATTTTTGTATATACTGTAATAATTTTGAGTTAATTTATTCCGCGCGCTTTTTTAGACCACTCTGTTGTAAAGTTAATTGCTGGAAATAACAAAAAACCGTACAGTTAAATACACATATTTATTTATATTTGCTATCTTTTTCATTATTTCTCATTCCAAACTACATTAAGTTGTAAGACATTTATAAAGCCCTTTATTTTTGTACCTCAATCGATAGCTTTAAAGATAAATCCTTTTAAAAAAAAAGTTGAACCGACTTCAAACAATACTGACGAAGAGCACTAAAAATTAAAAAATATTTACAAATCTAAGTAAACAAAAACTGTAATAAGTACACTCAATATAACAGGTAACATTATTATAGCAATAGTCCCTTTTTAGCTCGTTCAGCATGTTTTGCGCAGCATGAAGACTGTTGCAGCTGCCCCGCTACATTCTACCAAACCTATCAAGCACCTATTTGGGTTGGCACCGACTTCAAACAGACTAGAAGGGACTATTGCTATTATAATGTTACCTGTGATATTGAGGGTACTTATTTTAGTTTTTTACTTAGATTTATGATTATAATTTTTTATATTTCCATATACAAATTTACACTCTTACAGTTATGACAAATGTAAAATGCTAATATCCATTAAGTCGTTTAGGCTACAGAGCGTGCCAAATAAAAATACATTGCATACATAACTAGAAAAACAGAACCCAGTCGGGTAAAAATAAAATAACAAACCAGACCAACATTATTATGCAGACTTTGAATTTCATATTTTCTTCCACCATTGTAATTTTTTTTCGCATCAGGAATGAGGTGATCCGGCAGAGAACCAAGATCATTGACTTAGTCCACCGGATTAGCGTGTGCGTTACCCCAGCAAAATAATGTCGAAAATGGTCATTTAAACGTTATAGATAATTAGTTGCTCCCCTTCTGTAATTGTTAAGCACATTTTTAAATTTGTTTCACTTAAACTTTTTTAGTTATTTCAAAAAAACATTTCCTGCTGGGGTAACGTTTGAAACGTTACCGCAGCCAGACATTTTCTTTTTTAATTGTAATATTGAAATAAATTTTAGCTAAATAATTAGTTATCTGGACTAGGTAAATGTTACAACTTATTTGGTATTTGTATTTTCTTCGGCTGCGAAGTTATTCGAAATCCTGCTGGAGTAACGTTTGTGGGTTTGCTGGATCTCTGAAACGGGTAAGCGGATTGTTACTATCTTTTGTACATAACTTCTTAAGGATTAGTTTTCATTTGTTCGACAATAAAATAACAAAAATAATGGACCGTTTAAAAACTATTTAGGTAAGTATGAAAACACTTAAATACGTCCTAACACTTTAAATAAGACCTCTTAAGACTTACTTGAAACGTTATTCTATTGCTTGTAACTACCTTCAAATGTATACGAATTTTCGTAGGAATACTGTAAGTGACTAAAAAGTTATGATGAAATGTAGCTCTCCACGTTCACGATCAAAATGTATGCGGCCTTTTTTGGCCACCGATAAACCTGTGTGTGGATATATAAACTGAATGTTATGCCAATAATTAGTTGTTTAGTTCAGTTGTCTACCTGTAGAATTTCAGCGTCGTACATATAATAATTTACGAAATAATTAAATAAAAGTCATTAGAAGGTGCAAGTCCGTGGTAATCCGACCATGTTTAGGTGGTAACAATAAAGCGATCACCCAGTACATTGCGCTGTCTTTTAAAATGTTTAGTGTAATACACCTTACGATTTCGGTACAGTTGCGTACAGTGTTAAATACATTCAATATTTATTCATTATTATTACCTATTATTTATTTTGTTTTTTTCCCTAATTGATCTTACGCACTAGTTTCTTTACTTAAAATTAATTTAGTCTTTTTTACTACCGGAGCTACAATCAACAGAAAATCTGCACTGGTCCGCTAAAATTATAAATATGTAGATACATGTATGAACGATTCACCTGACTGCAATAAAACTAAAATTTAAACCAATAAGAAATCGTTTCATTTCTTTGATTTTTTTTTTGTAAAGAAATAACACTAAAGTAATTGTATTTTATTTTGGGGTGTATAGAGCTTAGACTTGAATGCATCAAAATATTTAAAGCAACAAGTTATCTACAATAAGTTAAAATAGACCGAATAGTAGAAGAATAAATTAGAATAAATTAGAAGAAGTTGTAAATTAGAATGCATCAACATTGCATCGCCCAACAGACGTGTACCTCGTAAGAGTAGGTAATATTGTTCTGTGGTCTATACCTAGAACCGAGAATTATCTATACCTATGTACCTAACGTTAAGCGTTGAGCCCGTTACTGTTGATTTCTGTTAAAAACGAACAGTTGTTGAATGATATTTTGATATAATAACGGTAATTTAATTTATCGAGTGAAAGTGATACATTTTTATAGATAAAATTATTGGTCAGATAATATTTGTCAATCAAGAATCGCTGATAATACATCCTTCGCTAGAACGCGGGAGGGGAGGGGCAAAGGGATACTTCATTGTTTGCAATTTGCATCTAGTGCACTAAACTTGACCCTTAGGCAGATAATATACGTGTTGTAAAGTACGTGTGCGCTTCCGCTTTCTATTTTTGCAAATATTTATCGTATTCTTGAGAGTTCTTCAATATGTGTGTACCTAATTACTAATAATAGGCATTAATGCTAATTCGATTCAATTTAAGTAATTGTCAATTCTTGTCTTAGGATATTAATTACTAATGCTAATATTGAAATTTCGTTCAGGGTGAACAAATTAAAAACGATCATAGGTACGACCATCTTTTAGGTAGACAACGATCATCTTTTAGGTAGGTATATCACTTATTACTAATTTTACATAAATAATTTATTTTATTATAATTTAACTCACCGCGATTTTGTGATCAAATATTTTATTTTCTCCAACATTATTACAGAAATAATGCAATACAGAGTTTGTTCGCGATATGCTAGCCTAAGTCGATTCATCACTTAAAAAAATCCCCATCTATTCACAAAATACCTATTTACAACGCATACGTTACACTCTTCAAAACTTATCATTTCATTTCATATTTCTTAAATTACCTATACCTACCCTAAAATTAAACTTCAATTAACAAATACTACGCAGGTACCAATTCTATGAACAACTATAAACAATTCACCTAAACATTACGAGAAAACAAAAGCATTCAAAATAATACCTAATCTCCCGGCTGATTACTAATTATGCAATAAACAATCCTAAATAAAAAATATTTAAAAAACATGTAGTTTTTTTGTAACACTTATGTACATATCCGTAGTAAACTTGCAAATAATATCCTACATATTTTAAAAGCCAGCACAATGTACTGGGTGATCGCTTTTTTGTAACCACCTAAACATGGTCGGGTTACCACGGTCTTGCACCTTCTAATGACTTTTATTTAATTATCTCGTAAATTATTATATGTACTACGCTGAAATTTTACAGGTAGACAACTGAACTAAACAACTAATTATTGGCATAACATTCAGTTTATATATCCACACACAGGTTTATCGGTGGCCAAAAAAGGCCGCACACATTGTGATCGTGAACGTGGAGAGCTACATTTCATCATAACTTTTTAGTCACTTACAGTATTCTTACGAAAATTCGTATACATTTGAAGGTAGTTACAAGCAATAGAATAACGTTTCAAGTAAGTCTTAAGAGGTCTTATTTAAAGTGTTAGGACGTATTTAAGTGTTTTCATACTTACCTAAATAGTTTTTAAACGGTCCATTATTTTTGTTATTTTATTGTCGAACAAATTAAAACTAATCCTTAAGAAGTTTTAATTTGTTCGACAATAAAATAACTAATCCTTAAGAAGAGTCTTAGCAGACCGGAAATCAGAATGGTTGTCGGAACTATTACAGGACATCTAGCCCTGAACCGACAACTATTCATAGTCAATGCGACGGACAGCCCCCTGTGCAGGGGGTGTCTGGAAGCTGAAGAAACGGCCGCCCACGTAGTCCTGGAATGCGAGGGAGTGGCCACACAACGGGCAAATATCATTCCTGATATAAAGTCGCTCCTAGAAGCCTGTGAACGCCCCAGGAGGCTTCTGCGCTTCTGGAAGGAGCTTGGCTGGCTCACCTAGTCAACCAATCCCCGACGCATAAAGGACCACTCTGAGTCTAAATGCGGAAACCGAGGCCCACAACCAATACCAATACCAAAAAAAAAAATCCTTAAGAAGTTATGTACAAAAGATGGTTACCATCCGCTTACCCGTTTCAGAGATCCAGCAAACCCACAAACGTTACTCCAGCAGGATTTCGAATAACTTCGCAACCGAAGAAAATACAAATACCAAATAAGTTGTAACATTTACCTAGTCCAGATAACTAATTATTTAGCTAAAATTTATTTCAATATTACAATTAAAAAAGAAAATGTCTGGCTGCGGTAACGTTTCAAACGTTACTCCAGCAGGAAATGTTTTTTTGAAATAACTTAAAAAGTTTAAGTGAAACAAATTTAAAAATGTGCTTAACAATTACAGAAGGGGAGCAACTAATTATCTATAAAGTTTAAATGACCATTTTCGACATTATTTTGCTGGGGTAACGCACACCGGATTAGCAAGCTGAAGTGGAGGTAAACTGGCCATATTAGCGCCAGAAACTTACCCCATATTTGAAATCATATAAAATTTCAGTTCATCAATAAAAAAGACCCACAAAAAATGGAAAATTAATGTCTGTACCTTGAAGCGGAGGTTTCCGACCGGCGGTTGAGCATAAGGAATGCCTTTAAAACTGTAGAATGTGCCCCCATACTCGTTCTGCACCAATTCTCCCTCCAACAAGCCCTCACTTACGTTTACACGCACCATCTTCTATTGTTAGACGTGCGCACAACAACAACTCTAAAACGATACTAAAAATAAGCAGAACCCTATTTGAGGTGTTATCGTCTAATAAATTATTGACGAAGTTAGTTTTTAACCCACTTTTGTTAATGAAATTATTCAAATGCCGCTAGCTGTGCCGGTGACTGCGTCTGCTTTGAATTAAGTGTTAACTTGCACTCTTTACTAATCTAAATATTCAAAGTACGGCACACAATTTATACGTGTAGAGGAACTATTTTCATATCGCGCATAATATAAACACTAGAAACTTTTGTAGCCAACGACTAGAATACAGAAAGTAAGCAAGTCTTTTCAATATCAGGGTGTACTCGTACTGCTCGCTTCCAGAGAGCAGAGGGAACATGGGGTTCCCACACGGGGGAGGGTCGTCTACTCGTCTGTAGATGGCCCGAGGTATGTCGGGGCACCAGGGACTTCCTTTCTAGGGTATACCTGGTTCCCCGGCTATTAGTACCCGAGACGGTGTGCGGTTTTAGTCGGTTCGAGTCCGACATGCCACCGATAGGTGGTATCCGAGGGGATTTCCGCACGGAAAAAAAAAAAGGGTGTACTCGTACTATTCTACAATAAAATTCCAAGTAAATTTCTTCAGGAATTAAGTATTAACAACGTAAGTTCTTAATAAAACAAAAGCTATGTGAAAAAGATTACTACGCAGTTACAAATTATTTAGATGACAAATTTGCTTGGGATTGGTGGTGCTTACTCCCGACTCAACGTTTCTATTTTTACTGTTATGTTTGAAAGTAATGGACATTTAATTTATTCTTGTATTTCGTGTTTCGTTTGTTTTCAATTTGGTTATTTTTTCCTTGAATTTGAATTGTATAGTATATTTTTGTACATGTGAGTTTAGTCTAGAGTCTAGTCTAGTTTAGTCTCATTTATAAACTTTCTGGTAGTTTCAGTGTTTCCACGGCCTACCCAAATGTCCTGCTGGCGGTAGTGTCTCGCTTCGGGTCGTTGATCTTGCCTAATATCGACGGTTAAACTGCTCGATGGCTGGACATGGTATGGACAGGCCGACTTAAAACTACAGTCCTTTCTTTAAAATTCCACCCCAGACCCGATACTGAAATCGCATAGTATTCTTTAAAATTGTTCACGGACTAAAAAAGACACCTCTGTATTTTGTTTTGGCGTTTCTTCCCAGAGTGAGTGTTAGGAAATACAGGCGCCATCTAACTGCGAATGCTGATGTGTAAAAATATCTGAAAATATTTACTTACAGAAATAAATTTCATTTATCATTTAACCGTAAGTATGTATAATTTATAGCACTTAGTATTAATTGTTGCATTATTTTTATACATTATTTTGTTGCTTTTCATAGAGTGATTGAGGTTAGATGGGCCTAAACTGGCCCAAACACTCCCTTGATTCCGTTGGATTGGGAGAGGGGAGGTCATACCCAACTAGCAAAATATATCGTAAAAATGCCAGCAGCACGTTTCGATTTCAGCTATTGGTGGTGAGATGGATCTTCAAAATGTCGAATAAATGATCTGTGCATGTTCTCTCAACGCGATTTGGGCGCACTTCTCTCTGCTTTAAGTGATGTAAATATCGTAAGATTATCGTCTGAATAGCCAAATAGTCGAAAGAATATAGAGTAATCGCAACTCAAAAGTTACTAGTATTATATTAATCATCGGTATGCCATTTTTCAACACATTAGCTTTTCCCAAGTCGGTAGAAGGTCTTTCATTCGACAAATTTATTGTAATATAGCAGAGCGGTTGCAATCACTCGACTCTTTGATCGTGTGAATGAAACCAAGCAGCATTCATAGATCATTTTATTTATCATCAAACCGGTACGATCAGTGTTTGTGAAAAGAAATAAAATAATTAATGAAGTATTAAATTTTGCCATATATTATTTGTGCTATACATTTTTAGTCATATTGACATTCGTGACCTAAAGTTAGCTCAAAGGTGTTACTTTCATATGCGGGGTTAAATTTTTCGTCTATATTCCTTACATTTTAGTTAATACTTTCATGGGCCGTAAGATTTCTTAGTAAATAATGAATTACAAATAATATTAGTTTAATAGTTTAATCTAATTCGCCATTAATAGCAATTCACTTATCATCACAAAGCATTCACTCGGTTTTTAGCTGAGAAATAGAAATGAGGTTTCAACTTTACGACTTCTAGGACCGCCATAATTGCAGTTAGTTTTGGGGTTCCTTAGCGCAAAATGTTAAATCCTTAATATTAGATAAAATTAATACTGTTATTAATACTCCAGAGGGATTTAAAAGAAAATTAAACATAAACAAAATATTTTACTTAGTGATTTTTATTAAATGAGTGACTTTTTAAAATATTTAAGTGGCAATTTAAATGGTTTACCACCATTAGTTAAGGGGGAACCTTCACGGCAGCTCGCGAAATTCATTTTCACACAACCCTCACAGTGCATACAGCTCGATTGGATGACTTTTTCATGAAATAGACAATCAATCGAGTTATATGCACTTTGAGGGCTGTTTTGATGATTTAAATTATTATTTCAGTCCTAATTTTTGTTTTAATTCTGAGATCATTTTCAAGATCTTTTATTTCCCTCACAAACTGTTATAAATATTTATGTAAGTCCGATGGTTTTTCTTGACCTGCATATATTTCGACAACTAGTGGCGACAGTGTCGGTATTTCTAGTATCTTACACAATATTGGCCAAAATTGAAGTTTTGAGCTTTTATATACTGGCAGGCCGTCAATGTTTACAAGCAGAGTCAAAACATCAGAATTGCAATCAATAATTTCTAAACATTTTTGCAAAGGTTCTGTTAATCCGTTATGGCAGTAAAATTCAGAGCCAACAGTTGATACATTAATCTTTGATGTATTCGTATTCAAAATAGACCGCGGATCTTTTGGCAGTAAATTAGGAATCCTTTTATTAAAAATTGTTGACAATTTTCTTAAGGCATCATGAGAAATGTGGAATTGGAGCGCCCACTCTTTAAAATTAAAACGAAACTCATCATTTAAATTTTCACTGTCCTCGGACTATGAATTATAATTGTCATTATCACTACTATCAGAATCAGAGTCTTGATCAGCGGAGATATTTTCGAAATTAGAACACACTTCAGCTGAAGATTCACAAATTTCATAATCAGTAGATGTGTAAATATTTCCTACAGAACCCGCACTTGTATTATTTGATCGCTCTTCATCTGTGGTTACTGCCAATGTAGATGTTGATTGTTTGAATCGTGTATAAATCTTGTTTATTGTGTCGGAACCCTCTTCTTTTAATTTTTTTCCACCGATTATAATCCATTTTCACAAAATAAAGCAATACGGTTGTTGTAACAAAATGGCGTTTACAGTGCTGTAAAAGATTTTATTCAACTTTCATACCACAATTATGCTGTAAGACGGCTTTCAAATGATGTCTAGAGCACCTTTGGGGCTGTAATAGATAATTTTAAAGCGTTTTCTCAACTTCAAAAATTAAGCGGAATGAAAGCCTTGTAGAAAGCTATTATATGACATTAAGTGCCGGTATAGTAACTGAGATGCTATTTTGTCGAATAAGCCGCATTTACTATGTAATTATGCTGTAACAAATACATGTCGAAAGATAGTGCTATAAAAGCGTTGTATGAAGGTGATCGAGAGATATCTTTATATAATTATCGAGTAAATTCGATATGAATTCGTCGAGTACACGTTTACTAGACATGTTTATAGAGACAAAAAGCGTTGAAGGCTAAAATATCTAGACAGCTGCTTTTAAACGGCTTTTTGAAATAATAGGATCTTTCATACGAGTGTTTTTCGATCCATAGTCGTGAGAGTAATTGCTTATACGATCTCTTTGCTAGTTGGGATAACTCTCTGACCGAAGTGGCTTGCGGGACATGGTGGCATAATAATCCGTAGAATGAAACCGCATGTCACGACATGCTGCCTCGACCCACAGCATGCCATGACGTGCCGCGGTATAATTGTATCAAAATAAAGTACCTAATTTGTATTCTAAACTCATTGAAAAGAAACTTGATCATAAATAAAATTCATAACCACCCCACCGGTCGTCCGGTGAGGCAGTACCGTCTTTACTATAAGGGCACACGGGGCCCTTGCCTACCAACACGGGAAAAAATAAACACTATACGTACATCTAAAGGAAACTTTGAATAATTTTTAGGGAATTATGAACAAGACAAGCTTGTTCACAGATTACATCTAACCATGGACGTTGCAACAAAAATTTGATCGAATTTGCCAATAACGTATGCAACAATTGCTACAGAATAAATCCAAAGAATTCACAGCACACACATTTTTGAAGGATTATTCAGGGACTATACAGAGTATACAGTTGCATGGTAAAGAAAAAGTTCGTGTATATACGTTTACCCTTCAACGTTTACCCGTCTTTACATTTTCAATGCACATTTGCAATTGGCAGTATGTCAAGAAATTACAATCACTTTATTTTTCTTTCTTAATAACAACAATCAATTTCGAAGACATAAATGCATATGAGCTTAAATCAGAATGTTTTCATTTGAGACGCTAATTAAAGAACTTAGTAAAGAAATCAACGGATTTGATATATTGTAAGAACGTAGTTTAAAATGAATTATTGTTTTATGGAAGAGGGGGAAAACGAGTTCATGCAAAGGTTGCCTGATTTTTTTTATCTAAGCTAATATGTTTAAATTGAGAAATTGTCTCTGTCCCAATGGTATCGCAACACCAACGATTGTCAAACGTGTATTGTCAAACGCGACTTACACTGCTTGCTCTACCTGCATTTTCACTCCAATAAATTTTCTTCCCTACTTAAAACGATTACCTGTTAAGATTAGGTTGGCGTCAGCCAGTCAGTGGACCATAAGAAACCAAAGAAATCTTTTGCAAACACATTTCGCCGAACCCAAATAAAATACCTACTGAAAACCTTCGAAATCCTATGTTAACAAAATAATATTTTACTCCCAATCATACTTCATCCACCAGTAATGACTACATAAAATAAATCCGTTCAGTAGCTTCGAAATAATAATAGGTCTTTACCTATGAAATTGCCGTTTTGTATGCAATAAATGAAAGTACTTATTTTTTCAAACTTTTTTATTTCTGTTATTCGAATTAATCACCAACGCAATCGACGCATCTTTGCCAACGCATTGGCGGTTTATTGGGTTATTTATATTACAAGAAGGGCTCTTGTAAAAATCGGCTGGACGGGAGGCAACAAACTGGCTTGCTTTGAAGTGGGCTTTGAGGTGGGTGAGGTCTTAGATGCTCTCTTCTCTGTTTGAACGTCGTATCAGTCCAAAAATACCGAAAATTTGCTCCTCAGACTGGTTGTGTTATTGAAAAAGTTTGTGTCGTAGAACAACGCCGGCGGTGGTAAGATATGCCCATGCATACATAATTTCGAGCAATTCCTCGGAGCACTTCCCATAATACAGGTGACGGTAAATGCTGAGGTTGCTACATCTTTTATCATCATCAAGTGCCTTTAACAGTCCATTGCTGGACATAGGCCTCTGCTCAGAAAGGAGGTTTTGGCCTACTATTGTTTGTGTAAAGTTATCCTTCTCTTTGCAATACTGTTGTCCTGCGTAGTTTGCTCACAGAATTTACTTTAAATCAAAATCTTCATCTTTATGAAACCTCAATGGATCAAGCCGAATTTAACTTTTATTACTTTGGTGCTAAGAATTCTATAGCATAATGACTGGCTTTTTGGTCTGGTGGTTAATGATTGTATGTATGTATTAGTATGTTTATCAGTAGTGTAGTAATTATAGTACAGACTCTGCCTAGTTACGGACTAAAAGGCCGTGTGTGAGATGTGTGAGTAATTATGATTTTTATTAATTATTATTTTATAACTAACAATGTTTTTCCACAAAACAATTAGATAAATGTTTGTCCTTTTAACCTTTATGCTGGTTTCGATATGACAAGACTCTAGGTGTTTGTGATAAGACGTATTATGAAAAACGTGTAGTCTTGTATCCTCAGTAACATTAAATTGGTATTTTATGTACTCAGAGCTGGGTTTGAAGGTTATTTACAAGTACCTGGGTATTAATATAAACAATAAAGTAATAACCTATAAACATATATATATATATATATATATATATATATATATATATATATATATATATATATATATATATATATATATATATAAATCTACTTCCCTCCTTAGCAAAGTGGGAGACAAAATTAAGTAAAATAGGCATAGGTACACCCTTTTAAACAGGGAAGCACCACGGTCACAAAATATAACGGGTCCTAGGTGAGCTATATTTGATTTCAATAATATGTATGGCAGAATCGCCTAAGCGCACGGCAATTCACCCTAATTGATTTAAGATCCCCATAGTATACCGCCCAAGATGTCATCTGCAACTATTCAGCTTTATATTACTTTCATTATATCAAAGACTACATTCCCTGAGGATATGATGAGCAGACTGTTTACAGTTACAGTTAGGTGTTGAGCATTGATACAATGGTGACTCGACTAATTTAAATGAATACAGTTTGTTCTTAAAGTTACCATGACCTGAAAGATAATGAGCAACACAGTGATCCACCTCACGCCATATCCTCGACAACCGTTCGGGAACAGATAACGTACCCATACCACGTGATACCATTACCACCCATATCCTTTACCCCCCTCCAACCCTCGGTTCAAATATTTTTACATAGTAGCGATTCATAAATACGGAAATAACTCATTTTTTGCAAATAGAAAATATTTTGTAGGGTTATATTTGTCTCAATTATACAGGGCTTGCCTTACATACATCATCAGCTTTTAACAGTCCACTGCTGGTCATAGGCCTCTCCTAAAAAGTGAGGTTTATGCCTACTATACCACGCTGGCCAGACGGGTTTGTGTAGAGTTTGCTTTAAGTTTGCCTTCTCTTTACACTGCTGTTGTCCAGCGTAGTCGGCTTTTACGACGCTTACGGAATGAATAGGGATGGTGACACTCCGTATTCTTAATCCGTCACCACACGAACTTTATCAGCTGGGATCAGACGGCTGTATGTGAGGTATTATTATTATTTACATACATACATAGATATTGATTACGTGACAAGCATACACGCTCTCCCTCCCCCCTCCCTATAACTAAGCGTAGCATTTTGGGTCACGTATTATGTGTACGTTACCTAAGTTATGACATTGAGATCTTAATTTTTTTTTTTTTAAATACATTTATTTTAAAAGCAATGCTGAAGACATATCACATGTTACCAGACTAAAAGCATTTATATTATTGACGTGACAACGTCTTATAATTCGATGGAGCCGGCTGCACGCACGAAAAAACATGACTCATGCGGCGTTACCTCGCTCTGAGGCGTTACCATTTAAGGCGTGAAGTGCAAGCGAGAGCGCGGAACGAGTGACAAAGAGGCACAATCGGCCTCCGCGTTCGGCAGCGTTCGACATCTGTCTCTCTCCTACTTGAGTGAGCGATGCGTCCGCGTGGACAGCTGCTACTCGTATACAATAATACATTTTTGAAAAATGCAACCATTCCATCAGTATTTTCTTATGACGTTGTCACGTTCAACTATCGTCAGTAAACCGACTTTACAGACAACCGATTTTTATTATAATATATACGTACGGATATATAACAAAAAAAGGAATAAGTTTGAATGAATGAATGAATCACATCGTTGGAATAAATAACATCTATTTTTTAATGCATTTTTATTTGGATCATTACCATTTCATCCCTGGTACATACAATAATAACAAGTCAACGGCAACTTGAATTTCTTGCAATTTGTAGCCCCGCTATGATTAAATTTTCGCAGCTTCCTACTACGCCGAGTGTTGTGGGTTCAAACCCCACATGGGACTACACTTTGTGTGATCCACAAATTGTTGTTCTGAGTCTGGGTGTTCTTTGTGTCCGTTTCATGTGTTTGTAAAGTCCCCCGCGACACAGGATTTATTCCTAATGCGGGAGTTGTCTTTAAAAAAAAAAAAAAAAAATCTTAAAGATTTATAATATTATAAATCTCACACATCTTACACATGACCGTCTCTTTTTATGGAATTGGGAACAAACGAGCAGACGGGTCACCTGATAGATAGCAACTACCACCGCTCATGAACGCCTACAGCTCAGGAGTCACAAGCGCGTTGCCAGCCTTTGAGGAAGGAGTACGCTCTTTTCTTGAAAGTTTGAAGGTCGTATAAGTCCGGAAATACCGCAGACGATAAGTTGTTCCACAGGTTGGTAGTGCGAGGCATTATTCCGTCTAATCCCAAACAAGACAGCCTGTGCTATGGTAACCAGACTGCTGATAAACATACTTATTTATTTTTAAATGCATACATATTGTAGATAAATTACACCCGGACAGAAGAAATAACCGTGCTCATCACACAATATTATACGTCATCAGTTCTTCAAGATTCTGCACCTGCATTAACGATGGCGAAAGATATGCTCGGCAGGTAACAATAAGCAGAACCTGTGAAGACGACCCCCGCCCAGACGACCGCCAACAACATCAGACATCAGGGGCCTGAGTCGCTGCGCCTGTCGTTATCGAAAAAAATTACCAAAGCATTATAAAATTATTAGTGGCTAGTTAAAGAATTGCTTAGAAAAAAATAACATAAATAATTTCAATTGAAAACAATTTTGTGGATCGATAAACAGCGACGACAGGAGGTTTGCAATGACATTTTGGATTCGTGTTAACCCCATTTAGATGAACTTTTTTACCGCATCGTAACCATTGTATAAACTATATTGTAAGGGAGAAAAGAAATAAAATCATTGTTAGTCTTCTCCGAAGATTATGGCTACTGTCATCAGGAATAGCGAGGGAATTTGATTAATAGATTACTATATAGACTAAGGGTACCGTGAATGGTCAGTGTTAGGCTAATTTCCTGAGCACGTGAAAAGTGACATGTTGGCACGCAAAGTGCTGTATCTGCAAGACACCTTTAGGGTTGGAAGAGAAATTTAAAAACTCAGGGTATTCACAGAAGTTGACTACCCACATTATAGTAAGTTAACCTAGCTCCTAGCCACTTTTTCCTCTTACATTTAAATTTAAAAAAGGAATTACAGGGACGAAGATCTATGGTCAGTGATATGAAGGCGGCCGTTTTGAGCACTAATCGAAAAGATATTATTTCAGTTGCTTAAAAGCGCTATATTTAAGATGTGAAGTGTATTTTACACATGGATAAAAAAAAAATTTAGGTATATTAATTACCTATCTATATTTTTATAACATAAAGTACCTTAGGTCGCGAACCGTTAATGTTAATATTACAAGAAATAGAATGGATATGTTTTTAAGTCGGGTGTTACTGATAAGTAAATATAGAAAAATAGCAGCCATTTATTAATTAATTTTGTCTTGTTGCCTCGTTTATGTTAAAAAGCACAATTGAGCCCCGACAGTAGATAGATTGCTTTATTTTTCTTCAAGGCGCATATATATTTTCTTTTGATGATAAGTTTTAATGGTACAACACAGGTACAAAGTTTTTTTTTTTTTTTCAAAAACTTTATGCCTCTGGCCATAATGAAGGTAGGGTGCAATCTCTTTAGATTGCACCCTACCTTCATTATGGCCAGAGGCCAGGATGAATATCAGAATCGTAGAACGACTCTTTAGTCGTTCTACGATTCTGATACTGGCTGTGGTTAGGGAAGTCCTCTTAAAGCGAGGTGATACGACACACGGCATTTTTTAAGAAATGAACGTGCAAGCCTTTAGACTCTAAAGGCTTCCAAGTTTCTCTGAAGTTTAGAGGGACTTGGAAGCAAAATAGAATTGCTTGTTCATCGTGATGGCTTTACATGCCGTACCGTCGCAAGATAAACCAAAAAAGTTTAAATTAATTAAAATAAATTATATCCCGTGAGAGGACCCGTTCTGCCCTGCAATAAACTGAGGGCCTAGTGCAAGTTTATTTTACATCAACTCACTCCCGACAGCGCACGCGATCGGCGTTGCGATTGGTGGAGTTTTCAGTGCGGGCCAATCGTAGCGCCCAACGCGGTCACCGTGACGATCGAGTACAAGTGAAATAAACTCGCACTTGGCCCTCTGCTTTCACTACCTGCCCATACGTCTAATTAATATTCTTGTTCTTTCATAATTTTCTGCTTCTCTACCTTGCCTTATAATCTCAATTTTCCTGATCAATTCTCAGTTTGTTGCAGCATATAGTTGATCGCCGTAAAAAATCACTTTGAAGCTCTAAGATTCCTGTTTTTTATCTTAGACATTTCTTATTTTTTAGAAGTCATGGTTTCAATGCAACCTTAGAAAATTACAAAAAAAATTGCAGTCTTATTTTGCTCCACAGCAGGGCTCCGGAATTTTTCTTCAGTTAAACAATCGTGTTGGCCAGATAGCCTGTTCTCTATGGACTTACATAAGGCCTTTGACTTTATAATACAAACATCAATTCGCTATTATTGGTAGGAGTCCTACAAGGCCTCATCTTAGGTCCATTTCTATCCGTTAAGATTCTTTACCCAAATTTATGACAAAATAAATGCATTAAGTAACCCACATGTGCTTTTAAATTAAACTATTAAAAAAATCTATAGTACAAACTTTAATATAAAAAATGTATGAGCAATACAGCACCTCATTCATTTTTCAATTAAGACAATCACAAATTACTATTCGGTAGGTGTAAATTTTTACAAAAACAATTTCTAATA
Source organism: Arctia plantaginis (assembly GCA_902825455.1). Classification (NCBI taxonomy): domain Eukaryota; kingdom Metazoa; phylum Arthropoda; class Insecta; order Lepidoptera; family Erebidae; genus Arctia; species Arctia plantaginis. The sequence continues at coordinate 18,906,312 of CADEBD010000422.1, forward strand.
AATTCATTCGGCTGAGTAACATTCATATTTTGTTTAACATTAAAAGTTGTTTTTGTAAACGTAGTATAACTCTAAATATTTTGTAGTACCTATGTAGTAAATTTTATAATTGATTATGTGGTTCTACAATGATAGTCTTAAGCAGATATTAGAAATGTTTCATAACTAGGGACGGTGGCTACTGCCTAACATGACACTATGTGGCCAGTATTAACGTTAAAAATGATTATTTTATAAATTTTACAGACTATGTATAATTTATTTGAGAAAGTTTATTTTGTTTATGTTATTGGCTAGTTTGCACAAGAAGAGCTTTCCTTAAACGTATTATAGTATTAAGCCATCCATCCATCTGTTAAAAGATAAAATGATAAAATATGTACATATGTGTGGAGTACTATATTACTAGTGAAGTGACAGATCGTTACAAATGGATATGGATACCAATACGGATTATTAGCATACCAGGGAAATATCCATGGTAATAATTATGAATCTCAAGTTTTTTATTAACAGGTGATGTCAGTCAATATAGAGGATCAAATAACATTTAAAAAAAAATCGCATTAAACATATTTTAGCAAATAATTCATCATCATTAACAACAGCCTTGAATAGTCCACTACTGGACATAGGCCTCTAATATAAGACCTCATAACAATATTACAAGCATTTAGATTTGATTAAGATAGAAAAATAGTACTCTGTTAACATTATGAGTAACTAATTACATAAGATAATAAAATACATAATTTTAACAAAATTAATCTAGAATTTTGATGCTGATGCGGACTACCCAAGACTGAAATGGTGGGCGCTCCTTGGCAGAGGCCTTCGTTCAGCAATGAACGGTGCAATAGGCTGATGATAATGAATCTTGAATTTAAAAAACCTAATAAAATCAAATTCATCCATCCAAATGTAACGATATGAACAAACACAGATCGTTTTACTCTTTTGGATATGCACGGATATGGAAACTAGTATCCAGCTCATTATTATCACTCCAACAATTAATATACAGAAAACCTGATTAACACTGCTGTATTGTTAAAATTATAACTTTGGCTGCCATGGTTCTCTCATTAACTTCACATTACATAAATTATTTAGAGAAAAAAAAGTGTCTTCACAGACCTTTCAATATCTAGTTAGTCTTTAAAAAAATACACAAATCATTTTACTTCAATTAATATCACAAGTTTCTTTTTTATTTCGTACCCATGTTCGTTTCTGTTTCATTGCACATGACTACTCCAATGTCCAATTTCAAACTGTTTCAGAGACAAACTTTCTTGTCAAAACTAGCCTGTGGCAGTGCTTGCGTTTAAGTGACAATTTTAGCGGCATGTTCTTGAGTTTCTATTGTCGGTTTAGCTGTACATTTGTACAGTTTTTTTACTTCATTATTCATACTCTCCCTATTTCTAGCAATTTCTATCGCATAAAACTGTACTCTAGGAACCAACATCGTATTTTGTTCAGAATAGTCGCCTTTAGTATCAGCTCGCATTAAAGTTCCAAAACTGTAGTCCTCTATGATGTTTTTAAACTTTTCGCAGAATATTCTCCATTTTGCTTTGTTTACGCTGTTTTTTATTTCATTTTCATTAATGTATGAGACATCCAAGTCTGGAAAATCCTGCTTGAAATGTGTGTATATCAGATCATCATGAGGGGTAAGTTGCAACCATCTTGTGTCAACTGAGCATAACATCTGGAACATAAAGGAACTAAATTTGAACAATCTAAGTGACAAAAATGCAATCTCATCAATCATCAATCACCAGACGAATAACTTTATTTATTTAGTAACAGCAATCAAATACACTATAGTAGAATTATTTTCTCCGTGCAGTTTGGGTCATAAATAGTCGGAGCGGTGAAGCGAGTATTTCGTTCTCTCTTCCACTCACGAGCCCTATGGGCGGGCATAGTGATGCGCATTATTGTTGGCGATAAGCGTTATCGATAGTGTATTTAGTTTTGTCATTTTTTGGGTTAGTGAATCTGTCAATTCTTTCTACTGCTCTACTCAAAGTTTTGAGCAGTGGGGAACAACAAATGACTCATAACATAACAATGTCTCACCACCTTTGTATACCGCCCCGCCGCCGTGTACCTGCCTTTGATGACTCATTTGTTCTTATCGATAATGGCGTTGCGCCCGCGCAACATGCTCACCGCCCTAGTCGGGCCGGGGCCGAGCTATGGTTTATGACCCAAACTGCACGGAGAAAATAATTCTACTATAGTATAATCAACATACAAGATGAACCTATTGTAAGCTATGAAATCTTATTTAAAAAGAAAAGATCTTACAAATTTTTACAGTGCAAGCAACATTTTTTACATGTTATGTAATAAATTTTGCATAGAACCTTTCCATGTGGTGATGGATTAAGAATACGGATTGTCACCATCTCTATACATCCTGTGGGTGTCCCATGGCTTGGAGCAAACTACACAGTATAACAGCATTGCAAAGAGAAGGAAAACTTGACACAAACCCTGTACCAACCTGTCTGGCCAGCCTGGTTTAGTAGGCCAAAACCTCTTTTCCAAGAAAAGGCCTATGTCCAGCAGTGGACTATTAAAGGCTGTTGATGTGATGATGTACATCCAAAGAAAGAAAAAAAAAAAAGAAAAAAAAAAAAGAAAATGTACTAATATATTTTATGTTTTTGGTCTGGTCTGTTGATCTAGTGGTTAGGACCCTAACTACTAAGCTAGAGGTAATGGGTTTGATTCTCACCCACCATAAGTAATTGTGTGAGGATCGTCTAGGTGTAATTTTTCACTAATATGTTTATCAGCAGTCTGTATCATATTACATGTATATATTAGTCATATCATATAGTCATATTAGTCTGTATCATATATTGTATCATAGTACAGGTAAACTTTAGGTAACTATAGTAAGTGTGAACTTTATGTTATAGATTAAATCTTTATTTACTAACTCTCTGTTAGCAAATATCGTAAATTTAAAGTAACACATTACTACACACCTAACCTAACCTACAAAGATATTATTTTAATTGGAAATTAAATACCACACATCCAATTCAACCACCATCTAACATAAAGTATAGTATCAGTTATGTTTACTGACATTGTTTCATTCATACACAGTTATGTGTATTAATAACACAAAAACATTGTCTGTTTGAAATCATAGGTATTGTATCTGCTGTTATGCATTCTGTAACATCGAAAACTATACCTAGAAATAACTGATGGTTTCTTACATTGAAATATATATCACTATGCTCCATAGCCTTTGCTGCCCATAAACGCTCCAGTGTTTCATCATTTGCAAACTCTTCAGCGGGTCTCGACAACACGTCCTATAATTTGTATTATATTTACATCTTAAAAACTTATATTACGTATATCTAGAATGTTCTGTAATTTACAACCAATCCCTAAGGTTCTTGGTGAATTTTAAAACATATCATACTTGCAAATGAAAGAATAATTCAGCTAAATTGAGGTAAAAAATCAAATAATAAAACATGCACCTAGCCACAACTTATGATTTCCTGAGTATTATTAGAGCTATAAACTAATATGCTTAACACCGTCCTTACCATTATAAAATATTTGCACGGATGTTTGGTTTAAAATTTCTGTCACCAATGTTGAATAAAAAAAACAGCAATAATATTCATAAATAATGCACATGGGACATTGAACTGAAAATGTCTTCACATTCACACTTCAGGTACGTTCCATTTCATCTACCGGCTCATACATAGAGTAGTAGTAAAAGTATATGTGCCGGTACAACAAAACTTTAATAAGATGTCAGTTATTCTCGTTTACTTAACAACTTTGCTTACTGTCAGATAACAAAAAAGCTGAAAGAAGACTATAGAACTAAAACACTGATTGACCTCTATTATACAAATAGGTACGCGATTTGTAAATTAGAGGATAACGGTCAAAACCACCGAAGAAACGGTTTGAATTCTACTTCATGAACGCGGGTAACTTGGACCAAATAAAATAACAAAAATATACCAATTAAAAAATATTAACTTTTTACATTTATACATATCTGAAAATCTTCGAACAGCTGAACAGATTTGGAATCAAACTATCTCATGAGTAAGTCATGAACAATGACCTCTATTTTACAAGTAGGAACGCGTATTTGTAGATTAGAGGTCAGTAATCACAACCACAAAGGAACGGTTTTAGTTTACTGCATTAACGCTTGAAACTTGAAACAAATTAAATAACAAAAATATACCAATTAATAAATATTAACTTTTTATATTTATACATATCTAATGATCTTCGAATGGCTGGACAGATTTGCAATTAAATTGTCTTATGTGAAGTCAAATTACCCCATTCAGGACTATCATGTTTACTAGGTGATCTTAGAACCCTAAAACCAACTGATTGAATCACGTTAAATTAAATGTGAGGAAATCAAGCATTTTCATCATTTTAGTCTGAATAGTTAATATTATACTATGCACATAGAGCGGCGACGCACAGCAGCCAACAGTCGGTTCCACCCTGCTTCGAATTAGGTATTTCACATTAAAACTACTTGGCGTATGGAAAATGAGGCGTAAATGAGAATTAGTGATTTCTTTATCAATTTATAATTATAAAATTAAATATAAATTCACCCAATCTGATTTCAAAACCGAAATTATTGTAACCAACGAATTGAAACACAAACATATTTTTACCACAGTAGTGTATTATTTTTTGGATTTACTATAATCTTCCATCTAAAGACAATAAGACACGAATTGGATACCTTATCCATCAATTTAGTTTTTAACTTCCCATAAATTATAATATTCATTATAGTACTAAGATGGCGGATCCTAAATTTGTTTATTAATTTGTGAACGCATGTGTACATTTTAATCAAAATAATAAATATCTTATAATGATTGCTCTACATATTTTCTAATTTTATAAGATTATCATACATTCAATCTTAACCCTTTTGGTTAAGATCAAAGAAAAATTAAAATGCAAAGTTCATTTTAGAAACACAAAATGTATCATCAGAATTCGAACGCATCCGAATGCAATGGCTTCGTTCAGGACCAACAAGAGCAAGAAAGATAGCCATATCGGAAACAGTCGTTTACTCTTTGTTTCGTCACGGGATTTCATTGGAGGAGAACACAAGAGGGTGGCGCATGCGCGTTATGCCGACGCCATCTCTGAAACTACTGTGCCTATTATGTACTTGTTCTAGAGTAAAGTGAATGCTAATTCGTGATAAAATGTGTGAATAAAACATGGAATTACAGAGTCGCGAGTGAGATCAAGTGTTCGTTTACAGTGACTAAACAAGACAGTGACATCACAGCAACTTCGGCAACGGCGGGTCATATCTTGCGGAAGTTTCTTGGCATAGCATCGCATATTTTTTGCGGCTATCACAGCCTTAGCTCGGTTTCCAGGACTTATTTCATGGGCGTTTGTTGCTTTTACAACTAGTGGTAACTTTCCAATCTTACATATTCACTTTTCATTAGCGCCATACCATAAGCGGCCTCACAAGGCGGGTAAGAGCGGTCCCCGCGTTCTTACGCGCGTATTGCATATACATTTATTATGTATGAATTATTGTTGTGGGTCAAAGACATCGCGGTGTGTTAACCTGTTATGAAAACAGTATCGTAAACTCGGATAACTTTATGTTTCAGCTTGTGTACGGCTGAGACATATACTCGCCGTATTAGAACGCACTTGAAATGAATTCTGCTTTAAAGCCGGTGCTGCCTCAGCCGGGAGTTGTGCAGCCGGGCGGTCAGGCGAGCCCTGCTAAGGGGAACGTTGCCAACGCAAACCACGCAGTGGGACATCCGCAAGGTGCTCAAAACTCTCTACATCACGCCTCCAACAACATCGCCGTACAGAACCTGACACACCACGCGCCCGCGCCGATACCTGTTCCGTTAGGGCACGCAGCGCCTCCCATGGCTCCCGTGTCTGCTAACATGGCGCAAATGGCACAAAATATGAGTCACCATGGCAACCTCTCTCACGTTACCCAGAACTCTGTAGGACCTTCAAACTTGGTTGCAAGTCCTACCAAAGGTGGTAACGCCAACACACCACTGAGCCTTGTCCAAGAGAAAGCTCTTGCACTTACAAGGACACCGGAGAAGACTGAGCCTGATTCCACTGGTCAGTCTAATGGCACTGTTGATTCTCCCAAGTCTGGAGCAAGTGCCCCCTCAACACTGAAGCCTCAGAACCCTGAATCTAATAAAGATAAACAGGACATTGCTAAATCGTCTCCAAGCACACCAAAACCTCCTGAAAAGCTATCTAGTGCTCCGAGTACTCCTCAAAAACCTGAGTCTGTAAATGTGGTTAGTACTGCTGATAGTCCATCTCAACCAAAAGTGGCTGTAGCAAATGAACTTCCAGAGAAATCACCTGCAATAGCAACTATTGAACAGAAACCAGCTCCAACAGCAGATGTAGCACCATCACAAAGTGACAGCAAGCCAACGCCAGAATCAGCAAATGATAGTCAACTACAAGAAAAGGTACCCACACCCAAACCTGAGTCTCCTGCTGAAAGTGCAAAACCTTCTGAAAGTGTTGAAGTACAGGAAAAAAAAGAGGATGCTAAAGTTGAATTGAAACCTGAATCCTCAACTGTTAATGAAGAAAAGAAAGAGGAGGTAAAACCAGGGAAGGCTGAAGAGCCTAAGAAAGAAGAGGAAACACCTGTCGAAAAAGCTGATAAAGATGAGAAGGTGGAAGAGAAAGTAGAGGAAAAGAAACCTGAACCAAAACCTGCTAAATCTGAGTCTAAACCCAAGCCTACTCTGAAATTGGCAACAGTGACTACTCCAATGAGAAAGAGACGCCAAACATCTCCTAGCAAGTCAACTGATGGTGTCAGTCCAGCCAAGAAACCTGCTGATGGTGACTCTACTCCTGATGCAAGAACAAAGAGAAATAGGACAAAGGTTTGTATTTCTTTTTAATATATATTAGATTTATTATAAATTAATATCAAAAGTGTTCTTACACTACACAGTATTTATTACAGACATCTAACACACAACACCATCTAGTTTCAAACTAAACATACCTTGTATACTATGAAAGCTAGATTGACCGATAGAATACTTATTTACTTTTTTTTTTTAAATACATATTATACATAAAAAACACCAAAACTTTGAAACAAAAATTTGAAGAGTAAACCCAACCCAACCAATTTGAAGAGTAATTTGAACCCAAGACCTCAGAACAGTAGTCACATACAGTACCATTGTGCCACCAAAGTATAAAAAAAGACCACAAAGTTAGCTTTAAGCAACAAGTGAAAGAATTAAAAAAATATCTTACAACTATCCTTTTCATTCAATATTTAGAAAAATAGGTTTCCCTGTTTAACTTTTTCCGAATAAAAATATATAGCAGTTAAAGCCATTTCACCAACTCTTAACATAAACAAAAAAAAAAATTTGAGTAACTTGACACTTTACAATTGATACCAAGCTAGGCAGACCCTGTACTGTAGTGACCAGACTGCTGAAACATACTTAAATATTACTAAATAAAAAAAACACTGAAGATGCTCATCACACTTTTATTTGTCTTGAGTGTAAGTTAGAGCTTATCACATTTTTACCCAGTTAAAGAGATTCCAGTTCTCAGTTTATTTCTGGTAACTAAGCCAACCAATTTGTAAATATACTTTTTTTACCAGCTACATGTTGCTTCTCAGGTATATTCAACAAGTGGCAAGGGCTTATCACTTGATAGTACCTCTTTTGTTTTTTTTATTAAACTTTTTTCTACATACAACAATAGCTTAACAAGTTGAATAGTTAGGTGACTTTGTGTACGTTAATCTATATTTTTTTTTATCTAAACGTCAACCATGAGCACGAAATACTAGCTGGATCCAGCATGTGTTGCAAGTAACGAAAAAAACAGTTATTCAGATGAAAAAAAATTGCGGCTCGGAACTCTTGTGGCTGTCCCTAGATTTCAGGATGTATAGCGGACAAACAAACAAACACTCATTCTTATTTATATACATATCTTTACATAGTATAAAGTGATGTCGCTTTTTTTTTCTTGTACACTTAAATCTTTCAACTTTTCACTACATAACAGATTTTAATGTGGTTTTCACCAATAGAGAGAGAAATTCAAGAGGCAGGTGTATATGTATCATACATGCACATTATAGTAGACAAAATCCGAGAATATTTGTAATGTAAAGTCGTCAAAAACATGTTTTTGTGCACTTACATTGCAAATGCTGGCTAAACCTAACGAAATAGATCAAAATAATGTACAACCCCAATGTAAATCTTAAAAAGATCCACGACGGTACACGTCTATCTCATAAGGAAAACCCACAGTGACCATTTTTATTTTTTACATTTTACAAAAAATAATGGGTAATTTGCTATTTGAACACTACAGTATTATTCCTTATCCAAATAAATACTTTAGATACGTTTAATGTAGATCAAAATTGCCTTTTACAGCATATCACTAAAATGAATAACTTAGTAGGTAGATATCAGAGCTTTAAAATGCGAGGACAAAGCCGCCGTCGCTGCGTCCGTACGTCCTTCCCGGGTGGCAGCGGCCAGCAGGAGTGTAGCGGGCCTACAAATATTGTATAATAAGATGCCCTGTAAAATAGTCTTATTAAAATAATTGTATAATTAATTACTCCACACTGATACCTCATTAGTAGTGTCTACATTTCACCCGTGCGAAGCCGGAGCAGATCGCTAGTCGTATTATAATTAATAGGCATTTTGTTTACAACTCTATATTTGTACACCATTATTACAATACTATATACTGTATAATGTACAAATAGTGGTCTTATAGCTAAATGCAAGCTATTCTAGGCAACCTTCAGATATTTAAATTTTTTGGTTAAGTACACAAAAAAAGATTGTTGATGCTATTTGACCATGGACTCTATAATTATTGTATGTACCTTTTTTTTTTTTAAATCAGGTACTCAGTATCTAAACAAACGTTTTTTTGTCTACCCATTTGAATAGAATAAGGGTTAGTCACTATGAAAAAAACTTGGTTATAATGTACTGAAAGAAAATATGTCTGCTTATAACATTTCTTTGGATCATGTGGATTCAAGGCAGCTGACCTGTTTGTGTTTATATGTGGGAATTTACAATTTGATAGAACTAACCTGAGCAGAATATACATTACCAGCGATCTGCCCCGTCTGCGCACGGGTGCAATGTAGATACTACGATTGTAGTGTCAGTGTATGGTAATTAATGATACTTTTATTATGTTGTCATAATATACTATACTACAGGACATCTTTATTAACAATACTGATAGGCCCGCTCCGGTCCTGCCAGCCACTGCCACCCGGGAAGGACGTACGGCCCGACGACCGCTTTGATCCCCTTTTTTAAATCTCTGATACATACCTATACAAGAAAAAAAAGTGACTTTATTTTATACTAAGTTTATTTAATCTTTTTTTTTATCATGTAGAGACCCCACAGATCATCACCTTTCATTTGAACGAACGAAAGATCTTGACACACGACGACGGATCGTGTTTCAAGATCCTGGGGTCTCTTTCTTTCTTTTAACAACAAAAACTAAAATAAAATTTATTACAATTAAACTGGTTTTATAAGTCTCTAATAACAACATATGCCGAACAGGTTTAACCCCTTAACTGGTTTACAAACGTAGCTGTTCGGAAAACTGCTGTTAATAGCAATTCGTTTGTTGCTTTTCATGGCTTGAGTGAGGTTACCGGAGCCCAAGCGGTGAAGAGCACAAAGGGCGGCAACGAACCTGTACTCTTGATTTGACTGGGCGGCGGTAATCACTTACCATCAGGTGACCGCTCAGCTCGTTTGCCCTCCATTCCTAAAAAAATAAAATTGTGAAGCACAAAAAAAATACGTTTTTGCCAACGTATCTCGAAAAAGATGATACCACTGGGAGACTACGTGTATTTTAAGCAGAAAACGCTCTCCTTTGCCATTTTTATTTACTTTATGAATATAATAAGCGAGCTGCCTACTTAAAAACTGCTATTAAAAATCCTGAAGCACGGAAAAGTTCCGGGCGCCTACAGTCCGTTCTTCTTAACCAATTACGACGACCGGATAGCGTAATGGTTTGTGTAACGGACTGCTATACCAAAGGTCGCGGGTTCGATACCCGCTTAAGTCAAACATTTGTGTGCATGAACATTTGATGTTTGATTAGGTCTGGGTGTTTCTATGTATAATATGTATGTATTTACAAAAAAAAAGTATATATGTATGTATATCAGTTGTCTAGTACTCAGTACAAAGCTCTGCTTAGTTTGGGACTAGACGGCGTTGTGTGAATGTAGTAAAATATATTATATATTATTAATTTGTTGTAGTTCTTATCTGAGTAGTACTACATTATCTGAAGTCGCTCAGGTTGACCTGCTCAAGCTATCATTAACACTCTCTAAACCATCCGTAAAGCATTTCATTCTCGTTTTAATTACAAAATATATAAAATGTGTTGGTGACTTCCCACCAAGGACAAATGATTTAAGGTTATAATCACGGACATTAGTTCGGTGTCGGTAGAAATATAAGTACTACGGATGGCATAAAGTCACAATCACATGTGATATATCATGATTCATAAATCATATCATCTCAACTGCGACTGATTTACAAAACCACTGTTACTGAATTATTATTATTACGCTAGCGCAAGACTCGCGAATTGTCTAAATCTATAAAAGACACTTCGTAATCTTTGATAAAAAGAATTTTGATTGATTTTAATATCTTTATCTTTGTCTATGACGAAATCACAATCACACTTAAAATCTGTGACCATAAACAATCATTTCGTCAAATGAATATTATTTAAAAGTAGCAATGATTTCCAGGTCCAATTAAGTACCTTTATCAGCAGTCTGGTCACTGGTCAATACAGGCTAGAAGTAATTTTATAAATATTAATTTCATTTTTATAAAAATCTAATTGTTTATTCATCAATAATAATTTTGTGTCGTTCAATGTAATCCCTCGGATATAATGCACATGTGACAATGCTTCTTCTATTCCTCTAAGGCTTAGAGCCGAGCACTTCCCGCCATTTCTCCCGACAATTTCCCGCCTCTCAGCTACGTTGAAAACACTGTGTTCGATTTGTAATATTTTGTCATTTTAAGCTAATAATCGATGAGTAGTGTCATGTCTATGACCGATAATTATTATTTTATAACTTCAGTGATTTATCTTAGGCAAACATAATTAACAATTTCATAATTACTATCATTAATCTTGAAGTCTTTATCAAGTAACTTGCGGTGACGTGTTACCAACATTTTGGGTTACACAGTTAAAGTTGGAAAATGATCTATATGTGTAATTTTTTCAGGTCAAAAATTAACACCGAGGTTGGAAAATATTATACCTATTTACCTGCATTGTTTTTTTTATAAAAGTATATAGCGGTATATACTAAACATTTTTATATTACGTAATGCTGTATGGTAACGAACCTATACTACCTGACCCATTTTTTTGATCTTTAGTACATGACAAGACTCCTTGCCGCCCCTCTAGTTCTAGTGAATTCACAAACATGGCTTAATTTAATGACTACGTGACGAAAGCCTAAGCGCTCCTTCCGCCTTTGTAACTAAGCTAGGTATTTTGAAAACCCACTCCTCCCAAGACCACCAACCTATAGTTTAACTTCGTTTTTCAAGAAACTTGAGAGACTCATTGCCTCATAGAAAACCTGTTAAACAATTCATTTGTAGTTCTTCTCTTTTTTTGTTTTGCTACCTATACCAATAAAAAAACTTAAAAGAAAAAGAAATTGTATTTGTTATTTTGTCCTAAATTAACTAATTTTACAATATACATATATTATTATCATATCTAATCACAGAGTTTTAAGTTATCTACTCACCTCTTTTTGTAACTCTGATTACCTCCTTGGTGAATTATTTGTAATTAATCTGTAAATTCACAGGTGCAGCTGTACCAGTCTCCAACTCCAGAGCTGGCCATGGCTACTAAGTTGTCAGCTTCTGCGGGCCGCTCTACTCCGACTAAACCTAATGATGACAAACTGATTGTCTTTTACAAGTAAGTGTGGTAACCCTACCTATCTTTTAAACTTTCCCGTTCCATAATATAACATTTATTACTTCAGGAATTAATGTGATTATAAGTGACATAAGTTTTGATTAGGCTATAATGACCGTGGTAAAAGGTGCCTGTGACCAGGGCCAATGCAACCAAAACGCGTTAATTCCAGAAGTAATGAAATATATATTTGAAAAAATAGGAACGAAATTGATTGAATTTTTATAGTTTAGAAAGTTAGTAGAAAGTTCAAAGTTGCCAGTAAAAAAAAGAGGTGAAACTATCTTGCGTAGAACAAATTTTTTACTAGATAATGGAGCCATCATTATATAATTATATGAAATGTTATAAATTATGCAGTCTGGAGAAATTTGTAAATCTTAAAAAGGAATGTGACGCCCATGATTTGAATTATTTAGAACATTTAAATGTATGTGCTAATGATATTATAACAAGATAATTATATAGTTATAAGGTTATAGCTATTCAATATAATTTAATAATATTTATACTTCCTAGGAACGAATACTTGGCGGTGCGCAACGCCGAGGGAGGCTTCTACGTATGTCAAGCTATGCAAAATGTGTACCGTACCACGCGCAAGATCAAAATCCGCTGGCTGTCACAAGACAAAGCTTCTGACCCCTCTGGAGAAACATACAAACCCGACTTCTATGACACAACAGGTGTGTTGGAATCTTAGTAAAACAAAGGCTTTCGTCAGTTGTATTCACATTTATTAAAGATATACGATTTTTTTGCTGATGCTTGATTAGTTTTTGGCATGACAGGAGATCTTTATCAAGTGGTAAAGCAACCACCGGCGTCTGACAATGCCGTTGCTATCCGTAAAATACCGTAATTAATAAATTAGGTTCATCAGTCAAAGATGTCATGAGTATTTAGTCCACTCACTTAACATACATAGAGGAGTCGTCATATTGTCCATTAGAATAAGAAAGTACAGCTTCTTATTGTAAGTAAGTTTTTTGTAAGCTGCCCAGATCAACCCATGAATTAGTTTACTAAATAAGAAGATTTCTAATATTTTACTCCTTTGCATAGCTATTACGCTATGTATAGCATATGACTATATTCATAGCATTAAGGTCATACGATGCATTCCTTATTTTATCTCGACACTACTAGATGGCGTTGTGTAAAATTATAAGTCGGTGTTAAAAGTTTCAAGAGGTTAACATGCTGAGTGACACCTAAAAACAATTCAGCAAAATTTATAAGATGTAATTAATTTACCACACGTAAATTTTGACTTTACACGTACTAAACCAAAGTTGACATCTAACTATAGTGTAGGCCAACTTTTGGGCCGAATAGGCTATTTGACAAAATTAAAATATTCTCCAAATTATGGTCACCTATTAGATAATAGGATAGAAAAGCTTAATTTACTTTATTTCACGCTAATTGGGTTAATTTTTTAAGCAAATTTAGCGAAATATATATATTTATTTTATGTCGGACGGAAACGTCCTATGATTGGACACAAGTCTGTGACGACACCGCAATAGTCACAAGTGTCAAAAGTGAACCATAGATTAAAAGATATGAACAAAACAAACAATCTCAATTTGTGGATTTTATTTGCTATTTTGTCGACCGATTTTAAGTGCGCATTTTTTTGTTTTTGTGTTTTATTTATTTCTAAAAGTCGAATAAGTATTGCTAATTGTAAACACAGTTTTCGTCTTTTGTTATCCGTTGGCACAGAAACAAACAGTTTATGTGAAATAGTTTTAGACGTATATTTACATTTTGACACATTTACATTTAAAATGGACTATAAATGGTGTCCATTTATAGTCCATTTTATCTAGTATATCTTAAGGAAAATAATGAAACTCACTTTATAACTGTTTTGTTTATGTCGTGTCAATTTCGTTACGTCATGATATTGGGGCCTTGTCATCCCCTCTTGCCCTTGGATAGGTGACTGGCGTGTGACGTCAGGGCACGTTTTTGCCTCGGATTTAGTAATTTAAACTTTAATAGTGATTTTGTAATATAAATAGATCTAATTTCCCGGAAATCTTAATGTACTATGTACAAAATCATGTATAGAATAATCTAAAACATTTTCTAAACTTAGTCAAATAGCCTATCGTAACGGTTTTTACTGAAACTGTGATTCAAGCTTTTAGGTCTATTAATTTTATCCGTACTCATTATTTAATAAGTGTGTACGTTCGACAGACATGGAGTGCGTGCTGACGACGCTGTCGCTGTCGCGCGGTACGGGCGGCGCGCAGCTGCTGCGGGCGGCCGAGGCGGCGCGCGCGCGCTCCATCCTGCAGCGCGCGCTCCAGGCCGAGGCCACGGGCGAGCGCGACCGCGCCCTCACCGAGGAGCACCCCGACGGTCGTACGTACCGCGCTTGTCGTACTCGCTGTGGGCTAGGGCACGCGCCGACCTGTTAGACCAATGTGTGCTTTATGGTTCGATCCCCACATGGGACACCACTTTGTGTGGTCCACAAATTGTTGTTCTGAGTCTGGGTGTTCTTTGTGTCCGTTTCGTTAATGTTTGGAAAGTCCCCCGAGACACAGGAAATTTATTCCTTATGCGGAAAAGGTCTTAAAAAAGATAAAAATTATCCAAAGCTAGCTTCAACAGGCTATCTTTTACAAACCAAATAGTATGCTAATACGTAATTATTCTTTTGTAGTTAATAGGCAATTAGTTTAAGCATTAAAATATTGTAAGTTCTTCAGAAATAATAACTTCAGATATAGTTCTCCCCTGTACAGTGGACCTGTCCCTCTACAAGGACGAGTCACAGTTGGACAAGAAGTCGCGCAAACGTAACAGCTCTAAATCTTCGCCTAAAGCCAAACAAGATAACTCAAACGCATCAGAGGTAAGACTCTTTTTTTATATTGTTTATGTCAACATTTAAACTGAGTAAGACACAAAAGTTTGTGACAAAACGGGTCCGTGTCTTTTTCTAGAAATAAGACACAGACCTGCTTTGCCACGACACTGGGCTGTGGTTGAATGTGTCCATAAGTCGATCGGGACGGGTCTTCCTTCCTGCTACCGCAGTAGACAACCGGCAAAGACGACAGTTAGTTTAACAGTGTGAGGGTCAGCATTTTTGTAGCCAATGTAATGATCATCACGGGTCACCTCACTCATGAAAAACAAGGCAATAATTGCTGAGCATTGGTTTTTTCATTGGAGCATTGGTATCACTCTCGTCAAGCCATGGCATAATATGCTGAAGCATGGCATCCTGTTTGATGACACTGCTGTGACACACTAAAAAAAAAGAAAAATCTAATCGATTATAACTGTAGGTACATTAGGGCCTTACAACCAAAATTATACTTTATTGTTCCAATAATATTTATAAAGTAAGCAAAAAAATTATTTGCTTTTGAATGTACCAAAATGCTAATGTTAATCCCTTGATCTGCTTTTGTTTTGTATGCATGCAATTATTTTTTCCCCTCTCTTTTTTTCTATTATTTAA
Source organism: Arctia plantaginis (assembly GCA_902825455.1). Taxonomy (NCBI): domain Eukaryota; kingdom Metazoa; phylum Arthropoda; class Insecta; order Lepidoptera; family Erebidae; genus Arctia; species Arctia plantaginis. Next base: position 18,921,934 of record CADEBD010000422.1, read on the forward strand.
CTTTCATATATATACTATAACCATTGTAAAGAATGCACTGACTCCTAAAATACAGGTTAATCAACCTAGTTTAGGAGACAGAGCACTTATCAAAATGTAACTTTGATGGTTCAATAAACTTGTTTGTTTGTATGTTTCGTTATTTGTTTAAACGATTTCTTGGAGTGAGTTTTCTAAACGTGTGCTATTAAGTATTCTCTGCTGTGGGTTAAAATTGAGAGCTAAGCATATTGCGACTAATCTTAAGTAGACCAAGTTCGTCGATTTAAAATAAAATATGCAAATAAACACTTACATTTTTATTAATTTGTTTCAGGAATCGGTGACGCCCGTGAAACGTGCGCGAACGACGCCAAAGCGCAACCCAAAAAGCGCTCGCAAAGCTAAGACTCAAACGCCGCATAAACAGCAAAACAACAAACGAAAATCGGCAGGTACCACGCCCACTGTGGCGAACACAAGCAAGGTAGGCATAGTACACCGGATATATAGAAATGTACGTATCCGCCATCACCGCCATTTACATTCATGTGTGAGTGAGTGACGCCTCTAATCTCTAATTAATCCCAACGCGAAGATACCTCAAGATATCAACTGTAGTGTTGAACTTCCACCAGCAAGATGGGTCAAATGATTTTTTTTTCATATTCTTGAAGGAATATGGTATCATTAAAATACCTTGGGTTTGGATTAATTATTGATTCACGGCGTAAGAGTGTGTGTGAAAGCTGTAGGGAGTTATCTGCTTTGTTTGTGTGTGCAAATGAGACAGATATATGTCTGACAAGCTCTTACATTGTGATATTGATAGGCTGTGGTTATATATAGACATTTATTTTTTGTAAAATAAGCTGTAATGTAAACAAGGCTTGCGATTATTGCGTTGTCGATTCTCACAAGTAGTTCATTTAGCTTTATGTTGCTATATTAATTTTTGATACACAGGCACTGCGTTACATCGTCCTATAGATATCACAGTTATATTATAATGAAGGCTAATAAAGCATACGGCATCTTATTTGACTGTTTCTATTATAATAAAGAACCAAAACTCACGTTTCGGAAGAAAGAAAGAGTCTATCTCTTTCTTTCTAACATTGGTATATGATAGAGAGAGGAGCAATTTCCATGTAAATATAATTATTAAAAGTCGATAGTGTTGCATCCTCTATTGCACTATTGTGTCGCTATTTCTTTAAATATTTTTGCAGAGTGGGTTTTCTGTACTAGTAATAAATATCTTGTATTTTGTGGTGCAGGTACTACCGTACCAGAAAGTACCATAGCAGAAATTATTACACATAAATATTTATTGAATGAATCGAAGTCACGGCATAAAAGGCGCGTGCTCGAATAATGTTAAGTGAATTATGTTGTTAAAGTTTATATGTCTTATATATAACAGCCAAATTTGTTGTCAGGTAGCTAAATAAATTTCTTTAATGAGAGCTGTCATACGTTCCCACAGCATGTGTTATCAAAAGTGATGTTGTATTAGTTTGATCGGTCGAAGTATTATTATTATAAAATGGAGTGTCGAAAGAGATTTATGGAATTTATTACTGTATTGGTTATGCATGCTATTAATTATTTTAACTTTACCATTATAAAGGGTGTAAGGGATGTCGTAACGAATACCGAAATGGTGTATTCAGACCATCATTCTGAGTCCAAAATCATTGGAATTTTCTGCCGGAAAATTTAACTTTTTATGCAATCTGCTGTCAAAGGATAAGGTCATTCCCCGTGGGTATCGCACAAAAGTAATAACTACATGTGTATTCCGTGCAAACAGTCGACACACAGTAACATAAATTGGCGGATGGAGGGGAGGCCCCGCGCGCTTCGGCTGTTTGATTAACTACATTTCTGTTTTTGACCGTATTATTTAATTTTTTTTTGGTAAAATGTTCTGTTTACTCATTGTGATATCATTTTTAAGCAAAAAAAAATGGAAAATTATATTAAAAAAGTGATGATATTCCGGCAGAAAATTCCAATGATTTTCGACTAATATTCATAGTCTGAATACACTATTTCAGTATTCGTTACGACTTCCCTTACACTCTGTATGATATGTAAATATTGTCAAAAATCCATATGTATATATAGATTATTACATTACTTACCATTTTTGTTTGAGAGCTGTTTTGGTCTAAAGACGGAGTTACCTTTTAAAGCTTTCACTCCAAAGGCCAACTAACGACACAGAACTTATAAGATTATATAGATTAAAGTACTTATTATTTGTACAAGAAAGTAAGCTACAAGTCCCGTTTTAGCCAATTCTCCAATTCTTCGTAGGTATTACTAAGGTTTTTGACAATACTTGCACAGTATGTGGTAAAGAGAGTTAAAATTCCAGTGTAACACACGGTCAGCATTATTTTGGGTCAAGGTATTGATTTCTTTTCGTTACTCATTCGCCATTACACACATACAAGTCCATTTATTGTTTTTGTAATATTATATACAAGCATTATTTGTAACAAGATATGAATAATGTTCTGTGAAATATTACACAACGAATATAAGATCCTAACTTAATATATATATAACAGACTATCGGAACACAAAATATACATCTTCGTATACAGACTATCGGAACACAAATATACAAATTCTTATACATACTATCGGAACACAAACATGCTTGCGTAGATTTTTCATATCTACATTTGACAATAAAAACCCTAGACCGATGCAACATAATGAACAAAAGAAATCCTAAAAAATATTTTTATGAAATTTAAAATTACTTATAGAAAAATTAAAATGACTATAACAAAAATATATGGGTGGTTGGGATGCATGGTGACTGCATGAACTCTACAGTATTGAGTTTCTGGGCTTATTGCCACATTCAAACATTTAACGGTTCTTAACTATCCTAAAATTAAGGTATAACTTCAGTACCCTTGTAATATCCTATGTGCAAAGATTATGTTCTTTATAAGATTATTGAACTAGGTACTGACCTATAAATTTATTCTATGTAAAATGTCGAGTTTATCAATATTGTTGTAACGAATAAAACAAATATATTATCCTTACTACTTTTTCTTGTAAACTTAAGTAATTGATATACTACACTAGCTGTTCCCCTGAACTACACCGTTCTACTCTAAGGGTCAGTAAAGTAATAATCAAGCCAATCTGGCTCAGTTCAGAGATAGAGATATGTAGATCAAACAACAAAACTCTTCGGTTTATTAGATATTAGTGAAATATTATGAACATTAGTAGATTTCACACTACATAGGACCCATTTGACTACCTCTGACAAGTTGGGCAGAAGTCTGATAGTGTGTAAAAATCATTAAATTCCTGTGACGTCACGCATATGACGTGACATGCTTATTCCGAAATAATGTAACTTGTGCTGGTATATAGGGTATACATATAATCATTGTTCTGTAAAGTAAACACGGAAATCATTGCTACTTAAATCATAAAATGAAATGATTGGTTTTACTGTCTCTTGCGTAATTACTCGTATAATAAGGTCGCAGTGGTTTTGTAAATTAGGCATTGCTGTGGCTATATTACAGGTAATTTTATTCCGTCCCTTCTGTGATTTTATTCTGCCCTGACTTAGGACGGGCCTGTTGGTCTAGTGGTTAGTGACCCCGATTACTAAACCGGAGGTCGTGGGGTCGACCACCCAGGACAAATATTGTGTGATGAGCACGGACATTTGTTCTGTGTCTGGGTGTAATTTATCTATAATATGTATCTATTTAAAAATATATAAGTATGTTTATCAGCTGTCTGGTTGCCACAGCGCAGGCTCTGCCAAGTTTGGGATCGATCGGCCGTTTGTAAGATGTGTGAGACCTATAAAAAAAAAGTATATCTCGCACCTACAATTTGGTAAGAACCAAAATATAGGTGTGAGATATAGGTACTATTTATAGGTTATACCTATACTTATGTATGTATAGATTCCAAGACAGTAGATTCAATGAGTGTTGTACTCGGTGTGGTAGAAGAATGGGTCAAACCTTTTCCTAATAATAATTTTTCCCTTGCCCAGTATAGAATTTTAGGAGATGCATGTACCGACTATACTTTCAACCTAGATATATAAACCAAGAACTTCTTAAACCTATAAATTCTAGATTTAGCCTGTCATATTATTCATTCATCTTCATTCATAAACATTGCTTGCTTATTGTGTTTATACTATATAATTTCCCCTATTATTAGCTGTTTTCTTCTATAATTTGCTTATTTTTTTACATTATCTAGCATGAAACGGCGCATGATATGTAAATATTTTAAATATGTGAGATAATTGACCACTTAGAGACTTGCTCGGTGATGAGGCGCAAATTGAGTCTTCATTCTGTTAAAAATTTAAATGTACGTGGCTTGTACTAATCGTGATCACAGGTCACGATATGTACATTTCGATCAAAGTAGTGAATTTTAATATTACCGTTATTAAGTACCGATTAACAAGAAAGACATTAATTTAACCGAAGAAACGATTTAATTGCCAAACTGGTTAATTTAATTCAATCTGTATTCACAACCGTAAATAAGTATTTCTAATCGTTATTATAAAATAGTTTTTATCTAGAACAGTTAAAATTACAAATATCGTTTTTCAGCTTTTTGAAAATATACTACAATTTAGCCAGTTAATGGGTTTGGTCATAACCACAACAAGAAATAACGCTATCGTGCAAGAATCTAAGTGGCAATATTAAAAAAAACATTTATGCACTTTAATTACGCCGTATTTAAAATATAAGAAGTTGTCTTTTTTTTATCTCTCTCCTGCGTCTGCATATGTGTGTGTATTGTCATGTGTGTATACTAAAATGTTCCTCTGCATCAGACTGCGACGGCCGTGAGTGAGAAATCTAAAGCCAAGAGCACGCCGAAGCGAACGTCTCCCAAACAGAAATTAACACCGGCAGCTACTCCCACGCGTAAAGGTAGAAGATCTGTAAAAGGTAATCTTAATATTCTATTGTAAAATGTGTAAGTGCCTTTAAATTTTAGGGATGATAATATTCTACCACATTCATACAACACCATCTAGTCCCAAACTAAGCAGAGCTTGTACTATGGGTACTAGAAAACTGATATAAATACACAATGTTCATGCACATAAATGTTTGACTTGAGCGGGAACCGAACCCACGACCTTTGGAATAGCAGTCCGTTACACAAACCACTACGCCATACGGTCGGGATTTGTTAATAATTTCATGTATATTTTCATCATCAGCCTATATTAGTCCACTGCTGGACACAGGTTTTGGCCTACTATACCACACTGGCCAGACGGGTTGGTAAAGGGTTTGTGTCAAGTTTTCCTTCTCTCTGCAGTGCTATTGTTCTGTGTAGTTTTTTCCCTTAGTCGGCTCTTACGACACCATAGGGGTGGTGACACTCTGTGTACTTAATCCATCACCACACGGACCACCCTTTAAACGACGGTAGTAAATTGTTAGTACCGGTGTGAGCCCCCTCTTAAAACAAGCATTTCACTTTACTGGATTAATTAACATTAAGTGTGACTATTGTCACTAGTAGTTTTGTGTATGATATATTGTTTTAATTGTTTGAAGAAAGCAAACCGTCTCCGATAGTGGCGACACCCTCCACGTCCACCGGCAAGACCACCCGCACGCCGAGAAAGCCGCCCGCGAAGAAATAATACACGTCGTGCCTCCCGGCCCGGCCTGACAGACAGTTCTGCTGTCAACGGACTTTGTGACCAACCGTGTACTCTTATAAGTGTCTTACCCGTTAAACTAAGTTCCCGAGCCCGAAGGAGTGGACTAAGGCTGGACTATTTTACTCTCACTTGGAATTTTACTCGTGTGCAGAATGCTGCAGTAATTACTTAAAATATATTATATTACTTTTGAGTTCAAAATGCGTTATCAAACTAATGATTGTTTCAGACTTAAGCGATTACACAAGGTCTTTCTGGTACTTAAACTAGACGGGTACACAGTAGTTTAATCACAAGCTGACTACAGTTTAATATTAATCTGGGTCAGTTTAAAATGTAGGACTAATTATATTGACTAATAATTAACTAAACATAGAGACTCTCTCGAGAGACTTTCTAAGATTAAAAATAGAACAGACATTTTCTTTTGTCGACATTTGATTAAATTTTACCGTGGTTACAGATAAAAAAATATTTATACAAAAGGTTGAGCACAGACTGTGTTCAAACAAACATTAAATTTAGTAAACTTTATGTAGGCACAGGATAGACTGTCAAGAGACTGCCATGGCTCTTTCGATCTGTGATCTGCTTGACATCATACTCATTACTAACCCGAGTACAATATACCAACATAGTCGACCAAGTGTAATTGCAACATACAGTGACTGTAGTGAAATTCATTATAAAATGCCTAAAAATAACTACCAAACAGTAAAATTACTCAACTATGCAAAGGAAGTTACTAAATATATGTGTATTACATAATATGTATTAATGTGTATTACACATATTTGGTAACTACTATCTAGTTTGTCTTATGAGTTAAAGACAAACCTATAAATTCATGGGTATGTTTTATTTACCGTTTTTATTGTATTGTTAAAGTACACAGCTATATATATATTGGGGAGATTCTCTATGTAGTGGTGTAACACATTCACACAATATTAAGTTAAAGATATGCCTTTTGTCTGTCCGTGTTGTTACAATAATGGACATGGCGTATGGTATAAGAGTCTTAAATTACAAGTGAGAAACGGTTAGTTTGTTTAGAAGATATTTATTGTGGGTCACCAGCTATCTGCATAATCATGTTTTATTGTAATTTTATATTTTGGTGGAATCCGGTGTATTAACATTAAATATATTTCTTTATATTATAAAGTGAAGTACATTGTAACAATAAATGATAGCACAATTTATCTATTCCTCTTATTACTTAAATACTTATTGTATTTTATGAGTTACTTGTTTATAAACAGAAAAAAATTTTGATAATAATTTGATGTTCGAGCGCCATATTTGGCGGGAATTTTGTCGTGAGTTATCTGTACCCACTTTGTATCGCCATTTTGGATTATGATATATTGAGTTATACAATATTGTGTTTGCGTGAACGGCAACTGTAGAGCAATAATGAAATGTCTCACGACCTTACACTACATGATCGAGAATTCGTGGCTATTATGTGGAATTGTTAAAATGCAATAAAATTCTTATAAAATATTTTAACGAAATGACTTTTGCGAGTTTAGATATATAATAATGGACTACCTCGGAAAGCGCGTTCTAGAAAATAAAAAGAAGATTGACTCGTTTATATTAAATCAATTGTAAGTTTATTATCGTGTAGTGTAAGATGGGTTTAGTTAAGTGAAGGTTGGAACATCACAATGATATTGTATAAGTGAAGGACGTGGCGCGTTATAGCGAATTAACAGGTTAACATAGTTTTACTAACAATAACTAATAAAATAAGTAACACCATACACTGTAAATATATACGAGTAAGGAAATACGAACACCAACGATGTTAACAAGGGTGGAACTACATTTATTCGCAGTATTAGTTTAACAATTTACATTATTGATTATTAGTTCATTTTATAAAGTAACAAATCTGAAATTATGTTGTCTATGTACAGTTCAATTTACTAAATAATAGTAATAATTACTATCTCGGTACTGTGACACAGAAACACGATATAATACGGAGCAATGAATGCGTCTAAATGTAGGTTGCCCCTAATTGCGTAAACATCTCTAAGACACAACGAGGTGTTTTTAACCTCTTTAAAAATTAAGAAAGATTTAAAGTTTAATTTTTTTTATATAGGTTAAATAAGGTTAGGCTAAAAGTTCTAAAGTTTTGCGTAGTATTCAATTAGATATTGCGATATAAATCTTGTATATCAGTACAAAGAATTTAAAATTTATCAGAAAATGTTTTTTATCATTGGACGTTTTCGCTTAACATAAAAATATATTTTGATATGAACTGTGTTTATTTTGAACTAAGATATGGGAAGTGTATTGTCGCTGTTTGTGTGGAATATTGTCATTCGTTCGAACAACCACGTTTTGATTAATGTTTTATGAATTTCAAAAGGTTCACAACTTTATGTCTAGCCTGGACCAAACTTAAGCGACAAAAAAATTGTGTTTGTGACGTCAAATACCAAATGTTATAAATTTAACACTGCCTAATGTTGAAGTAATTTGAAATATCTAATAGTTAAATGAAATGTATTTACCGCAAATAGAGTATTTTCTATGTTCGTGAAGAGCTCTGATGTATTTAGCAGGGATGTTATGGATATTAAGTTTCGGATACGGTTAAATTGATATAATGTTCTTCGGATAATCCCATTGTTTCGGATAGTTTCTGTTTCCAATTTTGACTTTATTTCAAGCTGTTATTTGCTTCTAAAATCGTAGCTGTTTTTATACAAAACTGATTGTTATCGCTGCTCAACTTTAAGTGTAATTAAATCAATATCAAAAGTATGCAAAGTAATAAGATTACACACATTTATACCTGTCATAAGTTGTGGCATTTAAACTCGGTCAAAAAACATGGCAACCGAAAGGTAATTTTTTTATAAATCTTTCTGTTTCTATATAAATCAAACTATCTTTTACTATACTACTTTTCGAAACTTATTTCAGATTCAGTTACCGGTTTCGAGTAGATTTTTTTTGGGTATTCAATAGTTCCGGTTATGATTACAGAGCTCCATAACATCCCTGGTAGCTCCCATTTAGTTATGTACTTACTTGATCAATGCTGTTCTCAGTGACGATCTGTGGAGCTCCAGTGCAAGCTCAATGCAAGCAAATGCAACCAACATCAATTATTCATGTTATTACATGCCTATATTTTGTTACTACGTATGCGGTGGGGTCCCCGTTTTTTTTTGTTAAATTGTTTTCCATTTATACTTACGTTGTTATCGATAACGGCTCGTCCCGAGCATGAGTGTGTGTGAATCATTAGGAAATCTAAGTACCTAATTTTTAGGTGGTATTTTTAAATAGGTTAATTTCTTAAAGAGGAAAAATTAAACTTAGAATATAAATTATTGTGTGTGTATTTTCTGTTTATAACCTGTACCTAATTAAATGGTGCGAATGGTTGCGACAATGTCATGGCACTCTGGTACAATAGCGGTAAAACATAATTTTAGCGTTTTATACAAAAAATATCAGTTTGAGAGTACTATTCTAACAGAAAGTCCACAAATTTATATGCAATTTAAAATAAATATGATTTAAGAATTTCATGAGTGTATTTATTGTGCTTCATCTGTTCACCTTTATTGCTTATTCTAAGAGAATTCTAAGGAAGATTATTGTTTAATTTCTGTATATAACTTACATTTTTAACCAAGATACCACGCCTCAGGCGTTTATCTCCTTAGTGGTGGTAGGGCTACATCCGCATTCAGCCATATTTTAGCTCCACTTACGTAATATGGAGGAAGCAATCTTATCGAACCCACAACCTCTGGTTCAGCAATTAGAATCACTAACCACTTAATCAACAGGCCTGTCAGACATTATACCTTAATAATGGACTGTACAAATATAAACAATCATATAATATCAACTTCTATCTCTACGTAGGAGGTACATTAATTAATGTAGAATAAACTGCATCAAATTTTAAAATGCAGTATCAAAAAAGGAATACAATACACCATTTTATTAAATTTTGATTAAGGCTTTCATTCGCTTCGAGTCTGCGCTAGCATTATTGGACCCTTGGAATTTACTCGTATAAATTTTATGAGTTTTTTGATGTAGCAAAAGCATTTACTTATTCAAATCGGGAACTGATTGCATGAAACAATAGAATAGATCATGAAGATGTTTAAATACAAAAACAGGAGATATTAACTAAAACTCCTTATTGATTCTATGGTGGTAGTCCGTGTGGTATAGGATTAAGAAAACGGATTGTCACCACCCCTATTTAACCCGTGGCTGTAAGAGCTGACTAAGGGAGCAAACCCTGCAGGATAAGAGCACTGCAAAGAGAAAGAAATCTTGAAACAAACCCTGTACCTGTCTAGCCAGCGTCTTTTAGTAGGCCAAAACCTGCTTTTTAAGGAAATTACTATTAAAGGCTGTTGATTATATGGTGGAATGGAAAATGGTTTATATGAATAAAAAGCATTGTATTTCATGCACAAAATATATACTCATAAAATTATTACAATGAAATATGAGTGACACCTTCAGTTAACAAATTACTTTCTTAAATAAAACTAGTACATACTGATACTTATGTTGGCTATTTCTTTCATTTATTGTGCATTTATAACAATCTCACATAAAACATCTGCAGTTTTAACATATCAGAAATTGAAATTAATGAAGAGAGAATTTAGAAATGTTAAATACAGGGTCAATTAAATTTCAGGTGAAGGTTTGTACTCTTAGATCTGTGCCAAATTCTATACTTGTAATCGATTTTGGTGAACTGAAATTTCAGTAAATTTTCCCTACTGCTACTGCAACTACATTTTCCCAAATAAATTAACTAACATTAGATAATACCTTGACTTTAAACCATGCAGTTGTTTTACCTAAGAAGGATGTATTTGTATTTTAAAAAACAACTCACGCATTAGGAACATAAATCCTGTGTCGCGGGGGGCTTTACAGACATACATGAAATGGACACAGATAACACCCAGACTCAGAACAACAATTTGTGGATCACACAAATCACGCCCCATGTGGGGATCGAACCCACATCACAGCATAGGCAGCAGTGAGGTGACCGCTTAAACCACTACGTCGTCCGTGCAGCCTTCATCAAGGGGTCATGTAGAGTAAGACAAATTATGATATAATTTAATGTTTATTCATCAGTTCAGTCATTCAGTCATCAACATTTTCCAATGGGTACTCAGTCATAATCAGTCCCTTACTATATAGCACCTGAGCTAATTGTAATTTAGCTGAGTCTTCGTCCACTTCTAGACTCTCCACAGAAATATATTCTGGGTATGAAAGTATCAAATTTTCTACTCCAGCAGCGAGATCTCCTTCAATTTCAAAAGATTGTTGTTCATGGCCATGGTGTTCCAATGAGTTTTGAACATAGTAATATATCATGTACTTATGGTATTCTGAAACCAACCTTAGTATATTCTTACGTAATAATCTTATTTTAGTATCGAGAGATATTTCAATCCTATTAATGACTTTTCCATTTTCTACCATGACATCAGAGTCACCAAACACTGTCACTGCTTTCTCAGTGTCATTTAAAACAGGTGGTAATGCAGAATGTAGAAAATCTTTATGCATTTGGTCAACAACATCATCTATAGGCAAATTATCTTTAATTTTGTCCAACAGTTTTATTATTACTTCTTTAATCTGTTTTCTGACAGGAGTGTTTGAATCTTCATGAACAACCCCAAAGTGATCATAAATATTGAAAGGGAGGCCTTGCCTTAACTCTACATTTTCAGTGGCAGCCACTTCCAGCGCTGCCGGAAGCATCTTTTCCAATAAATCTACCCATGCATGTTTCTGATACATACTGACTGTTACATGGAGTGAATGTTCTCCATCAATTGTGACTGCCTGATGTATATACCCTCTGGGAAAGTAGAGCATGTCTCCTGCTTGTAATGTCACTTCAAGTAGCGGATCACCAATTTCACTTTGGTCAAAATTCTTAGATGAATATCTCGGTAAAACTCCATTTTCGTCTAATGGCTTGTATATTCGCCAGTGTTTTTTACCTTCTACTTGCAGTATAAAAGCTTCAATGTCATCATAATGAGGAGCAAAACCCTGGCTGTCTGGAGGGGTTAAATATACATTGGCACCAACAAAAGTGTTGAAGAATTCTTGCAGAGTAGCATTTAACAAATGTACCTTAGGGATGAATGTTTGGGGATTCAGTAATCTTACACTGCACCCATTCAGGTAAAAGTCCCATACAAGATGTGGAAAGGCTCTTCCATCAGGGTTATGGTCTTCTCTCTTACCATCCACATAAGTAGTTATGTCTACATGCTTAGAAAAGTGAACGTTTTCTGTACGCAACATATTGTCTATACAAGGTGTACTGATCAATTCCTTATAGTATTCTGGTTTTTTCCGGACTATGTGCAGTGGTTTCTTCTCCCACACTTTGGTGAGAAACTCGTCTAGGTCGTAAGGAGCGATCATCCATTTAAATACTTTCAGGCCTTCTTCCACACTATCAGTCTGTACCGGAACAAATTCAATACTGCAATCGCTGTCTAATGTTGAGACCTCGCTCGCTTCTACAGTGTCATTATAAATAACTGACTCAGAATATACATCTTCAACTTCTGTATCTGATTCTAGAGGAAACATGTGTGACGCAGGCACGTGCACAAGGACAGGAATTTCTTCAGGTTCTACATGATTTAATGATTTTAGTTCCACAGTCGGCGATTTAGTTTTATTTTTTACGGTTTTACCTTTCGCTTTTTTCTTCTTGTGTTGTTTCTTTTTCATTATGTTTTTGGTATCCTTTGCCTTCTTCTGCTTCTTTTTAACTTTTTGAGCGATTTCTTTAGCAATTTCATCTACATTTAATTTTGGTATACTTGATTGACCTTTCGATTTATTCCGTTTCTTTTGTTTCTTAGCTTGATTTGTCGATTTATTATTTTTATACACAGCAAAAGCTGACACTGCTGAATCCATTTTTAGATAACTTTATCTACACGTGTGTATTTGATCCTTTTAAGTATTACACTTATCTCTTTGAACTAAGCATTTATATTAACAGAGGAAACACTGATGTACCTCTTTCATAGTAATAAACAACTTCAAACACTAAATTATGTAGCGGCAGATGAATCCGGCCACTGATAAGTGATAACTATTCACTCGCAAGAAGTTAGAGGTTAAGTTCCTACAGAGTTGCCAGTTTTTTAAGAACATTTGTCTCTTATAGTGTGTACCCATAGACATTATTAAACTCTGATCTTTATTTTCTGTACTTAATACTATAAACATATTACATCCTTCAGGAATGGGATTACTCCTAATCACAAGTTTAATAAAATAAAATAAAAACGTCTGCTTCTCGGGACGCCCGACAGAAGTGATAACTTAAACTAATCTAAGCTGAACTATTTAATGTTGAAATACGGGTAGCGCTATGGGTTAGAGTGCGAGAGAAGGAGCCTGCCTACCGCTGCCGTATGCGTGAGAGATAGGGAAGCCAGACAGACTGGCGCCGTAACACGTTACGTAACGAAGCGGTTTACCCTCCCATAAGAAGTTATCACTTCAAAATTTTTGTTTTTTTATTTAATTATTTTCACCGAAAGAATACAATGTTTTACAATAAGCATTCCACAAACTACAGTGGGTTTGTCCGGAATGTAAATTAATCTCATACATAAATACACCATACATAAATGTGTTGTACATAAGTATGAAAAAACATTAGAACATTACCTACACCGAACACCATTAGTGAATACACGACCGAGCGCTGCACATCAACATCCACAAAAACCGGTCTTGAAACAAGTATCTGCACCAATCTACAGGTTGTTCAACAAATAAGCTTTTAATTTTTATTTGACATTACGTTTTGTAATGCTTTGATCAAATGATGGGTCTAGGCTATTAATTAGCCGAGGAATCAAATACTAATTGTAATAACTAACTAACGTTTACGGTGAGAGAAATACTCAGTAGGAATCAAATACTGAGTATTTCTCTCACCGTAAACGTTAGTTGCACTAATTGTAATAAGGTTCTTGTGAGATATTTCATGAAGGATGTTAGTGTTGAAAAATTAATCTTTAATGAGATTATAAATGATTTTGGTGTGTATCGGAAGTTCCTTACAGTGTTTAAAAAGTTCACATTCGTTGCATTTATATTTAATTTCAATATTGAGGGAGACGATTTTCTTTAAAGTTCTAATTTGTAAGTTAAGGATGCGATTAAGGTGGGTCTTATAAGTTCTACCATAACTAGTTATACCATAGTTTATGACAGAGTCAACAAGGGCATTATATAGCAAGATACTAGTCCTGTAAGATCTCTTTGGTTTATCTTTTATAATATACAAGTTAGCAAGGAAAGTTTTAAGTTTCTCACAGACTTTGTGAACGTGGGGAACCCAGTTGAATTTACTGTCAATAACTAAGCCTAATGATGTGTGGTTATCTACATTATCTATCTTGAGACATTCGCATCTAGTACGATTACTATGAAGACATGAGTGCTCATGAGATACTAGGGACTCAACCAGTGAGATAGCGAGTCCTGTTAAGTATATGGCAAGGTTTTTTTTTTATGTTAGAGGGGCAGACGAACAGACGGGTCACCTGATGAAAAGTAACCATCGCTGCCCATGAACGTCTGCAACTCAGTTAAGTGCACGAGTTTAGTCTTGTTTGAGTTATGGACCAGATCATTATCATGGTGCCATTTATGTGTTGTCGAGATCAGTCTGCATTTTAGTGAACGCAGAACGAATGTCATGATCTGCGACTATTAGACAGGTGTCCGCATGCTGGTACGAGGTGCAGTTTTTGAGCACGTTATTCATATCGTTGACGTAGGCGATGAAGTGAAGACCCATCACAGATCCTTGTACCGTTCCCTTCTCAGCCAAAACAACTTTACTACAGGGATTATTTACATTAACGCAGTAAGATCTATTTTGTGAGTAGTTTCAACACCAATCTAACATTGGTCCACGTATGCCAGTGTTTACAGGTTTTTTTCTGTCTCAAATGATTTAACGTGTCAAATACACGTGAAAAATCAATAAAAGAGCTAAAACATGTTTCTTAGAATTTAAGCATGAATTTAAATTGTAAATCGGTAAATTCAGATAGAAGAAATGTTGTGCATTTGCGTGGTTGAAAACCGAATTGATTGTGAGCAGTAATATTATGCTGTACTTCGCTCTTAACTTAATTATAAGACCTTTTCCAAATACTGTTACGATCTTTTCGTTATGATTTCGAAAAAAAAATAGGCAGGCACTTTATTAAAAATTTCTTAAATTGAAATTAAAAAGGGGTCACAATAAAACATTGATATTACATTTTTAAGTAGATTTATTTACGAATTACTTTGATTACAGTTTGTTTCTATAATGCGGTTATTCATTGGAGGCGTTTTGTGTCTTATCATAATGCACTACACCCTATTTACTAAAACAACTGAACAAAGAATTATGTATTAACTGAGTAGTACAAACATATTCAATAATTAATTACCACATTTAGTATTACTAAACATGTTATCTTGCTTATGCTCATTAAAAATATTTTCATTCTAACATTCAATACACCGACTCGATATTTATTAGTAGTAAGTAGATTTTACTGTTTTTTACTACATACTTTACATAAATAAAAATATTATAAATATGTAAATGTTACATCATATTTTGCCATCTTTCTACACAAAGAAATAAGAAGCTGTTGAATGATCAACTTTTATAAGAAAATAAATTTTATATAAATATGTTTATGATTTATATATCTTTTTCATAAGTTTGAGCATATTGTCATAGTTTGCTATTTAAAATAAATATTTATACACGAAATGAAAGTGAGGTTATAACAGTAAAAAAATACAAATTGGAGATTTGTGAAATAGTCACAGCCACACAGTTCATTAAAAAAAACAATAATGAGTAAGTGTAGATTGTTATACACGTTTTCAATATTATTTAAATCTGTTTTTTCCACAGATTTCATTTTTATTAAGCGAAGTAGTGCTCGAAAAAACTTATCGCTACGAGTACCATATGTGTAACAAATACTAAAAGTGAGTAAACTCCTTTGATAGAGATTGTCTCGTCTGTCTGTCCTACCTACAAGACCGTCTCGACTCAAAATGTGCAAAGGTTGTCAATATATGCAAAATATATGAAACAGGTTAAAATTATACATTGGAGAATATTTTAATTCGTTTCTTTCGTTTCGTGATTTTAGTTAGTAAAAATATTGGGAAAAGGTTGTGGTAAAATTGAATTCTTACAACCATGTGATTGCTGTACAAAAGTATAAAAGTACTCATGTGAATTAATCAAATATATTTTTTCGCGAATAATCTTGTGTTGCACCCAACGCGTACTAGTGATGTAGGTACGTGACACTCTTGTCGTCAACGGGCGTACCCGTTAGCAAGCGAAGCCAACTGGTACAACCGTAGTCATGGTCGGCAGGAGAGAGACTCCGCTCTCCTTCATACCGCGTACCAGGGTTACTCCTCTAAGCAGCTGAGTTGACTCACGATTCGTATTTATGTTATCACACATATTCACTACGCCAAAATGGGGTGCTTGGCTTGAAAACTTCCTCACAATACTCTGTAGAAATGGCAATGTTTTCTTTTCTTTGTGATAAGAAAGACAATACATTACTACATTACTATTATTTTAAGTCTGCAGATTTACCGACTCTGGTTTTCAGAGGATTAATCATTGATTTACGTCAAGGTTGTCCAAACCAGGTACGATTTAGGGACAGACTTTGACATCGTTTTTACCTTAGCATATTTTCGGGCCAAAACTTTTGCTACCGATGCCCAATAAAAAATGAAATGACAAGTAGGACAATTGTCTCTGACGCGTCACGCGTGATTTATAAATGACGATTATGTTTCCTTAGAGTTTGCTATGAAGAATTGTGAGATTTCTACAAATATAAAGAGTAATTGATACGTCATGTTCAGGAGAAAAGTGTTCACTGTTCCCTACTATTGATTGATTTATCTTGTGAATAATGATAAATAAATAGAATGTTTAGTATTGCCATCCTCCAATAAAAATATCTAACAACATAAAATACCTTTTATTTTCTCTCAAATGAAAGCTTTAAAAATTGTTATCTAATTAATTCCCAATCCCTAATTTTACTCCGCAAAAAACCAACGTCCATACATGAAGTGGACATCTCCTTTAAGACGCGAGCCACGTGTAGCCCGCAGGCCGTGATTTTGATGGCTCTGATTTACATCTATCGGCTTCAAGCCTGAGTCGGAGACAACACAGATTAAGAGATATGGGAGATACCATGCGGAAATAAGAATGGATTCATGTTCATGTCGCTGTCGTATTGTTTATATACATAAACATGACGACGACACCGACATGACCGCTTCGTCGTAGCTAGTAGCTGTCTCTCAGAGGTTTTCTTCCAAATAAGATACACATACATCCTATTTTTTAATTATTTAATGATAACATTTTACGTTTATTACTATTTATATATAGCAGTTGCATAAACGCCTATAGAGAGATAGTATAAATATTTTTTTAAATTGATTAAATCCATTGAATCTACAAGTTATTGGTCATCTATCACACATAAAATTGATACGTCAATTCCTATACACATTTTTTTTACTTTTAATTTATAATAATTAGTACCCATCTAGTTATATGTATAAAGATACCTAGTTTTAAAAAAAGATAAATGAGAAGTCGGGTGTAAAATGATTTTGATTGCTGGTTTTCGATGTGGTAACATTTCTACTGATATGCCCAAAACATTAAAACATGGATGTGAAGGATTCGTTAGAATATGTCTTATATTTTACGAGAATGTAAAACGTATACATAGGTATAGAAGGACATGTTGTTTTCAGTCTGTTTAGATATTACATTGTTTTCGTCATTAGTTAATTTGCTTTTATACCGCCATATTTCATATCGCAGCTACAAATGTCTAAAAAATAACATTTCGAAAAGTTTGAAAACTTGAAAAAACCTTTTCAGTCTTATTTTCATAGCAATTTACCAGCAGACTGTAATATCTCTTTTAAAGAGCCGGGAAAAAGATTAATTATTATTTGCATAAGATTAGGACGGTAGTTGAAAAACTAAAACAAAGAAAAAATACGCATTTAAAAAAATAAAAATAAATTTCATAGCAACTTAACTGAAATCATTCACTAGTTAAAGTAATCGCTTACTAAAGATATCATAAACAATTTTTAATTTCTTTTTCGATTCGACATGAGCAATCATTTACAAACAGGTTTTGGATGCTATGTTACGGATACCGGCAACGTGGAACCACTTTCTAAAAAGTAGGTTCATTCTACAAACTTTTTAAGTTGTTTGTGGTATAAATGTTTAAAAAACATTCAAAGCTTTAATAACAAAAACAGGTGGTTCTACGTTGCTTCAACCATAACACCAAATTGCCAATAATTCACGCTCGACCATAGACACAAGCTGTTTAGTGAACGCGAATATCTCTCGCGTGGACCGGGGTCGTGTCCTCGGGGCTCGGGCTATCATCAAGATGTGGACGAATATGGACGACGGAGCGGCGTTGATCGTGACGGTTGTAATCATCCCTCATCATAAGTCCACCCATACCGTAACCAGGCACCACTACTCCAGAACCACTGAGTCGCATCTTCTCTGGATCTTCGTCAAGTTTGACCGAGGAGAACACCGTGCTCAAGTTCAGTTGAGGAATGTCGTAGAAGACAGTCAGAGTCAGCATCAGGAACGTCAAGCCAATCAGTAAGTAGACTGTAAAAAATAGATAAGGTTTTTTTAAGGAATTGTTGGCCATTCAATTATTCTGTTAGATAGATAGAACTGTGTATAGAGAGATAAGAAGTTCAGGAATCTTTATGAATACTTGAAAATACTTTAGAAAACGGACGTAGAGGAGTTCTTAAATTTTTTAAGTTAAAATATTAACTCAATTTTAAGTTATTTTATTTAATTAATTTATAATTACGGTGTGTAACAATTTGAATTAAATTACTATTTTTATGAGTTGTTTGTGAGAGACATGGAAAAAATGGTTTCTAAACGAACTTACAAGTTGTAGCAACTTTATAGATGGGTCGGTAGACTTGTCCAGGAGCATCTCCGGGGATGTAGTCCCCGAGTCCGATGGTCGTCAGAGAGATGAAGCAGTAATAGAACGAGTCTAGGAAGTCCCAGTCAGGCTCCAAGTACGCAAACACGCTAGCCGGTATGACCAAAAAGAACACCACCAGTGTTGTCACTGTGAAAAAGAAAATCGGTAGTTTGTTATTATTTAAATAAGTCCTAACCTTTATTATTTTAAATAAGTTTTTTTAAATAAGTTAAATTAGGCAGATGTTGCATAGTCCGGTGTTATTGAATCTTAAAATGGACTTTATTCGAATGACTGACATGGTTTTTTAAATCGAATATTCGACCTGACTCGGCTCGTCGATTGGATTAAAAAACCACGTCTACTTAGAAACCATAGAGATAATACATAGAGATAATCATAACCATAGAGATAGAGGGAAGAAGGTATTGGATTGCCGGTAAGTAGAATAGGGATGTCGGTAGGAAGAGAAAGAAGACGGCCACCATATCGGGCCAACAAAGCAGGGAAGAGGTGCAAAAAGACGCATGTCCCAACGTCCGCGGATCGTGGCTCCCTTCACTCCCTATCTGTATATTGTCTCTGTTAGAAAGCACATAAAAAAATCCTTTTTTCCCTCTCGAGAAGGGCGATTTCCTGATTCACTTATCAGCTGGCAGATTGCGCTCATAATTCAATAAAAAATATATGTTTACAGTTACCTACATTTTACATGTCTTTTACTCGGATACTGTAATAGAAAATAAAAAAAAAACCTCTACGCGTACTCCTTTGTCGGCATAACATTTTTTTCTATGACAAGGGGCTTACAAACTGTTCACAGCTGTTCACCTGATAGTAAGCGTCTACTGCCGCCTGTGGACATCTGCAATTTAAGGGTCACGAGTCCATCGAGTAAAGAATAGAGGACAATTGAGCAAACGGGTCAGCTGACGAAAAGTGATTACCGCCGCCCATGAACGCTTGCAACTCATGAGTCACACGTGCGTTCCCGGCTTTTTAGAAAGGACTACGCTCTTTTCTTAAAGGTTTGAAGGCCGTGTCGATCTGGAAATACAGCAAACTTTACTTACCAATGATCATCAAATGCACAAGTCGTATAGTGAATGGTCTGTACAAGTGGCCTAAAGATGCGTTTAGGGCCCTGAGCAGTGCAGTCGCTGGTAGGAGCAGTCGTTCTACCAGTGCAGACAGCAGCACCAGCGTCAGAGGAATACCGAGGAGTGCGTACATCATGCAGAAGAGCTTGCCTGGCTTTGAGAGAGGTGTTACATGTCCGTAGCCTGCAACAAGATATGTAGTTAAGTTTCGTTAAAATTCTTCTTGTAGAAACTTGTGTAGATTATTTTAAATAAATAAATAATAATATTCTACCACATTCACACAACGCCATCTAGTCCCAAACTAAGCAGAGCTTGTACTATGGCTACTAGACACCTGATATAAATACATATATACTTTTTTTTTTGACCAAATCAAACATTAAAAGTTCATGCACACAAATGTTTGACTTGAGCGGGAATCGAACCCGCGACCTTAAGAATAGCAGTCCATTACAGAAACCACTACGCCATCCGGTCGTCTAAAGCGGGGCGAGTAAGATGTACTATGAAAATGTAAGAAAATGTTCATGCAAAAATGTTTGACTTGAGCGGGAATTGAACCCGCGACTTTTGGAATAGCAGTCCATTACGCAAACCACTACGCCATCCGGTCGCCATTTTTAAGTGAGTGAGTGAGTGAGTGGTATTATATATTTTCTGCACCAGGAGGGTTAAGTTTTTCGAGTATATGTATGTGTGTTTATTTATATGTTTGGCACTTTCTATAGCCTAAAAGGCTTGATAGATATTAGCGTCTTCGCTTAATTGTGAGAGTGACACTAGATATTTTCAAATTAAACCTCTCTAGCCAAGATCCAACAGGCGTTTAGACTGCGGAGCGTGCCTCCATCGGCCGCTAAAAAGTTACGATACTTACCGATGGTGGTAACGACAGTGGAAGAGAAGAACAAAGACTGTCCGAAGCTCCAATTGGGTCCGCCGCTGACGTTGCGAGAAGCGACCACACCACGGTTGCTCGCTCTCACCACCTCGTCAAGGAGCGACTCTAAATCATCATCTATAAAGAAACATATCGTTTTATTACAATATTAACCATTTCCCACTATTGAATCAGTGGTTATGGTCACCACCATCCACCACCATCGTATCGTGATGTTAAATAGGAAGTATAAAACCTCCCTCAAGAATGAAGTGACGTCCAAAGACGATCAATAAAAAAAAACAGTTGCACTCCGGCAGTGCCGACAGAAGTGAAAACTTGAAAATTTAAAAATTTTTGATTCGAAAAGTTCCGATATGAATAAATATTCTATGTTGTACTCATACTACATACATACATAGAATATATATTACGTTTCAATATATGTTTAAATTAAATAAACACACACAATATTAATATATCAATCAATATTAATTGGTATATTATCAATGTATTTCAACCTAAACTCAACTCTCTTGTAAACGGGGCCAATATATGTAGATACTTATAAATAGAGGTGTCGGTAACACTATCTTAGATAAAGCATGATGTTCTAGGGAAACTCGACACGGCGCGCGGCGAGCGAGCGCGCTTCGCAACGCGCTCGCTTCCAGGGAGCAGAGGGAACATGGGGTTCCCACACGGGGGGGGGGTCGTCTACTTGTTGTAGATGGCCCGAGGTATATCGGGGCACCAGGGACTTCCTTTCTAGGGTTCCCCGGTTATTAGTACCCGAGACGGCGTGCGGTTTTAGTCGGTCCGAGTCCGACATGCCACCGATAGGTGGTATCCGAGGGGATTTCCGCACGGAAAAAAAAGGGAAACTCGACAAACAAAGATATTGTTTTTAAATCTCAAAAGCAAAGCATTAGAGCAATGTTCAAATTAAAATCTACTGATAGTTGTGGACCATATTTTAAAAAGATTATGACACAACCAATTATGACATTACCATCTTATTTTTGTTTGCTTGCTTTGCTTCCATAAAAAAAACTGTACCTATTCTTTATTCCTTAATGTTCTACCCTTAATTTGTAACTATTTTACCTTTATTTTTATTTAATTTAAAGTATACGTATTCATCATCATCAACATTTAATAGTCCACTGCTGGTCATAGGCCTCTCTTTAGAAAAAAGTTTTTGGCCTACTGTACCGCGCTGGCCAGACGGGTTGGTATAGGGTTTGTTTGGGGTGCTGGGCTAGAAAACCTCCTCGTGGTGCACCCTGGAAACGCTGGCGATGGTACTGTTTCCTCCTTGTCCTCTTGGAGGAGAGGATTATCGCCAGCGGCCAATATTCTAGCAGAAGAGGCAGCCGTTCATCGGCTCTCGGGCAAGGCCTGGTCCAGCAGGGTGGGCGTGTCTGCCGGTTGCCCTGCTGGCTCTTCGCTCTTCGGAGCATGGAGGAGGAAACCTCGGTAAAAAACCTGATGGCGGGGCCCTGTAGGGGCCACAGTTTCTCCGCTGACAGCGGTGGAGAAAGGAGGACGGGCTCGGCGTGTACTCACACTACCACCGAGCAGGCAGGGGGACGTAGTCTCCCTGTCAACCGTCGGCATATCGTAATCCCGAGAAGAGCGCTGTGGTTAAGTCTCGCGGCTCTGATCGGGGGCGAGGGTCTTGGCTTAACCGCCCGGACCGCGAGGAAGATAACCTCTCTAAAAAATTCCCCGAATCCCGTGTTCTGGTGCGTGGCCAGGGGATGCATGGCTGATGGGAAGTTCAGTCGCGAGCGCACTCCAAGCCGAGGTACCTGCGGACCCCTCGGTTGGGTTAAAAACTTACGCTTGCCCGGGTAATGGGGGATCTCTGCCCGGGTGGACCTTTAGTTCTCCCCCACTCGTGGGATTAAATATGGAAAAAATTCAAAACCTTAAAACACAAAAAACGATCGGAAATAACCAACAACAGAAGGCAAGTCTAACGGAAACGAAGAAAACGAAGGGAAGGAAGGAGAAGCAGAACAGTGGAGCGGATGGGTCGTCCACTGAGGGTGAGGTGGCGTCGGGGACGCCTATCTCTATGGGGCTCCCAGAAGTCAGTCTGACGCTGGTCTCTGGGAGCCGAAGAGCATCAGATCGGCTGCGCTCCGGATCCGCCGTTTCGTCGGATGGCGCTGACGCCATGGAGGCGGAGCGAAGCGACAGCCGGAAACGAGGACGCTCCAGGGACGAGGAAACCGACACGTCCCAGGAGATGATGCCACCGAAGGTGGCAAGCAGCCGCCGAGGGAGGGCACGCAAACCTGCCTCGGCCCCGGTCTCGACCCCGTCAGGCTCCGCGTTCTCAAACGCGGAGTCGTACAGGAATGTACGAGTGGACGGCGAGGCCGTAGCGGAGGAGGAGATCGCGGATCTCCTGCTCAAGGTTCGGGAGCCGGTGGGGGGAAATGCCCCCCAGGCTTCCGTGTCCGTGCAGGAGAGGGCGAAAGCGGCGGTGGCCGTCATCCACAAGGTGGCCACCAAGTCCGTGAACCTTAAGGGCTCGTTTGTGAGGGCCCTTAAGGACTCCTCCTCCGCTTTGTCGGAGGTCGTGGAGAGCCTAGTGGGCGATGTGTCTCGCCTGCAGGTGGCCAACGAGAGGCTGACGGAGCGGGTGAACGAGCTGAGCGCTCAGTTCGCCCGCTTCCAGGCGAACCTCCCCGAGCGGGAAGCCCCGTCCGCGTCCCAGCCTGCCCCTACTACCAACTCAGGGGCATTTGACTCCCAACTGCGAGAAATCCTCATCGCAGTTGGGAATATGCTGGACGGACGCCTGGCTGGCCTGGAGGCGAGATTGCCTCCTGCGCCGAGTATGCGCCCCCCGCTCGCGTCGACACAGCGGCCTAAGGCCGCCGCTCCGACCGCGCTCCCCGTAGTGGGAGGCCGCGTCTCCTACGCGGCGGCGGCGTCTGCCCCGACTCCATCGGCTCCCCAAAAGCCGAGGAGGGGGGCCAAGGCACCGGCCCAGGCGCCGGCCAAGGCACCGTCCCAGGCGCCGGCCAAGGCGCAGGCCAAAGTGCCGGCCAAGACGGGGCCTAAAACGGCGCCGAGGAGCGGAGTGGCATTCCCTCCGCTCCCCACTCCGACACCCCTGCCGGGCCCCTCCGCACCTGCCCCCTCCAACGAGGGCTGGCAGGAGGCGAGGGGCTCCAAGAAGTCCCGAAGGCGGGCCAGAAGGGCTGCCCAAAAAGCAGCCCAAGCCCAGCCTTCGCCACCGGTGGCAATGGCCTCTGCAAAGAGGCCGCGGAAGCTGCAGCCGCCCAAAACCGCGGCTGTAGTGGTGACCGTATCCCCGGAGGCGGCTGACGGCGGGCTGTCCTACGCGGCCGTTTTTAAAAAGGCCCGGGACAGCCTCGCCAACGACTTCGGGACGGTGGGGGTCAGGATGCGCCTCGCCCAAACGGGAGCTCGAGTTCTCGAGTTCCCAGGGGCTGAAGGCGCCAAGACGGCGGACACTTTCGCTGAGAGGCTGCGGGGTTTATTCGCGGCCACAGATGGTGTCAAGATCGCCAGGCCTACCAAGTGCGCGGAGCTGCGCATCTCGGGCCTGGACGACTCTGTGACGGCCGAAGATGTCCGCGCTGTAATCCGGGAGAAGACGGGGTGCAGCGCGGACAACGTCAGGGTCGGCACCATCCGCCCCGGTCCAGGGGGGCTTGGCGCCGTGTGGGTCAGCTGTCCCGTAGCGTCGGCCAAAGTATTGGCCGACGCCGGCAAGCTGCTCATCGGTTTCGTGAGCGCTAGGATCACAGTCCTGGCGGCGAGACCGATGAGGTGTTACAAATGCCTAGCATCGGGGCACACGCGCGTCAAGTGCCAAAGCTGCTTCGACTGCAGCGGACTATGTTTCCGCTGTGGTCGACCGGGGCATGTGGCGGTGGAATGCTCTGCCGCCCCTCACTGCCCGGTGTGTGCGGCGGGTAACAAGCCCGCCAATCATCAGATGGGGCAGGGGGGCTGCAAGCCTCCCCGCAACTCTCAGCAAGCATCGGGGGCTAGCCAGTCGACCCAGGCTGCCTCCGATGTAGTTCGTGCGTCGACGTCGTCGCCCATGGAGGAGGCTGTAGAGACGATCCAGTAATGGATCGGGTCTCCAGCCTCCTGGTCCAGACGAACCTGAACCACTGTGCCGCGGCGCAGGATCTCTTCCTGCAAACCATGGCACAGTGGTCGATAGGTGTTGCCGTAGTCGCGGAGCCCTATTCTGTCCCTCCCCGTCCAAACTGGATGGGTGACTGGGACGGCTCCGTGGCAGTCGTCGGTTCCACGACGGCTCATTCCCCGCCCTTGTCGCTAAGAGACAAGGGCACTGGATATGTTGCCGTCGAGTGGGGGGGGATCACCATATATGGTGTTTATTTCTCCCCCAACCGGAGTTTGAACGACTTCGAGGTTTTCCTAACCAGCTTGGAGACCTCGATACGGCGACTAGCGTCTGGGCACGTCCTTGTGCTGGGGGACTTCAACGCAAAGTCCATTGCGTGGGGTTCCCCCAGGACGGACGCAAGGGGCGAGGCCGTAGAGGAGTGGGCGGCCTCGGTGGGCCTCTGTCTTCTAAACAGAGGCTCCACCAACACGTGCGTGCGACAGCAGGGGGGGTCGATAGTGGACCTCTCGTTCGCTACCCCTGCCCTCGCCGCACGAGTAAGGAACTGGTGTGTCCTGGAAGAGGTTGAGACGCTCTCGGATCACCTGTATATCCGATTTGAGCTCTCCCGGACCCAGGACTCCAGTAGGGGTCACGTGGCGCGGCGTTTATCCCGCTTTCCGCGGTGGGCTGTTGCCAGACTGAACCGGGACCTACTAGAGGAGGCAGCCATAATTCACTCGTGGCTGTCTCCTCAGGCTCCGACCGAGGAGGTCGACGTGGGGGCTGGCCGCTTTCGCGATGCGATTACGCATATCTGCGATGCGGCCATGCCCCGCATTCGAGGTCGTCGGCCTCCAAGGAAGGAGGTCTACTGGTGGTCCCAGGAGCTGGCGGACCTCCGTGCGGCCTGTACACGTGCCCGGAGGTCCTACACACGCAGTCGGCGGCGTCACCGTGGAGACGGTGAGGAGGACCGGCTTCATGAGGAGTACCGGCGGGCGCGGAAAACTCTGAAGCTGGCCATTAGCCGCGCCAAAGAGGAAAAGAGACAGGAGATGCTGGAGGGTCTTAATCGTGACCCCTGGGGTCGCCCTTACCGCGCGGTGCGACAAAAGCTCCGCGCGTCGGGCCCCCCCCTTACGGAGACTCTCCAGCCCAGCTTCCTGCAGGAAGTGGTCGAGGGCCTATTCCCGCAGCGGGCGGAGCACACACCCCCGTCAATGGCTGCATCAGCCGGAGACGACGGGGTCAGCGAGGTCGATGTTCCGCCCGTCAGGGAATCGGAGTTGGGGGCGGCTGTTCTACGGATTCGATCCAAGAACACCGCCCCCGGGCCGGACGGGGTTCCAGCCCGAGTGATGGCCCGAGCCCTCGACTACATGTCGGACCACCTCAGGGGGGTGTTGGACGCTAGCCTGGCGTCCGGACGCTTCCCTGAGTGCTGGAAATGCGGGAAGCTGGTCCTGCTGCAGAAGCCGGGACGGCCTGCCGATTCGGTCGCGGCCTATAGGCCCATCGTGCTGCTGGACGAGGCGGGCAAATTGTTTGAGAGGGTTCTTTCTGCCCGCATCGTCCGGCACCTCTGCGAGGTGGGCCCCGATCTGTCGGACGCCCAATTTGGTTTTCGGGCGGGGCGTTCGACAGTCGACGCCGTGTTGCGCCTGAGGGCCGTGACCGAAGAGGCAGTGAGCTGTGGCGGCGTGCTGTTGGCGGTGTCATTAGACATCGCCAACGCATTCAATAGTCTGCCATTCAGCTGCATCAGGGAAGCACTCCACTATCATGGGGTGCCAAAGTACCTGAGGCGGCTAGTGGCAGACTACTTAGAGGAGCGTACCGTCGTGTACGAGGACCGAGAAGGTAATTTGAGGAGTCGGCCCATGTCGTGCGGTGTTCCACAGGGGTCTGTTCTTGGACCCCTCTTGTGGAACATAGGGTACGACTGGGCCCTTCGCGCCGATTTCCCCCCCGGGCTGGGTGTAATCTGTTACGCAGACGATACCCTCGTGACAGCCCGGGGGGCAAACTTCCAAGAGGCGGCGCGCCTGGCCACAGGGGGAGTCTCCCTGGTGGTCGGGCGCATTGAGGCGCTGGGCTTACGGGTGGCCCTAGATAAGACGGAGGCCCTGTTATTCCATGGGCCCCGTCGTGGTCCACCCCCTGGCGCCTCAATCGTGGTCAACTCGGTCCTCGTACCGGTTCGGGCCCAGATGAAATATCTGGGCCTGATCCTCGACGGGAGGTGGCTCTTCGACGAGCACTTCCGACAGCTTGCTCCAAAGCTGGTCGGCGCTGCGTCTGCCCTAGGGCGACTTCTGCCCAATATGGGTGGACCCAGCGTCGCGACAAGACGGCTGTACACGGGGGTTGTCCGGTCAATGGCACTGTACGGTGCACCGGTGTGGGCGGCGGCTCTGACCGCCCAGAATAGGGTACGCCTCTGGCGCCCTCAGAGGGTAATGGCGGTCAGAGCCATACGCGGTTACCGCACCGTTTCGACGGAGGTGGCATGCGCATTGGCCGGAACTCCCCCGTGGGATTTGGAGGCGGAAGTGCTCGCCGAAGTTTATCGGCGAGTGGCTGACTTCCGGGCGGAGAGCGGATTTCGCCCTCCGCCCGAGGATGTGCGCGAGTGGCGCGAAGCCGCTCGCCGAGCCACGATGGCTCGTTGGTCGTTCCGGCTGGAGACTCCACGCGCTGGCTTCGCCGCCGTGGAGGCTCTCCAGCCGGTCATCGCCGAGTGGGCAGGGCGGCAGCACGGGACCCTTTCCTTCCGGCTGACGCAGGTGCTTTCCGGGCACGGTTGCTTCGGAAAGTACCTGCACACGGTCGCAAGGAGGGAACTGAGTCCCGCCTGCCACCACTGCGACTGCAGTGAGGACTTGGCCACCCGCATGGGCGGCGCAGCGTCGGGCCCTCACTGCAGTCATCGGAGTGGATCTCTCGCTACCGGCCGTAGTACGCTCCATGGCCGGTAGCGACAGTTGTTTTACCGCGGTCGCTACCTTCTGCGAGGTAGTAATCTCGCGGAAGGAGGCGTCGGAGAGGGCCCGGGAGGACGACCTCCACTCGGACCCGATCCGCCGCCGGCGAACCGGGCGACGGAGGCCCGCCTATCACAGCCTCATGCCGCCCTGAGTGTGGCCGCGGGTGGACGGGGTGGGTTTCCCCTCCACCCGCATTAGTTTGGCCAGCCGCGAGGGGGCGGCGTCCGCGTGTGCCGGACGTCGCCTATAAAGAGAGGAAAAACATCGAGACGGAGCCCGCACCAGGAGCGGGCTGGCGCTAGGAGGGGTCCGGATGTCTTAACAACAGCTGTTCCCGGATCCCTCCTGTTACAGGCGCAGAGTGGCACACCGTGTGGTTTTAGTCGGTCCGAGTCCGACACACCACCCCGCCGCAAACCCCGGAGGGGTGACGGTCCGAGGGGATTTCCACACGTTAAAAAAAAAAAAAAAAAAAAAAAAAAGGGTTTGTTTCAAGATTTCCTTCTCTTTACAGTGCTATTGTCCTGCGTAGTTAGTTTCGTTAGTCGGCTCTTACGACACCCACGGGTTGAATAGGGGTGAAGAAACTCCGTATTCTTAATCCGTCACCACACGGAAAACGTATACCTATTTAGAACTCTGTCCGCATTTGCTACATGTATTTATAATTTGCCAGTAGTTACTACTTTAAGAAAACTTTTTTAAACTTGCAAAACTCCACCGTGGCTATCTGTGACAATATCAGCAAGGAATAAAATTTAAAAAACGGGCCACTGAATGATGAGGCTCTCAAATTCAGTATTTACCATAACTTCTTTTGTAGTCTCTCGTCATTACTTCAATAAGCGGCTTATTTCAAGTAAATAAGTTGCATCGAGGCCGCCCTGCCTGTTTGCCGTATAAAAAATTCAAGCCATTTGTGGTTTTATTTGACGTACACGCTCTGCGGAGAAGGACGGACTGTGTTAATTAAATACATCAAAGACTGTAACTGCGCGTGGTTTTAATTATGAAATCTTTCCCAGTATGTTCATTTCAATATTTAGGTACCGAAATGTACTAGTTAAGACTTAAGGAATACTTCAGTTTAAGTTTCATTCTCAAATTGAAATTCAAATATGGATGTTTTGTTGTGATTGTTGGCTAGAATAATTCTTCCGTTACGATTCAAATTATTGCGTAGCTTTGGTTTTTATTTTAGACCCTAATATTCCCTAATATACCCTTATGATGTACATGGTTAAAAATCGTTTTTACGTATAAAAATAGACAAGTTCCATATAAGTTATGAACTGTGTGTGGTAGGTATAATGAAAATATTTTATTTAATGCTTTGCCGGTTACTATCAGACGTGCGCAATCTGTAACCACCTTCAAGACTATGCTATATGAGCATTATCTGTCTCTAATCGTTGGAAATTAGCGTAAGTATATATTAACGTATGTATGTATAGTATTTATATATAAATATAGATTAGTAGGAATTATGTATAATAAATATTTCATAGGTTAAGACCTTATTTATTTATCTAATTTCTGTATACCTATCACCAGTTCAAAATGAATCCATCCAAAGGTTACCTGGAAGAAATTGCACTAAGCGATAAGGCCGCCCTTTGTACATTACATCTGTTGTTAATTACTTTATAATGTCTGTAAAACCCTGATGTACAAATAAAGTATTTATCTATCTATCTATCTATTGTTGATGATTGTTTGTACTTTATGAGGGTAAATCACTAATTTTATACAATATTTGGTTATAACCTTTAGAGTGATTGTAATTGCAGGACTGAACGATTTATTTTTGATATGAGAATTCAACTCATTCAATTGATTTGAATCAAAAGAATGTAAAATAAATATAAGTGAAGGCTTTAGTTACAAGACCATAATTCTTGTAACTAAAGCCATAGATGTATAAAGTTACCCTCTGTCATCAAGTGACAAAGGCCGTATTTAATCAACAGAATAAAATAAAACTCGCGTACATTCTCCTTTGTTATTATCAATGTTTTCTTAACATTTCAGTAAATTATTATAATTGTTAATTACATCAATAAATTAATTGCGTGTGTAGTACAACAATCCTGGGGGTATAGACTACTCGATAACCTACTTTGACGTCGAGGTCGGTCAATACTATGATCAATAATACTATACATTATAAGCATTACATCACAAAATGGCCGCGGGAAAGTGGGATGTTGCACGACACACGATGCACTATTGACTCGTGGCTTCGTGACTTTTAGATTGTACGTCAATGTTTATCATTTCTTGACTGTGATAGATTGATGAAGTGGTGATAGCCTGTGATTATGTGTAAATTACAAATGTTAAAATAAGAGGAAAATTTGCAGTAAATTGGCTCCCTCGCTTAGGTTACCTTTGCCTAGATTTCTACTTCTTTAGTTACAAATTTTAAAATTGAATTCCCGCTCAATGCAATCGCTTTAAATGTAAACATTTATAATGGCGTGGGTGGAGTGTGGACTTACGTATAATAAGTTCGGCTTTTATTAGCTTCAAATAGGAAGAAATTAACTAGGTGACTAACTAACGATGTTCTCGTATAGAAATTGTGGAAGTAAATAATTGTAACCTACTTCTAACTGTTGTTTCGTAATGAAATGTTTATTTATGGATATGTAATGTGGCTGAGAATTTTATAATATTGCATCTTGGAGCTGATCTAATGATGAAGCCAGGACGTGAATAGAGGAAATCTACGAGGAGGCTACTAGTTGAGCCTCTCGAGTTTGGACTCTAAACTATGATTGGTTTTGATAAGTTCAGCAGTAGGTGAAAAGGTATTTTTATTTTTTTATATATCTTCAATTAAAGCGTGTTTTATTGTAAAACGAATATTCAAGTACCTAAATGATTCGACATTCAGGCTATGACGTCACCAGTTATTAATTTCTACAAGTTTATAAAGTAATTGACTTGACATTAGTGTACCATGACGTCACTGATTATTAATTCATACAATGGTACTATAAACTACCATTTCGACATTTAAGAAATAGAAGCTGATTTATCATGGTAGAGACATACTTCGCCACAAATAAACCGGCTCGACCGGAACTTTGGTGTAACAGAAAACATTTGAATTACTGCAGGCCAGTCTATTAGTTAATAACCCTGATTGCTATGCCAGAGGTCGTGGGTTCGATTCCCATCCAGGACAAATAATTGAGTGATGAGCACGGTCATATGTTCTGTCTGGGTATAATTTATCTAAAATATGTATGTATTTAGAAATGTATAAGTATGTTTATCAGCAGTCTGGTTACCATAGCACAGGCTCTGCCTAGTTTGTTTGAAAATATTATTATTATTTACTGAAGTAAAAACTTCTTTAGGCGCGTTGGGAATTTATGAACAACAAACAAAAAATGTATTTTTTGAGATGGAAAAAACCATTGTACTCGCGACACTGTTACCATTACCGACACCTCTGTGTATAAGAATCTACATATATTGGCCCCGTTTACACGAGCGTTGAGTTTGGGGTAAAATACATTGATAATATAACCATTTATAATATCAACATATATTGTGTGTATACGTACAACATAGATATACTCGTATATTCCTGTCGGAACTTTTCATCAATCATCAACAGCCTATACTAGTCCACTGCTGGACATAGGCCTCTCCTTAGAAAAGAGGTTTTGGCCTACTATACTACGCTGGCCAGACGGGTTGATATAGGGTTTGTTTCAAGTTTTCCTTCTCTTTGCAGTGCTGTTGTCCTGCTTAGTTTGCTCCCTTAGTCGGCTCTTACGACACCCACGGGATGAATTGGGGTGGTGACAATTTGTATTCTTAATCCGTCACCACACGGACTCCTGAGAATATAGACGACAGAAAAGGACACAAAAGTATTTAATACAAATGTAATTAGTTGAATTAGAATTCACTGGTCACGTCATCTTGTAAATCCCAAAAACGATAAAAAAAGGGGTAGGCAAGGGTGTATCCAAAGGCGTGTCAGTGTAGTGTAATTTGTACAATTTCAGTACGTACGATTTCAATATTAATTGTTTTTTTTTTAATAAGAAGGCTTAAATGATGAGACTAGAAGTTTTTTAGCACTGATGTTACCTTTTAAGCCAAATTCCTCAAGGCCATGTTTAGTATTAACAGATAATTTTGGTAATACTCATCAACTAAAGCACCCATTTTGCTCAAGATTGACACACGTTGCTGCCTTTTTTTTTTGTTGACGGGGTGGAAAATCCCTTCGGATCTCCTGCTCCTCGGGGACTCAGGAGCCAGGAGTATGTGGTGATTCCACTAAAATCCACCCCGACGGCCGGCCTTAGGTGTCCTACTGTGATCGCATCTTAATGCAATCAGGCCGGCCATTCCATCCCCTAGATACACGTTGGTGCCTAATGACTGTCATCTGAATGTAGTTTAATAGCTTATCGGAAAGTAGGACTACAATATCCTACAAATGTCAAAACTACATTGACAGTTAAAAATAAATGTCAATTGTCAATAGCAGTTTTGCAGCCTGAAGCTGTCCGGTAAATATGAAAAAGGTAATGAATAATGAAAGCTCTCACTTAAGAGGACTTTTACATAAAAGTTACCTTTTAGTGTGTATAAAAGATTTTCTTTAATTGTTTGGAAGTTTAATTTTATTTCAGCCTGTTTCTTAGGTGTTATGCCGGCAAAGGTATTACTGCTTTCTGTAGGCCCGTTTCGCTAAGTTTATAAAATAAGAACATTTAGACATTGTATCAGCCTTTTGATAGCATGTTTTTTGTAAGTAGAATCATATTTTTATGAAGCATATTTTTGCGACGGTGCGGTTTTTACATGATACTCATACAATTTTATTCTTTTTTTTTTATTGTAATTTTTATTGCACTCCATAAAAATCTTAGAAAGTATAGATGCAATTATAGACCCTGATGTGCACGGGAAAACAAGGAGATTAAGACTTTTTTTTTTACTTTGACTACCTACCTTAGGATAAGTTGTATCGTGTCATAATAAAATAAATTTATGAATAAAAATACTGTATTTTTCTTAATGTATGGTACTCCTTGCTATCCTAAAAGACCTACTAGGTATTTTTTTAAGGTGGCAACTTTTAATCTTTAACTGCCTTGAGCCCGCGAATTTTAGGTTATGGATTTAGATTTCCGTGAACCTTTGCGTTAATCTGGTATCCAGCTTATTGTCAAATATCATTGGAATCTGCCGACATATTAGAATATATAGCATTGTATGTATTAGTGGTATTAACAGGCTCTTGCTTCGACGTATGTGACCCAGATACCGCGAGCAAAGATCAATTTATATCTGTTAGTTATTATGTACATATATATGTAGATAGGTTAACATATACTCTCTGATGATGTAAGGGAGTTATCATTTATCTAATAGCTATACCGTTTTATGTCCAAACTACTTAACCTATCGTTATATAACTTCGTACATAATATACAATTATATTATTACTTTATATCAAAATGGTATAAAATGCTATTAAGATGCATCAAAGTTACCACGATATTGTCTGTTGCAATCCCACAGGCATAGAGGTTGGTTGTGAACTTCTTTAAATTTCTTACCGCTGGCACATTTTCCTAGACATGGATACAGTTTAAAAAAACACACACATCGTACCGAGTCTATATCGTTTAATTTCAAATTAATACTGAAGATGGGTCAGGTGTCGATCAATAAGAAAATCATGTTGAAGAACGCAGAGAGAGATTTTCATGTGGTGACGGATTAAGAATACGTAATGTCGCCACCCCTATTCATCCCGTAGGTGTCGTAAAAGTCGATTAGAGGAGAAAACTACGCAAGACAACAGCACTGCAAAGAGAAGGAAAACTTGAAACAAATCCTACACCAACACGTTTGGCCGGGTATAGTATGCCAAAAACCTAATTTCTAAGGAGAGGCCTATGTCCAGCAGTGGACTATCATAGGCTGTTGATGTGATGTGATGTGAACGTAGTATCATTGCCCACCAATACAGTGTTCTTTACATTTTTTTAAGTATGTTTGGGCATAACTCCATCAGAAGTAGACGGATTTTTCAAACTTTTTATTTATTCGAAAAGGGTTTATTCCGAAATGATCCCATTTAAATTTCATATATATCTGATGATCACTTTCGGAGACAGACAACAAAACTATTCAAGAAATGACAGCAAATTAACCGCGATTGCTGCTAGGTTTTTAGTGCACTTTGTTAGTATTATTTGAAGTCGGTTCAACTTTTTTTTTAAAGGATTTATTATCTATCACTATTATCATTTAGATAACTGGCCATCGGTTGAATCTCATTTGAGTCGTACTAACATTTGGATAAATTGAATTATTTATAATTACATTTACGTTACAGCTGAAGTATCTTGTGGTTAGTACATACATACATACAATCACGTTTATTTCCCTGCAGGGGTAAACAGAGGCGTATTACACACTCACATTTTGAAGAATATAATTTTAGTAATAAGATACTTAAACTATTGTCTATTTATAGTTTGGAGTTCCTTAGTTCGCCTCAATGATTATGTATATGCTACGCCTAGTTTTGAACGTACGAATATCGAACAGAGTAGTTACTGTGTCTGAGACGTTCGAGCAGGCGAGCCTACTCGTATATCTTGTCGGTATTATATACTAAAGTTATCAATACATTTAATACAGGTTCGCTTGGATACACAATAGTCCAGAAACTAATTTGGCCAGTTGACTGCACTAATGGCGTAGTGGTTTAAGTGGTCGCCACGCCGGTTCCTACTACGCCCAGTGTTGTGGGTTCAAACCCAACATGGGACGACACTTTGTGTGATCCACAAATTGTTGTTCTGAGTCTGGGTGTTCTTTCTGTCCGTTTCATGTATGTTTGTAAAGTCTCCCGCGACACAGGATATATTCCTAACTAGCTGACCCGCGCAACTTCGTCTGCGTCTCTCAATAGTAATAAATTTTCTCAGTTTTTGAAACATTCTTCATTGGGGCTCCGCTCCTATTGGTCTTAGCGTGATGATATATACCCTATAGCCTTCCTCGATAAATGGGCTATCTAACACTGAAAGAATTTTTCAAATCGGACCAGTAGTTCCTGAGATTAGCGCGTTCAAACAAACAAACAAACTCTTCAGCTTTATAATATTAATACTATAGATGTGGGCGTTGTCTTTTTTAAAAAGAGAAAGAGAAAAAGAGAATTTAGGAACTAATTTAACCCTTCACTATCGTTGTCAACAAAAACTACGTTAATATTCAAATTAATTATTGTGGTTCATTTGGTTCATCGTGATCTTTAGACATGCGTCTATGGGGCCTTTAACTTACGACACCTTGAATTAAACCAGTTAAAGAAACCGGTTTAAATAACTGTTACCTTGTATACATGAATTAATGATACAAAATTTTTCATAGCTGTCGTCTCGGCTTTAATCTTATAAAAGTAGTAAACTGCTTGTTTTTTATGTAACCGTTTTATTTATCTATACTATCATTACAAATAAATAAATGTTGTAACATATTGACATGTCTGTTATGCAATATTTTGTGTCTGCATAAATCTACGGGCTTATTGATAAGTCCGATGGTCCAGTGGTTAGTGACACTGACTGCTAAGCCGGAGATCGTTGGTTCGATTCCCACTCAGGATGAATGATTGTGTGATGAACATGATCATTTGTTCTGTATGGCTCAGTCAGGTTACAGTCAGTACTGGGTCTGCCTAATTTGGGGTCAGACTACGTTGTGTGGGATGTGTATTATTAAGTATCTATCTGTGGATAAATTTATATGTTAAGAAAATTATATATACCCCTATTTCAACGCCGCAACGCCGCTTACTACTACGACGGACGGAAAGCTCACGACACTTTGTGTGATCCACAAATTGTTGTTCTGAGTCTGGGTGTTCTTTGTGTCCATTTCATGTATGTTTGTAAAGTGCCCCCCCGACACAGGATTTGTTCCTAGTGCGGGAGTTGTATTAAAATATATATATATGACCTTAAGTTATTATGTAAAATTATCTGCAGAAAACTATGGGGTCCAGTACGTTGGTATTGATTATTAGCGCCGGTTTCCGCATTAAGACTCAAGAATGGTCCTTTATGTGTCGAGAAAAGGTTGGCTGGATGAGCCAACCAAGCTCCTTCCAGAAGAGCAGAAGCCTCCTGCGCTCACAGGCTTCAAGGACCCAGTATGTATTTTGACACGTTGTTGTACAAAAATCCATACAATGACAGTACAAATTGAATAAAACAAGACATTAATAAAAGCGAATACTTTATTTTTTTATGATTATTATCACATCAACAGCCTTTACTAGTCCACTGCTGGACATAGGCCTCTCCTTAGAAAGGATGTTTTGCCCTACTATACCACGCTGCCCCGTCTGGGCAGTATAGGGTTGGTATAGGGTTTGTGTCAAGTTTTCCTTCTACCGCAGTGCTGTTGTTTTGCGTAGTTTTTTATAATTATTATGTTATCTATATATGAATGATGTGTATATTTGTAAATAGAGTAGCACGTGTACTTAGTTTAAAACAATTATGTGTATGAATGTTTTGTGTTTATTCTGTAAATATGCCTTAATAAATAAATAAATACCTGTTTAAATGCTGCCATGAACTTTTACCAGAGATAATCGGCTTATAATGGACACATTAAGTTTAAACATTCAAAAGTAGACGATCATTTCATCATTTACGATAAATATCCGACATGATATGAGAATTGAAACAGTCAAGCTTGTAGTTATTAATTACAATTTATGCTTCCACAACTTTTTTTCTTTTTTTATGTTAGAGGGGGCAGACGAGCAGACTGGTCACCTGATGGAAAGTGACCATCGCCGCCCATGAACGTCTGCAACTCAGGAGTCACAAACGCGTTGCCGGCCTTTTAGGAAGGAGTACGCTCTTTTCTTGAAGGTCGTATCGGTTCCGGAACGCAGATGATAACCCGTTCCATTGGTTTTGCGGGGCAAAAATTATCTCACACTTTTTTTGCCCCAACTATAACTATAACTAACAAGTGGAGCGCCAACTATCCAGGTAATAAGGATGAAAATATTAACGTGTGGAACGATGGCGGAAATTTGCGTCTGGTCCGAACAATTCCTATATCCTATAGATATGAGAATTTTAATTATTAATCTCAGAACAGCAACTTACATTGACAAGTAATTAAATGAAAACGATAAGACGCATTGAAAATGCTAAATGGCCTTGTATAGCCAATATAAAATTCTCTTTTTGTAATCGAAATACTGCATTTACATTCTTGAATAGAGTACGCAACTATAACTGTGAGTAATCCTGCGAATACGGAAGAAAATTTGTAAGAAAACAACGGCTGCATTTCTGGCTATATACGAGTATTTTCAAGATTCCCCAGGGCCTTAATTATGCTAGTCTAATATTGTATCAATAGACTGCTGATTGAATGTCGTCGGAATAGTTTTGCAATTTTCTTATTCTACTAACTATATAAGACCAATGACCCGATGACTTGACAGTGATACAAATGGCGTCGATGTCTTTGTAATAGTTTGGTACACGGTACACTGTAATTTGTAAGAAAATGATATATTTAATTTTCATGATATGGCAATGTTGTTGATATCGCCATTGATGACCTATATTACTACTATTACTTATTATCGACAGTCTATTGACACTGTGCATGTATGTTAGTAGAATACCGATATTTTGACCGATATCAGTGGCATCTCAATGGCATCTCAGCAGTGTGTCAATGGAGTGTCAGTGGCTTGGCATTAACATAAAATGGTGGAATTGAAGCCCAGGCGCCCAGTCTAGTATATAATTATGACCACGTTTCATCTATATTTACGAATATTAATATGCTAACCCCCTCCCCCCTCAAATCTCTGATCAAATCTTTGATTACTCATATCATATCATATCATATCAACAGCCTTTAATAGTCCACTGCTGGACATAGGCCTCTCCTTAGAAAGGAGGTTTTGGCCTACTATACCACGCTGGCCAGACGGGTTGGTATAGGGATTGTATCAAGTTTTCCTTCTTTTTGCAGTGCTGGTGTCCTGCGTTGTTTTGCGCCCTTAGTCGCCTCTTACGACACCCACGGGATGAATTGATTACTCACGTGTGTTAATAACCAGATATGAAAGTGCTTACGACAAGCGGTCTCACCGATAACCCCGTTTAACAATCAGAAATTAAAGTTTACAGATGAAAAAAAAAACAAGAAAAAATCATTATTCTGGACTGAGGTCGAGCTCACATCGTGGCGTGATTCGTGAGGTCTACTTCAACGTGAGGCCGGGCGAAGTCCATAACAGCAAACGGGATAATCGATGTTTGTTTCTCCAGCCCGACGACAACTTGTCTAGTAACTTGTTCATGTAGTATCGTACTGGGCCTTATCGGACCGCGCACAGCTATTAAGACCTCGTTATAAATATTGACGAATTAGACACGAAGATTACTGGCTGCATAATCTTTTAAAAAAAAAATTATCTTTTAAGGAACTCTATGAAGATTCAAATTGGATTGAACGAATAATTTTTTGATGAGCACGGTCATTTGTTCTGTCTGGATGTAATTTATTTATAATATGTGTAAATTTAGAAATATATTAGTATGTTTATCAGCAGTCTAGTTACTATAGTACAGGCAATGGGAATCAAGACAGGCATGAGTGAGAATTGCGAACTTTTTTTCTTATTATTGGTGGCCAATCGTATTTATTTTTAATATTTTTTAACAAATAGTTTTTTATGTACAATAATCACTATTAAAAATGTGTAAATGATAATTTGGTAATGAAAACAAATATTACCTTGTTGTGGTTTTCGATTAAATATCGACAATGATATCGAGTAATGATCGATAATTAAAAAGTAATAATAAATAATAATAGCACTAATAACATTCATAAAATTATATCATAAACTAGCATTCGCATACTTTTTTCGGGATGAAAAGGTAACCTGTCTTTTTGCGTACAACTGTGTTCAAACGTGTGTACAAAATTTAATAATGAAACTTGTATCATTAAGACGGAGGGAAGGTGGGAACTCTCCCATGTGACCTGATAATCTGTCTAATCTCGACACAATTAATGTATCTGCTACCTTTAGTATGTAAATAATTTGTTAAGAGAAATGAAGAGTACATTATATAAACAGTACCTACATTATATTTATAACAGATTATATTTATAAGAATTCTGTTTCGAAGAAAAAGGTTTGGTGAACGGAGAACCATGAGATTTGAAATACTTTGAAGTTTGAACTAAATTATCTACTAATATTAGAAAGCCAAATTTTGTTGTTCGTTTGTTTGGTTGAAGCGCTAAATTAATCTCAGGAAATTGAAAAATTCTTTTAGTGTTGAATAACCCATTTACCGAGGAAGGTTAAAGGATATATAACATCACGCAACGACCAGTAGGAGCCGAGGTTTAATGATTTTTGCGAAAATATGGAAAATTTATTTCTCTTCAGAGGGTCACAGACGATGTCAGCCAATAGTGAAGAAAGCTTAAATGTTTAAATATGAGTAACCCATTTTAAAAGTGACGCGAAATTGTTAACACTAAGCGTTCATTAACACCTATTAGGTAAGTACCTTTTTTTTTTGTGCGGAAATCCCCTCGGATACCACCTATCGGTGGCATGTCGGACTCGAACCGACTAAAACCGCACGCCGTCTCGGGTACTAATAGCCGGGGAACCAGGTATACCCTAGAAAGGAAGTCCCTGGTGCCCCGACATACCTCGGGTCATCTACAGACGAGTAGACGACCCCCCCCTCCCCCCGTGTGGGAACCCCATATTCCCTCTGCTCTCTGGATTAGGTAAGTACCTGGGGGTTTGGACTTTGGATTGATGATCGTCTTCCCTGGAAGGAACGCATAAGAGTAACCTCTTCCAGAATGAGATCAGAGGTAGTGTATTTCGTATGCATATTGCTTAAATCTCAGCTAGATCATTTAGCTATTGCCGGAACCAATGTCAATGACTCCCGTATGTGGGCGTTAGTAACTGCGCCACAGTTTTAAACTGCAGTCACTGTTAAACTTATTGTTAATATTCGTTTGGTATCTGTTCCAAAATAAACTTTTTTCATTGGTTTTATTTATTTTGTATTTACGAGTACTACTTCTGGGTGAAATAGTTTATAAATTACTTAGAAACAAACAACCATTTCATGTTTAAATTATATTTTAACGCTCCTACGTTAACGTTACTACGTTTTATGGGGTACTTTTTATGGGGTAATAATTGATAAATCCAACATATTAGGGTTGTAAGTAGTTGTGTAGTTTCAAAAGTAAAGGTATTTCAACAAATAAAATTGTTTTTACTTTTTCATGTTTAATGTAAACTTTGAAAGTAATTTTTATTAAAAAGGAAAACTTTATCAATTTCATCTAGTAAAAATAACTACTCAGAATCTTCTTTGCATCGTGATACAAAGCAATCTTTTGTTTTATTTTAATGAGAAAATAGTTAAATACAATTCATTCAAAAAGTAAAATATACTTATTAACAGATTACGCACACAAATGCATATTTAATGACCAATGTTTCAAATTAAGAAATGTTTTTTTATCTAATGGCTTCAGTTTAGATTACCACAGATTAAGTATGGCATAGCAGCGCTGGCGTCGTTTAACGGGTATTCGTTTATTAAACTTACCTTTCAAATATATTACTTTGTCAGAATTTGTTGACAGTTTTTAAAACTTAAAAAATATTTTTCTTGAATGCGTTTTTAATTTGTTATAGAAATACGAGGTTTAAACCTTTGCCTTTCTCGATACTGGAATTTCATAAACAATACGTATATTTTTAATAAAACTTAGGGTAAATTTACATTTTATGTTGTCTTGTTGTTGGGTATCTACCCCAAATACTAAACACATAAATTTCAACAGACACGAAATAGTTACGCACTTTTATTTTTATCTTGACATATATGTTATCTATAATCATTTTTATTACTAAAATTTTTATATGATATCAACTCATGTGTAATATTTATAATCATATTGTGAAACTAACATTTGCCTAATATCAAAACATTATATTAAATGCATAAAGTCTAATCAAGCGAAGTCAAGATCATTCAAACAAAGAGGCTGGAACTTTTAGTTCAAAATTACAAGAAAATAGATTTTCGTAGACTGTCATTTAGTTCCTTTTTACTTTGCCTTAATAGTCAATACTGTACCTGTGATATCAGGATGACGTGCCATGAAGTCTGCCTTAGCTCTAATCACGTCGAGTCGTATCTGATTCTCCACCGGCGCTTCTAAAGCCGAGAACACCAGAGCACCGGACGCCAGGTATACAATATAGAAAATCACATAGAAGACAAGTAGGAACGTGAATCTCGCCTTCCCAAATAATCTAGTAGTCGTAAATAAAGGCTGGAATGGGGGATGCTCTTCTTCATACAATATTTCTCTTTCGATCACCATTTTCTTGGGATAAGGCCACAACTGGCTGTGTACAGTCATATCATCGTCACTTTTGGCCGAACACATACTTCCGTAAGACTGTATACGCGCATACTTTGGCTTTTCCATTTTAAAAATTATGCAATGTCAAATTTCAAATTTAGAAAAAAAGTAGCGATTTAAAAAAATGTGCAATCTATTTAAAGTCCATAGTCCCAAAAAATCTTGATGAAAAACCACAAATTATGATCTTATTTTCTAATCGGCTTGAAAATTATTCCACAGCTCCAGAACACAAACCTTAATTCCCGGAACGCGCGGGATTTTGGTCAACTGTACTTGAAAAACCTTTTAGGATGATCAGGTTCAAAGAAAAGGCCGAATATTTCCGTCACTTTAGTATCTCGGCGACAATTTTCCAGTTTATAAATTACCATTTTGATGCATTTTAAACACACTGGCTGGGAACTAATACAGCGGAAGCCTCACTTATGCTTTAACCGAGTACGCGCGGCGATGATCGATCACGAACGATAACTGAGCCAACGCGTCGACGCACACACGATAATTTAGATTCATTGGCCTGTTTCTTGTTTGTAAAATGTAAAGTACCCAAGATAATGATATTGATACTATAGTGAGAGGTTACCTACTCGAGTTATTTAATAAGCTTGTTCGATGTTACGATATATAAATTATAGGTCGTAGAGATAATATAAGTATTATTGAATAATGGTGCTGTTGTCATATTGATATGAAAGGTAGATTCAAAATATTTGTTTTGAGTATTTTTTCAGGTAAAAGTTGATTAACAAAACAAGATCATCTAAAGCAGATGTAAGTATAAGTGTGTTTGTTATAATTTGCAATTTGTACTGAGCCGTTTCGGCCGTTTTATTCCTACCGGTTTTTTAATTTTTTTTGTACATAGGCGGACTTAATGCCTAAGGCATTCTCTGTCAGTCAACCTTTAGGTAGTGTAGAAATCTTGAGTGGTAGGCGCATATAGGTTATAACACTCATCACTAAGATATACAGTACACAACACAACACACGTAATTTCATACACACTATACACATATTTATACACATACATACACACACATATACATATATATATAAATACACATACTTTACATTTTTATTTTAAATAAAACGTGTTTTTGCAATCTGAGAGGCCTATGTCCAGCTGTGGACTGCAATAGCCGGATGATGACGTGTTGCTGCATTCATTAGACATCAAGCATTTGAAATAACTTTAATCCTTCTCAAGTTCTAATTTCATTTCATTTTTTTTTTGCGTTATTTGCTGTCCTGTTCTAATATTAAAGGATATAGGAAAATTACAATAATAGTTTTTTTTGTGTATAGTTTATAACTGAAAAAAATTGCCCTTTGCTACATATTATTGTCATTATAATGTGTTATGTTTCAGCTTCATTTTGATAATCGGAATTAAATTCTTTTTTTTTTTTTTTAAACGTATCAACCCGTGAACGTCAGGTGATTCGCCGCGTGGTCAACGAGTAAACATTGACTAGTTTGACAGGAATAGTCAATAGGAATTAAGGGAGAGGGAGCCGTGTGGCGCCAACGCATCTTCCTCGCGCGTGAACCACTCGCGGAAAGGCCAGAGCAACGTCAGGAAAGCGTGCGAGTAACAGTTGGTCTTCGAGTGGTCCAGTCGTGGTGAGGCGCTTCGAACTTTATGTAGTGAGCGTATATCACATACAAAGAATACGACCCGCACGAGGCCAGGCGTTGCTGGTTGGTTTTCCGTTCTCTCTAATGAGCTATGACCTTTAATTCCCACGTATACACATAATTATACCTTATAAGATCATTGTAATATCACTGTGTGTTTATAAACAGTACGTATCTTGTAAAATATGGCTCCATTCCACCTCTGTACTATGCACCTTGTAGTCACACGGCCATTCGCCACTGTCACAGACAGTTCATGCACCTAAACATACTTACAACAATAAATGTATCGACATGTACATTGATATATCGTACACTACTACTTGTATATCTGATATTTACTCGACGTAATATCATTATAATTGGTATACTATATAAACTATAAATTCAAATAAAACGTTTCTACATATCATCTAAACAAATAAATAAAATTGGAGTGTCTGTTTGTACTTAATATT
Organism: Arctia plantaginis; assembly: GCA_902825455.1. Taxonomy (NCBI): domain Eukaryota; kingdom Metazoa; phylum Arthropoda; class Insecta; order Lepidoptera; family Erebidae; genus Arctia; species Arctia plantaginis. The sequence goes on from CADEBD010000422.1 coordinate 18,965,514, forward strand.
AAAATAACCGCTTTTTACTAAATGCATATGTATGTTTACACGGTACATATGCCAAAATAACATTTTTTACAATTTTTGTCTGTCTGTCTGTTTGTTCCGGGTAATCTCTGGAACGGCTGGACCGATTTCGACTGGACTTTCACTGGCAGATAGCTGACGACATAAGGAGTAACTTAGGCTACTTTTTTTAGACTAGCTTCGCCCCGCGGCGTTGCCCGCGGTTATAATAACAAACGCGGGTAACACCGCGGGTCTCAGCTAGTTACTTAATATAATAAATATTAACCAGTTGCGTACCGCGGTGTTATCTGTATTTCAATTCTTTGCTTATCCGTCGGGAACACTACATTTCGGGGTAAAAATGTGTCAATCCAGGGTGTCTACCTAAATATTGGTGCAGTCGTTTGAGCGTGAAGAACTCAAAGCGTAACAAACATACAAACACACACACACACTCACAAACTTTTCGCCTTTATAATATTAGTGTGATTGTCATCTAAACTTTGTTTATACCTATCTATCTAGTAAACATCGTATTACATGGATGCTGATTCAGATACTGTTTAAGTCCGATCTCTAAAATCACATTATGTGTGAGTATTTGAGTAAGCATGTATAGTCATCATCATCATCAGCCTATCGCAGTCCACTGCTGGACATAGGCCTCTCCCATTGCACGACACATAGATCGATTTTGGGCTTCTCGCATCCAGCTCCTGCCAGCCATCTTGCGCAAATCGTAATAATTACTAAACTGTCACTGTGTGTGTGTTTAGGGTTACCTGCGCTAAATTATTTACCGGTGTTCTGTCTACGCGATGAGATGAATAGTTAGTAAAAAAATATTCAAAGTTAACTGTTTCTATGAATTCTTTCAAATCATATTTATAAATGCCCGGGGACTTTCTTCCTAAGGTATACCGGTGTCCCATGCAATAGACGCACAGGTAACGGAACACAGCAAAGTTTTAATCGATTCCATTCCACACCATCGTGTGGTGGTGGTGAGGTCACGATAAAGTAGTTTTTTACTTATTATTTTTATCGCATGAGTAACAAAAGAATAAAACTAAAACAAGAAAAATAGAGGAGTAGATTGATGCTTAAATCTATCAGAAACCAAAAAAGACCGTTCAATTTCAAATCAGTATATTTATTATTGCAACTAAATAAGTAAATAGCGATTGATTTGCCAAAACCTCCTTTCTAAGAAGAGACCTATGTCCAGCAGTGGACTAGTAAATGCTGTTGATGATTGATTTCAATAAAAAATATTTTCATATACTTAAATGTATAAGTGCAGCGACTGCATGGATAGTGTAGTGGTTTAAGCAGTCGCCACGCCGCTTCCTACTACGCCGAGTGTTGTGGCTTCAAACCCCACATGGGACGACACTTTGTGTGATCCACAAATTGTTGTTCAGAGCCTGGGTGTTTTTTGTGTCCGCTTCATGTATGTTTGTAAAGTCTCCCGCGACACAGGAGATATTCCTAATGCGAGAGTTGTCTTTTAAAAAAAATATCATTAATAGTTAAAATACTTCAAGTCGACACGATAATCGTCAGCCAATTACCATTTGTGAAATAAACTCGCACATGGGCCTTTGATTTTTAGTGGAAGTGTGTTCCAAAGAGTTACAGCCTTTTTATCAATCCTTTCTATGTATATACTTATTTATTTCCCAACTGAATTCCTAAAGTAGGTTTGCCTCTCCATTACCTAAGTGGTACTAAAATTGGAATCGTCAAAATGTCGGCGATTAATACGCCTCTATACTCGTATAATAGATGCGAATAGTTTCGTTTCCATTAATGGAGTTTCGAAAACTAATTAAAATTCGAAAATTGATTTGTCGATATGGTTATAACACAACAAGCTATACTGGAAAGTGGTTTTTAATTAAAATAGTGTCTATATTTAGAAATTTACTATTAACATAACAATAATAATTATATTTAACTACCATTTAACTAAAGCAAGTAAGCTTCAAAGCCAGTAGCCATATTGTAAAAATCTAATACAAAAAAGTCTATGATTGTAAAATTTTCAGACAACAAAATATTTGATGTTACCAATTTAATCATCCACTTTGTACGATTTTTACATTAGATAGAGGTTAGCAATCCGTGTGTTGACGGATTAAGAATACAGAGTTTCATCACCCCTATTCATCTCGTGGGTATCGTTAGAGCCCACTCAGAGAGCACACTACGCAGGACAACAGCACTGCAAAGAGAAGGAAAATTTGACACAAACCCTATACAAACCCGTCTGGTCACGGTGGTATAGTAAGCCAAAACCTCCTTTCTAAGGGGAGGCCTAAGTCCAGCTGTGGACTATTAAAGACTGTTGATGATGATGACATGATGATGGTATTAAACAAAGCATAATCAGTAGTTTAATACAAGTTTTTAAATACATATCTAGATATACATAAGTGTATATGTTTAAGCTTAGCTGTTCGTATTATCGGGGTATCACAAAACTTGAACTGATGACACGTAAAACCGTGTCGCTACCTTCTACTGCCAGTGATAACATGTAAGATGATAAATTATCTATCTATCTATCTATGTCCATGTGTAACTTGTCTAACTGCGCAATACCTATTAACAAATAGATTAGTTCTGGTTATAGATAATGAGAAGATACCTTTTGACGTGCCAGAGAGCCTCATACGAGGCCAAGTCATTAAAAGCTATAGTATTTTTGATGGTCTATGTTCAAAGTATATTTGGTAATACTATCCGTGTCGCTGACGGATTAAGAACACGGAGTCTCACCACCCCTATACATTCCGTGGGTGTCATTAGAGCTGACGAAGGGAGCAAACTACACAGGACGACATTACTGCAAAGAGAAGGAAAATTCGACACAAACCCTTTACTAACCCGTCTGGTCAGGGTGGTATAGTAAGCCAAAACCTCCTTTCTAATGAAACACCTACGCCCAGCAGTTGACTATTAAAGGCGTTGATATTTGCTAAGACACAAGGCGAGCAAGGGTACTTTTCTGCACTGCAGAAGATCCAGACAGTTTTGGGCCTATCGCGTATTTTGGCGATTACATGAAAGGGTAGGGCTTCAGGGCTCCCTGTAGAAGCAAGAATAAGAAAGCAATTTAAACTACCGGGAATCTCTGTAGACCGTGTCCGCGTCTAAAGAAGGGTATAAGACCCTGATCTGTTTGAATCATTACTTATATTTCCTAATCCGTCTTTATAACCAATATGGTCTGCAGATTAAGAATACGGAGTGTCACCACCCTTATTCATTCCGTGAGTGTCGTAAGTGCCGACTAAGGGGGCAAATTCTGCAGGACAACAGCACTGCAAAAGAAGAAGGAAAACTTGAAACAAACCCTTTAAAAACCCGTCTGGCCAGCGTGGTATAGTAGGCCAAAACCTTCTGTCTAAGGAGAGGCCTATATCCAGCGCTGGACTATTAAAGGCTGTTGAAGATGGTGACGATGAATACGCCTTTGTCTACCCCTTCGGAGATAAAGGCGTGCGTATATATAACTACGTATAGAAGTGACACTTCGAAGAGTCACTGATACTGAATTTAAAAACTAGCATTTAAGTAGGTACTTAGGTTATTATAAATTGAGCGGAACGCCTACAATATGTTAGAACAGTTTGGCGAATCGAGAACTTGTAAACAAATGTAAATAAAGTGTGACTAAAGTTATAAAAAAAAAAAAAAAAGATACGTGGATCCATTTTATTTCATTCCATTTGACATATAAATGTACGTTTCAAATTCGTTATTTCAATTCAACTTTCAAATTCTATTATTAAAACATGTGTGTTATGGTTCCTGAAGATGTTTTGGTGCTCGAAAATCACTTCTGAATAGAAAAGGCAGTCTTTTCTATAATATAGGGGCCCAATGAATAGAAGGATCACCGGTAAGTAACAAACGCTGCCTATGAATACTTGTAACTCAAGAGTGCGGCCGGCCTTCGGCCTTGACAATATTTCTCAGTAGGGGCCTCCATCAAAATCTCACTTACTCTGTGAAATGCAAGGAACTAATTGCTTAACACAAGTTTTCTGTGAGGCCGTGGTATCAGTCGGGTCGAGCTGGTAAACATGTGCTGAAGCATAATGCTCCTGCCTTGAATCACTCACCTTTGATACAGGGATTTTCCTTCAAGAAGTCGTTCTTCAACTGGTTCAGCCTGTCACCGATCTGTTCTTCCAAAGGACCTTCGATTGCTTGAAACACTGATGCGCCTGTCGAATAAAACATAAAAATATTAACTTAAAATGATAGTGTTAGGAATGTCATGAAATTTTTAATTATCGAAGAACTGTGTGTTTTAGTTTTTAGTATTATTTAAGGTATGTTCTAAACGAGAGACAATCCGCAACGTACTTTTTTACGGATTAAAAGTACCGCGTGCGAAAAGTCCCCCGGACAACCAAGGACATCAATAGTCCGGACTGGATAAAATACGGTACGGTACGGGGGAGTCCCGGAAATTTTAACTAATGTGACGCTTGACGCAGCAAGGTACAGTACACATACAACGAACTTTAGTCCGGCATGAGAGATCGAGAGTGACGTATGTGTGGCATCCAAATTATCGCATACCGTGTGACATTTAATTTACGATTCAGTGATTTTTGCCCTTTGCAGACAAAAATCCTTCGTCTGCGGAGGCCCTTAATAATGCCAGGTATATAGACTACCTGAGGAAGGTATCTGGGGATCATCATATTATTCACCCAAATCATGTTGGGGAAGCCTAGGTTCACCAGTGTACTGCAAAATGATATCTTCCTTCTACTGACATTTAGTCTTTATTACTTCTGGATTAAGTATCTTAAAATAATGGTGAACAAAAAAATTGCTTCAGAATTTCAGAGTTTTTGGAACAATATGACCAATAGTATATATATAAACCTTCAAGAAAAAAACGTATTTCCAACTAAAACTGAGTTCTTCACAGGCCGTTGAAAATCAACTCAGGAGCCACAAGCGCTGATCCCCTATATCGTACCAAAAACCTACTTTTGCTGTCTTAAATAATCATTTTATAAAAACTCAGAAATGCCTTTTTCATGGTTAAGGGCGAACGATCAGACGGGTCACCTGATGGTAAGTGACTACCGCCGCCCATAGAGGCCTGCAACTCAAGAAACAGATAATATGCATTTCTAGCTTATGAGTGCCTCATTAGAATTATGCGGGTAGAGGGCTCTTTCACTCGCTGAAAGCGGCTTTGGGTTAATTTTAGTTGAGCCAGTTTGGTTAAAATTCGATGTACATTACATAAATTATGTTTATGTGTTTTTGGAACGAAGTTCCCTATCGCGCGTTGTGAAAGGGGGCTAGACGGAAAAAAATCTTACGAAAATTGGTCACGACACTTTTTGCTATAGTAAGCTATTGTAAGCTGTGGGGCGTCGCATGTTTCTCTGTCTGTCTCTCTCTCTCTTATAGAAAGCAAGCCAGGTATTTTCATTTCTATCTTTTTATGTCAGTCATTCAGCGCCATCTATCGAATAGATAGGAAATCATTTCTCAAGGAGATTTTACCAATGTATAAATTGTTTTAATTAGAAACCAACTGAAAAATATGTAGGTAATAGCCGCTTTCATAGATGGCGTTGTAATTAAAATGTGCCGAATCAGTTTTACTCGATCGTTACAACTTCGTTCCTATCGGGTGTCCCACGACACCACACGGCTTTTGACTAATAAATGTAAAAGGACTTGACATGTTTTATTTCATTACATTAGGAATATTGATAGGAAATAATGCTTATTAAATCATGGTTTAATAAGCATTATTTCCTAAACATTTAGTTTGAAGTCGGCGGGTTTTTATTTCATTACAGAGAAATTCCCTTATCACAAAAACGTATACGATAATGTGTATGTATACATATATATTGGCAAATGAAAGCAAGCTGATGTAAATTCTGTGTGAAATTCTTGGATGTTGGAGAACATTTAAGTGATATTAAATTCGCTCGTCGAGTAACTCAATAATTTGATTTGGTTCTTTAAAATGAAAAAAGGAATCTTTATAGGATGACTTGGTTGTCCGTCAGTCTGTCTGTCGGCTAATACTCTTTGCATTTAATAATAAGTCATACCCTTTTACTGACTAACATGGGTATACACCAAGTAGAAATTTACATCAAGTCTTCCGTCTTCTTTATAATATTTGCTTTTCAACGAACAAGTGAGGTTGCCAGTATTAAAAAAAAACTCTAGTTGCTTTTCACTGAACACCGAATGAATGAAGTGGCGGAGCCTAATCAACTACCCCTCCCCCCCACCTCTCCCTGATTCTGGGGGGGGGGACTCAAAGGAGGACAACGCACTTGTGACTCAAATTTATAGTTGTCCATGGACGGGCGTATTCACATACCTTCGTTTAACCCGTCTGCTTACCTTTTTTTTTTTTGTTGACGGGGTGGAAAATCCCTTCGGATCTCCTGCTCCTCGGGGACTCAGGAGCCAGGAGTATGTGGTGATTCCACTAAAAACCACCCCGGCCTTAGGTGTCCTACTCTGGGGAGGACCCGGACCATGTTATTTCAGGTCCTCCCCGAATTGACACCATGCCTATTCAGTCCCTATCCCAGGGGAGAACACTTCCCCCTTCAATCGCGGCATGGCGGCCCGATCGCATCTTAATGCATCCCCTACCGCAGCAATCAATCTGCCACCAGAGGTCACCAACCCTTCTGCTTACCTATATATTATGTTAGACGCACGCAAGCATACTTAAGAAAATGTTGAAAATTCTGAGAAAATGGAGCTTGACAAGTGTATTTAGGTTAAGTGGTCCTCAAGCAAGTTGTTCAGTGTAGGTGTTGCTACGTCATAGATTTGTCACGAATTCCAAATGTAAAATGTTCAAACTCATTGAAATTAAAAACCAAGTTTATAAAGAAAAGACTTGTAAAGAAATATTGTATGCTCAATAATATAAATGTAAACAGATTTTATTTGTATCATGCATTGAATCGAATAAAATAAGATTAAATATTGTTGAATTATTTATTTTTGCGATATCAATTTTTCTTTAAGAAATTTTAGCTCTATTATCTTCGGGTTGAGCATTCAAAACTCCTAAAACATGCCGTTGTGAACAACATTGCCACGGGCTTCTCATTATTTCTGAAGTGTCGTACTTCTTCCCCTAGACCCAACTTACCAAGAAATTGCTAAAAATGGCGTTATACCTGCGTATAAGTATAGCTATGATTGATGGGAGCACCAGACTCAGGGGCTGTAAAGTCTATGTTTATTCACGACAATGATTCCGTGTTTATGGTTTAACGTATTTGGAACCATCCTGTGTGAAACTATTAATGTGCTGGATATCCTTATTCTTATGTTTTTTATGATTCTAGCAAATTCTAGATCTATTTTCGTAATGTTATTTTTTTATTTGTAATGTAGTGAGTTGCTATTATTATAAACAGTTGTGAGTGATTTGTGTGATTTGCCTATCTGTCTCAAAGATTGTTGTTCTGAGTCTGGGTGTTCTTTGTGTCCGTTTCATGAATGTTTGTAAAGTGCACCACGACACAAGATATGGTCCTAGTGCGGTAGTTATCTTTTTTTATAAAAAGAAAGGGAAGGAAACAGAAAGAATTTATTTTGTTTATGCGTATCCGTATTAATCGATATCCGGATCATGTTGATCCAGATATATTTAGTCAAAAGATATAAAGAAGACTGCATCGGTGGTGCAGCGGTAGCGTATAAGTATTTTTTTTGGAGTTTCGATGTTTTCTATGGTTAATTATGTACGTATTAAAAAGAAAAATTAAACATGTAACTATTCTATCAGTCAATCTAGCTTTCATGGTACAAGCTCTGCTGAGTGTGAAACTAGATGGCGTTGTGCGTCAGATGTCCAAAAATATTATTATTAACAAAAAGTAACTTACCCATGACCAAATACAGTGTCATGACACATGCAAGCACGAAGATTCGGAGCGCGGGGATGTTCCGCGCGTCGACAATACACCCAGGCATTACCAGACGCATGATGCCGGTTCTACCTGTTGGCAAGAGGTTACAAAATGTTATATACAGTTTGCTATCATCGTGGTGAATAAACTGTATTCTTGATTCCTTAATTTTCACTTTTAGGGTGCTTTGCCACTTTTTATGCTATGTCACGTTGCTATGGATGCGTTGAATATCTACCAATCATATTCATTGGTATATTTAGCTCAGCACTGGTGGAAACAGGTTCAAATGAACTATGGTTTTATGTGAATTGATGCATGCTCTGGATGGTCATTATTAAATAGCTCAAGATGTGTATTTTCTTACATCTTCATAGTACTTACTCGCCTCGTACTTTAGACGACCGGATGGCGTAGTGGTTGCTGTAACGGACTGCTATTCTTAAGGTCGCGGGTTCGATTCCCGCTCAAGTCAAACATTTGTGTGCATGAATTTTTAATGTTTGATTTGGGCTGGGTGTTTCTAAAAAAGTATATATGTATTTATATCAGTTGTCTAATACCCATAGTACAAGCTCTGCTTAGTTTGGGACTAGATGGCGTTGTGTGAATGTGGTAGAATATTATTATTATATCATCTGTGGAAACGGTCACACAGTTTCGTAGCTTAGCTTTCACAACCTTACAGCATAGCTCTGGCAGAAAAGCACCGTTAGCAGCAAGGGACCAAACAGTAATACCCTATCAATAAAAAAATATATCGAAAAAATTATAAGACGACCCTTTGTACTCTTGTTTTAATAATATGATGTGGCGACTCCCACATACAAAGAAACAGAAACATACTACAGCGCCATCTATTGAAGACACACCGAAATACGGAGTAACTACTAAAAATAAGAATTGATAATCCTGTATCGCGATATAAAGAATTCCCTCGCCGATTAGCATATATACAACTTCCCAACATCAACCGTTGGGCCGCGGCCCGCCAGGCATGATCACCTCGCCTGGTCGGAGGATCCTCCCTTTGTGTTGGAGGGACATGACACCCGTTCCTCCACAATGTTTCCGTGCGTATTATTGTTACTATTGATGTACAATAGCGAATTATATATCTGTCTATCTAAAGAATGATCCAAATGAATGAATTGAGAACTTCTACGGTTAAATGCTGCAAAAATGTTTGTTGTACCGAATAATTTCATTTCAAACAACTCACATGTTTATGAGCCGTGACCGAAATGAAGAATCTGTGTATTTCAAAAGAATTTAGCGTCAGAGAATTATTCGTGGAACTTAAAATTGTTCGGTAAATAAACTAGGTCTTTCTCAATGTTTTATTTATCTTTTTTTTCTTTTAGTTATAATTAAAGGAAAGTCTTATTATTAGGAATAGGTTTATTAAAACCAAAGTTAGACCAAAGGCTCACATTTCAAAATCATCAAGTTTTTAGAAACGAGGTTTTGACCTACTACGACGGGTTGGTATAGGGTTTGTTTCAAGTTTTCCTTCTCTCTGCAGTGCTGTTGTCCTGCGTAATTTGTTCCCTTAGTCGGTTTAAGACTTACGACACGCACGGGATGAATAGGGGTGCTCTTATTGCTCTTACGCCGATAAAATCGGGCATCGTGAGAGTCAGCACAAATGGGGCGGCTCGACCGGAGTGACACCACGGCCTCACAGAGAACCGGTGTCAAATTATTTTTACGTAGCTATTCTCCGAGTGAGTGAGGTTACCGGAGACCAAACCTGCCCTCTCCCACTCACTTATGACTCCTGAGTTACATGTGTCCATGGGCGGCGGTATTCACTTACCATCATTAGACCCCAGGTTCTAGGTCACTTACCATCATTAGACCCCAGGTTCTCAGTCACTTACCATCATTAGACCCCAGGTTCTCGTTGCTCGTTTGCCCCCTTATACCATAAACTATACCGTATTCTGTATTTGTTCCTGGGTCATTGGTTTGGGGTCAAATCGACCTCATATACAATATATTTTTAATTCAAATTATTTTATAATTTATTATTATTTATTATTTTAAAAAAGACAACTCCCGGATTAGGAAAATATCCTGTGTCGCGGGGGACTTTACAAACATACATGAAACGGACACAAATAACACCCAGACTTGGAACAACAATTTGTGGATCACACAAAGTGTCGTCCCATGTGGGGTTTGAACCCACAACACTCGGCGGAGTAGGAAGCGGCGTGGCGATCGCTTAAACCACTACGCCATCCGTGCAGCAATATTCCTTTATAGTGTGTTGAAATAAATGATTTTATTCAAATCCTAAGTTACTCCTTATATAGACAGCTACCTGGTAGTAAAATACTATCAAAATCGGTCTAGCCGTTTTGAAGATTACCCGGAACAAACAGTCATCATCATCATCTTCAACTGCCTATAACAGTCCACTGCCGGACATAGGCCTCTCCTTAGAAAGGAGGTTTGTTTGTTATAGGGTTTGTATCAAGTTTTGTTGTAAACTACGCAAGACAACAAACAATCAGACAGTTAAAAATATATAAACTGGTTTTTAGGGATAGGTATCGTATAGGTAGGTGACAATAACAATTGACAATACAAAGAGATACTTCAGTTTTATTTGTTTGTATAGAAAATGTCATATTTAAATTTGATCAGAAATGAACTCTTTCTTAAACGTATTTGTAAGTACTTGAAATTAATGAGTAGTCTCTTGTAAAATTCATTTCAAAAGTACTCCTTGACTCCTACGCAGAAGATATAAAATTAGATTTAAGAGAGGTGTAGGACGTACTTGTGTCGTCAAAGTTATTGATAAATAATACACTTTAATATCATTTTATACAGTGCTTTCTAGACTGATTACATCAACCTTCGCTCTAGAACACGAATGTAAATACCAATGTAAATGCTGTCAAAGACAACTCCCGCATTAGGAATATAACCTGTGTCGGGGGGCACTTTACAAACATACATGAAACGGACACAAAGAACACCCAAACTCAGAATAACAATTTGTGGATCACACAAAGTGTCGTGAGCTTTCCGTCCGTCGTAGTGGCAAGCGGCGTGACGACCGCTTAAACGACTACGCCACCCTTGTTTATAAATTGTAGCACAGGGATCACAACACACAATAGGATCACACAAAGTGTCGTCCCATGTGGGGATCGAACCCACAACACTCAGCGTAGTAGTAAGTGGCGTGGAGACCGCTTAAACAACTACGCCATCCGTGCAGTCAATATATTAATGTTTTTTTGAGCACTGTCCTACTGCAATTTTCTCGACTGCTATAATTTTAGTCCCACTTCTGTTATTACGAGCTTTGCGTTACTACGAGATTCCCAATAATACCAATTTAATACATACAGCAAAAAACACTACATCATTTTTTATCTTTAAAGCACATATTGTCAAAAAAAAATTAAGTTTCTTGCACTTCCACATATAAATATTAAGTATTCCAAATATGATCTTAATCTGAGGCATTCTTTCAAACTAGGTTGGAGTCTTCTTTAAGTCTGATACGACACGGGTGAACTTCGATGTTTTACGCGGAGCGTCTGCCATCAGAGCTCAATCCAAATACTTGGCGATATCGAGGAAAGACTGTTGTCGGCCTTTTTAGAGCTCCAACTAACTATAGCGATTGCAGCAGATGTTCGTATGGCAACCGGGACCGACGACGACTTAACGTGCTCTCTGATTCCAAAAATGATATAATATTATCGTTTAAAATTTCTTTGGATCTCACAAAGGGGTTATGCTAATGTGAGTTTATTTGTTTATTCGTTTCGTACATTATCACGACTCAATTACGCAACTGATCTTCGTGTTTTATATACGTTGTTAGAGGTACAAAAAATCACATAAAATACTCGTATCAATCCGAAAAAAGTTTTGTTCTCAAGGGACACAAAAATAAATAATAGACGCGGGTAAACTCCGGCAATAAATAAAATATACATTTTCAATACTTCAGCGAAAAAGTTATTTGAACATTCGAGAAATAGACATTAATAACACTACAAATACGATCGGGTAACAGCGGGTGGTATTCTTTGACAGGAGCCCGCGCTTTACAGCATTCATGGCCGACATAAATATTCTAAACAATAAAGAAGGCCTAATGATAACAACGTTTAAGTATTGTATGAGATTAGTATATGTCCGTCCAAAATATTTTTGATATGACAGCGATAACATAGTTTTATTTTGCTTATCCTGTTCATCCCGTGGGTAACGTAAGAGCCGACTGAGGGAGCAACTAGACAGGACAATACCACTGCAAAGAGAAGGAAAACTTGAAACAAACCCATAGGCCAGCGTGGTATAGCAGGCCAAAACCTCCTTTCTAAGGAGAAGCCTATGTTCAACAGTGGACTATTAAAGGCTGTTGATGATGATAATGAAATATTATACCACCTTCAACACCTAAAACATGTCCAGACCTATTTTTCCACACATTTACACACATTTTAACACAGTATATACATGTTTTTTTCTTATGGTATAAGAGGTCAAATGAGGAGACGGAGAGTAACCACCATCGCCCATGAACATTTGTAACACAAGAGTCACAAGTGGGTAGCCTCCCTTTGAGTCCTGTCTCCAGGGTAAGGAAGACGAGGAGTTTCGGCTCTGGTTACCTCACTCATTCGGTGAAAAGCAGCAAAATAATTGCCAAATACCGATTTTCTGTGAGGCCGTGGTATCACAGAAAACCGGTGTTAAATGAAAACCGGTAAATTTCGAGAAAGTACCTACTCTATTTAGTATGTCTAGTACATTTCCATTTCGTATGTATGCTTTATTTCCAATTTTTAACTTGAAATCATCTATTCGCCTTTAGACAATTTTCTTACTCTTATTTAAAAAGTAAGCATAAAATACAGCCTTCCATCATATTTCGAATCCATTAAAACTTGTGGCGTATGCTTCCCGCCAAATTGCATTGAAAAAGGCGATGGTGGAATATCTATGCAGATTGTAACTGACGTGACATAGTTGAGGCAACCGATCAGAAAACGCAGGCGCGATGACCTGAATGCCTGGATAAAAGACTGATGAATACTGTCCCACAGAGTATAGCGATAGAAGTAGATAAGAACTAGATTTCGTACAACGACAAGAAACGTTTGGAAACTACTTTCCTTCGAGATAAAACTTTACTTTAATGAATTAAGTAATTAATTTAATTGGAATTTCAACATCTCAGCAACCATTATTTTATTTGAAAGACTTTATCATGGGTACTGAGACTCAGACTTTATCATGGGATACTTTTGAGAATTTGAATGATATTTTAATATCATTCAAATTCTCAAAAGTATCTTTTTGATTTTAAAAGAATAGTACGTAAATAAATTTAATTGACAAAACTACTTGGAACAAAATGGTCTTCCAGTTAAACTAAGTGCTTGTCTAAGGAGTCTTTTCGTCGTACCTAGTTTACCTACTGGGTGAAATTCAAATCTAATTGGTCATATATAAAACAGACGCTTTATGTTGTTTTTCTTTGAAATGAACAACTTGAAATATCTTACACATGGCTGACTGATCCTAATCTGGGCTGAGCATATACCATGGATAACCAGACCGCTGATGGAATGTATGTTCCTTTTTATATTTCCAAATAGATAAATCACACCAAGACACAAATTTCAAATTTGTCTTGAGAGGGAATCGAACTCATAACCTCTGGCTTACCACGAAACTATCAGGCCTGTCATTTATAGAAACGGTTCGACAAATTGACAGTCGACTAGACTCATTGTTTATTTGCGTATTCATCTAATTACGAACGACTAAGAATAGCGTTGAAAGCTGAGGGCTTTTAACAATATTCTTTGTCCCGATTCTATAAGCGTTTCAAACTTTGACGTCATTCGTGTAATGATTTGGGGACACTAAATTGGTTTGTACGGAATACATTTAAGCCCCGTATGTCAATATAAGCATATTATGTTTTTACGCATCAGGAGGGCCGTAACCTTTGTTAACATAAGTGACTATCACACGCACATAATACTAACTAATAACTAACACCGGCTAATAATATCACATCATCACATCAACAGCCTTTAATAGTCCACTTCTGAACATAGGCCTCTCCTTAGAAAGGAGGTTTTGGCCTACTATACCACGCTGGCCAGACGGGTTGGTATAGGGTTTGTGTCAAGTTTTCCTTCTCTCTGCAGTGCTGTTGTCCTGCGTGGTTTGCTCCCTTAGTCGCCTCTTACGACACCCACGGGATGAATAGGGGTGGTGACACTCTGTATTCTTAATCCGTCACCACACGGACCAAATTGACTGATGAAATTATTATAGATATAATAGAATATATATTATTTATAGAAAACATCTGAACTCCGAAACAAATGTTTGCAGATCATACAAACATTTGATCCGACCCGGGAATCGAACCCAAAACAGTACAGCAGTCACATTTGCTACCACTGCACCGCCGAGGCAGTCATTTAATTTGTTAACTTAAAAAATTGTAAATCGACTTTGTGTATTAAATATTTTAAAGACTTACACAAGCAATTTGACTTTGATTCTAACGCTGTGTTATATACCTACGTATGTATGTATATTTCTTCGGCATGCTCTATAGCCTAACTGACTTGATGAATTTTGGTGTTTGAGGTGTCGTAGATTCGTCTTAATTACAAAAATTAAAATTACCGTTTGGCAAACTTTAAGTACCTAAGTACACCATGAAGTTGGTATCAAAATCACACAAAGTTTGACATTTCATTTACAGAGACTCTAAGTAACACTTCTTTGTACTAAAAGCGTTTTAGTAATAGTCGAACCGATTCGAATATTATTTTCAATTCGAGTCCAGATGCCTACCATCGAGACATACATACTTTTGATATAAAATCGATTTCAATTTGTGTACGTTTCAAGCTTTTAAAATCGAATTGATCGAGGCGAGTCCGACGTAGTATAAGTTTAAAATTGAATTTTAATCTACCTTTTATTTTTGTTATATTTCGTAGTTTTAGTTGGTTTTATTTTTATAAATGTCTTTGTTGCAATATTTACCCACTGTCCAATGATTGGTCTGTTGGGTTAGAGAGTTCGATTCCCATCCGGGACCAATCCTGTTATGAGCATGGTCTGTTCTGGATGTGGGTGTTATTTAAAAACTTATAAAAAAGGTGCATGAAGATTTATGCCCTATTGGGATTAGACAATTGCAGAAGAAAATAATTCATATATATACAGCTATAAACCTAACAAAAAATATTGTAAATATTTGTAAAACATGTGAAATATGCTTAAAAAATAAATCAAGATGTCAAAAAAAAAATCGTTTAATGTCACAACTGGGGCCAGCTACACAACCATTTGAAATAATGTCAATGAATACTATTCAATCAATTACTATCTATTTCTACCAATCCTATGGTGAGCATGATCTGTTCTGAGTGTGGGTGTTTTAAAAAAATTTAGAGTACTCACAAATTGCCGGAGTAAAAGACACCAATTGTAAAAAGCTCAAAAAAAACTTGTATAAACAGTGAAAACAGTTCATCAGTTTATTTTTCCACAACTTTCTTTTAGCCTTATTTTTGACTTTAAGTACTCTAAACCTTATTTATGTGACTGTTATTTATCTATAACAAGTATGTATTTAGATATAAATAAGTATTTTTATCAGCAGTCTTGTTACCATTATATAGCCTCTGCCTAGTTTGAGATCAGACGACCGTGTTTATTTCATGTTATCATTTATTTGAAGACTGTTAAAGGAAAAAACATTTCGAACCATTATATTCGTTTCTTTGATGTTAAACGTAAAATTGTTTGCTTGATATGTTGAAATAAATAAATATTTTGACATATCTTACACACGGCTGATTGATGCTAAACTGAGGATGAGCGTATACCATGGTAACCAAACCGCCGATTGAACTTTTATATTTCCAAATAGATAAATCACACCAAGATACAAATTTCAAATTTGTCCTGGGAGGGAATTGAACCTATGACCTCTCTCTCAGGAATATATATTAGGGTATTCATCTAATTACGAACGACTAAGAATAGCGTTGAAAGCTGAGGGCTTTTAACAATATTCTCTGTCCCGATTCTATACGCGTTTCAAACTTTGACGTCATTCGTGTAATGACTTAGTAACACTAAATTAGTTTGTACGGAATACATTAAAGGCCCGTATGTAAATAAACGTGACAAATAGTCACGTTTCTATTCACTATTCACATGTCAAGCAACAAATGTAATCGGACGCTTTTATAAGTAAGGTTCTGACAATTGATACGTATAAAGTTATTACATCCCAAAATATCTTCTCTACTTTAGAAAAGAAATAACTTCAATTAATTTGGACCTCGATCGATCAAAACGATTTTCATTAAAACAAGGTAAGTACTTATGTTATAGGTACACACAAAGAAATTAAACGAATTTCTTCGTTTTTTATAAGAAAAATGTCAATGATAAGACTAATAATATTGTACCTCTAAAATATATTAAATGGCAACACGCACTTGCGTGCAAGTATGTAGGTTACAGTTGTTTTTTACAGTTTAGATTTTCTTCAACTGACCCATGTCAACCGATGATCGGCCTATAGGTATGTTATTAGATCAGTAGTTTCTAAACGAAAGTGTAATTTCTTGTCTTGTCTTTGAAAGACGGTTCTCTTTTAAATTTATATTCTTTCTTATTCATTGTGAAGGTCGGACAGGCAATGTCCTTTGCCTAGTATTTGCTAAAGTATAATATAACTGAGTTTGAACACTGCACACATTCCTTGTGGACTTATACTGTTTGTCGACTTTGTATTGTATTTGTAGAAGACTTAGTCCATGTTATTTGACAAATTGAGGGTCTCGTGTCATGTAATTAGATTTGAACCTAACAATTCGGTTTCAATTCGAAAAAAGAAAATTATTTTATTAGGTTTGCCCCGAGGTCGTACGAGAACCAAATCTTTTTAATTGTTTTGTGTTGCCAATTAAATAATCTTATAGTTCTTTTGTACCGTTTATGTTTATATGTAAATATTAAAGATATCCTTAGTTTTAACTTTAAGTTTTAACACGTATTTTGGGTTTGGTTTCGTGCTAGTAATTATATGGTTATTTCTTCTTCTTCTTCAGGCTATTGTTGTCCACTGCTGAACCTCGTTCTACGCATAACGATTTTCATTATCACAAGGTACTCTCAATTAGAGTCGGCTTAGATAATCGATTTCTTATTTACACAAAAAATAAATTAAATTAATTTCTTTGTATTGTAATGAAAAAATGTATGTTGTGTGAAAGAAATATAATTTTAGTGATAAGATAATAATAATAATACATACCCACAGTAAAAAAACACTGTAAGCTGACCGTACTGTAATTCCAATTATATCTTCCAAACACACAAACATCAAAGACAAAAGGCACGTACATTTTTTAGTTCAGAGAAAATTAGAACTACCCACATATCATTGTTCTTTGTTAAGGGATCACGGCATTGTATTACATTATTGCCTTAGTTTCTATAATAACTTATTTAGTGGGTGGAACAAGGAGCGTGGATGCCTTACATTTCAAAGTAATTGTAATACGAACTACTTCAGTAATATAAGTGTTTTGTCAACTTGCCTATTCCACTTTACAACTATAAACTAGATATCCTTGAAAGAACCAGATCAAAGTCAACTTTCTAGAAATTTCTATAAGTTCCTATTCGCTTCGTGAACTGACTTTCCACTAAGTAATAGTATAATGTTATGTAACTACCTAAATAAAGTTCTCGGTATATATTAAACAAATAAATACCAATGTAAAAATATACTCAAAGAATACTTAAATTAGATTATCGTAACACTGAGGATCTTCTGCTGGGACGCTTGAAATAGTAAATCACACAAATACACACATGATCACGCTTACATATATATATACACGCACATACACTCATGCGCCCACACACCAAAACACACACATAAGCGCACACACACACACACACACACACACACACACACACATAATCACACACACACATAAGCGCACACACACACACACACACACATAATCTAACTCTTTTCCTGATTATTTTCTTAAATGTTATTTTTCTGTTTTCTTTTTTAATCTCAAAGTAATGGCTTTGTATTGTATCAAAAACAACAGTGGCACTGATTTCTAAAATATAGGTACTAAACCTAGTTTAGAGATCAGCGTTTAGTAACAGTAGTAGACCCCTTACAAGGTGAAGACCTGGTGACCAGTTGTTGTAGAAGGCCATTGGGGAAGGCCTATGTCCAGCAATGGACGTCTTTCGGCTGTTGTGGGAGATGAGTGACGCTACCGGAGCCTCAACCCCTTAACACCCTAGGGAAAGAGGACACATCAGGGTGGCAACACAGGCGTTGATAATCACTTACCTTCAGGTGACCCATGATCTCGCTTAGCTCGTTTGGCCCTTAATCATAAAAATACTGTTCAAACCTACTAAACCCACATTTTTACGAAATAAAAAGGTATGACGTCACTCCTTACTATTGTCAAATCATTAACTTGCAGTAACAAATGTCTAATAATGACAATGATATTTAAAAAAAAAAAAAATACACATTAACATAAAACCGTCCACACACACACACAACACGTCCAACACATTAACAATCCGTGTCGTGACGGATTAAGAATACAGAGTGTCACCACCCCTATTCATCCCGAGGGTGTCGTAAGAGCCCACTAAGGGAGTAAACTACTCAGAACAACAGCACTGCAAAGAGAAGGAAACCCTATACCATCCCGTCTGGCCAGCGTGGTATAGTAGGCCAAAACCTCTTTTCTAAGGAGAGGCCTATGACCAGCAGTTTGACTGCACGGATGGCGTAGTGGTTTAAGCGGTCGCCACGCCGCTTCCTACTACGGCGAGTGTTGTGGGTTCAAACCCCACATGGGACGACACTTTGTGTGATCCACAAATTGTTGTTCTGAGTCTGGGTGTTCTTTGTGTCCGTTTCATGTATGTTTGTAAAGTCCCCCGCGACACAGGATAATATATTCCTAATGCGGGAGTTGTCTTTTTAAAAAAAGCAAAAAAAAAAAAAAAAGCAGTGGACTACTAAAGGCTGTTGATGATGATGATGATGACATAAAACCGTACTTAGGCATTAATTTACCTTCCCTATTTGACCACAATTTAATTTGATTTACTATTTGACAAAACAGAGATTGTTGCTTTTGTGTGTGTTGATCTATGACTTTAGAGTCTACATAAAAGTCGATTTCAAACAATTTAAAAAAATTATGAAATAAAGAGAGTTTGAGTTAAGTTTGAAACAGCATTTAAAGCATATTTAGGTCCTAAATTGGTATTAATTACGGGTTTGTGGCTCAATGTCGAAGTTTTAATTACATAAGTATGATTTGATGTACATCTATAGTACTAATATTATGAAGCTGAATAATTTAAGATAAACTACGCAGAACAACAGCACTGCAGAGAGAAGAAAAACTTGAAACAAACCTTATACCAACCCGTCTGGGCCAGCTAGTAGATACATAAGATTCAAAACTGGGCCTCAATTCTGCTATTTTAATATTGCATCAATAGACTGTCATCGGAATAGTTTTGCACTTTTCGTATTCTAGTAACTATGTAAGACCAATGGCCTCCCGATGACTTGACACTGATACAAATGTCGTCGTTGTCTTTGTAATACTCGTAGTTTGGTAGACGGTACATTTTAAATTTGTAAGGAAATGAAACATTAGTTTGATGGGTATGACGAGCCGTTGTCACCACATCGACAGTCTATTGACACTGTGAATTTATGTTAGTAGAATACCAATATTTTGACCGATGTCAATGACATCTCAATAGCGTATCAATGGAATGACGGTGCCTTGTACATTAACATAAAATAGCAGAACTGAGGCCCTGATGAACTGTTAAGTAATGCGCACGAGCACCGAGCAGCGGCGGGGGAGAAGAGGACAGCGGCGCGAGGAAGCGATCCTCTCGGTGCGATAGAACACTCCGCTCAATACATTGGACAGCGACGCTCGCCTTATATATGTATTTTGTTGTACATAATACAATTACTTATTTTATACAGTCCACTTTATTTCATTTATTTACCTAAGTCAAAGAACCTTATGGACAGCGGCTCTTCTGATTACTAATTTATGAGATGTATTGACAATGGGCTTGTTGGCCTATTGGTTAGCGACTCTGACCTTTACAGGTGAAATTTTCAAAAATCCTGTCTTAGTGGGTGCTTACAACATACAAAGCACCAGCTGCCAAAAGTTTCAAGTTTGTAGCCCCAGCGGCTCTGCGTTGATGAATTAATCAGTCAGGGCAAGTAATTTTATACTCTTACTGCTGAACCAGAGATCGTGGGTTAGATTCCTACCAAGGACCAATAATTGTGTAATGAGCATGATCATTTTGTTCTGCCTGGGACTCTCTCTCTCTAGCTGCTTTTCACAGTCGGAGTGAAGTTACCTGAATCCCATCCTTCTTCGTAATTGCAGCGGAGGGGGAGGGGTGCTTCAACACTCTTCACACTTCAAAAAAAGTAATTAGAATTCTGGTCAATATAGAGGACACCGATAGCTGTAAACCATACTTTAGAGAACACAACATTCTAACACTGCCAATCAATATATATTTTGGAAATATGTAAATTCGTACGAAAAAATCAACATAATATGTTTATAAAAAGAGAGGATAAACAAAAAAAACACACACTACGCCATAGGACTAGACTAAACCTACCCTCATCCTGACTCCAAATTCATTCAAATAGCACTCAAGTAATGTCTATCAAAATTTACAATAAATTACCCGAAGGAATTAGAAATGAAACAATTTTAAATATATATACAAATAAATTAAAACAATTACTACCACAAAAATGCTATTACAGCATCAATGAATACCTGAGCAATCAATAAATTAAGCATGTACCTACATAAAAAACTGAAGTATAATTACTTCAGTTTTTTATGTACAATAATACGAGTAATTATATTATTGTTAGTTTGTATTATCTCTCCCTCTCTCATCTATTGCTGTGCCCGAAAGGGTTCATGATGATCTGATCTTATATTTAAGTTACCATCTAAGTAAACATTGTGGAATGCAATAAATATATTGAGTATTGAGGGGGGATTCACTTGCCATCAGGAGACCAGTCTGCTTATTTCCCAACCCAATTTATTTGCATCATATGTATTATGTACTGCGGTATCATAATGTACACTAGCAGGCACTGAGGGGTTGAAGTTTCACTATTCACCTCCTGGAATTATGATCAAATCTCCAAAATGCCAAAAAAAAAATGGCTCACCGACAATTGTATACACTGATACAAAGACATTAGATACATTCAATACACTTATAACCTATGGTGTAAGTATTTCTTAGAGGCAAACAAATCATTCACTACCTATTTTTATCGATAGTCGACTGTACGGATCGCTGCGATCCCCACATGGAACAACACTTTGTGTAATCCACAATTGTCGTTCTGAGTACTTCTGAGTCTGGTTGTTCTTTGTGTTCGTTTCATGAATGTTTGGAAAGTCCTCCGCAACACAGGATATACTCCTAGTAGGGGGGAAAAAATGTTAACAATGTGAAGTATTATCTGATTTGTATTTAACTGAATAAAATTAACCTTTTTGTATATTAAAAAAGTTAATTTCGATGCCGTGAGCAGAAGTCAGTTAAAATTTACATCCAAATTTTTGTTAAAAAGTGAAGCCAAAGATGTCTTAACAATGGTCACAGAGAGAAAGAAAGGGTTGTAAGTATTGTATTTTGTACAAGTTTTAATAGATATATACTATATTTATCAGGAAATTATTGATTTTTCAAAATACAATTTCGAAATTCAAGTTTCTGTTTTCATAATGAAAAAAACGACCGAGGCTTTAGAAATGTTACTCTCTGTTAATAAAATGTTTTGTTTTGTAAAAAAAAACTGCAATGTATGAACAGCTTGGATATAAGATACTTATATACTACTTAGACACAAACAATCCGTTAAAGTGTTAACAGTATAAAAATTAATGTTTGATATGTCGCAACTTCTATTGTGGTTTAATTTAGTAGTATTGATGTGTAACACATGGCATTTGACTTACGATTTGACGGCCAACTCTAACGCCCCACGCCATTGATGTGTTGTTTTAACTCAATGCCCCACGCTCATTAGTTAAATCAAATAGCGCGTGTTTGCCCCGCTGTCTGTTACACGCTTCCGTTCCTTTTTACGAAATCATTTCCACAGATTGCAGAAACCCACGTACGTTCTTGACGAAAGTATACACGCGAGTACAAAAATCCTTATGTGTTTTTCTATTAGTTGTGAGCATAGCTTTATCCATTCCGTATCGGTTTTTTCACGATTCTGTGACTATGCCGAATCAGTCATAACTCACTCACTCAATCACTGTAGGTAACAAAATGTAATCTATACAAATAAATAAAATTGGAGTGTCTGTTTGTAATATTAAAATAACCGCTTTTTACTAAATGCATATGTATGTTTACACGGTACATATGCCAAAATAACATTTTTTACACTTTTTGTCTGTCTGTCTGTTTGTTCCGGGAAATCTCTGGAACGCCTGGACCGATTTCGACGGGACTTTCGCTGGCAGATAGCTGATGACATAAGGAGTAACTTAGGCTAATCTTTTTAGACTAGCTTCGCCCCGCTGCGTTGCCCGCGGTTATAACAACAAATGCGGGTAACACCGCGGGTCTCGGCTAGTAAGATAATATAAGATAATAAAATATATTTTATACTAGTTGGTACCCGCGACTTCGTTCGCGTGGAATTTGAAAAGTGCTGCCTTAGTGAGTTCGATGCCCGGGCCGACGTATTTTTTCGGAGTGGAAAAATAACCTAAGTTATTCCTTATGTCGACAGCTACCTAGTAGTAAAATATTATCGAAATCGGTCCAGCCGTTTAGAAGAAGACTGTTGACTCAAGTATGTATCCGCTGAACATAACGGTCCTTAAATATTTAATACTTTTAATACACTGTATCTATAATTTTATATTTGTCAAGTGATTACATAATTTAAATGGATTTGAATTTGACTATTTCTCAGGTTGACTCAAGTAGGTATCCGCTGAACGAACCTTAAATATTTAATCACTGTATCTATGAAAATTTAATAAAGTTAGTATAACTTTTGTATACAGGTAGACTCCTCGGTATTGTAGCTTTTATTTAGGTTAATATCGGAGTAATGTTGGCCGGTGAACGTTCACTTTAGTAAAGGCACCAATCAATATCACTAGAAGCACAGAATACGTAATTGTACTACTAAGTAATAGTTTATTAAACAAACAAGATGGAAGAGACGCTATGATCGAAGGAAAAAAGGCTGAAAAAATTATCTCCATCGAACATTAGTTCCAACTGTCTGTCCTTTCAACTTGGATGAACTTGAAGCTGGCGGCCAACCATCGAGGTTGAAGAGAGTCAATTAAGAAAAAAAAAACAGATAAAGCTATGTTATTTTTGACTGTCAAGTCAAATAAGTTTGCCTAAACATTAAAACGATACTTTAAACTCATTTGTTATGTCAACATACCGAACTATTGTCAAATCGTTGACTTTTAGTATTTGGTTTTACAATAAAAACATAATAAGAAACTAAATAACCGCAACATACATATATAGTTTTAAATAATTAAATATTTAATGGTTCACATGAAATATTTAATTTATCGCACTTAAAAAAGTACTTGTTTAATCTGTTTCAAAATATTCACACCTTTGTGGGTCATAACGCGAATAACGACCATTTTCATCAACAGCCTATAACAGTCCACTGCTGGACATAGGCATCTCCTTAGATTTCACTATGTTGACATACATTTACATTTTATAAGTATCCTTTCTTTAAATTTAAGGTTATTGTTAATTTCTTAATGGTAATACAATTGAATTTTAAAAACGGCGCTGTGACGTGCCAACTGTCAAATGAAGGCAAGAAAATCAAATTTACGTAAACATAATCATAAATACTAACTACCGGCACGTAGCAAGTGGAAACCTAATAATAATTTCTTTCTCGCGTGATTATTTCCTGTTTAGTGTTTCTAACTATGAAACAAACGAACTTCCATAGAGCCGTTTATCCCTTTTTTACCCCCTTACAGGTGAAAATTTCCAAAAATAATGAAAAATTTCAAGCCTAACCTTTAGGCTCTGCGTTAGTGAATCAGTCAGGGCCAGTAATTTAATGTATATATACGAGTATATATATGTATTTGTTTCTTATAAATCGTGTTTATTCTCGTGAAGGCTTTAATGTCCCTTGGGAAAATTCATGTCCAAAAAGCTGAAACAAAACTTCAAATAAACAATCCATCAAGCATTAACTAAATGCCGTCGGGAATCAAACACTCACACAAGTAATTTAATTTCTTAGGAGTGAAGTGAAATACTGAAATTTAGTAGCATAGTTTTTGAAAGCAATTGGACGATTAGGACTTGTAACCCTGTAAAAATCACATCACATTCACATCACACATCAACAGCCTTTAATAGTCCACTGCTGGACATAGGCCTCTCCTTAGAAAGAAGGTTTTGGCCTACTATACCACGCTGGCCAGACGGGTTGGTATAGGGTTTGTGTCAAGTTTTCCTTCTTTTTGCAGTGCTGGTGTCCTGCGTTGTTTTGCGCCCTTAGTCGGCTCTTACGACACCCACGGGATGAATTGGGGTAGTGACATTCCGTATTCTTAATCCGTCACTACACGGCCCACATCACATTAACAGCCTTTAATAGTCCACCGCTGGATATAGGACTCTCCTTAAAAAGGATGTTTTGGCCTACTATACCACGCTGGCCAGACAGGTTGGTATAGGTTTTTGGTGTCAAGTTTTCCTTCTCTTTGCAGGGCTGTTGTCCTGCGTAGTAGGGTGTCCCACGAGATGAATGTGGTGACATTCAGTATTCTTAATTCGTCACCACACGGATAATATTGGCTTGCAATACTTTTTCCTTTAAAGTAAAAGTAAAGCAGTATCTGGTCAAACAATTGTCAGAATCAACTAACTTATGATTTCTTTTCATTTTAATACAAAATTGTCATCAGTATCTACTTGAGTGTGTATGTATGTATTTATATACTTTTATACAGTATTTATGTATTATAAGGTATGTACTTATGTGTAATGTTAATATGTATAGGTGTAGTATATGACAGATTTGTATATGTGTATATATTATATGATTTTGTACAAAGTATATATCTATATATATATATAAGAGATTTCCACGTATATAGTCACTCATCACGATATCTCTGGAACCATTAGAGCTAAAGACTTGAAATTTGGTAGGAATATTCTTTTCACCGAGTAGAGGTCAGCTAAGAACAGATTTTAAGAAATTAAAAAAAATTATGTTAAATAATGTAAGTAGCAAAACAATGTTCGCAGGGTCAGCTAGTACAATATTAAATGACTAAATTAACTGTAACTAAAATGCACCTCCTTCCTGTTTTCTCTGCATCACCCAATGGTTGACTGGTAGAGAATGCCTAAGGCATTAAGTCCGCCAATGCACCAAATGTGCGTGATGTGTAAATAAATAAATATTAGGTATTATACGAATCACTTGACAGCCAAAGACCTTTTTAATGGTAAGACTAATTTTTTTTATGGTGTAGGGCTAGTGGCTAGTGCACAGCTTTTGGAGACTTCAAAGCGTGACACAGTCGTTAGTAGGCGGGACACGTATCTAAAGATATGGAGCGGGAGAGAAAAGCACTCCCGCGAAGTCCTGTCTTATTTGACATGTGTCATATAGGCGCGTCACAGTTTAAGTCTTTCGAGGCCTGCCTGTACAGGCTCACCTACACACGGACTTTATTAACTCTTTTAGTCACACACACACAAACTTACCTTAAACTTTAAATATCAAGAAAATCCCTTTAAAAAAAAGGTAAAACCAACTTCAAACAAAACTAACAAAGAGCATTAAAAACCTAGCAGCGATCGCGGTTGATGTGCTGTCATTTTTTGAGGAAAGCCGTTGTCTGTCTCCGAAACTCATTATCACATCTTTATGAAATTAAAATACGTCTATATATGACGGAATTATGCCCGAAGATACATAAAAAATATAAACATCCGAATTGATAACCTCCTCCTTTTTGAAGTCGGTTAAAAAGAAATAACAAATTCATGCCCTCCTCTCAATATTAGGTCAGCAATAGAATAAATTTAGTATTGGTACTGGTAGGACTTTGTTTTAGCACTTAGACTCTGAGACCGCCCATTATGCGTTCAGATAAAGCTAACTAGTTGAGCCAACCTAGCTCGATATAGAAGCCTCGTGTTATACTTGGCCGTTGTATACATTTGATTGGTCATTTGAATGGAAGACCAATTTTTTTTTTTCATTTTGACGTTGGCCAGAAAAAAAGTTGCTGTTTATAGTGTTACAAACATGTGTTTGTAACACTATAAACAGCAACTTTTTTGCAAAACTCTCACTGCAAAACTCTTAGGTATGTACCTAAGAGTTTTACAGTGAATACAAATACACACACACGCAAATACAAACACCTATATAGAATTTCATCTATGTATTGAAAGATCCGCCAAAAAAGTCACGGATACGGATACGGTTACGGATCTCTCTTCTCCCTTGGATATCCGCGGATACGGATACGGATACGGATATCCGGCACATCACTATGGTAACCAGGCTGCTAATAAACATACTTATATATATTTATGAATACATACATACTTAGACAAATTACAGCCAGACACTTTTGTGTCTGTACTTCTGTAATGATCGTACTGATCAGAGAAATATCTCGGGTGGTCGGTGGGGGTCGAACCCACCAATATCTGGCTAAGCAGTCAAGCTCACTAAGGTATAGAAATAAAATATATTGTTTAAATAAAACATATTTCTATGTAATGCAGCTGAAAAAGTTAAGATGAAAACTTGAAATGAGATCAGAAACACACCCGCGCTCGTCACATTCCAATATGGCGGCATCGTCAATTATATTCAGTGAGCCGTCTAGTTATCCCACTTCAACAAAATTCTAACAGAATTCCGAGTACACTTCTGTTATGTAGATATGCCTGTGTATTTGTTTTTTATGATGGAAATTTGAAATGTGTTTGTGCTTGTTGGAATTGATTTAGACTGTATTTATTTATAAAATATAAAAGTGGGAGATTGAATCACTGACTAATCGATCAACGCACAGCTGTAACCCCTGGGTCTAGAAGCAAGAAATTGTGCACACATGTTCTTTAAGTTACGTCACATCACATCAACAGCCTTTTCTAGTCCACTGCTGGACATAGGCCTCTCCTTAGAAAGGAGGTTTTGGCGTACTACACCACGCTGGCCAGACGGGTTAGGGTTTGTTTCAAGTTTTCCTTCTCTCTGCAGTGCTGTTGTTCTACGTAGTTTGCTTCCTTAGTGGGCTGTAAAAGGGTTGTTTGAAATTTATCTGAATCTTTGTTATTTTTGGTAGTATTGTTTTCAAATTCACAGAAAATACTCTTATTTAAGTAATTAAAAACGTTGTTACTAATTTTTCACTATCGCAGGCAAAAACTAGTATTTAATGTTTCTTCATACATGAAACCGGCCCGTTGGTCTAGTGGTTAGTGACCCTGACTGCTAAATATTGTGTGATGAGCACGGTCATTTGTTCTGTGTCTCGGTGTAATTTATCTATAATATGTATGTGTTTAAAAATATATAAGTATGTTTATCAGCAGTCTGGTTACTATAGTACAGACTCTTTGGAATCAGACGCCCGTGTGTGAGATGTGTGAGATATATTTAAAAAACTTATAAACTCACGCTTAAATTATCAAGTGGATAGGTTGTGACGCCTTAAAAGCCGACATTTGGACAACTTTACATACATACCAATTGGAGATGAAATCCGACAGATGTAGTTAAAATCATACCAATCATTGTTTCATCGACAGGCCTCATTCCGAAATCATTAAACACCTCGCTTAATGTATAAGAAATAGGAATTCATTTAAATATATATATTTCATTGCAAAGATCTGTTATAAACGACACATGTTCGAACTATGGTTCAACGATTCCTCGCTAGCACTACACAAACACCCACAGTAACTGCTAACAAACCAACCCACTTAGCGTAAGCCCGTGATAGGTTCGCATTGACTTGCGTCACAGCTAACATTTAAAGGATATAATAAAATCACACAACAATTTGGATCAATATCACATAGGACAGTGTGATCCCAAACTAGGCAGAGCCTGTGCTATAGAGACTAGACTGCTGATAAACATAGATACATAATTCAATATTTTTGGTGGTAGCGTTTCCCTTAACTGCTGTGGCTACAAACTTGCAGCTGACGCAGTTTATGTTGTAAGCATCCACTAAGAAAGGATTTTTACAAATTTAACTTTTTTTAAGAGGCTAAATTAAGGGACGATGGGTTGTATAGAAGTTCGTCATTTTCAAAGTTAGAAACACGAAAAAAAAACGGTGGGAAACAGAACATACATAACTAGAGGAATCATGCTCCCCAGATATTCAACTTCAACTTCTCAAGATATTTTTAACACTGCTGCACGCCTTCTTATAAGCAATTACCTCTTCATTGTCTTTCTTTCTTGCTTACATTTCATTTTCAAAATACCCTCAATTTTTCCATCTCCCAAATAAATTACAAAATAAATTATTTCGTCTACATCATTAAATATGATATCTTAAAGTAGAGCCTGAATTGTCCTGCATTATTAATTTATTGTTTTTATTATTTTAATATCGTCAAACCTGTTATATCTTTAGAGGATATAATGGTGAAAATTAAAAGCGTTAGTTACAATTAATTTTACTTTAATACTGATGCTTTCAATACAATAGCTGGTAGGTGAGTGACATTTGTACATTATGTAGGTCATCGCATGAAAAAAATAATGCAACGCCTGCGCGACAAATAATACCTAATTTATACATTGTCATTAAAAGTTGCGTCTATATTCATATTAGGCTCAAAGCCTGAACAAAACCAATATCACATCGCGTGGTGGTTTAAGCGGTCATCACGCCGCTCACTACTACTATGAGTGTTGTGGGCCGATCCCCACATGGGACGACACTTTGTGTGTGATCCACAAATTGTTGTTCTAAAACTGGGTTTTGTTTGTGTCCGTTTCATGTATGTTTGTAAAGTCCCTCGCGACACAGTTATATTCCTGATGCGGGAATTGTCTTTTATAAAAAAAAAAAACAGTGAGTTTGTTTGTTTGTTTATACGCTTATCGCTGTTCCGACCGCGTGTACGTCGGTTATCGCGGTAAAAAGTAGCCTATAATACATGCTGATAATGTGGCTTACCATTCCATTGGTGAAATACTTTATACATCTACTAGCGGACCCGACAGACGTTGTCCTGTCAAATTTGACACTGCGATGGTAGCGCTGTCTGTGGGATCCAATGTAAAACATTCCAAAATCAACAACTACTAATAAATTAAAAATTAATTTAAAAAACATTGTCCAGCGGACAAAATTGTGAATCTAAACCATTCCCAGATCCCCTTGAACACACACAAAAAATTTCATCAAAATCGGTCCATTCGTTTGAGAGAAGTTCATGACATACACACTCAAAGAAGAATTATATATATAAGAAGATACAAATAAATAAAAAAATATGTTAAAATTAAAATTGATGTTGATTGTGTCTGTGTAATGTGAAAATAGTAGGTTTTTTGATGCTCACACGGTTTTTTACACGACACCTATGCCTAAAAACAAAATTTAAACATATTTTATTTCTGTCAATATGTCTGTCTGTTTGTTTCGGGTAATCTTCAAAACGGCTTGACCGATTTTGTTACTACCAGGTAGCTGTCTATGTAAGTAGTAACTTAGGCTGTTTTTTACTCAGAAAACCCCTATAAAATTGTGCAATACCTGGGAATCGAACCCACTAAGGCAGCGTTTTTTCAATTTCACGCGAACAAAGTCGCAGGCACCAACTATTTTATAATCTAAGTATGGAGGGTCTATGGCCTGAAAATAATGTTTATTATTATTATTAATCTAGCAAGGGCACCGCGTACACGGTCGTCCACTTAAAACTTTATAGCGAGACGGCAGTTCTTATAATGCCTTTTTAATTATATAGATTCTAGGTTAAAAGAAACCTTCAAGAGAATTTCCTATGCCATCATGACGAGAATATTGCGCACTTTTGCGTTTTCTTTTATGGCTTAAACTTTATTGAATAGGAGCCTGATTGTATTGTACCTACCTTTTTTTTGACGGGGTGGAAAATACCTTCGTATCTCCTGCTCCTTGGGGATGTAGGAGCCAGGAGTTTTTGGTATGTGATGTTTCCACTGATTACCACCCCGACGGCCGAACTTAGGCGCCCTACTTCGAGGAGGACCCAGACCATGTTATTTCAGTTTCCCCCCGATTTGACGCCGCGCCTAGTAAAGCCCTATCCCGGGGAAGCTGCGGGCTTCCCCCCTATCGGCCCAATCCTTATAATATGTTGCGGCCCGATCGCATTTTTGCGACCAGGCCGCCATCCTATCGCCTCCCACAGCAGTGAATCTGCCACCAGAGGTCTTTTCCCTCTGGCAGCCTGCGGTCCCGTCGACGGCTGGTGTCGCCGCCGATTGTATTGTACCTGCGTGTGTTGTAGTGAATGCGATGCCACCCAGATCCTTTTTCTAGGTATAATTTATCCATAACGTACGTATATAGAAATATACAAGATTGTTTATCAGCAGTCTGGTTACCATAGTACAGGCTCTGCCTAATTTGGGATCAGACAATCGTGTGTGATATGTGCCAAGTTGTATGTTAAGGCTATGTGGCCGCTGCAAACGACCCGAGACAGATGACACTCCGGTGCGGCCGGGGGGTGTTGTCCATGGCGGGGCGCTGTTGCGCCTCCTACTGTATAGAGCAGTGAAAGGTACAGCAGCCTCCCGCCCCAGGGTGACTACAGTCACCCCGGGATGTGCCTCAGAGATGGGGTACGGCAGGGAGAACTCCAGAAGCCGTCGATGCGTCCCTGGAGCTCCTGCTGACTGCCGAGGTAGGCCGCCACGGGGTTTAGTGGGTAAACCGGTTCTCCGCGAGTCCCACAAACGCCCTGCGTTTCCCCAACGGAGGGTATGGTGCGAAAAGCATTCCCGGCGGTAAAAAAGAAAAGGACGGCTATAGATACGAGTAGGTTTTAAGATTTAAAAAAAGATAACTCCCGCAATAGGAATAAATCCTGTGTCGCAGGGGACTTTACAAACATACATTAAACGGACACAAATATATAGTGTAGGCAAACCTCTCCTCTTTGATCTACTGCAGTCTTAGTACCCATCCAGGACTTAATAATATTTATTTATTGACTGAAATCAGTACAATGTTTCCTATCATTAAATCTATGCGAATGTTATAAAATTAATTAGCTAATGGCACTTTGAAGCTAGAGTTAATGGGGATGTCTGTGCTAGTATAAACTGTGTGACAGACACCGGAGCCTTCCTCCAACAATTCAAATTATTTTGAACACTGAACATTTACAAGTAATACAGTACTTTGTCAATGAATGATTAGTATAAATGGTACAAATAATTTAAAAACAAAAGCATTTAACACATATTACATATATCTAACTACCATATCCTACATAACAATAAAAAAAAAATAGATTTACTGTTAAATAGCGTCTAACCTACCTACCTTTTTTTTTTTAACGTGTGGAAATCCCCTCGGACCGTCACCCCACCGGGGTTTGCGGCGGGGTGGTGTGTCGGACTCGGACCGACTAAAACCACACGGTGTGCCACTCTGCGCCTGTAATAGGAGGGATCCGGGAACAGCTGTTATTAAGACATCCGGACCACCAAAAATTGAATGATAAATCACAGTTCACTGTGATTTTGTACCTTGTCTAGAGCCCAAATGAATGAGTGAGTTAAAAAGAGGAGGGGAATTCTTGTTTCTATTCACGCATGAACGCATTTATCACAATCCATTCTAATATTATAAATGCAAAAGTTGGTCTGTCTGTCTCTCTATCTGTCTGGCTGTCTCTCTGTCTGTCTGTTGCCTCTTCACACTTAAACCGATGAACCGATTTAGATGACGTTTGGTATAGAGATAGATAGTTTTTATCCAGAAATTATCCTTCAATGGAGTAAAAAGGGGAGTTTAAGTTTGTGTAGGTAATCAAAAACTGCTGACACCGTTTAGATGAAATTTTGTATGGACATAGTTTGATTCTTGAGGTAGGACATACCGCGATAACCGACATACAAGCAGGCGGAGCCGCGCTAAAATATCATCCTGTATAATCTAGGGATTTGAGCGCGTGGTATTTGACCGAATGACGTCAAGGCATCGATCGTACACGACACAAATGCCTAAACTATCATTATAGTGTTCATTCTTCGCTGGTCTATATTTAATCTGTTTCCATACACTTAAATATTTAGGCGTTGTTGCCTTGGCTTCAGGTATTAGTACACGACTGTAGCGCCACCTATTTACATTCATTCAGTTCATTTACTTACAAATACGAAACAATGATGACTTCTATTTACAAGTCTAAAATTGTTATCTACTGTGAAGGGTTTTTTCTTCAGTTCCTTTTTTTTTTAACAAGTTCCTTATCGAACATTAAACGCTCTGAGCGGATGGGAACAAGACCGAAAAATGTGTAAAAATACTTTTTTCCGACACTTCAGTTGGCGCGTCGATGGCTACATCTTTTCATATAAATATATACCAAACTTCTACTAAAAAGCGAAAGGAACTTCGTTCCGACCGGGGGTCCATAGACAATAAAGGGAGCAAACAAACAAACGAATCACCTAAGTAAATACCTAAGTAACTACCGCCGCCTGTAAACACAACTCAAGAGACACAAGACCCCAGAATTGAGAGGAGGTAAGAAGGAGAGGTTGAAGCACCGGTAACCCTCTCACTCGGTGAAAAGCACCGAAAGTATTGCTTAAAAGCGATTTTCTGTGAGGCCGTGGTGTCACACAGGTCGAGCTGGCCTATTTGCACCACAGCATAGCTCTCCTACGGAAAACTTAACTTATATGTATTTTATCTACACATATAAGTTATATACAGGATGGAAGGGACGGTGTAACAAATACTGGAATAGTGTATTCAGTGATTTTCGACTCAGAATGATAGTCTGAATACACTATTCGAGTATTGTGTTATTGTGTACCTAACTAACACATGAATAGTTTCCGTCCCTTAGTTAGTATCCGTGTGGTGACGGATTAAGAATACGTAGTGTCACCACCCCTATTCATGCCGTGGGTGTTGTAAGAGCAGACTAAGGGAGCAAACTACTAGTGATGGAATAAAAAGTCTTCACACTCATATTTAACTGTGAATTATTAATTAGCAGTTATTTCACTCGGAACAGTGACCGGGCGCGCGATTAATGCTATTTCTGAGAGTGCAAAGAATTTTATTGTCTATTTTAAAAGAAATGCACGTATTTAGGATTGTTATTGCATAAATATATTTTTAAGATCATCACTTCACACTGCGTGAATTTCACACTCATATTTAATTGTGAATTCACGCGTGCTTTTCACATTCACAAAGACTAAATTAAATTTAATATTATTAATCGTCGTTCTAAAACATAAGGTATTGCTAAACTGCTATTGCTAAATTACTAAATATAGCGCGGAACGATGACCGAGCGCGGCGCGATTGATTGAGAGTTGCAATGGATTTTACTGTCTATTTTAAAAGATATGCACGTATTTAGGATTGTTTTTGCATAAATATTTTTTTATATCATTCATTGATTTTTTTTCATAAGCAAGTGGCCGGGAAATTAAGTATTATGTTTAGAAAGCCTTTGTTTTCTCGTAGTGTTTTGTATAATTGTTAATAGTTGTTCATAGAATTGGTACCTATGTGGTATTTGTTATAAGAAGTTTAATTATAGGGTAGGTATAGATAATTAGCATTAATGTCACTCACTACAAACTACACAGGTCAACAACACTCCAAAGAGAAAGAAATTCTGACAGAAGTCCTTTACCAACCCGTTAGGACAGCCTGGTATAGTAGACCAAAACCTCCTTTCTAAGGAGAGGCAACAGTTCAGCAGGGGACTAATAAAGGCTGGTGATGTGATAATGAAATTACAAATCTATCAATAAATATGTTTTTGAGAAGACTGTTCACCATAACACAGGTTGGTGTGTGGTCTATGCAATGGCCTAGTGTGGGATGAAACGGCCGCATGTGAGTCTTTGAGGTACCGGTTGTAGTGTTCAATACTCGGGAAGTTAAATGAAATATTCGAAGTCTAAAAATATATAGTACAGCGCGGTCGCAGTCGCGCTACGAATTTGCTTACTTCGCTACTCTAGTAATAACACAATACGTGGATGACCAAGCTTAGCTCGGTATTTTTTTTTTGGTAAATTTTCTAAAAATGAAACCTAGCTAGATCGAATAATCGCCCCCGAAACTCCCTGCAAACTAAATTTCATGAAAATCGTGTTGGAGCCGTTTCCGAGATTCAGATTATATATACAGTTAAACCTGGTTAAGTGGGAGCTGGATAAGTGGGAAACCTCTATTATTGAGACTTGCAATGAGGTCCCGGTTCTTTTTCATTAAATTACCTCTGTTAATGGGACTTTTTGAACCTGGTTAAATGAGATTTGAGGTTTGAGGTTTACCTCTATAATTGAGACTCTGTAGCTCAATTACCTGTATAAGTGAGACAAATTAATCAGGTTTTAACAGGTTTTGACATGTTTTTTTTACCTACATTTCGCGTCTTCAGTACTATCTGAGGTTTTGACCTAGGAGAATAACATGGAATGGAATAACGGCACATTTCGGCATCTGTAAGTGGGGGCCTCTGTTAATGAGACAACTATAATTTTAAACCTGCTTAATTGGAAAACTGGATTATTGGAAACCCTCAATAATTGGTACATAATAATATGTCTTGGTCCCTTGAGATCCCAATTAACCAGGTTTCACTGTATATACAAGAATTGTTCGTTTAAAGGTATTAGATAACGTGAGTTGATACTGTGGTACATACAGTCACAGTGTGTGGTACATACAGGTACATACCTACAGTCTCAAGTTATTTATTTATTTATTTATTTTTGTTCATCTATATTTCACATCCTTTTTACCAATGAAAGAGAGATCGGCATTATTTCGAACAATTCGCCAACATCGTTTCAAATTAATTACTATACATTTATTCGCTTTGCTGATTTACTTATAAAAGGTTATAGTATTATTTTATTTATGGAAATAGTAACAAAGTGAGTTATTGATTATAAGATTTATTATTCATTTCATTTATTCCAAACCGGGGATAAAAAATTCGATTATATTTGTTCAAATTGTATTTACTGGGTCAAAGGGCATCAGTCAATATTGAATTTTTATGTTCAGGGTGTATCTACCCACTACAGAGTAAGCTATATTCCTTTAATATATTCTATGCGTTCAATTATGAATGTAATGATTTACAAGTGTCAATAAAAGTTATCGAAACTCCCGTTCGCTCCAAAGGCTGGTAGCATTTTGGAATCAAATCGACTAAAAAAAAAGGATATCTCAATTGAACTAGTTCGATGGTAAGGGACTTGAGTATACCCTAAAAAAGAAGCACACGAGAACCTCTATCGAGTCTGAAACTTGTCCAACATCCCGAAAACCCCACCATAAATACATACATTTTTGCATGCGTCTATATTAATTCAACAAGGCTTTGCAATCTCAATCTCTGCAATCTCAAGCAAGGCTTTGCAAGGAGAAGTCTATGGTCAAAATAAAAGCAAGTCCACGTCCTGACTGTAGCAAAGACAAATGCCTACTTTTTTTAAAGTTATGGAATAGGTAATATAATATATATCTCACACACTCACACACTGCCGTCTGATCCCAAACTAGGCAGAGCCTGTGCTATGGTAACCAGACCGCTGATAAACATACTTATATATTTCTAAATAGATACATATTATAGATAAATTACACCCAGACACAGAACAAATGACCGTGCTCATCACACAATATTTATCCCGGGTGGGAATCGAACCCACGACCTCCGGTTTAGCAGTCAGGGTCACTAACCACTAGGCCAACAGGTATTTATCTTCCAATACGCCTGATGGTAAATGATATTAGAGACGAAAACAGGCCTATCTAAAAAAACCTATTAGGTATAATATATCTACGAGTATATACCTTTCATTTTATAGTATACTCAGAGCCAATACTTTCGTTTACATAAAACATTATTATTTTTTTAGTATTCGAAGTTAAAAGGTTCTGGCGGTAAAACAAACTATATCGTATTAAGGATTGCTACTTAACTTAAACGCAGAGTGTTGAGCGTAAGGTTAAAAAAGGTAATGGTTTATGACTTCATTATTCTTTGGATGAACTGTATACATACGACCTAGAGCATCAGTAGAACGCACATCCGGATACCCAGGAACCGCATCGCCTTGCTTCCGTCTTTGAAAATTCTTCGATGAAGCATTCCAAGTATAATAACGTGGCATCTCCGATTAAAGCAAAGTTCGTGCAAACGGATCGCTTTGGCAGATCGTAAAGAAACTGGTCAATGTAGTTGCTGGAGGTGTTTCAGCACGTTGCATAGCATTCGAAGCCGTGAAATATACTCGTTGACCATTCTCCAGATGCACCGCCAAATGCACAACAGTAGGATGACGTTCGTGAATAGGGAATGCGAATATACGCCAAATCGCTTCATTACAGTTTACATAACGACCAACTTGATAGCGTGAAATTTCATCGTTGGTATTTGAGAATTGCAATCCAAAAACCGCCATATTGCTGCCTTTCGTGACATATTTGCAAATATGTTGTATGGACTTTACTGAATTGCAATACTCAACGTTGCAATATGTCTTGAACTTTTTAAAACTAAGTGGCGAATATGGAACAATCCAACTGTCGACAACGAAATCCATTCTTTTCACTTTTGTTGTGACAGTTCCACCGTTGTCATCTCGTGATCGACGCCGATAAAAAAAAAAAATACGGAATAAATAGTATCCTATGTCCGTCTCCTGGCTCTAAGCTACCTCCTCACCAATTTTCATCCATATCGGTAAAGCCGTTCTTGAGTTATAAATAGTGTAACTAACACGACTTTCTTTTATATATATAGATAAATAAAATTGGAGTGTCTGCTTGTAATATTAAAATAACCGCTTTTTACTAAATGCATATGTATGTTTACACGGTACATGTGCCAAAATAACATTTTTTACAATTTTTGTCTGTCTGTCTGTTTGTTCTGGGTAATCTCTGGAACGGCTGGACCGATTTCGACGGGACTTTCACTGGCAGATAGCTGATGACATACATACATTCTACTAGCTTCGCCCCGCGGCGTTGCCCGCGGTTATAACAACAAACGCGGGTAACACCGCGGATCTCAGCTAGTAGAATTATAAAAGCGTGATCTTGTAATAGATCTATTTCAGTGCTAGCATTTTAATTATAAAAATATATTGTTACAAGTAGTCCGTGTGGTGACGGATTAAGAATACAGAGTGTCACCACCCCAATTCATTCCGTGGGTGTCGTGAGAGGCGGCTAAGGGCGCAAAGCAACGCAGGACACCAGTACTGCAAAAAGAAGGAAAACTTGACACAAACCCTATACCAACCCATCTGGCCAGCGTGGTAAAGTAGGCCAAAACCTCCTTTCTAAGGAGAGGCCTATGTCCAGCAGTGAACTATTAAAGGCTGTTGATGTGATGTGATGTGTGTCACAAGAATTTCATTTCACACCTAACGTTTTTATATTCAAGAAGGTAATTATTAATACGCAGGAAAATTTTATACCGCAAATTATGCCAAAAATAGTAACACGTGCTGAATACACATCCCACGCCCTAAAAACATTATCACATCAATTAGTCCAACCACAGACAATCAGAGCTGGCGCGAAAGCTGGGTGACGTCACATCCCGTCAGTGGGGTAAGCAGGGAGGGAGCAGGTAGACATACTCGATTTATCAACAAGAGGCTGGCCGTGACCTTGACGCGATCGATATTCTGGTAGGGCTCACAGACGAAGTGTGACAGGACATTTTGCGCTATTTTTACATTTGTTTTAGTATTATTTCCAAAATTTATCTCATTTCTTGATGAAATGATGATTAAAAATTGTTTAATCTATGAATGGCAATCTTGCATAATAATAAAAATTATACATAGGGCACACTGAAAGTTTCTGGATTCTGATAAATAAGACTAGATATAAAACTAACGATACATTTATTGTTTTTCTAAGTATATTCCCTCGCAATCAATGCATTTTTGCAATCGCTGTAACCACTTTACAAAGCAGTTGGACCAGTCTTCCTTAGAGACCTGTTCAATGGCTTCATGAAACGCATTCACCGCCAATTCAGAGCTTATAAAACGTGTGTTTGCTGGCAAGTAATTTTTTTGTCAGTTTTAATAAGTTATCGTACTGTGTCAATATTAGAGTATATAACCGCAGTCGCCGGCCGACATTCACGTACCTCGTCAAGGAGATGATCACGTCTACGTCTAAATTCTTTAAACTACGAACGCACAGAGTTGGGACATGGTGCTTCATCACCAAATGCCAATTGAAGTTTTTGGCAACTCTCTTGTTGACTTAAGCCACAACGAAAATCATAAAAATCATTGAACAGAATATTCACGAGTTAAATTCATTTTGATAGCGACAAAATTTTTGAAAGGACATCACAATGAAAAAACAAATGACAGTCTCGCAAATTAAAAAGTAACATCCCAAAGAGTTCCATTTTCGAAATTCCTTAATTGTTTTTTCATTATTTTATTGTAAGTGGCCAAATCCAGAGACTTTCAGTATGCCCCACGTAATCATTATTATTAAAATACCATAGTAACCGACATCGCACGAATAATCAGTACGCTGAAGTGGTAGTGGGCTGGTCATGTTTTCAGGCGGACTGATGGTCACTGGAGCCGACATTATATTAGAGTGACCGACCGCGATTAAGCTAACGTAGTGTAGGACGGTCTGGACGATGGACCGTCCACTTGAAGAAAGTGGCTAGCAGCGGATGGATGCGGGCTGCCCAAGATTGGGATAGTTGGCGCTTCTTGGGGAATTCTTCGTTCAGCAGTGGACGGCTGATAAAGTAGATTTCAGAAGGAGAACAATGACGTAGAAAAAAAGAAAATTAGACTTGTGTCATCCACAAAAAATATTTATCCGTACATATAATAGCCCTTAATGAGTTTTAAGCGCCGTGAAACGAAATGGAGCAAGTCAGAGTAACTTACAATCTCATTAAAAAGTCAATTAAGCAACAAATTGCGTTACACTTTTTATATTGCCGATAAAATGGGGGAAGGAATGTTTACCTCCTACTTTGATGAGTTTGGATGTAATCTTTTTTCTAGATAAAAATTATGTATTTTATTTTTACATTTAGCAATCTATATTTTATTGTCTATGGAAAGTGAGGTTTAAATTTCCATCAAAAGTATTTTTATATACTTACTAGCTTTTGCCCGTGACTTCGTTCGCGTGGTGGTTTACACCAGATATTGTAGAGGATAGGATGGCGCAGTGGTTAAGTGGTCATCACGCCGCTTCCTACGCTCCTAAGAGTGTTGTGGGTTCAAACCCCACATGGGACGACACTTTGATCCACAAATTGTTGTTCTAAGTCTGGGTGTTTTTTGTGTCCGTTTCATGTATGTTTGTAAAGTCCCCCGCGACACAGGAATATATTACTAATGCGGGCGTTGTCTTTAAAAAAAAGAAAAAGATTAACGTTCGTTGCTAAAGCGGCATCGTAAGGTTATTACGACAATGTTTCTTTATAAAGAACATTTTTTACCATTTTTGTTAGTTACATAAATCCCCAATCCAACTCCCTCTCTCCTCTCCTAATTCTAGGGTGCGCACTCCAAGCATGACAATGCACTTATGTCTTCTAAGTTTCAGATATCCATCGGCGACAGTGATCGCTTATCGTCAGGTGCCCTGTGTGCTCATTTACCAACTGCACCAAAAAAACATTTTATAGTATCAACCTATTTGAAGCGTCATGGATTCGACTACAACTTCAAAGTTCACGGGTTCAATTGCCGCCTAGTCCAAATATATTAATTCCTTGACCAGTTTCCTTAATAAAAATTGTCCTTGACTATATACCTATCTCTGTGCCTAAATTCATGCTGATCTGTTTAGACGTTTTGGGGTATTTGAGTTTCAAACATTTACAGATCCATCGTTAAAACTTTGGCTTTTATAATTTGATGGGGTGTACAGATCGATGTTATAACGCTGAGTGATCATTGCAATAAAATTGAATGCGTTGTAGTCTCATTTAGTCTTACTAAAATGTATTTATGGGTTTAATTAAGTTTCGATTGACTCAAATAGTTACGCATAGTAATTAACCAGAGTGCTATCATGTTCATTCATCATTTATTCGCGTATGAAATCTAATTTCTTTTTTGGAAATGAGCAGACGAGACATCTGATTAAAAGTGACTATCGCCAATTAAAAATACATATAACTAAGAGTGTAATGTTTTCAAAGCATACAATATTTAATGTATAATATAGTGGACAAATACTAATATGTAACCAACCTTTTTTTTCTGTGCGCAACTCCCTTCGGATACCACCCACCAGTGGGTGATTATGTCGGTTTCGAATCGACCAAAAACCGCACGCCGTCTCCAGGTACCAGCAACCGGGGAACTAGGTATACCCTAAAAAGGAAAGCCCTGGTACCCCGACGTGTCTCGTGTCTACGGCTTGTAGATAACCCCTCCTGTGTGGGAACATGGATGTTACCTTCCTGAAGGGCGTGCGCGCTCTGCAGCGGCCGGCCCGCTTCTGCTAGAGTGACAAATGGCCTCACCTGTCTCCCTCAGGCCTGTCAGGTTCCGTAATCTCCTTTGCAAGCATAACCTACTCGCAGAAGGAGACGGCGGAGTTCCACGCACTCTCGCTCCGTACCATAGCTTTAATCATGTTACCGAGCGAGAGAATTCCCACTCCGACGGCCGCCACGAGGCTACGCCCTTGCTCCACCCACGCCGGGCATTCTGCCATCGTGTGGATCGCCGTGTCCAGTATGTAACTACCCTCATCCACTGACATTGTATTAAAGTGTAAACTTTCGACGGCTCAAACAATAAACCTACGTGGTTTCTCCAGAAGCTTGTAAGTCGTTTCGTAAACTTTCTCTGTCATGTTGTTTTATGTGATAAATAAATTAAATAAAACACTCAAAAGTTTTAAGTGTTGCCGCTCTTTGACGAAGAAATAGGGGGGTTTTACGCTCCGTTAAAATATAATTACTTTAGCAGAGTCTACTACTATCAGAACAAGGTCTTACGGCTCAAAATGAATACATCCAGAACTCGTTAAATTGTTATTCTGTTGCATAAAAAGCGTTTTTTACAATAAGCTATTCAACGATGGCGCCATTTTTTGAGCGAAAAAGATTGAATTATTTGAATAAGAACTGCGGACGTCATGTGAATTAACGAGCTCTGTGTGTGACGCTATGAGAAATTTCTGGTCTAAATCAATTAGATAATTGCCGACCTGAATGCCAATATAATTAATTCTGAACATAATTGTAAAAATTGTAAAATATGATCCTAAGTTATTACTAATTAATAATAGACTTAATAGACTTACATATTGTTATCATATTATTATTATTTATAAATGTGAGTTTCATTGTTTAATACGTTTTAACTTCTTGTCAAGAGATTTTTATACGTTATTAATTACAGGTACAGACATATGAAGTACATTTTGTCAATAAAAATCCGAAATCCGAAATTTTATCAATAAAAAAGTGATACTGAGGAATAATAATTACTAGTTCCGAAATTAACGCGTACATACCTTTGAATTGCCTGACGTTTTGTCAGGGTTGAACAGGCCGTGTCATATTTGAAAGTTGACTTATATTTCAGAGGGCCTAGTCCAAATTTATTTCACATTAACTCGCTCTCGACAGCGAGCGCGTTTGGCGTTGTGATTGGTGAATATTTCACGGCGAACGCGGTTACCGTGACGATTGAGTAGAAGTGAAATAAACTCACACTTGTATCTTTAACCAGCCATGGTTCAATCTCGGCCGCGTAGCCTTACATCGAGTATGTTTTGAATCAATACCGTGTGTTATATTCACTGTATCATTTTGGTAATTACTTCTTAACAAATTCGTAACATGACATCCTTGTGAATTGAATATGCTATATAATATATATGGGCTTAAAAGTAATTAGACCTATTTAAACATATTGCTATATTCTACTTTGTATGCATGCACAGATAGTTTTGCAACGTGGCATGTAGATTGCCTATTTTCTAAAGCACATTACTGACTCCAACGAAAGAGTGTATTCAACGTAAATTGAAAAGGGTATTTATATTTTGATGTAATCGAGTAATAAGAAGCGAAATCTTTTAAAGTTTCGTTTCTTATTACTTGATTACATCAAAGTTTAAAGTCAATAATGGGAAAAAAACGAATTCCCGAGTGCGTGAAAGTGCTGCTATTGATAGGTACTCTAATTCACCAACTTAATTTTATTTTATATTATATCTTGTGTATCTGTAGTCTGTGTGGTGACGGATTAAGAATACGGAATGTCATTTTTGGCGCCAAAAATCCGCCATTTGTTTTTTTTTTTAAGTCATATACCTACCTAGTGTAACTGTATAATGAAGACACCAAAATCAAGCACAGCTTGCCAAAGAAATATAAAAGTAGAGTGAGAAAGAGTCTATTTCTAAGAGTCTTTCTATATTCACGTTCAAACAAAGTTTCGTAATTTCTCTATTGAGAAAAATTCAGAAGAAAACCTAATTAAAATATTTTAGTTTTTGTTTTTGTCTACAAACAAAACAAATTCAATAAAGTAAGTTATTACTTATTCATAATACTTTCGAATATAAATATACCCTTAAGCAAAGAAAAGTAAATGTTCTGACTGGGTTCAATTAGTTATCTTCTGTATGAATTTTATGTACCTTCAATCCAAAGGGCCTTCAAATATATAAAAATAATATTTCGTATTATAATCCATTAACAAGATTGGCCCGGAAATCAATGATATGTCAAAAACTCTGCATTCTCAATTGCATATATCATGCAATTGGAAAGTGCTCCGAGGAATTGTTCGCTACCTAATTGACTAATACCAGCCGCAAATTTCCGCCATCGTTCCACGCGGCAAAATTTTCATCCTCATTACCTGGATAGTTGGCGCTCCACTACTGTGTGCTTTTCGAGACACTTTTTGCCCCGCACAACGAATCTGTGGAACGGGTTATCGCCTGCGGTATTTCCGGACCGATACGACCTTCAAGAAAAGAGCGTACTCCTTCCTAAAATGCCGGCAACGCGTTTGTGACTCCTGAGTTGCAGACGTTCATGGGCGGCAATAGTCACTTTCCATCAGGTGACCCGTCTGCTCGTCTAACATAAAAAAAAGCAAAAAATTACTAGATGTTTTTGATCACAGCTATATATGTTTTATATAAAGTATAGATACAACTATATATGTTAAATATAAAAAATAAATAGTGAAAGACATCTTCAATGGTGAGTGGGGTCTGGATGATTCTGAGTACTTCTGTCCTCGGGAAGGACATCCAGATCTAAACTGATTACATTACCTACTTGTTAGTTAACAACGAGTAACAAAGTTTTGTTACTCGTGGTTAAATTACTCACAATATTAGCCATTATGAGTCAGAGATATTTTTGGAACAAGTTCCTTATCGCGCGTTGTTAAAGGGGGCTAGACGGAAAAAAATCTCACGAAAAGTTGTAACGACACTTTTTATGACAGTCATTCAGCGCCATCTATCGAATAGATAGGAAATCATTACTTTTCATCTCAGTATTTATTTTGAATTGTCACTTGTCAGTCATTCAGCGCCATCTATCGAATAGATAGGAAATCATTTCTCAAGGAGATTTTACCAATGTATAAATTGTTTTAATTAGAAACCAACTGAAAAATATGTAGGTAATAGCCGCTTTCATAGATGGCGTTGTAATTAAAATCGTGTCGAATCAGTTTTACTCGATCGTCACAACTTCGTTCCTATCGGGTGTCCCACGACACCACACGGCTTTTTTTTGTATAATCTTTTATTTTTTTATTTTTTTGCACATATTACGATTCGGATCTAAACGCTTCAAACAGACTTGAATAATGCTATGCTATTGCTATTATAATGTTCCATGTTATACTGAGGGTCGTATTGATTTTAGTTTTGTCTTTTAGATTTGTAATTATTTTTAGTGCTCTTTGTTAGTTATAGTTTGAAGTCAGTTCTACTTTTTTTTAAATGAATTTCTTTAACAATTTTTAGCTTAATAGCTTTAAAGCTTTGTAACGAATAGATAAGTACAATATTTAAAACACTACGTACTGAAATGTATAAAGCCTTATGAGAAGAAAAGGCAAACAAACTCATGGATAAGATATGCTAGTCTTTATAAATAAATGTTTGTGACATATTGTAGGTGACACGTTTGTATG
Source organism: Arctia plantaginis (assembly GCA_902825455.1). Taxonomy (NCBI): domain Eukaryota; kingdom Metazoa; phylum Arthropoda; class Insecta; order Lepidoptera; family Erebidae; genus Arctia; species Arctia plantaginis. Next base: position 19,010,088 of record CADEBD010000422.1, read on the forward strand.
AGATTATACTAGTAGTAGTTAGATTATTTTACATTTTATAGTTTAATAAGTCTGTTACTTTACTCAGATAAGGTAAGATGTTACATTTGAACCCGAAAATATATTGTTTTCCACATTACCTACTTATTTTTCCACCACTAGGAGTGATATTTTTCTTTACATTTGAATGGAACCAAAGGGGAAATATACTTTTCCAAATACAAAAATAATTTTTCAAATCAGTTAACAAATTATAGAGTTTTGAGGTGAGAAACATGAAAATAGAAAGATTTAGACAAAAAAATGTTTGTTACGCAGCACATTTTAGCTTCACTTGTATGTTCGTATGTTTGTTTGTAACCGACTCCTTTGGGCGTGATTTGGACTGACTTTAAACGGTCAGAATTCGTTCGTTCGTTTAAACTTTGTAGATACTCGTATATCGAGGACCGATGATAATACACCAATTTAAAAAATAAATAAAAAATATTTAAAAAAATAGTTTAAAAAAAATGTATGTTGTCAATAGTAAAAAGCACAAAACGCTTTTTTTTCAAATTTATTCAAATTTATTTTCTATTTTTTAGTTTGGTATTCTATAAACAGCGTTTCTTTTTTAGTGTTTAAAACTATTTTTTTTGTCTAAATGTTTTGTAATCTCATATATTACTCTCTTCTGCACATATCTCTGTAGCCATATACAAACACCTCGTAAATATCTTGAAAGAATAAAACAAGATCAAGACATTAGATTTTTGAAAGAGTTATCCTCTAACTCCTAAAGGTCAAGGATTTTGTGTTTCGGAAGTCGGTTAAAGAAGCGGTAAAGTTTATCCTAAACTTAGTAGGATAAAGTCAGCAAGTTTTTTGGTAGTTCTCAAGTCGTATTTAAGATAATATTGCATTTGAATTTGTAATGTAGTACACAGTTTACGAGTACCTACAGGTTTTCGGATCTAACTTTAGTTAGTGGGTTGTTTAGAAGACCACTGAATCGGAAAGAATGAATATCGTAGGTACTTTTATTTTATCTTTATATATATAATTCTTGTGTGAGTGTGTATGTCACTGAACTTCTCTCAAACGACTGGACCGATTTTGATGAAATTTTTTGTGTGTGTTCAAGGGGATCTGGGAATGGTTTAGATTCACAATTTTGAATGGTAAGGGTGACCCATCCCTATTTTTTTTTGTTGCAATACAACGTTTGCCGGATCAGCTAGTATTTTATATTTTTATGTTCTTGTGTTACCATCAGGACGGCGGTAGTTACTTACCACCAGGTAAGTAACTACCGCCGTCCATTAACACCTGTACCTCAAGTCTTTCTCTTAGCGAATTTTCGACTTCCAGAATCTTCTGAAATATGAAAGGGAAATTTTTACTAGGAGTTTAATTCATGTGTTTTGTTTCTTTCAAATATTAATGTTCATTTTTCATCATGTTTCATTTAGTAAGCGGGTATTGATACTTGGTACCGCTCAATCATGCGTGTAGTTACGTATAATCCGTACAATACATTACACCTACAATATGTCTCAAACATCTTATATATAAAATTCTCGTGTCACAATGTTCGTTCCCGTACTCCTCCGAAACGGCTTGACCGATTCACATGAAATTTTGTGTGCATATCGGGTAGGTCTGAGAATCGGCCAACACTATTTTTCATACCCCTAAATGGTAAGGGTGACCCATCCCTAATTTTTTTTTGTTTTGCAATACAACGTTTGCCGGGTCAGCTAGTTTATTTATAGAAACTAGCGGTCCTTATCCATGAGTTTGTTTGCCCTTTCCTCTTTCTCATAAGGCTCAATCCCTTGGAAACGGGCGGTTGTAGATCGGCACAGGCATATCATAGATTTTGTATAAGTTTAATTTTTATTCAATTTATTGGCTTACTGTTTGATAAAACAGAGATTGGTGTGTGTTGATCTATGACTTTAGAGTCTACACAAAAGACGATTTCAATCAATTTTGAGTATCTACCCACGATAACTAGTGTATTTTATAATTTATCGGGACAATCTATTCGTAATATATTTTACAAAAATATAATATTAATAGGCCATTTTGGCTATTGTCGGATGAAAGTTTGTTACAACTTGTAACTTGTTATTTGTTGTGTGACTTCGTGGAAATATTACATTTAAATATAAATATTTAAGGAACAAGTATTCCTTTCTTGAATTGTATTAAAAGGATGGAATGGAATATTCTGGAACGTATAAAATAATAACCTCAGATATCTCACACAAGGCCGTCTAATCCCAAACTAGGCAGAGACTGTACTATGGTTGCACGTAAAATAAATAGACACATCACCCCACCGGGGTTTGAGGCAGGGTGTGTCGGAATCGGAACGACTAAAACCACACGGTGTGCCAGTCTGCGCCTGTAAAAGGAGGTTTCTGGGTCCCTATTTACCTACCTATCTACCAGGTCCCGTGCTGTAGCCCTTTTTTTTCCGTGCGGAAATCCCCTCCGATACCAACTATCGGTGGCATGTCGGACTCGAACCGACTAAAACCGCACGCCATCGCGGGTACTAATAGCCGGGGAACCAGGTATACCCTAGAAAGGAAGTCCCTGCTGTCGCCCTGCCCACTCGACGATGACCGGCTGGAGCGCCTCCACGGCGGCAAAGCCAGCACGTGGAACCTTCAGCCGGGACGACCAACGAGCCATCGTGGCTCGGCGAGCGGCCTCACGCCACCCGCGTGCCTCTTCGGGCGGGGGCCGACTGCCACTAGCCGCTCGGATATAGTCTATACCTTAATCTAGCCACGAAATGTAGTAGAAGTAGCGCTATAGTGAACTATCGACACAAGTGCGGTGCCATCATTTGATCCTCCTCCCTTCCCCCCAGTGGGGGGAGCAGGATTGGGCCTTTGATAACTTCATCAACGGTTTTATACATAGCTCTCCCACAAGGTGGTCCGACCACCCGGTAAAGGTCTCGGGAGGCCGTAGGATGCGGTTATCAAAGGACCGGTTGTTGTGGCGAACCATAGAGTAAGCCTATGTCCAGCAGTGGACGTCTTTCAGCTGCGATGATGGTAACCCTCCAATGTTCAATGGTATAGATACACGATATATACTCCTACATACATACATACACTTTGTACAAACTGCCTTGGTGGTGTAGTGTATTCTTTCAGTCGATCTAGCTCTCATAGTATAAGCTCTGCTTAGTTTGAAACTAGATGGCGTTGTGTGTTAGATGTCCGAAATATTGCTTTGAAGTACTCTCTTTCGATAGTCTGGTAACTTATTTTAAACATCATCAGACTCACCATCATCAACGCTTCATCAACAGCCTCTCAAAGTCCACTGTTGCAGAGGCCTTTCCTTAGAAAGGAGGTTTTGCCTACGAACCGCGCTGGGTCAGACGGGTATGTATAGTGCTTGTGTTAAGGTTTCCTTCTCTTTGCAGTGCTGTTATCTTGCGTATTTTGCTCCCTTAGTCGGCTCTTACGACACCTACGGAGTAAACAGTGGTAGCGACACCCCATATTCTTAATACGTCATCACACGGACAAAACATTCACTTACCTTAGTTAGACTTTTCATAAGAAACCTTATTCTCTTTAATATCACTTACTGTAACATAAAATATTATGTCATTATTAAATGACTTAATAAGTTATGTATAAAACAAGAAACATTCTCATAATATCGTTATGTCATGAGTCATGATACACCAAAGGCCGCCTGCCATTAATCATTCAGGTCCTGGCCCGAGCGCATTCCTGTTATTTTTGACCTTAATCGTTTATTTATTTCTCATTAGGTATGAGGGACGTTCCATCCTCTACTTAAATACACACGTTAATACAGCTTACTCCTATATCCATTTCTCCTTTTAACACATTATTAAGGTAAAGCTTTAAATAAAACCAGCAATGTTTTGTGATCTTTTCAAAATGTAGTCTAATTTTGAATATTCGTTTGAAAGCTGAAAGCGTTCTGTTTTCGAACTCTGTCACTCAAACAGTAAAAATTTCTTTGGCAAGATTAACCTTAATCGCTGTCTGGCCTGATTGGAGGATTTTGGAATTAGAACATTTTTTTGTTACAAATACTCGGCAACACAAAGACCTTTTGGAATTGAATATTTTATTATTACATTACTTTTAACGAGATTTAAAAAAAGAATATTTTTATTCGTCAGTTTTTATTATAAGAGAACAAGTCAGAATCTGATGATAGGATTCAGGGAAAAGCTAGAAAGGTCTTAAAATTTTATAAACACGTCTATCGTAACTTAATAATAATAATACATCTCACACACGACAGTCTGATCCCATACTATGGTAACCAGACTGCTGATAAACATACTTATACATTTTTAAATAGATACATATTATAGATAAATTACACCCAGACACAGAACAAATGACTGTGCTCATCAAACAATATTTGTCCTGGGTGGAAATCGAACCCACGACCTCCGGTTTAGCAGTCAGGGTCACTAACCACTAGACCAACGGGCCTGTATAAATTGTTTATATTTTATAGTACTCGTGACTTTGATCTCGGCAAGCAGATTTACGTAGATAATAGATTTAGAGAGAGAGAGAGAGAGAGATTCAGAGAGTTACGGAGATAATAGACAGCTACCAGCACTTTTCAATAATGTGTATCTATCGTGTTGCCATTTCATTAATTCAATAGTTGCTAAATAATTTATGCTCGTAACAATGCTAAGTGTGAAAAATCTCTGATCACCTGAAATATAATTGGAAAACTTTTGAACAAAGGCAAAGGTTATAAGACTTGGAACTTAGATATATTGTGTATTAAACTCTGAACTGATCCACTTAAAAGTTAGAAATGAAAAAACGACCGAACCTCACACACTTCACACGGTGAAGTGACAACACAAATCTCTTTTATACGCTTTTTACTTACAATAATGCCGTGAATTTAGTATAGCCTTCATTTTGTGTTGTAACACATGTTTTTTTAATGATATTTCTTTATAAATTATTCAATCAAAGGGGTTTGTCACTGCATTATCGTTGCCAGCAGAAGTCTCAGGTGTCATAATATTATGCCGGGGCACCAGGGACTTCCTTTCTAGGGTATACCTGGTTCCCCGGCTATTAGTACCCGAGACGGTGTGCGGTTTTAGTCGGTTCGAGTCCGACATGCCACCGATAGGTGGTATCCGAGGGGATGTCCGCACGGAAAAAAAAAAAAGGTGTCATAATATTGTAAAACCTTAATTTCTAGATCTGTCATGAGACTTATCAATATTTTTTCTGTAATATTTTATATCACAGTTTTTTAGGTAACATTAAAAACATCCTTTATTTATAAAATTATATACTACTAGCTGACCCGGCAAACGTTGCTTTGCCTAAAAAAAAATTTAGGGATGGGTCACCCTTACCATTTAGGGGTATGAAAAATAAATGTTGGCCGATTCTCAAACCTACCCGATGCGCACACAAAATTTCATGAGAATCGGTCAAGCCGTTTCGGAGGAGTACGGGAACGAACATTGTGACACGAGAATTTTATAAATAAGATTAAAATTAAATAGCAAAAGTGCAAGGCAAACACAACTAAATGACTTTGAACATAAAAACAAAATATCAGGTCGTATATTTTACAAAAAAAAACAGTAAAGCTTCTCTTATGTCCCTCTCACAACTCCGACTTCGTGAACTCTTCGTTCTTTGTTCAAGCAGTACTACTCTGGAATGCGCTCCCGCTCGAAATCAGGATGTCCACAAACCGCTTTATATTCAAAAAGAAGGTACATGCTCTCCTTCTTAAAGAAATGGCAGAACGGTCTAATCCATAGTTAAGTATACCTCAAATTCAGGTTTTCATAGTGTACGAATATGATATGTCTATGTATCTATATAAATATACTTGTATATATATGTATGTGTATCTTTGCGTATTTATGATGTGTAAGTGTAGTATGTGTGTATATGTTTATATATGTAGTGAACCGTATATATTTTCATTGTACATTTGATATTATGATGTAACCTCTGTGCACCTACCTGACAAGATTTCTACATCACCCAAAGGTTGACTGGAAGAGAATGCCCTGGGCATTAAGTCCGCCGATGTACAAAAGTGCACAAAGATGAATAAATAAATAAATAAAAATAAAACACTTAACTATTACTACTACTTATCCCTTGCCGATTTCGGCTACGTTTACTTTGTGTTTATGTTTGTGGGTTTAAGTTTAAAACTACAATGACAATGTTAAAAGCATTAGCATAGAAAGGGTTAAAGTTTAAATAACTTCACTTCACGTCACTTAGGGTTAATTTTTGACACCGGTATGCCCTTCAGACCCCACTATAATTACATATGCAGTAACCCCACCACTATAATTACTTCGACCCCACTATAATTACTTCGACCCCACTATAATTACTTCGATGACTGTCTGGGTGGTGCAGTGGTAACGTATGCGACTGCTGTGCTGTGCGGACCAAATGTTTGTACGATCTGCAAATTTTTTTTTTCGGAGTTTGGGTGTTTTCAATGTGTAATATTTCCATGATCCGCATATGTATCTGCATCTGCATATGTATTTACAATCTAGCTTTCATATAACAAGCTCTGCTTAGTTTGAAACTAGATGGCGTTGTGTGTAAGCAAATCGTATGGTCTCCTTCATAATGCAAAATTTTTTAATCAGATTAAGTCCATTAATTACTCTGAATGACGCCCTAGTAAGAGAAGTATTGTGGAATACTGTTTATCTATCTGAACTCTTATTAATAAAAAACATTTATAGACAGACTTGACGCGATCCAAAAACGATTCGTTAGAGCTCTAACCTCAAAATACTGTCTTGGACGTAAAATACCGGTAATAAATATGAAGATAGACTTAAAATCTATGACATGTCATAGATTTTAAGGCGACTTGTGTCCTCTACATAAAAATTTTAATGGCTTACTGGATCGTCACCTCATGAAAAAGATACATTTTAAGATACCTATACGCGATCAGTAAGTAAAATCTTGTAATAAAAGTTTGTTCAAACATTCAGTACCAATCTACTCTCGATTTCACATATGTCATAAAACATATTCTCGTAGAAAAGTAGTACTAAACTAGCAGAATACCGATTCAACTTTGGGTAATCATCATCATCATCAACAGCCTTTAACAGTCCACTGCTGGACATAGACCTCTCCTTAGAACAACCGTTGGCCAAACGGGTTGGTATATGGTTTTTTTTAAGTTTTCCTTCTCTTTGCAGTGATGTTATTATGCGCAGTTTGCTCCCTTAGTCGTCTCTTACGACACCCACGGGATGAACAGGGGTGGTGACACTCCGTATTCTTAATCCCTCACCACACGGTAAGGTTGGGTAAGAATACGATATAATATATAATCACATTACGGTCAACGTTGGATTTAATAATAATAATAATAATCTTTATTGTCACAAAAATTATACAGTTCACAAGGGTTCACACTAATAATTTGACACAATTAAATGTATTGTGCTTTAGGTACTGATACTCGCAGAACGACCTCCGTCCTCCATAAGCGCACGCCTGGGGGTGACAGGTGAGGCCATCTGTCACCCTAGCAGAAGCAGGCCGGGGTGGCGGCGAGCGCGTTGCGAAGCTCGCTCGCTTCCAGGGAGCACAGGGAACATGGGGTTCCCACACGGGGGGGGGGTCGTCTACTCGTCTGTAGATGACCCGAGGTATGTCGGGGCACCAGGGACTTCCTTTCTAGGGTATACCTGGTTCCCTGGCTATTAGTACCCGAGACGGCGTGCGGTTTTAGTCGGTTCGAGTCCGACATGCCACCGATGGTGGTATCCGAGTTAATTTCCGCACGGAAAAAAAAAGGTACTGATACTGTCTCACAAACTAAGCGAAGGCTTGTATTTTGGGTGGCAGTTTTCAGTCGTGCATGTGACTCTATTATAAATTACAATTTTTGTGCGTGCAAGTGAACATGGTCGACCAATTGCTATTAAATGGGTATGTGTATAGGTGAGTGTGTGTTAGTATGGGTTTTTGTAGAAAAGTATGTGTGTTTTCGTATATGAGTTATGTGCTTGTATATTTTTAATACTACTACGTGAAAACCTTTTACTACCATGAAAATATCTTTTATGACTAAGTTCGAGAGTTGATCGGAACTGAACTGAAGTTCGAGTAATTTCTACAATTATTATTTACGACCGGATGGCGTAGTGGTTTGTGTAACGGACTGCTATTCCAAAGGTCGCGGGTTCGATTTACGCTCAAGTCAAACATTTGTGTGCATGAACATTTAATGTTTGATTTGGCCTGGGTGTTTATGTATGTGTGTATTTAAAAAAAAAAAGTATATATGTATTTATATCAGTTGTCTAGTACCTATAGTACAAGCTCTGCTTAGTTTGGGAATAGATAGCGTTGTGTGAATGTGGTACAATATTATATTATTCACTGTACCCTCGAGTGACAAAAATTCTAAAAATAACCCACTTAAACAATGTGTGGGTAGTATAATTATGTTTGTTCTGGATTTGATATCTTTCATGATAAATTAACATCAGCCTTACGTAATACTCGTAATTTAATTTGGCATTAAATTACCTTTATTATTAATATATAAACTGTTTGTATATATCTGTCTTCGTCTTTACGAAGCCGTTCACTTTTAAATGCTGTGTACAGGTATAGTAGGACGTGGGGTTTATCTGTACATCTATACAAATAAATAAAATTGGAGTGTCTGTTTGTAATATTAAAATAACCGCTTTTTACTAAATGCATATGTATGTTTACACGGTACATATGCCAAAATAACATTTTTTACAATTTTTGTCGGTCTGTCTGTCTGTTTGTTCCGGGTAATCTCTGGAACGGCTGGACCGATTTCGACGGGACTTTCACTGGCAGATAGCTGATGACATAAGGAGTAACTTAGGCTACTTTTTTTAAACTAGCTTCGCCCCGCGGCTTTGCAGTGGTTATAACAACAAACGCGGGTAACACCGCGGGTCTCAGCTAGTAAAATATATGTTTAAAAGTTACTATTCGTGTTAGATAATCTGTTGTCTATGTATGTACCCGTTTTATAAAAAACTAGCTGACCCACGCAAATTCGTCTGCGTCTCTCAATAGTAATAAATTTTCTCCGTTTTTGAAACATTCTTCATTGGTGCTCCGCTCCTATTGGTCTTAGCGTGATGATATATAGCCTATAGCCTTCCTCGATAAATGGGCTATCTAACACTGAAAGAATCGAATCAGTAGTTCCTGAGATTAGCGCGTTCAAACAAACAAACAAACTCTTCAGCTTTATAATATTAGTATAGATAATCCTTGCTTTACATATATAATAAATGTGAAAGTAAGTTTTTTTATCTGTTGCGCTTGTTTAAACCACTAAATCGATTTAAAAATTGTTTCACCACTGAAAGGAACATTATCAGCGAGTAACATAGGCTACTTTATACCGCAATAACCGACATGAAGCAAAAGCTAGTAAGATATAAGCTTAATCTTCTTTTAAAGACAAGATAAGACAACGCCCGCATTAAGAATATATCCTGTGTCGCGGGGGACTTTACAAACATACATGAAACGGACGTAAAGAACACCCAGACTCAGAACAACAATTTGTGGATCACACAAAGTATCGTAGTAGTAGTAAGCGGCGTGGTGACCACTTAAACCACTACGCCACCCGTGTAGTCTTTCTACATAACCTCGATATCGCCTAGTACTTGATTTGTGAAGATCTGATAGCAGTCGCTCCGCGTAAAAAATCAAAATGCAGCCGTATCATAATAGACTTAAAGCCGACCTCAACCTGGTTTGGGATAAAGGCTTAAAGAAAAATAGATAAATTACACCAACACAAATGACATCTCGTACTAATTACACTATTATTTATTCTGGGTGAAAATCGAAGCCATCTCTCTGGCTCAACAGCCAGAATCACTAACCACTAGAAGGCTAACAGGCCCATCAAAACAATAGAACATCATTATGGTTGCGTTACAATGGCGCAGTTGTTTTCGATGTTCGAACAATAAAGAGACTAAATTTTGAATGGGAAGGAAATAATTACACAATAAAGTGCTTTAGGGCTTAAATTTTATGATCGATTTTATGTTTATACACGGCTATCGAACCATTTGTAATTGTCTTTAGCATCGTAAGCTCCGAAAAACATGTATTAGTCACGTTTTCATAATTCCTCATAAATATTTTATTATTGCGTGAATTAGTTCATTATTTTTCATCGATCATCAACAGCCTTTAAAAGTCCACTATTGGATATAGAAAGGAGGTTTTATCCTACTATTTCACGCTGGGCAGACTTATCAATAATATGTATGTATTTAGAAAAATATAGGTATGTTTATTTGCAGTCTAGTTCTCTCAGCAGATGCTTTGCCTAGTTTGGGATCAGATGGTCGTGTAATTATTATTTTCTTTCCCAACTAATTCTTTGAAGTGTCTGATGGACGCCACTAAGCCCATTACGTAAGTGAAAGTAAAATTAAAAAATGTAGATGATTAAGCCCTCTGTTTAGTGGTAAACAGAGTCGTATTAAACAACCAGATCTTGGGAATCATCATCAACAGCCTCTAACAGTCCACTGTTGTACATAGGCCTCTCCTTAGAAAAAAGGTTCTAGCCTACTTTACTACGCTGGTCAGAAGTTTTGGTATAGAGTTGGTTTCAAGGTTTTCTTCTCTTTGTAGTGTTGTTGTCCTGTGTAGTTTGCTCCCTTACTAGGCTCTTAAGACACCCACGGGATGAATAGGCACCACTCCGATTCATCCCGTGGGTGTCGTAAGAGCCTACGTACTCTTAATCCGCCACCCCATAATGTCCGGGGCGCAGGCATATGTTTTAATTGTATTCCATACATCTATCTATACAAATAAATAAAATTGGAGTGTCTGTTTGTAATATTTAAATAACCGCTCTTTACTAAATGCATATGTATGTTTACACGGTACATATGCCAAAATAACATTTTTTAACATTTTTGTCTGTCTGTCTGTCTGTCTATCTGTCTGTCTGTTTGTGCCGGGTAATCTCTGGAACGGCTGGACCGATTTCGACGGGACTTTCACTGGCAGATAGCTGATGACATAAGGAGTAACTTAGGCTACTTTTTTTAGACTAGCTTCGCCCCGCGGCGTTGCCCGCGGTTATAACAACAAACGCGGGTAACACCGCGGTTCTCAGCTAGTTACTTATATGATTCATTAATGTATTACAGACATAGGGTATGTTTCCCAATGAACAATAACAGAGACTTCATTGATATCATCATCAACAGCCTTTAATAGTCCACTGCTGGACATAGGCCTCTCCTTAGAAAGGCGGTTTTGGCCGACTATGCCACGCTGGCCAGACGGGTTGGTATAGGGTTTATGTCAAGTTTTCCTTCTCTTTGCAGTGCTGTTGTCCTGCGTAGTTTGCTCCCTTAGTCGCCTCTTACGACACCCACGGGATGAATAGGGGTGGCGACACTCCGTATTCTTAATCCGTCACCACACGGACAATGACACAATTCATTGATATAGAAGAGTAAAATAAGAGGAGTCTGGAACAGACGGCTCTGAGTAGGTTCATTAAAATACAGTTTACACAGATACGCGTGTAATTACATGACAAAAGCAAGGCTGCATTTCCTATTACGATTTCAGGGTTGTCTCTATTTTCACTTGTGTTATTATTGTATTATGTCTTAACTAATAAGACATAATTAATATTATTTAACGGGAATTATATACCTCTGGTTTGCCTGACGTTTCGACCAGGTTGCACCGGCCGTGGTCACAGGCTGACTGACCACGTCAGCCTGTGACCACCAGAAACCAGAGTGAAACCAGAGGTATGTAATACCCTAAATAAGAGATCGCGTTAATTCCCGTTAAATAATATTAATTATCATGAAACGCGAAAGTTTAAAAGTTAATAAGACATAATTATTTATTATATTATATAATTAATTATAAAGACATAAAATTCTCGTGTCACGGTGTTAGAAAGGAGTTAGTTGAACTCCTTCGCAACGGCTCGACCGATTTTCGTGAAATTTTGTGTGCATATCGGGTAGGCTTGAGAATCGGCCAACATCTATTTTTCATACACCAAATTTTTTTTTGACAAAAAAATTTGAAGTAATGTATATGGCAAAACAACGGTTGCGTTGTCAGCTAGTATATATATATGTCGAACTTCATAAAACAATTATTCAACTGTTCAATTTTTAATGCAATTTAATCTTTAATTTATATTTTAATTAGAATCATATAATTTATACTATTACAATAGATAAAGTAAAATTTAAGAATTGTTATTATAACTATGAGCATGTATAAAACGAAAAAATATCATAATGTATCATCTGTACCTTCTTAGTTTTTAATATTTTTGTTGTGCCCTAACGGGGCTTGATGTTGAGACTTATATTGTACCTAATTGACAACTATGTACACACATGACTTCAATAAAGATTTGATTTGATTTGAACTACTTGAAAACAAATAATGACTGCAATAAAGATTTGATTTGATTTGAACTACTTAAAAGCAAATAATGACTGCAATAAATATTTGATTTGATTTGAACTACTTGAAAGCAAGTAATTATTGCAATAAGGATTTGATATGATTTGAACTACTTGAAAGCAAGTAATGACTGCAATAAAGATTTGAATTGATTTGAATTATAGGGTACACCTGGTTCCCCGGCTACTGGTACCCCAGACATTATTTGGTTGACATAATCACCAGACCGGTGGGTGATATCCGAGGGGATTTCCGCACAGGAAATAATAAAAAAGGGGTATTCCTACCGCATTAATATAAGATAATCACAGATTGAATAAATTTAACCGGTTGTGTAGTCCGTGTGGTGATGGATTAAGAATACGGAATGTCACCACCCCTGTTCATCCCGTGGGTGTCGTAAGAGGCGACTACGAGGGCAAACTACGCAGGATAACAGCACTGCAAAGAGAAGGAAAACTTGAAACAAACCCTATAGCAACCCGTCTGGCCAGCGTGGTATAGTAGGCCAAAACGTCCTTTCTAAGGAGAGGCCTATGTCCAGCAGTGGACTGTTATAGGCTATTGATAATGTGATGATTATGTGAAACTGGTTGTGTAAGTAGATAAATAAGAACCTCAATAATCTGAGTGCCTTTACTCTCACAAAATACTGATATACATCGTGGCTAAGCTGTATTAGAAAACATATACAATATATTGTAGCATTCCTTGTCGTGTTCGATAACTAATATAGTTACTTATTAAATTGAAAAAATACAATAAATAAATAGTTACTTACCTAAATAATATTATTTACAGCTCGAATAAACGCTAGATTTTTTACTACATAAGAAATAAAGGTTATGATTAAAATATTGCTACATTAAGCCTTCCATGCTACGTGGGCACGTTGCGCGTAGCACTGAAAGCGTAGCCAATTTACTACGCTTCGTAGAACATGAAATCACCGTAAAAGTAACACATAAATAATTCCAATAAACGTCTTCAATAAGCAAATTTAAAAAAAACACATTATTTATGCTTCTTTAAGCTGTGTTCATGTGCAATCATTAAAAAAAACTTATTGAAAGTATGTTCCTCATTCTGAACTGTTAACAAATTACATATATCTACCTAAAAATTAAGAAGAGTGAAAAATTAAAAATCGATGTAGGTACTATATCATTATAGTTTATCCCCCATAACAACAAAATATAAAAGTATTTATTAAAATTGAATCTAAACTTACCGCGCTTCCGCACGAATATCTTCTTCAAACTCTACCAGAAACTATTCGGATATAGTTTTAATCTATGCTATCGTCAAATTGTCCAAAAAAATAATAATATCGAAAATAAAAGTATTCCAAAATCGAAATTCAAAATTTCAAGTTCGCGGTTAATTTTACCGAGCTAGCAGACCTCCGCGCAACCGGCGGTGAAGGCGGTATCTGAGTGTCTGTGAGCCTATGTAGTTTGCTATCGAAAAGACTGCTTTCAGTTCGGTTTGAACCTCTTTACATAGGACGTGTTCAATAACTCGTCGTATGTAAAAGTCTTTAATACCTGATAAAAAGTTTCTAAACAAGAGAATGGCCATTGCCACAGTTAAACAGTTAACTATTTTACTTAGCAAGGACTCACTTAGCAAGATCAGAGTTGAACAATTTCCGTGTACTCAAAAAAAATTACATAGAATACACATTGAGAGTTACTTACATTCACAGATAAATTATGCACATTACATGAATACAAACATAATATGTATATAGGTAAACATAAATTATTTATTCTGCATACTTCGGAATTTCTTCCAACTCATTGTGAAGGAGATTTCAGACTTACTTCTTAAATATAAAAAGGTTAGCGACCATCCTCCTCCATGTAGGTTTTGGACACAATACATTATTTATTACTTTATACTACTTTTAATTATTTCCGTTAATAAAAAGCAGCAAATAAAATTGCCGAAAGAATATAATTATGTTAACAATTAAAAAGAAAAAGTTAACTGGCTACTAAACTTTTATTATAAAATCGTATCGGAAGCTTATCGTAATGTATAATGCTCTCTACACTCTATCAATGGCTGTAATACCGCTGTCATGCGCACTGCGCCTGAATCTCTAGTTCCACCGCCATCGTGCTTTTCATCAATGGATCCGCCATCTTATTGACGTCATAACATGGCCGATGCTTTACTTTACGTAATATTTGTTTAGAGTTTGGACAATTTGTGACTGTTCTGTACTTTAATTATATTATTAACATATCCGTGACTTTTATTAAGTACAATATTAGTTTTAGCGGCAAAATACTATACACAAAATTCATTCAGTTATTTCATAAAATAGCAACATTCCAATAAAGTTCTTAGAGTCGTTTAAACGGGTGGTTTTTTTTTTAATAGAGTTATAAGGAATAGTTATATATTAGCTATGGTAGAGGGTGATTGTCTGCTCCTCTATTCCCGTATACCATAAATCTTTGTTTAATTGTAAAACTATTATTTTTGAAAATAACTTAACACATCTCACACACGGCAGTATGAACCCAAACTAGGCAGAGCCTGTGCTATGGTAGCCAAAACTGCTGATAAACATACTTAAACATTACCAAATACATACATATTACAGATAAATTACACCCAAACAAGGTGAAGCTGACTTGATACCTATTTAAATAATAATAATAACCTCACACATCTGACACACGGCTGTCTGATCCCAAACTAGGCAGAGCCTGTACTATGGTAATCAGACTGCTGATAAACATACTTATATATTTCTAAATACATACATATTATAGATAAATTACACCCAGACACAGTACAAACGATCGTGCTCATCAGACAAATATTTGTTCTGGGTGGGAATCGAACCCACGACCTCCAGTTTAGCAGTCAGGGTCACTAACCACTAAACCAACAGGCCCGTAATATTTAACTTTAAATCAAAATCGGTTCATTCGAAAATTAACCATGATACAAGCAGACACACAAATTAAAAACTTGAATTTTAACATCCCTCTTTCGTGTGTCGAAACTGACGAGAGTTAAAAATTAAATAAGTCATACACTCAATCATTCGTTCATTTAGTCTGGTTTTACCGCTGTTTCTCAAAGTTATTTATGGTCGTAATATAGATTATTCTAGAATAATGTTGTTTGATAAAAGTGTTTAGAGCGAAAATAAATTAAATTAAAATATGCAAATTCGTTTGGGACGCTTGAAGTAAATTTACATAATATTTAAATTGAATTTATAAGTGACGAGTTATTATATTTTAAAACGTCAATTCACGTGTTAGTTTATGCGAATAATCCGATAAATCCTTTTGCATAATTGAATTGCCAGATTTGCATTATTTAACTACTAATATGCAATAACATTCATAAAAATAAAAACATTGTCATTTTGAACCTCCGGTTCAGGTCTTCCGATTAGATATCATGATATAGTGGGAAATCGAGTATTCCTAGGGTACACCTGGTTTTGTGTGGATGTCTTAATGACAGCAGTTCCCGGATCCTTCCTATTATTATTCACCACGTAGCTTAATACACTTTTCCATTCGCTCAAACCAGTTATTATAACATTTATTGCAGTCTAAACTGGGGGTGTTCAAAATGGCTGACTTGAAAGCGTCGACTGCTTCTTCACCGGATTGGAACCTTTAACCACGAAGACTTCTTAATTTTAGGAAATGTAAAGAAATCGTTAGGGCTTAGGTCAGGACTGTATGGAGGATGGTCAAGAATTTCTACTTTTTCCTGCTTCAAATACTCAATCGTTTGACGAGTGCTGTGTGGCTTGCGTTGTCGTGGTGCAGGATGATGCGTCGCTTTGAGTTAGATTTTCGAAGTTCGGAGATGACTTGTGGTAAACAAACTGTGGTATACCACTCTGCGTTAACCGTTCTACGATCTTCAAGTGCAATAGTCGCAACATGGTCGGTTTTTCCAACGAACGTGGCCACCATCTTCTTTGAAGTGCTTCGAGAACGAACAGATTATAGATTGTTGTTTGGAATCACGATCGTAGGTATAGATCCAAGATTCGTCACCACTGATGATGTCGTAGACGTGATTTGACTCTCCTCGGTTGTACCTTTGCAGAGTTTTCTTACACCATCTGACGCGGGCCGCCTTGTGATCGTCGGAAAGCAGATGCGGTATGCAACGGCAAACTAGCTTTCTCACACCAAGCGCTTCATGCAAGATCTTCTGAATGTTTGTCCCTGAGATGCCTAATAGAGCCTCTATCTCTAGATACATCACATGACGATCTTCGAGAATTAGTTGTCGAGATTTTGGGCGTCCTTAGCAAGATTTGTCACTAACACTAGTGTGAAAAAAAGTGTCTCGAAAAGCGCACAGTAGTCGAGCGCCATTTATCCAGGTGGTGGGGATGAAAATTTTGCCGTGTGGAACGATGGCGGAAAGTTGCGGCCGGTATTAGATCGCACAATTAAAGTCTTTGCGTGTGAGTATATGTATGTGTATTTTATTCATTTCTTTTTTTTTTTAAGAAAGCGGGAGATTCTTAATACGGTTGCATGTTTTTTTTGTTAGGATATCATATACCCAGAGTACTTATATTAATTAAATTAGAATATTTTTTAATAAATAATACATATACAATAAGTACTAGGCCAGGTTTACAAGTGTGTGTTATTCCAGTAGGTATATTATTATACGTTACATCAACAGCCTTTATTAGTCAACTACTACAGCTACAAGCGACGGTAGCCAAGCGGTTAAGGCGACTTGCGATCAAGAGGTCGTGGGTTCGAATCCTGACCAGTACACTACCGACGTAAACCCACTCCTAACACAAGCAATTTAGCTTAGCAGGAGGGGTTACCGGATACACTAGTAACTTCGGTTGCTAGTGAACTTTTAAAAAAAATAAAAAACAAAGCTAATGAATATAGGCCTCTCCTTAGAAAGAAGGTTTTAGCCTACTATACCACACTGGTCAGACGGTATAGAGTTTGTGTTAAGTTTTCGTTCTCTTGGGAGTGCTGTTGTCCTGTGTAGTTTACTTCTTTAGTCGACTGTTAAGACACCCACAGGGCGAATAGGGGTGATAACACTCCGTATTCTTAATCCGTCACCACACGGATGGTAATAGTAACAGGTACTTCATAATACTGACCAGATATTTCGTTTGCCGTGTGCGTACTCTCACGTCGTCCATACCGTACCGTGTCATATATCTGGTGTCTCTTGGACGATCCTCAGGCCTTTTATACAATTTCGCTGGTTACATCAGCTTTTAATAAGGCCCTTTTTTAAATTGCCAATTTGGTCAGTATCCATCTTTCGGGGTCTACCCGCCTATTTTTTAATACCAGACTACGCTAGAATACTGGACTATTATAATCTATTCTAGGACTAGAGATAGCTCCTGTGTTTTAAATTTAAAAAAAAAATTAACTTTCGTTTGAAATGTCATAATAGCAGCATTTTACTAAATGTAGATTTTTTTATTTAATTACCACAAAAAACATTTACTTTTTTATTTTTTACAGCCTTTTTGTTTGTCTTGGATAATATTCAGCAAGAGTTACAGATATTTGATGTAACAATAGATAAACTAAGGATACTTTTATTTCGAAACAGGAAACAAAAATAATTATATATAGCACGTAAAATAGTAAAAACAAGAATAGGTTTATTTACTACTTGAAACTTTGATATTCAAAATCAAAGAGTACATAGACAGACCATCAAAACTTTTCAGTACAGCTTAATAATTTTTTAAATGATATTGGAGGTTTAAGCTTTCGAGATATGAGTACATAGCTTCATCGTTCGTTTTATGGAATTATTCAAACTAATAACCCTTATTTGCGCACGTATCATAGATAAAAATCGCAGTTTCTGTCACCAGATTTCAAGTATCGTCTAAACTCTTCATTAATATCTGAATTTAATAGAAAAGACTGAGATAACAATATTCAATAACTTCCTATTCATATCTTTTCACTCATACCCTTCACACAAGGGTCGCAGATCCCTTCCCGCGCTTGCGCGAATCAATAATTCCCCTCTCACCAAGCTACTATTCATTAATGTCAAAGTGACGTAAAAAAATCGCACTGTAGCAACCATTGCTGTTTTAGTTGACACACAAAATTAACACATCTTCTAGAGACGGCTATGAAATAAGTATAAAATAAATTCTCATTTACTTTGATAGTGGCTTGTAACTGTCATAGTACAAGGTCGCGCCTGCGCCTTGCATCCGATGGACCAAAGTTTTAGCAAGTGTAACACGGAACCTGTGTAAAGTGATATTGTTTTGTGTGAAAACGAATATAAATAACAGTGAAAAGTGAGTTTATTTATTGACGTTTTTGTGTTTTGTAATTAGTACTCATTGTTGTGCTGTAATCACAACGTCTTGTCCTTAATTTTATTGTTGGTCTTTTCTTTGTGTGATAACTGTTTGAGGTGCATTTTTTTCTTAAACATTCATGTTATTATATTTACTATTATTATTACTTTTTAGCTTTTAACTAACCAACTATGTTAACAAATCTTGGGATTCTTCATTCGTTTCTTACATTCTACAATTTCTGGTGTACAAATTTTTCATTTAGGTGCTTTAATGGTTATAATTAAAATACGAAAAGCAATGACTTAAATTAAATCAAATATAATAAATTAATTAACATTTTGAGAGGAATTAGAATGCAATCAATTAATTAGAATACATAAATAATAGTAGAATTAATTAACATCCACAAAATACATTTGAACAATAAAAATAATTAAATATGACAGTCAAAAAACAAATCTAATGTCAATCATTTTCTGTAACTGTGTGCCATTCGGTAATCGGTAAGAAGCTGTGATGTACAAGTCCGGCACTGGTCCACCAGACACTCACCATCATCTTACTGTGGGTAATCTGTTTTATAGCGTACTGATCTACCCACTCTACCCACTGAGACCAACGGTTGTCGTACAGGATCCATTTTTCATCGTAAGTAACAATGCGATTGAGAATTCCCTCGATGCTTCTATGCCGATTCAATAGTGTTATGCATTCTTCGACGCGTAATTCTCGCTGATATCATTGTTAGGCCCGTACACGTCGTTAATGTTTTTGTTTGCGCTGCGGTATTTCCACGTAGGGACTCATTTTCGAAAATAATTCGAATTTTCAGTTTATCTATGGCGCCAAAAACTACTACAATTCACAAAAACAAAACACTATCAAGTAAGAAAGGAGAACGAAAGATTTTTTTTTGTTTTTTTTTAATGAACAAAAACAAAATAACAGGGCTTTCGAATGAAATTTATTTGAATTTCGAATTGCGCGCCAATCCACAGATAATTGAATCTGAAGATGCTGGTTTTAAGAATTTCCAACATCATAAGTAAAGTTAGTTTATTTTGCCCCATGGTAGGTACAGTAAATGATCTCCACTTACACATTGAGTTGTCACAAACGTAAGAGCCCATTCTTTTTATATATTTTAGTACACAGATCTTCTCAAATATGTTCCTCTAACTCTGCACTCGAATACCAGATAGATCACTAATTAATTGGGTTTGAGCTCAATCGATGCAGAACTTTTTAGCTTTTTGACGCGTACACAAACCTACTTAACATTTTAATAAATACACATAGATATGTATGCATTTACAAAAACAAAATCGGTGTCCTAAAATACGAGTAGGTACACACACAACACAGTATACGTGCCAGAATAGTAATCATTATTTTGTATGTTTAGAATGGCTTGCGGTGCAGAATGCCTTTCGCTAGGCCCACCGCCGGATTCCATCCTGCACATGCCTCCACCGCCGCTGCCAGCATTCCTGGCGAACGCAGCCAACCTAACACCACCATGCCGCGCCTCAAAGTGCCCACCAAACAGGAATAATGAAGACAACTCCATATTCCCCGGAGTTGAGTACCACGAGCTGCCTAGACACGGTGAGGTTTTACAGAAATTGAATTTAATATACTTCTAAAACAGCCTCTGAAAAATCTTATAAATGCTTTCGATAGTTATTGTTTTTGATCAAATGATAATAAAAACCAAAACAGCAGTGTATAGGTCAGTTCAATACCTATTTAATTAAAGGATATGTTTTTTATGATATTAGCAAGTACGCTAGATTTCCAATTGAAGTTGAGACTTAAAGTAAATTACAACTTTCGTATAAAACAAAACTGTTTTTATGTAAATTTGAGTAATTTGATTTATTTTTTTAATAGTGACTAAGTAAATAGTAGTTTCTTGCGTACTCTTGTAGATATACATAATTACCTCTGAAAAATTGTACGTACCTTGAACACACTAGTCCTGTTTTTTTTATCAAACGCATTTATCACGAATTTGCCCATAATTGTTGAGCTACTCGTATCATTCTGATGCGTTCCCAATGAATGTCCATAAGCCAATGCGAAAATTTTTGCATATATTTCTTGTAGTTGTGAGCGTCAGCTCATAACTTTGGCGCGAACGCTCTCCCATATTGCCTTTTATACTTCTGATTCTGTGGCCGTATAGTACAGTAATGCCTCACTCTTTCCGTCCTGGTATTTTAACTGAATCTTATATATTACAGCTTTTGTTCCAGAGCCCGCTGCAAACGACGACACGTGGTTCCTGGTACTCATCACTTGCTGCATCGCCGTTCTGTGTATAGCTGCTTTACTGGCACTATTTCTTCTTAAATGCAGAGAGTAAATAGATTACTTATATACTTTGAACTTTATAGATCATATATTAAATGGGTAGAACAGCCATACTTCGGCAGATATGGGCCTACTAGACCGATGTTATACCACGACCTCATAGACAACTGGTAATAAACCAAACCCCCTACCTTCTGGAGGGTGGGCTTAAACAGCGGCAACTTGTGTCTCTTGAGTTGTAGATGTCCATGGGCGGTGAAAGTCACCATCAGGTGACCCGTCTGATCGTCTGAGAAGAATTATTAAAGCTAAGAGTAGAGTTGAACATACTGTGTCACATCTCACACATCAACAGCCTTTAATAGTCCACTGTTGGACATAGGCCTCTCCTTAGAAGGGCGGTTCCATACCACAAGGCTTTGTTTCAAGTTTTCCTTCTCTTTGAAGTGCTGTTGTCCTGCGTAGTTTGCTCCCTTAGTCGCCTCTTATGACACCCATGGGATGTATAGGGGTGGTGACACTCCATATTCTTAATCCGTCGCCACACGAATGGCCGTCACCACACGGACGCTGTACGTGGCGGGGTAAAAATAGGGATCAATATATCACCAAAATATTTTAATTAATCGTTTTGTTAAGGTATATTTATTAAACGAAACTACGAAACGCCTGTATTGCAGCGTGCTCATTGCCTAATTTAATAAAAACGAAAAATGAGAACCTAGGAAGAGCGTGGCCTGTCTTTTGAAACAAAAATCTTCCATACCTTCCATTCCATAAAATATTTAGAGGCAATTGAAGAAATAAGAATTAAACTCTTTCTTAGCACTTTATCTAAACATCTGTACAACATCCTTAATGAGTTTTATTAATATCTTCTTGCTAACAAATTTTCTGCTTTTTAGGGCCCGCGGAGGGTGCAAAAGTGGAACTGGCAAAGCATCCGGTTCTAATGCATTATATGGAGGAGCCGCTTTGGACTCCCGCGTCTTATGGGCAGCTTTGACCCCTAGGGGAACCAGACACTTCGTCGCTGATACATACCCTCACGATGAAACCGAAGACCATCATTATGAATGCGTGGAGCCCCCTCTCTACAAACTCGGACCTCCAGAAGACTTGACGATCACGCGTCACTTTAACGTGGAATATGAAGACCCTGCTCCCTTGATCGAGAGCTACAGCGACAGAACTGAAGACTACTTCCGAAACGGAATAGATACCCTGCGACGTGGAACACGACCTTTAGTATCTTCCCCAACGAGGATCGAACGCCCAAACCTGCCCCCTTTGAACCTCCAGCCTCGCACTCTGCGGAGGGCCCCACACTCCCGACGAGTGAGCGATGCAAACAATCCGGAGAAATCGGCCATCTGAACCGAAAGTGGCGCGGTATTCTCCGTCGCCAACACAACCGATGTCGATTACGATTGGCAATCGATTGAGAACTCAAATATCGATCGTCTCGTTTAAGGACCACTGTTTTCTGAAGTGTTTTGGTTCTCAGGACTACATAGTATGCTTTTAAAATTGACATTGTGATGTTTAAGCTTGGATTTTGTTTTCTTTAACATAGTCTTATTATTGCAGTTTCTTAAGTTAGCTCTGATCACTTAAAAACTGTTTGTTCAAAGCACGCAGTTCAGAAGCTGTATAATTACCTAGCATTATTTTTAATGCTTTTAGTGGAAATTCATGTATCAAAGAATATAAGGGAAAGTGTACACACACACAGTTACGACAACATTTTTTTCCATTTTTTCATTGTTTTAATATTGGATGTAAATCGAGACTTGGGAGGAAATAGCAGTAATATTATAAGATATGACACCTTAATGATTATCTACAGATTGAATTCTATTACCAGCAAAAAAATGCTAGTGTGCAGACGACGTTAGCATAATGGGGCACAGCATTCATGTGACGCATAGCTTTTTATCACCCCATCATTGCCCGCCAATTCTAGGCGAACCAATGACTATTAACTCATTTTTAATAAATAGTCAACTGTTTTATCTTAGATTATAATTAACACTGGTTTAAAATAGGTTTCTTGTAGAAAACACAAATAAAAGCTGTCACAACTTAAAAATATTACGAAGTTTTTGGTTTTTTTTTTTAAATTAATGCAACTGCCATAGATAAAAAATATTTAAATATTATAATTAAAAATCTTAATACAGATAATACATAGAGGTATAGGTAAAAAGTACATTGGTGTCCATAAATAGTAAATAGTCTGTGTGTTTGAACGCCTAAATTATTTTGTTTTGTAAATAATAGTCATTTTTAATTTAGCATCTAATCAATATACGTGTAAGCTATGTAAATGTTCGGATATCTACTTAGTCTAGTCTTCAGTAACAAATCTCTAGTCATCGTAGCACAGTGTGGCATAGTAAATGTCTATTTTTAATCAAATGTGTAAATTCACTCAATATTTTTATTTTGTAACTCATGTATTACAGTTTTTTGTACTTATCAATAAAAATAATTATTTGTATCCTTTCGTTTTCTTTATTTGTTACAACATTCTGCGGTATCGTTCTACTTACTAAACATGACAGCAACTACCCTTTTGTCTACCTAGCTAAGGTAGGATGGCTTGTATTACTGCAGACCACGAACTGACCTAAACATACTACACATTGATTTCGAAATACCTTAATCTAATACCTTCTAACGACTTAACAGACTTTATTACTAATAACAGAAATTACATATACTATTCGTTCCATCTATATTAATTCCCATCGGTGGCAGATCCAAGCCTTGTTTCGACAGGTTCGATTTGCAAAATTGTGTCCCGCCGAAAGCAGGAATGTTACCAAGCATGGGCTAATGCAGCGATGGTAGGTAATGTTAATACGAGAACGCTAAAAATTTCCAGAGCAAAATCGGAGCACATCAGCCGGATTGGTAAGAGGCTAGTGAGACTTCCTTCTGGAACTCGTGCATTTTGGTCTTTTGCCAAGGCTGTGCAGGAGAATTTCTGTAGACTATCCTATTTAATTCATTGGCTTATGCATCCAACTCGACTTTGGATGACGTGGGAAACGTACCGCCGACCATACCGCGAGGCCAAGGCTGTATGCCGGCAAACGTGTTCACCCCGAAATCAGTGCGTAAAGAATTCTTTTCCTCGATATTCATAAGTTGAGTGTGCTCGATGGAATTTCTCTTATCATAAATATTATAAGTAATATTTTTCAAATTTATAGATTTGTTATGAGATCTTTCAAAGATTTCAGGCGCCCGTCTACTTTACTACTCCTATATAAGATCTCAACTAGACTTTGCGGTTCCGATTTGGGATCCTATTTATGACAAGTATGTAACAAGACTTGGGATGGTTCAAAAGAAGTTTTTAAGAACCATACACTACAAATTTCACCACTCTAAATTCCCCTATCAAGATCCTTTTGTAGAATACAATTTATTAAGCCTGAAGTCTAGACGCAAATTTCTGATGCGTATGACATTACATGGCAAATGTAATAAGTTTGATTGCAGCGGCATCACTAATCAGTTGTGTTATGTGGTGCCTAGAACTGTATTGAGGCGCGAGGAGCACGTACCTCGGCTGTTTCACACTGGTAAATACAGAACCAATGCCGGTGTACGGGCTCCTCTCCGTTACATTGTGGAAACGTACAACACACACCTTGTCAATGTTGACATTTTGGCACAGTCGCAAACAAAATTCAAAATAGCAGTAACTCAATTTTTTTAAACTTTACATTAGGCTTTAACTTTTATAATTTTTATAAAATTAAATAATATATATATATATAAATATATATGATACGCACATATTATTATTATTTTTTTGACATTGGTGTAGGTTGCACGTTCACTCGACAGATTATTTACTCTAATTTTAAACTAGTTATTACCCAACGTGTAACTGTTAATGTTCATAACTCTGTTCATAGTGATATTTATTTTTCGTCAATTTTTTTGTAATACTCGTCAACGTACGACAACGAGTAATGAGAATAATTATTATTAGTCATCATATTAATAAAAACTATTATTGTTATTTTTTTATCAGGTATAATTTTTTTTCAAATGACAAGAATTTCTTCGTTAGTTCAAAATTTCATTTTAAAGAACATACAAAATAAACGATTTATTATTATTATTTTTAGTGATATAACGTTATTGTGATTGTAGCAACTTTTTTTGTCAAATACCAGCTTTTAGAGCCTTTTACCCACATCAGTACCAGCTTTGACTCACCACAATCCAATATCCCCGGGCCTGAATATTCCATGTCATTAAATTGAGTTTTATAAAGTTTTGCAACTTTGGTCTAGATGAGTACGTAGAAAGGACTGCCAAAATTCATTTGCCAAACCTATTCAAATTCAAATTCAAATAGTTTATTTCAGACATAATCCATACTAGAACTATACATAAAAACTTAAGCTTTTTATGACCAATTTTATATAATAGGTACTTGTTTATTAATCAGTAGGTACCGACACATATTTAGAGACAAAAAATTACATATAAATGAAAATCTATAGAAATTTGGTTCCGTACTAAGAGTTATTATTTACTTACTACTCGATAATGAAAATGCTGTACATTTTTAACATCGATGACTTCTTTAGTAAATCCCATTGCCCAACGCTAATTCTCCTTCATCAATTATTTTCACAAACAAACAACCTGACAGCTGTCGGCTCAAATATTTGTTTTCGATACGTAATCCGGCAAAACTATGGAAGGAATTCAAGTAATTACTCAAGACTTTGTAAATGTACTTATCACAAAGTCTGACAATGAAGATGCAGCTCCTGTTGAGAGAAGATTTAAGAAATCAATTACCATTAGCGAATTTAAGGTTAGAATGATTCACCAAATGAAACGGTTTTTGGAAAACGCTTTGCAACGCATTAGTTAATATTGATAGTTTTTTTACTTTTTCTTGGTTTTAATGATTCTGTGTTACTTTTTATTATCAGTATTACTTCTGTATTAGCAGAATCTTTTTTAAAAAACATACAATTTTTTTTTCTTGTTTGTGGTTTATTAAAATACTTTTATTGAAAATGTCTTATGCAGACCAAACTGGAACTTGTAACAGGAGGCTCGGCCACTACAATGAAATTAAAGATTTATGACTCGAAAAACAATTATGTGGCTGACATCGACAAGGATGATGCTCTTCTGGGCTCATATCCTATAGATGATGGCATGAGGATACATGTTGTGGACAAGTTCATGCTTGTCAAGGATTTTGAAGCTAGTGACAGTGCTGAAAGGTAAATATACGACACAGGCATATTGGTATTGGTTGTGGGCTCCGATTTCCGCATTTAGAGTCAAGAGTGGTCCTTTATGCGTAACAACACAGGCTTTTTATACTTCAGTAAAACTACTAGAAAGCCACGGGAGTCAATGTATACTTGCAACTTTGCTCTCATTTATAACTAATATTTTAAATTCAAGAGTTAGTTTTGCTTTTTGTCCCTTTTAAACCTTAATGTGTGTGATAATTGCCTTGCCTGTGATAATGTGTATATGATCATTGGTTAGGTATCCAACTAATGATCATATACACATTATCACAGGCAAAGAAATAAATAGAGGGTATTGGTTTTATTGGTGGGCTCCAGTTTCCACATATAGACTTAAGGACAGATGACCATTCCTTGCTCTCAAGTACAGCTCAAAGGTTCAGCTTTGCGCAAAATACAGCTCTCCAAGGGCTCTCAGAATTATTGGCAGATACTAATAATGTGAGCAAAGCAAGAGGCAAACCTTAGTTTTCAATAAGGATCTAAAATAACTAATGTATGGTGAAGAAGATGTACTTAATCTATCTCGAACCAAACTAAAGACTTGTCCCCAATTCTTTGCAGATTTCGCCTCAGTGAGGAAGAGTATGAGAAGAAGGGAGATACTCTCCGTTCATTTTTGCAACGCAATAGACTCGGCAAGTACAATGAAGAGGAAATGGAAAAAATGAAAGAGCAGCAGCAGAAAGAGTTGGAGGATGAGGCCAAGTAAGTGGAAACTATTAATTGATGAATTTAAAATGATTTCTTTGTATAATATGTATAATGTACCACAAAAAGTACCAGTGCTGTAAAGGACAACTTGAATAGCTGATAATATAAATAAATTAAGGATTACACATGTGTGGTAATGGATTAAGAATACAGAGTGTCACCACCCCTATTTATCCCACTGGTGTCGTAAGAGCCGACTAAGGGGGCAAACTATGCAGGAAAAATAAAAACTTGAAACTCACCCTATACCAACTCATCTGGGCAAGGTGGCATAGTAAGCCCAATACCCTTAGAAGGGACTAAATTCGTACGAAAAAATCAACATCTGTTTACAAAAAAACTGAAGTATAATTATTATTGTTAGTTTGTATTATCTCTCCCTCTCTCATCTATTGCTGTGCCCGACAGGGTCCATGATGAACTGATCTTATATTTAAGTTACCTTCTAAGTAAACATTGTGAAATGCAATAAAATTATTGAGTAAGGGACTTTCCCCATGTCCAGCAGTGGACTATTAAAGGCTGTCGATGATGATGTAAGTAGTTGATACACAATGTATGAGTTGTTGTGTAATGAACCAGGCTGGCAGAGGCGGTGCTGGTGGGCGCGCGCTGCCAGGTGAGCGTGCCGCGCCAGGGCGTGCGGCGCGCCACGGTGCGGTACAACGGGCCGCTCGAGGGCGCGCGCGGCATCTGGATCGGCGTGCAGTACGACGAGCCGCGCGGGAAGAACGACGGAGAGTGAGTACACGTTCTCTTTGTTCATCTATAGCTGGACCCGGCGGATGGGTGGACAGGGGTACGCGATCCCATCAGACATTCTCGTTTCCCTTCTACTCCAGTCCAGTATTCCATTACCTTAACTTCCTCACCCTGTCCATAATCGATACTCCTTATTTTCTTTTATTCTTTCCATCTGAAATTAAATGAAATCGTTTATTCTGCAAACAGGTTACGAGAACACTTGCATGTCAAACTTTTTTAGACAGATGAGTTCGGCCTTTCCTAACTGCACTAGCCCTGCGAAGAAAGGACGAAATAAACTCAGCGATTACTCAGGGATTATTATCTCTTTTCAAGTCCAAACAACCTCCTTCAAGTGCAAATACATTATCTCTCAATAAATAAAGCAAAATAACTTATAAAATTTGGAGTCACAATTATAACAATTGAACAAGATAACATTACAAAGTAACCAATCAAAATAATTTGCAATGTTATACTTTACTCCAACTAGAATTGGAAAGACGACAGAGGGATGATGAGTTTAGTAATCAGAAAAGGGGGTAAAATTTATTCCTTAAGCTTCCACAGTGATAATTTCGTGTTTTGCGCTGTTTTTGATGCAGAAACCAATAGGAAAAAAACGAATAATCAATTTTCAATAAACACCTTGAACTCCATCATTCTGGATAGTGTGCGCTCGCCCACTGTGCGCTTTTCGAGACAATCTGTGGAACGGGTTATCGTCTGCAGTATTTCTGGACCGATACGACCTTTAAGAAAAGATTTTAATCCTTCCTAAAAGGCCTCCAACGCGTTTGTGACTCCTTAGTTGCAGACGGTCATGGGCGGTAATGGTTATTTTCCATCAGGTGACCCGTATGCTTGTCTGACCCGTCTATCATAAAAAACATCACATCATAAGCACAATAGAAGCACAAATACTAAAAAAATACTTACTTTTTGTACAAAGATTTTGTTTTTTGTTCAATACTATTCATGTCGTTTTTAAGATAGTTTTATTAACCAACACTTGTTTTTTCTTTACAGAGTAAATGGCAAACGCTATTTCACATGCCCACCAAAGTACGGTGGCTTTGTGAAACCCATCTATGTAACGGTGGGTGACTTCCCTGAAGAGGAGTTCGATCTGGATGATGAAATATAATTTCAGATATACGGAGAAAGAGAATAGGTAGATGTGGTATGTAGGACATTGTATTTTTATTGAGACTTTCAGAATACTGAAAATGAATTGAAATATAATAATAATAACCTCACACATCTCACACACGGCCGTCTGATCCCAAACTAGGCAGAGCCTGTACTATGGTAACCAGACTGCTGATAAACATACTTATATATTTCTAAATACATACATATTATAGATAAATTACACCCAGACACAGAACAAATGATCGTACTCATCACACAAATACCTGTCCTGGGTGGGAATCGAACCCACGACCTCCGGCTTAGCAGTCAGGGCCATTAACCACTAGACCAACAGGCTCGTCATATCTCGTCGTATATATTTCATACACACTGTCTCTCTCAAGCCTGTATTTAGGGAATTATCAGAAGCTTATAAATATCCATCTTTGAATTTGGTCCATTCACATTATAGGAGAAAATCCTATGGTAGTATTCATTCTATCTTTAATTCTATTTTTCTAATTTTTTAATACTGGAATGGGAATGGAAGAATGGGAAAAGAAGAAAGCCAATGTAAGACAAGGGTTATTGGTCATTCTAATGGTTTGAAGAGTGTAAGCAAATGTAAGTTACATCAACTGTAATTTCTGTGAGATTGAATTTATTAGTTAACGGCAAAGTACAAATAATAAACAAACCTAAAGCTGTAGATATTTGCAATAATGAGAAAGTTAAAACATCAATACAATGTCCTACAAGAAGAAGCTTGCTGGCCAGGCTCGTACAACGCATATAAGGCTTTTAATAGTAATATGCTATATTTATATAAATATGCTTTAATTCAAAATATATATCATGGTTGGCATGAAGATGCATAAGATAGATTTTAGAAGAGTTTTATTGGAGTTTTTCCCTCAAGTTGTAATCCGACTTAAGACTTATAAAAAAACAGGTCTTATGGGTCAAGCGAATCGAAAGGCGTGGCGCACACCACGATCATTTTGCCGAAGTTTAAACACCACTATAACATCATGTTTTGCTGCTGTTGTGACAAAATAATTTTTGTCAATTTAAAATTCTGATGATGCAGTAAAAAATCATAGTGCATACCTAGACTAAATCATGATGATTGAGACAAGGATATCTTAGTGGACACCTTAAGACTAATACCTAATATGGAATAATAGGTACTATAAGGTATTACCCAATCAATGATCAAAGACATGCCTATAACACGATCTCATGTTGGATCCTCGTTAGTTTGATATTTTTTTATAAATATATTTTTGTAAATCGACGACGTATCATTAATATTTGTTGGTAAATAATAACGTTGCACATTGCCGCCTCATTTTTAAGTTTAACACCAATAACAATAACACAGGGGCTTGAATACCCACGGTCTAGAAGTTGTAGGCAGTTTTAGAAAAGAACTGAAGAATAAGAATCCTCAATTGAAAAGTTCTACAGTGTACATTCTAGGAAATTGAAGTTAACGTGTGACGTAAAACTTTTTAACAATATTTTTATACATACAATACTTGTGGGTATTCCCGAACGGGTGAGGTATACTTTGTACCGACTATTATTTGATCCTACACATGTAATAGAGGTAAACAGTAATGCCTTCATCTGTATACCTTAAAAAAAGACTCAAAAAGAACAAAAGTGGAAGAATCAAAGGAAAAACATATGTAAGTGTTACATACATGTAACTCAAACTGGCTACCTATTGCCGAGAACTTTATGCCCTAATTATATTTTTATGTAATTTCATCATCATCAACCTATCGCAGTCCACTGCTGGACATAGGCTTTTCGCATCCAGCTCCTGCCAGCCATCTTGCTCAAATCGTCACTCCACCTGTAGATTAATTTTTAATAATTTTTTCAAGAGTTTTCCTACCCCTGGGTATACATCATGATTTTAATTATACTACCTATTCCAATGTCATGCATTATTCAATAATAAGTGCGACAGCTGATTCTAAAACAAACGTTCCGACTAAATAAGAGGTTGCCTCCCATACCAATATCGTAATATAGAATATTCTACTACATATTAGAGAAAAATAACATAAGTCACAAAATATTCTATTTATGTCTAAATAATTATAGGCTAAAATGAAACTCTGTGCTGCTTCGACTAAAATTTGTAATCTGATTTGCTGCAGAGATGGATGGCGAGTAATTTAAAAGTTTTTAGAAGCTAAAAGCACTAAGTAAGCCACTTAAAAATTTAAAATAAGATGTGTCTTTCGGTTTTAATAGTGGGTTCTGAACAGCTATCTTAGGTACTCATGAAACAGGGCCTGTTAATTTTGAACCGACGGCTCTACAATTAAGGTTCTTAATTCGCCATTTTTGAAGTCTTTTTTATATTTCTTGTTTGTCTTTACTTAAGGTTAGTCCCATTTAAAGAAACCAAGAGTGGAAAATTAAGGGATGAACAAAAGAATTTATCATGTTAGGTGCATTAAAGTCGGTGACACTTTTTAAAATCAATTTTTTATTCAAAATATTGCTTATTGTCTCATGCACATAAGATACATATTATAAATCTTAGGCTGTCACGAATTTTGGGCAATTTCTTTTTTTTTTTGATGTATAATTTTTGTTTAAACATTATATCAATTATAACATGCAAAGAAAATAATGTAGAAAAGTATTACAAATGTTGGTATTACACTAAAACATGCTACAATTGACAATGAACTTGTAAAAAAATATTTATTAATGTTTAAAGAAGACAAAATGTTTTTATACTTCAAAATGTTCCCCGCTTGTGTTATTGTTTACATTCCAACAAGATTCCGACTTGTATATTGCTTTGGCACACACTTTTGCTTATAACTTTCAATTAAAATTTTTCCTTTTTTTAACAATAAAAAATAATAATTATATACTTGTTTTATTTTATTTCTTATTTTTTTCGGTATGTAAACACAGGAACAAAACACAATGGTATATCAACTTTAAGGTGTACCTAAGATTGTTGGCCGTGCAGACGCTTGATCATATTTGGCGGAATCATTTTTACATTATATTTATGATGATTTCAAGAAATATTGAGATGGTTCACTAACAATCCCAAAAATTTTTTTACATAAAATACAATATGCACCCTGAGAACCCGGGATTGACTGCTCTAAACACACTTGTCAGTCTAATAAATTGCTATAATCAATTTAAGAATAAATTTCGTTAAACAATGACCTTAAAATTTAATTGCTACACTTAAATCTATCACCGCCCTCAGGCTTAAAACTAGAAAAAGTATCAAAGGCATTTCACTTTCATTTAAAATTTAATAAAACAAGTATTTTTTTTATAAATTAGTAATTTATTATCTAAAACTTTCTCCTCTTCAATATCTCTGGCCGCCAGTTGATCGGGTGTGTTTCTTCAGAAGCGGTTTCATCCTCGCGGTATATCTTGATGGTTTTGTCGGCTTCTGTAGTGATGAGCCGGGACCCTGACTGGTCGAACGTCATCGAGAAGATACCAGCTTCAGAGTCCATGGAACCTGGCTGAACTGCGGCCTGGATAACAAACAGTTACAATTTTAGTACATCATTTAAACTTAAACTGTAACTCAAAAGCATTCAAATGGCGTTGTAACCACGTCGAGGTCTTGACCGTAGATACAAAATCACGGGTAGTTGCACATATTCAAATTTAAATTATTATTTTTGCAGAAAATACTGTTACAGTGGTTAGAAAATTACATGTTTCAAGTGCTTCTTACCGTAAGGCATGCAAAATTATACAGTGTAGTTATCAGAATCAAGATTGACACTAAAACATTATAAAGTTAAATTAAAATATTTTAGGATATTAAATTATTGAAATGTCCTTCTTAGAGTCATATAAATTCAAATATCATCAAAATATACGACAATTATTAAGTTATCATTAATTTATTAATTACTACTCATTTGTTCTTTACAAATAAACTATGAAAAGTAAATTAATTATTTAAATGTATATACATAATTCGAAACCTATAAAGCCTAACCTACTTAAAAAAAGAGTTCCCGATAATTTTATAAGTATTTAAATTATTTTAAGCTTCAAAACCAAACCAAAAAGAATTTTGACATAGATATAGTCTGGAATAGCACATAGACTACTGTGTATTCCTTAGAAAATGATGGTTTATCCATTAACGATTAAAGTGTCAAGCCATATTCACATCCTATGACTGACTGTGCATATATTTATACTGAACTGTGCATACTAAATATATCTTTAAAAATTGTACTCAGATTAACAAATTAACTAAGTCCAAAGCAGTTACTTGTTCTTCTATACACAAGTTCAATTAATGTTAATGAATTAAAAATGAACCTTGTAACTATGTATGACTGTATTCAATATACAGATATTGAATACAGTCAAACACGAAATGTCTTTCTTTCATAAAAGTTTTCTTAAAATTTGTTTGAAATTGTTTGAATTCATATTTCATGTAGACTGTAAACTCATAGATCAACACACAATAATATAATAATATTTTATAATATTTCAGACATCTAACACACAACGCCATCTTGTTTCAAACTAAGCAGAGCTTGTACTATGAAAGCTAGATTGACTGATAGAACACTTATATACTTTTTTTTTGTAAATACATACATATCCTACATAGAAAACACCCAAACTCCAAAACAAATATTTGCAGTGCATACAAATATTTGGTCTGACCCAGGAATCGAACCCGAGACCTCAGAACAGCAGTCGCATACGCTACCACTGAGCTACCGAGGCAGTCGCAACAATAGCAACAATCTCTGTTTTGTAAAATATTTAGCAAAATAAATATTACTAAATTATACCTATCGAAGATGGCTTACATGCCTGTGCCGATCTACAACCCCTAGTTGGCAAGGGTTTGTACAAATTACACATATACAAGTTTGTTTGATGTCATCAACATCTATGCAGGACAAGCTGCTGTCAAAATCTTGATAGTCATATTTTTATAATTTGAAGGCAAACTCACTTGTAACCTCTGGAAGTTATACCCGGTCCGCCAGTCCCAGAAGTACATGGTGCCGTTGTCACCCCCGCTCACCAACACACCTTCAGGGTTAACCGCCATGCAGTTCACAATCGCATTGTGTCCAGATAAATTCTGTATGAACTTTCCTTCTGGACATTTCCACTGTTTAATGTTGTCGGGGGAAGCCGACGCGAAAGTGTATAGCGTGGGGTGTGTGACTATGGACCGCACCGATTTCTTGTGGTTCGTGAGGGTGCACATCGACTTGCCTGCTGCTAAGTCCCAGAGACGGATGGTCGAGTCGTGGGACCCCGTTATAATCTGAAAAAACAGTTTAATTTTAATCCAATGCCAACGAAATTTTCTACTGTAAAGTTCCAAGTTATAAAACCGTCGACGGTAGAATGCAGCATATGCATATATGCTATGTTTTTAATTTATATTTATATCTATAAACGGCGTATTACAAAAGTTTAGTATGTTGGAGCTGATCAGATGACGGGTCCAGGAGACAGAGCGTACAGACCTGCGGCTCGGCGGCCTGGCAGGCGAGCGAGGCGATGGTGTCGGTGTGTCCGCTGAGCGTGTGCACGTTGGCCTTGGTGCGCACGTCCCACACGCGCGCCGTGGCGTCGCGCCCCGCCGTCACCAGCACGTCGATGGTGGGGTGCAGCGCCAGCGTGTACACCGCCGACAGGTGGCCGTGGTAGTGCCGGATCACCTGCACACACAACACATTCTTCAACTGTCCCGCAGACGGAGTTGCTTTCGTTGGCAATATTAGGTTATAGAAGAGTATAGAAATATCACAGCCATATACAATAAAAAAAAATTCAACTATGACAACTTAAACAAAGAAATTTTCAAAGCCAATACATACCTTGTTGTATTCTAAATCCCAACATTTGACCTGTCTGTCTTCTCCACAACTGAACAGATATGGATGCCTTGGTGATACTTCCAATCCTGCAATTATAAATAATTTTAGTGTATTCATACACATTAAAATCATATTACTACAAATACAATTTAATACATTTAATACAAATAATTTATATAAAATTTATAAAACTAATATAAGCAAACTGGTGGGTCATACCTCTCACCGTACTGACGTGGCCTGTGAGGGATACTTTAAGTTTCCCGCTAGACAAGTCCCAGATTTTTATCACTCTGTCAGCAGCACCTGTAAAAAATTAAATATCTAAATAGACACTAGATTTATTTTTAATATTGGCTTAAAATTAGAACTCTAATTTTATGTAACATTTTTTATAACTGTTTAATCAGAATAGGTTTCTTATTTTGTAAGTATTGTTTTATGTATAAAGTAATCTTTATTGTTTCGATTGAGTAAATACACTTGTTTTAGGTACATAGCATTATAGTAACATCAATAGGCCCATTTTGAGTAAATAATAATTTAAAAATTAAGAAAAGAAGGAATAACAATATATACATGATCAGACTCTAAAAATTCTTTAACAGTGTAGAAGTATTTTAAAGGTAATTCTCTTAGATTTTGGGATTTTTTATTATAGATCTTGACACACATAAACATGCTGTTTTAATAATATAGGGCAGTCCTGTATTTCGGTACAACTATCTTCATAAGAACTGTAATATTTTTTTAAAAGATTTGTCTCTTTATATAGTTTTCTTTTCAATAATATTAATAATGTGGATTTTACATTTCTAATATGTTAGCCATAAATTTATGTCTACAATGTACTGATTCAGATTCAAACCTGCTACTATTTGATTGTCAGAAGGCCTTCCCATTTCAATTAACCAACATTCAATTCTGTATATTTCTATATATAATATGTAACTTAAACAGACAGCAATTACATTTTTTGAACTAAATTTTAATATCTTCTTGTGTAAAAAAAAAAACATAAATATCCTTATGTTACTATTAGACAAGTGTACTTTACTCTAATTAGTGTCTAAGATTTATTTAAAATCAAAATGTATTACACTATAACATATATTTTGGTCAAATGAATACTATTTTTTTAATTACCAGTAGCAAACCATTCATTTCCTGGTTCAACAGCCACACATCTGACCCATCCCAAATGCCCAGATATAACTCTGAACAACTTCCAAGGGGCGTGCCACTTGGGTTTAGGCATTGCAGGTGGTTTGCGCGGCATTGGTACAACTGCTGCAGAGACTGCTGTGGGTGTTGGGCCGGTAAAAGGTAGGAGGGCACCTTCAGAACCTAGGGCTGCTGATTCTGCAATCTCTGTTTAAAAAATAAAAATAAAAGTAAATAATATGAATTGAGAGCAAACATAAGACAACAGATATTTAACAGGCCTATGTATAAACTGAAATAAAGTTATACCTGAGTTAGAAGCCGGTTCATTTCAAAATGAAACTGCTTAAACCTAATAAAACATGCAGACAATACTTATAAATACAAAAAGAAATGTATGTTAGTGCATCATTTCAGAACAGCAACAGGTATTTTTTGCTAATTCTTTACTGTTGTTTTTTTTTTTTTTGGTTTTTAATGTGGGAGTTGTGTTTTTAAAACACAACTCCCACATTAGGAATATATATCCTATGTTGCAGGGGACTTTACAAGCATACATAAACACTGACACAAAGAAAAATCAGAACAACAATTTGTGGATCACACAAAGTGGGGATCTAACCCATAATGTTGTTTAATATGTTTTATCCCCACTGTTGCTTCGTTATTGTCTCTCACTTTGCCAAGAAGGAAAATGGATTTATTATATCACAGTGGATGTGGGAGGGATTAGTATGCTGTTAAATTTGATATTCCATTATTTGTAATTATGTATTACATTATACATGCTCAGGCTGTGATCCAGGTCAGTGCACTATAGTTCAAACACATTCCACATTCAAAAAGAAAATACTTTATATTATTTAATGAAACACACCTACTACAGAGTAAGTACTAATCTATAACAGTGTAAGTACTAATATATTTATTATCTTATGAAATGAAAGTTATCACACTGATTGGAATATACAAAACTTCTCTACAGATTATTTAGATGATAAATTTGCTTGGGATTGATGCTGCTCACTCCCACATTTGCGTTTCTATCATTGTTGTTATGTTTGGAAATGATGAACATTTAATTTTTTGTTGTAATTGTTTAGTATATTTTTTGTCTAAGTATGTAAATGTAAGTATAATGTAGGCTTGTAAAGCTAGTTTATATTTTAGTAGCGACGGGCAGACTCAAAACTATGGTCCTTACTTCAAAAGGCCAACCCAGACCCTATACTGCACTGACATATTTCTCTTTAACATTGTAAATGGATTTAGAAAAAAAGACACCTCTGTAATGTCCGAATTGTAAATATATCTGAAAAGATTAACTTGCAAAAATAAATTTCATTTATCGTTTGATATCAAGTGTTGATTACTGCACCTTATCGGTGGATCCTTCCTTTGTGTTTAAGGGGCCTAGCACTAATTCCCCCACACAGTTCAAAGTATGTAATATTTATTACAGGATTGTGTTAATTCCTACAATTGTGATATAGTTAGTTGTATTTATATACCTGTGTCCTGTGGCATTTCTGGTTGGCTTCTTGTGTCCTGCTGTTTAACTGTCTGTGCCTTTTGCACTGCATCCATCACTTGCCCATAACTATCATGTGCTTTAACTCCTTTAAGAATTTTTTCTCTGAAAATGTCATACAGTAAATTAGTGGCTAATAATGATATACTAATTAACATAAATCATCATTGTATCATTAAGATTTCCTTAATAAATGAATACTAATGGATATTACTATGCACCAAATGAGAACCATATCCTATAACATATAAAAATACATTTGACTGACTTGGTTTATTGATCCTAACTGCTAAGCAAGGGGTTTTGGGTTTGATTCTCACCCATGAAAAATAAGTGTGTGATGAGCATGAACAATTGTTAATTGGCTGGGTGCAAGTTATCTATATATATGTATGTATTTAGAAATATATAAGTATGTTTATCAGCAGTCTGGTTACCGTAGTACAGACTCTGCCTAGTTTGGGATTAGACTGTCATGTGTGAAATGTGTGAAGTTATTATTAATGTCTCTATATAATGTATGCAGATATTTAGAAACTGGAGTACCATGGTACAGACTCTGCTTAGTTTGGGATCAGACAGATGTGTGAGATGTGTGAAGTTAATTTCATTATCATTACATCAATTGGACTGCACTGATGGCGTAGTGGTTTAAGCGGTCATCTCGCCGCTTCCTACTATGCTGAGTGATGTGGGTCCGATCCCCACACGGGTTGTCCCATTTTGTGTGATTCACAAATTGTTGTTCTGAGTCTGGGTGTTCTTTGTGTCCGTTTCATGTAAGTTTGTAAAGTAACAGTGTGTTGTAAAGTAAAAGTAACAGTGTAGTGCGGGAGTTGTCTTTTATAAGAAGAAGAAGAAATTATAAGAAACTAATATGGTAGACACTCAACTGACTATTAATTAACTTAATAACACTTATCAACATTTCACTCCTTTAAAAAGGGTGCTCCAGGGTGGAACTAGTCAGGCACCACCGAAATAAACACACAAGTAAGACCATTGCATTTATTAAATATAACTCACTAAGGTTTCTTTTATTATATCAATGTACAGATGATTTATATGAGAAATCTGTAATTAGACAACTGCTACACCAAACAAAGCAGCAAAGTCAAACAATGTGTTGAGGAAATTCAGAACTAGTGTTAAGTCTTCATGTAGGTTTATTAAGTACAAAAAAAAGTTGGTGGGTTAAAAAGAGAATGGTTTCATGCCTAAACTACTAAACCAATTTTACAATTTCTTTAACCAATAGAAAGCTACATTATCAGCGAGTAGCATAAGCTACTTTTTACCGCGATAAATACACGCGGACGGGGCTAGTATATTATACTTACGCTTTTTCATCTATAGGCGGCAACATGCCGTGGTTGGCAAGGAACATATCATGAGATCTCTTCAAAGATCTAAATACTAAAGTGTGCACTGAATGTTTCATTACTTCTTCCGTCATTTTTACTTTTATTTATTCCGTTTCAATTAAAACTTAACTATCTCTCACTCAAAGAAGGTAACTAGTTAATAAACACTACAAATAACCCGCCCGGCGCAGAAAACACACAACTGCGAGTAACACACTCGTCGCAGACAATACTACAACTACTTCGACTTTTGTTTAATGGCTTTGTGAAGTAATATAATAACAATTTCGCCAATGTCATGTATTTAATTTAACTACAACTGTTTATAAGTAAAAACACGCTTGTAGCAAACCTGTCATTTTATTTGTCAATTAGACAGAAATCAAATATCAAGCCATCAAGCTCAAGTGTTGCTATCTTACTCTTTGGAAAGAAGCAATTTTTTTTCAAAAATGTACCTACATAAATATGTATTTCTTATCTACTGTCGATTTGTTCGTCCAAAGGTTGCCTGTAAGAGAATGCTATTAGCAATAAGGCCGCCCATTGTACATATCCATCTGTAATATTTAACTAACTTACTGTAATTGGTGTACAATAAAAGCATATTCTAATATTTTTAAATCGACTTTTGGAGTACACAAAAAATTATAATGTAAAGCGATTTATAAAAATATAGCGATCCTGATAATATGGAATACTTCAGCTCTTTTTTGCTACATCAGTACTACGCTGATTATATTTGAGGCCCAAGTGTGAGTTTTTTCACATCTACTAGATCGTCACGGTGACCACGCTCGGCGCTGCGATTTGCTCGCACTGAAATCTTCACCAATCGCAACGCTTCTGAGTGAGATAAACTTGCACTTGTTGATGTGAAATAAACTTGCACTAAACCCTTTAAAGACCAATTCTTGTAATAACTCGTGATAAGAAGAGAGAAAAAACGAATGTAGTTGAACGAAATCGTAATCAATAAATTAAGCATGTACATAAAAAACTGATGTATAATTATTTTTGTTAGTTTGTATTATCTCTCCTCTCTCATCTATTGCTGTGCCCGACAGGGTCCATGATGATCTGATCTTATATTTAAGTTACCATCTAAGTAAACATTGTGGAATGCAATAAATATATTGAGTATTGACTTCGGTCGAAATTCAGTTCCGATCTACTCTTGAGCTCACAAATGTCATAAAAGGAATTTTCGAAGCTATGATACTAATATTAACTACTAATGTGTGGTGCCGAATCAAGAATACGTCACCACTCCTATTCAAGGGAGAAAACTACGCAAGACAACACTGCCCGCCTGGCCAGCATGGTATAGTAGGCCAAAACCTCCTTTCTAAGGAGAGGCCTATGTCAAGCAGTGGACTATTGTAGACTGTTGATGTGATGATGTGATGAACTACTAATAACTTTATTACCAACAATCGTTAGCAACCGAAAAAGAGGGTTCTGCACTGAAATT
Organism: Arctia plantaginis; assembly: GCA_902825455.1. Classification (NCBI taxonomy): domain Eukaryota; kingdom Metazoa; phylum Arthropoda; class Insecta; order Lepidoptera; family Erebidae; genus Arctia; species Arctia plantaginis. The sequence goes on from CADEBD010000422.1 coordinate 19,050,566, forward strand.
TGTCACTCAAGTGCAACCGAGCATTTGAAACATCCTGAAATCATATTAATTAGATAGCTTAAATGTCTTAAAATACACATTATCCTCCTATACCTTTGTCAAGATTATTTTGTCGATTTGTTTTAGCAGTAGCTGAACTGATGTTCCGCACAGAAGTTCATCGCTAATCATCAGATGTCATATAGGTTTGTACTACACAACTTTGTGCATAAAATTTCCTTGAAGATTTGGTCTCAATATGTAAAAGTAAATTTACTCAAAGTACGAAATAGTGTAGAAAACTAAATACACAATAAAGGTCAAAAATCTACTTTAATTTAGTTAAATCGACGGGACTGTTGGCCTAGTGGTTAGTGATCCTGACTGCTTAGCCAAAGGTTTTGGGTGGCGGGTGCGATGCCGACTCCGGACATATAAATATCATTATAAAAATAATATTATTCAAGCTTTTTATAACTATTACGAATTTCAATTAAATAAACATTGAAATATATTGTTGAATTGAAATAAATCAAAAAAGTAGTTTAAAACAGTGACATCATAAGTTGGTTTTTGTTACATTTTCATACAAAATTGTCGTTTTGACAGATGATAAAAAGTAACTAGTTTGACTAAGGTGTTAACTACCCTATAGTGTGCTGAGCGCACTCCTGGCCGCAGTAGCGGCCTTAGCCATTGTGAGGCGGCGGGCGGGTAGATCATTGCAAGGCCCCGGGCGGGCAGTTTTATGAAGCCCTTGTCTTTGTCGAATTAGTTTCAATGATGATACTTAAAATAACAAATGCAACGCAAGACATACTGCTGCTCGAACATAAAATCATAAGCCGATGACGGTTGACACTGAAAGCCTGTCTCAATAACAGGTGAAATGAAACACGAAAAATCCCCGAACGTAAATAGTAAACGGTGTTTATATCACTACCACGCAAGGGAGCGCGAGTAGCGTGACGTGAGTTTTACAAAGCACGGCGTAAGACGAGAGATTTAAATAAACATATTTTTTCATTTTAAGAGAGTGCTCGAGGTGTGCGTTACCCCAGCAAAATAATGTCGAAAATGGTCATTTAAACGTTATAGATAATTAGTTGCTCCCCTTCTGTAATTGTTAAGCACATTTTTAGATTTGTTTCACTTAAACTTTTTTAGTTATTTCAAAAAAACATTTCCTGCTGGGGTAACGTTTGAAACGTTACCGCAGCCAGACATTTTCTTTTTTAATTGTAATATTGAAATAAATTTTAGCTAAATAATTAGTTATCTGGACTAGGTAAATGTTACAATTTATTTGGTATTTGTATTTTCTTCGGCTGCGAAGTTATTCGAGATCCTGCTGGAGTAACGTTTGTGGGTTTGCTGGATCTCTGAAACGGGTAAGCGGATTGTAACCATCTTTTGTACATAACTTCTTAAGGATTAGTTTTAATTTGTTCGGCAGTAAAATAACAAAAATAATGGACCGTTTAAAAATTATTTAGGTAAGTATGAAAACACTTCAATACGTCCTAACACTTTGAATAAGACCTCTAAAGACTTACTTCAAACGTTATTCTATTGCTTGTAACTACCTTCAAATGTATACGAATTTTCGTAAGTATACTGTAAGTGACTAAAAAGTTGTGATGAAATGTAGCTCTCCACGTTCACGATCACAATGTGTGCGGCCTTTTTTGGCCACCGATAAACCTGTGTGGGGATATATAAACTAAATGTTATGCCAATAATTAGTTGTTTAGTTCAGTTGTCTACCTGTAAAATTTCAGCGTCGTACATATAATAATTTACGAGATAATTAAATAAAAGTCATTAGAAGGTGCAAGACCGTGGTAACCCGACCATGTTTAGGTGGTTACATAAAAGCGATCACCCAGTACATTGTGCTGGCTTTTAAAATATGTAGGATATTATTTGCAAGTTTACTACGGATATGAACATAAGTGTTACAAAAAACTACATGTTTTTAAATAATTTTTATTTAGGATTGTTTATTGCATAATTAGTAATCAGCCGGGAGATTAGGTATTGTTTTGAATGCTTTTGTTTTCTCGTAATGTTTAGGTGAATTGTTTATAGTTGTTCATAGAATTGGTACCTGTGTAGTATTTGTTAATTGAAGTTTAATTTTAGGGTAGGTATAGGTAATTTAAGTTTTGAAGAGTGTAACGTATGCGTTGTAAATAGGTATTTTGTAAATAGATTGGGATTTTTTTAAAGTGATGAATCGACTTAGGCTAGCATATCGCGAACAAACTCTGCAGTGCATTATTTCTGTAATAATGTTGGAGAAAATAAAATATTTGATCACAAAATAGCGGTGAGTTAAATTATAATAAAATAAATTATTTATGTAAAATTAGTAATAGTGATATACCTACAAGTTATGATCGTTTTTAATTTGTTCACCCCGAACGAAATTTCAATATTAGCATTAGTAATTAACATCCTAAGACAAGAATTCGCAATTACTTAAATTGAATCTAATTAGCATTAATTCCCATTACTAGTAATTAGGTACACACATATTGAAGAACTCCCAAGAATACGATAAATATTTGCAAAAATAGAAAGCGGAAGCGCACACGCACTTTACAAGACGTATATTATCTGCCTAAGGGTCAAGTTTAGTGCACTAGATGCAAATTGCAAACAATGAAGTATCCCTTCGCCCCTCCCCTCCCGCGTTCTAGCTAAGGATGTATTATCGGCGATTCTTGATTGACAAATATTATCTGACCAATAATTTTATCTATAAAAATGTATCACTTTCACTCGATAAATTAAATTACCGTTATTATATCAAAATATCATTCAACAACTGTTCGTTTTTAACAGAAATCAACAGTCACAGGTAGGTACATAGGTATAGATAATTCTCGGTTCTCGTTATAGACCACAGAACAATATTACCTACTTTTACGAGGTATACGACTGTTGGGCGATGCAATGTTGATGCATTCTAATTTACAACTGTATTCTTCTACTATTATGGTCTATTTTAACTAATTGTAGATGACTTGTTTCTTTAAATATTTTGATGCATTCAAGTCTAAGCTCTATATACCTCAAAATTAAATACAATTACTTCAGTGTTATTTCTTTACAAAAAAAATCAAAGAAATGAAACGATTTCTTAATGGTTTAAATTTTCGATTTATTGCAGTCAGGTGAATCGTTCATACATGTATCTACATATTTATAATTTTAGCGGGCCAGTGCACATTTTCTGTTGATTGTAGCTCCGGTAGTTAAACAGACTAAAGAAATTTTAAGTAAAGAAACTAGTGCTTAAGATCAATTAGGAAAAAAGAACAAAATAAATAATAGGTAATAATAATGAATAAATATTGAATGTATTTAACACTGTACGCAACTGTACCGAAATCGTAAGGTGTATTACACTAAACATTTTAAAAGACAGCGCAATGTACTGGGTGATCGCTTTTTTGTAACCACCTAAACATGGTCGGGTTACCACGGGCTTGCACCTTCTAATGACTTTTATTTAACTATCTCGTAAATTATTATCTGTACGATGCCGAAATTTTACAGGTAGACAACTGAACTAAACAACTAATTGTTGGCATAACATTCAGTTTATATATCCACACACAGGTTTATCGGAGGCCAAAAAAGGCCGCACACATTGTGATCGTGAACGTGGAGAGCTACATTTCATCATAACTTTTTAGTCACTTACAGTATTCTTACGAAAATTCGTATACATTTGAAGGTAGTTACAAGCAATAGAATAACGTTTGAAGTAAGTCTTTAGAGGTCTTATTCAAAGTGTTAGGACGTATTGAAGTGTTTTCATACTTACCTAAATAATTTTTAAACGGTCCATTATTTTTGTTATTTCATTGTCGAACAAATTAAAACTAATCCTTAAGAAGTTATGTACAAAAGATGGTTAGAACCCGCTTACCCGTTTCAGAGATCCAGCAAACCCACAAACGTTACTCCAGCAGGATCTCGAATAACTTCGCAGCCGAAGAAAATACAAATACCAAATAAGTTTTAACATTTACCTAGTCCAGATAACTAATTATTTAGCTAAAATTTATTTCAATATTACAATTAAAAAAGAAAATGTCTGGCTGCGGTAACGTTTCAAACGTTACCCCAGCAGGAAATGTTTTTTTGAAATAACTAAAAAAGTTTAAGAGAAACAAATTTAAAAATGTGCCTAACAATTACAGAAGGGGAGCAACTAATTATCTATAACGTTTAAATGACCATTTTCGTCATTATTTTGCTGGGGTAACGCACACGTGCTCGAGGCCTCGGGCGGTTGCCCTGCCAGGAGTTAGCGGACCTCCGCACGTCACCGCGGAGATGATGAGGAGGACTAGCTTCATGAGGAGTACCGAGAGACGCGGAAAACCCTGAAGCTGGCCATTAGTCGCGACAAATAAGTAAAAAGAAAAGGGGTCGCCCTTATCTTGCAATAAAAACTCCGAACGTGGGGCCCCCCTTAGAGAGACTCTTCAAACCAGCTTCGTGCAGGAAGTGGTTGAGGGACTTTTCACGCCACAAGCGAAGCACACATGACGTTCTTCACCGCAGACGACGGGGTGAATCAGGCAGGAGGACGATGTTCCAGCTGTCACATGTTGAGGGAGGGCTGTTCTACGGATCCGTTCCAAGAACACAGCCCCCGGGCCAGACGGGATCCCTTACCGAGTGCTGACACTGGCTCTGAACCACATGTCAGACAAATGCTGTTGGCGGCGTCGTTTGATATCGTCAATGCATTTAATAGTATGCCATTCAGTTGCATCAGAGCAGCAGTCCACTATCACAGGGTTCTAGAGTATCTGAAGATTGGCAGACTATTTAGAGGAGTGAAACATCATTACAAGGACCGAGATGGATATCTAAGACATCAGTCCAAGTCGGCCTGACCGGTTTCGCCTCATGGCATTTTCAAAGGTTATTATAACAACTATCTTGTCCTAGTTGTTGTCATAATACCCTTTATAAATCCCGTGTAGCAAGTTCTACCAAGTACCATCAGTAAACATTACAAATAATTTGACTTCATTGTGGGCAATTTTTTGTAACGTTTCGTTTTAATTAGTTTATAGAAAATCAATAGAAAGTTACTACATTAGCTACTACACGAAAACTATACTTATTTATTATTTATATTATATTACACACACTAGATTAGAAGACATCATCATTCATTGATTATTTATATAGTTTGAAAACGATGAAAAAAATATTTATTTACTAACACAGTTTTTAACTCATTTAAGTTTTTATAACTTAGGTAGGGGATTTTTTCTTATTATTACGCTTGGTCGGAAGTACCAACCAGAACAAAATCCGCTAAGTATATCACGTATAAAATCAAGGAAATGTAGTTATAATTAAAAAAAACATAGTCATCAACACCAACAGTTTTAAATCCTAAAAAATGGTATATTTCGGTTTTAAATGGGTTTTAACCGGCCTTACATCTATAGTCTGGCCACGTGATACGTAGGGTTCCGAAGTCTATTACTACCCGTGTAAAACTAGTATCAACTATCTAAGTATTTTGTAAGAAATTATCTAAGTATTCATTCTGTACAGATTTTTGAGAGCCGGAATATCTATAATATCTTCCTTTATGGAAAAGGGGGTAGATGGGTCTGCTGATCTATTAGGGACTACTGTCGCCCATGGATATCTGCAACTAGTACGCACTGCACTGCTGCCTAGGCATGGGATCAAAACACATTCACGTGTAATTGATTAATCATGTTTTTAAAATCATTTCATCATGTGACTAATCTACAACATCACTACGACTTATTATTATAATTATGCTAGAGCCTGACCGCGAAAGGATTAAATCTAAAAAAAGTCGGTTTCATTGATTTTGCTTTGCATTTATCTTCGTCTATGTTAAAATCTAAGTAGGGATTATCACAGGTGAAATCAGACTGATCAAAACTAATCTTTTCATCAAATCATTATGACTTGAGTAGCAATAATTTCCATGCCTGCTGCTGTCACTTGAGCTCTCCAAACCTCTCCAAAATTTGGTGGACTGGGGTATGCTTGGGGCATATTTGGGTTTTCTATGAGTCTGAGTCTGGTCCATATGTGGCTCACCCACGAATAGATATTCAGAAACAAGTTATCTTACACGCATGCGCAATATTCTGTCTTTTTTAATCTTTCTTTTTTGGGTTACATAAAATAATAATAAGATACCTATTATTCGTGGTTTGAACATTTTATAGACAATAAAACAAATGAGAGATATTTTTTCCTTTGATGTTAATAGAACTTAGAACAGTTGCTTTTCTGTTGAGGATCAAAATGCAACTTCTGGTCCTCTAAAGCCACTTCGAGGCTTATTTCGACTGGTGTACGAGGTTCGTGAAAGCTGAAATTATAACAAAACAAAATGGCACAAACTAGTCAATGTGTGCAAAAGTGACCTCGCACGTCGACATGGGACCTGGCTGGTGACATCCTAAAGAGTGTCTAATCAAACATAGCTCCAATTATTTTTATAAATTTTATTCAAGCAAATATGACAAACACTGAAGCATGCATTGAAATTATAATGCTTATCTAAACAGCTAAATTATCCTATCACTGTTAAAAATGTTCTAATTAAATGGCGAAGATTAACTTCAACGAGAATGACATTAATTTTTTTTATAAAAATATGTTACATATAAACACCAAAACAAATAAGCATACATGTTGCAATTATCGCAGTGTTTCTCAATTAAAATATACTAAATGACAGCCTACTATATAATACCTAGATCCATAGAGAATTAAACTACTGATATAGTGCCTATATAAATTTATAAAACAGTTAATATCTATTATATAGATTTAAATAGTCGTTTATATTGAAATCCTTTCCCTACCACCACCAAATCCCTAGACATAATGAGTCAATGTTTAAAGTCGTTTATAGATCTAGTAAGTGAATATTATCGCCACCAAACTCTTGGTGACCTATTCTAAATAATATAGAATTTAGTTCAAGTAGTCCATAAATGTATACATATACAATAATTCGAGAAATCGAAGTTAATGAAATAATGTTGAAAAACAAATAATAGTCGTGATTTATATTAACGCATTAAAAATTTATAAAGTCCGCAAAAGGGTAGACACGAAGAATGTTTGTTGTCGTAGCTCCAACTCTTGCGCATATCCTGGGGCTGATTCGGGTGACGCGACCGCCGTAGAGGTATTTTGCACACATTGCTAGCGATATAATATGTCGAAATGGCAATCAGTCGTACAATCCAAAGTTAATTATCTATATTTTCGACAAACTGAAAAATCTATACATTTGTTACTGTTTGATTCCATTTCGACATTATATAATAATTAAATAATAACGCCCGCCGAGTACAATTGTGAAAATTATTTACTGTGGGTCATTTAATGGTTGCAACATGAATGTAGCGACATTGGGGCTCGTATTTTAAAAGGTGTCTCAGTCTTGAATCTAATATTAAAACTGTTTTTAAGTAAATATTTTATTTTTGAACGTCATTTAAAACGAGATTCAACGATTCAAACTCTAGTGAGTGATAGCTTATTTTGAGGGTTCTATTAGGCGTTTATTTTACATCAACTCTCTCGATGACAACCGCGTTTGGCGTCGCGATTGGCTTTCATAGCGTTCTGTATTAAAATCGACGCTAAGTTTTTATCTGAATATAAAACTAATATTAGATAATAAGAATTCAACCGTTACTTGAGACGTCTATTAAAATACGGGCCTAGAAAGAAAGTGATATCAAAAATGGATCGCGGCCATGTTGCAACGTCACTAGGAGTGGTGTTTTTATCGTGCAATTGTTCTAGACGCGCGTCATGTGTATCATTAGCAACCGTACCTGGCCCGGGTCACTCGACTTGAGCGCCCAGGCGCGTTCCTCTTCACCCGATGCCAGCCGGCGATCAAAACAAAACACCACTTTGGTAACCAATAAGGCACTCGTATATTTTAACTCTGTTTTGTGTATAAAAAAATATCTTTGGCGTTATAACGGGCAGTGCGGCCACGCTTTGTGAGAGTCGAGCGCGACTGTGGCGCCACAAAGCGTAGCTGCACTGTGGCGGTGCTGCTCGCTGACGTCACCCGAATCATTTCCACTGGAAATACCCGACTTTCCACTTGTGCCGATGTCAAACACCTTCTTTGTTTTCAGCGGCCTTCGGCTCAATAGGTACGTTCTCATCCCTTTGTTCCCGCTCTGGGCTAAACATGTCTACGGCTTTTGAGGCATCGTTTACGTTCTCCGGATCCTTTGGGACAGGTGCCGGTTGCACCTCATTTTGTTTCAGTATCGAAAAGCTTGTATCGATAGATTCATCGGCATCGTACAAGTCAGCAGGTGCTTCAACTCTTACAGGTCCTGGGGCAGGTTCCATATTTACAGGTGCCGAGTAATTTACTTCGGCATTTTGCTCCTTCTCAAAAATGTCCTCGTTGCTAGCGCTTCCGTAATCTTTTTCCTCATTATGAGTATCTCTTGAGGCTACATCTGTCTGTACAGGTCCTGAGATTGTGGGTTCTTCACCATTAGGCTTTCTGCCCTCATGCATGTGTTGCATTAATGCTTCAGGCTCCAGTTGTACGTTTGGTTTCTCAAATGTCTCTTCACTCTCAAAACTCTTAACATCATTAACAATTTCATGCTGAACCTCCATCGGTTCCTGTACATCATCATTATCAACTGAAGTTTGCCGCTCCGTACTTTCCACAGCCTCCGTATACTCTTCTGCCGCGCCCCATCTCGATTTTCTATCTCTATCCCTTCTGGAGTTTCTTTCATCTTTCGGAGGATCTGCCACTTTTGGAGGCTCATCTTGCTTCGACAACTCCTGAATTGTGGTATCAGTATTTTTCGGGACGTCGCCTTTTTTAGAAGTATCCGGCTGCCTTGGAGCGTCCGTTGACTTCGGGGTGTCCGGCTGTCTGGGCGTATCCGTTTGCCTCGCGGCGTCCGATTGTCTCCTGGTCCTGTTATCGTCGAATGGTCTACGCCTGTCGTTTCGATCCCTGTTAAACCTGTCGTCATTTTCTCGGGGTCGCCTATCTCGGCGTCGATCTTCCCAGTCAGGGCGACCTCGTTCCCGTTCGCCCCAATCGCGATCGCGTTCACGATCTCCGCCCCAGCCTCTGTCCGGAAATTGGTCACGATCCTCGTAGCGCCGACCTCTATCGAAGAACTCTGGAGGACCATCAAATCGGGGCGGTCCGTCGAAAGGCGGACGATCTCCGTCAAAAGGCGGTCCGTCAAACTGTCGCGTGCCATCAAACGGTGGGCGCGGGCCGTCGAAAGGTGGTCGCGGTCCGTCGAAAGGTGGTCGCGGTCCATCAAACGGCGGGCGAGGACCATCGAACGGAGGTCGAGGCCCATCAAAAGGTGGACGGTTCATACCATCAAATGGCATCCGCCCGAAAGGAGGACGTTCAAAGCGTGGTCCACCTTCAAAGAGCGGAGCTCCGTCAAACGGCGGACGTGGACCATCAAAAGGTGGACGATTAAACGGTGGTCCCATGCCATTGAATCGTGGCCCAAACGGTCCCGGTCCTGGGCCATCCATCCAAGGTCCTGGAAAGTGCAAAATGAAATTAAAGCCTACCTTTAAAAGGGGACTCATGGACGACGAATGATGAAGTAAAAACAAGTCTAGTTGATGAAGTTTGAATTACACTGATAGGTTTATATCAAACGTTGTTAAAACTCAATACAAGTTACTTTCAAATTAACAGAACAGTTTCTATATAATATTGAGAATTGTATCTATTAACCAATAATTAAATAATTAATAGAATTTGACCCTTTTTTTAAAAGACTACTCCCGCACTAGAAATATATCCTGTGTCGCTTGACACTTTACAAACATACATGAAACAGACACTAAGAACACCCAAACTCAGAACGACAATTTGTGGATCACACAAAGTGTCGTCCTATGTGGAGTTCGAACCCACAACACTCAACGTAGTGGGAAGCGGCGATGCGACCGCTTAAACCACTACGCCATCCGTGCATTCCTTTTCATTCGAACTAGTTCAATATTAAAGATCAGTATGTTATAATAGTTTGAAGATTCATACCTTGCATTGGTTGTCCAGGGGGTCCTCTCATTCTCAATTCTGTAAATTAAAATGGTTAATTATTGTAAGTGGGAATAATTCATAAGTCAATATAACAAGTTGTGAACATTAACATGTGAAGAATTGGTATTAAAGTTTATCAAGTTTAAAGGTAAGTAAATATGTAGAAAATAACCGTTAAAGTTAGTGTAAGAAACAATAACAATAATGAAAGGTTATTTTTATAGACAAACTACGAAGTGCTGCAAAAAGAAGGAAAACTTGAAACAAAGCCAATACTAACCCGTCTGGTCAGCATTGTATCGTCATCATTATAAAAAGGCTTTAATAGTCCACTGCTGGACATAGGCCTTAGAAAACAGGTTTTTGCCTACTATTCAACGCTAGCCAGACGGGTTGGTATAGGGTTTGTTTCAAGTTTTCTTTCTCTTTGCAGTGCTGTTGTCCTACGTAGTTTGCTCCCTTGGTCGGCTCTTACGGCACCCACGGGATGAATAGTGGTAGGTGGTGACACTCCGTATTCTTAATCCGTCGTCACACGGACAACATGGTATAGTAGGCCAAAACCTTCTTTCAAAGGAGAGGCCTATGTTCCACAGTGGACTATTAAAGACTGTCGATGATGAAGATTATTTCAGAAGTCGGAAATTATTCCATGGTCATATTAATAACTGACAAAATGTTTAGTAAATAGACAGATATAGACACTGTGTGTTAGTCGAAGTAAGACACGTAGACTTATGTGAAAGAATGAACGAAAATGAAGAAAGAGTGAACGAAGGAATGAAGGAAATAATCAAGAGAGCGGCACTGACCGGGTCGGAGTGGCGGCGCCAGCAGCCCGCCCCGCCAGTCCTCGCCCCGCCCCGCGCCCCGCCCCTCGCCCCGCCCGCCCGCTGCGCACAAACACATACAACTAACACCCCGCTACTCCACATCTCAAATAACTACTTTTTACATAACGTATCCTGAATATTTATTTTTTTAGTGTGTCTGTCCGTTTGCTTTTTTTGCCGAGTCTCGAACTCGAGCGCACGCAAAACGTATATTACGGTTTGAATAAAAAATTAAAGATACCGAAATATTAAAAAAAAATGCGATTCTTTACGTTTGTTAATCTTGTGCGAACCTAGTCCGTGAAAGACTAATACTAGCCTGTTTGGTTAGTTATATGTGTGAGTGACGACTGTTAATGTTAGAGCTTGCAGAGCCATTAATATAACAATAGGGTTTAAAGTATGAAATTGCCGTTGTATAGTAATAGATACTTTAAATTGACATAAAATCTTCATGGTGTGAGATTTTCGTGTGAAACTTTTTTCACATGATACCTATGAGGTTATTCTTTTTAAAAATGTGTAACGTTAGATTTTTGACTTTCAATTGTTTTTCTTTATTTAGACGTGAAAGATAGATACTTCGAAAAACCGAGTCATTTTTGAATACGAGTTCCGACGCGGAACTATCGCGGCAGAAACGGCTCGCAATATCAGCGCTGTGTTTGGAGAGGAGACTGCTAATGAACGCACCGTGCGTTTTTGGTTTAAACGCTATCGTAATGAAAACTTCGACTTGAAAAACGAATCACGTGGAAGACCGCCCAACAGGTGAATAACGCTGAATTGCAGATGATGAAAGCCGTTCCGAGTGAAATTACCCAGAAATTAGCGGCATGGGTTACAATATTCACTCATTGACTCATCAAAACAATAAGATAAAAAAATATGAAAAATAGGTGCACATGATTTGACTGATCTTCAGAAAGAAATGTATGTTGAAACTTGTGTTTCCTTGTTGAAAAGGTACAGAAATAAAGGAATATTGGATCGAATTGTGACATGTGACGTATAGTGGATTGTTTACGATAGCCGTAAACGGAAAATTCAATGGCTGACCCCAGGTCAAACACGCCTACAGTGCCTTAAAGCAAAGCTTACCAATAAAAAGGTAATGGTAACTGCTTGGTTGTCTCTTCATGGTGTTATTCACTATAGCTTTCTCAGGTCTACTCAGGCAATAACAGCAGATGTTTACTGTGCCGAACTTCGAACAATGATGGAGAAACTGGCAGTGAAACAGCCCCGACTCGTGAATCGATCTTCACCATTATTGCTCCATGATAAGGCAAGACCTCACACTGAACAAGAAACCGCTGTAACTGTCCAGGAGCTGTAGTTAGAAACCATACGTCATCCTCCGTACTCGGCAGACTTTGTTCAAACGGACTACCATTTTTTCGTGATTTGTACAATTTGCTACGTGATAAAAAAAATCTTGACAGGAGGCAGTACAAAATGCTTACACAGAGTTCATCGAATCTAGATCCCCAAAATTCTATAGTAAACTAGCTGACCCGGCACACGATGTATTGCAAAACAAAAAAAAAAATTAGGGATGGGTCACCCTTACCATTTAGGGGTATGAAAAATAGATGTTGGCCGATTCTCAGACCTACCCGATGTGCACACAAAATTTCATGAGAATCGGTCAAGCCGTTTCGGAGGAGTACGGGAACGAACATTGTGACACGAGATTTTTATACATAAGATGAACCGCCGTTTAGGTTACAGCAATATTTAGATAATGAAGGAATATTTTGATTAAATAAATATGTTACATCTTAGAAAAAACTATTTTCAATTTTTCAGTACAAATCGGCAATTTCATACTTCAACCCCTAATAATTAACTTTGTTTAATATAACCGGCTTTAACGCATCTACATTAAGAAAAATTGTGATAAACTGTTTTCTTCATAACTTAATCTTCCACTTTCCTTAGAAGTGGTATTTATTTTAAAATTTGAAACGTCCCTAAAGGGAAGTATACCCTTACAAATACAAAAAGAATTTTAAATCGGTTAAAAAAACACGGAGTTCTGAGCTAACAAATATAAAAAAATACAAGCGAATTGATAACTTCCTACATCTTCTGAAAAAGGTTAAAAGATAAGTTTCCAATACTCACTAGGATCTAAACCAGGCGGCGGTCCATCATGCCTGGCCGGTACCCTGTCGATCAATGGCGGCCTCTCCCTGCTCCCCTCCCTTGCCTCCGGCTGCTCAAACTCCTCCCGCTTATCATCCCTGGCGGGTTTGCCGTTGGCCATCTCCCAAAGACGTTCTTGTAAACTCTTTTCTGGATTTTCGTTGGGGTTCGCGTTCCTTGGAGACTTCTCGCGGCTCTGTTCTCTGTGATATAAAAACAAGTATTACAAGGAAGGTTCTAGAGTATTTTAAAATGGTTTTATATCTTTGGCTGGAGTATTGTTTTATGTTTATGTACGTACGAAATTCGATGTTAGTAAACATATGTTGGACACTCCTGGACTCCTTACCGTGAAAAGCAGCAGTTTTTAACAGAGGGCCAAGTGGGAGTTTCATATTATCATCATCAAATCAGCAGCCTTTAATAGTCTACAGCTGGACATAGACCTTAGAAAGGAGGTTTTGGCCCAGTATACCACGCTGACCAGAGGGGTTGGTATAGGGTTTGTGTCGTTTGCCTTTTTTTTACAGTGCTGTTGTCCTGCGTAGTTTTTTTTTACAAAAAAACAACGCCCGCATTAGGAATATATCCTGTGTCGCGGGGACTTTACAAACATACATGAAACGGACACAAAGAACACCCAGACTCAGAACAACAATTTGTGGATCGCACAAAGTGTCGTCCCATGTGGGGTTTGAACCCACAACACTCGGCGTAGTAGGAAGCCGCTTAAACCACTACGCCATTCGTGCAGTCTTAGCTTCCTTAGTCGGCTCTTATGACACCCACGGGATGAATAGGGGTGGTGACATTCCGTATTCTTGATCCGTCACCACACGGACATTGTTATTCAGTGGGAGTTTATTTCACATCAACTAGATCGTCACAGTGACCGCGTGCGACGTTGTGATTCGTCCGCGCTGGAATCTCCACCAATCGCAACGTTGAACGGGCTCGCTGTGGAGAGCGAGTTACACTAGGCCCTCAGACTATGTCGAAGCTAAATCGAGGGTTATAACTTTGGTCAAAGTGTATGTATGTCTAACATAGTATGCTACTTAACAGCTGAACTGATTTTGAATAATGATATTTCGTTAGAGTCGTCATTTGGTATGTTAAATATTTAAAATTCCATAAAACTAAAAGTGCGGCATATAGGCGTTAAAATTTTGATTGAAATGAACAGTTTTAAAGGATAACTATGAAAATACAACTAAAAATATACGTTTATTAGTTATATTTATTGACACGAAGAAGTCTCGTTTTTGTTTTTGGATTAAAATAAATTCTGGTAATGGAATTAATAAATGTACCATTTCTTATGATTATAGTTAAACCGCCGTAAGCTTGGCCCTCCTGATGGTTTGCGGGACGCGGGGCGGGTGATGCGCTCGGCTATACATGACACGATGTACTAACTCGATATCTTCAGATTTATTTGTTTGAGATTTAATCTACACACGATGTAATAAAAATCGAATTTATTTCCATGTATTATAATGTCAGTGTATTGTAAGTTTTTATGATTAATTGTAAAATTTTATACTGTAAAATAATTTTAATAAAATCACCTTATCTTCATCATATAAATTATATTCAGATACAATTTTAAAAATTAAGTAAAATAATAAATATTCTTTATTAGAACTTTAACAGTAGAACCTCTGTAAGCCGAACTTCAAGTTTTTAAATCTTTTTGTGACGCAGAGTCGGCAGATTATCCATGTTGCAAAATAATACCGTGTGTAGCAGTCTTAAGAAAAATAACACGTACAGCCATGCTTTCACGTCAGTCACTGCCGGCGGACAGTGACGCACTAGCTAACTGGTTGAATGCACCCCCACCCCGCGTCCCCCAAACCATCAGGAGGGCCAAGCTTACGGCGGTTTAACTATAATAAAATCGACCAACTCACCTATTGATGTCAGGTCCTCGATTTGAGAAGCGATCTCTGTCTTTATCCCTGTCTCTGTCGCGGTCTCTCCTGTCGCGTCCGCGGTCCCTGTCGCGATCTCGCCTGTCTTCTCCTCTATCACCCCTACATTTAAATATGTATTATTAATAAATAGTCACAAAGGAGTTTTAATTGCACATTAAAACTTTTACTCGAGTGTGTATTTTGGGATGCCCAATTAGTTTCTCGACGGGGACCCTAAATCAAGGAGTGAAGCGACCTAATGTTGACAGCCAGTGGCGGGGGCGAGGTAGCGCGTCATTCTAGCACACTGCTACACACGAAGAGAAGTGTTTCCCTTCCCCGCTACACCACCCGCTACCCGCTGACATCTTGAGTACCTCGTCCCCGCCACGACGTTGATGGACTATACTAATTGGTAAACTTAGTTTGTGATACCTATCTCAACTGAAGTATCGAATATAGTATTTTAAAAGTAATCTGTAGTTAACGGTGTTGGTACTACAGCTAATAACTTGTGTAAATTGTGTATTTATTTATAAGATTTCTGTAGTTACTGTTTGTTAACTCAAGAAATAAAATATATTTTTATAGTAAAACGCGGGAGACGAGTTATTCTGTTGGACGAAGTGGTAAGGCGCGGGAAACTTGTAAACAAGGGGCTCTAAACTGGTGGGGGTCGTGCGTTATCTATTGTCGACGGTACCCGATCTATCTAAATTTATAAAAAAACACCCTACTACACATTATTAAGATAATTCTTTATACCGCTTGTTAAACAAATTTCGCAAATGGGGAGGTATGTCATCCTTACAACACCAAAAGTTTATTATTTTATATTAATGATAAATGATCGGAATAAAAATTGTCATTGCAATTATATATTTGACATCCATACTAATATTATAAATGCGAGTGTGTCTGTCTGTTACGTGTCTTAACGTTTAAACCCCTGAACCGATTTAGATATAATTTGGTATAGACCTAGTAAGAGAGCCGGAAAAGGACATAGGACAGTTTTTATCTAAGAAATAATCCTTTAAGTAGGTGAAAAGGAGGATGGAAGTTTGTATGGCAAATCAATAACCAATTTAAATGAAATTTGGTATAGAGGTAGAGATAGTTTGATTCTTTAGGAAAGACATATGTTACTTTTTAAAGCGATAACTGACACATACGCAGGCGACGCCGCGGGCAAAGGCTAGTCTTAAATAAAATAGTATGTTATGGTATAAACCTCACCTGTCTCTATCCCTGCCACGGTCTCGATCCCTGCGATCTCTATCTCTTCTATCTCCTCTATCCCCTCTGTCTCTCCTATCGCGGTCTCTCTCTCTCCTGTCTCTATCCCTGTCTTTCCTCTCATCGTCCTGTTTCTCTTCTGTTGATGGCGGCGGCTGGTTCACATTGAACGGTGGAGGTTCAGAAAGGTTGAAGCCTGGAGGCGGTTCGGATGCGTTGAAGTTCGGTGGAGGCTTTGATAACAGCGCTTGGATCTGTGCGAAGACAAGGAATTGTTACAATAAAATATTTATTTGATGGGTCCAGTGGTTAGTGACCCTGACTGTTAAGCCGGAGGTTGTGGGCTCGATTCTCACCCAGGGCTTCAATTCTGCTATTTAGTTCAACGTACAAGCTACTGTCATTCCATTGACACGCTACTGAGATGCCAATGATATCGGTCAAAATACCGGTATTCTACTAACATAAATCCACAGTGTCAATAGACTGTCGATGTAGTGACAATGGTGATATCAGTAAAATTGTCATATCTGGAAAATATATCTATAATTTCCTAACTAATTTAAACTATAACAAAGACATCGACGACATTTATATCAGGGAAAAGTCATCTGGAGTCTTTCATAGTTAGTAGAATACGAAAAGTGAAAAAATATTCCGATGACAGTCTATTGATACAATATTAAAATAGCAGTATTTAGGCCCTGGACAAATATTGTGTGATGAGCCACGATCATTTGATCCATGCCTAGGGGTAATTTATCTAGCACCAGGGACTTCCTTTCTAGGGTATACCTGGTTCCCCGGCTATTAGTACCCGAGACGGCGTGCGGTTTTAGTCGGTTCGAGTCCGACATGCCACCGACAGGTGGTATCCGAGGGGATTTCCGCACGGAAAAAAAAAGAAAAAAAAGGGGTAATTTATCTACAATATGACTCCACGAATGGCGTAGTGGTTTAAGCGGTCGCCACGCCGTTTACTACTACGTTGAGAGTTGTGGGTCCGATCCCCACATGGGACGACACTTTGTGTGTGATTCACAAATTGTTGTTCTGAGTCTGGGTGTTCTTTGTGTCCGTTTCATGTATGTTTGTAAAGTCCCTCGCGACACAGGATTTGTTCCTAGTGCGGGAGTCGTATTTTTAAAGAAGAAAAGAACAGAAATAACTCATTTATCGAAATATTTAGAAATATACAAGTAAGTTTATCAGCAGTCTGGTTACCATAGCACAGGATCTGCCTAGTTTGGGATGAGACGGCTGTATGTGAGATGTGTGAGGTTATTATTACCTATTATTTGCATGTCTTTTATAATTAGAACCCGTGAAGAATATGTTGTGTGTTTAATGGTTGTACCTGGTCGGGTAGGAGTGCGGGTGGCGCATTATTTGTAATGTCACCGTTGGTCTCCTCGTTGTGATCTTCGGGGTCCAAGTCCATAGCGTCATCACTGTGACTTACTTCGCCAGTTCTCTGTTAAACATATGGAAAAAATGAAGACCACGTAAATAATTATCGCACAGTTTAAGATATTTGAGGTTATTTTACACAGCTGGTTCAGTTCGAGGTTTACTTTATTTCAAACATAATTATATATTTCATAGAGTATGTTGTTTGTTCTTTATATAAATAGGGTTATTGGTTCGATGTTAAGTAATTGATTGTGGAATCAGAGTTTTATTGTTCAGTTCATATCTATTCGGATCTAGAAATTACGATTCGAAATTGAGAATACTGGATTTGAATTTAAAAAAACTCATCCATATACTTAATTTATACAAATAATAATACTTTGGACAATAATATACATCACTGTTTACATTTAGAGTAAAGAAAGTTTGTCGGAGTTATAGAATATGGATGTTATAATGCTTGAATGTTTTTTTAATTACTGTTTTGATCTCGTTCCATCCCAGATATATTATTACTGCCTTGTTTTTTTATCCCAATTTATCTCCTTCGTTTGTCCCGTTTAAATACGGTTACGTACACAAAGTGAGTTTTATGGCTTTGTGGTTTTTTATAAAAACCAGAAAAATCTTTTTACATCTTCAAATAAAATTGGGGAAACTGTAGAAAAATAATGGTAGGTAATAAGACAAGAGCTAGTTACGGCGGAGACGGCGGGGGCGGCGCGGGGCGCGTGCAGCGCGGGGTGCAGCAGCGGCACGCCGCCCACCAGCCCGCCCACGCCCACGCCCACGCCCAGCAGGCTGCTCAGGAACCCGCCCACCATGCCTGCGGACGACGAACAAACACTACGTTCAACCACCGTCCGCGAATTGACCTTACATTATAAATTATTCGATAGCGTCCATTCAAATTAAGCACGAACTCCTATTGTTTAATGGTTCAGTTCAATTATAAATAGTACAACAGATCACAGATATAAAAGTCTTTATACATACTACATAATATAAAAAATACAAGTATTTTTACTGATTAAACCGATCCAGGCACCGATCAGTTTGATTATACAACTAAAGAACAGAGGTATGAAATGTTTCCTTTTATTGTGTTTAATCTATACACATAAATGAAATTGAAGTGTCTGTTTGTATATCAAAATAGTAGGTTTTTTCATGCTCACATGGTCATGTACAAACTCGGCAAATCTTGAAATACCTGTGGCGGAAACATTTTTTAAACTCCATCTTATTTGTTTTTACTTTCACTTCTAAAATTTATTATATGTATAAATCTATAAATACTTATGTATTGTGTGTGGCAGTATTATTATCGCTTATTGTATATGTATTATTTATTAAAAATATTCTAATGTAATTAATATAAGTACTCTGGGTATATGATATCCTATATATGCTATATTTTTTGATAAAATCGCATTTCTTTTGTGCATCTACCATGTTTTGGCTCTACATCGCCCTAAGGTTGACTGGGAGAAAATGCCTACGCCATTAAGTCCGCTTTTGTCACATTTGTGTATAAAGAGTAAAAAAAATAAATTACATGATACCTATGCTTCAAACCAGTTTCAGTATTTTTGTCTGCCTGTCTTAAATATTTTGATAAAATTTTACTACCAAGTAGCCGTCAATATAAAGAGAAACTTAAGCTATTTTTCCTCTTAGGAAAACCCTATAAAATTTTGCCCGGTCCGGGAATCGAACCCGAGGCCTTATGGACTGCAGTCGCGTAAAGCACTACGACACTGAGGCAGCACTTTTCAAATTCCACGCGAACGAAGTCGCGGGTAACAGATAATTTCTAATAAAAGTTGCAGGCTTTCAATATCCATACTATACTATATCCATATAATACTATAATAATCGCCAATGGTTCAGTGGAGTGCCCTGAGTTGTTGGGTAAGATAGGATTAGTAACACATCCCACGATTCTGCGCAATCCTAGTCTTTTGTATGTTCCTTGCGTAAGGAGTACATACAGACAAAATTCATTTTTAAAACGCGCAAGTCGACAGTATAATAAAATTTCATCTCAATATGAAATAGACCTATACCAGTGTTTCTAAACTTAAAAAAATGTTAGCTAATAAATTTTTCGATTGACCACGTGTGCTGGCTTTGTCTTTGTTTACTGACTTCTAATTTAATGTTACGCGCGTATTTTCTAATCGCGGATATTTGTAAATGGCCATCAGATGCTTATGTATTATGTCTTATGTGTTTTTCAATAATGCTAGCTGTATTTATCCCAAAACAGAGAAAAAATAAAATAAAATACCTCTCAAAACGAAACAGTGAACATATAAGCAGGTTAAACTGCAAGAAACGGCTAATGAATAATAATAAAACTGAACTTACCCGGTTGAGGTATGGACTGTGGTGGCATTCCTGGAGGAAACCGTAGTAGAGGACCTTGCGGAGGAAGACCCGGATCATTTTGTAAACCTAAACGAAAAAAAAAACAATTTCAGTTTACATTTTAATTTTAAAGTAAAAAGAAATAAGATTACAGGTATTTTAAAACTTTAAATTTGTAGTTATAAAAGGGATAGCAAGTTGAAATTCTGCAGCAGGTAAAACTTCTTTTGGTAAAAAAATTAGGTAAAGTGCTTCATTACAACAATAAATTTAAAAATATATATTTTAAAATTTGGAAATTAAAACAAAAACTCTATTTATTAAAACCAAACTATCTACTAAGCAAATTAAGTAAATACGTATAAAAATGAGCCAGCTTTACAGTAGTCGCAAAATAATCAAAATGGCTAATTGAACGTCCCAGGAGGCTTCTGCGCTTCTGGAAGGAGCTTCTGGCTGGCATAAAGGACCACTCTCAAATCTAAATGCGGAAATCAGAGCAAACAGCAAATACCAAATCAAATAGCACGCGTTTTTTCAACTTTCTGTTACGTATTTCCGTCCCTTTTCATGAAATCACTATCACAGACTCCAGGAAAGCAAGAGGATTGATGTTACACAATTGTATCAAAAACCATATGAAATTAAATCTGATTTGCGAATCGTCCGCTCCTTTAAATTTGTTTTCGTAAAAAAACTCTCCCATACATTATGTACATAGAGTTTTTATTATTACTTATTATCAATATCCTATTATCCTACAAAAAAAAATTGTTACAAAAGCCTGAACGTCTGCTGATAAATTTTTTATTTATATCTTTTAAAACTAATCACTTTGGCCCAGATCAATGAACAGCGTTTGACGATATGAACATTTAAACGCACGACTACATGACACAGACAAACCATCATTTGACAATAATTAGTAGGAGTGCATTATGCCTGTGCTCACTTACGGTATCGAAACCATGTCACGAATCGAAAAATTCAGAATAGCGCAAAGGGGAAGGAAAGAGCTGTGCTAGGAATCACATTGCGCGACCGAAAACGAGATGAGTGGATTAAGCAGAGGACCCGTTAGAGGGATACTTACGCTAGAGGGGACTTGGGCTGGTCATATCGCCAGAATGCCCAAAGATCGATGGGCAAGGAGGGTTGTGGAATGGAGACCATAGTCCAACACCAGACCAGACCGGACATCTACCAAAACTATGAGTTGTCCGGAGACATGACTGGATGACCAAGGCCGTAGACAGGAGGGCTTGGAAAAATTTGGTCGTGACCTATGTGTACAGAAAAAGGCTGAGGAAGACGACTATACTAATACCCTGAATTGTTTCCCTATTGTTCATGCTCATGCATAATAGTGACAATCAATTATACTGTATAAAAGCGAATACAAAAAATGCAACAAAAAAAGAAAAATTAAGAGGAAGAAACGCGTTTTATAGGTATTACATACCAGCAGCAGTCCGCCTGCGACCACGGCCAGCGCACTCTGGTCGAAACGTCAGGCAATTCAAAGGTTAGTTAGTTCGTTAGTTAGTCATAATAGTTTACTATGAAACGCGGCAATTTAAAAGTTAGTGGAATATAATGTAAGTGTTCAAATTTTTTGTTAAACATGATAAATCATTAATGTTTTCAAATGGGAATTTACATATGATAAAAGGATTAAATATAAAAGATACGGTCAGTTTAATGAAATGTCTAGGTAGCCAATTCAAAGACATGGCCGTAATATTTTAAAATAAAACAACAACTGAGGTAGGTCCCTGTCTACATGTTTAATAATAAATTATAATAATATTTCTCACACATCTCACACACGGCCGTCTGATCCCAAACTAAGCAAAGCCTGTACTATGGTAACCAGACCGCTGATAAACATACTTATATATTTCTGAATACATACATACTATAGACAAATTACACCCAGACACAGAACAAATGACCGTGCTCATCACACAATATTTGTCCTGGGTGGGAATCGAACCCACGACCTCCGGTTTAGCAGTCAGGGTCACTAACCACTAGACCAACAGGCCCGTCAATTAACAGCTTCTTGATTAAGAATTATAAATCTCATTACAAGTGAAGATAAGGGATGAAAAAGATTGTTATATTTACCTGGTACACCAGTAGGTATGCTGGGCGGCCTGATGCCCGGGGGCATGCCTGGGGTCATGCCGGGGGGCATGCCAGCGCTCATACTGTACACAACAAATTTCCATGTTAATATAACTATAAGGGTACGTTTCTAATAACGTTTAACAAATAGCAATTTCTTCAATATTGCTAATTGAATATGGGACTCAAGATTGCTAAGAATTAAAAAAGCCCTTACTAGTGTTGATGGTTATTAAATATGTAATCTTTCAAAAACTCACGAAACATATGAATAATATCAGATGAGCCACTTTTTTCAATCAACAGTCAAGTCTTATCATATTAGTGAAAAGTGGTACAAAGGTGGCAACGCTGCTATAATACAGAACAAGTAAACTGTGATAAAACTATATGTATCCAGGCCTCTGATGACCATAGCTAATATGAGTGAACGTACAATATCGTTCATTATAGTTAGACACAAGTAATAAGGTTACCCAGGGGGCGGCATCCTGGGCACGGGCAGGGGCAGGGCGGCGCTGGGCGCGGGCATGCTGGGCGGCAGCGCCAGGGACGCGCCGGCCAGGCTCATGTTGGGCGCCAGGCTCACGGGCGGCAGGGGGCCCGCCAGGCTCGCGGGCGGCAGCGGCAGGTTGCCGGGCGGCAGGCCGGCCAGGTTGCCGCCCATCATGCCGGGACCCGCCGGGGGCATACCCGTCAGCATTGTGATGTTATCCATCATGGATTTTGGTAGTATCTGATAGAAAAAAAGTAAATTTTCATAATATAGTATGCATTGGAATGCAAAAGTTAGCTCCGAGCAGTAACTTTAAAAAAATATTTACTTTAAATACACATTCAGAGGTTATCGTGAAGGACAAGACCGCGCTGTTTTGACCCCGCATTTTAAATCTCTGATATCTACAAAGATATTAATTTTAATGTTATGCTGTGAATGGCAATTTTGATCTACATTAAATCCACAACATATCTAAGTATTTATTTGGATAAGGAATAACACTGTATTGTTAACAAATAGCTTCGTAAATTACCCATTATTTTTTGTAATATCAGAAAGATAAAAATGGTCACTGTGGGTTATATTATATTAGGAGATATACATATATCATGGCAGTCTTTTTTGTAGATTTGAAGAGTTACAATGAGTACATTATTTTGATCTATCTTTAGATTTGACAATTTATCTTTTAATTTATCTTTATCTAAGGTTTAGCCAGCGTTTGCAATGTAGGAGTACAAAAATATGTTTTTTACGATTTCAAATTACAAATCTTTGAAATTCTGGGTATTCCACATATATAATATGCATATAACAGATGTTATTATACATATAAATCCACCTCTTGAATTAAAATACGTTAAAAGAAACCGCATTAAAAAACGAATTTGAAAGATCTAAGCGAGAAAAAAAAGCGACTCCATTTTATAATATAAAGATTAGTTGGCTTGTATTGTAAATTGGCGCGAAAATACAAATAATAATTTGGTGATTTGAATTTGTGGCAAACTATTCAAGTTCCTTCTTCATTTTGTTCTACTGAATACGGAAATATGTATTTTTTTTTAATGTCCTTAAAGTGCTAATTTTACAAGATTAAATTTTCATACAAATTAAAATTACTCTGCCAAATGATGACGTCGTACGTATTCACGTGACCATCATGCCGCGGCCTCTTATTAAATTATAATATTATGCAAGTACAGTATTTTGTATGTACTTCAAGGTCAAATTATACCGGTCAACGAAATAAAACGGGATCTAAACTCTTGAAATCAGACTGTCATGCGATCTCTAGTTTTAGTAAAATTATTGTAAATCAGACATAATGTCTAACTATTATGCAGTGAGGATTTTTTGTTTAATAAGTAGTCTAGTTTTTTTTTATTAAGTTTGGATGTCTACTGAAAATCTGCAAACGAGTATAATAGAGTTATCGGGTAGTGTAGGTGCGTACCCTGGGCGGGAGCCAGGCTGGCAGCGTGTCCTCGTCCACGGCGCCGCCGTCCTCCAGCGCGTCGAGCGACAGCGCGCCCAGCGCCCAGCGCTGGTGCAGCGCGGCCCAGGGCAGGTACGACACGCCCAGCTCCGCCTCCCAGTAGTCCTTCCACTCGCGTCCCTTCACGCCCTTGCCCGGCGCCCACGCCACCTGCGCACACGACCTCTCCGTTACACAATACGTGACTTAATAATATTTTTTCAATTTTAAAATTCATAAATAAATAATTAATAATTCCAGAGGACCAGTCATTTATCGTTTATTCGAATTAATAATATGAAATAATCGATTTAAGGTCTTAATCGTTTAGTAGAAAGTTACTTGTATAAATGTTTCCAATTGAAACTCTTGAAATTCCATTTTATAAATTTATATAAAGTAAATCCAAGTGTTAATTATAAAAATGGGACAGGACAGATGACTTTCGCTTCTTTGATGATAAACTATAACTTACAATGTTTTAATGACAACTACAGAAAACACACATATTCATAAACTAGCTGACCCGCGCAACTTCGTCTGCGTCTCTCAATAGTAATAAATTTTCTCCGTTTTTGAAACATTCTTCATTGGTGCTCCGCTCCTATTGGTCTTAGCGTGATGATATATAGCCTATAGCCTTCCTCGATAAATGGGCTATCTAACACTGAAAGAATTTTTTAAATCGGACCAGTAGTTCCTGAGATTAGCGCGTTCAAACAAACAAACAAACAAACAAACAAACAAACTCTTCAGCTTTATAATATTAGTATAGATAAATACTTTTCGACCTATTTGTTCTAAATGTATTAGTCGAGTTATTTAGATAATAATTTTCATTTTCACAAAGAATCAAATATACAGATCGAATGTATATCGTTACACTATGAATTAAAATCAGATTCCTGACGTTCATTTAACATGGATGTACCTTTAGTCTAATAATGTTGAGGTCTTGATATGCAAGTATGCAAACTGGGCAGGAATAATAACATAACTTATTAGAATCTTAGTATTTTATTGTTTTTCTATATTTGTGCATTTTTTATACTTTGGCAAGTATGTTTATGTTATTATAAAGTAATTTGCTAATGTTATTATAAAGTATCCGTTTTGGTATCACTTTCATGTGTTAAGAAAGCTAAATCGTCTTTAGCTTAAATTCGGATTTAAAAAATTTGATAAAAAGAAATTAAAAAAACGGCTTGGTGTTATGTTGTTAAGTGGGTGTTTGTATGAAAATCAATAGATTAAGATTATCTATATCAATACTATAAAGATGAAAGCTTGTTTGTTTGGTTGAACACACTAATCTCAGTAACTACTAGTTTGAATTGAAAAATATTCTCAGAGTGGAATAGCACATTTATCGAGGAAGGTTATAGGTTATAAAACATCACGTTATGTCCAATAGGAGTTAAGTATCAATTAAAATTATGCAAAAAGGGGGTAAAATGAATTACTTTTAAGAGATACAGACGAAGCTGTGCATGTGAGTTAGTACAATATGACGACCGCATGGCGTACTGGTTTGTGTTACGGACTGCTACGTCAAAGGTTGCGGGTTCGATTCCCGCTCGAGTCAAACGTTTGTGTGCATGAACATTGATTCGGTCTGTGTTTTTATATGTCAGTTGTAGTTGTGTGTCGACAGTGTAAGCGAGCGGACTCACGGTGATCTCCTTGGAGTGCAGCTTGTGCTTGTTGAGCTTGGCGATGGCCTTGGCGGCGTCGCGGCGGCGCTCCATGACGACGAAGGCGCAGCCGCGCGGCGCCACCACGTCGATGCTGGCCACGCCGCCCACGCCGCCGAACAGGTCCGACAGCTCCTCGGGCGTCGCCAGCTTCGACAGGTGCCCCACCCACAGCGTCGTGCTGCACACTGACCACACCGCGCGTATCAATCAATCTCCCTCTCTCTCTCTCTCTCTCTCTCTCTCTATATGCGAACTTATTGTATAGGGCACGGGCTCTACCTAGTGCCGTGAGTCAAATGTGTGCGAAATATTATTCATTGTAATCAAATATTGATCACTAATATGAATGCTTCTGTTTCTGTAAAACTGTAAAAATTATCCGAGGGACTATCTCTCGGATAACTTTTATAATTCATCACTGAACAACTTAGTCAAATAATTTTCAGAAGTGTTTAACTTCTTATTTTTTTTTACCATTATGAAAGTTTTACAGAAACTGAAGCATAAACAAATAACTAGTCAGACAATGCAAGTCTAACAAGAAACTACAGAGATTTTTTGACCTAAATTTTTGCTTTAAATAAAAGCATTTATCTAACTAAATGTTATTTACCAATATAGCAGACAATTACGTAAATAAACATGATACAATAAATATATTCACATTTTTTTAAACTTTAATATTTTAATGAATATCTAATAAAAATTACATTAATAATTTACATGTCAATATAATTTACTAAAACCACATATTTTATTAGAAAGCATAGAAACATCTTAAATCATTTTTGTACTGTCTATTCTGCACTTAAATGGATTTAAGTATGAAAGACACAATAACAATCAACCATATTAGTGGGCACGCAGTCTATACAGCTAAACTTACGATTGCTATTTTCAAAATTAAACCAATTAATATATACGACGTTTATGTTTTACTTCCATACTCACCACTAAGATTTTCTTTCTTTATTGGTGGCAGTCCTTTCTTTTCCCGTTCTCTTTGTTTCTCCCTTTCTGCCTCTCGTTCTTTGTAACCTTTTTCTCTATCTTTTTCCCTGTCCTTTTCTCTCTCCCTGATTAAAGAAATATAGTTAACATTTATTATATAGAAACATTTAATTCAACATATCATTGCAATATTCATTAATTTGAAACTTAATTCTTAAAAAAAAAACATGTTTTTGCTGTTAAACTTCTATAAGTAGTCTAGGACTCATAGTAATAAGAAATTAAAAGATCTCTAATAGAACTATACTTTTTTGTACTGACTAAGAAATGTGTATGTAGTAGGGATGGAATAAAATCGCAAAATCATGTGATAAATCATATGATTTAAAGATTAGATTATCCTGTGACTGATTTACAAAACCACCGTTACGTTAGGTTTTAAAAAATATTTTTTATTTATTTTACTGCCACCTATCTTTCTGTAACATGTGCAATCGCTGTGACTAAAACCAATTATTTCATGAAATGAATATGATTTAAAAATAGCAATCATTTCCGTATTTAGGTTCTACAAGAACTTGTTTGTGAAAGTCCTAACATATATTATGTTGTCCTTTTTAACACATACCTGTATAAGTGTGTTATATTATTATGATGTCCCAAGCATCATAACACAAAAGCTAGTACTTCCAAGTTCCTAACACAAAAACTAGTAAGGATTACCTTTCTCTATCTCTGTCCCTTCTTCTCCTTGGCGACCTTGACCTCGACCGCGACCGACGTCGGCGTCGTGGCGATTTTGAACGAGACCTGTGACGTCGAGACTTTGGCGACGGACTGCAATTATAATATCAGCTGTTACACTATTGTAAACTCAAAATATTTCAATACAAATCAAATTCTCCTTATTTTGTTACTCCCGCTCCTCTTGAGAGTGATTTTAATTTACTTTTTTGTTCTTATCATTTCATCTTCATCTATCTTGGCCAAGTCTCACTTCCTAAGAGAGACTTTTATTCCCAATTCGCCCTAAGAAAGCAATGACGCATCAGTCTAGCCCCACCCCCTGACCAATCAGGTTCCAAGAAATAATCGTTTTGTACGAAAGCTTGGATCTTGGTTGGTCAGGAAACGGAATTTGATTGTTGCGTCACTATTTACTTAACGCGAATGGACTATAGTATTTTTTTAGAACTCGGGTAAAAGTCTCAGCTAAAATAATTTAACATGTACATGGTGAAGTACAAAGCGCCTTATTGTTACTTAGTTTTATGTTTTTTTGGCACCTAGTGAGGTGCTGCTCAAAAGTAACATATGACTAAACCTACAATGTAGTTTTAATCTGAAGGTAACTCTGTGTGTAGACCGATTTAGAATACAGAGTGTCAGCACCTGTATACATACTGTGGGTGTTGTAAGAGCCGGGTGCAAAACGGAAAACTTGTAACAAACCCTATAACAACCCGTCTGGCCAGAGTGGTATAGTGGCCCAAAAACTCCTTTCTAAGGAGAGGTCAATGTCCAACAGTGGACTATTAAAGGCTGTTCATGCCATGATGTGAAGGTAACTTAGAGCTCTTTGAGGAGACTATTAATTATTCATACCTAGAATCATTGGCATCGGGTATTTCAATAACTTGAGGGCCCGTCTCAACAAATTCAATATCAGACTCATTGTTGCCCATATCATCTTTATTTTCCGTCTTGTTTTGGTTGTCTTGTTGTGAAGACTGAAAAGAAAAACATATAATATAGTATAATATCTTTTAAAACCCCCGCAGGGTCTGTCTGTTTGCATGAATGCAATAATCTAAAAACTACAAAACAGTGTTTTATTTGGTTTTCACCAATGGACTTTGGGTTTATGAGGAAGGTTAAGTGTATAATTCATTAATATTTTCTGTAAGTGTTTGTTTGAAATGTGACATTGATTGTTGATGTCGGTTTTGGAACGAAGTTCCTTATCGCGCGTTCTGTAGGCTAGACGGAAAAAATTCTCACGAAAATTGATCACGACACTTTTTATTTTGAATTGTCACTTGTCAGTCATTCAGCGCCATCTATCGAATAGTAAAATTAAGATTTATGTTCTTAGGTTGAGCAAAAAATATTGTATTCGACATCATTTCTCAAGGAGATTTTACCAATGTATAAATTGTTTTAATTAGAAACCAACTGAAAAATATGTAGGTAATAGCCGCTTTCATAGATGGCGTTGTAATTAAAATCGTGTCTAATCAGTTTTACTCAATCGTAACAACTTCGTTCCTATCGGGTGTCCCACGACACCACACGGCTTTTATTTTGTTGCGTAACAATGATAAATAACCAATACCAATATTTACCATGAATGGAAGGCCTTGGTTTTGATTGTGTTGCATTTGTAGATCAGACATCATGGGCATTAAATTCTGCAAAATTAACATATTGGTATTAATATTTATTAATCTAATTATATAGTGTTTATTTTAACCCTTAGAGATGCAGGCATGAGTGAATACAAATACATATTGCTTTAAATATCATTTATCACATACATAGACAGATCTTCTTTAAATCTTTAAGACATTTCATGAAACGGACACAAAGAACACCCAGATTCAGTACAACAATTTGTAGATTACACAAGATGTCATCCCAGGTGGGAATAAACCTAGCAATACTTGATTTTAGCATAGACTTTACTCTAGTATTTATTTATACATACTACTTATTTTAATGCATACATGTTCCTTTCGTCTAATGGCAACTTATTTTAGTGCATACATGTTTAAAATAAAAATCCTTTTGTCTAACGGCAACCAAATATAAAACAAGAAAATACACTTACTGGTATCTGCATCCCTGTCATCATCTGCATTTGTGCCTGCAAGCTCTGTAGCTGTCTCATTATCTCAGGATTTGTTAGTATACTGCAATGTGTAGAGAATATTAAAAATTATTAATATAGTAACAGAAAATAAAACTATTTTATTTTAGTAAACAACTGATGCAGAGACAGACTAGACTCCCTATTTATTCACTCCAGGGTACTACATACTAATATCTATAATAGATTAGTTGACACCTTAGTCAAATTAGTTACTTTTTATCATCTGTCAAAATAACTATTTTGTATGAAAGATGTACTAAATAGCAAATTATGACGTCACCATTTTAGACTACTTAATTGAAGAATATCTCTCAATGTTTATTTTATTTAAATTGGTAATAGTTTGTGATATTCGTTTTAATGAAGCGGACATTGTTATTTATGGAAGATATGGTCAACTACCTTATTAAATACAAAATGTATTTATTATAGTTTAAAAATATTAGAATAGTATGTGTGCAATATGTATATTTAGTAACACAAGTTTCAGGAGAATGTTTTATTTACAAATTAATTGAATTTAGTAATTGATCAAATTATTCTAATAATGATAAACCATGGAAAAAGGTAAACCACAGAGAAGAGGGGTACAGTGGCCATAGAAAGGCCAGAATGTAGAAGATTGGAGGAGGCCTTTGCCACCTGTCAAACGACACACAGAAATGGAAAAAAAGAATGGTGTTTGAATGACAAAGATATACAATTGTGCCCAAATGAAGGCTAATAATAATAATAAACCAGGGAGAGAGATTTATTGCCATTATAAATGTATAGATAACTAGCTTCTGCCCGTGGCCCCGTCCGTGTACATGTCAGTTAACGCGGTAAAAAGTAGTGGTAAATGTTAGTGATGATGTAGCTTTTCATTGGTGAAAAAAAAATAATTAAAATTGGTGCAATGGTTTAGGTGTGAAAATGTAACAAACTATGACGTAATAACTATATAATTAATATGGTTTTTTTCCTAGTTCAGGAACGATGGTACTATTAAAAGATACTCTTTGTAATTTTATGAATCCCTGACAATGTATGTGCAAAATAGATGAACAGATAAATGGTAATATGAAGACACAAACTATAAATTGATTGATGATCATATTTGAAGTGGTATATCATATGTACATATTACCATTATCATACATAGACAGAACTACACTAAATAGTAATATCTAATGCTCACCTCCCCAAAGCATCAGTGGTGTTCTGAGAGTGATGTTGTGTGTTGGGTCCAGGGTGCGAATGGGAGTGCGAAGAGCTCTGAGTGCTGGGCCCACCAGTATCCGGGGGGCCGTCGTCCTCACTCTCATACTCAAAGTCATTCAACAGTTTCCTGTTGAACTTAGGCTGAGAATCCGGCTCATCTTGGAACTGTAAATGACAGATATAAATGATTAGATATATATTTAAAAAAAAATTAAACAATGACCAGTTTATATTGTTAGGTTCGTTATTAATATTTTTACATCTTTTTTTGTGAATGAGTGCCACTAAACTGATAGTTCCAAAGATTTAAAATTTACTTTCAGCATTTGATAGCTCAAATCCTCAAGGAAAGAATAAATTTTGGCAGCTAAAACCAGAATCTAGTAATCAATACAGCTGGCAAACTGCTACCTGGTATTAGTATACAACCATACCTTTTCTCTGCTATATACATAATTCCTCAAATATTCATTTGAGTATAATAATATTTAATAGATAGCATATTTACATAAAACCATCATGAATTATACATGTAAACCTTCCTCAGGATCACTTTCTATTGGTGAAAATCTGTTCAGTACTTTGTGAGTTTACCACGTTCATACAGACAGATATGGCCGGAGGACTTCAGTTAATAATATGTAAGGATGTTTACATTATAATATATTTTTTTATTAAACTTCATGTATTTAAAAACATGCATAAGAAAATAATTATAACTTACTTGATCACCACCCATTGGGGATGACATCTGTGGACTGTGCTGGCCAGGAGACATTTTATTATCTGATGAACTGATATTTAAGGTGCTGCCTGTAATGTGACAGAATAGAAATGTTATTAATTTTTATACCATTCTTTGAAAAGTAGGTTTTGTACAGTTTGTTGTATAATAACATTTGCCTGTATAAGGTCTGGTCCCTAACTAAGCAAAGCCTGTACTATAGTAACCAGACTGCTGATAAACATACATAAATATTATGGATAAATGACACCCAAGCACAGAACAAATGATCATGATCATCACACAATATTTGGCCTGGGTGGGAATCGAACCCACAACCTCCGGCATAGCAGTAAGGGGCACTAATCACTAAACCCACATGAGTATGGTGCTGGGTCTAGCTGGGTATAGGATTTCAAGTAGGTAAACAAAATTGTAGCATGTCCCCAGTCCTGAGTACATAAAAATGATCCCCTCTTGAGTATTAGTGCAGCCACATTAAATTTTCTACTTTATTTCAACAAAATAATTTTTATATTATATTTACATTTTAAAAGTAGTCAAGTATAGTTTTCACTTAAGGCTACTTTTGGAAAGCTAAATTTCTATATAGCTTCTGAATTTCCTAAAATGCTATTATCATCACATTAAATCAAGCATGAAACTGACTAAATCTTGAGTTAATCTTAAGATTACATGTAATATTACTAATTTGCTTAATGTTTATGAATGATATCATACCATTGGCCGTGTTATTTTGTTGTTGCTGTATTTCTTGATGTAAAGGATGGTTAGGGTCGGCCATGTCTAGTAAGGGCTGGATTACTTGAGGACTGAATACATTGTTCTTCTGCCACAGGTTAAGCACTCTGATAATGTTGCGCTGGAAGTTTACAATTTAAACATACATTATTCTTGTTTTTTTTAATGTCTACTAGCAACTGAAATTACTAGTATTCTCGTTAACCCCTCCAGCTAAGCAAAATTGCTTGTGTTAGGAGTGGGTTCATGTTAGTGTACTGGTCAGGATTCGAACCCATAACCTCTTGATCACAAGTCCAATGCCTTAACTAATAGGATACCGCCATTTCAATAAAAATTAAAAAAAAAAAGATATTCTCTTAATAATGATGGCTACCTAAATGTTCTACTAGCATTTATTGAGAAATTTATTTGACTTTTATATGATATTTAATGGAGCCTATGTTTTTATTGATATATTAATTATTTAATATATTTTACAAACAAAAATGTACAATGGTGTCCACCATTGTACATTTTTGTTTGTAAATAGTTTTTATTTTAACATGTAGTCTAAAAGAATTCTGATACAACATGTATTATGATGTTTATTTTAGCTTCTTTTTAAATTTTTTAATGATCTTTCAATATGAAAATGCATTACTATGGATATAAACATTGTTGACAAGATAAAATACTTTGTGTGATACAAAATTGCAATTTAACCCTTGTAAGAAGCTTTAAGATAAGTTATTTGTACATAGATAACAGAGGGACAGATTATAACCTAAAACAGTCATTTTATGTAACTAACCTTATCTTCTGGAGGACATCTAAACAAGTTAGCGAACGTTTGTTGCATGTTCTTCGCGAACCTTGGGGCAAACACATCCTTATCTTGTCCAAACTGGTGTCGAGACTGTCTCACAATTGAATCTATCACGTAAAGACCAGGCACTTTGTATTCTGGCTTGCATTTTTGTATGAACTTTTCAACACTGTGAACTACATGTTTATAAAACTTTATAGCCTTTATAGCACCTCTGGTAATAGCACTCATCTTCGCCTTTGATATAGGTGGCTTATTGTCGTACAACCCGGATAACTGCAAGAAAAAGATTATAAGTAAGGTGCCACGGAACATTTCATTCGATGCGACACTCTATCAAAATATACCTCCGCGTTGAACGACTTGACTTCTGGCATATCCATTGTGGTGTAATGCTTTTGTTCTTAAATTAAACTATAAATTAACACCGCCAGAAACATTAATTTCCGACGAAAAAATCATTTTTGAAGCAGAGTCAACATGCTCAAAATTACAAAATGGCGTTTATCAAGATTTGTTGTCTATGCTACGCATGAGACAAGACAATGTAAAACACTATGGGAACATTCCAGTTTTAATTTATTTTACATTCCAGCGCAACCACAGATTTATTAATTTAAGTTATTTATTGTTTAATTTAAGTTATTTATATACATTATCATCATCATCATCAACCGCCTTTAGTAATCCACTGCTAGGCCTCTCCTTAAAGATAAGGTTTTGAGCTATTATACCATGCTGGCCAGACGGGTTGGTATAGGGTTTGTGTCAAGTTTTCCATTTCTTTTCAGTTCTGTTGTCATGTGTAGTTTGCTCCCTTAGTCGGCTCTTACGACATATGAATATGGGTGGATGCTTCTCTTCATGCAGCATGCATGAAGAGAAGCCCAAAATCGATCTAAGTGGCGTGCAATGGGAGAGGCCTATGTCCAGCAGTGGACTGCGATAGGCTGATGGTGATGATGCATGAATAGGGGTGGTGTCACTAAGTATTCTTAATTCGTCACCATACGTTATTCATTATTTTTATTATATCTTTACATAGTATAAAATAAAGTCGCTTTGTTGTACGCTTACGATTTGTCGTAAAAAACATGTTTTTGTACTCTTACATTGCAAACGCGACGAGATAGACCAAATTAATATACTACGAAATTGTTTATCTTAAAAACATCTACAGTAAAGTAAGCGGTGGAATATCTCCTAAGGATAACTCACAGTAACCTTTACTTTACAGTAACAAGTTTTTTTTAAGTTTACAAAAAAATATGATTTATTTGCGAAGCTATTTTAAATAATATATTATTATTTCTTATCCAATTAAATAGATTAGATACGTTGTGCATTTAATGTACATTAAAATTTTTCTTTCCAGTATTTCATTAAAATAAATATTTCAGAAGATATTAGAGGTTTAAATGCCCAACGACTGTCGACAAGTACATCGGTCGCGCGTGTGACAGGATCGGGTCGGGCCTATAAATATTCCATATTTATCCTGTAGTATAGTCCTATCATAATAAAACTATAATTAATTACTCCACACTGACACCACATTCATCATTATCAGCCTATCACAGTCCACTGCTGGACATGGGCATACAATACGTTAGTAGTATTAGTGGTGCGAACTGTGCGAAGCCGGGATGGATCGATATATATATATATATATATACTACTACCACTATATATTGCACCTTCTGTTGAATAAGGGCACAAGTGAAGTTTTTGAAATTCTGCCGAAGAATCATTTTAAGACATTTTTTGCATTCAAGATGGTCTTGGTCTGTTAAGAAAGGTTACATTTGGACCCTTTTGCTCCACCAACCACCAAAGGGCCGCTGGCAGCGCAAATGACCAATGACACTTTGTAGCCCCAGAGTTTTGTTGATAAAGCCAGCCACTATTTTGGCCCTGGCGGTTTTTTAAGGAACATAATGAATGTTTGTTCCTCCAATTGAAACGGTAAGACTTTGGCATAATTTTCGACAGTTGTGCCCTTGTTCTACCAAGCGAAGGTACGATTTATATGCTGTACTTATTTATTGCAGTCAGTCCTAATCGAGGAGGTAATTTTTAAATTAAATTTTCGTTATTAAATCTATACTAATATTATAAAGCTGAAGAGTTTGTTTGTTTGTTTGTTTGTTTGAACGCGCTAATCTCAGGAACTACTGGTCCGATTTGAAAAATTCTTTCAGTGTTAGATAGCCCATTTATCGAGGAAGGCTATAGGCTATATATCATCACGCTAAGACCAATAGGAGCGGAGCACCAATGAAGAATGTTTCAAAAACGGAGAAAAGTTATTACTATTGAGAGACGCAGACGAAGTTGCGCGGGTCAGCTAGTTACAAATAAAAGTACAGGATGTAGTGTTTTATTTCATATTTTTGTAATCATCTTGCATCATATTGTCTAAAATGAATATTCCTCACACTGACTAAACCAGTACAGTTTAAATTTGACTTCATGATTAACGTAACAATTATTAGATAGACGATTATATATAACAGTAGATTAAAATCTTAGTAAGAATCCTTGAAAAAAAACTGGAGTATAAATATCAGTTTTAAACATGTGATGACTGTTATAAAATGTATGGCATTCTTTGAAGTAGCGGCTCTAATAAACTTGCTTGTTATTAAACATTACCAAAAAACTAACACGAAGGACCTGTTATATAAAAATAACCCTAAATTCAGCGTAACATCGCGTCGTTTCAAAAGGATTCCAGAAGTCAATATGCAAGCCAAGGTTAATAAGCGATTGGGTGATAGAATACATTGTTTTCACAATGGGACTAGCTCAATATATTCTGATCTGATTGTTGGCCAGTTAATGTGCCTCTTGAGAAGGCGGCTAGCCAAAAAGAAAACAGTCAAGACAATTTGTAAAGATACCAAATTGATTGATTGATTAATTGGGCCAAATAAAGTTTGGGAATTAATATACTAATGTTCTTGATGATGAGATTAGACTAAAAGAAAAAAATGGCTTAAAAGTTATTTTGCTATACTTACTGTAGATATGAACGTACTTAGATCTCCTCAATATACGAGTATATAACCGCCTTCTGAATAACTGCATTCGATTAGACTTAATCTTCGCAAATACAACCATGTTTCCTCCTCTCGTAGCAAATTATACTGGCTCACTATTCTTTAGAGCCGTCAGCTGCACGCCCTCACGACCCTCTATTCTATTGTCAACTCACATATTTCCCCTTCATTCCAATTTCTATATTCCAATCAGAACATAATCCTTCGTTCATCAAACAATCCACTTCTGTTATGTCCCACTCATACTTCCGCATGTGTCCACTCTTCGTTCCTAATCCAATCTGTCCTCCTCTAGAACGTTCTACCTCTCGAAAGCAATGACAACAAAGATTACAAGCTGGAGCTATTTGCCAAAATTCTGCCGTACGCCGATATCTTCCAAATCCAGCGGAGGGGGTTTTCGGCCAACACTCATGCCACGTTCGTAGTCACAGTGCGGCAACCGGTGCACCGTATACCGCCATTGACCGGACATCTCCGGTGTGCAGCAGTCTTGTCGCGATTCTGGGTCCACCTAAATTGGGCAAAAGTCGCCCATGGGGAAACGCAGCGCCGACCACTTTTGAACAGGCTATCGGAAGTGCTCGGTGAAGAGCCACCTCTCGTTAATCTGGACCTAAACCGGTACGAGGACCGCGGGTGTCGACCACGATAGGGCCCATGAAATAAGAGGGCCTCCGTCCTATACAGTACCAATTGCAAGTCTAGCGCCTCAATAATATTTATTGACTGCACGGATGGCGTAGTGGTTTAAGCGGTAAACAAATTGTTGTTCTGAGTCTATGCGTTCTTTGTGTCCTTTTAATGTATGTTTGTAAAGTCCCCCACGACACAAGATATATTCCTAGTGCAGGAGTTGTCTGTTAAAAAAAAACAAACACACGGCAGTCTGATCCAAGATAAGTCCAAGTAGTAAGTAGAAATACTCCAAACTACTGATAAACATACTTTTTTCTACCTTTATGAGTCATTAAATTAAATCTTTCCCCTCTACTTGCTGAACATAACACGAGATTCAGTCGATTTATTAAGATGTGGGTAAGAGATCCAGATAAGAGATAGTTTTCACCTCAACGTTGTTTACACTCCTTTGCTAGGCTGTTATCTATCTTCATTCATTAGAGTACTTATACGAGTTCACTGACTTTGACGAGTTCAGTGATTTGACTGCACGGATGGCGTAGTGGTTTAAGCGGTCGCCACGCCGCTTACTACTACGCTGAGTATTATGGGTTCAATCCCCACATGGAAAAACAATATTCTTGATCCACAAATCGTTGTTCTGAGTCTAGGTGTTCTGTGTCCGTTTCATATATGTTTATAAAGTCCCCTGCGACACAGGATATATTCCAAGTACGAAGGACTTACGGTGGAGGTGCTAGTTGTCTATTAAAAGAAAAGTGAGCCCAACCACCAGGGGTGCTAGGCGCACCGTCTCTTAAAAGTTCGCCGTCGCTGCTCGGGCTGTAATCAAAGTGTCGAACAAATTACACACACAGGCCAGATCGGGGGCAGGGAGCAATTTCCTCGAAGGCTCCAGTGGTACCCTATGTTATACAGGAGGGTTCCAAAAACAGACCCTTCTGGAACACTGCACGTAATGTGCCGACACCTCAGATATCCATCTTGTTATTCATACATGTCGATACGTTCCTCTAAATAGTTTGCCACTAGCCACCTCAGGTACTCTGGCACCCCGTGATGGTGAAGTGCCTTCCTAATGTAGCTGAATGGCAGGCTTATTGAAAGCGTTGGCCATGTCCAATGACACCACCAACAGCACATCGCTACGGCTTACGGCCTTTTCGGTCACGATCCTGAGGTGCAACACATCACCGATCATTGAACGCCCAGCTCGAAAACTGAATTGGACGTCTGAGAGATAGGAGCCCACCTCGCAGAGGTGCCGGACGATGTGGGCAGAAAGAATCTCTCAAATAATTTACCATCCTTGTCCATCAACAATGGCTTTGTAGGCTGCCACCGAATTGGCAGGCTGTCCCGGGTTCGTTAACAAAGACCAGCTACCCGTTCTTCCAGCACTCAGGGAAACGTCTGACATGGCAACAAGGAGCCCATCGGGGGTGTTTATTTCACCCGTTGTGGGAAAAGACCCTCAACTATTTCCTGCAGGAACCTGGGCTGGAGAGTGTGCAAAAAAAAAAAATTAAGTCGTAGATACTATTTGATGAATATATCGCACCTTTATTCATAAACTGAATTAACTTAGAATTTCAATATTGTGGGAAATCGCATTTAAAGTTTGACATTCATGTACGTGCGAGTTCGTCAAAAAGAGTCCGACGATCTCTTATCTCTGCCATTTTCATGGTATCGAGTCGGCTGTTGGATTGTTCGTGTTCTACTGATGAAGTTGATTTGGTATTTGTTGAAAACTCGAAAAACGTAAATTTTGAATTAATTCAGTTTATTATTAAAGGTGCGATATTATGTATGTGTCGAATTGTAAAATTTAATTTTTCCTTGTGGCGCTCTTAACAACAATAACAAAAAGAAACATAAAAATAATGAATTCAAGTAATAGTAGTACCTAATACATTTAATTTAAATTATTTTGGAAGATAGATATCGTACTGTTATTCTGTGTTTTAGTAGAACGTTGTGCGAATTTGTTACAAAAAGTTAGTGCAACTACTAAACGAAAAATTCGTTTTGAGTTTTCTCAGCCGCTGTGTCTGCTGTTTGGTTTTACATTATAATCAGTTATATTATTGTAGAAATGTTTTGGTAGTTCTAATTAGCAAAAAATTACAGTCGGATAGATCAAATTCACTAAAGAACCAAGTAGGTAACATTTAGCAGCGTAGACTCGTTGTCTTCCATATTAAAGCATTTCACAAATAATTTTGTATTTAACATTATAATAATCTTTAATAATTATGCTTGATATGAAAGAATAAGATCGTTTTAATATGTGTAAATATTAATCGTTTTTTTTACCGTAGATATAGGAAGATACTTGATTTTTTTATTTCAGGTTATTATCGACCTGTCAAGGAGACATTTTTTCTGTAAAGCTGTACTTGCAAAATTCGCAAAATAGGAGACGAAAACCCCTTTAGGTTTTCCAATTTCATATCGAATCTGCCACCAATAGTAAGTTTGATCAAATTTCATTATCTAGAATCCATACTTTTACTTCTCAAGTATGAGGTTTGAATGTGAAATGTGAGGTGTGTATGTAAACATTTACCAATGGGATATAATAGTTTTCAATGTTGTAAACTATCGGTAACTAAACTTTTTTTGTAGTCTACTAAAGTTGGTGAGAAAATTTCTATTGTTAATATCTTGTATCTCTAAGTATATGTAACATAACCTCTTTTGTGTACAATTTATGCATATCATATGTTTTTGTCACACCTAGCTCTTTGAAGATTTAGTTCTAGCTAGGTTACATTTAGACTCCTATATAAACATGCTACATATTTGAAGAAGTGTAGTATGTATATACAATGTATTCTGTAGTAAAATAACAATTCAAAGTAAATTAAAAACAAAAACTTGGAATACTTTTTGAATTATGAAAAAAGTTAAATACTTTTGAGATAGTG
Source organism: Arctia plantaginis (assembly GCA_902825455.1). NCBI lineage: Eukaryota > Metazoa > Arthropoda > Insecta > Lepidoptera > Erebidae > Arctia > Arctia plantaginis. The sequence continues at coordinate 19,090,356 of CADEBD010000422.1, forward strand.
TCATAATGAATTGTCTGAATAGAAGAAAATATGTTTTATTTCTTTTTAATTATTGTTTAGTAAGGCATGTAGTTAGCATTAACATAGTCATGATGACACAGACATGACATAATGACTAGTAATGTGCTGGGTATCTTTATATGTATCTGTATCTGTGGATATGATGAAACCTCTTTTCTAACGAGAGGCTTATGTCCAGCAGTGGACTATTAAAGGCTGCTGATGATCTGTAGATATCAGAGAGAGTAGGACAATTTGTGTCCAGTTCTCTAACTGTTCCCTTTTGGCACATCTTTATCAAATTATATTTTATTATGATAATGAAATTCTTGACTATCTTATTTAAAAAAATGCAGGAACAGCCTTTAATAGTCCACTGCTGGACATAGGCCTCTTCTTAGAAAGGTGGTTTTAGCCTACAATACCACGCTAGCCTGGCAGGTTGGTATAGCGTTTGTTTTAAGTTTATGGTATGTATGTGTTTATGGTGTGTTTGTTGTCTCCTTATCTGTATCTGTTTAGAGATCAGGTGCATCACCCATAATGAACATTCTGTGATTTTATCATGTCATTAAGTTACATTCTCTAGTTAATTGTTATGCAGCACTTTGTGTTTGTAAACAATATTATTTGTTAGTACCGGGATGACTGAGCTTTGCTCAGTATATTTTTTTTGGGTAAATTTTCTGGAAATTAAACCTAGCTAGACTGATTAATTGCTCCCAGAAGCCCCTACCATACTAAATTTCATTAAAATTGTTGGGACCGTTTCCGAGATTCACATAATACATATACAAGAACTGCTTGTTTAAAGGTATTAGATATTAACGAGTATTTCGGTTTTATATCGCTTGTAGTTGTAAAAATTATGGAGTGACAATTTGAGTTAGATTTACTTTATTTAGATTAGATATTTATTTACATAACTTTATGCACTCCTATACATCAGCTGACTATTAAGTCAGCTGATGTATAGGAGTGCATAAAGTTAGGCATTAGCCCAAAGCATTCTCTTCCAGTTAACCTTGAGTCAACCTCTTGATTGTTGTACCCTCAATATTTTTGTAGAAGCCAAGCTGTTTACGACTTTAATTATTTTATTAACTATGAAATACTAAAGTTTTACTCCAAACATGAGTTTTATACATTAAGAAAAGATGTCAAGTAGTCGTAGGTTGGGTCTATTTCTTCCACATTTATTCTCATTATTCTTCTTTTAAGAATCTTAACATGAAATTAAGTAGTGTTTTCCTTTCTTATAAGTTAGGTGATCGAGTGTGTAAAGAATTCCCCAAATCTCAATAATCTTTGGCATCTTAAACACCATTTTATTGTGTTTTAATTATATTCGACCAAACGATTATGTAATTCAAAATGGAGCTTGTTTTATACTATGTAATTGAACATAAATGAATTTAATGTAGTTTCTTCCTTAAACTTGATATGTACATGCAAGGGGACAGTCATCCAACTAAAATTAACATTGACACACTATAATATATAAATACTTTTTACATCATTGTATAATAAACAACTATATTGACAGTTTTGCCAGCAGTCAGTTTGTAATTATAACTTTATGAGATCAGATATCAAGGTGATTTATAGACATTGTATTTTATTGAAGTTGTCCAACTACCATAAAGAAGATATTGGAATAAGGTGCTGAAATAACAATAACTTGCCAGGTTCTAAATTAGACAGATCCTGTAAACAGACTGCTGATAAACACATTGTTAATTTTTGCCCGGCATTTCACTGAAGTTAAACTTAATAGCGTAACATTATGTTATCTGTGTTATCAATTGATCTATGATCACTTTTTCATTATCTTTAGTATTTTTGCTGATAATATAAAATTCCAGTTATGGAATTGTTCAAATACTTAGTCCTTATCTTTGGACAGGCCTTGGCTTGAATCTAATATGAATTAAGTATTTACTTCCTAAGCATTAAGGTGACTTTTATGTACCACGAAAAAAATATACTCAATAACATTTAATGGTGGCTTCATTGAAACTATGAAATTTCTAATATCAACATTTGAGTCGTGGCCCACCAGGCATGATTACCTCGCTGCAGGTTGTCCTTGGTTGTCTTTTGTGTTGGACGGACACAACAGCCATTCCTCCACAACATTATTTATATACACAAACTTCTGTTTTACATTGATATAGACATTTTTAAAAATATGATAAATGATAACATATTATTTGATGTTTATACATTCATTGTAGAAGGTAAATAAAACAAACATGTCTTTGCAGATTCATGATTACTTTAATTTTATTATACATTTTACTATGTATAATGCATGTTTATCGTCAAATATCAATGATTATTGTCTTAGTCTAATAAAAAAAGAAAATCCACTGTGACAGGAATAGCTTTAGGGTTTTGCTGAAAAAGTGTAAAATATAAAATTTATTTTCAAGGTTATTCTTAGTAAATATATAGAAGAAAGTAAATACTTCTTTACTTTATATATGTGTTTGTGCCCACACAGCGGTGAACAAAATATATTGCCGTTTGGGCCGAAAACGGTTTATCATTGTCTACATTGTAAGAAACAGCACAATGATGAACTAACTCGAATAGTGAACATCACGGATACTGAGCCATTATTTGATTACGATGATGATGCAAAGAAACAGGAGTTCCTACACAACACAAAATACTTATAATAATATTGTAAATGTAGAATATCAGATGTATGTATGAATTTATATTTATTATATGAGTTCTATCCAAAATAAGTAAATGATTTATCCAATTCATCGGCAAATGTTAAAGTCAATGTCACTTAATTCTTCTACCAATTTAATAGTTATCCTAGGTAATACTTAAGATGTCTTAATGTGCTGTTAAAGAAATAAAATATTGTTAAGGGTGGTGGAGCGATGCCACGCTCCAGCAAACGGACGCGGAGCGGCGCTCCCGCTAGCGGGGGCGAAGTCCTGCCGGGAGCGACCGCATTAGACGATCATCATCACCACAAGAGATCTAGAAATAGCAGGTACCTAAATATTTCTATTTTCTAAAAAAGACAGTCTATAAAAATAAATAAAACTTGAGTATCGTAATACTTTTCTATCGTAATAGTAGGCCAAAACCTCCTTTCTCAGGAGAGGCTTAGGTCCAGCAGTGGACTATTAAAGGCTGTTGATCGTAATACTATAAAACAGCTTTTCTTAAAATGTATCTGAATGTTTATACAGTACTTAAACCTGTCAGGTTGATTTCCAGGAGTATTTCACCGACTGATAGCTGACATAATATTTACAAAAACGATTGTTAGGTAGCACAAAAAGAAAGTGAAGAAATAGCTTAGTTTTTAAACCAACTACTATAGTCTGTCAACGTCGTGCGCGACCGTCCTGCGGGGTGACAGACGGTGGCGGGGACGAGGTACTCAAGATGTCAGCGGGTAGCGGGTGGTGTAGCGGGGAAGGGAATCGTGTGTAGCAGTGTGCTAGAATGACGCGCTACCTCGCCCCCGCCACTGTCTGTCACCCCGCGGGACGGTCGCGCACGAAATTGCCGGGTTATATACATATTTACTAAAGTTGTATACCTATGTTTCAGTTCACGTCGACATTCCAAATCAGAAGACACAAGTTTTAGTGTAAAGAAATGTTTAACTTGGTTTAAAGAATACACAACAGTTTCAGAACCAGATGTTTTAGGTGAGTTGATGACAAAATATCTTATTGTAATGTCCTGCTCCTAATCAATACATAATTGGTCATTGTATCAGTTTCATTGTCATCAGTTTTTTTTTAAATCATTGATCATACATGCAAGAATCAATACTGCTAGCTACAGGTGCCTAACAATAATTACGTATTAGTATTAAAAATGTGTAAGCAAGTGTTTCTCACGAGCTCGACTGCTTGTGATGAAATTAAATTAATTGTTTAGATTGAAATAGATTAACACATAGGCAGGCAGCAATTCATAATTACATTTTAATCATATTTGCATACTATATAATGCTTTTATGTAGAAGGAGCACAGAAAGCTAAAATGTTTAAACAAAATGTGCTATAAAACTAAAAATGTATAAAAACGGATATATAAAACTAAGGGTATGCGTTTCATCCATGTGTTGGCAGATTAAGAATACGGAGTGTTACCACCCCTATTCATAAGAGCCGACTAAGGGAGCTAACTATGCAGATAACTTGAAACAAACCCTATACCAACCCGTATAGTCAGTGTGGTATAGTAGACAAAACCTTGTTTTAAGGAGAGGCCTATGTCCAGCAGTGGACTCTTAGAGGCTGTTGTTAAAGAATGTATTTTAATCTGCATAGTACAAAAGAAACATATTTTAAACCATGGTCCTTTAATTCTGATTTGATATGTATAATGTTCTCAGGTCCCGAAGGTATGGAAAAGTTTTGTGAAGACTTAAACGTTGATCCAGAGAATGTTGTAATGTTGGTAATTGCATACAAAATGGGGGCAAAACAAATGGGATTTTTCACACAAGATGAATGGTTAAAAGGTAAGCCTTTTGACGTTTTAATAGTTTCTTTAACAGTCTCCTTGAAATTAAGTGTATCTTGTATGAAATTAATGATTTACAAGTTTGTATGTGTTTTAAGTTCAATTTTTAGATTAGAGAAGCACCACCCGTTGGACTAAACAACTGTTTAATCATGTACACGGGAACTCTTACATCACAAACTTACTCCAGTGCAGTGATGTGGACACATCAGCAAGTTTGCTGCTCGTCCATAATACCCTAATAATAATAATTTTCATCATCATGATCGTCTTCCTGACTCTCTCACAATTCGTAACATTGCAAAGAGTTTGGACTTGTTTCTTTTATGATCAGGGCCTGCCTGACTCCCAACCCTCCTTGCGAATATGCAATGAATAGAATATGAGAATAATCCTTTGGACATGGAAAGGAGCAAATAAAAAAAAAAATACTGCCTCGGTGGTGTAATGGTAGTGTATGCGACTGCTGTGCGTCGTCTCGGTTTCGATTCCCGGGTCGGTCTATGTATTTGTATGTTCTGCAAATATGTGTTTCGGAGTTTGGGTGTTTTCTATGTATAATATGTATGTATTTACAAAAGAAAGTGTAAAAGTATTATACACGGTGATTTTGAAAGCGTTTTGGAAACGAAATATTTGAATTTGGAATCATCTATAGTACCAATAAAAATGATTAAATCAATTGTAATGTTGTCTAAAAAAAAGTTTCAGTTTTAATATTCATTTTTACTCGATCGACTTGGAAAGTAGTAATGGACTGATCGTTCATTCATTATCTTATATGAATGAAACACGTCCGTGGGCGTTTCGGCGGCCGCTGCGCACCGCCGACGCTAACAGCAGCTGACAAAACTATACCTATAGGCGCGAGCTAGCGAGTACTTACGTAGATAGACTCCAATTTGTCCTTCATACTTTACACGGGCTTAGGACCGTCAGAAATACCTATTTTATTTAAACTTCTTTTCGATTATTAACCACGATTGTTCTTTTCACAACAAATCAATTTATCAACGGACTGTAGGTATAAATATTTCAGGCGTATTTAAAAAATCGGAGCTATCTACAGAATAATTAACTTACATACCTATTTACACTATTTACAGTTCTCTGTATCGAAGGAACTGCTCAAAATGGAGTCCGCTGCATTCAATACACAAACGTCCACGTTTAATGCAATTGTTTTTTAATTTTCTTAATGTGTCTCTATCACTTTTCACTTTAAAGCGTCCACTATCGCAATGCGTAAATTATCACGGCTTTCATATTCCCGTGTATTAACAAGTCTTTTTATTTCCGACCATAAGAAAAAATCCAGGGGCGTTAAGTCCGATCACTAAGCTCATTGTCCAGGTATGCACGCACTACACTCCGGCGAATAATAATTAAAACGTCCTTGACCTTGCGCATGAGTAGGCGCACGAAATTGTCCGTGGTCGAGAAGACGTTGGGTTGCAGCCAAGATAGTAGGTGTGGAGGGAATTTGAGGGCTTTCAATTCCACGTAGCCGTAGTGCATTTAAATGATCCGGCTTGGGAATACAAACGCCGAGCCTCTTCCAAGTTGTAGTTGGCAGTAGCGTACAGCTGTACCATTGCCAAGAAGTATTCCACGTTTGAAAATTCGTACTGTCGACTCATTTTAGCGCTAATCAATGCAGCGTGCCGTCACGATGTTATGGTATTACTGACCGACTGACGATGACAGGTGAGCCCCGCGCATGCGCCTACGGGGCAGACGTCATTGGTTGGACGACTCCGGCGCAACTCGGTAGCTTTGTTTTTATTGGCGAATACGATTTGATGTGACACGCATAGTATTTCTATTCGTAGTATTTACCTACGTGTGATTGAATAGCCTACTACTACTGGTTCTGACTTTTTCTCTGTAAACGATATGAATATCGACTTTGATGATAAAAAAAAATATATTTTATTAAATTAACGTTATATATAGCTTCTGTTACTGATAAATAACTCAAAATTTTCTTTTCCAAAACGCTTTCAAAATCACCGTGTATATGTATTATAAAGTGTAAAAGTATTAGTATGGCGTTGTGTTAGATGCCCGAAAAAAAATTGGGGTAAAAAAAATGTTTAGAGCGAGGGTACTAGGGTTACAGATACCACAAGTCTCGGATAGCTTCAATAGTTAGAGGTCACGTAACCTTATGTCCGTCATGTCATTGAATGACTTACTAGGACAAGGCCGTTAAATTTGACAACAGCAATGTATGACGTCATAAGCCGCTATCTCATACGAATTTAAAAATATACTGTAAAAAGCAACTAACATTATTTTCTTCTCTTGTCCTAAATTGGTTGTACCTCTTATGATCTACTCCCTCAACAAATATCCCGACCCGTAAATTTGGCTTATCTCTTAACTCTTAACTTAATAAAATAAATTTATAAAGTTTCCTAATACTTTTACTGCTATACTTTTTTCTACTGTCCTTTTGTTTTTCTCTACTGTCCCACAGAACCGCAAACAGAAACGATTGAAATCACAACAATTCCCTATTGGTATTCCAAATATTTTCAACCTATTAACTAGGCTTGCAACGAATATTCGGTTACTATTCGGTATTCGGCCTATTCGGCTGCTTTTATTATATTCGGCCGAATACCGAATATCTACATATTATTCGGCCGAATACCGAATACTTAAATAATATATTTTGTCATTGAGAAATAATTGGTAAAATGAAAAATTAAAATCGATTGATTACGTATATATTCATATTTTCATTTCTGTTATAATCATTTAAGTAGTCATTGGTGCATAACACAGGTACATAATCATCTTCTGAATAGGAAAAATGGAGGATTCTATGTATTTCAATTATTGTGGTAATCCAAATTTAGAAGGGTAAGGTTCTCATTTCTTTTATAATCATTTATTAAGTAGTCATTGGTACATAAAACAGGTACATAATTTAATTCACGTCAATAAAAAAAAATCAATAAAATCCAGCCGAATACTTTTGACTAATATTCGGCTATTCGGTCAGGGGCCTCGCCGAATATTCGGTATTCGGTATACTGCCGAATATACTATTCGTTGCAAGTCTACTATTAACTAATAAATCTACCTCCCACCCCAGACGTTGGGAAAATCATCGACATCCGATGGAGCCACTGAATTAAAAGAAGAAGAAGAACATGACTTGTCAATCAAGTGTCATAGTTTATATATTTCAAACATGTAAAACAATATGTATAATAATATAATATAATATTCTACCACATTCACACAACGCCATCTAGTCCCAAACTAAGCAGAGCTTGTACTATGGGTACTAGACAACTGACATCAATACATATATACTTTTTTTGTTGTAAATACATACATATTATACATAGAAACACCCAGACCAAATCAAACATTAAATGTTCATGCACACAAATGTTTGACTTGAGCGGGAATCGAACCCGTGACCTTTGGAATAGAAGTCCGTTACACAAACCACTACACCATTCGTCGTATGTAATTGTATTTGTATAAACTGTTGTGTTTTTCCGTTCCAGGACTAACAGAGTTACAGTGTGATAGTGTGCACAAACTACAGAACAAACTAGAATACCTACGTAATTTACTCAATGATCCCTATGTATTTAAGGCTATATACAGATATTCGTATGACTTTGCAAGGGTAAGTGTGTTTAGTTTTAATATTTTAACTCTAAGGGAGAAACCATGGCCTCAACTGAAATGGCATTAACTGAACAAGTGAAGTTAGCAGAGGGCTTTTTAGACCCAACTCATGTCCTTGAGGTGGTAGTGACTTACCATCAAGAGATCCATCTGCTCATTTGTCATAAAAAGTGAGATTGTGAAAGGTTTAAACAGGTAAAAAGAAAGATACAAAAAGTAATGTAAATAGTTGTGAACACCTTCCAAAGCAAAAATAACCGATGACATTAGTTGCTTTTTAAAGGCGTTGCCCCTACTGAAATTTAAAAGGAAATTGAAAACATGGCTTTTGGAAAAAATGATATACTCAGTGACCGAATACCTAAACGAGCGATAAATACAAAAGCACTTGATAATATTTTATTGTATATTGTGTTCTATATTGGAATTAAATTATCGGATTAAAAATTTGACATTGCAATTATATATTTGACATTATGTAAATTGTTTATTGACATGAGCTTAGTAGTTTGTTATTAAACCAATCTTTTGTTGTAATATGCATGTACGTTTCAAATTTTGCATGTCAGAACAGACTGACGAAATATGTAATTCACTTCTAATAACTATAAACAGCCCATGTACCATATTTCTGCAATTAAATTATCATTTCATTTTAAAAGAGTGTGATACCTCTCGGAGTATAACTAGTATGTGCCGTTTACTATGTCTGTGTTCATTTGCATCGATTTCTTAGTAATGTGAACTTTCAATTTCTTAATAATGAAATCGAGATGGCAAAAATATATCTGATTTTAAACAGATTTCTTTGATATGATTATATATGAATGTACAGGATTACTACTGTTACGTCTGTGAGTTAATAAAACGTTATAAACTTTTTTGGTATCTTAATAGAGACTTTTAACCCCAGAACCCCAGATCTTTGTGAAAGTGTATTAAAAATAAATATGTACGCTGAGAGTGTGGGTGTCGGCAGGACAAGGACCAGCGCTCGCTGGACACGGGCACGGCGCGCGCGCTGCTGGGCGTGCTGCTGCCGCGCTGGGCGCTGCGGCCGGCGCTGGGCGAGTTCCTGGCGCGCGAGCGGCGCTACCGCGTCGTCAACCGCGACCAGTGGTGCAACATCCTGGAGTTCAGCCGCGCCGTGGACGCGCACCTGGCCTCCTACGACGCCGACGGCGCGTGGCCCGTCATGCTCGACGAGTTCGTGGACTGGCTGCGCGCCGAGCGCGCACAGGCCCCGCCCAGCTGAGCCCCGCCGTGAGTATACCGCGACCGCCTCCCCCGTAGGGATGTTGAGCTAATGCAACTAAATGGCTAAAAATATTCCGGATATTCCCAATATCATTTTAAGTTTAATACGTTTATTCAATTATCCGTTCTATAAATAAATGCATGTAGAAAATGACTAAGTTTCAACCTTCCTCCTTTATCACCATGACATCATGATTAAAACAGATTATAAAACATTTTCAATTAAGTAAAATAAAATGTTACTATAATTAATTTAATTGTTATGAAATTAGTTACCTGTATAGGTAGGAACTTTGAATAACATTTGTTTATATTGTAAGTTCTTCGATTAGTTAACATCCCAATTTTTAAGTGAATTTTTAACCAAATTAAACTGAATGTGGAACAAAATGATTGCCAAAACATAAAGTATAGTAGAATTATTTTCTCACTGCAGATTGATCAAAAGTCACTCGAGCAACAGTGATTCACATTTCTTACTGAGAAATAAAAGATGAAGGCAGTATTATATATTTATATATCGTCTATATTGGTACCAACTATAGATAGTTCAACTCAGTTGTGTGCGCGGCCCTATGTGTGCGTGGGCTTGTAAATATACAACTTTCATTCGTGTGGCAGTCGTTGTCCGAGCACCACGTCACTGCCACACGAATGAAAGTTGTATATTTACAAGCCCACGCACACATAGGGCCGCGCGCACAACTGAGTTGAACTATCTATATCATCTGTATAATATAAACCGTGTTGGACATAAAAGATTCTATCAACAAGCTAGTCAAAGTAATAATACCAATTAAATGTACCTGTATTAAAATTGCGTAAAGAAACATTGCCGTAATTGTGATGAAAAATGATTTTTGAAATCCTTCCTAAAATCATTAAAACAGAAGGTTTTTTTGAGAAATATTTAAAATACAGATCATTTAGTATATAATAATAGTAATATTTGCATAAATATTAAAAGTTTTGTCAGTTTGTCCATAGAATCATTTCTGCACAAGTAATAGCACTTCTACCAATAAGTGTGAAAGAGAAAGAAATATTGTTGTCCCACTTCCACAATTTACGACCGAGTCTGCAGTGACTAAATAATTTCGACTGTATTTCAGTATCCCTGTTATGAGTCTTTACAAAGGTTCAATTTATGCATTAAAAAATAAAAATACAAACTTAAAAAAAACTGATAATGGGATTACATACAGAGACGAAACTTAGAACAGCAATAAAAACGAATATCGATATAAAATAGTGTAAACATGTATCGATTAAAATATACTATTGTAAAATCGAGTTTTTATTAAGTCGATCACTTGAAATCTTGAGATTGCTTTGGTAAAATCATAGATTCATTTTATGTAATTGCTTTTTTTGTGTTCATATTTGTTCCTGAGACATTAGTTTAGAAGTTGTAGAAGAAGTATTTTCCTGGTCAGGTTGTATGTCCATAAATTCTACAGAACATCTTTGCTTCGAATCTATTGTGTTACAATATACCTCGTATAAATAGATCTCAAATATCTCAAGTTTCAACAAGAATTCGTGCAAAAATAACTATTATGTTATATTCGAGATGCATAAAATGTCTTTCTTTGATTAAATCATTGATGCATTAAAAAAAAAACAGTGGTTTAATTAATTTACGTTTAAAAATTAATTTATTTTATTAAATGTCATCATCAACAGCCTTTACTAGTCCACTGTTCATAGGCCTCTCCTTAGAAAGGATATTTTTGGCCTAATACACCACGCCACGCACGGCCAGACGGATTGAAATAGGGTTTGTGTCAAGTTTTTCTTCTCTCTGCAGTGCTGTTGTCCTGCGTAGTTTGCTTCCTTAGTAGCTCTTACGTCACCCACGTGATGAATAGGGGTTGTGATACTCTGTATTCTTAATCCGTAGTGTATTCTTAATCTAGTAAAGTATAATCTATTTTTTGTATGATATAAAATTTTAATTTTTTGTCCGTGTGGTGACGGATCAAGAATACAGAGTGTCACCACCCTATTCTTCCCGTGGGTGTCGTAAGAGCCGACTAAGGGAAAAAACTACGCAGAACAACAGCACTGCAGATAGAAAGAAAACTTGACACGAACCCTATACCAACCCGTCTGGCCAGCGTGGTATAGTAGGCCAAAACCTCCTTTTTAAGGAGAGGCTTATGTCCAGCAGTGGACTATAAAGGCTGTTGATGAAAATTTTAATTAAAACGTAAAAAAAAAAATGTATTAAATTTTTAAAAGTTACATTGTTTAAAAAATACAGTAGACAATTTTTCTGTGATTAATTGATTTATTTCAGTAGACTCATTTATTTTATCGCCTCTAGTTTTCTGCAAAGCACGCTGTTCGCGACAATAACCGGTTTTTTCTGTAACAAACACTGAATTCCGTTTACCTTTCTGTCGGTGTTACCCTTAACCCGTCCAAAGGCCAACTAACAAAGAGGAAGGCTTAAACACCATTTCTGGATATTAGAGAAGATAGGAAATCCACTTCTTCTCTTTTTAGTGACGTCTGTTATTCAAGTGACGATCGACAGTAACAAGTGTTTCCTGCGGTTATTAGACTGTTAGAATGTATTTTTTTATATTTCTTTCGCTTGAAAAGATTTCAGAGATCACGATGTGCATTCATCAACTCGCAAAGCTTTAAATGTGCTTATTAGCAACGCTAATCAAATTAAAAAAAAAGTCTAGTCGTTTACATTAACTAAGCTTACCCACAAGATTCCCAGGAGTCTCCTAACTTGATCAGGCTAAAACCTTTCTACCAGTAGTACACTATTCCAAGCAGCCTAGCCTAGCCAGGAGGTCTATTGATAGAAGACTATGTCTAGAAACTGAAAACCTGTTTACTCTTCGATGTTTCTGTACTATCCTGCTAATCAGAGACATGTGGAGAAACAGCAGGACCCAGAAAAGAACGAAGACATGCTAGTCTAGTCTCTTATTTTCGGTCTAGATGGGGAATAATATTAACCAGAGTAGGATGCAACCCAATATTCTTGTTTAAAAGATTAACACGGCCTAAAATCAGCCAAGAATAAATATTTGATCGAGAACATAACCTAATGGAATTGTATATATATTTGTGGTCCCTATGCTTGCCAAACCTCGATAAGCTTTCACAAATTCAAACATGTAGGTAGTTAGGATTATTGGACTAGCTGGTATAGGCTTGCTGGTACTTGTGACCGAACTGGTTGAATATCAGTTTTTTTTTACACAAATTAAAGGAATTGAAAAGGATCAACAGATTTGTACTTGTTTTTACACTAACAGTAGATGTCTGTCTAAAGATGACATCTAACACATTTTATTGACGGCCGGATGGTGTAGTGGTTTGTGTAACGGACTGCCATTCCAAAGGTCGCGGGTTCGATTCCCGCTCAAGGCAAACATGCATGAACATTTAATGTTTGATTTGGTCTGGGTGTTTCTATGTATAATATGTATGTATTTACAAAAAAAAGTAAATATGTATTTATATCAGTTGTCTAGTATCCATAGCGCAAGTTCTGCTTAGTTTGGGACTAGATGGCGTTGTGTGAATGTGGTAGAATATTATTATTATTTATATTACATATTTACTTATTTCTCAACAGTAGATAAAGCACAAATATTACTAACCGTTTGTAGAGGCATTAGAAATCCCAATTTTCGCTATTTAAATTTGAAAACCAATACCCTAAAAACCAACCAACCAAACCAATACATTGAAACAAAAAGGACACCTTAATGTATTAGTAGGCGGTAATCAAATTATTTACTTAGAAATATGCAATTTTTGTACGAACTATAATTTAAGAACCGAGTCTTTCATCTCGTTAAAGTGCTTCGTTTTAATTTAAAGGAACCAAAAACCGATTCCTTCTGTTAGTTTTAAACTAATTACTTTGAAAACAAAAGATTTTTTTATTTCTATGGACAATATTTTTAATTTTTAGTTAGTGTGCGAAAGCCTAGTCTATTGTTATCTTATTAAAAAAAAAGATTAACGAAATGAGATTGTTTTTTTTTAACATTTCGCGCGCTTTCAGAATGGGACGGAACCTTCATGGGAAAGTCATTATTAGGTAAAAGAATATTCAGGTTGACATTAAAAAAAATATTTCTTTATATTTTATGATTGTACTAATTATATGTTTTTGTTGTATAGTAATGTCGTGTCACGCGGGTTCGGCGCTGTGAAGTGAGCGGCGTGATTGCCTCCTGATCCCATTCTGATGACGCCCACCAATGTATAATTTCTTACGTAAAACTACCATTTGTTTAACTTTTGTTTATGGAGAACATTCTGCACAAGTTAAGATATGTTATTTTAATATTTTCGTTCACAAATGTAAATATATATAAAATTATCATTGTACTATTGATTGGTCGATTCGAGGAGCATGATATTTGTATGATCACGACATTTTAATGTATTTAATGTGTATTATTTTTGTCTCATATCCACCTAGATGTAGTGGAACTTGTATATTTTTAGCATTTTATAGATCTATGTATATGGTTTATCAAGCTCCTCTTAGTGTAACGAGCACACTTCATTGAATAAAAGCAATCTCAAGTGTATGAAAAAATTAAATTATTAAATGAAAAACCCACCGAACCGATGTTATTTTTCAATAAAACAGTACAATAGACAAATAATAATGAACCGCCATGTTTATTTTTGAACCGAGTACGAACCTTCGTGGGTTTAGTGTAATGTATTGCGAAAGTGAAGTCAACTTGGCTTCACATCCATTTCGAACACAATGCAAAGTATAAATGTTATAAGACCATTTGCAACACGTTTCCAATTGTTTCAATATTATGCATAAAGGTATAAATAAATGTAAACCATTAAGTTTTTATTTTTAATTTGTCTTTGTAGTTAAATTTCTTAGTCGTTTAAGAATGTTGGAGACGTGTTGGTTTCATGGAAGTAATAGACTTGATATTTACTGTAAACGCAATCTTAGACTGGACTGAGGCCACTACAAAACATGTTCCAATAGACTAGCTCTGTGTCTAGTCTAAACAACTAGCCTTAGGTGTAGATATCATTTAAAATAAGATGTGTAGGTAGTATATTCAAATTCTCTGATGGTAAGTGAAAATATTTCTCTGTGTAAAAATACCGAGTTTACAAAATTAAAAGTTGCGATGGTTATGAATGGTGACAGTAATATTGAACTATATAAGCTGTCATCAATTTAGATGTGATTCTATAGCTAAAGCGATATCGTGATATTGTTTGAGCCTATTTACAAATGTGGGTTTCCAATATTTGTACTCCCAATGTCCCTTCTAAGCAGCGATGCGCTCCCGTTTGTAGTGTAGGCACTAGTTAATTGTGGACTTACGACTACATATAATCATAATCCATGTATCTAGTATCTGTATTAGGTACATTGACGCATACTATACTATGCTTGTCATCTGTGTATTGGTCGTTTCGAATAAATTCCTTTAAATATAATTGGGATTATAACGGTTGCCTCATTTTGAGTGTATACAGAATTAACTATGAGACATTTTACTATACCCGATGTTATTACATGAGGAATAAATAAAAATATTGAAAATAAATGTGTTTTGTTTACCAAATCATTATTTGAAAAATGTAATTTTGTGTTATGCTATCATTAAAAAGAATTGGTTATTTTATTATTTGTTTTATTGTACACTTAGACCGTTTATATTCAAATAATTTTCGTAAGCATTTAAGCAGCAAATCTTCTAATGCAATTAGTACAGAAGTAATCTCTCCGAGGTAGTGCTTCGTCAAATTTTAAAAAAAAATATTGGGCCTAGTGTGAAACAAATCTTTCGTTGCTTTGGACGTGCCTTAATTCTAGTAGTTAGTGACCTTGACTGCTAAGCAGGAGGTCGTGGGTTCGATTCCCACCCAATATTGTGTGATGAGCATGGCCATTTGTTTTGTCTGGGTGTAATTTATCTATAATATGTATGTATTTAAAAATATAAAAGTATGTTTATAAGCTCTCTGGTTACCATAGTACAGGCTCTGCCGAGTTTGGGATCAGACGGCCGTGTGTGAGACGTGTGATTTATGTTATTATAATTTTTTACCAAAATTATTAGGTTTTTGTAAAAAATAAACACTCGCATAGAATAAAATATATATATTCATTTACAATAACGATCTGCTTTCATCTTGCTTCTACGATCTAATAGTGTTTCGTGCAAGGTGCCTTCCTTTTTAGCTATTTTCAGTTCCTTCACACTGCCGTCATTCAAGCGTAGTTTTTTGTCTTGAAACTTTTGAAACTTCTTTCTGCAACATAAAATTTAACTTTTCAAAGCTTTTGTTTGGTACCTATTTTTTTCCCTCCCTTTCGGACCCACTTGATGACTAGTAGGATGGTCATGGTCGGACTCGAACCAACTAGAAATGCACTCCGTCTCAGGTACCAGTAGCCGGGGAACCAGACATGACCTAGAAAAGAAATCCTTGGTACCTCGAAATAGGAATGTTGGTTATAAAGTCGTTCTAGATACTTAAAATGATTTTTTTATTCCTATTTAAATCACATGGCAATGTCACAACATAAATGAAAAATCTCTGCGTAATGTATGCAGTTCAGTAGCTAAACAGCTACTTATGAGATAACATTTTATGTATCGAAATGGTCACTGCTATGACTCTAAGGGTTATAGTCTAATCATTAGACCTCTTGCTATCTAATATTAGACTCTAATGTTAGATTGCAAGAGTCCTAAATCAATACCATACACACAAATATAAAACTGAAATCTAAAACAGAGAACTTTAGAGGCCTATGGCTAAGCAAGTGAAATTTTTTATAGGCCTATATAATATGGTTTAACTCATGTCTCCTAACAGGAGACCAATGGGCGCAGCGACAGGCGTTGTACCGACCACTGTATGAAGACACCACCGTAATGAAGTTCGAACACAACTTATGCATTTATCGATTTCAATTATTTTTCCAGAAGTTGCTTTAAAATCTTTATCCAGAAGTTGCTTTAAAAATAGCAGATGAATTGAAACAAAGATACGGTAAAAAAAATGAATAGTTATTGCATAATATAGGATCAAGTTTTATAAATTATGTTAGTTGTTTTTTGTTGTAATCAATACAATTGTTATGTTTTACTGTTACGTACCAATTTCAACATTATCATTAAAACTTAACACAACGGAAATGGTGTCTATTACAATATCTGATCATAAGTTCCAAGTATCTATAATTAAATATATATTTAAAAATTTGTTAGGCAGTACCTACGCAGAGCCTGTACTATGGTAATCAGACCACTTCACACATCTCACACACAGCCACACACAAGTAGTTTGGTGCCATGCGGCTGTGTGTAAGATGTGTCAGGTAATTATTATTATTACAGTCAGACATTCCCATAATATACACGTGAGAGAACGGTTCTTTTATAAATATGATTACCACCCATGAAATTTTACTGTAATTTTTGGCAATACTTACACATAATTAATTTCAACTTGTGACAAATCGGCCTGTTCTTCATCAGGTATGATGGCTTTATTCTCCTCCTTGGTCCTGTTACTTCGTATATTACAGAACTCGTGCTCTCCTGCTGATGTGGATTTAGCGAGCACAGAATCGTCTTCGGGGTCTACTGACATGAACTTGTTTAGGGAACTCAGGATTGCTGTTTTCCCTGGAAATCAGTAGATGAAATGAAAAACTAAGACACAGGTTAAATGGGTGACGTCAATGATCAAAAACGTACTATTTATTCGTATATTAGTTATTACTGAAAGTCATGGATGCTCTGACACACGACCGACGAAAAAGATCAGAGAACCGCGGGCCTTATACACACATATGCTGAGTCTTAGAAGTGATGTGAGCCATTATACAATACAATAAATACAACTAAATAAACTAAATATATACATAACTAGCGTTTCTCTGCAGTTTCACCTGCGTTTTTAGCTATAATTCCACACTTAGTTTTGTCATACATAATGCACAAGAAAATGAATTTTCTGTAAATTTTTGTAAATCTTAAAATAATTATTCTGTTATTCTGGGTTTTCTGCCCAATCCATCAAATCAAAGATTACAGAAATCGGTCCAGCCATTCTTGAGTTACAAACGGTAACTCAAGAATGGCTGGGCCAACTGCTTAATATTTAAATAGATTATTATGTTATAATAGTGTAAATAAAAATAACATTGAATTACACATCTATGCACACAGAAATAACAGTCCTTGACATTAAGTATAGGTACTTTACTATATAAAAGATAACTAAATTGTTTGAATAAGGTTGTCTAGGACAGGCCAGGTCGAGTAACAATTTGCGCAAGGTGGTTGGCAGGAGCTGAATGCAAGAAGCCCAAAATCGATCTAAGTGGCGTGCAATGGGAGAGGCCATTGTGCAGCAGTGGACTGCAATAGGTTGATGATGATTTGGCTGTCTATTACTTAAAAGCAAGAATGCCAAAGAGTACTTCAGTTACAAAATACACAACCCTGTAAGGGACAGTCCTGTGTTCTGTCTATAAAGCAAAATAATTCAACTCAGGACTCAAAATAGTATTATCTTTCATAACTTCCTAACTCAAAACTTAGTATTGCAGAACCTTCAGGAAAAGAACAGTGGCACATATTATTTTAACAGTCTCAATCAAATGTATCGGATATGTTATAAAATACAAAACTTACCATCTTGAAATACAGGCTCCCACTGTTCCATAGGACCGACAGCATCCGATCTTCCTATAACGGTTCCATCTTTACTTACACCTAAATATTTCCCATACCCTGATTTAAGGGCAAATTTATTTTCTCCTGCTGGGAAAGCTGTGAAAATTTCTTCAGGTGATGGACCAGTGCCTTCATCGTGAGGAGCTCCAATTGTAAATAAGCCATTGTCGAGAGCAGAAATATAGGCGTTGGTACCAAATTCAATGGATATAGAACCAGTTATATCTTCTATCTTTGTGACCTTCCACCAGCCACCGCATTTGTTTGAGTCATCATTGACATCAGTCCGATCTGCCTGACTTTTCTTGTCACTCTTGTGTTTCCGTTTCTTGCCCCTGTAAATATAACATTTGTAAATTTTTTAACCCTTATTGTCAAGAAATTTTCATTATTTGAATGGTTTTTTTGGATAATGTGTATGGTTTTGAGACGAAATCGTGTGATTAGCCAGCAACAGTTGCCAGGGCTGTCCACAAACTAGTTACACTATTACCAACGGACTGACAAAATTACATCTATTTAATTAAAAAACCATTTAAAGAGGTGTTTTTCAAGAAAGACTATGAATACAACTAGTTATTCTTTTCGTCTTTATGGAGTGAATGATATTTGACCAACATGGTCCCTAACAGTGATAGTGAAGTGTTATTTCCACATCAAGATTCAGCATTGGAAGTAAAAACAATAGTTGTGTTTTCCTTAAATTCATAAAATATCAAGTTCCTTGTAATCAAGACTTTTGATAGATGGCTTAGTATTAGGTGGTTTTTATTTTACTTACTTGGGTTTATCTCCTTTTAAGATTAATTTCCCGCGTTTAACTGCTGCATATTCATCGGCCATATTACACTAATACACGTTGAACTGTTAAAAACTTTAATTTATTACTATTTTCAATCAATTTACCAAAATAAATACCACAAGAAATATTTCTAGTTAACGATGTTGTCGATTGATTTGAACTAAACTTGCTTAACTTATTGGTATCTGTATACCGTGAATTACCGTTTACAGTCCACAGTAACACTTATTTATATAAGGTATTTATTTAGACAGTCTCAAGTAAATTTTTATTAATTCCTTAGCGTGGTGCTGGTGCTGTAACTGTGTTATTTTCTTTTGACAGTTTATTGACGCCGAACCAGTGTTGCCAATAGTTAAATAAACTCTCCACCAGATTCAACATCTAAAGCCACCAGAAAATCACTGACGAAAAACGACAATACTCTAATAGGCACTAAATTATCCACTAATTTTTTTTTTGTTATTACAAAAGAAACGCATAAGTAAATTAATAACTAGTTTCTTAATATTATTAAAATTGAATACTGATACCAATCGTTTTTGTCAGCACCATCATCGTCGGTTCCAGATTAATCCAATTCCATGGTTCCGATTTGTTTTATTGGAATTTTATGTTTCTTTCAGCGTTCTCCTTCCAGCTTCAAACCACAGCGTATTCTTAACATAGCAGATAAAGGATTCGGACCCTGAAGCCCTGAATTATATAGCTAGTCGTCCCAATATTGTCAATTTTAAATTTTCTACTGTGCCGTTCTGGGAACATCAAAAAGATCGTTCGGTCTGTCTGCTGTAACGCAATGATTTGCAAGCCGTGTAATGATAGTTACCATCCTGGATTACGTCCTCGAAGTTTTAGACCACATTATTGACTTCTTTCTCAACTCCGAAAACTTTTCCTCTCTTTGGCACAAAGCCTACACATTCCATTGCCTCAAATTAATAATCCTTCTCATACTGAGCACTTCTACCTAATCCACATCCTTTCTTTCCTATCAAACGTACGTACACATACAGTTCTCAAAATTCATCTTTCAACAGTCCTAGTCAAGTCCTCTACAATCTTACTTACCACTAAAAATATCCACTAGCCACCTAATTCAAAATTTCATCACCACGAAACCACCAGTTTTAGTGGAAAATCTACTAGGTTGGCAACACTGCGCCGAACAAGTAAGCACTAAAATCGATTTAAAGTACGTCTTTTAACTTTTTGTGAATCGATTAAACTATCCTACAATCGATGACTTGTTAAACTAACTAAAAGTACTGAAATTGTTTAGTGAATTATTTTACCCACGTTAATTAGATTATACTTAAAAACTGTTCTTGAGAACTCGTTAACAAATATTATTATCGTTCAAATATTATTATCAAGTGCAAGTTAGGAAGCATTATTACGAAAGAAATGCACACAGGAACATACAAATCCTCTATGGAAACATCGGAGTTTAAAATCATGTAAATGAGTAGGTACCTACTCCTCTGTAAGTTGTGTCAGAGAACTTGCTTTTGAATGATCAAAAGGTTTACTTCCAAAACTTGCTACTTACTTTACGTAAACTACTATAATACATCCAGCAAGTTTAATGAGGCGAGAACTGACGGATTCGAAGCCATCATGCGAAAACGATACCCCTCGATCATGCGTCAAGTAGGCGTCAAAATCGACAGTATCATTTACAGCTTTCCTGGAAGTGGGAGAACCCTCCGTACGTACGTTTGTGTGTTTAGTTTTGTACTGTATTATTATGTAGGTATAGAAACTTCCTAAAAGAATGAACTCAAGGTTTCTTTTCAATATCTTAAACTTTTTTAGACTGCAACTGGTAAAGATAGAAACATTTCTACCACCTTATTGCTCCTTTAAGTTTGCCAGATCTTGGAAAAAAAAGTATATTTTTATCATCATTCTGTTCTAATACCTGATGCTAACTTCTACTTGATAACATTGTTCAGACCGATCAAAAGAAGAGAGTTGATTGAGAAAAGGTAAAATGGATAGGGTGATGTTGTTAAGGTAAGAAATACCGCAAAACTAGGTAAGTAAACGAGACTAACGATCTAGTGGTTAGGAGAGGCCTGATATATCCATCCTGTGATTGGGCAAGTCAGGACAGAGACATCAATCACTGTGTTGATTAACGTGGTCCGTGTCCTCACCGTGTAGGGCGTCTAAGGCCGCCTGTTGGTGTGGTTTTTAATTGAAATTCGCCTGCACCGCTAACATGGCCTGCCCCGGCAGCAGGAGATTTTTCTATTGTATATATTGGAAGAAGTATCTATTGATATAAATTTAAATAAAATGCAGCGTTCGATAGTACATCACTTGAGACTAAGTTTACTTTTAAATTGTTTGCTATTACAAAAATGCATTAACAATTATTAGTAAATAAAAAAAAAAACTAGAAGTTTTTTTCTATCTGTTCTTCTGGATAGTTCCCCGTTCTATTTCCACCTCTCAAGTGAGGTTGGAAAACTGAGTACTTATTATGTACTTTACAAATAATAATGCCCTTAAAGAGATTAAATTATTACTTAAAGAAAAGAAATCCTTGATGGATTTTTCCAAACCACTTATCGCATTTTCTTTTTAAATAAGTGGGACACTGATAGCTATAGTTGTAGGTTTAAGAGAGGTACGTTGCCCTACGGTCATAACGGAACGTCCTCTAGTTCAGTAGTAGTTCAAATATTGTCTATGTATATGTCTCACTTGTTGTATTTAGAATGGGAAACAAAGCACCTAATCTACTAAGGGTAGGTACAATTTAGGAGGGTGTTTGGCCCCTCGCATTTGCCGCGGCGCACCCCTGACGCGACGCGACGCCAACGTCTGGATTTAGTGAAGTGCTCATTATCGATTTTAATTCATTCGAATGTATGCATTTTGTACCTTGTAGGAGACGCATCATATTTTGGAGTAAGTTTTCAAAGCTTTTGAAATGGGGTCATGTTGAGTATAGTGCTATTGTTTTGAGTAATGAGTTTTATTTTATTAGTTTTAGAGTTATTTTCAATTAGAGCATTTTTTGTTTTTGTTTTTTTTTGTAAGTTTTTAATTACTTACTAAAATTAATTAGTGTCAAAGGCAACAGTCAACAGAGTATTTAAGAGAGCCATAGAGTCAATTAATTGCTTTTAAAATAAGTACATTATTATTCAAATTGGAATAGATTTAAGAATCTTACATGTCTATTTGTATGTTCTTGTGGGCGTATGTGTATAAGTACACACCTATACGTGTGTGTTTATGAGCTTAATTATTGACTAAAATGGGTTTTGTACCTAATGTATTTTTAACATTGCACGTTTTAGAAATCGCACAAAAGCGAGGAAAATCACCACATCGGGTTGTGCATTGTCGATAGTCACATAGGAAATTAATAGTCACATAGGAATAAAGTTCCTAGTATTCGACAGTCCGTTGCAGACAAACACGAATATTCTAGAATCAATCACGCGTTACTTGCAGCGCCATCTAGCGCTGTAAGGATCAGAACTACTCGTATTAACCCCTATCCTCATAGATGTACTTTAGTCGATAACCCCTCTAGCTAAGCTAAATTGCTTGTGTTAGGAGTGGGTTCACGTCGGTAGTGTATTGGTCAGGATTCGAACCCACGATCTCTTGATCGCAAGTCCAACTCCTTAACCACTAGGCTTCCGCCGCTTATTTCATATAATCGAACCATTTAATCCTATGGCGCACCACTACTACACAAAGTCATAGTTATGAGGAGTTCCGTACCTTGAAAGGAAAAACGATATCATTTAAGAATCACTTGTTTGTCTGTCCAACTGTCTCTCTGAATGACGAATCCAATTTCAAAAACATATGAACTTGATAAGCTGAAATTAATATTTAATACTTAGATTCGTTCCTTGACTTTAAATAATTAAATATATTCAGTGTGAAAGGGTGTATGTATTGTCGGCCGAAGTCCGTCAGGGCCTTCAGGGAGTTCCTTTCTAGGTTATATCGTTAATCCTGGTCAGATGGCAACACGTGGACCCAGGTTTAAGGTTTTTATCTGTGACCTACAATCATAAAATTAAGTGAAAATAAAATATACCGTAGGTAATGTAAAAAGCTTTTTATTCTGTAACAGAAGATCCTTTTTGTACATATTAAATCGATAAATTTAATAAAATTACTTCTATCGCAAAACGAAGTTGGTTTAGTGCCAACCTCAATTTTAATTTTAGTATGTTGATTAGGCCAAAACCTACTTTCTAAGGAGAGGTCTATGTGCGGCAGTGGCTTGTTAAGGCTGTTGATAATGATGAAGTTGATAAGGATGGCCGGATTTAACATCAACAATCCATAAAACTAGGTATGTATTTAATCCTTGGTGCACGTGCACTGGTTACACTTGTCCGGTATATATTTTAAAGATAAGTTTAATCTATATTAGATTAAACTTATCTTTTTTCTTCTATCTTCTTTGCTATATAGCAAATTACAATGCCACGCTTTGTAATTTGCTATAACTATAACTTGAAATAAAAATTACGTCATGCAAGTAAAATTAAAAACTTTTTAAGATTTTTTCCCGGACAACGTCACTTAACTACATTCTTTGATAATTAACAAAAATGACAACTTGGCAGATCCTGCCTTATGGTAACACGACTGTTGATAAATATACCCATATATTTTTAAGTACACATATTATAGATAAATTACATCAAGATACAGAACAAATGATCGTGCTCACACAGATATTCAAGCTGGGTGGGTCACTAATAGCTAAACTAACAGGGCACTTGACTCAGAATTTCCGATAGAGAAAAACTAAAATCAATTTTAAGACTATTCCTTTACAAATCATAAAAAACGAAGTCCTTTTTAGAAAATATTTGCGAACCCTGCCCCGCTTCGCACGGGTGCAATGTAGATACTACTAATACTACTAATGTGGTGTCAAGGTAATTAATTATACCATTTTTATGAAAGGAATACTACAGGACATCTTTATATGCAATATTTATAGGTCCGCTCCGATCATGCCGGTTGCTGCCAATCGCGATGGACGTACGACCCGAAGGGGTGACGGCCCGCTTTGACCCCGCATTTTTAACCTCTTACATCTTCTAAAATATTCATTTCAATGATATGCTGTACCGAGCAATTTTAATCTACATTAAATGCGTAACGTATATAATGTATTTAATTGGATAAGTAATAATAATGTATCTATTGTTTAAAATAGCTTCGTTATTTACGAAGTCATTTCCCATTATTTTCTTGTATTATTTTTAAAATAAAAATGGTTACTGTGGGTTATCCTTAGGAAATAGACACATACAATCTTGGACTTTTTTGTAGATCTTTTTAAGATATACCATTCCGTAGTACATTATTTTGGTCTATCTCATAAAGAAACCATGTTCGAAGACGAATCTTTGAAATTCTTGGATGTTCTTTACCATAATATGCATGTATTATTTACACTCACACATACACTCTTGAATCACTCTCTCTATTGAAGGAAACCGCAATAAACCGCCGTTGCTTAGTTTAAAAGATCTAAGCGTACAAAAAATGATGGACGGACGACCTGGTAAAGGTTGCCGGAAACCGTTGGATGCAGACCGCAATCAACCGTCCCCGCTGGAAATCATTGGGAGAGGCCTATGTCCAGCAGTGGACAAGCATAGGCTGAGGTATATAAGCGTACAAAAAAGCAGCTTTATTTTATACTAGTTAAAGATTACCTTATTTAACGAAATGAGTTACCAATTATCTGTTAGATTGTTTATGGTAGATTTCACTTGGAGGTTAAAAGAATACTGTAACATTAAGCTCAGTTCTTTAAGGATCTTAAATCATGATGAAAAACCTGAAGCTAATTTATGAAAACTTTAATAAATTAAGTTTTGTGGATCCCTAAACAAAGCGTGTGATCCACAAATTTTTGTTGTGAGTCTGTGTTCTTTGTGCCCGTTTCATGAATTCTTGCAAAGTTCTCTCTTGACACATTAAAGGTTTAAAAGAATATTACGGTTTTATAAATAAATTTACACGATGTGACTTAACTCACAGGCGCTGTGGAAAGACACTTCTCCCTTTGGGAATGGGCACCAACGCGTCGGGCCCGAAACTAGTCGGCTAATAACCGTTGCCAAATTACACACAAGGGTTAAACCACAACTTTAACTAAAATAAACTACAGATTTCCTTTTGTTTTATTTAATATGCCCCTTTATTGGCCATTCCCTTTCTTTAGAAAATCTCACGGCATATCGAACTCATAACATAGCTGTCACAAGACATCACTGACTCCTACGATCGGGGTCTTAGGTTTAATTTAGAAAGGAAATATCTGTAATCTTTAAAAATGCGAACATACAACGAATTCTTATCTAGTATTAAGATAGAGATCCGTGTGGTGACGGATTAGGAATACGGAGTGTCAGCCGACTAAGGGAGCAAACTACGCAGGACAACAGCACTGCAAAGAGAAGGAAAACTTGAAACAAATCCTATACCAACCCATCCAGCGTGGTGTAGTAGGCCAAAACTACCTTTTAATTAGTGACCTCTGTCCAGCAGTGGACTATTAAAGTGCGTGGATGTTAATATGAAGGTGTACTGCTGTTTCTTCTTTGCAGTGCTGTTGTTCTACGTAGTTTGCTCTCTTAGGCCGCTCTTATGACCCATCAGATAAATAGGGGTGGTGACACTTCGTATTCTTAATCCGTCACCACACGGACATGATCGAACCACACGGACACCTTAATATTAACACTTAAATCTATTACAAAATTTTGTATTTGCCATTGTAAGTATTCATTACAATTTTCCTTCTTCTTCTTAAGACTTTTAAGCTAACTGTTACAGCATTACAATTAAATAATACCTCATAATAGTTCTACAAACGGTTATTGCGAAACGTGGCGTCACGGGAGCATTTCCTCTGATCGTCCGACTGCAAACCGTGTATTGCGTAGCCAACGGCGCATCCATTCAAGTCGGGGTTTCGCCCCCGCTACACCCCGTTTTACCCCAATGCCCGCGTCCCTTGTAACAATTTTCAGTTCGCGTTTCACCCTCAGTCTAAGCGGCTGTTCGTTTGCTGCTCTGACTTTGAAGATCCGCGATCTCTGTTAACTAGTGCAATATTCCAAAACTATTTCATTTCTTCTCTTGTGTCTTTTTCTCGTTTTTAACTGTTTCGGTTAAATAATTGTTGGTGTTTTGTTTTTGTGTTGTATTGTATATAATTAAAATGATGACATGTGTTGATGTACATTTTGTGGAGATCCGCGTTTAGCAAACTTACGTAAGTATATACTGCATTGCGTTTTATTTGTGTTTTATTAACCCTTGATATGTTTTTGTGACTTCCGAACAATTCAACACTTAAACGCTAAAACGGTATCTTTAATTCAGTTGACTGTTATGTTTCGTTTTTTCAAGAGAAGGTTGTTTGTTGGCATAAAAAGATTCGTATTCTTTTTAATTAAGAACTTAAAAGATTTATTGATATATTATTGTCTACTAAAGAACACTGGGTTTGTACTAAAGTTCAGTAATTATTTTGTTAACCAATTGTTGAATCAACATGTGTAGTAAAGGGTCATCAATCACCGTGTTAATGTGGTAGTAAAATTGTCGATTGGCGTAATTTTCGAAGAAAACGTTTACAGTTATTTATTTACTAGACGTATTTAAGGACTATTACATTTTTAATCTGATAAAACAATATCTACAATAATAGGAAAGTGCGAATCCGTCCTTTTCTATTATTGTAGATACAAACCATCTTACGGACCATGGAGAACAACGAGGATACTTTTTGTCACAAAGAAATCACCATGATCTCAGGCGAAAGATGTCCACTGCTGGACATGGGCCTACAAGGCTCGACACAACAATAAAAAAATATCACGGTGGTGAAATGGGGATCTTTATATGGTAATCAGATAATATATCTACATTGGATTTTTATTCTTTAAATGACGACCTCCGCATTAGGAATACATCCTGTGTCGCGGATGACTTTATAAAAATACATGAAACGGACACAAAGAATACTCAGACTCAGGACATTAATTTGTGGATCACACAAAGTGTCGTCCCATGTGGGGATCGGACCCACAACACTCAGCGTAGCAGGAAGCGGCGTGGTCACATATAAAATCAAATTCCACTACGCCATCCGTGTAGTCGAATTTGATTTTATATATTTATGATTACCATTTGGATTAGAGATTTGGTGCTGGAGACGACTGCTTTATATACGCTGAACAGCGTTCCGCACTAATAACGCCATCCTCAAAGAACGTCACATACAAAATAAGTTATCGTCGATTGTGCAGTTGCGTAATTATATGAAATTAATGTGTCCGTTTATGTAGGTTCTGGTATTAGGGAGTAGGTACGCATTTTAAGGAATAAATAAGGAACCAGTAATGGGATATTTCTATAATAAATAAATCAGGATAGGCCTGAAGTGTTTGAATCCAAGTATAGTTCATCCTCATCCATTTCAAATTTGGCTGTGGGGTTCGAGGTATGGTTCAAAAGCCTCAAAGATCAAAGAAATCAGGCACTTTAAACCTTCTTATAAAAAGGAGGAGGAGGAGAAAACAAGAACGATCTCCGTCCTCCATAAGCGCAGGCCTGGGGGTGACAGGTGAGGCCATCTGTCACCCTAGCAGAAGCAGGCCGGGGTGGCGGCGAGCGCGTTGCGAAGCGCGCTCGCTTCCAGGGAACATGGGGTTCCCACACAGGGGGGTCGTCTACTCGTCTGTAGATGGCCCGAGGTATGTCGGGGCACCAGGGACTTCCTTTCTAGATTATAGCTGGTTCCCCAGCTATTAGTACCCGAGAAGGCGTGCGGTTTTAGTCGGTTCGAGTCCGACATGCCACCGATAGGTGGTATCCGAGGGGATTTCCGCACGGAAAAAAAAATAAAAAAATAAAAAAAAAGGAGGAGAAATCAAGACACCATGAACTATTTTTAACCTCAAATGCATTGTGAAAAGGTTTTCTAGTTTCGCTAAGGTTATACCTACTGGACTCTGGTTAAATTAAACACGCAAAAGTCTATTGCAAAGTATTATTTTTTAAATATTTTTATTTACATGTTTGATTTGAGACAGTAAAATTTATAATCTTCTTAACGATTGATTGATGCCTTTGGTGCGGTCCTCGATAGGTAGTACACCTCGATAGGTAGTACACCTCGATAGGTAGTACACCTCGATAGGTAGCTGGTGGAGCAGTGGAGGTGTATACCATACTGGTGGTATCACCAGGACCACCTGCATTTTATTGCGTATAAACAATAAGAGCGTACTGTAATTAATCTCTAACCCGGTTTATGACCACTTACATTGTACTTAAAATGTTTATTATCGTCAATTTCGTGGTGTGTACAGCGATCCTTATTGCACTCTGGTTACAAAATCTATAATATTCAATTACTAGTCATCAAGTCATGTACGAATTTACGCGGGTGCCGTATAATCCCCAAGATCAGGATTCAAAGAAATATTATATTAATAGAGTGTAAAATAATATTGTATAACCTACAATTTTATGATACGAAATTTCTTAAGCCGTATTCATTACTTTCTGGAAATTTCATTAGGACATTCCTGGAAATACACTTCTAACTTAACACTGCCCTAATAATACATTTAATTTGGGGCGTTTTCGATGGTAGAAAAAAAACAGCTAGTCATTATTCTAATTTTCCCGCCCTTTTCTTAATTGTTTTTTATGTCGTCGCAATGTGTAATATTGCAAAAGATCATGGCTGGTTTTTTTATAGCCGGTTACTTGAATGACACCAACCCTCTTTGGGAATGTCATTGTTTTAAGACAGAACAAAGGAAGAAGATAAATTAGGGCAAGAATTGGGGATAGAGCGAAGATCTAGGGCAAGGGATACTGTAAGTCTTGGAAAATTTCTAGTAGGTTGTTGTCACACCACCGGTGGCAGGGTATGACTCGATCCGACTGCAAAAGTAGTGTTACGTCCAGGGCCAGATTTTGAGGAGGGCAACCGGGGCTACAGCCCTGGGGCCTCTACAAAAGCGAGCCCCCACAATAGAGACTTCGGATAAAATAAATTACAAATTCAGACTAGTAAACAACTTTTATTTCGATATTTTTTTCGCGTTTGTACAATTATTTAATTTACAATTAACAGTTTGTATTTTCGAGTTTGTACAGTAAATTGTACAAACGTGTTTATATTAAATATTAATAGAATTCATCAATCTATACTAGTTGACTCCAATCAGTCAATCAGTAAAATGCCAAAATCTCAAATGGCCCTGATAAATATTTGACAATTGACTCCCCATCTTGAGAGAGTCTCCCAATGGCTCCATGGCTGAGTGGGGTGGTACTCGCCCGCAGCCTCGGCGGTTGGGTATTCAATTCCGTGTCTGTGCCTATGTAATTTACATTAGCTTAAAATGCATTTCCGCAAAGTATCGCCTGATTCAATTGAACTTTGAAAATTGCATTGAGAATGTATTTGGTTTTGACGGTATCAAATTGCACTGAAGATCGCTCATTTTCACAAATGATAATTATAAAAACTAGGCTTCGTAACACGAAGGGACAAAACCGTCTATCAAAGCTTTGTCTCCTGAGCATTGAAAGTGATTCACTTCTAGAACTGGATTTCAGCGAAATCATCAACGATTTTTCGGCGAAAAAAAGCTAGGAAGGTTCCGTTCGTTAAGGCTAAAATTTAATTTCCAATAATTCTTGTTTCCGATTATATTTATGTTTGTTAAATAATAAAAGAATCTATACTTGGTTTCACAATAAATTATTTATTGGAAAACTCGACTGAAAAAAATATATTTGGAAAATATTTTGGGGCCAGAGGGCCTCCACTGCTTTGTTGCCCCGAGTCCTTATTGCGTAGGCATCAGGTCTATCCTCAAAAGGAAATCCTGGCGTACCCGGTGTTGTGTGCGGGAAATCTTGTCATCTGTCCTTTCCTCTTCTGTTTTCTTTATTTTAGTGTAGTATATATCTTCAAACTTTAGTGATATAAATCTCTAAAGCTCTTTGGCCACTACTGGACAATTTCTAATAATTTTCAGCAGCACCAGTATTTATATTGACCCCAGTTGTAGCTGAGGTAGTTTTACTTTAGTAGGTAGGCAGGTAGTGTACTTAAACTAAAACACACTAGACCATAGCAATAAGCTTAAGTAATAAGGTTTATTACTAAAATAAATAGTTACTCAATCATTATTGTGAGCATAGAGAAATTTAAATTGAATAATACCAAAAGACTGAAGAAAAACGAGTATATTTTATGGTGTAATAGATTAGGTCTTTGTCTTCCAACGTACTTTTATTTAGTTGATTCCACACAACAAGTGCTTACAACATAACGTAATTATAGCAGTCTGTTATAGGTGAATATATCTTGTGTATTTTTGTGAGAAGAAAATCGTTTAAACGTATACTAATGAGATTAAAAATAGAGCAACATTTTTACCCACTAAAGTTACAATTAACATCAGTCGTATAGGCCGCAAAGCACGGGTTTTTGCTTGGCCAGCGAACCGTAATGCACTTAAATGAGGTCGGCACGTTCTTTATAATTGTACGTTTCGAAAAACAAACCACCAGATGGTAAGTGATGGTCAGAAAGAAGATCATATGCGCTGATTGAAGAGTCATCATCATCTATTCACTCTATTTTTGTGCGTTCTAGGTCTACTATTGTCTTATCAGTAGGTTATAGGCTACTATGATATTCCCACGACCCTTAGCAGAGCAGCAACTACAAACGTGAGAGAAATGCACTTTTGGTGCATTGGCGGACTTAATGCCTAAGGCATTCTCTACCAATCAACCTTTGGGTGATGCAGAGAGAACTAAAGGAAGTAGGTGCATTTTGGTTAGTTTGTTGGTGGTTATAATATCAAATACGCGTACATAAACCTATCATACACTAGAACCCATACACATTATACATATGTACATACATATACTTAATATATATATATATATATATATATATATATATATATATATATATATATATTAACAAGAGACTTATTCATAAAGAAAATACGGTTTTATTTACGTATGTATTTAGGAGATACCCGACCATCACTCTTTGTGACATGTAATAGAATGTCTTCGATTTTAAGTAGGTACCTACTTCTGCCATTGTATAAAACTTGTGAAGATCTTCTCAATAAATTATAACGATTATTATTATTGTATGTATACTTTGTACAAAATTATATAATATAAACAATTCTGTCATATACTACACCTATACATATTAATATTACACATAAGTATATACCTTATAATCCATAAATACAGATACAGATAACAATTTTGTATCAAAATAAAAAAAACATGAGCAAGTTGATTCTGCCAGTTGTTTGTCTACTGCTTTACTTTTACTTTAAAGGAAAAAGTATTGGAAGCCATCCTGATTTAGAGCGGAAGCGCATTCCAAAGAAGAACGGACTGAACAAAAAGGATGAGCCAATGAACTCAGACGTGTGAGAGGGACATCGAAGAAGAAGGTTATTGGAAGACCAAATTATCTACGGTATAAAAGAAATACAACTCACAGAGTTTCCATTTCAATATAATTAAAAGACTTTCTATTATAAATGAAACGTTAAAATAATGAGCAATTCTAAATACAATAGAAAGTAGAGACAGAACATTGACACCAAAACTTACCTTCGTCTTAAATCTCGAACAAACATTAGCAGAGATATTAGAGTTGGTTGTCGTTACGAAGGTAGAGACACAATACAGCCTCAGAGGTATTGTTAAACAAACAATAAATTACAAATTCAACTTGGGCTTCATCTTGCTTGTAAACAGATTAGATGTACAGATCAGATCTTCAAAGTAATTATAGAAGAGATTAGAGAATCATTTCAGTTCAGTAATACATTTATAGACGTATAATGAAACTAAAATGATTATCTTACAAAGTAATATAGATTTGACATTCATTATTTTATTTATTTATTTATTTATTTAAATCTTTATGCACAAATGTGGCAAAGGCGGACTTAATGCCGTAGGCATTTTCTACCAGTCGACCTTAGGGCGATGCAGAGCCAAACGTGGTAAATGCACAGAAATTAAAAATGTGATTTATAAAAACTATAGCATATCTAGAATATCATATAACAAGAGTACTTATATAAATAACATTGGAATAATTTTAAAGATAAATACAATAAGTAATACACATATAATACTAATACACATAATACATAAATATACATACATATACATTTATATACTATTTTAGTAATAGAATTAGTTTGTGAACTAGATTTCCTAACGGCATCGGGAGAGAGCCGATTCTGAGCGTAAAGGACATCGGCGACTATACAGAGTGGGGACCTGGGGTGGCAAATTGAATGCTGCGGCAACATGGGATAGGATGGCGGCCTGATTGCATAAGACGAAATTGGGCCGCCACGTCGCGATTGAGGGGGGAAGTGTTTTTCCCCTTTGATAGTGCCTGATTAGGCATGGTGTCAATTCGGAGAGGACTTGAAATAACATGGTCCATGTCCACCCAGAGTAGGGCACCTGAGGCCGGCCGTCGGAGTGGTTTTTAGTGGAATCACAACATACTCCTAGCTCCACCCCGTCAAAAAAAAAACGACTAGATTTCCTAATGTTCTTTTTTTATAAATATATTCTTATATTCTCTATACAAACTTTCACCCCCTAAGATATATACCATACCCCACCTTGATAAAAACTATTCTATATCCTTTCCCAGGATTCAAACGAACCCTATACCAAATTTTATCTAAATCTGTTCAACAGTTTAAGCGTGAAGAGGTAAAAGACAGACAGACAGACACACTTTCGAATTTATAATATTAGTATGGATCACCACACCTCTCTGTAACACTGTATTTGTAGAATGACTAGACAGTTTAAGATATGGGTGCGGCGGAAGCATTAGCAGTTAGCTCCTGAATCCGACCCTGAACTTATATTTCATAACAACACAGACTTCGAGGTTTGACCTTAGCTGTCAGCTAGTCTAGCTCGGCATTATTATTCACGCAGTATGAAATCATACTAATTGCACACACACACACAATGACAGTTATAAAAACATGTTTTTCCGTTGAAGATCCGTTCTTCAACACTAAGGGGTCGGTTTGACTGGAGTGATAAGGCTCCGTAGAAATACCGGTATTGAGCAAATCTTTCTTGGCTTTTCACGCTGTAAGTGAGGTTTTCAGTGCCCAAGCTTCAGTTTCCTGGCTCCAGTGTCTTGAGTTCCATGTGTGATGCATAAATCGTATATATCATGTAGAGTGCTCCGAGGAATTGTTCGGACTAAGACCAGCGCAACTTTCCGCCATCGTTCCGTATAATAATATATATATACATAACTAGCTGACCCGCGCAACTTCGTCTGCGTCTCTCAATAGTAATAAATTTTCTCCGTTTTTGAAACATTTTTTATTGGTGCTCCGCTCCTATTGGTCTTAGCGTGATGATATAAAGCCTATAGCCTTCCTCGATAAATGGGCTATCTAACACTGAAAGAATTTTTCAAATCGAACCAGTAGTTCATGAGATTAGCGCGTTCAAACAAACAAACAAACTCTTCAGCTTTATAATATTAGTATAGATTGGCGTTCCACTTCCACAGTGATGATGTTGATGATAAAACTAAAGGTTTATATTTTAGTTCATAATACTTTATTTGTGGTATATAGGTTAATTACAGATCTTAAGTCCTACTACATCCTACCACATTACGTGGTGTACAAATAATAATAAGAATTAATAATAATTACAATTTTTATTTTATTACTAGCTGACCCGGCAAACGTTGTTTTACCATATACATTATGTCCAGGAAATATTAAAAAATAATACCCTTGTCATTTAGGGGTATGAAAAATAGATGTTGGACGATTCTCAGACCTACCCGATGTGCACACAAAATTTCATAAAAATCGGTCAAGCCGTTTCGGACGAGTATGGTAACTAACATTGTGACACGAGAATTTTATATATAAGATTAGTATGCCAATGTAATTTTTATATTAATTTCATTGTGTTATTGTTGAAATCGAAAGTTTATGTTCATTAAGTAGTTGTTTTAATATCAAGTACTCATGGATTCCACTTTATAATATCCTACTGGTTTTCCCCATTTTTGCATCATTTATTATTATATAGCCTTCCTCGATAAATGGGCTAAACAACACTACAAGAACTTTTCAATTAGAAGCTGTGGTTTCTGAAATTAGCGCGTTTAAACAAACAAACAAAGAAACGTTTATTTGCACAGAACACATATGGTACCAGACCTTTATAAAATTAGTATAGATACACAGGTACATTATCGCGAGAGCGTTCAAATTTCACATACAAACGGGGCCATACAACGAACGGGGGCAACAGAGCATGGTCCATGCACATATGTAGTATCATTGTTATTATGATTGTTCAATGATTGTTGTGTGGAGGTATAGCCCTTTCAATAATATACCTTGTTTGTATCTGTGTAGGTAATATGTATAGAACTGTGTTGCCAATGTAACAAAAGCTTTGAATGGTAACTGGAACTATATGTCGTCAATATATACTAATGGAATTAGTGGAAATTGTATTTGATAATACGTCAAGATAAGAAATAAATGTAGGCGATGTGGGTTATTTAGAAATAAGTACGGTATGGACGCATGGCACATGAAAAGTAAACGAAGGTAATTTTTACTCAACTATTGTGAGGTGCGCACATTTAATATTGAAAAAGAATTCTTTAATTTCTTTTGATTCGTAGAGTTTTACATGTTCTGAAAATTTTTTTAAGCAAGTATGGTCACGAAAGCATAATAATATCATATTAAGAATACTATGCTTATGTGTATGTCATAACCGGGTAGTTAGCACATTGTAAAGTCAAGTAATTCAAGCCAGGTCAATCTATGGATGGGTGACGATTTCTTAACACCCTTCGTGCCTGGAGAGCACGTTAAGCCGTCGGTCCAGGTTTTCATGTGAACATCTGTTTCAATCGTTCCGGTTAGTTGGAGCCCTAAAAATTCCTTCAACATTCATCTACAGAACTTCGATATCGCCTACTACTTGGGTTCTGGAGGTCTGACGGTAGTCACTCCACGTAATAAAATCGAAGTTCAGCCGAGTCGTAGTAAACTGATAGCCTTTTTTTCTTTTTTACGTGTGGAAACCCCCTCGGGCCGTCACCCCACCGGGGTTTGCGGCGGGGTGGTGTGTCGGAATCGGACCGACTAAAACCACATGGTGTGCCACTCTGCGCCTGCTATAGGAGAGATGCGGGAACCGCTATTATTATCCGCATCCGGACCCCTCCTAGTGCCTGCCCGCAATGGCGCGGGCACCATCTTCGGGAACATTCTCCATGTGGGCGACATCCGGCACACACGGACGTCGCCTCCTCGTGGCTGTCCGTTATGGCTGGTGGAGGGGAAAGTGCCGTGCCGTCCCGTGGGGTAGGCTATCAGTCTACTCCTTCTGAGTAGACTGATAGCCTACCCCAACCCAGTTTTGGAAAAAGGCTCGAATATCATATTCATACAAAGTTCCGAAATATCACACGAAGCGGCGGAATACCAGGCACTCTCACTTTGGACCATGGACAGAACCATGGTCTGTAGCAAGCGGCTTCCTACGAGGTCACAACATTGT
Source organism: Arctia plantaginis (assembly GCA_902825455.1). Lineage (NCBI taxonomy): Eukaryota > Metazoa > Arthropoda > Insecta > Lepidoptera > Erebidae > Arctia > Arctia plantaginis. The sequence continues at coordinate 19,126,002 of CADEBD010000422.1, forward strand.
TGCATCTATGCTGAGCAGTCCACAAAAGTGTCACGAAGATACTGCACTCTTGGATCTTTCTGAAACAGCCGTGGCCAGGCGGCACTCGCGTCAACCAAAGTAGCGGCAAAGTGGGAGAAGCTACTACACTGCCTCTCCAGCAAATCCTGCATGACGAATCTTACTTAAAAAAAATTGGCATGCCCTTAGATCTATGTCTTAACGTAAGTGTGAACAAACAAAAAGATATTGTTTCAAGAAAAAAATGTGTATTGAAATTGTTCAGGGTAGTCACCCCCACAGTGTCTAGCCATTATCCAATCTATCATTGTTATTCTATCTACTTTTAATTAATGACCGTGTTGCACGCAACCTTTTTCCAGAAAATTACCAGTCCCAAAGTTAAGAACACGTGTAACAAGGTACTCGAATATATTAAAACCTCATCCAATCTTAATAAATTCCAATTTCAAAGCTTAAATTACAAGTTTGTATCAAGACAAATAACTTTTGAAGCGTAAACTTAAACATTCCAATTATAACTAAATAGTGTCAAATTACTTCTAAACACAATATTCTGTGGATTCTGTGTATCTTGTGATTGTTAATAATTACAAACTGAGTTATAACGTCGCGTAATGTAAGGAACAATTACTGTGCGTCAACATGCTCTGTAATTTGTGATCTGTGAGCTTTATTCTAATGTGCGTCTGTAGTATAGTGGAGCGTGAATGTCTCACCAGATTGTGTATTTGTGAAGATGTTAATATGAAATCTCTGAGAAAATTATAATTTTCTTTTAATAACTTTAAACTTCTACTTCCTTTTCATCGTGTTCTGGCTTACCACAGAAGTTTTAGTCAGGATTCAGTTGTTGGCAGTTTTATTGCACGGGCATTACTTAAAAAAAAATAGTTTTAATAAACTAAAAAACACGCTTTCTATAGAAAACCAAACTACAAAATAGAAAATAAATTTGAAAAAAAAGCGTTGGGTGCCTGTTGTCAATAGTAAAAAGCATCCCACGCTTTTTTTCAATGTTTTTTTTAAATTAATGTATTGTCATCGGTCCTCGAAATATCTACAAAGTTTGAAATAATTCTGACCGTTTAAAGTCAGTCAAAATCACGCCCAAAGGAGTCGGTTACAAACATACAAGTGAAGCTAATATAAAGCGTGTAATAATGTACCGGTGATCTTATAGACCTTGGTCGCCTGTTGTTACTTTAGTATTACTAAGACTAAAGTTACTCCGATTTAACTTTCGATAACAATACGATATAATCACATTACAGTCAACGTTGGATGTTTAATACTCTACTACGAAAATACCTTTTATGGCAGTTGTGAGATCGAGAGTCGATCGGAACTGAGTTTTTAACAAATTTTTATTACGAGAATTGACCTTCTAGTTGCCTGTAACTCCTGTGTCCTGTTATTTCCTGTACACCTACATATATACATGATACTATCCACCTACCGTCGTGAGGAGTCTGGTTTTATATTTACATCGCTTAACGTGACGTATATTATATATTCAAGAATGCGTGGGTGAATATACACAATATGTATGTAAACGGTATACGAACTCTACAAAATCCGATGTTCTGAAATAGTTTATTCAATCAAAATGTTTCTCTTTGAGCAATGAGATTTAGTTGTTTAAACCTGTTTATTGCCATAACTAGTTTAGCCATTGGCTTCGTTTACACAAAAATTAATTTTATGTTCCTTAGAGAACAGTTGAATTTAATGTGCTTTTCAGTACCCATAGTTTGCGGTATAAGGGGTCTTACGAACAGAAAGATTATCAGATGGTAGGTCACTACTGCCGGCTCGGTGTCGACTGGCTCGGTGGTGTAGTGGTAGCGTATGCGACTGCTGTTCTGAGGTCTCGGTAAGACCCGGGTAAGACCAAATGTTTGTATGAAGTGCACATATTTTATTTTAAGAATGTATTTACATAAAAAAGTTAACAAGTAAGTATTATCAGTCACTCTAGCTTTCATAGTACAAGCTCTGCTTAGTTTAAAACAAGATGGCGTTGTGTGTCAGATGTCCGAAATATTATTTTTATTATTATCAAGAGTCACAAATGCGTTGCCGCTCTGTGAGTACCTCCCCCTATACGGTTTTCTGTGTAGCCGTGGGATTTGTCCCATGGCCCATTTATGCTGAAGTGCTAATATTTGTTATGATTAATCTTGTGATTAAGTTACTAAATAGTATTGATATTATTATTTTTGTGTTGAAATACTTATTTGTTTATAAAAATATTTACCTTAAAACAGTTTTTTGAACAAATATAACCTGGTGGACCTCAGCCAGTATCTATCTAGTACAAGTTTTTTTCTTTAAAGTTCTTGCGCAGAATTAGTTTCATCAACAGACTTTAACTGTCCACTGCTGGACATAAGCCTCTCCTTAGAAAGGAGGTTTTGGCCTTTTTTTTTTTTTTTTTTTTTTTTTTCCGTGCGGAAATCCCCTCGGATACCACCTGTCGGTGGCATGTCGGACTCGAACCGACTAAAACCGCACGCCTTCGCCGGGTACTAATAGCCGGGGAACCAGGTATACCCTAGAAAGGAAGGCCCTGGTGCCCCGACATACCTCGGGTCATCTACAGGCGAGTAGACGACCCCCGCCCCGTGTGGGAACCCCATGTTCCCTGTGCTCCCTGGAAGCGAGCGCGCTTCGCAACGCGCTCGCCGCCACCCCGGCCTGCTTCTGCTAGGGTGACAGATGGCCTCACCTGTCACCCCCAGGCCTGCGCTTATGGAGGACGGAGGTCGTTCTGCGAGGAGGTTTTGGCCTGCTATACCACGCTGGCCAGACGGGTTGGTATAGGGTTTGTGTCAAGTTTTCCTTCTCTCTGCATATTGTTCTGCAAATTTTTTTCTCTTGGTCGGCTCTTACCTCTTATGACACCCACGGGATGAATAGGAGTGGTGACACTATGTATTCTTAATCCGTCACCACACACAATTAGTTTACGCGATCTTAAAAAATGTGTTGGCAAGTCGTGAATGAATTGCGTTTAAACCTTTGAAAATGAAAGAAACAAACTTCTCTTGAGTTTCAAAAGGAAATTGATTAGAATTTGACGTAGTCTTTTGTTTAAACCGAGCCTTTATAATTAGGAATGACTTACCTAATCTACTTGTGCGATAATACTAATGATTTAGTTCAACTCGTATGTCCAGATCATTGAACTTGATAACAGAAAGGGAGATAAATATAGCAGTGTCTCTCCTAATATTTATTACAAAAACCTTCATATATTACAACTCTTGTTTTAATTTCTAATAAAAGTAATATAATTTATAGCAATGTTTAGCGAAAACATTTATTTAACATTCACATAGAGACAATCAAGTAATCTTTACAATAAAATAAATTTTGAAGTGTCTGTTTGTAATGTCAAAATAAAATCAAAAAACCAGTTTAAATATTTTTTGTCTATCCGTCTGTCTGATTGTTCCGGGTAATCTTTAAAACGTCTGGATCAATTCTGATAATATTTTACTACCAGGTAGCTGTCTATATAAAAAGTTAATTAAGCTATTTTTCGTCTCAGAAAATCCTTATAAATTTTTGCATGGTCCGGGAATTCATCCGGCCAGTCCGGCCTTATGGACTACCGTACTACACCACTAAAGCAGCGCTTAAATTGAAAAAAACATTTTCAATTGGTCTTGTGGGTTATGCTAACCAGTTAAAATAGATACTTAGCGATCGTCTTGTTTTCAGAATAAGAGAAAAAAGAGAACCTACATGAATGTCCAACAGTATGCTTATAATAACATTGCAAATATACTGTATGCAATGTACTGTCCGTGTAGTGACGGATTAAGAATACGGAATGTCACTACCCCAATTCATCCCGTGGGTGTCGTAAGAGCCGACTAAGGGCGCAAAACAACGCAGGACACCAGCACTGCAAAAAGAAGGAAAACTTGACACAAACCCTATACCAACCCGTCTGTCCAGCGTGGTATAGTAGGCCAAAACCTCCTTTCTAAGGAGAGTCCTATGTCCAGCAGTGGACTATTAAAGGCTGTTGATGTGATGATGGTGATGATGTGTGTATGAAATGAAATTCATTTGAAAACAATAACTGGCACGTCACGATTGTGCTCTTTTCATCAAAACATTTGCTTCAAACAACCAATCTGTACAACAAATTGTCGCCTGGGGTTTTCCCGGACCGTAATGATCTTCAAACCTTCAAGAATAAAGCGTATCCAACCTCAAAGACGCACCTTGTGACTCTTAAATTGCAGCTGGCATTCCCAGTGGTGGTCGTTCCATTGGTGACGTTTGCCGTTTGTCATCAGCTCACCTGCCTCTTCGTTCACCCCTTATATCATAACGTATGCGAATTCTATGCTGAGGTCTCGTGTAGGACCAAATGTTTCTATGGTCTGCAAATATTTGTTTTGAAGTTGGGGTGTTTCCTTTGTATAAGATGTATGTATTTACAAAAAAAGTTATATATAGGCATTCTATCAGTCAATCTAGCTTTTATAGTACAAGCTTTGCTTAGTTTGAAACTAGATGGCGTTGTGTAAATAAATAACATTAAAAACGTAGCTTTAATCTACTTACAAACTGAATATACCTATTTGAATAAAATACATTACAATTCATGTTCGTTTAAACCTTTCAAAGATTTTGTAAGTGCTTCGCGAAATACAGGCTTTGTGGTAGAGTGTAATACACAGTAACATAGGTATACCCTGAAACGGTATTTTAAATTTAATCGATTCTTGTGTTTGATTCGCTTTGAAATATACTTTTTTTATCGCGTGAAAATTCATCATGTTACCGGGGCTCGAGGTTCACACATTCTTATTGTGGAATATGGCCAGAACTCTTGCGCGAGGCTTCTCAAGGCCTATAGTCTCCACGAGGTTGTTCTCAATAGCCTCCACGAGGTTATTGAATCTACGCTGAGCACTACACCGCAGTGTGAAGCTCTTATGAAGATACGAGGCACAAAAACTTGGAAGTTGATTGAATGATTTTAAATGATTTTGATTTTCAAAAAGACAACTCCCGCACTAGGAATATATCCTGTATCGCAGGAGACGTTATAGACATACATGAAACATGTGCTGACATGACACAAAAACACCCAGACTCAGAACAATAATTTGTAGTCACACAAAGTGTTGTCCTATGTCGGGATCAAACCTACAACACTCAACGCAGTAGGAAGCGGCGAGGTGACCGTTTAAAACGCAACGCCATTCGTACAGTCAGTTGTAGTGTTATTTTGTTTCATGACTAGATGTATCAAACATTCCGTGTGCTCCCATTCAAATTTAGAAAAAAAGTACCGCCTCTAAGTCTGAAAAGTCATCATCAACATCGCCTCTCACATAGGCCTCTCCTTAGAAAGGAGGTTTTGGCCTACTATACCACGCTAGCCAGACGGGTTGGTATAGGGTTTGTGTCGAGTTTTCCTTCTCCCTGAAGTGCTGTTGTTCTGCTTAGCTTTCTCCCTTAGTCGGCTCTTACGACACCCACGGGATGAATAGGGGTGGTGACATTCTGTATTCCTAATCTGTCACCACACGGACCACTCGAAAAGTCAAGGAATGAAAAATTCAGTAGTATCTTGCATAATGTAGGCGCTTTGAAGTAGGTAACTTTTAAAACTCAAATACTAAAGCTATATTCAGCAGATCAAGATCATGATTCTATCAAGCAAGCTTTATAATTTGTCACGGATTCAATGAGAAGTACGAAACTGATCTTTATTAATAGTTTCTATATACTTTAACAAGCTTTTTTGTCATTTCGAGCTTTGAATTGCAGAGATCAGTAAATAACCTCAATAGGTTTTATCTTAAATATTCCTAAATGTTGTAAGGCCTTCTTATTAGATGTTGTTACTAATCCTACATTTTTGTTATGTTGCTATCATTTTACGTGAAGCATTGAACCTAATTTTAAACTGCATAGGGTTTTAAATTCAAAGACAAGCATTACTAATGTCTGGGGCCAAGGTGTCGCCCTTGAATGACCCTTCTCACCTAAAGTGTTCCGTTTTTCATAATTTGTGCTTTAAATAAAAAGCGGCCATTTATTATCTGTAATTCGAGTGTTGTCGTTAGCTTAAAGAGATTGCTTTTTTAAATATGGAGAGTAATTTCTTTATATTTTTAATTTTTATTTGACGTTTGATTGATTAATGGTAAGTCACCTAAGCTTAAGTAAAACCTATTTTTGTAATATCCGGTGAATATGATATCGTGGCCGTATTGATTTTTTTTTAATTTCCGTTCTTTTATTGAGTTTTTAAAGTTCGTCTCGTAATCAAAATATAGGTATAAGTCGCTTGACTGTAGAAAAAACGCTGTGGAAGGCAGGAGGGTGGAGGTAATAAACTTGTATTTCAAAAGAGAAGTTATTTTGATTATTATTTTAAAAAGGTCAAATGCCTAATACCAGCCCTCCTTAGGAATGCAACCTATCCGTGAATTGTAAAAGAGTGACCATGAGTTTGTTTGCCCTTTTTGCTCACAAGGCTCAACCCCTAGGAAACGGGCGGTTGTAGATCGTCACAGGCATATCATAGATTTTGTATGGGTTTAATGTTTGTAAAATTTATTTGCTTACTATTAGACAAAACAGAGATTGTTGCTTTTGTGTGATTGATCTATGACTTTAGAGTCTACATAAAAGACGATTTTAAACAATTTTTAAAATTTTATGAAATAAAGAGAGTTTGAGTTTGAATCGTTTTCAGACGTGGCAAAGGAAAAAATTAACTAAGGGTCAGAAAAAGAGATTATGCGAGGGGGCTAGGGTAGAGAAAATCTCGAATGTGTGACAGGACTAAGACTGCTGTCGTTTGAAGAGGCAGCGTTGGTGTAGTAGTGGGAGAGCCATGCTTTGGCACAAATGGGCGTGCTCGACCAGAGAGATACCATGGCCTCACAGAAAACGGGTACCTAATTCTGTCGTTGGTTTTAGTCGTGTTGGTGAAGTTACCCAAACTCCCCTTCCTCCTGATTCTGGAGGGGATGGGGGGAATTTCGGAGGTTGAGGGGGAACAAAGAGCTGCAACACACATGTGAATTTTGAGTTGCAGATGTTTTGCTATTGTTGAGATGTTTGCTCTTCGTCATTCGTGTGATTAGAGATACCATTAGACAGAGAAAACCACTGGTTGTGAATGGTTGTGACTTTAAACACATAGAATTTTTATAGATTTTAATAACAACTGTGTGTTTTGTGAATAACAATTTCCAGTAAAAATACCTAGCATTTTTGTTCCAGTAAATACATATATTAGATCTCAAATCCCACTTTTCATACATTCTGTTGTCGAATAAAATAAAAATCTAGACTAAACAAAACACGCCTGACGTAATCCATTTCCAATTTAAATAAATTTTATTTTATCGTTCGGGTCGTAGTGCGTAGATTGATTTTTGAATATAAAAAAAAAAAACTTAATAGTTTGTGATGTAAGGAGAAAGAATTAAAAATAAAATCTATGTTATATATATTTCGTAATTATTGATGAAATAATTTCGTAATTATTCTGAGGCACCGCGTCATGAAATGCTACGTTTGGTCCACACAGTTGTATGGGTGTGAGACGTGGGTCTTAAGGAAAGACATATGTAACCGACTGCAAGCCTTCGAGATGTGGTTATTGCGGTAGATGTTTAAAATCCCGTGGACTAGTTTTACATCCAACGTAGAGGTGCTGGAGCGAGCCAAGTGCAGGAGAGAACTGATGGCTGTTATAGCGAAAAGGAAGGTGGCCTTCTTTGGACACATACAAAGGGGCCCGCAACTTGAATTCCTGAGGCTTCTGTTGGAAGGAAAAATACCAGGCAGGAGGACACCAGGTCGACCATGAAGGAAGTGGATAGATGACATCGTGGCCTGGACCAGACTGCGATATCGCCAACTAAAGGAGGCCGCTCATGATCGAGAGGTGTACCGTCTGCTGACCTCCAAACTTCATTTTGAGGATGGCACCCCATGATGATGATTGATGTAAGCTATTATTAGTGTCATTTATAACTTATATACTAACGTATTACTAACTACCTATGTAAAAAAGTTAAAGTATCGTATTGAAATGAAAATTTGTATGAATAACAACAATACCATAATATGGTTTGATCTGATAATGTATCAAAGGTGTGTATAGTGAAAATGAACTGAACTGAAAACTAAACTAGTAAACTCCGTTGGTTAAATTTATTTGGGCTCATATGGGAAGCTTATGACTTGACTTACAGATTCGGAGTTGTACCGATGCGATGTTCCGATGTCGAAGTATACAGTTGAAACTCTTTTTAATTCGATCAATTTTTTAAAGCGCATTTTTAGACACTAAAGTTTAATTATTATTATTTGTGATTCTGAATAAAACTGTAACGTTTTTTAACGTCGAAAATTTACGAAATATATAAAAATCACAGTGTCTTTTTGTTAAATCAGACTAAAGGCGAATAGCTCTTCATTCATTAGGGAATTAACTTAATAGGTTTTGATCCTCTTAACTCCTGACCGTGCTGTACATTCTTATGGTGACGGATTAAGAATACAGAGTATCACCACCCCTATTCATCCTATGGGTGTCGTAAGAGTCGACTAATTGAGCAAACGACACAGGACAACAACACTGCAATGTAAAGGAAAACTTGAATACAAAAAACCCTATACCAACTCGTCTGGCCAGTGTGTAGGCCAAAACCTCCTTTCTAAGTAGAGTACCGTAATTCCCTAATGAATGAAATATATATGTTGGAACGCGAACGATTAAAAGTTAGCACTCGTGCAAATAATTAAAGCAAGACTGCACGGATGACCACGGAAACCACTACGTTTAAGCGGTCGCCACGCCGCTTCCTACTACGCCGAGTGTTGTGGGTTCAAACCCCATATGGGACGACACTTTGTGTGATCCACACATTGTTGTTCTGAGTCTGGGTGTTCTTTGTGTCCGTTTCGTGTATGTTTGTAAGGTCCCCAGCGACACAGGATATATTCCTAATGTCTTTTGAAAAAAAAAGTTAAACAAATTTACTTGGTTGCCATCGCAATTCAACTTTATCAGTAACTTGAGCATAAAGTGGTTTCCAACGTAACAACGCTACTATAAAACGACGTGTTAGTATTTTTCATTGTGTCCTTAAAAAACCTGAGTGTCTTTTTTGTTAGAACAGCTTTTGTGAGGCAATTTCATAAAGGCCTATAAAACTTCCCGTCGGCCTGTAGCTTTCAGTGTGATCGTAAAAAGGGACGCTTTGAAAAAATTTTCAAAGGATCTCAGACTGAGTCACACACTCAGTCTGAGATTCTTTGAAAATTTGAGAAAGAATAATAACATGTAGTGATGTACTGGATTAAAAAAAAATGTAAATCCGAATACGAATATTACGAGTGCTTACAATTCGTTTCTAGATACGCAAATTCGGATCATATAAGTTTAACTCGGTTAATACATGGATATGGGTGAACTTTAAAAGATTTAAGATTTTAACATTGAGTCCTAAAAACCCAATATGTATTGACTTGAACTGTGAAAATCCTTTTAAATAATTAGTTTAATAAACATTCTTATGAAAATAAAGAACATCGTACCTCAGCATGGCTACATAATATGTCATATGTATGAAAGAATCCGTTATGTTTTAGTCTTAGAAACAATCAGAAATATATTTTTACTAAGCCAGAAAAAAAAGATATGCCTTTTTTCTAATAAACGTTACTTTTGTTACAAAGTGAAGTTTCATTTCGCTTATAAAACGACTCAAAAGTTCCAATTATTATTCTTAGTTATTAGCAGTAATTGAATTAATTAAATATGCAAATAACAAACAAAATAGGTTATTTAATTTATTTGATTTTTGTAATATAAATAATTATGTAACCATCAGTTTTGCACAAATGCATAAAAAGGAACATTCAACGTTATTGACGCCAATAATGTTATGTTTTCGAAATATCTACAGAAAATATTGATGCATCGCTAGAGAGGGAGTAAAGCGGGGTAGAGAATTTAATGTTATGAGAAAACATAAATTCTGATACATTTTGAGTTTTTTTTAATGTTTTGTATTAATCTATACTAATATTATAAAGCTGAAGAGTTTGTTTGTTTGTTTGTTTGTTTGTTTGTTTGAACGCGCTAATCTCAGGAACTACTGGTCCGATTTGAAAAATTCTTTCAGTGTTAGATAGCCCATTTATCGAGGAAGGCTATAGGCTATATATCATCACGCTAAGACCAATAGGAGCGGAGCACCAATGAAGAATGTTTCAAAAACGGAGAAAATTTATTACTATTGAGAGACGCAGACGAAGTTGCGCGGGTCAGCTAGTCTAAAATAATGTGTCTGAAAGGACAGCTACAGTCGAATACTCCACATTTCTTCTACTCACGGTATTAAATATAAAATTACCAAAAAGATTTTATACACATAGTTTAAAGTTGTCATCATAAGAGTGCTATACAAAAATTCACGTGAATATTATTACAGTTTTAAAGGACTATTGGAAAAATATTAGAATTTCGTCCACCGGTCGAATTCTAGTTTTACTACGGTCGTCGCGTCGGTGAAACGGTAAGCTCACTAGACGGTAAAGCGTATATATCTTTGTAGTTTTTAATTGGAACGCCACGTTCGCGTGACCTGTGGCTACTGTTCGTTGTCTGCCCTTTGTAAATTGATTCGGTTATCTGTGGCGTGATTGCATGCAGTCTTTTGTCTCTGTATTTTGTTTTTTTTTCTGAATTCTAATTAAGATCACTGTTAAACGATGGAATTCTGCACAGGGATAAATCATAGTCTCGTAAAGCAAATATGCTACTTTTTGTACCAGAAAGGTGAGGAATAAAGTCGACATTAACGCGAGTGGAACCTGCTTTATACTTGAGAGGCTGTGGGTCAGCTGTCAGTGATTAATTAACTGGCTCGTGCCAGTCTAATTAATCATTCACAAGGATGGTATTATTTGAGAGGGTCTAGATGTAACTGTTAGAGAGCATCATGGGTCTGATGGACTGTTTACTAATTATTATATTGCCCTTTATTTTTTTTTATTTTTTTTCTAAGTGGAAATCCCCTCGGATACCACCCACTGGTGGCTATATTGGACTCGAAACGACTAAAAACCGCACGCCGTCTCGGGTATCAGTAGCCGGGGAATCAGGTGTACCCTAGAAAGGAAATCCCTGGTACCCCGACGTACCTCGGGCTGGGGCTTATAGATGACCCCTCCTGTGTGGGAACCCGAATGTTCGGTTCCTGCCCCGAAGGGCGTGCGCGCTCCGTAGCGCATCGCGCCACCACCCACCCCGGCCTGCTTCTACTAGAGTGACAGATGGCCTCACCTGTCACCCTCAGGCCTGGGCTTATGGTGGACGGAGGTCGCTCTGCGACCTCCGGCGCCCGAGCCGTCTGCGGTACCTGGCCTGGCGGGCCGGGAGGGAACCTCTCCCAGTCTCGCTCCGCCATCTCCTTCGCAAGCATAACCTGCTCGCAGAACGCACTCTCGCTCCGCACCATGGCCGCAATTGTGTTACCGATCGAGAGAACTCCCACCCCGATGGCCGCCACGAGGCCTCTGCTCCACCCACGCCGGGCATTCTGCTAGCGTATGGAGCGCAGTGTTCACGGTCCGGCGATCGCAGTGGCGGCACCCAGTCTTAGGTGATCCCCAAGCATCCTTTGCCAGTGATCACCTGGGTCAACCGGTATGAGACGGTCCCGTGATGCCTCTTGAGCCAATCCTCCATAACTGGTCTTACCGCCGCGATTGAATACGAACCCTAAGAGTAGAAACTTTTAGAATAAATAATACTGTTTATCACAATTCGTCATGGTGTAGGTGCATTAAAGTCTTTGATACTTTTTTCCTCTTTTAGAGTACAGGTACCCTTGTAAACACCTTATTGGGTAATCAGAATTTAGTAAGCAAGATTGAATTCTGGTTCGGTTTATTGAACATTTTATCAGGGTGTTGGAGCCAATGCCTCCTCAAAATCTTGAGGTTTAACATGTTTGCGGCCTTTCAAGTAATATGGGAGCAGGCAATCATCCCCCTCCCTTGGAAGTAAAAATAAACTATAATCTTGAGGGGACTATTATACGCAGTTAGTTTGATATACTTGTGGATTTTATAAGTAATTTTTAGTTTACTATTATAATATACTAGCCGTTTTCCGTAGTCGCACTTGCGGTTATGGTCACTGCCCAGCTCCTAAGGGACTAATCGTGATGTGACATAACCTAGAACCTTTCTTAATGAATATATTTTTATCTAATACATGAGGAATTATTCGGATCAGTCTAGTATTTCTCAGGGAAACAAACAAACAATAAAAACAAAAAACTTCAGCCTTTAAATACCACCATTATTATGACAAACACAATTTGAATTTAGAATTCTTAATTCGAACGTCTGTAGGTTCAATTCAACCTCTTTGTTGTCACTTATTGTCTACATTTAAATAAAAAAAATATATCATAGATCATCTGGCTGTTAATTGTTGTTAGAGTAATAATGTATTAACAACATTGTTTAATCACATTTTATGTCTATTACAGTATTTTTATTAGTAGAAAAATATAATACACATACATGCCGAGGCAAGAAAGCCGTAGGGACATAAAGGAATTGACGATGTTCAAGTTTTTCCTGTATACGGCCCATGGGACTAGCGCGAGCGTTCTTTTTTTGGTGTTTCAATCTGGCTGATAAATTGATATAAAAAAGTTTTCTCCTATTGGCTTGGTACGCGACTGTAGCGCCACCTACAATGCGAAACTATTTGTGATTACATTGAATAGTTTTAGACGAAGACAAGATAGTTATTGAGCAGTTCTGTCGTTATTTGTCACCGAGTGACCTCACAGTCCAAACATAATAACATAAATATTACCAGTAATTTAAAATACCCACATCATTAGTAAAACTTCGGCGACATTATTTTTTTAATTAAAACTACAACGCCCGCATTAAGAATATATCCTGCGTCGCGGTGGACTTTACAAACATACATGACACGGACACAAAGAACACCCAGACTCAGAACAATAATTTGTTGATCACACAAAGTGTCGTTCCATGTGGGGATCGGACCCACAACCGACCGCTTAAACCATCCGTGCAATCTATACAAGCTCAAGCAACACAAAAACGACTCTTTCTTCAAATGTAATGAAGGACAGTTGTGTATTATATGGCAGACAAATGCTTTAAAAACTATAACACTACGAGTATTTATGGCAGATCAATGATTTTCGTGTTACTGGAGGAAATGCAGCTGCAGGAAATGTTGTGGTATGTTGCTGCGTTAACATATAAACAACATTCAGTTTTGGTTTACTTCATTATCTTCTTTAATTTTATTGTTCTTAGTTTTATCAAGCGTGTTATTAAGCTAACCTATAAATAACCAAAATTTATTTTAGCGATGTCTAAGAAATTGCAGTGCACAATATTTTATGTACAAAATGAAACAGAATTCGTGTTTTTTAACAACAATAACTCGTATTTTAGTCCAGGTGCAGTGAGGTCTGCACCAGGGACTTCCTTTCTAGGGTATACCTGGTTCCCCGGCTATTAGTACCCGAGTACCCCGAGTGCGGTTTTAGTCGGTTCGAGTCCGACATGCCACCGACAGGTGGTATCCGAGGGGATTTCCGCACGGAAAAAAAAAGGTGCAGTGAGGTCCATCGATAATATAGACCTACCTTTCCTGAATGTAATTTGACTTGATATTAAAAATCGAACGGGATTCGATATCAGGAGATTAACAAGAACATCAACTAATATGACGGGTCTGTTGGTCTAGTGGTTAGTGACCCTGACTGCTAAGCAGAATAATAATATTTGTGTGATGGGCGCGATTGTTTGTTCTGTGTCTGGGTGTAAGTTTATCTATAATATGCATGTATTTAGAAATGTATAAGTATATTTAGCAGCAGTTTGGGATTAGAGTGCCGTGTGTGACGTTTTTTATTATCTCAATTTTCAATTTTATCGTTTATTGTTATTATTTAGAAATCCGTTATTAGTTGTCATAGACAAATTATACATGTTGTAATGTTATTTATTAAATTTCCTTGAGGTTTATTATAATGTGGTCTTACGTTAGTTAAATGCAACATCGCTACATTCATCATAATTAAAAAAAAAACGCTAAGTGTTTGCGTTCGTTTATTCAAATTGGTTCAAAATTCAAATTCAGTGCTCATGCCTGCCATAAGTTTATATTTATACAAATAAATAAAATTGAAGTGTCTTTTTGTAATTTCAAAATAATAGGTATTTTTTATGCTCACACGGTTATTTGCATGATACTTATGGTTAGAAACCAGTTAAAAATATTTTTTGTCTGTCTGTGCCGGATAATCTTCATAACGGCTGGACCGATTTTGATAATATTTTACTACCAGCTGTCTGTATAAGGAGTAAATTAGGCTTTTATTTTTTAATTTTGATCGGCATCGAACCCGAGTCACATACCGTTTCACACCGTCGCGGGCATTACCTAAAAAAAAATAAACAAAGAACTGATCAATATTGTAGAAAGCTTCGATACATATTACATTCCAATACAGTTTCAATTTATTTTCCGAGTGGGCATTACGCCGCGGATTAATTTAGTTGAGAATAGAGATATCGGATAGTGTTGATTTATCGACTTCTAATCGAAACTAATGTAAATGTCGATGGTTTCAAGTGTTGTGCTCGGTTGAGCTGTGAGATTGGGTCTCCTTTGTTATTTGAACTGGTTCATACTGTGGGTTCTGAATACATTTGTAGCACGTAATATTTCAACAGTCTAGTTGATTGAACAAGGGGCTGTGTGCTAATGAATTAACGTTGAATAACCATTTTGTATTGTGTAATACAAACAGGAATATATAGATAGTATTGCTAATTATTGCTTTGTCGTCACTGTGACTTAAAACGGTGTATGAATAGACATAATATAGTAAGAACAGAATCTCTCACGTTTAATCATTGACTTTAAAATTACATCACATCAACAGCCTTTAACAGTCCACTGCTGGACATAATCCTCTCCTTAGAAAGGAGGTTTTTGCCTACTATACCACGCTGGCCAGACGGGTTGGTATAGGGTTTGTGTCAAGTTTTCCTTCTCTCTGCAGTGCTGTTGTTATGCGTTGTTTTTTCCCTTAGTCGGCTCTTACGACACCCACAGGATGAATAGGGTTGGTGACACTCTGTATTCTTAATCCGTCACCACACGCATAATATATAATAGCACCATCTTCTTATTGTAACTGTGAGCTGCGATGTCTTAAAATAATCTCCAAAATAAATGTGAGTGTAAGTGTACTTGAATTGGTTATTGTTGGAAAGAACGACCTCTGTAACCAACCGATAATAATCCCACAGTAATTCAAATGGCAACATTGATAGAAAACTTCTATTCCTTTACAAAGAGTAAACGCGATGAATACATTATATCCTGGCAAGACCTTTGTACGTAGGTAATATTGTTGCGAAATGCTCTGGGGAAGAAATGGGTTATATTTCGAACGCGGTACAAGTCACAATTTGTGGGAAATCGACGGGAAGTTTGACTGTGCCAAAGTATATTCGTGGGCACGTTCCTGCGATATAAAATAATGAAATAAGTGTATAATGTTGGGAGCAGGTGTGTTAACGGTCAAGATTGCTACCGTTTCGTAGAGTAATGATGTCATTTTGGAAGGTTTATTAGCTTTTAATGTGAAGTATATTTTATGCTTGGTGTTGTCTGAAAGTTAATTAAAATGCGGGTAAGTGCGTGCCGGACCATGCAGAGGACAGTGTAGAGTTCCGAAGCTTGTAATAACCTTTACCTAGTATCTTTAAATATGTGTGACTGGAAGGTAGCTGATGTCTGTATATCAGGTTTTACCTTTTCAAGTAACAGTCCCATTTTAAAGGACCATCTAAGGCCCACGGTATTACCCGCGTTTGAGTAGCAAATGTATTTCAATTTCTTGCTCATCCCACGGGACCACAACATTTTTTCGGGATAAAAATGTGTCATGTGTTAATTCAGCGTATCAACTACCTCCATACAAAATTGTCTAAATTGGTCGAGCCGTTTGAGCGCTAAGAAGTAACAAACATACAAACACACACACTTACAAACTTTCTCCTTTATAATAATAGGGTGATTTTAAAAAGCCGTGTATGTTCTGTTCGAGTCAGTTCAAAATACACGTTTTGCACGTCTTTACACGTTTTTCCTCCGATGTTTTTGAAATCTGCCTAGTTTATGCTTAACAGCAGCCAATCAAATGGGCAGTCAGTGTTCAATTTCTGAATGTGATTTATGAAAAATAGAAAAAAAATTGTTTCAATTTTACAGATTAATCGAATATTAAAATAGGGTCGTTTCAATTGGAATTTTAAATAAGTGCAGCAACTGTATTGTTTCTATGTAAATATTTTGTTTTATTATATTAATTTACTTTATTCAGTTGATGGAATCAAACCAATGTTGTGTATATTTAATTGGATTTCAAAACAATATTGTGTATGTGATTAAAAAAGAGTAGCCGTGAGTTTGTTTGCCCTTTTTTTTCATGAGGCTTATGACCCCTTGGAAATGGAGATTTTCGATACGTATAAAAGTAGTTACCTAATATTTGAATTGAAACAGAGATTGTTGCTATTGTGTGTGTTGATCTATGACTTTAGAGTCTACACAAGAGACAATTTCAATTTTTTTTTTTTTTATGAAATAAAGGTATTTTGAGTTTGAATCAATATAGACGTTTTGTTTGTTCGCTGGCGCCATTTTGTTTCGATTCTTTTTGAAGTTTTCACGGGAAAGCCATGCTTTGGCAGATACGGGACGGCTCGACCGTGGTGACATCACAGCCTCAGAGAAAACCAGTGTGAAGCCATTTTTTGTTGCTCTTTACTAAGTGAGTAACTTTACTGGACCTCAAACCCCTCCTACCTGTAATTCTGAGCGGAGGACTCAAAGGATGGGAACGCTTATGTGACTCGTGTTGCAGGTGTTCATGTATCATGACCAGCGGTAGTTACTTAGCATCAGGTGATAAGTCTGCTTGTACACCATAAAAAAAGAATTTGAATTTGAAGTTACATAATTCGAAATCTATCCTTGTTATGTTTTAATGTGGTTTAACATCTTTCCTCTCACTTTCCTACAATCTGTGAAAAGAGAGAGTATATAGTGTATATATCGGCTGCCCCAATTTAAAACCCAGTAAGTGCTTTATAACAAATTTTACAGGAGAGCGCAAAAACATAAAACGGACTAGCCTAACAAAAGTGTTAGAGTTAAAGTAAAAAAGGGATATTTATTGGATAGAGTACTAACCACTGATTACAAAATGAGTAAAATATTTTGAAAATAATTTATATCGCATGTTTTGTACCCCTTACTAACTTTGAAAATGAACAAACACAACTTTTACCTCTGTCCTGACGCGTTTCAAAACCTAGTATAAGCACTTGCTGTGTTCTGGAATGGGTATAATGTACTCGTATCTTGTCACGTATGCTTTCGGTGTAGTTCCTAGTATGTGCATGTTTCAGCAAGGAAAATATTCAGAAAACATTTATTTTGGAATCATTTATTATTAAAACAAATGTGTTTTTATATTACGAGACGCGAACGATAATCCTTGGCCTACTAACTTTTAAACTTTCGCGTTCCATGATAATTAATATTATTTAACGGGAATTAACGCGATCTCTTATTTAGGGTATTACATACCTCTGGTTTGCCTGACGTTTCGACCAGGTTGCACCGGCCGTGGTCACAGGCTGACTGACAGGTGGTCGCGTTAATTCCCGTTAAATAATATTAATCCTTGGCCTGTTAGTACCCGTTCCCCTCACACGTCGCTATACCCTAGAATTGAGTTCGTTCACAATTTAGAAAATCTAGTAAGTTGCATTGACCATTTTAAAACCTAGCAAGTGTTAGTGAAATACTAGGTTTTATAGTTGTGAAATCGACTTACTAGGTTTTTGTATTGGTTTTTAGAGAGCACGTAGAACACTTACTTATTATCAGAATATCCTTAATTTGTAAGATTTTAAAGCAGGTAATTTCACAATTCCACGCGACTCACTATAAAAGTTCGAAATAGAGTGATTTCAGAAAAAAATACCCTTACTGGGTTTTAAATTAGGGCAGCCGATATGTCATATAGTCACATTTATCTTTACATCATCAGCCTTTAATAGTCTACTGCTGGACATCGGCCTCTCCTTAGAAAGGAGGTTTTGGCCTACTATACCACGCTGGCCAGACGGGTTGGTATAGGTTTTGTTTCAAGTTCTCATTGTCTTTGCAGTGCTGTTGTTCTAAGTAGTTTGCTCCCTTAGTCGGCTCTTACGACATCCTTAGGATGAATAGGGGTGGTGAAACTCTGTATTCTTAATCCGTCACCACATGGACCTTATCCGTCACCACACGGACTCTTTATTAATATTAATAAAAGACGTTGTTACAATGTTGTCAAATCTACCCGTAAAAGTTTGAATGGGTAACTTTTATTTTACTTATCGATTCCAAACTCTCAGTGTAATTACTACGATGTCTGATGACGACCACCACGCGGACCAACTCGCGGGCAAAAGCTATATTTATATAGCTAAGGAGAGGCCTATGTCCAGCTGTAGACTGTTAAAGGTTATTGATGATGATATGTGTATGTCTAATTCTGCGGCACTCTCTACGATTTAATATTCTGTGTTCAAGGTCAGGCTGCAACTTCACCGTAGTGCTAATGTCGTCAAATTCCTCCTTATACGCAGCTTTGATGTCAGAAGTGACCCAATAATAAATTATTACGTTTTCTTACTTCCTCCTACCTTCTTTTCTCCTTGCAAAATCTGTTTCATCATTTATGTTTAAAACTAGTGAATAGTTTATTATTTGGGTAAGATTCAAATGTCTTTGTTAAGTAATGTATGTAAACCGATTTTTTTTGCTTTTCTTTGTGTAGTAGATTGACAGGTTTTTTAATAAAAATAAAGAGTTGGAAACCACAGTCTTCTCTTTTTAAATCAGTTCAAAGCAAAAAGCTCTAGTGGTCCAGTACATAAATATGTTGACCTGTCAGAAAACAGCACATAAGTGATAGTTTAAGTGTCACAAAATGGTCTTTAAAACAAAAAAAAAACATATTAAACCTTATAATTTCCTAAAACCTACCAGATAATTTCTTGTCTCAATATAATAGACAGGAAATATATAGATATTGATTGTCAATACTTATTTGGTATTTAATATTTCAAGTTTTTGATTTATTATTAAATGTTGTATTTCACTTTACACTGTATCCACGAGTTCACTTAAAATTTAATGTCTCATCAAAGGATATGAAACAAAGCAGGGAGCTTATCACTCTGATCCGAAACCTTTTTGTGAATATTTACCCGGATATTGAAAACCCGGGACAGAAATATTTCACGTTCACCAAACCTCGAAGCTCTTAGTTCATTTACGTCTGTTTGATGGTTCGCTGAAAGAAAAATGCGTGGATAAACCTAACAAAAAAGGATCCTGAATACACATGTTGTTTTATAACCGATTTAGGGCCTCAATAGGCAATCCTAGCCGCTCCTATATTTTATGGCTAGACGATATGTGATTGGGACAATGGGTGACGTGATTCAGCTATGAGCTTCGACGGTATATCTTTATTGGTTAAGTTATAAAAAGAACAGAATAGCCTGACACATTTTGCATTCGGCCGTCTGCTTCTAAATTAAAGTCTATGCTAAGGTAACTAGACAACTGATAAACATACTCGTACTTATAGATTTCCAAATACATGCATGTTTTAGATAAATTGACTGGATTTTTTCTGGCTCCAAATAATCATTAATAAAAGATGTTTTCAAGCAAGTCTAGTCATTTGAAAAGTCTGTGAAAATTAACAAAGAATATTACAACATTAACTTAAGCTAATTCGAATTGAATGTCGTTTTTATATCATATCGATTTCAACTGCCATTGTATAGACTTCATCAGCATCATCAGCCTCTAATAGTCTACTGCTGGACATAGTGTAGTGTATGTTATAAGACATAGTTAGTATTCAATAATATATAATGATGTTCCTAGTAATAAACTTCACTTATTACTCAGCAGTCAGACGTTTCATTCCTCTCCCCTTAGAAAGGAGGTTGTGGCCTATTCTGCCACGCTGTCCAAACGGGTTCGTATAGGGTTTGTTTCAAATTTTTCTTCTCTTTGTAGTGTTGTAGTCCTGCGTAGTTTTCCCGCTTAGTCGGTTTTTACGACACCCACGGGATGAATACAGTGGTGACACCTCGTATTCTTAATTTGTCACTACACAGACTTGTAACTTAAATAAACATTAAGTATTAGAAATATGATACTCTATCGTGCACTATTTTTTTTTAAAGTGTACACTGGTGTGTGCAGCGTCTAGCGATAAAATAGTTAGAGATAAAACATCAGAACTAGTATTGTTACAATAAAAAAAAGTGTTGGGTGCCTGTTGTCAATAGTAAAAAGCACTCCACGCTTTTTTCAAATTTATTAAAATTTGATTTCTATTTTTTAGTTTGGTTTTCTATAAAAAGCGTGTTTATTAGTTTTTTAAACTATTTTTGTTTTAGTTTTTTTTTAAATTAGTGTTTTGTCATCGGTACTCGATATGTGTATTCACGTTTGAAATAATATCTACGTTTATCTAAGTTTGAACAAATTCTGACCGTTTAAAGTCAGTCAAAATCACGCCCAAAGGAGTCGGCTACAACAAACATACAAACATGCAAGTGAAGCTAATATAAAGCGTGTAAATATAATGTATTTAAATATCGGCGTAATAAAAAACTAAAAACAAAACTTCACAATTTGCGTGACTATCCTTAAAAAGTATTTTTGTTATGTTATTAGAACATATTTTATGATAGTTCGCCGTAACGTAGAATCCATCGTTTAAATAATATTCTTCACCTCTAACACACAGGCGTAAATTGAAATTTTGCATCCCAAAGACACTGCTATGACAAGACCAGGATTCAGTATGAAATAATAAAAAATTGGTTATTAACACTGAATAAATATTACCTGCACCTATCTATTTTTTTCATATGGAAAACTAGCTGTACCCTGCTACGCTTAGCCTTGGCACATTGTAGTGGCATTGGCCATTGGCATTGATGAAACATGAGTAACAAATGAATTACTTAGAAGCGAGCCTGCCCCGCTGGAGTCCGAACTTCAACTGTCTTGCATAGACTGTTAAATATATGCTGACTTACAATGTATGGGAATTTGAATGCAGTCGATTTAACATAGTTTAAATAATTAGGAAAACCTGATTTTTTTTTATTTAATTCACTGAAACTTGTCTATACCAAAAAAAAGGTATTTCACAAAGATGGAGGTTTTTAAATATTTTATCTTGCGCATATATACATACATAATAAAGATTCTACATAGATGTAGAATCTTTATTATCCCTTAGTAAAGATTTTATGTGCGTAAGTGTTTCCAGTTACGGGATAACTCGATTTCCCGTCAAACTACTCGCCCTAAAACTGTCTCCGCCCTCTGTCTAACAATACTACTTGTGACACACATAGATTGTAATATTCCTGACCGTAAATGGGGTCCCATAGATCTTTGCCAACATCGATTGTCAAAAAAGCTCTTAAAATACTCCTAATACTATCAATTATATTACGAGAATGTCTGCCCATATATGTATTTTGTCTTAGAATTAAAATGATAAAGAAAGCATTTAGAACATGCAGAATAAGATACTTAGACGAACACAAGTTACTAATATGATCGGAGGCGGACAGATAGTCGATGGGATCGAAACATATAAAGCTCGAAGGCCCACCTTGGATGTAGATACTTCGAACTAATCGGTTCTCTGATATTTAAACTTTTGGAAGTTAATGAAGGCATATTTAATCCCCATATACCACTTTGATACATGTCATTATAGTTAACACAACAAAGTCCAACTATTATCGCCATTTGATGTTTAGAAAACATTATTAACTTGGGCAGGACAGGTTTCCGATAATTATTGTGACAGCTTTATCTAGTAGGCGAAACTTAGTATAACTTAATGTATCTGTAAAAAATACTTCAATTTGTAAGACTAGACGGATTTATTCTGCTTATCCGTGAAAATATTTCCTCTGCTGTTTGCTCTTGTCCTGCGTAGTTTCCCCCTTAGTTCGCTCTTACGACACCCATGGGATGAATAGGGCTGGTGATGGTTTAAGCGGTCGCCACGTCGCTCACTACTACGCTGAGTGTTGTGGGTCTGATCCCCACTTGGGACGACACTTTGTGTGATCCTCAAATTGTTGTTCTGAGTCTGGGTGTTCTTTGTGTCCGTTTCATGTGTGTTTGTAAGGTAAGGATTTATTCCTAATGCGGGAGTTGTCTTTAAAACAAAAAAAAAGTTAATCCGTCACCACACGGAAAAGCCTTAAACATTATGTTATATTAATCAGCTCAGAGAAATCTTTTTAAAAGATAAATGGTAAAACCATTTTAAAAATGGTAAACCATAAAAGATAAATGGAAAAACCATTTATCTTTGTGTTTTCGGGGATGCTCGACTACTTTTGGACGCGTTAAGAGACCCTTTTGAAGGGGTGGAGTAACCTTCAGCGTTAACTCAGTCAAAATTCTAAAAACGTGATTAAAACTCTTCTTTACAAATACGAATACCACTCATAGTAGTTTTTATTTTATTTCAGAGTGGAAGTGGGCAATTCATGGGTTTAGTAAGAAATCTGTTTGTCCAAATAAAATTATATTTATATAAGATTTGTTGGTAAGTAATCTTATCAATTTAGAAAGTTTGACGTATATTGGAAAATTTGGGGAAGCCTTACATGTAAAAGAAATGGTGGATTGATTACATTAAAAACTAGTTGGTAACTTGAAAAGCGCTGCCTTAACGGGTTCGGTTACCGGACCGGGCAAAATTGACGGGTTTTTCTGAGAGGAAAAATAGTCTACGTTACTCCTTATATAGACAGCTACCTGGTAGTAAAATATTATCAAAATCGGTCCAGCCATCTAGAAGATTACCAGAACAAACAAACATACAGACAGACAAAAAAACTGGTTTTCAGGCATAGGTGTCGTGCAAATAACCGTGTGAGCATGTAAAAAACATATCATTTTGACATTACAAACAGAAACTTCAATTTTATTTATTTGTACAGATAGAGAACATTTGCGATAGACCCAGATATTATGCAAGGTCTCTTCGAAAAACACATGTTTTTTTATAACATAGAGAACAAAGAGCATATGGGTCACCTGATGGCAAGTCACTGTCGCCGCTCATAATTCCTTCAAAGTTTGAAGCGAGGTTTTCGCAAGGATTTTTTTTTCTTGAAATGAGTAGAACAGCTAAGTGCCAATTATCAAACTGATGGGGATGATGCTTTTGATCGGTATGTCATACGGAATAATGTAATTAATAAAATAGGTATTTATCTGAGTTTTTGTCAGATGCTCAGAAAAGGACATAAGAATGAAAATTAAACTGTAAAATAAATATGAAACAAAATCACGAATTCTTATTATTAATCATTGTTAAAGTACAAAATTGGCTGTACTTTCATGAGTGCGCCCTGTAGGGGTCTTTGTACGATTTGTCATAAACAACTTTTAAAAGAGTGCTAGCCATGAACACTCAATTTATTCAGTGCTTGCTCGCGTCCTTTGACTCCGGCGAAAAACCGACACAGAATGAAGCGTGTTTTAAGGTAAGACAAGAAGAGGCTAGAGAGCCACTCTCCTTGCCTCGTCTTGCCTCTTGGAGAGGGATGATCTAGCTTGAGAAAACATGTATGTCGCCCGATTTGTAAGAATCGTCAGTATCCCGAAACCCAAAATAAAGATGACCAAAGGGATAGTACTAAATACTAAATTATGTGGTTGTATCATCAATTTGTCCGTCTGCGGTTTGATGGGCAGCATCCTCGTCAAGATTGATTGTATTCTCGAAGCTTAGCTCCATTTACAGAGACGATACTCGCTACAGTTCACTCGTCTTCAATTGCGGTCCTGTGGTTCCAATTGGAATGTCGTTTCTCATTCAGTTCATTGAGATTGCGGTACCGAATGCTGTTGTTTACTGGTAAATATATTTCGACTAGACCTTCTAACAACTTGCTAAGTATGTAACAAGATACGGTAGCTCAGGGTGACGGCAGATCTGTTCCCTTTTATTAAACGCCAAAATGGTACTCGTAGATAGTTCGTTATTATCAAATTATTGAAATTTGACAATAACGTATAGTTTGTGTAGTGAGATAGAAAAATGAAAAGTACCTTACCTATAATAGTTCAGATTAACAAGGAGTTAGTACCTAGACTAATATAACAAAAATTTCAAAAAATGATTCTGGATGAATACTGTTATTATACTGTACTGAATATTTGCCAAAATTTGAATGACAAAAACACAATTTAGATGAATTGTTTTTGTCATTTAAATTCCATTGCCATTAAGAAATCCAATTTCAAAACTGTTAATATTTTCTACTCTTTTGATTAAATCGAGATGATATGGGTAGAAATTCTATATACACCGCACACATTCTCGGAGTTGAAGTCATTCGTATTCTAACCACAAACTGGAGTGGTCAGCTATTTGTGGCCACTTGTACCAACTGTATGAACATATTGGACTATTTATTGCCTCCGTGCTGTGAAATATAGCTTGCTGTGCGAAAATTATTTCTGACTCTATGTGAGCTTTGATGATTGTTTATTTAGTACTACACGACAGGTCAGCAAACATTGGATGGTTTTGCTACTACTGCTCACATTATTTGTCTACAAAAGACGGTCTATATAATGCATTCGTAATTTTACCGTTTCAGCGCCTGGTACAAAATACATAACATCACAGTTACAGAAGAATTTTCAAAATCATTTAAATAGGTATGGACTTTATCTGCCACATTACAAAGTGAAATTCAGGTAGTACAGTGCATACTACCAACAGTTCTATTTATATAGAAGTGTGCCCTAACTTGCTGGTATTTGCGTTTATTTTCATTTGCTTACCTCTGATCGAAGAAAACAATTAAAGTGTATGAATTTATTGCTGCCTTCTTTCTCCGAGCCTTTATCCTAAACTAGGTAGGAGTCGTCTTTAAGTGTACTTCTACTAACTTCGATTTCTTTACTGACCGCCATCAGACCTCCACAACCCAAGTAGGCACTATCAAAGACTGTTGTTGGACTTTGTATAGCTCCAACTTCTCGTAACGATTCCCAAAGTTGTTTGTATGGCAACCAGGACCACGGCTTAACGTGCTCGCCGGGGCACTTATCGAGGCTTCGACGTAGGGACTTTATGCCGCCTATAGCATCTTTAACATTCAACAGGCCTGTTAGTCTAACTCTATCGGTTAGTAATCCTGACTGCTAAGTCAAATGTTGTGGGTTCGATTCACACACAAAACAAATAATTGTGTCACGAACACAACCATTTTCTTCCAGCTTCCGTCCGCAGTTTCGCCAGCTGAATGGTAACCGTGATCCTTTTTTGCCCGGTTTATACAGCATAAGTATTTTTGCGACCTCTTCAACAGTAGTCGTTATGTTTCACTCAATTTACATAAAACCATCATAAATTATACACCTAAATCTTCCTCAAGAATTACACTACATTGTAGTTTGATAAAACTAAGCGTACAAGAAAAAAAAGCGACTTCATTTTGTACTATGTAAAGCTATGTATGTGTATAGAAATATGTAAGTATCTCTAGCAACAGTCTGGTTACTATAGTACTCTGCCTGTTTGGGATCCATGTCCGAGATTTATTTATTATTTGTTTATTTCTCAACAATACTATCATTACACGCTTACCCTAATGTGACATCGTGGTCCTTAATAAGTCCTGCTTGAGCTCTGGTAACCTCACTCACTTGGTGGCAAGTAGACATGGAAATTATTGCTACTTTTAAATTATATTTCTTTGGTGAAGTGATTGGTATTGGTAAAAGCGATTTCACATGTGACTGTGATTTCATCATAGAAAAAGATAAATGGCATTAAAATCAATCAAAATTCTTTTTATCAAAGACGACGTTTCATTTTGAGATTTAGACCTTTTACGAGTCTTTCGCTAGCGTAATAATAATCATTAAGTAGCAGTGGTTTGGTAAATCAGTTGCAGGTGTGATGATATGATTTATCACCTGTGATTGTGATTTTTTTGCATCCCTAGTGGAAAGTAATGAAAGAATTGCCTAACACCGGTTTTCTATAAGGCTGTGGTATCACTCCTGTCGAGTGGTATTATTTGTGCTGAAGAATGGCTCTAACGGATTAAGAACTCTTTAGACACTAATTTACAACATATATTTATTACTTCTTCATTGCTTTATTTAACAGGGCTGTTGTGTAAGTGACTCATCCAGGACAAATATTGTGTAATGAAAATATTTACAAACATATATATGTATGTCGGTTATCGTAATAAAAAGTAGCCTATGTTACTCGCTGATAATGTAGCTTTCTTTTGGTGAAAGAATTTTCAAAATCGGTTTAGTGGTTTAGGCGTGAAAACGTAACAAACAAACAAATAAACAAATTCACTTTCACATTTTAGTATAGATATGGATGTTTATCAGCAAAGTGGTTACCATAGTACTCTCTGCCTAGTTTGGGATCAGATACCGTGTGTAAGATGTTTGAATTTGTTATTGGAAGTAAAGCCTCGTGAAGGCGGTGTTGCTTACAAGGCTCTTACAAAGGGTCTTGATACTAGGGTTACATTAATACGAAGCCTTAGTTTGATCGTCGCTCGGTCGCTACACCCAATTAGCAAGTTATTTCATACAAGTCCGTGTAGATTGAATTATTTATTAGTATTTATTTATTTAAAAAAGTTACGGTAGAATTTTTCACTCAAATGTGAATACGAATGTAAATAAAAAATAAATAGTTAAAAAAACTACAAAACACGCTTTTTATAGAAAACCAAACTAAAAAATAGAAAATAAATTTTGATAAATTTGAAAAAAGCGTGGGGTGCTTTTTACTATTGACAACATGCACCCAAAGCTTTTTGTTTTTTAGTTTTTTTTTAAACTATTTTTTTTTAAATTAGTGTATTGTAATCGGTCCTCGATATATCTACAAAGTTTGAACGAATTCTGACCGCTTAAAGTCAGTCAAAATCACGCCCAAAGGAGTCGGTTACAAACAAACATACAAGTGAAGCTAATATAAAGCGTGTAAAAACAAAGCATACCGTGCTTGATTTACCTGTTTTATAAACAACTGTTTAACACAATTGTTTAATCTGAGTATTATTTAATAATATTAATTGGCAGAAACAAATCCGTGCTTATTTTATAAACAAAATGTGAAAGTGAGTTTTTTTTTGGTTAAACCACTAAACGGATTTTGAAAATTCTATCACCAAACGAAAGCTACATTGTCATAGGCTACGTTTTATCACAATATCCGACATACACAAGGTCAAAAGCTAGCTTTATAATAAAGCCATCATCATCATCAACAGCCTTTCATAGTCCACTGCTGGACGTAGGCCTCTCAGAAAAGCCACGCTCGCCAGACGGGTTAGTATAGGGTTTTTGGCAAGTTACCTGCGCCTCATGCCACCCTGAGTGTGGCCGCGGGTGGACGGGATGGGTTTTCCCCTCCACCCGCATTAGTTTGGCCAGCCGCGAGGGGGCGGCGTCCGCCCCCTCGCGGCTAAAGAGAGGTAAAAATTTCTGAGACGGAGCCCGCACAAGGAGCGGGCCGGCGCTGGGCCCTCCTAATATAGAAGCGCAAAGAGGGCATACCGTGTGGTTTTAGTCGGTTCGAGTCCGACACACCGCCCCGCCGAACAGAAGACCCCGGCGGGGTGACGGTCCGAGGGGATTTCTACACGTAAAAAAAAAAAGGGTTTGTGTCAAGTTTTCCTTCTCTTTACATTGTTGTTGTCCTGCGTAGTTTGGTCCCTTAGTCGCCTCTTACGACACCCACGGGATGAATAGGGGTGGTGACACTCCGTATTCTTAATCCGACACGGATAAAGCCATAGGATATTAAATCTATTTTAATTAATATAATATTCAACTAAATACCATAGTTTGGTAACCTTTCAACTAAATACTCCGCCATAAAGTTAAAAATATTGTCCATGAGAAATTGTGGGTATAACAAAAGTAGGTAAATACTCGTAAGTAATGTCCTGTGCGTGCGATTGACGCGTCGTTATGTTGTTATGTTGATGTATGTCGGAAATATAGAAAATAGCGATAATGTAGCGATTTTCGATAGCGACTCGAAGCAAAGGTGATGACAAAGCGAACAAATGGAGTGAAGTCACTTTGTGTTAGACTGTTACAGATCGATCCTGAACGAGATTTTTGCTGCCACTTTTGTGATATTTTTCTTTTATTATCTTAAAGTTGTTCCTGTTAGTAAGGAAGTTTACAAACTGTGTCTGGAAAGTATTTTCGATTTATAATGAGAAAACCTTCAAAACCTCCTTTCTAAGGAGAGGTTGGACCAGCAGTGGACTATTATAGGCTGTTGATGTGATAATGCGACTATGATTAACTGACGAAATTCTATAGTTACAAAGTTATAATAGCTTTATTACTCAACAAGCTAATGATTAAAAAAACCTGACTGCATGAAAATGTAACCGGTGATTTGAATTTTTGATAATTTTCATATAATATAGATATTAATTTACTTTTTAGTCTTTGTTGCAGAGTTTCTTAAGTAGCAGTAAAGACAACCTAAACCTTTAAAAAAAAAACTATTATTTTGACATTACAAACAGACACTTCAATTTTATTTATTTATATAGATAAACATAAATAATGTAAAGTCAGCTACATAAAACTGTACGTATCCAGGATATGTTTTGACCTGTCAAAGCTGCCAGGGTACAGTGATAGCTCAATTTATACTGGTCAAAAAATTTAAACAAGTCATTAAAAACTTTCGAAGCCAAGCGCTCTTAAGTTATTTTTATAAACTTTTTGCCCCGCACAACCAATCTGTGGAACGGGTTATCGTCTGCGGTATTTCCGGACAGATACGACCTTCAAACCTTCAAGAAAAGAGCGTACTCCTTCCTAAAAGGCTGGCAACGCGTTTGTGACTCCTGACTTGCAGACGTTCATGGGCGGCGATGGTCACTTTCCATCAGGTAACCCGTCTGCTCGTCTGCCCCCTCTAACATAAAAAAATAAATACAAAATATATATACAATAATACAATTATCAAGATATTCGTGATCGTAATTTATAGGGTGCAGTATTTCCCAGCCATAGATGTCGAGGTAACCGTGGGGTGACAATATAAAGACTACTGTTCACGGTGCGACATTATTGAATCTAACATAAAATAAAAAAATTGAAGCTTGACAACGGACAGACAAAGACGGACAATAAAGTGAACCTATATATAATAATATTCCACCACATTCACACAATGCCATCTAGTCCCAAACTAAGCAGAGCTTGTACTATGGCTACTAGACAACTGATATAAATACATATATACCTTTTTTTTGTAAATACATATTAAACATAGAAACATCCAGACCAAATCAAACATTAAAAGTTCATGCGACAAATGTTTAACTTGAGCGGGAATCGAACCCGCGACCTTTAGAATAGCAGTCCGTTACAGAAACCAGTACGGCATCCGGTCGTCTGTAAGAAGGGTTCAGTTTTACTTTCTAAGGAACGGTACCCTAAAACTACACATTGCATTTTGTATCATTGATATATTTTATTGATATAACTAGTAGCTATACCAATTTCTAAATTTTTAAACGAAAAACAATAAGCGACTTGGGTATTAAATTAAAATTTGGCCTGGCCTTTAAAATTTTACCTTAAAGATCGAACAAAGTTTCTTAATTATCTAGATTTTCCCGACTTTAAATTAGTATGATTTTCCTATTTAAAACACAGTGTAATCTTCTTTGTCTTGTTACAATAACAATTACAATATTTAATCCGTATTATATATTTCAAATAAATCAAAATATAACCTAAATTTAGCTTATTTTTGGTACTGGTAATTTTTTTTTTTCAAATTGCTATCGCATATTCAATGTTGTGCCCTTATAAGAATGAATCAATATTTAGCCCTAACTTAGCCGCGTGACGAAGCCCATTTTGGCGCCGCTCCTCTGTCGCTTGCACAACACTACCGCACTCACACACACGAACACAGACACATACGCATTGCAGTCATTGACACACACCCTTTTACATACTTCCGTAGACGCTCCTACTTATTCAGTAATAATTCACACGTAATTTGCACATAATTTATGTCATAAAGTATATTATTATATTTATATATGTCGTATATTATGTACCTACGTACATAATATATGTTATGTTAGAGTGAGCCAATAAAAAAACAGATAAGTGAAAGTTTTAGTAGAACACTAAGGATTCCGTACGTTTGTCTAAATTATTATCCCAAGTATGAGGTAATCTAAATGTTATTCAACTATAAACTAATGACGTTTGGATTTTGCCCTTTATTTGTACTGCGTGACCTTTCGCGACAAAACATTATTCAAGGTCAACGAAAAGTTTCCTTTTTACACTTTTAAATAGCCGTATTTCCTAATCACCTTGATTTTTTTACAGATTTCAAGATCTTAGAACTTTTGAGGACTTTAAATTCAAATGGTTATTTAAACACCTTCATTAGAAAAAGACATTGACATACAGAAAAGAGACATAAAGGTTCCTTTTTCCATTACAGGAACGGAATCCCTAAAAAAGTTGTGACCAGTGCCCAAATATTTTTATTGATTGCGGTAGGTCAGTTAATGGCCACTCCACGTCGCGTTACTCAAAATAATTAAACCATATTCAGCCATGCATGTCGTCATGTCAAATGGTGATACATGCTGGCAAATTGTGGTTATAAACTGTTCGTAATAATACTTAATGGATAAGGTTTAATGGATTTTGTGACGGAATTTTCATTAGTTTGATTTGAACTGTACGAATACCATGATCAAACTATATCTTGAGGGATCGACCGTTTTGACTGACTTCAAAAAGGAGGAGGTTTTTAATTCAGATGTTTATATATATGTATTTTATGTATGTTCGGGCATAGCTCCGTCTTATATAGACGGATTTTCAAATTTTTTTTTTGTTCGAAAGGAGTTTATTAAGAAATGGTCTCATTTAAATTTCATATACATCTGATGATGAGTTTCGGAGATACACAACCGAACTCCTCAAAAAAACGACAACAAATAAACCGCGATTGCTAATAGGTTTTTCTTTCACTTTCTACCAAATAGTGTGGTGACCATTTGGAATAGTTTACCGGAAATTGTAATTAGTGCTGGATCAGTGAACATTAAAAAAAACAGACTAGACAAACATATAAAAATAACAAAACGAACACTAGTGCAGTGATATGCACGCATCAGAACTATGATCTGCTATTGTATTGAGGATATACGGTTTGGATTCCGATAACCTCACTCACTCTTTGATAGACTTTTGCTATATATATGAAATATGTAAAGATGTGAGCGTCGACGCACCAACTGAACTGTCGGAAAAAAGTCTTGTTACACATTTTACGGTCTCACTCCCATGCTCCCAAGGAACTTCGTTCCAATAGTAAGTTATTTTCTCCTCACAATGTTTACAATTTTGGATTTATAATATGTGATTTAACTTCATTGATTTTCTAAGTTACTAGTAGGTAGGTATACATATAAGTAGATCACTTATCTCTGTGATACCATGTGCCTGAGAAGGGCATGGATATGCCTGAAATACAGATCACCAGGTCCCCACCCCAAGTATACAAATAACTTTACAATATTATAATGCTCGTGATAACAATAAAAAAAAAAAAGTTCATGTTAAACATTACGATTACTAAACATAAGTACTAATAAACTTATTATACCGTTATATTCATGACAAACAAGATGAAAAAAATAAAAATACGAGTATAAACATAAATCTAATTTAAGATCTGACGACGATAAAACACTTTGTAATCTAGCAATTTGACTGCACAGATGGCGTCACCTCGCCACTTTCTACTACTCTAAGAGTCGTTGGTTCGATCCCCGCGTAGGAGATCATTTTATGTGATCCACAAATTGTTGCCCTGAGTCTGGATGTTTTTGGTGTCCGTTTCTTATATGTTTGGAAAGTGCCCCGCGACACGGGTTTGTATTCCTAGTGCGGGTGTAGTCTTTTAAAAAAAAAGAACATAAAGATTTACAAAATAATTGGTTTGTCAAATCTGTGTAGACTTGGGTGAATAGTTTTGTCGCAGCGCAGTTATAACTAACAATCCCAGTAGTTATAAACTCGTCCATAAAATCACCCTTGTGTCCGTTGCTTCGGTTCGACACGACGTCCGACATCGTCCCCTTGTAATTTTAGGGTACATTGGCGTGTCTAACAAGATTTTATTATTTTTATGATAAGATTACTGCTAATTTTGGGTAACGCCTGTCAGGACATAAGAAATATTGATAGGCCTGTTGGTTTGGTGATAAGTTATTCTGACTGCTGATCTAGAGGACGTGGGTCCGATATTATCAGTAGGGAAAAATAATGTGTGATGAATTTTTTTCGCGATTTGTTTTGTAATTCATCTTTATTATGTACCTATGTTTTATAAGTATTTTTATCAACAGTCTGGTTACCATAGCACAAGTTCTGCCTAATATTTTTTTAAACCAAATCCCGCTCAAGGAATACATCCTGTGTCGCGGGGCATGTATGTGTCGTTGACCTTCTTTAACTATTGCTTATATTCCCTGATATATTCTTGATAGCAATATTCTTTTTCTAGAATTGACTTCTCTCATTGTCTACATATCCTTTCAAGTAATTATCCATTTTTCCCATTTAATTCTTGAAGCGCTTGATATCAATAGGTTTGACACCGATTACGTAAGTGTGGTGTGTTACCTTCTGTGTGGTGATGGATTAAGAATACGCAGTGACACCACTCTCTATTCATCCCGTTGGTACTGTAAGTGCTGACTAAGGAAGCAAACTACGCAAGACAACAGCACTGCAAAGAGAAGGTAATCTTGAAACAAACTCTATGCCAACTCGTCTGGCCAGCGTGGCATAGTACGCCAAAAATTTCCTAAAGATAAGCCTATATCCAGCAGTGGACTACTGAAGACTGCTGATGATGATAATGAATGGGAAATGGGACAAAATTTGGAAGGTTAATTCGCCACTGTTAAAGGCAGGCAGTTCTTGATATTTTTTTCATAGATAGGTGAGTTTTATTTATGTTTTGTTTTGACGGAGCGATCGATACGATAACTTATAGACACGCAACCCTAATCTCCTTATACATTGTTGCGTGTCCACCCCCCTTCGTCATTATTTACGGTAACTGAACCGAACTGAACGCACAATTCCGTTTTCAATAACGATAATAATATCTAAATGTTTGGCCATTACACTATTGGGTTTATCTTTCTGAGTATCATTCTTAGTTCAAGATTGCGGTACTGGAGAAGGTACATTTAGAGAAAAGGCAAAATAAATATTATTATTTCTTGGTACTTTTCCTGCTTTTCTTTAGATCTTGGGTAAATATTTTTTTCTTTGTAACCTATAGGCTGAAGTCTTCAGAAAATAACCTACATGCGAAAAAAAATGCACTTTGAGAAAACGTAATTCTTTTAAATTTTCCAAAATTTTCTCTACCCCTTCCACGTCTTTAAGTTACAGAAGTATAGAATACTAAACTTTGAAGAATTTCCACCCTTACTACAAACTTCAAGTATTTAAAATTTACCCGTTTCTACAAAACATTCCTAACACAAATTAATAAACCTAACACTATTCGACCAAAATGATAAACACGACCTCACAAAAACCGGTGTTAAGAAATTCTTTTGCTACTTTTCACTGAGTGAGGGAGGTTACTGGGGTCCAGAACTATCCCCCCCCCCCCTCTCCTCCATTGTGTCTCTTGAGGTGCAGGTGTCCATGTGCGGGGTGCGTCACTTACGAACCTGATCGTAAGTGACGTACCGTTTGCTCGCTTGACGATCCGTTTGCTCCTTTCCTTCCTACACTATGAAAATAAAATCCCCACATTTTGCTCTTTTGTTGTCGTCGTTACACTCAACATTTGTAGTCCATTTTCTTTCTGCAATCAATGAGAAAACTCTTAAAACAAAAACAATGTTATTTTGTCGTCTGTGTCACAAGTTCCAGGCGCTATCTGCCACCGAGCGCCGCACTCTTAAATGAAACTTACTTTCATAAGTTTTTCCATTTCCGCCTTTGTATTATTTTCTCTTACATAAATTTTTATTGTGCACTCTGATTTTATATTCTTATGTCTTATGCTTAGACTTTAAAGTAGTTACTGTTTTTGATACTACCTTTATTAGCACTTATTTTTTATGTAACAGACATGGAATTAAAGCCTTCCCGTAAATAATTAAATTTTAGTAACTATCAAGTAAATTTCAAAGTAAAGAATTACCACGTTTAAATTATATCATTTTCTCTTATTGCAATAGTTAGTTTCCGGTTCATTAGGATAGAAAAAACTCTTTTTAATGCGATAATTACATACAAAGTAAAAAAAGTTGCCTGGAAGAGCCTCTAAGCAACAATGCCGCCCTTTAATCATTATTTTTACTGTACATAGTACAGTGTGTAGTATACTATATAACGTCTGTAAAAAGCCGGTTTTACTAATAAAGAATTATCTATCTATCACATCATCACATCAACAGCTTTTAATAGTCCACCACTGGACATAGGCCTCTCCTTAAACAGGAGGTTTTGGCCTACTATACCACGCTGGCCAGACGGGTTGGTATAGTGTTTGTGTCAAGTTTTCCTTCTCTTTGCAGTGCTGGTTTTCCTGCGTTAGCTCGATTAGTCGGCTCTTACGACACCCGCGGGATTAATAGGGGTGATGACACTCCGTATTCTTAATCCGTCACCACACGGACCATTTATCTATCAAAGTACGACTAATCCCAATTACTGATGCTAAACATATTCAGCTCTTCAAATATCAAAAAAGTATATTTGTGCAAATATTTTATCTCAATCATAAAATGAACCTTATTGAGGGCTTTTCAAATAAGTAATATTTACCCTTGCATCATACTTCATTCACTTTTAATACCCAACATACGGTTTATGGGTAATAAAAGCTCGCGGTTGATTTCAGGTAAACGAGATTTCAAAATATACCATATGAATAAAGTAAATATTTTAGACTTAAATTCGAGAATATGTGTTTCGGCATAAATGGGTGATACCAAGGCCTTTTTTTTTTCCGTGCAGAAATCCCCTCGGATACCACCTATCGGTGGCATGTCGGACTCGAACCGACTAAAACCGCACGCCGTCTCGGGTACTAATAGCCGGGGGAACCAGGTATACCCTAGAAAGGAAGTCCCTGGTGCCCCGATATACCTCGGGCCATGTACAACAAGTAGACGACCCCCCCCGTGTGGGAACCCCATGTTCCCTCTGCTCCCTGGAAGCGAGCGCGCTTCGCAACGCGCTCGCCGCCACCCCGGCCTGCTTCTGCTAGGGTGACAGATGGGGTGGTACCAAGGCCTGCCGTGTGGTGACGGATTAAGAATACGGAATGTCACCACCCCTATTCATCCCGTGGGTGTCGTAAGAGCCGACTAAGGGAGCAAACTACGCAGGACAACGGCACTGCAAAGAGATAGAAAACTTGAAACAAACCCTATACCAACCACTCTGTCCAGCGTGGTATAGTAGGCCAAAACCTCCTTTGTAAGGAGAGGCCTATATCCAGCAGTGGACTGTTATAGGCTGTTGATGAAGGCCTTACAGGAAACCGGTGTAAGGCGATTTTTCTGATGCACTCAAATACCGGTAACGTACTTGTATCTCTTAAGTAGCATCCGCCTATTGTCGGCGGCAGTTAATTACCATCGGTTGACCATTTGCTCGCTTGCCCCTATACCATGAAAAAATACCGCCTGCAACTTTCCGCCATCGTTCCACAGGGAAGACTTTTCATCTCCATCACTTGGATAATTGGCGCTCCACCACTGTGCGCTTTTGAAGACACTTTTTACCTCGCAAAACCTATCTGTGGAACAACTTATCGTCTCCGGCATTTCCGGAACGATACGACCTTCAAACTTTCCAGAAAAAAGCGTATTCCTTCCTCAAAGGCCGGCAACGCGCTTGTGATTCCTGAGTTGCAAGCGTTCATGGGCGGCGGAAGTCGTTTTTCATCAAGTGACCCAAGTCTGTTCGTTTGCCCCCTCTTCAATAAAAAAATGCAGTGATCTCTTATAAACTACATTTTTATGTAAAGACGTTTGATTACTGTGTATAGAAATCGGGGCGTCAAAAATTCTTTGTTGCGTACTGCTTCACTCGAGGGTGCCTTTACCGCCGCTTTTCTCTTCTCATCTTTATTACGAATTTATTACTTACCCCCTGAAACATAATGCGAATATTTATTGCTCTCGTATTAATAAATTCCCTAGCATTTTTTTTTTCATTATGATTCTATATTTGTCCGCAATTCAACGGTACAAATAAACGTTTGAATATTAAAAGTGAATTTATCGGTGTGATGGTATTTGGTTTAACTAATTTTTTGTTTTAAATTTGTGATATAAAGTTTAATACCTTATGAATATACCTAATGAATTTTCCTAACACTTTGTCAAGGATATAAAAAAAGTTGTAACTTACTGTCTACATACAAACTTTTTTGCTTTTTTTTTACAAAAAGCTCTTCTGAATGAAAGTGGTCCTATTTTTTCATATATTGTGATGAGAACGATAATTTATTCTGTGTCTGGATTTAATTTATCTACTGGTTCCTAGAGTATAGCCTTGCCCTAACTTGAGATCAAACGGCAGTGTGGCGATGTCTGAAGTTTTTTATTATTACGTAAAAAAACTGTTAATATATGTATATACCCATTTGTATTGATATACAATAATCTATACAACGACAAAAGACATAATTTCAATGATATTGAGGGCACGGTAATAATTTGTTCCACAGATTGGTTGTGCGAGACAAAAAGGTAATTATTAATACAGACGGTACAAAGAGTAGCAATAAACAAAATGGTGGCACAAAGATTCAACTTAATTGCTTTGGGATCGTGATTGTCGTAATGTGTTAAGATGTTCCCGCCAGACATTTGTTCCACTTAGCTCTTTGAAAGTGTCCTTTGAATGAATTGAATTTAAATGTAGTTCTTATCCCTGAAACGAGGTTTTAATCTACAGAACTCATTTATATCTTGTGTGTATAAATCAGCAGGTATATAATGAAGAAGAATTTGTAAAGCTGGTTAAAAGACACACATTATTTCGCCACTTCCTACTACGCCGAGTGTTGTGGGTTCAAACCCCACATGGGACGATACTTTGTGTGATCCACAAATTGTTGTTCTGAGTCTGGGTGTTCTTTGTGTCCGTTTCATGTATGTTTGTAAAGTCCCCCGCGACACAGGATTTATTCCTAATGCGGGCGTTGTCTTTTTTAAAGAAAAAAAAAAGAAATCGAAAATATTTTCTATACAAATAAATAAAATTGGAGTGTCTGTTTGTAATATTAAAATAACGGCTTTTTACTAAATGGATATGTATGTTTACACGGTACATATGCCAAAATAAGATTTTTTACAATTTTTGTCTGTCTGTCTGTTTGTTCCGGATAATCTCTGGAACGGCTGGACCGATTTCGACGGGACTTTCACTGGCAGATAGCTGATGACATAAGGAGTAACTTAGGCTACTTTTTTTTTTTTTTTTTTTTCTTTTTTTTTTTTTTTTTTTTTTTAGACTAGCTCCGCCCCGCGGCGTTGCCTACTGGTAGCGTTCCCAGAAGGCTGGCAGCAGTGTCACGTTAAATGATAATGCTAATTCCCTATACTAGAAAAAAAACCTTCACATCACATCCAGAGCCTATAATAGTCGTCTGCTGGACATAGGCCTCTCCTTAGAAAGGAGATTTTTGCCTACTATACCACTCTGGCCAGACGGGTTGGTATAGGGTTTGGGGTGCTAGCTAGAAAACCTCCCCGTGGTGCACCCTGGAAACGCTGGCGATGGTACTGTTTCCTCCTTGTCCTCTTGGAGGAGAGGATTATCGCCAGCGGCCAATATTCTAGCAGAAGAGGCAGCCGTTCATCGGCTCTCGGGCAAGGCCTGGTCCAGCAGGGTGGGCGTGTCTGCCGGTTGCCCTGCTGGCTCTTCGCTCTTCGGAGCATGGAGGAGGAAACCTCGGTAAAAAACCTGATGGCGGGGCCCTGTAGGGGCCACAGTTTCTCCGCTGATAGCGGTGGAGAAAGGAGGACGGGCTCGGCGTGTACTGACACTACCACCGAGCAGGCAGGGGGACGTAGTCTCCCTGTCAACCGTCGGCATATCGCAATCCCGAGAAGAGCGCTGTGGTTAAGTCTCGCGGCTCTGATCGGGGGCGAGGGTCTTGGCTTAACCGCCCGGACCGCGAGGAAGATAACCTCTCTAAAAAATTCCCCGAATCCCGTGTTCTGGTGCGTGGCCAGGGGATGCATGGCTGATG
This sequence comes from Arctia plantaginis, assembly GCA_902825455.1. Classification (NCBI taxonomy): domain Eukaryota; kingdom Metazoa; phylum Arthropoda; class Insecta; order Lepidoptera; family Erebidae; genus Arctia; species Arctia plantaginis. The sequence continues at coordinate 19,164,593 of CADEBD010000422.1, forward strand.
GGAAGTTCAGTCGCGAGCGCACTCCAAGCCGAGGTACCTGCGGACCCCTCGGTTGGGTTAAAAACTTACGCTTGCCCGGGTAATGGGGGATCTCTGCCCGGGTGGACCTTTATTTCTCCCCCACTCGTGGGATCAATTATGCAATCATTAAATAAAAATACGAAGAAACGATCGGAAACAAACACAAACCAGACAAAGGCAAGCCAAACGGACACTGAAACAAAAGGTGCAAGGGAGAAGAGGAACAGTGGAGTCGATGGGTCGTCCACTGAGGGTGAGGTGGCGTCGGGAACGCCCATCTCGATGGGGCTCCCAGAAGTCAGTCTGACTCTGATCTCTGGGAGCCGAAGAGCATCGGATCGGCTGCGTTCCGGATCCGCCGCTTCGTCGGATGGCGCGGAGGCCATGGAGGCGGAACGAAGCGACAGCCGGAAACGCGGACGCTCCAGGGACGAGGAAACGGATACGACCCAGGAGATGATGCCACCAAAGGTGGCAAGCAGCCGCCGAGGGAGGGCGCGCAAACCGGCCTCGGCCCCGGTCTTAACCCCGTCAGGCTCCGCGTTTGAGAACGCGGAGTCCTACAGAAGTGTACGGGTGGACGGCGAGGCCGTAGCGGAGGAGGAGATCGCGGATCTCCTGCTCAAGGTTCGGGAGCCGGTGGGGGGAAATGCCCCCCAGGCTCCCGTGTCCGTGCAGGAGAGGGCGAAAGCGGCGGTGGCCGTCATTCACAAGGTGACCACCAAGTCCGTGAACCTTAAGGGCTCGTTTGTGAGGGCCCTTAAGGACTCCTCCTCCGCTTTGTCGGAGGTCGTGGAGGGCCTAGTGGGCGACGTTTCGCGCCTACAGGTGGCCAACGAGAGGCTGACGGAGCGGGTGAATGAGCTGAGTGCTCAGTTCGCCCGCTTCCAGGCGAACCTCCATGAGCGGGAAGCCCCGTCCGCGTCCCAGCCTGCCCCTACCACCAACTCAAATGCCCCTGCATTTGACTCCCAACTGCGAGAAATCCTCATCGCAGTTGGGAATATGCTGGACGGACGCCTGGCTGGCCTGGAGGCGAGACTGCCCCCTGCGCCGATTATGCGCCCCCCGCTCGCGTCGGCACAGCGGCCTAAGGCCGCCGCTCCGACCGCGCTCCCCGTTGTGGGAGGCCGCGTTTCTTACGCGGCGGCGGCGTCTGCCCTTACTCCATCGGCTCCACAAAAGCCGAGGAGGGGGGCCAAGGCACCGGCCCAGGCGCCGGCCAAGGCACCGGCTAAGGCGCCGGCCAAGGCACATCCCCAGGCGCCGGCCAAGACGGGGTCTAAAACGGCGCCGAGGAGCGGAGTGGCATTCCCTCCGCTCCCCACTCCGACACCCCTGCCGGGCCCCTCCGCACCTGCCCCCTCCAACGAGGGTTGGCAGGAGGCGAGGGGCTCCAAGAAGTCCCGAAGGCGGGCCAGAAAGGCTGCCCAAAAAGCAGCCCAAGCCCAGCCTTCGCCACCGGTGGCAACGGCCTCTGCAAAGAGGCCGCGGAAGCTGCAGCCGCCCAAAACCGCGGCTGTAGTTGTGACCTTGTCCCCGGAGGCGGCTGACGGCGGGCTGTCCTATGCGGCCGTCTTCAAAAAGGCCCGGGACAGCCTCGCCAACGAGTTTGGGACGGTGGGGGTCAGGATGCGCCTCGCCCAGACGGGAGCTCGAGTTCTCGAGTTCCCTGGGGCTGAAGGCGCAAAGACGGCGGACTCCTTCGCTGAGAAGCTGCGGGGAATATTTGCAGCCACAGATGGTGTCAGGGTCGCCAGGCCTACCAAGTGCGCGGAACTGCGCATCTCGGGCCTGGACGACTCAGTGACGGCCGAAGATGTCCGCGCTGTAATCCGGGAGAAGACGGGGTGCAGCGCGGACAACGTCAGGGTCGGCACCATCCGCCCCGGTCCAGGAGGGCTTGGCGCCGTGTGGGTCAGCTGTCCCGTAGCGTCGGCCAAAGTATTGGCCGACGCCGGCAGGCTGATCATCGTCGTGGTCCACCCCCTAGCGCCTCAATCGTGGTCAACTCGGTCCTCGTACCGGTTCGGGCCCAGATGAAATATCTGGGCCTGATCCTCGACGGGAGGTGGCTCTTCGACGAGCACTTCCGACAGCTTGCTCCAAAGCTGGTCGGCGCTGCGTCTGCCCTAGGGCGACTTTTGCCCAATATGGGTGGACCCAGCGTCGCGACAAGACGGCTGTACACGGGGGTTGTCCGGTCAATGGCACTGTACGGTGCACCGGTGTGGGCGGCGGCTCTGACCGCCCAGAATAGGGTACGCCTCTGGCGCCCTCAGAGGGTAATGGCGGTCAGAGCCATACGCGGTTACCGCACCGTTTCGACGGAGGTGGCGTGCGCGTTGGCCGGAACTCCCCCGTGGGATTTGGAGGCGGAAGTGCTCGCCGAAGTTTATCGGCGAGTGGCTGACTACCGGGCGGAGAGCGGATTTCGCCCTCCGCCCGAGGATGTGCGCGAGTGGCGCGAAGCCGCTCGCCGAGCCACGATGGCTCGTTGGTCGTTCCGGCTGGAGACTCCACGCGCTGGCTTCGCCGCCGTGGAGGCTCTCCAGCCGGTCATCGCCGAGTGGGCAGGGCGGCAGCACGGGACCCTTTCCTTCCGGCTGACGCAGGTGCTTTCCGGGCACGGTTGCTTCGGAAAGTACCTGCACACGGTCGCTAGGAGGGAACTGAGTCCCGCCTGCCACCACTGCGACTGCAGTGAGGACTCGGCCCAGCACACGCTGGCGGTCTGCCCCGCATGGGCGGCGCAGCGCCGGGCCCTCACTGCAGTCATCGGAGTGGATCTCTCGCTACCGGCCGTAGTACGCTCCATGGCCGGTAGCGACAGTTGTTTTACCGCGGTCGCAACCTTTTGCGAGGTAGTAATCTCGCGGAAGGAGGCGGCGGAGAGGGCCCGGGAGGACGACCTCCACTCGGACCCGATCCGCCGCCGGCGAACCGGGCGGCGGAGGCCCGCCTACCACAGCCTCATGCCGCCCTGAGTGTGGCCGCGGGTGGACGGGGTGGGTTTCCCCTCCACCCGCATTAGTTGGCCAGCCGCGAGGGGGCGGCGTCCGCGTGTGCCGGACGTCGCCTAAAGAGAGGAACATCTACATTGAGACGGAGCCCGCACCAGGAGCGGGCTGGCGCTAGGAGGGGTCCGGATGTCTTAACAACAGCTGTTCCCGGATCCCTCCTGTTACAGGCGCAGAGTGGCACACCGTGTGGTTTTAGTCGGTCCGAGTCCGACACACCACCCCGCCGCAAACCCCGGAGGGGTGACGGTCCGAGGGGATTTCCACACGTTAAAAAAAAAAAAAAAAGGGTTTGTGTCAAGTTTTCCTTCTCTTTGCAGTGCTGTTGTCCTGCGTAGTTTGCTCCCTTAGTCGGCTCTTACGACACCCACGGGATGTATAGGGGTGGTGATATTCCGTATTCTTAATCCGTCACCACACAAAACCTTAACTTTTTGATAACAAGTAGTGCCGATCAGTCGCTTAACTAATTCTGTTATTTCAAGCTTACAGTTCGTGTAACTTAATTTAATAATTTGGATTAATTTTATTCGTATAGTAATGCGTATAAAATAGTTGATGCAGTATAATAATATCATTTAGATAAACTTAATATTGCGTAGCTAAAATTGAAATGAATTTTCCTGTAGCATGACGTAAAACGGCCATATATGTGGATGTGGAATTTACAATTGTAGGATAACACCTAGGTTTAATACCGCATTTACCCAGTAAACAAATTAAAACAAACTAACGAGTTTTACAGTTGTAGCATTATGATGTGTGATATCATTGTGATTGGTGAAGATTTCAGTGCGAGCCAATTGCAGCGCCTAATGCGGAGACCGTGACGATCGAATTGAATTGAAATAAACTCATACTAGGCCCTTTTAATTTCAATCTGACGGCGCGGCATTAATCAAAGCAAACAGCACGCGCTTCCCCGATTTCCTGCTACACACCCCGCCCTTTTACGGCATTACTCTCACAGATTACAGGGAAACTAAAGGAAAGATGTAACACATCAATAAATAAATTAAGCCATTTTTAGCACAGATATTTTTTAAGACCGTTGTTTTTTTTTAAATTATTTACTGAGTGTAATTAGTAAACGTTTATAAGTCATTTGTCAACGTCGGTTTGAGGCTTCCTTTTAATTGTCAATTAAAAATATATATAAGTCAACAGGGTAGGGGTGTACGATTTCCAGCTTTATTTAATACAGAAGAAGGTTGATATTTCAAGCACATTTTGAGTCCTTTAGCTCATTTGCTTTTCGGTCTAAGTTGACCCTTAACAGTAGAAAATAATACTACGCTATGAGTTCAGGTTACCCGCGGTATTACTTACAATGTTAAGATGGGCCCTTTTTGTGATAGAGGGGTAAACGAGCGAAAGGGTCATCTGATGGTAAGTGAGTACCGTTACGTATTGAAGCTCACTGGATACAGATACATAAAGGAACTTATTGGAAATCCAACGCGCGATGTTGCACTTGGCATACTTCAACGAATCCTGTTGCGTCATCGTAGTTCTTACACGCTTTTTTTTAATTATATATTAGCTTCACTTGTATGTTTGTTTGTATGTTTGTTTGTAACCGACTCCTTTGGGCGTGATTTTGGCTGACTTTCACATCACCAACATCAACAGCCTATACTAGTCCACTGCTGGACATAGGCCTCTCCTTAAAAAGGAGGTTTTGGCCTACTATACCACGCTGGCCAGACGGGTGACTGACTGACTTTAAGCGGTCAGAATCCGTTCAAACTTTGTAGATATATCGAGGACCGATGACAATATACTAATTTAAAAAAATAGTTTTAAAAAACCAAAAAAACACGCTTTTTATAGAAAAACCAAACTAAAAAATAGAAAATAGATTTTAATAAATTTGAAAAAAACCGTGGGGTGCTTTTTACTATTGACAACAGGCACCCAACGCTTTTTTTCAAATTTATTATTGAATTATTATTTTTTAGTTTTTTCAAACTATTATTTTTTAGTATTAAAGGTGTGTAAAGTGAACGAGGAGTGGTGAGGATCAGGTGACCACTGGATGGTAAGTGGCTTAACTCGAGAGTCACAATCACAACGTAGGTGTATGATCTCTTCTTGAAGATCGTATCAGTTCAGTCACATGCTACCATTTCTCCCGCCACAAATTACGCTGTAGGATTTAAAACCCTTATTCGAAAGTTTTTAACAATGTATCTATTTTATTATTTATTACCGACGACCGAATGGCGTAGTGGTTTGTGTAACGGACTACTATTCCAAAGGTCGCGGGTTCGATTCCCGCTCATGTCAAACATTTGTGTGCATGAACACTTAATGTTTGATTTGGTCTGGGTGTTTCTATGTATAATAAGGTATGTATTTACAAAAAAAAAAGTATATATGTATTTATATCAGTTGTCTAGTAGCCATAGTACAAGCTCTGCTTAGTTTGGGACTAGATGGCGTTGTGTGAATGTGGTACAATATAGAAAAAAAAAAATAACAAGTTTATTGCTTAAGAAATTGGCAGAATGGATTAGCGAACTGCCTAGTAAAACCCTAGGGATTAGTCGAGAGGGGAAAAAGACAAGGGGTTTATCTAAATATCTTGACTTCAAAGCTTCTATTAAATCTGTTTAAAGAGCAAAACATTAGCACTCCGTTTTATTTAATTAGATTAAGTAAGTAAGCTTACAGCTTATTTGATGGTAAGGCTAGAAAGCAGTCATCGCAGGGAGTTACACAAAATCAAGTTGTTCTCAAGGGGGGAGGAAGAAAACCCTTGGGGATATTGCGACTATAATGAGGGAAAATGAACAATAAAATACTTTCTTTGGGTATAAAATGCGATAAGAAATAGCTTTTTTTGTAATAATATTTTTTTATTTTATTTTACACATTTGACACGGCCGTGTGATCCCAAAGTGGGCAGAGCCTGTACTATGGTTACCAGACTGCTGATAAACATACTTATACTGCACGGATGGCGTAGTGGCGTGGTTTAAGCGTCGCCACGCCGCTTACTACTACGCTGAGGGTTGTGGGTCCGATCCCCACATGGGACGACACTTTGTGTGATCCACAAATTGTTGTTCTGGGTATGGGTATTCTTTGTGTCCGTTTCATGTATGTTTGTAAAATCCCCTGTGACACAGGATATACATATTCCTAATTCGGGAGTTGTCTTTGACAAAAAAATATATGTATATAAATATTTCTGAAAACATACATATTATAGACTAGCTGAGACCCGCGGTCTTACCTGTGTTTGTTGTTATAACCGCGGGCAACGCCGCGGGGCGAAGCTGGTCTAAAAAAAGTAGCCTAAGTTACTCCTTATGTCATCAGCTATCTGCCAGTGAAAGTCCCGTCGAAATCGGTCCAGCCGTTCCAGACATTACACGGAACAAACAGACAGACAGACAGAGAGACAGACACAAAAATTGTAAAAAATGTTATTTTGGCATATTTACCGTGAAAACATACATATGCACTTAGTAAAAAGCGGTTATTTTAATATTACAAACAGACACTCCAATTTTATTTATTTGTATAGATAAATTACACCCAGACACATAAAAAATGATCGTGCTTATCACACAATTATTTGTCTTGGATGGGAATCAAATCCACGATCTTTAGGTTATCAGTCAGGGTCACTGACCACTAGAACAACAGTTCAGTCGAATTATTATCATCCTTTAAAGGCACTTATGTCGAATGTGAAGTAAAATAAGTTTCTGCAGTGTCAAATAAATACCTCATTCAGAAGCTTTTGGCTTTCTTATTGAGCTATTTGGAAATACCTATAATGATTAATACCTAATTTGTAATAATATAGATTAGCTTTTGCATTTGACGTCGTTCGTGTTAATTAATGTAAATTTTTGACTGCTGGACATAGGCCTTAGAAAGGAGGTTTTGGTCTACTATACATCGCTGGCCAGACGGGTTGGTATAGGCTTTGTTTCAAGTTTTCTTTCTCTTCACAGTGCTGTATCTATCCATTTAAACTATCGCATTTATAACGGTTATAATATCGACTTATGGAAACTGTTGAAATTACTCAAGATTGGATTAAAAGAGATCTTTTTTTACAGATGGAGTGGTAACATCACAAGTTTGAGACCTTGGCAGTAGAACGATAAAGGATAAAGGTACCTATTACTTTACAAAACTGTAACTTGTAACAAATACTGTCGACAGCACTAATGTCAAAAAGAACTGTTAATTACTTAGATATAAACTAAAATAAAAAGCGGTCTCCTGTTTACATTTCCAGTTTAAAATTTAAGAACATAATACATTTCAACAAACTTTCAGCAATTTAAGGTTTTATCTAGTGGTCATCGTCTTTGGACAGTAAACGCCATTCATGCAAAAAAGTTTTTAGACAGATATTCATTCCAGATAGTCCATTCCTAAACTCTATTTTAGAGAGTAACTTTTACAGCCCAATTCATTAAAAAAGTTTCCAAGAACTTACCGAATCGCGTGACACAATGGAATAACTGAACGTGAGTTGGTGTGAGCGTCCTTATAATGCATTGCTATGTCGCATGTTTGCCTGTTTGTTTTGAACGGCAAGAATAAAATAGCTGTGTTTTGTTTGGAATAAAGGACAAAGTGCTTCTAATTGATGAGTTTTAAGGTATTTTTCACTGTCTCACTTAGATTGTCGGTGCGGATTACGTGGTACGTAATAAATAAAAGTAAACTTTATTGTCAGGTTTTAAGTCTGATTTCACTACTGTGGATATTGTGAAGTACTTAGGTAATAATTGTATGATAATCAGCAGTCACGCAACATTACCCATTTTCATTAACGTGAGTTACTCATTTTTTTGGTATAGGGCAACGAGGCAGTCTTATCACCTGTGGTAAGTGACTACCTATACGCACTGGCGCCTGCAATTTAAGAGTCACAAGTGCGTTGCCGCTCTTTGAGTATCTCCTCCAAAATGAAGAAAAGATAAGGGGAGGATTTCATTAACAGCCTTTAATAGTCCACTGCTGGACATAGAACTCTCTTTAGAAAGGAGATTTTTTTTTACAGTGCCATGCAGTGCGTAGTTTTCTCCCTTAGTCGGATCTCGCGACACCCACGGGATGAATAGGGGTGGTGACATTCCGTATTCTTAATCCGTCAGCACACGGATAGGTTTGGGCGGAGGGGAGTTTGGGTTACGGTAACCTAACTCACTCTGTGTACAGCTACGAAAAACCTGCTTAACACCGTTTTTTGTGTGAGGTCATGTTATCACTCCGGTCGAGCCAGAACATTTGTGCCGAAGAACGGCTCTTTTACGGCAATAGCATTACAACGGTAATACTGTAATACTAAAGGACATTCTTAAAATAATGTGTTCACACTAATTTGGGGACATTACATAGCGTTATTTGAACACAAAGTGAGCAATGTTTTTACCACACCTCCAACGCCACTAACAACGCCTAACTGACGAAATCAAGAATTTACAGGAACTGGAGAAAACCATTTAAGATATTCGAAGAAAGTTCATTTAATATTAGATTGTAAACTTTAATTACATTGGTGAAATAATGTGGAAGAGCATGGCAGCAAGCGTACTTCTTCACATTTGGGCCAAATCGACCGGAATGATATTTGGGGAGGAACGGGCGAGGTTATAATACCTGGCGAGCTGGCTTGGCCCAATAGTTGAGGTTGGAAATTTGTATATTATATACAAATAGTCGCGAGGACATTAATTGCGCAATGCAGGAGTAGTAGATATTCCGTCAGCGGTCGATGTGTCTTTATTAAACGGCATTTAAGTATGTTCTTCGTTGCATGTGGAAGTGGCCACAAATTCACATTTTACGATGTTACAAGTGGGAGTGTTTCCCTTTGAATTGTAAAGCAAAAGCTAAGCTCATTAGGTTTAGAACTATGCGCTGGTGATAACAATAACGTGTAGTAACCAGTTACGTGTAAAAGTAGTCAAGCACAAAAGCTTTGCATAAACTAATTATAGTAAGTTCTATTAATTTTCAATTAACTTTAAAAAAAAAGCGAGTGGTTCGCAATTCATTTGAATTTTTTATATTTGTTACCTCAGAACTTCGTGATTTATGAACCGACGTTGAAAATTCTTTTTATTTGGGAGGGGACACTTCCAGCTTAGTCCAATTCAAATTAGAAGAAAAAATACCATCCCTAATAGTAAAAGATAATGAATGATTTATCCGTGTGGTGACAGATTAAGAATACGGAGTGTCACCACCCTTATTAATCCCGTGGGTGTCGTAAGAGCCGACTAAGGAAGCTAACTACGCAGGACAACAGCACTGAAAAGAGAAGGAAAACTTGACACAAACCCTATACCAACCCGTCTGGCCAGCGTGGTATAGTAGGCCAAAACCTCCTTTCTAAGGAGATGCCTATGTCCAGCAGTGGATTATTTAAGGCTGTTGATGATCATGATGAATGAATGAAGGAAACATTTTATTCATATTATTATGTTTTATTTATTTATTTTTCTCGGGCCTGTTGGTCTAGTGGCCAGTGACCCTGACTAAACCTTGGGTCGTGGGTTCGATTCCCACCCAGGACAAATATAGTGTGATGAGCACGGTCATTTGTTCTGTGTCTAAGTATGTTTATCAGCAGTCTGGTTACCATAGTACAGGCTCTGCCTAGTTTGGGAGCAGACGGCCGTGTGTGAGAAGTGTGAGATATTATATATTATTATTCATTATGATATGGATGTAAGAGTAAACAGTAACATATATTAACATATTATAAAGTATACATACATCTTATTGTGAGATGGTTATCGCATTTTATATATAAAACGGATGCTTCCACTTAAAACTTAAACTTGCAAATGAACCATTATTTAGTTCATTTGTTAGCTAAATGACAATCAGCTCACTTCCTCTCACATAGCTACGTATTTCTTACATTGTACTTTATATGTTTCGCCCGTCGACAGTTTAGTGATGATAAGACAGTCAATTGATTTTATTGTACAGGGGTAGGTAGGTACACAATGATATTACGAGTCACGTGAGCTGAATCTTTGGCTGTGCAGCTATTTAATTTAGAGTTCTAATAGACACACGCTTTTTGAAATTTACAAAGTTACTATGTAGGACCAATCGCTCGTATAAAGTGAATATGGTATGTCTCTTTGTGGTTTAAATTTAGGCTATGATCAGAACCGTCTACCAAAGCATCGGCCGCTAACTTTTTATTTATTTTTATATTAAAAAGACAACTCCCGCACTAGGAATAAATCCTGTGTCGCGGGGGACTTTACAAATATACATGAAACGGACACAAAGAACACCCAGACTCAGAACAACAATTTGTGGATCACACAAAGTGTCGTTCCATCTGGGGATCGGACCCACAACACTCAGCGTAGTAGTAAGCGGCGTGGCGACCACTTAAACCACTACGCCACCCATGCACTCGAACTTATCGCATACGTATTTGTATATCTTCAAAATGCAATTTGTAAGAAACCACATAGGTGTAACAACTACTACAGTTCGTCTATTCTTTGTATTTGACATATCTATATAACTACACATGTATTATAACGTAGGTAAACATTTTTACAAAATAATAAACGAAAACACATAATTAGCAAAACAAAAGTTTATATCAATAAAAAGAGTGTGTGTGTGTGTGTGCAATTCACACACGTGAGAAGAAAAAAGTTTTTTTTTAATTAGAAAAACCCTATAAAATTTCCCGGCCCGGGAATCCGACCCACTAAAGCAGCGTTTTTTAAATTTCACGCGAACGAAGTCGCGGCTACCGATTAGTATTAAAAAAAGTAGATAAAAATATTCACACTGTCAAAATATTATCTTAAAAATAATGTGTAATGTATTCTATCTCATTCTCTCGCCGACTTAATCCTATACCTTTATGTGTTTGTTTCTTTATCGTGACGCATTTCCGTTTCATCGAGTTTCAAATCACAACAATTCTAAAGAAATTGCACAAAGCTGAAATTGTAATGTAATGTGCTTTCAAATACAAAATTATGTCAAAACGGCTTTTTAAATTTTAAGGCGTCCAGTATTTGTATTGACTTGAAATGTACAAATCTATGTACCTACAATGATAGTTTTAGTCACAATGGACATTCAAAACGGTCAAAACTTAATCGTCAACCGCTATACTCGTAGCATAAGTAAAGTGCTAAAAACCATTAATAAAAACACGGAAAAGTTAACAAATTAAATTATAAATAGCTTACTTGAGTTAGGTTAACGACCCGTGCACACGTAAGGTCGCTAGAACCTGATAAAGCCTGAAGCCTTGCATGTTCTTGTATCGATTTGTCAGCTCAACACCTAAAGTACCGTAACATGTATTCGTACGTTTCCTAGCTTTGGTTAGATTGACTACCTTGTACTCCTTAGAGATCTAGACATGGCTACATACCTGCAGGTAGATTGCAGCTGTAGCACGTTCAACTGCCCTTCTTATCTAATAATTTTCTGTGGACAGAGTTTTACGTTGGGTCGATTGCCAATTTAAGAAATGGGCAGATTGCACGGATGGCGTAGTGGTTTAAGCGGTTACCACGCCGCTTCCTACTACGCCGAGTGTTGTGGATTCAAACCCCACATGGGACGACACTTTGTGTGATCCACACATTGTTGTTCTGAGTCTGGGTGTTCTTTGTGTCCGTTTCATGTATGTATGTAAAGTCCCCCGCGACACAGGATATATTCCTAATGCGGGATTCCTAATGTCTTCTTAAAAAAGAAAAGAAAAAAGTTGAACTTTTGCATTTATTGAATCCTCAATAGATTTTTTAATTACATATGTTCAAATATCCTTTGTACGACATTTGCGGAGTCACATGATATACTATTATTTTTGTTAATCTATGAACAATCTGTCACATGTTTTCAAATTTAGTATTTGAATTGTAATTAGCTATACTCTAACGTGTAACTGTTTCTTGTTCCAATTAATAAATAATAATAATTAACCATAATTTTAACTATCGTCTATTAAACTTAATCCGGTCACATTTGGGTTAATAAAGGCCTTTAACACGTAATGTTAAGACCCATTTACTCGCTACTAAAGATAATATAATCTTCCAGACAGTATGTGATACAATGTTAAACTGTATTACGCAATAACGAAAGCAAATTATACGTTAGTGTTTCAAACAATTTGTTACGTAAAATAACTGTTCACCCCTCGTCACATGTTTGTGTTTCATTAATGGAAACGAAGGATGGACGTTTAATTTCATCTGACGTACTGGGGATGTTATCAATTCTGAAACCAAAAGGATATCCGAAAGGTTACTCGGTTTATGGAAAAATTGCGCTGAATGATTGCCGTTAACAGCTTTTTTACGATGGAGTACATCCGAAAGAGTTGTATGTTGAAGCTTATCGTTTATGCAATGTTTTGTTGTGGTTACAAGTATTGGTAAGTATCAGATAGACTCGGCTGGGGTTCCTCTTCATAATAAAGAAAAGTGAACACCTATGTCTTCGAATATAATATATTTCTAGCTTTTGCCCGCGGATCAGTTCGCGTGTATGTCAGTTATCGGTCGGAAGAAAGTAACCTATGTTACTCGGTGATAATGTAGCTTTCCACTGGTGAAAGATTTTTTAAAATATGTTTAGTAGTTTAGCGTAACAAACAAACTAACTTTTACATTTATAATATTACTATGAATGTATTGGCATAAGGGCCGATTTGACTTCAGAGATACCACGGCCTCAAAGAAAACCGGCGTAAACCAATTCTTTAGTTGCTTCCCCAAACCATCCTCCCCACCGATTCTGGGGGGTTGGGCTCTTGAGCTGAGGGTCTCCATGGGTTATGGTAGTCACTTATCATCAGGTGACTGGTCTGCTAGTTTGCAATTTTCTTAGCCAAATTTCAACAACGCTATCAAAGAACATAACAATAATTGTGTGTGGCAATGACGAAAACCATTAATCACTCCACATCCCATCGTTTATCATGTTTGGGGTCACTCTACATGTATTTACATTTTTATAAATCTCTTTTTAACCATTTTTTATTGGTGGTAAACGATGTGACGGTTTTGTAAGGACGTGGGTACTTGTTAAGCGAAGACCTTTTTCGTTTATTAGCTTTTAATAAATTGCGTATTATTTTAAAATTTTTATGTTACTGAAAAGAAACGAATTTATTAAAGAAAATTCGCGTGGTGACGGATTAAAGATACAGAATGTCACCACTCCTATTCATCCCGTAGGTGTCGTAAGAGTCGACTAAGAGAGCAAACTACAGGACAACAGCACTGCAAAGAGAAGGCAAACTTGAAACAAACCCTATATCTACTAATCCGTCTGGCCAGCGTGGTATAGTAGGCCAAAACTCCTTTCTAAGGAGAGGCCTATGTCCAGCAGTGAACAATTATAGGCTGTGGATCATGAAAAGAAACAGATAGTTATTTCTTTAAGTAATTTTAGTGCGCTATATACATAAGATATACTTAAAATATTTGGATTTTAGGATTACATTTAAGATTACAGCTAAGTAGCCGGCCATAAAACAGATTTTAAAATACACACACATAAAATCCACATTGCACCGATCCCAAATAAAATTGGCAAATAGACAGAAAGATCCTCATGAAGTAGATATACTGTCGCGCACTACAATATATTAGAAAAAATCAGGAATACTATATATGTTTCTATGATCATGTTAGAAACAGCAGGAATTCCATTTTTAAGAGATTTTTATACATACTTCTTTTCGTTTATTTTTCAAATACGAACTAGAGAGCGAAGAATGCTGGATTCGAGAAGCCCAAAATCGATCTAAGTTGTGTGCAATGGAACAGGCCTATGTCCAGCAGTGGACTGCGATAGGCTGATGATGAAAAAAACTCAAGTTTTTGGAGTGTTTATAAAAGCTTACACTGACTGACTGACTGATGAGTTAATTTAGAAGCGAATCTAAGTCAATGTTGATTGCCTCTGTTTCAATCGAAAAGTATTATTTACACACAATATTACTACAAACATAAATTAGTAAAAGGTACCAGAAAGGTACAAAAATGGTACGAGAAACAAAAAGTTAAATGAATTTATTGACATAGGTCTAGTACGAGAAGAGGGTTTGACTAATTCAATTGAGTAGGACATCTCCTCATTCCAACAATAAAGCTAACTAAAGTTAAAGGACCTTTAATAATTTAATATGTTATATTCAGTTTGATGGGTAGTTTTTGGTAGCGGCTCCGCAAAAAATAGCCTAGCCTAGTAGCTTCCTTCGCAAAGAGAAAATAATTTACTGATCAAACAAGTCAACAAACTCAACGGGTCTGTTTTTCTAGTGGTTAGTGACCCTGACTGTTAAGCCGAAGGTCGTGAGTTCGATTCCTACCCAGGACAAATAATTGTGTGATGAGTTCGGTGTTTCGTTGTGATTTATCTATAACATGCATTTATTTAGAAATATATAAGTATGTTTATCAGCAGCCTGGTTACCATAGCACATAGTTTGGAATGAGACGGGTGTGTGTGAGATGTCTCAAGTTATTATTTTCTATACAAATAAATAAAATTGGAGTGTCTGTTTGTAATATTAAAATAACCGCTTTTTACTAAATGCATAAGTATGTTTACACGGTACATATGCCAAAATAACACTTTTTACAATTTTTGTCTGTCAGTCTGTTTGTTCCGGGTACTCTCTGGAACGGCTGGACCGATTTCGACGGGCCTTTCACTGGCAGATAGCTGATGACATAAGGAGTAACTTAGGCTACTTTTTTAGACAAGCTTCGCCCCGCGGCGTTGCCCGCGGTTATAACAACAAACGCGGGGAACACCGAGGGTCTCAGCTAGTTATAAATAAAATAATAGGGACCATAGACTTCAGTATCTGGTACAAATTTTAACTTGCTAGGTGTACCCGGTCCTGAGAAAATCGGTGGTGACACGGACAGAATGAAAGTGATCTTATAAGGGTTCCTTTTTTACCTTTTGAGGTACGGAACCCTAAAAAGAAGCGATGGCCTTATGAATCATCTCTTGAGGGTAGCAAGTAATTCTACAAGGACCGTGAGTCACTTCCATCTTGTAAGGTTACAATATTCAAAGTAATATTCGATTTTGTATGTTATATTAAATTCGTATCCGTTACAGCGAAAACATCGGGTTAGTTATTTATGTAAATTCACGTCCTATGTTTGCGTAACGGCCAAGGAATTTTGTAATAGTAATAAGAATTCCTACAAGGAGTTGCGACAAAATAGGGACGTGGATATTTTAAATCTCTGCATGAAAAAAATCTAAGTAGAAATATAAACATTTACATTCACGTGTATAATAAAAATTATAATATTATACGCCTACATTTTCAGCATTAAATAACGACAGAGTTGAGGTCCTTGAGCCCCACCCCGCAGAATTCAGGGAGGGAAGAAAGAAAGACAGAGAAACGGTTATTCTGACAATTATAAGACGACACATAAATTATAGTAATGAAAGTAAAAAATCACAAAGAATCAGATTGTCCTGTGTATTGCCAGAAACGGCATCTATCTCAGGTATCTCTCCCTCCCAGCCCTCTTACCTAATTCTGCTTTTTTTATTAGGGACGGAAATCATTACGACTTGTACAGTTAAAAGTTAAACTTTTATTTAAGAAAATAAGTAATTCAAGTCACCGATTCCTAGTTCCCGAAGAGCTCTTTAAATTGAAGTGACGGAAAATTCGACGGAAATGGGTTATAACACGCTCGAAGGGACATGCTTAAACGTTTTACTGTTTCGATGTCCTCGTGATTTTCTAGTTTAATACCTAGTATTTAGGCTATAAACAACTCTAGCAGGGAGTAAATTAGATGAAAATGAAATACGTAAAAATGATTTGCGCCTAGCTCTTAAGGCTCTTATAGGCATGATCATTTATTCTGTGTCTATATAAATATTTAAAAAAATATAAGTATTCTTTTTCTTTAAAAAAAAAAGACTACTCACGCATTAGGAATACATATCCTGCGTCGCGGTTGACTTTACAAACATACACGAAACGGACACAAAGAACACCCAGACTCAGAACAACAATTTGTGGTTCACACAAAGTGATGTCGCATGTGGGGATCGAACCCACAACACTCAGCGCAGTAGGAAACGGTGTGCCGACCGCTTAAACCACTACGCCATCCGTGCAGTAAGTATGTCAAGTATATATACTTATCTGGTTACCATCACAGACATACACGGACCGCACTCACACACACAAACAGCTGTTAGGTCAATTCTCGTAATAAAAGTTCGGTCTCAATTCAGTTCCGATCAACTTTTGATCTCACAACTGTCATAAAAGGTATTTTCGTAGTAGAGTATTAAACATCCAACTTTGACTGTAATGTGATTATATCGTATTGTAACTGAAAATTAAATCGGTTATCTGCTAGCCTTAGTAATATTTTAGTATATTACACACACATCATACTTACATCTTTTATGTTTCTATGTATGTATGTATGTATTTACAAAAAAAAAGTATGTATGTATTTATATCAGTTTTCTAGTACCCATAGTACAAGCTCTGCTTAGTTTGGGACTAGATGGCGTTGTGTGTATGTGGTAGAATATATAATATTATATTATATTATTATTATTATTATTTCTTTATTTCATTCTTTATACATATAAATTACATTTTTAAATATATTTATATACAAAAACAAAAAAAAAATACTTTTAAAAATATAAAAAATAGTATCCCATCGGTATCGGGTACAGAGACCAAGATATCGGTGGTTAGGACTCCAGAGACAGAAACTTCCTCACAATACGTGCCGTATCGAGAAGAACTGCTTTCTGCATCAGACCCTTAATCCAACTGCCTAACGCGAGCCTCTGAAGATGTTGGTCGAGGCTCTTAGCAACTAATCCATGGGCCGATATGACTATCGGTACAACGATTGCCGAATTATTATTATTATATTATTATTTATATTATTATTATTATTATCTGCTATTGGAATAAAATATACACATAGTAGGTACTTTGTGTATGCGTTTTATTAGCTTCGACAGCACACAAAAATAATATAAGTTCGGCATGTCATGTTTTTAATTAAGAAATAAGTTTACAACGAAAAAATAATGGAAGTATACTAAAGCAGTTTAAGAAACAATTAAGACGTGAATAAAAAGAAAACTTAAATAAACAGTAATAGTTTTTGCGTTGAAAATTACAAAAGTTAATAGTCTTGAAAAAAGACTATAGATTTTTTTTCTTATTAGTTTTTTTAATTAAGCTGTTACTACGGCAGCTTAAGGCTAAAAATAGACGTCGAGTGCTCTCTAATTGTAAGAAAACGTTGGTTTATAAATATTAGAAATTGTTTTTGATTCAAAATCATCATTTTTCCTTAAATTTTCGCGCCATGATACGTTCAAAATCTGCTTTATTTCGGTTTTGAATTTTGATTAAATTATTTAATTAAATGCTTCGGTATTTGGTGTACCATACACTTTAAATCCCGAGAAATTACTTAGCACTTAAAAGTCGTCATAAGTCTTTCATTTCTTGCTCTTTGCCCACTTTTGGTTTGGGGTCGGCGCAATGTGTAATATTGCAAAGACTTGGTTGATTTCTTTGGCAGGCGCTTTGCGCTTTTTGCCTGTTGAGTATTCTTCTTAGAATCATCATCCTAAATAAATAAGGATAAGGCATAAGGCGTATATTTTTTATTTTATTTTAATTTTAAATATAGTACGAGTACATTGCCTACATTTGCATTAGTTTATTGCATTAAACGGACTTCATACCATAGACAGTTTCTTCTAGTCGACCTTTGGGTGATGCAACGCTGTGTGTGGCAGGTGTATAATTAAAGCGTATATCAGCAAGTACAGGATTTTAGTTACAATCTAGTGGTTGCATAAACTGCAAATATCTAAACGCATCAAAAATGTTTCTAACATATATTTTTGGAAAAGCAAGACCATCAACTAACAAAATGTCGTAAAAAGGATACAAAGATCAATCGTAAATACTAAAGATAATTGTGTACATGTATGTTCTATACTATATATATGAACATAAATTTTAAAACATTTAAAAAGCTAATCACAAATCATTACGTGGCATCATAGAGGAATTTGTGTATTTATGTACCTCTGTCTGTATGTTGTATGTATTTAAATTCATTAGTTGTATGTTTAATATACTGTAAACGTATATAAGAGTAACTCTATGTTTATCATTAGTATTTTTTATTAATTTTTTCTATTTGTTGTAATAATACATCGCAGGCTACCCTAATTTTTTTGACAATATCCGTATAAAGGTTGTCTGGAAGAGATCGCCGTGAGCGATAAGACTGCCTATTGTTATACTGAATTGTATTTAATATCTGTATAAATAATACTTCAATGGTGTACAATAAAGAGATAAATAAATAATATGTCCAATCTTTGATTTATTTTCCGAATTAATTTACGGAAGTGCACTATAACGCCTTGATGTTACCCATGGTTGCCTGTAAGTAAATAATAATATTTGTACTATAAAGACGTATATTATCATTAATAAAGGAATATTCCACAAGAAATGTCACTTATTTCTAAGGCGGGTATAACTCAAGATTCAACCTTAACCTCTGACAATAAGAAAATAAAGTTAATCTATTCTGGGCAGCAATTTGTGGGGCTGTTCATCGCATTCACGAATGAACTATTTCGTTTGGGCCCACAACTATTGTAGTGCTGAGGTCTGAACGACATTGCGGGTCATTGCAGATGGCATGAATGATTACAAAATACATCATTTCTGTTGAGATGAATTGTAAGCAAGTATGTTAGTGACATGTAGATGGACAGATGATGAACTCCTAAACGATTGCTTTGGGTTTTTTTGTGTGAAATAATCAATTGCTTTTTCATGCGAGCATGGTTTATAATTTTATTTTGTCACATGGGGGTTTGTAATATAACGAGTTTTTTGAAATATGAAATGGCAAATACTTAAAAAAGCTTACATCTTTTTGATTTCAGAAGCTTTTGGTAGCCGTTTCGAATCCTATCTTCTATGTTATGTTTCGTTAATCGATCTGTGATTGCTACTGTTGAAACCCATATCATCGGCTGTCGGTTCAACGAATAGCGTTATGTCAATCTGATAATATCAGAAGCTGTGGCTACTGCTGGTTTTATACACATTATTATCCTTTTACTGAAATCTCCTAACGAATATATATCACACGGCCTATGTCTTTATTTTTGGTCTGTATTAAGTATTAGATATATCGTAGTTGGGATGAAACTGATGATAAGAAATATTAAAATGTTTTCGCAAATAAACTAACTTAAATTATAAATTAGGCCAAAACCTCCTTTCTAAGGAGAGGCCTATGTCCAGCAGTGGACTATTAAAGGCTGTTGATGTGATGTGATGATGATGAAATTATAAATGTGGTTCAGTCCAACGTTATATATTAATATTAGTTATGTAATTTAATAGAGAAGAGACGACACTTGAACATTTAACTTTCATTGATATTTTTATTTTTTCAATTTCGTTTATCTATTGTATTTATTGTAGTTGAAAATTAGCGTATTTAGTATTAATGTATGAATATAGATTAGTAGCATTTATATATGATTAATATTTCATAGGTTAAGACCTTGTTTATTACTTTGATTCCTGTATACCTATCACCAGTTCAAAATGAATCCAGTTCATCCAAAAGTTGCCTGAAAGAAATTGCTCTAAGCGATAAGGCCGTCCTTTGTACATTACATCTGTTTTTCGTTTAATTACTTTATAATGTCTGTAAAACCCTGGTGTATAAATAAAGTATTATCTATCTATCAAATTTTTTAGCAAGGATTTAAGTACGCTACATGTCAATTTATTTCCCATACCCAGACAGTATTCTAAGATAAATCAAGTTCTATTGTCAACGGATTGTCCGATATATTGCAATCTAGTAGCCCATCACAACCAGATCTATGATTTATTCGTACAAGCGCTATATTTATGGGAGATTGAATTAATATGCTGTTGTGTTCAGACCTGTCAGTACGAGCAATTGAGTTTGTATAATATATGACCTACATAAAAGAGGGAGGGAGCTTGGGATTAAAGAGTCTCAGTCGCAAGTCTGTGATGGTGTTAGGAGTGCTTTTGTATTCTTTTTGAAAAACGTTTTAATATATGCGCTTGGGAAAACAACCGTCATAAATATTCTATTTAAGCGCAAAAGGTGTAAAAAGGGTTTTAAAATAAATATTTGTTTTTCTATATTTGTTCAAATTTTTCAAGTTCAAATTTCGGCTGTATTTCTCTTATGACTTGTCTTACAACTCTATTTTATAAACCGATATGGAAACTTTACTTTTTATTTGAGGAGTGAGGAGATAGTTCAGGTGATTTAACTTCTCAAAGACTCTGAGTCACAAAGTATATAGACTATAACCCGGCAATCTCGTGCGCGACCGTCCCGCGGGGTGACAGACAGTGGCGGGGGCGAGGTAGCGCGTCATTCCAGCACACGACTGCACACGAAGAGAAGTGTTTCCCTTCCCCGCTACACCACCCGCTACACCACCCGCTACCCGCTGACATCTTGAGTACCTCGTCCCCGCCACCGTCTGTCACCCCGCAGGACGGTCGTGCACGACGTTGATGGACTATAGTCAGATGAACTGCCAGAACAACAACAACAGAAATATAAGAATTATTATTTAATATCAACAGAATCTAAATTTATTACTATGGCATCCGTTCTGCGAAGTCGTTCAGATAGCAAATGCCATTATTCCTGCATATATTTTAACTGATATCCTCGTTCAATACATATACTCTTGTATTATAGAGTATTGTGTACTTAATTTATAGTCAACTTAATAACCTTATTATTTTCTTTTTAAAACATTTAAATACTCCTGTTTGTATAAATCCAAAACTTTGCATCAATATTTGTAACTCAATCATGCCAGAAGGACTGAACGGTCGCGTTTAGCGTGGGAGAGCCATCCTCTTCATCATCCTCATCCTTTAATACAACAGCCTTTAATATAGTGTTTGTTTCAAGATTTCCTTCTCTTTTCACTGCTGTTTTACTTTTTTTTTGTGTTAGAGGGGGTAGACGAGCAGACGGCTCACCTGATGGAAAGTGACCTTCGCCGCCCATGAACGTCTGCAACTCATGAGTCACAAACGTTACTGCATAGTTTGCTCCTTAGTCCTTAGTGCTTTTACGACACTCACGGGATAAATAGAGGGGGGGGGGGGGGGTGAGACACTTCGTATTCTGAATCCGTCACCATACGGACATGATTGGATCACACGGACATTTTACACTCAAGGGACGAGTAGAAGTCAGGTTTCGGCACAAATGGACCATCTCGAACAAAAGCCTTACAGAAAACCGCTATTAAGGCATTTTGTCATTAGTTTTCAGGTAGTGAGCGAGATTATAGGAGCAAAACCTTAGCTTAGATTCTCAAAGAGCGGCAACGCACTTGTGACTCTTGAGTTTCAGGTATCTATGGGCTGCTGCAGTACTATTTTCTACGAAAACAGCCCTGCGTACAGCGCTGCCACAGAGTCGAATTTCAAACTAACTTAGTTTGAAATTCGACGCTGTGTCAGCGCTGTAGCGTCGAAATTGCTAAGCACTGCTCTAGGCACTCACCATCTACTGATTCGTCTACTCGATTGCCCTCCTATACCTACCATATAAAGCGGTTCTGAAAGGAAGTTGACCCTCATATAGCTTGTGATGATTGCTGGAAATAATCGCGAACGAAGCCACGGATAAAGCTAGCTAGTAGTCAAAAACAAAAAGAATTAAACATTTGGGAAGGAGGTTCGGCACATACACACACACACACACACACGAAGCCAAGCAAATACATGAAATATCGATCAATTTACAGCACAATACTGCCGACTCACTGTTGCCCGTATACTCGTTAAAAATATCAAATATTTGTTGAAAACATCCACTTTTCAAACTTCTCTTTTGTCTGACGAATATGCTATTTCGTATTTATCTTTTCTTTTGGGACGCTCGCACTCCTAAATGTTTGTTCTCCAACAACCTCTGCTCTCGGTGCAAAGTTATGCCCCAAAAAACATTGTGCTCTCCCAAGCACAATTTGTATTATGTTTTTGTTCTTGTTTGTAACGATAACTACGTTCAAACATTGTTTAAGTGTTTAATGTCTGAGACTCTCATTTTCAAAGTGTATTTTTTACATAAGAAACAATAATAACCTCACACATCTGATTCTGTACTATGGTTAACAGAATACTGATAAACAAACTTAAATAGCCGCCGCAGACTAGTGAGACTTCCTTCTGGATTTGGAGATAATTCGTTGACCTATGATGCCTAGGAGAAGGCCGAACTCCTAGGCGAACTCTTTGCATCTAACTTGACTTTGGATGACGGGGGAAACGTACCGCCGACTATGCCGCGGTGTCAGAACTGTATACCGGAAATTCGGTTCACCCAAAAATCAGTTCGTAAAGCACTCTTTTCCCTCGACATTCATAACTCGTGTGGGCAAGATGGAATCTCTCCTATCATGTTGAAGACTCAGACTCCGGAGTTGGCACCGGTTTTAACGCGCCTTTTTCGACGACGTTCTAAGATTATATAATCCGTAATCAAAATCACCAGCTACGCAATGAACGACAATATGGTTTTCGCCGGGATCGCTCAGCTGGTAATCTTCACGTCTTTCTAACACACTTGTTGGCACAGGCGATCGAGACCAAGGGAGAGGCTTGTGCGGTAAGCTTGGAAATAGTGAAGGCCTTCGATTGGGTCTGGCATAAGGCGCTTTTCTCGAAGCTCCCTTTCTATGGGCTTTCCGCGAAATTTTGTAACCGGGTCACCAGTTTCCTTGCAGACAGAAGCATTAAGGTGGTTGTCGTGCATGCTCCAACTTGAAGTCTGTAAGTGCTGGTGGCAAGGCTGGGTGCTATCATCCACATCGTTTCTTCTGCATATCAATGACATGTTGCAAACTAGTAGCATATGCCGATGATAGTATGGGAGATGCCCTCAATACCGACCGTCCCAATATTTGCCGGGAAAACGTCATCGAGAGTCGAAACAAACTTGTGTCTGAAATTGAAACTTCCTTAGCGGAGGTTTCATTAAAATCTAGTCCATTTTAACTCAAAAAAGACACAGGTTTACGCGTTCACCACAAAGAAGATATTGTTTATTGTATTACCTCTATTTGAGAGCACCCTCCTAACTGCCTTAGTAAGTATCGGGATCCTAGGCATCGACATATCGAGCGAAGTCCAGTTTCGGGGTCTCTAATAGGATAAGGTCAAATAAGTCTCGAAGAAGCTCAGTGTACTGAACCGATCGAGGCAGTATTTCACTTCGGCCCACCGCCTCCAACTCTATAATGCGCAAGTCCAGCCGCATATATAACACTGTTCTCATATCTATGCAGAAGCCCCAGTACTAGTTTCTCCCTCTGGACCGCATCCAACAAAGAGCGACTCGAATTGTCGATGGCCAAAAGATATCCGATCGCCTCGATCCCTTTTGAGTTACGTAGAGATGTAGCTTCGCTCTGCATTCTCTATCGTATATATCATGGAGAGTGCTCCGAGGAATTGTTCGGACTAATACCGTCCACAACTTTCTGTCATCGCTCCACACGGCAAAATTTTCATCGTCATCACTTGGATAATGGGCACTCCACCACTGATCATTTGACCTCTCTTCCCTAAAAAAAAACTTTAAGAGTTCTAAATTACGCTATGTTTTTTTTGTATAAACAAATACAGTATATAAATGTTAATACATAAAGGAAATGTAAGTAAATGTGAGTATGTATGATTGATGTTGTACTGGTGTACGTGTTTATCATGCCAATTGTAACTGAATCGAGTATCCAGATTTCGATTCCCAAATAATTTGTGTCTGTTATTCTTGAATCGGAGCGAGTATTTATTCGTTACTAACCTAAAAAAATAGTAGTACTAAATTGTTTCGGGTTTGTGGTTACAAAATGGATCTTTCCTATTTAAAAATAACTTGCGACCGTGTTTCCTATATGAATGTGATTTTTAAGATAACTAAACGATATTTGTTTACATTGTGTATTAGTGCAAAATTAAGTTATTTTCACAGAATGTTTTATTTGCTTGAAATCATTTCTGTACACCTAGTACAGAAATGATTTCAAGCAAATAAAATTCCAGTAAGAGATTTCATTTTAAAGTAAAATAATATATAGGTATATTAATAAGCAACAGTAAAAATAAGATTGGTTGATCCCCTCATCGTCTCTTCAACACAAAAGTCTTTCTTACAAGTCACTGAATGTCTAAATGTCTTAAAAACGTGTTTTTCTTTTCCCCTCCACTTTCACATCAATCTTTAACATCCTCCAGTTTCTCCACAAAGATAACATATAAAATCGAATACAAATTTCGCGTTTATAAACTTCCTGATGTTTATTATAAATGAATATTTTATATTTACTTTAATAATGAAACTAATTAAATAGAAACTCTTGCTGGTGTAGGTATAAAATGGGGAAAAAAACCAAGGGCGTCTGAAGTACAGCCGACAGAATGAAGTGTAAAACTCAAAACAATGGAACACCTATGTTCTTTTTTTAATTTGTAAATCAACTATGCGTCACTAGTCCAGCGTAATACGTCACGAGCATGTCGAGGTCATCGGTGACACGTCACGATGACCTCGACATTCTCGTTACGTCCCATAAGTTTTGCCCCTTACCAAAAATCGCTCAACGCGGCTAATGCAATAATACAATTCTATGGCTGGTCTATGGTTTTTTCGAAATTGCATTTAAATTTCGATAGTTAAATTTAAAAAAATTGAACGTGAACGTTTAAGGTAATCTTAAAGAAAATTACGTTCGAATCATTTAAGTCCATATATTTGCATTTTCTATGAATATTAAAATATAAAATACAAATTAATAAAAATAAAATAACGTGTGTTATTTCCTTGTTATAAGGCCATTACAGTATGGCTTCATTCTAATTAAGTAATAAAGAAAACGCACATGTAATTTAATAGTTAGAGGAAACATTAGTTTTATGATCCCTTGTTTAAATGTATCAAAAAACTAAATAACTAATCAGGGTACGGAATAAAAAAAGTCAGTTTCGAAAGGCGCTCTGAGCACACCTCTATTTTGCATTTTATAGGGCCTGTGAAAGAGCGGGTGTTATGTTCCTCTAAGACAAAGGGAAGATATTCTGATAAAACGAGGTGATAATGGATCGCGGTGTGGTGTGATGGGAGATGT
Source organism: Arctia plantaginis (assembly GCA_902825455.1). Taxonomy (NCBI): domain Eukaryota; kingdom Metazoa; phylum Arthropoda; class Insecta; order Lepidoptera; family Erebidae; genus Arctia; species Arctia plantaginis. The sequence goes on from CADEBD010000422.1 coordinate 19,189,897, forward strand.
TTATGTATCTAATCAGCGCGATATAGGATTAGTAGTACTTTTTTATGGAATACTAGCTGACCCGCGCAACTTCGTCTGCGTCTCTCAATAGTAATAAATTTTCTCCGTTTTCGAAACATTCTTCATTGGTGCTCCGCTCCTATTGGTCTTAGCGTGATGATATATAGCCTATAGCCTTCCTCGATAAATGGGCTATCTAACACTGAAAGAATTTTTCAAATCGGACCCGTAGTTCCTGAGATTAGCGCGTTCAAACAAACAAACAAACAAACAAACTCTTCAGCGTTACAATATTAGTACAGATGGAAACGAGCAGACGGGTCATCTGATGGTAAGTGACTACCCTCATTCATTCAGGGAAAGGCAACGTAAGGTACAACGATACCTACGTTATAGCACGCTCCGACTCTTGGGAGTGGAGCAGTGTTTATGAACGCACGTGAGCTTTTGTTTTTTTTTTTTAAAAGACAACTCCCAACTCCAATTATATCAACGTTTGGCATATATATATATATATATATATATATATTTTAATGTGAAAATGAGTTTGTTTCTTTGTTTGTCACACTTTCACACCTAAACCTATAAACCGTTTAAGAAAACAGTGGCACTCCTGGTGTGAAGTGAAAATTAAAAAAAATATTATAATAAGTTTTTTTTTGTATTTTTCGATTCGAAAAGTTCCGACATAAATGGTGCAAGGTCTGGTGAGTATGGCGGATGAGGGAGAGCTTCCAACCCCAGCTCTTGCAGCTTGGAGACTGTCTGTTGCGCAGTATGGGGTCGCGCGTTGTCGTGAAGGAGCAGTGGGGACGACCGATTGACCAAAGCTGGTTGCAGATGTGACCACCAGACCTTGCACCTACCGACTATTACTTTTTCCAAAATTTTGACAACTTTTTAGTGGGTAAAAAATTCAATTCCCGAGAGGCAGTACAAAATGCCTTTGAAGAGTTTGTTGCCTCCCGTCCAGCTGATTTTTACAAGAAGGGCATCAATAAACTGCCAATACGTTGGCAAAGATGCGTCGATTGCATGGGTGATTACTTCGAATAACAGAAATAAAAAAGTTTGAAAAAATTTCTTCTTTCACTTATTGCATACAAAACGGGAATTTCATAGGTAAAGACCTATTATACACAATAATCTATGTTGTACCTTTGTATACAATAAATGTTTATATTATATAATCAATGTATTTCAACCTAAACTCAATTCTCGTGTAAACGCTACCAATATATGTAGATACTTATATACGGAGGTGTCGGTAACTGTAACAGTGCCGCGAGTTCAATGGTTTCTTCCCATCTTAAAAAAAGAACATTATTTTGTTTGTTGTTCAAAAATGCTTCCAAAACTCTTTCAACAATAGAAAGCTATATTATCACCGAGTAACAGGCAAATTTTACCGCGAAAACTGACATACATTTGAGCGGAGCCGCGAGCAAAAACTAGTATGAGATAAGCATGAACATACATTTTTCTACTTTTACCGATTTGAAGTCATTAAATTAGGTCATTCCCCTCTTCTTGCTGAACATAACATGTGTTAAGATGTGGGTCACCAGATAAGATATGGTTTTACCTCAACGTTGTTTACACTCCTTCGCTAGGCTGTTATCTATCTTAAGGCATTAGAGTACTTACACGAGTTCATTGACTTTTGACGAGCTCAGTAATTTGACTGCACGGATGGCGTAGTGGTGTAAGCGGTCGCTACACCGCTTACTACTACGCTGAGTGTTGTGGGTCACTACGATCCCCACATAGGACGATACTTTGTGAGATCCACAAATTATTGTTCTGAGTCTGGATGTTCTTTGTGTCCGTTTCATGTATGTTTGTAAAGTCCCCCGTTGTAAAGGATATATTCCTAATGCGAGAGTTGTCTTTTCAAAAACCAAAACCAACCAACCAAACCATTGAGTGTTCAGACAATGAAAACAGTTTCTATTAGACCGGATTAACTTTTATAAATATGCTCGTGGACCCTGGTTTAATTAAGGATTCTTCAGCTTACGTAGGTAATCTTTTTTTAAGCTCGTTATAAGTCACTAAACAACAAAAAAAGGCACAAAATTAGAAATGTATAATTATATTATTAAGTAAATTCTTTTATGCATTTTTAAGCATAAAGAGCAGAACGAAGAAACTAATATACTTATAGACAAAAGAAATTATTAACAATATGTGTTACAAAGTATGTGAAAATTTCCATTATTATACATCTAGGATAGTTCAAATTGAACTGGAAATCAATAAGTAAAAGTAATAATTGACAACATTAAAGATATGTCAAATCTTCAAAATCGTTTTATGACATTTTTACATTGGTAACACTGTATAAGTTCAAAAACAGAAGCAAAAACAGTACTTGTTTTTACCTTTTTAAATATGGATGTATTAGGAGTTTATGAACGCAAGCCAGTCTGATAATATTAAGGCTATCTGGAGGGATAATATTGAGTAAGAAGTGGCCTGCCCTCAATAAATTCCCATGTGTAACGAACCCGCTTCCACGTAATAACCTACTTTCAGTAGCTTTAGTCTAAACTACTAGGGCGACATGAGCGTATGGGGACCGCGATTTGTGTTCTGAAAGAATTTCATTTTAACTCTCAGAATGTTCTTTGTAAGGCTTTTATTATTACATACTATCTCCCGACTCTTGAATTTCGAACATTTTTAATGTTTTGTTCTCTTTCATGACCAGTAAAACATGAACTTTCATTGTATGGACTTATATACCGGACGCACGTAGTTTTGTGAATTGTTTACTTTTCATCATATTCTATTTAAAAATTTAGTTTTCTGAATTTCTACATATAAAAATGATGAACGACCGAATGGCGTAGTGGTTTGTGTAATGGACTGCTACTCCAAAGGTCGCGGGTTCGATTCCCGCTCAAGTCAAACATTTGTGTGCATGAACATTTAATGTTTGATTTGGTCTGGGTGTTTCTATCTATAATAAGTATGTATTTACAAAAAAAAAAAAGTATATATGTATTTATATCAGTTGTCTAGTACCCATAGTACAAGCTCTGCTTAGTTTGGGACTTGATGGCGTTGTGTGAATGTGAAAAAAGAAAAAAAAAAAAAATAGGCCTCTCCTTAGAAAGGAGGTTTTGGCCTACTATACCACGCTGGCCAGACGGGTTGGTATAGGGTTTGTTTCAAGTTTTCCTTCTCTTTGCAGTGCTGTTGTCCTGCTTAGTTTGCTCCCTTAGTCGGCTCTTACAACACCTACGGGATGAATTGGGGTGGTGACAATTTGTATTCTTAATCCGTCACCACACGAAATTTTCATCATAATCAATCTTATTACAAGTTATACTAAATATATTTAGATAACATTCAAGGCTGTGCTGTGCTATGCGTCCTTTTTTTTTTCCTGTGCGCATACCACCCACCGGTAGGGTGATTATGTCAGACTCGAACCGACCAAAAACCGCACACCGTCTCGGGTACCAGTATCCGTGGAACCCTAGAATGGAAATCCCTGGTACCCCGACGTGCCTCGGACGGCGTGTAGATGATCTCCCCCTGTGTGGGAACCCCTATGTTCCCTTTGTGCTCCCAAAAGCCTGCTTCTGCTAGTGTGACAAATGGCGGCTGTGCACCTGAAGTGGTAGGCCGAGGTACATTAAACAATTAAACACCGTCAGATTAACGTCCTCTTAAAGTTTTATAAATTACCAAAAAAATGTTGTTCCTATTTCCACCTCTATAAGAATGTTGCCCTTAAAATTAAATGAAAAGAACTTTAGTTTCAATCAATACAGTAAATAAATATCATTGAAATTGGTTGAGAAATGGCACAGGTATCGCGCAAAATATACACGAAAATAATATTCAGTCGACCTTTGAAATCAGAATCATTAATAAAATCGCCATAAAACCGCAAAGCGATATATGCTTCTTTTTATCTTGAAAAACAGGCTTCATAAAGCACCACATATACGTTTTGTTTCCATAAGGTTGTTGCGGAAAAGGGTAAACATTTTTCTTTCAGCGCAACGTATCGTAGAGGATTAAATTCCTCTGCTGTTGAACTAGTGCAGTACTTGCGGTGGGACTATTCTCTTCGCTTCGTGTTGTTCAGTTGGCAGCACTTTTTTATAGTGAAGTAAATGGTTGGTGTATGTTTTTTTACACGGAAAACAAAATCATGAACATAAATGTCGAGACAGAATTAGAAGGAAATTAATTGAAAATATATTTTCGCCTTAAATTTACTGCAAAGATACAAATCTATTTTTAGATAAGCTAATAAGAAGAAATGAGTAATAGTTTACCAAAAGCTGTCAGAGGAAATTGTTTCTCCACAAGTTTGAAACCGATTAGGAATCTTATGAATAAATTACAAGATCGTTGCGGAAAATTTTGAATTTATAAAAAACAAACTTAATAGTAACGTGTTCTATGTTTTCATATTTGGATTTTGTATTTCTGCCTTTGTTAATCTTCTGTAGATTTTAGAATAAAAATGCAATTAGGCATAGTCAGTAGGTATTCATAATCATAAAACACGACCGAGCTTTACAGCAGTCGGATATGATGTGTCAAATGTGACGTCTCCCCAAGCATTTGACAGCCAATTCTACCACCGTGCGCGATCATTAGTCAAATCAAGAAGCATGCGCTTATCCGACTTCTTGTTAAGAAAGACTCAGACAGATTGCTGGAAAACAAAAGTTTTACACATCAGAAACACTTTCAGTGATGTTGGGGAAAATGGGCTTTTTAAGGAAAACTTTAGAAGTACTTAAAAGCTGTGTATTGAGCGATGGTCGAATAGATTGTGTCAGTTAACCGCAACCCTGGATCTACGACTTTTTCGAACCGGGGCAGAAACTTAATAATGGGGCCCCTCTTCCCAGCGTTTGATATAAACTACTTAAAAAAACTCACAAATATCAAGTTCACTTGTAGTGTGGGCCTGATTGGCCCTTTTTCTTACAAGTCGACGGTGAGTCAACCAGGCTTCCTTCTTTTTATTTTTAATAATACTGTTTTTTGCGCCTCCTAAAACTGCCGCTCGCGGTGGGTTCCCCGGTTTGCCCTCCCCTAGATACGGGTTTGGTTAACCGACAGTAGAAAAAGTTAACAAAAAAAAGGTTCTTATAAGTATTGACGGTCACTATAATGTCCTCGTGTGTTGCCATAAAAATCGAGCAGGCGCTGTGGTGTGTGTTAGTGGTGATAGTTAGCAAGGATTTCTTTTTAATCTATACGTATAGAATTACTTGCCCTGTCTGACTAATTCATCAACGCAGAGTCCAAATCCCTTTAGGCTACAAACTTGAAATTTTTGCAGCTAATGCTTTTTATGTCGTAAGCACCTACTAAGAAGGGATTTTTAATGGGGTCATAGATATCGGTCTATTGTGTCGCACCAGGAGTGAGACTGCAGCAGCTCGAAGTTCCAAAGGTCAGCGTACCCGTATGCCCGTCCTGTAATTAGAAAGGTCATTAAGTCAGCGACATCAACTGGCCTGTAACGCTGTATGAACTGGATGTCGAGAATTAAATAATATTGTACCACATTCACACAACGTATCTAGTCCCAAACTAAGCAGAGCTTGTACTATGGCTACTAGACAACTGATATAAATACATATTTACTTTTTTTTGTAAATACATACTTATTATACATAGAAACACCCAGACCAAATCAAACATTAAATGTTCATGCACACAAATGTTTGACTTGAGCGGGAATCGAACCCACGACCTTTGGAATAGCAGTCCGTTACACAAACCACTACGCCACTCGGTCGCCGAATTGAGAACATAACTTTATTTAAATTAAGAATAAGGTGAAATAATCTACGTAGCTTGCCATATTTACCAAGGTATGTCCTACCATCTTACAATTACATGTATAATAATATATAATAATATAATATTCTACCACATTCACACAACGCCATCTAGTCCCAAACTAAGCAGAGCTTGTACTATGGGTACTAGACAACTGATATAAATACATATATACTTTTTTTTTGTAAATACATACATATTATACATAGAAACACCCAGACCAAATCAAACATTAAATGTTCATGCACACAAATGCTTGACTTGAGCGGGAATCGAACCCGCGACCTTTGGAATAGCAGTAAGTTACACAAACCACTACGCCATTCGGTCGTCAACGAAATACAATGAACAAACAAGAAGTATGGCAAGCGAACGAACGAACGAACTAAAAAACAACATTGTGGATAAACTCTCGGCTAATCCACTGAAATGTAAGACGCTTCTCAAAAGTTTACCTTACAAAGTATATATATAAAAAAATATATATAAAAAATTCAATCTACATTGTATTACATACAAAGCGAGTGATGGCAGTTATACATAAACCACTTGTGGTTTTTTTTCACTGTTACTGTGTTTATATGAACTGTAACCTTGTGCCATAAATTTAAAAAGAAAGTTGGTTTGTGTATGATTCAAAAACTCAAAAAGTTCTGCACCGATTGACCTCATATTTTGACACGATATACAACCCGTTTACAAAGATTGTTATTACCATTTTTTTTAATGTGCCACAGCAAGGAGTGGTTGGACAGCTAGTTCCATATAAAAAGGTACCTTATCGGTAGTAATCTCATTGCTTACTAACTTTATTTTTACCGTATCTATCAGTAAACGAAAAGACAAAAATGAAAACTTATTTCAATCAGAGTTGGTTTGCCCTTTCTTCTCATGAGGCTCAACCCCTTGGAATTGGGCGGTTGTAGATCGGCACAGGCAATTAAGAGATTTTCGATACGTATAAATTTAGTTTGCTAAATATTTGACAAAACAGAGATTGTTGCTATTGTGTGTGTTGATCTATAACTTTAGAGTATACACAAGAGACGACTTCAAATAATTCAATTTTTTTATGAGATAAAGATGTTTTGAGTTTGAGTTTAGGATTATGAAGAAAACATAATAAGTTATTCATTTTATTTTATTTTTATATTCACGAGATTTGTGCCTCTAAATACAGACGCGCCGTTTTCAAAGAACAGGTTCACGCTCTAATTAACAAAACAAAATGGTAAAAATATGAAGCGACACGTTTTATATCTCTTACGGATAAAATTGTTACTCCATTTAAAAGACTGAGAGAAAATTTGGAAGCGGAAATTTGCTCACTGTCTTCCCTCGAAAATTTCCGCTCACGAATTTCACAAGACCGTGACAAACACTGAAAAAATATGTCTTAATTTATGGCTTTGATTTTTCGATGTCAGAAAAACAATTTCTTTAAGCCTGACAGCAATTATTGAAGATGAGTTTTATGTTACCATTTCTGTTAGGAGTTGGGAAGATTTTTAAGATGGTTATTTTCTAATTTTTGTATTTAAACGTGTGAGTTACTTAATATTGTTTAGTTGCAATGAAAATAAATATACATAAATATCAAGATTTTTTTAATTGAATAGTAGACTTGCAACGAATAGTATATTCGGCAGTATACCGAATACCGAATATTCGGCGAGGCCCCTGACCGAATAGCCGAATATTAGGCAAAAGTATTCGGCTGGATTTTAGCGCCAAAAACTTGTACAGACGTGAATTAAATTATGTACCTGCTTTATGTACCAATGACTACTTAATACATGATTATAAAAGAAATGAGAACCTTACCTTTCTAAATTTTGATTACCACAATAATTCAAATACATAGAATCCTCCATTTTTCCAATTCAGAAGATGATTATGTACCTGTGTTATGCACCAATGACTACTTAAATGATTATAACAGAAATAAAAATATGAATATATACGTAATCAATCGTTTTTAATTTTTCATTTTACCAATTATTTCTCAATGACAAGATATATTATTTAAGTATTCGGTATTCGGCCGAACAATATGTAGATATTCGGTATTCGGCCGAATATAATAAAAGCAGCCGAATAGGCCGAATACCGAATAGTAACCGAATATTCGTTGCAAGTCTATTGAATAGCTAGCGCACTTAAAAATAAATAAGTATAATAAACTATTTATCATAGTCCATATAATGTTGTACCCCACTCACCTCTTATCTCAGAACTGCCGCCACTCATGAAGTGTTTAAAACACATCATTTCATGAGTGGAGGGAGTTCTGAGATAACAAACATAAAAAAGTAACACCAAATTGAGAACTTGTCCTTTTTTAAAGTAGGTTTATAATGATATTTATTAAAACATATTGTGACATTAACTTTCAAACTTTCACGTTTCATGATGTGTGATTGTTACTTCAGAAATGACCTAAAACTGTAACCTTGTAATATTACAAACTACATTTAGAATTACATACGACTACATTCCCAAGGAGGGTTGGCGACAGGCAGGCGGCCGGCCATAAAATTAATTAGCCAAAACCATTATAATGCAGTAAAGTATGATACAAATGGAAAAATCATACATACTGCGCCGACCCCAAATAAAAGGGAAGGCAGATGATGATTTAGAATTACATAATATCAAAGATTAAAAAGGAAAAAAATATTTTCTTGATTTATTGATAACTTGAAAACGTCCCCCTGTAAACTACGAATTGATACGATATATGAAACACAATTACTACACAACCTCATCCTTTGTATTGCTTCTATCCTAGCTTGTTTCAACCGTTATTATTATCCTGACAGAAGTCACAAGCGTATTTGGACATTATACACACTTTCATATGTGCTGCTATTTAAAAAAAAAGAGTGTGCATTAGACCACATCACACATCACATCAACAGCCTTGAGTAGTCCTGGATGAATAGGGGTGGTGACTCTCTGTATTCTTAATCCGTCACCACACGGACAACACCACACCACACACTTTAGACCACACGACTGAAGTAAAACTTGTTTAGCTCCATCTATATTTATGTATATGTTTATGTAACTGGCTATAAGAGCAAGAGAGAAAGAAAATGTGTGCTTGCACCTCTCTTGCCCCTACAGTAATATACGAAACGTAACTCTCTCTCTTTTTATCTTCACTAACTTATATCTCCCTCTCAACTTCCGTTCGCCTCGCTCGACCACACTTTTTGTAACGCTCTCGTCACGCATTCACCATTTTACTACCCAAGTCAAGCGTGCGTACAGAAGTTTTACTTCAACAAGTATAATGTGTGACGGATATGTTCAGTTGAATAAAATCTTTCCTTTCGAACGTTTTTCAACAATAAACAGATTCACTTGTTTTGATTTCAGGACCTTCGTTTTTGTAACCCTATATCGATAGTAATATGGCAAAACTGAAGCGGTTTTTCATTTTTTTAAATTCGATGATATCTGGAACAACCAGTCAGATTTAAAAGATTCTTCCTTATTGGATAGAGTATTTATTGATAATTAATAAAGAATTATTAAACATCAAGCTTGGAGCTTTACATGTGGGGCTGGGACCATAAACTTCGATAAAACTGCTTCGGCTATTAAGTTAAATATTGCTTGAGTTTCTAGTGAAATTTCATTCCTATGCCCATGTGCATAAAGCTTTAACAAAACCACGTCGCTATGTATAATAATTAGGACTGATTAATCCGAATGTAAAGGTCCCGGGTTCCATTTCCCGTCAGGGCAAATATTTGTATGCAATGTATGATTATTTACAGCACACTTTGTTTGATCTTTCCTAAAACATGTACTTAAGTAAGTGTATATCAGTTTAAAAACTCATAACACCAATTAAGCTTGGATTAGCTCTAGATGTTATGTATATGTGTATTTGTAAAAAAACAAATTGCAATTTATTTTTATCTTCAACAAATAAAATTTAAAAAACATTACTAAAATGTATTTCAGAGAATTACCATGAAAATTGTGTTGTGTATATTTGGTTAGTACCTGTGGGCCATTGTTACCCACTAAGGGGGCAGAGGGAGTGTGTGAGGGGTCCAGTTTAAATAATGGGTAGTGGGTGGCTAAGGGGCGTTGAAGACCGCGGCCAAGAAAAGTGCAACGGAGAAATGTATATTGTTTTGTTTGTGCATTTTCAATATCCGGATAGGGACAGAATCTACTTCGGTGAACTCTAAGGGGACTACGGGGCGGATACGGGATAGGATTTTTTTTCCCAAATAATTTGTTATTGACCGTTAGGCCGGTAAGAAATATCTGTTTGAGTTTCTTTACAAGAATTAATGGTCAAATAGGTGGCATTTTGTTTAGTGAACCTTTGTGGAATAATAATAATAAAATATTATAATAATAATAATCTACCACATTCACACAACGCCATCTAGTCCAAAACTAAGCAGAGCTTGTACTATGGCTACTAGACAACTGATATAAGTACATATATACTTTTTTAGTAAATACATACATATTATACATAGACACACCCAGATCGAATCAAACATTAAATGTTCATGCACACAAATGTTTGACTTGAACGGGAATCGAACCCGCGACTACGGAATCCGGTCATGGACGTTCTGTTTGCAACACAAAGGGGCTATTCTCCGACCAGACAAGGCGAGTTGCGGCCTAATAGTTCTTGTTGAGAAGTTATACACACACATTAATATATTACATATAATACTAATTGGATCGAAAACTTTTAATGCGCAATGTAAGAAAAATCGTTACTACGTAGTTCATTGTATCTTCGTTAGATGGCATTGAGTGCCAGTGTATGTTCTTGGTTGTGTGGAAGTCACCATACTGTCACTTAATTTATATTTGTAAAACCATAAAGTAAAGGAAATAGAAAAAAAACAATATACTATAGTGTATTGTTGTTTTTTTTCTAGTTAGACGAGATAGGTAAACTGAACGACATCAATAAAAATCTGCTCTAAAACGCTAAGTGTAATCTTCCACTAACTTAAAGTAAAACTACAGCATGTTTGACGATGCTTTTTATACCCATATATTTACTTTATTTGGTTTTACGCTTCTAAATGAACAAGTTACACCAAAACTTTCCGTTTATTACATACAAGTACATCGTCGTCGAGAGATAAAACCGCTACATCTCTGGTACTGCAATTGTTCCTGTGCAGCTGTGGACTACCGCAGTTCTTTGTTTGTCATTCGTTTGTCTTTAATACAAGCTGCGTTAACACGAGTTTTGTCTTCAAAATAATTGCTGTTAGCACTATAGTTTGTTTCAGCTAAGTTGTAGTTCAAAATTTAGGGGAAAAGAATAATTTAATTGTTATAATCCTCCTCCTTTCATCGATATCCTTGATCCTGAGTCGTAACTTTTGTGCTGAGTCTTGGTATGTGTGAAGGATCGTCAATACATTAAGTAAAAAAAGCTAATTCTACCAACGCGCGCACTCTTTAGCCAAATCCAATAGCGCGTTTTTTTGATGTATTACATACTTCCGTCCCTTTTCACTAAATAATTTCCATAGATTCCCGGGGATTATAGGAAAGATATCACACATAGAAAACTAAAGTTATTATAAAAATAAAATGAAAAGTACACTTTTCATTTACCTGGTCCATTTCTTTTGTACAACAGTAGAATCGCACGCGTTTTTCAATAAAACCATTACACGGTACCTGCACTTCCTTCTGTGTCTATATTTACAGTAGATACGTTGAAGGGGAGCGGTCAGCCCCTATCGATGTCTAATCGAATTTACGCATATTGTGTTACCAGTTCACCTCTAGTTCGTATTCTGTAACATACGTACATATGAAGAAATTACTGTAACTTGTAAGAAAAGGTTAATTGGGTTGACCTGGTTGTTACTGCTAACTAATTGTTGTAAAGGCTTTCCTCCTTATTTGTTCTTGGGAATAGATATATCGTATTTTTTTTACGTTAAGTTTACACGCAAGTAATAATGTGATAAAGTACACTTCTTCCTTGTGAAGGTGCTTAAAACTTTATATAATAATAATTTAAATATATCTTACACAGCGGCCGGCTCTGAGACACCGTTGGGGAAAACAAGTTCTTGAGTGGAGATCGCGTCTCGGCAAACGTAGTATAGGACGCTAACAAGCTAGGTGGAGTGACGATTTATGCAAGATGGCTGGCAGGAGCTGATTGCGAGAAGCCCAAAATCGATCTAAGTGGCGTGCAATGGGAGAGACCTATATCCAGCAGTGGACTGCGATAGGCTGATGATGATGATGACGGCCGTCTAAAGATCAATTCTCGTAATAAAAGTTTGATCACGATTCAGTTTCGAGATGCGAGATCGATAGTTGATCGGAACTGAATTTTCATCGAATTTTTATTACGAGAATTGGGTCTGGTCTCTTGCTAAGCAGAGCCTGTACTATGATAACGAGATTACTGCTGCTAAACATTCTTATAAATATCTAAATACATAGATAAGGAGAGGCTTATGTCCAGCAGTGGACTATTAAAGGCTGTTGATGATGATGATTGATGACATAGATAGTTTTAGTAGTCTCAGTAACCTGACTGCTAAGCTGGTGGTCGTGGGTTCAGATATATCTGATTAGTATACCACTTGACCTATAGGCCAGTCTATATTTAAGACATTTTTAATGAGACACCTTTACTTGACAAATGAGGAAATACGAAGCGTTCTTCTGAACCTGGTCTAAATCTGATTGGATTTCTGGAAACAAAATATACTGAGCCAAAACCAACTGTACTTAAATCATGCGGATAAAATATAAAATGGTGTTGAATAAAATAATTTGGCGCATAAAAGTAGGTAATATTCAAAGACTGTCTAGTGACTAGTAAATTTCACGTGAAAATTTAATTTTGTTCACATTTTTGTTCCTATTTATTTTAGGAATACGGTTCGGATAGTGAGTACATGTACAGTTTATTGGATTTAGTTTCATTATATACCTGGTTTATGTATACCTGGGACTTTTATGAGATATAAATGTAACAACTTCAATATTTAACCAACAAATTGATGTAGTTTTGTTTCGTGTTAAGTAAAACGTGCTTTCGTATTCAAGAACAAAAATGTTCTTATCGTGAGTGATACTTCTATAAAAGAAAGAATAAAGCTGTAACTCTAATTGACCGTTGTTAGGAAGTATAAATCCACTAACAGCTATCACCACCCACTAACCCCTCGTACTCAAAACAGTACACTAACAAGGTGTCAATGGTCGGTAAAATAAGTAAACTGTGTTGTACTGTTTTGTTTTGATGTGGAACTTCTCATGCTCGCCAAACCGGCTGTTGGAGTGGCGACGCGTTATGCGCCGATGTGATAGTATTATGTAACATGTAATGCGGTGTGGCGACGCATCGATATGTTTCTATTAAAAAATGTGATTGTTATATTTTTGAATGTGCTATATTTATTACTTCCTTCATACTTATTATTTCTACAAAATAATTTCAATGTTTCACATCTGCCAGACGCTTTTGTTATCTATTTATTTTTACTAGTGTAGCAAGCAGACGAGTGTGACTACGTACATCACCAGATCATCCCAGATCACGGGGTTACCACTGTAGAGGAACGTGTGTTTTGTGTCTCCAACACTAAGGGTACGGTCATAGGAATATCGCCAAGTTGTTCAACTAATTCAGAATAATATTCAAACTTAAATATTTTGTTTTACGTTCCACCATAAGTTTAACTATTACTGTATATCTTTTCGTACCTTAAAAGGTCAACAAACATACTAAAAGAGTGTAACTTAACCGTTTAGTAATCTGTTTTGAGAAAAATACTTTCTACACTTCTTGTATATTTAAACGTTTGTGCTCCTTCGTCGAATTAAAAAGTCTTAATAATTCGTGCACACCTAACAACCTTACTTAAGTCTTAGAACAAATCTTTTTCGCGTTTAAGCATTTCCAATCTTATGGTGAACAATTATTTAGCGAACACAAATCTTCGAATAAACACTGTTTGAATAAACTTTACTAACTCAATCATGAAGAGTTGAATTCTATTTCATTTTCAGTGAAACGTACAGTTTGTGTGAAGGAGAAACCGACCCAACCGCTCGCCCCCAGTTTTATAAAATATACAAGTATCGGGGATAAGCAGTTAGGGAGTAGATATGTATTTGAAGCGTGGTCAGCAGGAAAACCTTGTTGTCTATGCATACTTACGTTGTAAAGCGAATGAGTTTATTTGTTTAAAGGATATTCATATTATACTGGTCGTGTTTTGAAACAAAAGCTTTGAATAATAATAACATGGTAGAACTAGGTAGATAAAATCCTTTAAACGGTCGTCTGATCCTAAACTAGGCTAAGCGTGTATTATGAGAACCAGATTGCTGAAAGTATATATATGTTTATGTATATGCTTTTAAATACATACTTCTTATAGATAAATTACACTCAAACATAGAACAAATAAATAATAACCTCACACACGGCAGTCTGATCCCAAATTAGGCAGAGCCTGTACTATAATAACCAGACTGCCGATAAACATACTTATATATTTCCAAATACATATTATAGATAAATTACACCCAGATACAGAACAAACGATCGTGCTCATCACACAAATATTTGTCCTGTTTGGGAATCGAACCCACGACCTCCGGCTTAGCAGTCAGGGTCATTAACCCCTAAACCAACAGGCCCGTCAAATGACCGTGCCTAGACCACAATATTTGTACTTGGTAGTAATTAAACCCATAACTTCTGACTTGGCCTTTTATTTTTTCATCTAAGAGTTAAAAAACATACAAACAACGAACACTAATCTCATCTAGAGTCGGTACAACTATCTGTGGATCACAAATTTTTGTCCGATGCTATCAAAGGACCCAAAACTTCCATCTATTGCCGTTTGTTCGCTATACCAAGACTAATATAATAAAGCTGTCTGAGCTAAGCGCTGACAGTAAACGTTGCTAAAATTCCAAGTAACTGCAGGCTAGTCATCGAAGCTGCCCTTTGTAAAGTTCATTGACTCCTAAGTGACGAAAACGCAACACCTCCTCAAGATGGCAACATTTCCTCTAAACAAGCAACTCCAATAAAATTTATGTGTTCAACACGCGATATTGTACCTTGGTCCATACAAAATAGGGTCCACGCATATCACAGTGGGTGCAACAATACACTAACAGATCTCTAGAGAACAGGGGAGTAAAATTGAACAAACAATTTATTGTCGAATGGCTACCAAATAACCTTCTCTGAACAACTAGGGGCGGTACTCCAACTTTGGCTGTGTTAATTTACGTTCGAAATGTTTTCATTTTGTGTAGAGAATAAAAATATTTTTAATGGCGGTTATGGATGACTATATCTTGTGATTATCTCTTCTCTCAGAATAATCCTCAACTTAATTTGGTTTTAAATAAAGAAATTGTCCAATGGGAACTTCGTTTTTAGTATGAGTTTAGTAAAGTTAAGATAAAGAATTATAGTATGTGTCGTTACATAATTATTAGTTTAGGCGAAAAGCACCAAAGTAATTGCGTCGAGCTATTGAATTACTAGACACACATTACAAAGCCATCCATTTAATCCAAACAAACTTTTAACATGGTTTATCTTCTATTCGTTTCTGTCATTCACGACAACAACGATAGCACAAATGCGTAGTTAAACCTGTGGTTCAAATAATCTTAGTAAATATGTCAGAAGAAAATAACAATCATAACAGATGAACAGAGGTAGTTGACTATTTAAATTTTGTTAGAAGGAATCACATTACTCTAAAGTGACAATACGGCAACGACCTCGTTATTTCAAACTAAGTCCTTTCTACAAAATTAATTAATTAATAGCATGCGATGTCTCAGTTATACGACATTTATTTACAAGACTGAAGTTGAAACGTTCTAGTTTTTTTTTATCGAACCGCCACCTTACTCGTATATGGCGTCTCGGCCGGGTCCCTATTCTATAGCTCCTGATTACTTTGTCAAACTGAACACTGAGTTACTTTGCCCTCAACTTTAATTTCTCGCATCTCTGTTGGTTTTGTTTCAGTCTGTAGTTCGTCGGGGATTACAATTTAATTACATGAGCCTTCTGTTAGTGACAAGTTTCAAACAGTTTTCAGTTTTAAATGGCAAAGATAACAAATTTATCAAGACAAGCAATGTTTTCAATTATTGTGGGTACTTCGAAATATTTCAGCTTTATTAAGCTAGCATTAATTACCTTGGAAATTATTATATATTCTTACACAAGTATTGTTGATTTGGAACGTAAGAAAATGATTTAAGACTAAATTATTTTTCTATAATATGTATGTATTTAAAAATATATAAGTATGTTTATCAGCAGTCTGGTTACCATAGTACAGGCTCTGCCTAGTTTGGGATCAGACGGCCGTGTGTGAGATGTGTGAGATATATTATTATATTATTATTTTTAAAGAACTTTAGATTTTCATCTTTGTTGATAAATGGAAAGGGTGTTTGTGTTTCAACTCACCTAATGGAAAGTGACGATGAAGGCAAAAGGTAGTACACGCCTTTTCAAGAAAAACTTATTCAATTTAATAGTTCCAGGATTATCAGAGTTTGGAAAAAATAAAGGAGTTTAAAATTAAATGATCAATCTCTGTGTATCCCTGCTTTATAGATATCAGAATAACAAGAAAGAATTACTCGTATGCGACGTAATCGAATCACTAATTCAAAAGAAATACACTTGTATCAAGAAAATAAGACAGCAATCTGTTTTCGTCTCATTCAGCCTAACTGTTCAGTCGACCACTATTTTAGTTGCCAAACAAATAATCTTGTTTATCCAGCAAGAGTTTATTTCGTCTGTGTATTCTTGGAAGAAGAGATATAAATTCAATTCATTAAGTGAGCACTACTTTAGATAATTTGCTCTACATTGCGAGTATAGTACCACTACTTAATCTAAGGTCAAAGTAAACTATGACTTGGTTTTGAAATAGTAACAACGATTTTGCCTTTAGTTTATTTTATTGATCTTGTTGTACAAGACTTACAGTGTGTCGTGTGTGACGTACCAAGTTGGCAGTAGGTAGTTTAAAGATATTCATTTGACGTGGACCGGACCATTGACATCTAAAGAAAGAAAGAAAGAAAGAAAGAAAGAAAGAAAAATACTTTAATTGGCACATTTTACAGAATTGTTACATATTTACAACAGAGACATGTATAAAATACATCTGTACCAATATGGACCACGACTCAGCATAATGCTTGCAGGCGCAATGCACCTAGCGCTGGTTTTCAGCGCAGCGCTGGTTTTCAAAATATTAATTGTTCGTTTTTTTCTTTGTACTTATCCATTCCAGATTTAATTTGATTTGTATCGACCCTAATTTTATAGATTTTTGCATGTTTAATTATAAGGCAGAAAACTATTCCATCTGTAATTTGATGTACCTACATTCATAGCAAATAAACTTTGATTTGATTTGACGTGACGGCCTTCCAGAAAACCGCTGTTAAATATTTTTTTCGTTACTTTTCAATTAGTGGGTTATTGAAGCCCAACCCCATCTCTCCTTATAATTCTTGGGCTCGTAGTGAGGCTTGAGTGGTAGGTGACCATGGGCAGCGGTAGTCACTTACCATCAGTATACAAGCCCGAAACAATTATTTGAAATAGGAGACAAGAATAGACGGAGTCCATACTAAACATTTATTCTGTACCGTTAGAGTTTGTGTGTGTGTGGTTTTTATTTAAATGAGATTTTGTAGTCATGTTTAAATGAAACTTGAATCAGAATGTTTGCCTTCAACTGAGAAGAGATTTTTTTCAATTTTATAAAGGTGTGCTTTCTTTTTTTACCCGATGGCGACAGATATTTCTTTAGCACGTTCTGTAGTCTTAACAGCTTGATGGGGTTGGGCTTGTAAGGTGTCATTCATCATGTCGTCATTCATGTTAGATTCGTCTTAATTATGAAGGTTAAAAAACTGGGTTTATGAATGTTAAAACTGGCGGTGGTATAGTGGTAGCGTATGCTATTATATTTGTTTTGGAGTTTTTGTGTATAATATGTATTTATTTACGAAAAAAAAGTATATAACTAGTCTATCAGTCAATCTAGCTCAAACTACTAACTAAGCAAAACTTGGTTAGTACAATCTCTGCTTAGTTTGAAACTAGATGGCGTCGTGTGTCAGATGTCGGTTAATATGATTATTATTAAGAAAATTAAAATCGTCTGTCCGTAAATGTTAAGAACCTATACATTTTCACGCAGTCGGTTTTTAAGCTTTTTTCCAATAATTAGTTATTATTGTTACTATTATATTAGTACAAATAAACTCACCCATAATACCAACGGACCAAATAGAACGTTGTACCATTTTTTTTAAATCATTCTCTCATCAATCGCTGGGTTGTGGCCTGCCTGTAATGATTACCTCGCAAATCGGAGGATCCTCCTTTAGTGCCTGAGATCCACCTCGTTCCTCCACAGTAAATATTTTAAATTGACGAGAGAGACAAAGTCTTACATCTAAGCGTTTGATACGGTCATAATTTTTATTTTCCAGGAAACTTTAAAAGCCTCGTTCAATTTCGCAGCTGAATCTTACAAAAGTATCAATAAAACTAAAATGGCGCCATAATATTAAAGCTCCGATATTCGTGTACATTGTAAGCAACCTTAATTGCTACCAGCCCTGGTTATTGCACAGCTGTGACTTTACGATCTACAGATATCGCTTTCTAGTCAGGTAACCTGTGCAAACTTGCAGGTAATGAAAATTCTACCACATTCACACAACGCCATCTAGTCCCAAACTAAGCAGAGCTTGTATTATGGGTACTAGACAACTGATATAAATACATATATACTTTTTTTTTGTAAATACATACATTTTATACATAGAAACACCCAGACAAACATTAAATGTTCATGCACACAAATGTGTAACTTGAGTGGGAATTGAACCCGCGACCTTTGGATTAGCAGTCCGTTACACAAACCACTACGCCATCAGGTCGCCTATAGATAGATGGGGCTGAAGTTTTTTTTGTTTAGTTCTTAGATTATGAAGTTATGTTACGTTTGCTTCTGTAAAAACGAATGATGGATGAATGGATATTTATTATTCAATCACTACAGAAAAGCTAAACGGATACTACACGGGTACTACGCCACGCTGGCCAGACGGGTTGGTTTAGGGTTTGTGTCAAGTTTCAACAGCAGTTCCCGGATGCCTCCTATTACAGGCGCAGAGTGGCACACCATGTGGTTTCAGTCGGTCCGATTCCGCCGTAAACCCCGGTGGGGTGACGGCAAGAGGGGGTTCCCACACTTAAAAAAAAGGGTTTGTGTCAAGTTTGGCTTCTCTTTGCAGTGCTGTTCTCCTGTGTAGTTTGCGGCTCTTACGACACCCACGGGATGAATGAAAGTGGTGACACTCCGTATTCGTAATCCGTCACCACATATATATAATCTATGTATGTCTTTTTTAACAAATACAGCACTTCAGCATGTAATATTGGGAACATAAAACTATTCGTGCTGTATAATGTTTTAATGTTTTCGGACATCTAACACACAACGCCATCTAGTTTCAAACTAAGCTGAGTTTGTACTATAAAAACTAGATTGACTGATAGAATACTCATATACTTTTTTGTTTGTTAATACATACCTATTATACGTAGAAAACACCCAAACATCGAAATAATTGTTTGCGAACTATCCGATCCGGAAATCATACCTGAGACCTCAGCATAGCAGTCGAATACGCTACCACTGCGTCACCGAGGCAGTCAAATCAATGTATTCCGACTTGTCTATTCAAAGATAGTTCAGGTTACACTGGTCCTAGAAACAAAGTAATACGTTTCTTTAGGTTGAAAATCGACCACCAGGCAACATCCAGTTCATAACGTCTTATAACTGTCGAACTGTCGAAAACGAGTTAATAAGCCACTGTAAGAAAACCCAGGAACATACCCACTCAGTATACAGAATAAAATGATGAAATTGGTCAATTACCTTCAGCATGAACTGATTTGATTTGCCATGATCAAGGCAGGTGGCCCCGGCAACCCAATCGCCTCCAATTGAACGATTGGCTCCACATGACAAAATTTGATTGAAAATGTAGTCAAATTGTGCGTAAAATTGTGTCGTGTCACAGTGATATTCTTATATTCTCCATTATATATATCCATAGTTTGGTAAGCACTGTTATTTACTTTTTGTTGAGTAATAATACTTAAATTGTCTTCTATACATGAAATAATAATAATAATAACTTCACACATCTCACACACGGCAGTCTGATCCCAAACTAAGCAGAGCCTGTGCTATGGTAACCAGACTGCTGATAAACATACCGAGTACTTATATATTTCTAAATACATGCATAGTATAAATAAATTATACCCAGACACAGAACAAATGATCGTGCTCATCACACAATTATCAGTTCTGGGTGGGAATTGAACCCACTACCTCCGGTTTAGCATTTAGGGTCACTAACTACTAGACCAACAGGCCGGTTATTATGCATAAGAGGCACAAATACCTATACTTTTTTCTTTTCTGTGCCGAAATTCCGTCGGATACCACCCACCGGTGCAATAGTTATGTCGGACTCGAACCGACCAAAAACCGCACACCGTCTCGGGTACCAGGAACCAGGTGTACCCTAGAAAGGTAAATTCTGGTACCCCGACGTGCCACAAGTACGCTGACAGTTCTTTAAGTGCTCAAAACAAATTGCCTATTAATACTTTTATATCCGAAACGCTGTATATACAATAATAAAATTTAAATGCGATACTGGAACTGAAAACGGTATAAGGGGAGCTCTCTGTCTTATTTGATTAACGCAGAAAAAGCAATAGTCTTGATATTAGTTTCACCACAAATGTAAGACAGAAAACGAAATAAAATTAAACTTCTTTAAAATTGTCTTCCGTTTGAGACCAAACTCTGTCTTTATCCGTTGCTTCCCTTTTAATGTCGGCTTTTGAAAATATTAGAATCCTGAGAACATCTTAAATGACTACCTATTAAGCAACGTCGGCGTCGTCATCACGTTTCTACCTTTCTGTCTTCTATTCTTAATAATCCTAACTTAAATTTACAGCTATGTTCCCTTTTCCGTATTACATGTATTATGTCACAATGTTTGTATATTAATCATAACTTCACACCATCCCACATGCGGCAGTCTGATTCCAAACTAGACAGAACTGTACTATGGTAACCAGATTGCTGATAAACATACTTATATATTTCTAAATACATGCATAGTATAGACAAAATACACCCAAATACAGAAGTCCGTGTGGTGGTGGATTAAGAATACGGAATGTCACCACCCCTATTTATCCCGTGGATGTCGTATGAGCCGACTAAGGGAGTAAACTACGTAGAACAACCACACTGCAAAGAGAAGGAAAACTTGAAACAAATCTTATACTAACCCTTCTGACCAGCGTGGTATAGTAGGTCAAAACCTCTTTTCTGAGGAGAGGCCCATGTCCAGTAGAGGACTATTACAGGCTGTTGATGATGATGTTGTTTTTTTTTTATTATTTGAAAGAACATCTCCCGCACTAGGAATATATTCTGTGTCGCTGGGAACTTTACGAACATACATGAAACGAACACAGAGAATACCCAGACTCAGAACAACAATTGTATTATATATTTTTTAGTTCATTTGTAAAAGCGTGTTAATAATTATGTAGCCTTAATAATTTAAATGACTACATTTCTTAGTCCAGGCTCTATCAAGAACAATTTTTTTTTTTTACCAAATAAGTCTAATATTCTGATCCCACGGATGTGTATATACTCTTCCAGAATTTGATCACTTCTGCATTCGAGTTTGTGCCAGGGATTAGAGCATCTCCCATATCCACATATGATTTTGTAGTGTTGTCATATTCTGGCCAAGTAACTCCAAGAGAAGAGTCAGGCGTTGGATTTCTGTAAAGATATGAATTATTGTAAATTATAAAAAGAACAACTGATTTTAATACGCCCACGTAACTAAAATCTTAAACAACTCCCGCACTAGGGATATATCATGTGTCGCGGCTGACTTCATAAACATAGAAACTTTTTGCCCTGAACAACCAATCTGTGGAACGGGTTATCGTCTGCGGTATTTCGGGACCGATACGACCTTCAAACCTTCAAGAAAAGAGCGTAGGTACTCCTTCCTAAAACGTCGGTAACGCGTTTGTGACTCCTGAGTTGCAGATATTCATGGGCGGCGATGGTCACTTTCGATTAGGTGCCCGTGCTCGTCTGCCCCCTCTATCATAAAAAAAAAACTGGAAGCGGACACAAAGAACACCCAGAAGCAGAATGACAGTTTCTAGATCACACAAAAAGTTGTCCCATAAGGGGATCGAACCCACTACACTCAGTGCAGAATAAAGAGGCGAGACCGCTTAAACCACTACGCCATCCGTGCAGTCCAAAATTGATTATATGTCATGTAAAAACATGCTAGCATGGTAAAAATTTAAATCAAAATCTTTTTATACACCTTAAATAGAAATATGATTATCTTTTCACAGATAGAAGTAATTTTTGTTGACTCACCCATATTTAGCAAAGTTTGTAAAAACAGTGCACACTAATTGCACAAGTTCATATTCTTTAGTATTTTTCTCCAGCTTTAAATTGTATTCTTTTCCGTCAAACAAGTACATTAAATCATCCAAATGCGCCGCACCTCGGATGCCGTACTTTCTTCCTGGATTGCCATATATATTCCTATTTGATATACAAGAAAATATATACATATACCGGCGACTGTTACAACTTGTGGGTAATTTAGATATAAAGCTGTGAATATCGTACACGTAATAAGAGTGATTGCAAAAAGTAATAAACTCCCTCATATAATCCAAATTGATAGGCCTGTCTTTAAAGTAGTGCCCCTTAACTTTCTCCGATATTTCTAAAATTTGATCCGCAGAACATTGAATTTGGAGTTTTCTAGGAACAATCAAGTCAGGGTATCTGTTATATTCTTTTAAAAGAGATTCTTCAATAAACGTAAGGCTATCTAAAGCTTCCTCGCTGTTATGGCCAAAAAAGACGTCAACATCATTTACTTTTCCCTTTTTCAGTAGTTTTAAAATATCTTCGGTTATAAAATGTTCTTCACCAAAATCTTTTTCAATAACCGGTGTAAAATGAAACATCTTCATTCCATTATTATTCCGATCTTCAAAAGACATGACAGTAGGATTAGTGTCTATTAATTTTTCTACTGGAACTTCTTGTAAGAATTCGAGAAGCTCGTCTGGATTATTTGTCTCTCTACCAAGTTGCTTTCCAAGAATGTATGGTCTTTTCTGTGGTGCAAAAGAAATTGACCAGTCACAAAAGGGCACACCACTCATTGGTATAGCTCTCTTGAAAAGTCCTTTTGACATTGGAGATAAAATGTGCAGTGCAGTGGATGCTCCTCCAGCACTTTGGCCAAAAAGTGTAATGTTTTCAGGATCACCTCCAAAGTTGGCAATATTGGCTTTCACCCATCGCATTGCAGCCACTTGATCCTTAATACCACTGTTACCTGGTACTTCCTTGGTGTTTAGACAAAGGAAACCCAAAGCTTCTAATCTGTAGTTAATAGTAACAAGTACTACTCCATGACTAACAAGAAAGTCAGGTCCATAGTGGTCAACATCACCGGAATCACTTTTGTAGCCACCGCCGTGAATGAAGACCATTACAGCTAACAGAGACTTAGGGTCCAGATTTGGTGTATAAACATTAAGATAAAGACAATCTTCACTACCAGCAACCATTTTTAGAGTAAATATGTCCATGTGTGGACATTTTGGGCCGTGTTTAGTGGCTTGTCGTACTCCGTTCCATGGTAGAGGTGGTTGAGGGGCCTGTAAAAGAACGTACTTGATATTAAATTTACACACACACACACACACACGCGGGGGGAGGGGGAGTTTAAATTGGAAGCAAGTATTTTATATCGTGTAAGTGTGTGTGTTTTATTCAGGAACATTTGTTATATAACACTGCCTATAACATTTTGTAACCTATAAGTACCTTCTTTTTTCCCGGGGTCAAAAAAAAAAAGTACTTAACGTCTATATTAGTATTGTTAGTAACGACACTTAATAGTAGAAAGGCATTCAACTATGCTTTCCTATTGCTCTTGCCACCCAGTGCCTTTGTATAGGACAGTCTGGCCTACTAGCAATCATCAAAACACTCAAAACACTTTATAACTGACATTCGTACCAATTCCTCCGTACTTTTAAAACCTATTGATCTCCAACAAGCTTTAAATATATCGTTTTTCACACCCATTAACACAAAATATTTGTCACTCTTGATGTCACCTACTTTTACTACTAAATTCAAAGTTCGATAACATTAGCACAACAAATAGCGAACTAGATAGCTTTGACATTGCATCTTCTTCCGCTTGCGAGATAGAGGATTGTCCAATCATTCACCAAAATAATCGTAGTGTTAATCATAACTTTTCAAACTTCTTAACGCTCCTTGATCGCTCTGCAACTGACTGGGACCTTGTTATTCTTACGAAGTGCTAGCTACGAGGCACACACACCTTATGTTCCCTTTTACACGCTTTATATTAGCTTCACTTGTATGTTTGTATGTTTGTTTGTAACCGACTCCTTTGGGCGTGATTTTGACTGACTTTAAACGGTCAGAATTCGTTCAAACTTTGTAGATATATCGAGGACAGATGACAATTAATTAAATTAATTTAACAACTAATTTTAAAAAAATAATTAAAGATAATAAAAAAGCGTTGGGTGCCTGTTGTCAATAGTAAAAATCACCCCACGCTTTGTTTCAAATTTATTAAAATTTATTTTCTATTTTTTGTTTGGTTTTCTATAGAAAGGGTGTTTTTTAGTTTTTTGAAACTATTTTTATTTTAAATAACGCAAAACAAAATGAAGGAGTTATAGTATACCACAAAAAGAATATGCGCATTTCAATATCTGAGCCCAGCTTACGTCAAGCTAACTGTGTAGCAAAAAAGATTGATAATAACACTATCGTAATAGCAATTTGCAGACCCCCGGGTTATAAGAACACCAATCCCTTTATTGAGTCACTCAACGAACTTCTTTGCAATTTAAATTACACAAACGTAATTGTGATCAGGGCAATTAACGTGGATATCATGACCAAAGACCCTAACGCTACTGTTTATTTAAACTTACTAGCTTCTCATGGTATCTTACCAGCCCATCAGCTGCCTACGCATAGCAAAACTTGCCTAGACCAGCTCACGCTCGAAATTAAGCTTCCGGTCTTCTGCTTCGTAGCTGAAACAGCTATTACTGATCATGATTGCGTTGTATTCACATTGCAATACCATGTTGATTCCTCGAATACAACAGTAAGTCAGACAATTATCTATGATAAGTTGGACTATGCTTTAGCTCCATCTTTGAAAGATCTGACGTTAACGTACCCAACTCTCGCCTAATTACAGAACTGAATAATAAAATAAACTCCAACACTCAATTATACCGTATTCCAAACCGTAAACGAATCAGAAAGCCTTGGATAACGACTGGTTTGTTGAGATGTATAAAGAACCGTGTCAAGCGTTCACATTAAATTAAAGAAAAAGCCGAACAACGAGATACTTAAGGTTACGTATACAAGGTACAGAAATTTTTGTAACAAGCTGTTGAAACGTCTAAAACGAGACTATGAAACAAAATTATTAAGTAATGCGGCTGATAGTAATACTAAAACCCTATGGGACGCCATGAAACAAATAACACACACAAGTAAACAGCACATCCCAGCTACAGACCTTCTGTCTTCCTCTGACTCAATGGCATCGGCAGACCAGATATATCAGTTCTTTGTGTCCATCGGTAACAGTCTCGCTGATAAAAGCCTTGATTCTGACTGTTGGAATGGGATCATGGATATTGATTCATGGCCTTATTCTTTTACCTTGATGCTCACAGACGAAGTAGAAGTTTGAAACATCATACGTAACTTAAAAACTTAGTCTCCAAAGTTAAGTACCTGGGAGTGGTATTAGATGATTCGCTGTATTTCAGTCACCACCTGGACCTTATTTCCTCCAGAACGCGAACATTAATGTTTATATTTAAAAACTTGTGACACATAGCGGACGCACAGGTCATCAAAATGATTTATCTGGCCCTCTGCCAATCGATTATAGCCTACTGTGTAGGGCGGAGCATGTTAAAAAAACTTGATGAAACTAGAGAGAGCGCAAAGAGTAATACTGAAGGTTGGTCGGTGCTTGCCATATCTTTTTCCTACTAAACACCTGTACCAGCTTACCGACGTCCTGACAGTGAGGCAACTTTGTTTTATTGATCGTTCTGAAGACCCCACTACCTTTACAAGCCAGCGTCGAAAGCATAACACTTATGACACTCTAAATGTCTGGTGGTTGGTTTCCTAGGAGGTTACCTATACAACTAAATCAATAAAGAGCTCAGCATTTATTCCCTTACACGCTTCAAGTGTAAAAAGGTGGTCACAACCTGCCTGAAATTTCTTAGTTACGCCGAGGCTGAAAATCTTTTGCATACTATTTCCTGACTTGGTGGATACATATACACACACACATATATACATACACTCGCATACACACACACACACAAACAAACACATACACGCATACACTAATACACACAGTCTCTTTATAAGCTTACCCATTCTGTCAACTGGTAGCAATGTTCACACTAGCCCGTCGACATTCTGGTACTGCACATGCGACATACAGGTCTCCTAATACAGATGCGAGTCTCTCACATACTAGCAAATATTTTTCTAATGTGAGAAAGAAATAATAAACTATTATTATTATTACCGTTAGAAGAAAACCACATGGTATCCCGAAGACATTTCCATTATCAAGATAATTGGAATTTATTCCAAGCTATCCGTTTAAACAATTCTATAATAGAACTAAAGTACTGTCTAAAAGTACGCCAAAAGTGTTTTAAAAGTAAATTTAATAATCATCATCAAAGTAAATTGCTTGGGTTTAATCAACTTCACTTATACTTAGTTTCTTGAAAAATATGGAATACCGATCACAATGACTTCTAGAACTTGCTGGACTAACATATTTAAACGTAATAAATTTATAGAATTAAACTGCATGGGATCTCAACACGTAAAATGGGAATGTATCAGAAAATATGTTCTGATACATAGAAATAAAACTGAGATTACTGTTTAACGCTACCTGTGGTTATTATAGACACCGATTCACCGTATGAATTTAATTAATTGGTGTAGTTTAATTAATGATATCCTGAAAATGTCCGAGATCGTAGCAATAAATTCACTTTTGCAAACGAAAAAGGTACAATCAAGAAAAATATGGGTTTTGGCAGTCAAATTGTATCGCATTAAACAAAAATAGTAACTACGAGTATTACAACACAAAGGTAGACAAAGGTCAATGTACAGCGAAGCTCGTACTGTAAGTGAAAATCGTGTTGAATGAATTTAATCTCACCTCAAATATTATGTTAACGATAGCGCGGTACCATAGATAGTTAGAAACTCTTTATTTGTATACCGTTTTACAAAATACTTCATAAAATTGTCAGACATATAATGTACAAACGGACTGCGGACTTATTGCTAAAAGCAATCTCTTCTTGGCAACCTTGGTATACATCAAATGTTTATCATTGGCTGATAAACCCCCTAAATTAAGATCAGACATTTTTTGTGAATGTATTTCTGAAAAAAAGGGTTTAAGATACACACAGATGGAAAATTAACTTCAAGTTACGTCTAAGCGACCTTGACAATAAACCTAACACCATAACCTATTAACACCTAACCTCCATTTTAAGGAGTAGCCAGCAGTGGACTGTTAAGGGCTGTTGATGATGACGATTATGACCTTGACCTATTTGAATTATTGCCTACACACCCCAATAATTCCATAAAAGTTATATTTAATATAAAATCAAACTCAATTGTAATTTATTCCACTATTTAATTTAACTTGACCAGTTTTGCCTTAGTGCCAGCTGACCAGCATCAGTGCCGACAATCGAAAATATAAATTGTAACAGTAATACTAGCTTTTGCCAGCGGCTCTGCCCGCGTGTATGGCGGTTATCGCGGTAAAAAGTAGCCAATGTCCTTCTTTCTCAATCAAACTATCTTCATACCAAATTTCATTTAAATCGGTTCTTGATTCCCCCTACAAACTTCCACCCTATTTTCAGCTATTTAAAGGCCAATTTCTGGGATAAAAACTATTCTACGTCCTTTCCCGGGCCTCGAACTATCTCAATACTAAATTTCATTTAAATCGGTTTAGCAGTTTAAGCAAGAAGCGGTAACAGACAGACAGGCAAACTTTCGTATTTATAATATTAGTATTAGATTCCTTTACTACAATTCCTTTCCCCTTTTACCAAAACTTTCTTTTACATTGAACACCCAATTTACCCATTTTATTCATGAAATATTCGGCTTACGTCAATTGTCTCATGCTCATAATGTAAGTGGGTTTAAAACGACTCCCTTTATGCATGTATGAACTATCCTGGGCAACTCACCTTAAATCTTAGCTTGCCCAAAGGCGGTTCAGCGTAAGGAATGCCTTTGAAGCTGTAATATTGGCCATCACCTTGTACCGTGTCCAGCTGTTCACCGCACAACCAGCCCTGCTGCACTTTTACTTTAACCATTTGGAGGGGGTTTCACTGCACAGAGAAAGACTTTAATGTGTTAAATTTTTATATTCGAATTGATTACATAAGTATTAAACGTTTATCCAAAAGAATTATTTTAATTATTGGTATTGCGGAAAGGGTTGTTTATTATCTATGCATACACAAAATCTATTTTTTTCATAATTCTTTTATTTTACTTTTAAAAATAACTATACTGAAGTAGGCTTACTTACATCATTTTTAATAAAGAATAGCTCAGTCTTTTAACCAATTCACCAACATAAAGTCACGATAAAGAAATCTCTCTCAAACAATGTATTTAATGTATTCGGTTTTCCTCTAAGTAAGCACTGATATTTCTGACAGATTTTCAAATGAGCATTAATATATTTATAAATAAATTTCACCTGAGTTCACGTGACCATGCGTACGTTCGTGGTCCAAAACCGGACTAACTTATTTGATTATACATGCTTGCTTTCACGTACTTGATGCAACAGAACCGGTTTTTGCAACACATTTGGAGTGGTGGCTTTTGCAACTTTTGTGTTGATTACGCATAAAACGAACTGTTATTAGGGATCTTTTCTTAATTTTCGTTCTGTATAAATATACAGCGTTTTACAGAAGACTGTTTTTAAGTAATAGATTCATTATAAATTTTCAGGTTAACTGCTTTTGTTTTTAAGTACATTCTATCATTCTAACATTCTTGGCGTTTCCCAGTTTCTTTCATGCAACCTACTCTCATACAAAATATTAACTAGACTGCACGGATGGCGTAGTGGTTTAAGCGGTCACCTCGCCGCTTACTACTACGCTGAGTGTTGTGGGTCCTATCCCCACATGGAATGACACCTTGTGTAATCCACAAATTATTGTTCTGAGTCTGCGTGTTCTCTGTGTACGTTTCGTGTATGTTTGTAAAGTCCCCCGCGACACAGGATTTATTCCTAATGCGGGAGTTGTCTTTTTAAGAGAAAAAAATATCAGTTTTTTTAACTTTAAATTGTTTAATTTAAAAATTAGATTTGAACATAAAAATAAGATTATTTCTCTAAAATATTTAGCTTATTATTCTTAGAAAATAATCTTTTTTTTTAATTCATTTGAAAGCCTCACAAAAACCGGTATTTCAATAATTCTTTCGTTGCCTTTTACTGAGTGAGTTAGGTTACCGGTACCTACCCCCTGCCCCGTAATTCTTGGGGTTGGTGGAGATCTCAAAGTGCTTCAACACACTTGTCTCTCTCTCTCTTGAGTTGCACGTGTTTGTGGGGGCACGTGTTCGTAAACAGTTAACATCAGGTGACATTTCTGCTTGTTTGCCCTTACGAAATAAGAAAAACATCAAACAAAGAAACACACAAGTGGACACTGGAAACACTGTGGAAACACTAAGATAACGAAATGTCTTAAAATAGAATGTTCTATCAATCAATTTAGTTTTCATAGCACAAGCTCTGCTTAGTTTTGATACACAATCGTGGTCAGCTCGTGGTCAGGGTGTTGTCGTTGTGCTTATTCTAAGACTTAAACGTGATTGGCTTGGACAACATTTTTAAAAATTATAATATTAAAAAGATAGTGACAATTTATAAGTTTGTGAGCGAATTTCAGATTGCAACATTTTTACAGAACCATTATCCCTACCTATTTGAAAAATCAGATATATAATATAATATAATAAAGACAATTTCTGCATTCGTTATTCTGCTATGTGCGTTCATTAAAATTCTATAATTACAATTCAAGTTAAAAGTGTAAATTTCTACATTTTTTATGGACATGTATTATCTCCTATCAGATTTAGGAATACGTGGTATTCCTGTGCTGTGTTCCTGTAAAATAATCTAAAGTTGGTTAGACCTCTGCCAAAAAGGTAATAATAATAAACAGGCAGAAGCTGACAATGCGGTCTTTATTCCATATTGCGTAGGCACTAGTAAAACAAGAATAAATTATGATAAAACCCGCTAATTTAAACAGAGGATCAAGCGCCGTACTGCTGGAGATTATCCAAGTTTCTGATTCGAACATTTGTAGTAACAGTTGGAAACATCCACGCAAATAATTCAACATTTCAACCGCTCGCACTTAGTATGGAAATTAGGGTTCCGCAGACATGTTCGTGAAGTACTTTACCTGAGTAAAATTATAAATCATTTTGATTTAGGTGAACCTCGTCCAAGTTACAATTAATTCTAGAATTTTGAGGGAAATATTTATATTGGATTTTATGCTGCAGGTGGGTCTGAGGTAATTGGACATCAACTGTTACAGAAATAGACTCGGTTTCATCAGGTTTTATAAACTATACACAATACCGGTATTTCCGGACCGATACGACCTTTAAGAAAAGAGCGTATACTACTGAGTAGCAGGCATTCATGCGCAGCGGTAGTCGCTTTCCACCAGGGAACCCGTCTGCTCGTTCACCCCCTTTTCCATTAAAAAACACAACCTTAACAATGATCGTAGGGTTAAACCAAATTTTACTGAAAATGGAGGTAGTCAACATTTGTCTCCAAAAGACTGTCCATGCAACTAGTTATGGCTTAATTACCTCATTACTTTTATAAAGCGCCTCAAATGAGATTGTATGATCCGTATGGTCACCAACCGCTACAGGCTTCCAAGTAGAGGCTTGCAGCGGGAAGCACCCGCCAGGTCATTAGACCAGACAGGTGCGTAGGACATAGAGGGCCATGGATCGCACGACGCCCATGTAGAGGCGGCAAATTTCTCTCTCTCTCTTTTCTCTCTCTTCTCAAATTAGACTTTTCCACAAACATAAGCTCTTTTTTTCTAAAATATTTAGCCTCCCTTTCCATCTCCATCAGCCATCTCGCAAGAACGACTGCTACTGTCACAAGCGCGTTGCCATCCTTTGAAAAGGGAGTACCCTCTTTTCTTGAAGGTCGTGTCGGTCCGGGAATACCGCACACGATAGTTTTCTTCACAGATTGAAGAAAGAATGCCAATCAAATAAATAATACGTTGTCTGCCTCTATCAATGTAAAAACGCCTGGTTTCAAATAACAGTGAGAACAAAGCTGGCAAACTACAAACTTACGGCTGTTATTATCTTCAAACTAACAATGATAAACTAATTTGTATAAGTTACGAAATTCACAAAACAATATCAATCAGTAAATTTAATTACCAAAACCAAGGTATTTATGAGCTAAAATACAAAGAACTTTATTGTTTTCTCCCATACAGCTTAGAATCATAATATAATTAAATAGTTACAGCATATGTGAAACATTCTGTGTGGGAGATTGGCATCTGCACTAAGAGACCTGTATTACAGATTACCAGCCTCGCTAAACTCTGGACAGCTGAAAGTATAGTCGGAGGAAATATTTTATTCATATTCATTTTGTAAGAGACCTTTACCTAAAGATTTTACAATCCTGTTTAACAAATTATATAATTATCATGCATTTTATTTGCAATGTGATGAGTTTTCATTTATCGTTTCATTAAATCGCATATTCCGATCCTACGGAAGCGTATAGGTTCCTCCAAAACTCAATGGCTTCTTTTTCTGAGTCAGCGCCAATAGTGAGTTTATCTCCTATATCCACGAATGATTTTGTAGTGTTGTCATATTCTGGCCAAGTCACTCCAAGTGAAGAGTCCGGCGTTGGATTTCTGTAAGCATGATTATTATTACGTTTATGTTAAGAAATAAGTTTAGAAATAAGGTATATTTAAAAGATTGTATCAGTTTACATCACATCAACAGCCTTTAATAGTCCACTGCTGGACATAGGCTCATATCTCATTAGGAAGGAGGTTTTGGGCTACTACATCACCCTGGCCAGACGGGTTAGTATCAAGTTTTCCTTCTCTTTGCAGTGCTTGTTGTCCTGTATAGTTTGATCCCTTAGTTGGCTCTTATGTCACCAACGGGATGAATAGGAGGGTAACACCCCGTATTCTTAATTCGTCACCACACGAATATTGTATCTATTCTAGGCTTGTCGTTAGAATCTAGCTGCAGTAAATATTTCTTTTGGTTAATTTCTAATGCCATGTGCTATAAAGTTGAGCTATTGAAACTTTTCTAATGGTATTGGTTTTTTTATCTTTATCAAAATATACCTGTTGCCATTAATATCTATTTTAAATTTATGTGATCTACAAAATTGTTGTTCTAATTTTGGATGTTCTTTGTGTCCATTTCATGTATGTTTGTAAAGTCCCCCGCGATACAGGATATGTTTCATATGCGGGAGTTGTCTTTATTAAAAGAAAGAAAGAACTCTTGGACTAAAGGGCGATCTGCAAAATTAGATATTGCTCCAGGTTAGCTGTTTCTACCTTTCGTAAATAGTTGAGCATAATGTTTGTATCCCCCCTTTTTTTTCCGTGCGGAAATCCCCTCGGATACCACCTATCGGTGGCACTCGAACCGACTAAAACCGCACCCCGTCTCGGGTGCTAATAGACCTCCTCCGCCTCGCAACGCGCTCGCTGCCACCTCGGCCTGCTTCTGCTAGGGTGACAGATGGCCTCACCTGTCACCCCCAGGCCTGCGCTTATGGAGGACGGAGGTCGTTCTGCGACCGCCTGCGCCTGAGTCGCCTGCGATGCCTGGCCCGTTCCCGGGCCTGGCGTTCCGGGAGAGTTCTTAACCTCTCGAGGCCCCGCTCCGCCGTCTCCTTCGCGAGCATAACTTGCTCGCAGAAGGAGACGGTGTTTGTATCCCCCTGATTCTATAATCGTTTTATAGCTACATACCAAATTTTCAGCTGCATTATGCAAGATTACTATGTACATTTGTTAAGGTTATTCAATTACTTTAAAACAATTAGTTGTTTTTAACTCACCCATACTTGGCAAAGTTGGTAAAAACTTTACAAACTAGTTGAACCAGATCATATTCTTTAGTATTCTTCTCTAACTTCACATTGTGTAAGTTTGCATAAAATAAATACATCAAATCATCCAAATGGGATGCGCCTTGGATACCATACTTTAAACCTTGCTTGCCGTATACATTTCTTTCCGAAACACATGAAAATGTGTACATGTATTTTCGACTTTTACTAACTTCCGCTAACTTTGATAGAAACAGGTTGATATCGTACACAAAAGAAGTATGGTTGCCATACGTTATAAGCTCTTTCATAGTGTCAATACCGATGGGCTTTCCATTAAAGTAATAAAGATGAATCTTTTCCGATAGGTGTAATATCTGATCTGCAGTACATTCATATAACAGTTTCCGGGGCACTACACAGTCTGGATATCTGTTATAGTTTTTCAACAGTTTTTCTTCAAAGTAGTTAATTCCCACCAATGTTTCGTTGTTAGTGTGACCAATGAAGACGTCTACATCATTTATTTTTCCGTCTTTCAATATTTTTAAAGGGTTTTCTGTAATAAAATGTTCTTCACCAAAATCTTTTTCGACAACCGGCGTAAAAGAAAACATTTTAAATGGATTATTATTAAAATCTTCAAAAGACAATATTGTAGGGTTAACATCGATTAGTTGTTCTACTGGGACATTTTGTAGAAACTCTAGCAGAACATTTGGGTCATTAGTCTCTAAGCCTAGTTCTTTTCCGAGTATAAATGCTCGTTTCTGTGCTGCAAAATGAATAGACCAATCACAAAAAGGTACGCCGCTCATCGGGATGGCTCTTTTAAAAAGACCTTTAGACATAGGAGATAAAATATGCAACGACGTGGAAGCTCCTCCGGCACTTTCACCAAAAACTGTTATGTTTTCAGGATCTCCTCCAAAGTTAACTATATTTGCTTTTACCCATTTTAGTGCGGCCACTTGATCTTTTAAACCAGCATTTCCTGGGACTTCTTTGGTGTCTAGGCATAGAAAACCTAGCGCTTCTAGTCTGTAGTTAATAGTAACAAGCACTACTCCGTGACTGACGAGAAAGTCAGGTCCATAGTGGTCTAAGTCACCAGCCCCACTTTTATAGCCACCTCCGTGAATAAAAACCATGACGGCTAAGGGGGATACTGGTTTTAAGTCTGGTGTGTAAACGTTAAGATAGAGGCAATCTTCACTACCAGGAATGAGTTCTTGAGTAATCAGGAAGTCCATTTGTGGACATTTTGGACCATGTTCCGTAGCTTGTCTTGTATCGTTCCAAGGCAATGGTGGTCTTGGAGCCTGAAAACAATCTCAATTAAAAACACTAGCTATTTGATTTTGTACTGCATTCTGGGTTGCTAGTAGTTGCACCTAAAAATAATTCTGTGGAATAGACACAGGATTAGAGTTAAAATGAGTTACGACGGGACTGTTGTTCTAGTGACTCTGACTGGTAAACCGGAGGTCGATTCCCACCCAGGACAAATATTGTGTGATGAGCAGAGTCATTTGTTCTGTGACTGGGTGTAACTTATCTATAATATATATCTATTTAAAAATATATATAAGTATGTTTTTCAGCAGTCTGGTTACCATAGTACAGGCTCTGCCTGGTTTGAGATCAGACGGCCGTGTATGTGATGTATGAGAAATTATATTTAAAAAAAGACTATCAAAGTCATCCAAGGTCAGTCACAACAATAAAACCAGTTTATAGTAAAAACTAAGCTATGTCTTCACTTCCTTATTGTACTACCTCACAATTGTTTTTGTAAATAAAAGCGTTGCTTTGTAGTGTATTATAAATTAACTTTAAAAACCATTACCGACTACAATGCTCCTAAATCATGTTGAATTATCAGGAAGTGCTATGAAGATACTCGTATGTTTATTAGTCATCTTAGAAGTAATCCAAAAAAAAAAAGCATTGGGTGCCTGTTGTCAATAATAAAAAGCACCCCACGCTTTTTTCCTAACTATTCTTTTTAACTTCTTTTTAAACTATTATTTTCTTTTGTATATTTTTTTAATTACTGTATTGTCATCATTGTCATCGGTCCTCGATATATCTACAAAGTTTGAACGAATTCTGACCATTTAAAGTCAGTCAAAATCACGCCCAAAGGAGTCGGTTACAATCAAACATATAAGTAAAGCTAATATAAAGCGTGTAATAAATGTTAACTTGGCTAATTTTGAACTATATACGAGTATAGGTATATTAAAATTAAACAATGCCCAATATTACAATTTATGCCAATTAAATGGTAGTCAAGCTTACAAACAATTTTTGATGATATACCCAAATCCTGAAGCTCTCAACCTGTATAACCTGTTCTCTTTCGCAAACTGAAGGTCTTTCGCATTTTTGTGTCAGAATTTTGTTCTTCTTGGTCCAAATATTATTCAAGTGGTATTCAGTCAGTCAACAACATATCTATAATCATGTACATCATCATCATCATCATCAACAGCCTCTAATAGTCCACTGCTGGATACAGGCATCTTCTTAGGAAGGAGGTTTTGGCCTACTATACCACGCTGGCCAGTCGGGTTTGTGTCAAGTTTTCTTCTCTTTGCTGTTATCCTGCGTAGTTCGTTCTCTTAGTTGGCTCTTACGACACCCATGGGATGAATAGAGTGACACCGTGTTCTTTATCTATTACTCTGGGAGTTTATTAACTCTGGTGCAAAATATCATTAATGGCTGGTAATTTTAAGATGAAAAAAGTAACAGCTAAGGTTTGGTAAACAAGAAGGATGTTCATATAAAATTTTGATCTCACGGAATAAATGACGTCGAAATACTTAAAATGCAAATAGTATTATCGCAGTATTCATGGCACTGAATGAGGATTTTGAGAAGGAAAAAATAAACAACATCGCTGATCAAATCAGTCGGTGCTTTCTGGAGATTCTTTTTGTTCACTTTGCCTATTTAAATTTTACATATAAACAAAGTTACCAAAGGTTACCCATCGACCGCTGTCCGGTCCACGCGTCTTATCGCATTCCGATAAATGCACCGAGTCGTCGCGAGTAATTATTTAGTAAACAGTATGTTTAGTGTTTAAACGTTCTGATTATTAGTGCGGTTACTATTATAAGCTCCCTAAACCATCATGGAAAAATTAACAAGTACCGCCACCGCAAGTTATGCGACCCGCGGCGGTCATTTGGCCGATATATTATTTAAATCATAAATTGCACAAAATTATCTATCAAATAAATCAATCGGATGCATTTTTGATAAAAAAATGTGTGTTTTATTCAATTTTTAAACCAGGACGTTCTTATTGGTAGACCCCATACAAGACATTTCAAAGAAAGAGTCAACAAGTAAACAACCTTTAATTTTCTTTTTTTTATATTTATTAAGTATCCTTTTATTTCCCTCTAATGTTAATTATTGTATATTTATTTGAACCAGTTATATTCGTAATGAACATTTTGCAGTGGAATGTTAATGGTTTCAACGCCCGATTTTAATGCATAAAAATAATTCTAAATATAACTAAACGAAACAATAAACGAATTTTAAATAAATTATTAAAATAATTATTGTGCTAATAATAGTTTTAAAAAACTAAAAACACGCTTTTTATAGAAAACCAAATTAAAGAATTGAAAATAAATTTTAATGAATTTGAAAATAAGCGCTGGGTACCTGTTGTCAATAGTAAAAAAAAACACGCTTTTTTTGTTTTTTAAAACTATTATTATATATTTTTTTAAATTAGTGTATTGTCATTGGTCCTCGATATATCTACAAAGTTTGAACGAATTCTGACCGTTTAAAGTCAGTCAAAATCACGTCCAAAGGAGTCGGTTACAAACAAACATACAAACATACAAGTGAAGCTTATATAAAGCGTGTAAAAACAGCACACAGCACTATAGCTAGTGGTGGTGTAGCTACTTACGTGAAGCCTCACACACTTCCTGGAACTTATTATTGTCAATAGCTCCTTAGAAGTAATAGCTGTAAAAATTAAATTCCTCGAAACTTTATATATCTGTAATATATATTCACCCAATAGCTGTTGCTTTAGTGAAAATGATTTGAATGACTTATTTAACGCCCTTCGTGTTACTGGGAGACTTTAATAGTCATCATTTTAATTGGAGTTCGAATCACTGCGATCAGAGAGGTATAATTATAGCTGATTTGTTAGATTTACGTAACAATTTTATCATCCTTAATTCACATCAACCTACTCACTTCAATAGAAGTAATGGTCATACCAGTTGTATAGATTTAGCTTTTGCTTCTCGAAGTATATCAACTTATTTCAACTGGAATGCATTGGATGACCTCTACAACAGTGACCATTTTCCTATCACCATTACATCAAGAATTGATTTTACTCAAAATTTGTTTTTCCAATTATTATTTTTTAAAGACAATTCCCGTGTTAGGAATATATTATGTGTCGTGGGGGACATTACAAACATACATGAAATGGACACAAAGAACACCCAGAACTAGAACAACAATTTGTGGATCACACAAAGTGTCGTCCCATGTGGGGATCGAACCCATAACACTCAGCGTAGTAGTAAGTGGCGTGGCGACCGCTTAAACCACTACGCCATCCGCGCAGTCAAATATTGGAAGTATCAATGTGCAGATTGGCCCAACTTACGTTTAGACATCGACCACAAGATTAAGGAGTTAGATAAATTAAACCTGTCCTCTCATATATGTATAAATAAAATAGTTAGCGAATATAATCAAATGATAATCGGCTCTGCCAAACAAACATGAATATTAAAAAAAAAAACAAGTCCCATGGTGGAATGAAGAATGTTCTAAATCACTCACAAGAAACAAAAAAGCCTACAGAGTATTTACAAGAGAAAAGAGAAAACAGACAAATTAAGACAGCCAATATATTAACGAAGAAGATCTACGTAATCTAGAATTATTGAAGATAGAATACAAAAGAAAAATAGAGCTAGAACTATAGAGAAGAATATTTAAAGAAAGCAGGAAGGCGAACTGGGAAAAGTTCGTAAAATCTATTAATAGTTGTACTCCGATTGGAATCATATGGCAGAAAATTAATTAAATTAATGGACAAAGAAGGAAAAAGCAAACGATAATTAAAAAAAAAATCAAGGAGCTTTAAGTACTGATCCAAAAATAAACTCTGATTTATTAGTGACAGCTTTTGCTGCGAACTATAGCTCCAATAATTATGACAAAGACTTTCTACAATATAAGAATCAAATAGAAGGAGCGGACACCGCATTCAACTTAAAAGATAATATTGATATTAGAAACTGAATAAAATGTTTACACTACACGAACTTCGTTTAATAATACACCAATTAGGCGATTCTTGTTCGGGCCCTGACAATCTATACTCATATTTTAAAGCTGAAGAATTTGATTGTTTGTTTGTTTGTTTGAACGCGCTATTCTCAGGAACTACTGGTCCGATTTGAAAAATTCTTTCAGTGTTCTATCTTCAGATAGCCCATTTATCGAGGAAGGCTATAGGCTATATATGATCACGCTAAGACCAATAGGAGCGGAGCACCAATGAAGAATGTTTAAAAAACGGAGAGAATTTATTACTATTGAGAGACGCAGACGAAGTTGTGCGGGTCAGCTAGTATTTAATATACCATATCAAAAACCTCTCTAGCTTAGCTCTTGAACGACTCATAGACATTCAGAACTATATCTGGTTTTATTAAGTGTTCGCTGATCAGTGACGAGAGGCTATTATTATACCTATACCAAAACCGGGGAAAACCGCTGAAACGCGTTGACAAGTAGTTGACTAGGTGGAAAATCACGTCGGATCAATAAAGTAGTAGCGGTTTCTCTGGATTTGGGAAAAGCCAATGAAATGGTGTTTTAACATAGGTCATTTTGATCTTAGAACAGTTCAATGTAAAAGGTAACATGTTTGCCTTTATTAAAAACTTTTTGACTATCTGTGGGGATATCGATATCTGTGGAGCGTCCAC
The DNA here is from genome assembly GCA_902825455.1 of Arctia plantaginis. NCBI lineage: Eukaryota > Metazoa > Arthropoda > Insecta > Lepidoptera > Erebidae > Arctia > Arctia plantaginis. The sequence goes on from CADEBD010000422.1 coordinate 19,229,265, forward strand.
ACGGAAAATAGACTACCTCAGGGATCGGTTTTGAGTGTCATCCTGTTTTTGATAGCTATAAATGATGTTTTAGCAGTTATAGAGAGACCTATGAAAGGTTGCTTGTTTGCAGATGATTTGACGATATTGTGTAGGCAATACTCTTAAACCAACAGAGAGACTCTTAGAATACACCTTGGATAAACTTATTGAATGGTGTAAACATACCGGTTTTAAATTTTCCGAAACAATGACTGAATTTATGATTATCTGCATAAAAGTATTCCCGGTAACGAAAGGGTAGACATAGAAGCTAAAGAAGCCACAAAACTTAATGATTGTAATAACATTACTTCTAAAATTCAAGATCAAAAAAAAATTACCTTAAACTGAAAATAAAAATGCTATGGAACACCTATTAGGTAAAAGATAATAATAGTGTTTTGTATGAGATAAGGTGTGTGACGTGTGGTGACGGATTAAGAATACGGAGTGTCACCACCCCAGTTCATCCATCAACTAAGGGCGCAAAACAACACAGGACAACAGCACTGCAAAGAGAAGGGAAATTTAAAAAATAGTAGCCGAAAACCTCGTTTCTAAGAAGAGGCCTATGTACAGCAGTGGACTGTTAAAGGCTGTTGATGATGAGGAACACAGTTTTTGAAAAACGCAATTTACCGACAGATTACAGAAAAGATCAAATAGTTTTAAATAGACAGGTGGACATTGTAATGTACCTCATATACATCTTATTACTAAGGAAGCTAAGAAGAAATGTTCAAGATATGATAGGGACTTAAATATCAGGCTATACTAATTGAATGTCACAGGTAAAATAAGGAAAGATTAGAAGTAACTAAGAATTAAAAAATATTGTTTGAACAATGTAAAAAAGACTGTAATATTCTTATAAGTAATTACTTTTTTTATGTATATTTATAAATATTTATAAATTACTATAATTAAATTTAATATTGTAAATCTACAGAGGCCGCACGAATGACCTTAGATGTTGGAGCGACCTTAAATAAAGAAAAAAAAGTTTTTAAACTTAATAAGTATATCATCAATCAGGTTATTGAATTTACTTTTTTATATTTGGCACTTTATAAGATGACTACGAGTGTAGTTATTTGGAATGAATATACTACATGGATTTGTAATAACAGTGAAACCGAATGGAAACCAAGAGGCTTATTAAGTGGAACCAAAATTATAGTTAGCAAAAATGGGGAGTGTCTTTACCATGTAAAATGTTGCTCCTACCCACCTAATAGAGGTTGATCGTCGACCCAAATTTGAAGGACTCTCCCGGCCCGCCAGGCCCGGGAACGGGCCAGGTACCGCAGGCGACTCAGGAGCTGGAGGTCGCAGAACGACCTCCGTCCTCCATAAGCGCAGGCCTGGGGGTGACAGGTGAGGCCATCTGTCACCCTAGCAGAAGCAGGCCGGGATGGCGGCGAGCGCGTTGCGAAGCTCGCTCGCTTCCAGGGAGCACAGGGAACATGGGGTTCCCACACGGGGGGGGGGGGGGGGGTCGTCTACTCGTCTGTAGATGACCCGAGGTATGTCGGGGCACCAGGGACTTCCTTTCTAGGGTATACCTGGTTCCCCGGCTATTAGTACCCGAGACGGCGTGCGGTTTTAGTCGGTTCGAGTCCGACCTGCCACCGACAAGTGGTATCCGAGGGGATTTCAGCACGGAAAAAAAAAACGGGGAAATTTGAAACAATTAACGGATAGGTAGACAAGAGGAGAAGTCAGAGGTAGGAAAGCGATGGTGCTGGTACGGATGGAGTGGGGAGTTTTGAACCGAGCAGATTCGCATACCGATGAACTAAGAATGTAAATAACCGTAAGATCGCAACTTTATTCATGTGTGGAGACTTTCATGTGTAATCAAGAAAATTTCTTTAGTTAACATAAAGTCAGAGAAGTTAGAGGCAGGAAAGCGATGTTGTTTGTACCGATGGATTGGGGAGTTTAAATCGAGCAGGGTCGTACACTCGAATTAGCTGTTAAGTGCGAGTTCTTTAACTATCTAGTTAGTTAGCTGAGTTATTATACTATGTAGACGATGAACTAAGAATGGAAATAACCGATTTAAAAAAAAAGCCGTGTGGTGTCGTGGGACACCCGATAGGAACGAAGTTGTTACGATCGAGTAAAACTGATTAGACACGATTTTAATTACAACGCCATCTATGAAAGCGGCTATTACCTACATATTTTTCAGTTGGTTTCTAATTAAAACAATTTATACATTGGTAAAATCTCCTTGAGAAATGATGTCGAATACAATATTTTTTGCTCAACCTAAGAACATAAATTTTAATTTTACTATTCAATAGATGGCGCTGAATGACTGACAAGTGACAATTCAAAATAAAAAGTGTCGTGACCAATTTTCGTAAGATTTTTTTCCGTCTAGCCCCCTTTCACAACGCGCGATAAGGAACTTCGTTCCAAAAAACACCGTAAGATCGCATCTTTATTCATGTGTGGAGTCATTCATGTGTAATCAAGAACATTTCTTTGGTTAACATAAAGTCAGAGAAAGTTCCGATGTGCGATGATTTTGTTAAATTTAAAAGTAGAATCAACCAAAGACTTCCATAATGATATCAAAAAATTGTCCCTGACACACGTTATCATAATAATATACTTTACTGTTTATTGGTTTCGATAACAATACCACTCTATTTTATACAATAAAAATATCATCATACACACATATGTACATAGTATACATATACTAATGTACTTATCGTCGAAGGGTCAACATTTTGTCGACTGTAATTTTAGTGCCACTTATAATAAAAGGAAAAAAGCTTATCGCTATCAACCGGCCACAATAATAATACTTATGAATTTTTACATACATACATGTTATAGATATGAATAGTTATGAGATCCTGGGGTCCTCACCTTAAATCTTAGCTTGCCCAAAGGCGGTTCAGCGTAAGGAATGCCCTTGAAGCTGTAATATTGGCCATCACCTTGTACCGTGTCCAGCTGTTCACCGCACAACCAGCCCTGCTGCACTTTTACTTTAACCATTTTGAGGGAGGTTCACTGCGCATATACAAATGTTAAAATAGATTTTATTCAAATATTTATTTAATATCCAAATAAAATATTATAGACAAATTGAATATATAACTAATGGTTAACACATAAGTATTAAGTTTAAAGTAAATAAATATTTTATGACCTGTTCGTTTGCTTGCCGATATGCGAATGAGAGGGAACGGGACCTCAGCGATAAGCGGATGTTTCAACAGGTTTATACGTAACAGATACAAAGTTCTGTCATTACGTGAAAAGGGGAAAATAGGTTCAATTGAACCACTTTTTAAACAATAATAATTTTATCAAATAAACCAATAGCAAAAGTTACATTTTATAAAATAATGAAACTAGTTATATAACGACAATTAATCTAATTGTGACTGCTTCATAGAATCTGAATTAGTTCTAAACTTATGTGACTTGTTAACATAATTGGATGAAAAATAATCAAAGGGAAAAATATTTAAAATAAAGTATCATCGACTTTTCGCGCGGGACTATTTGGCGCGGAAAAAATCTCGAGCACTTGTCACTTGTGAACACCTGCTGTACGCCTGCTTCGGTTGTGTTTTGTGAGGACTCTTGGTTGTGGTTCCAGGTTGTGGGTATTTGGAGGAGTGAGGGAAGTGTACTGAAGAAGGAAGGTTGAAGTTCTAGAGACGGAGGAAGGTTGTTTCCGACCTCTTTATTAGAGATTAGCTTCATCATGTAATGTTGAGAAAAAATTGAAATCTAAACCAAAACAGATATTGTTACATAAATACATATTAAATATACAGTTGTAAAATTTATCTTATTTGCTAAAAGGAGTGTGATTTCGTAATTTCATTTAAGTTATTTTTTCTTTTTTATAAAAAACAACCCCCGCACTAGGAATAAATCCTTCGTCGCGGGTCACTTTACAAACATACATGAAACGGAGACAAAGGACACCCAGACTGAGAACAACAATTTGAGGATCACACAAAGTATTGTCCCATGTGGAGATCGAACCCACAACACTCAGCGCAGTAGGAAACGGCAAGGTGACCGCTTAAACCACTACGCCTTCCGTGCAGTCAGTGCAATTTATACGTACTTCAAGAGGAAGGTAAGGTAGATTGGGCCGGCTAATAGAATTCTACAATACGTAGAAAAATAATAAAATTTAAACGTGAATTTACATAGTTTACATTTTGATGGCGAAATATTGATACAATAATATTCTTTATTGTATCTTATCTTATTAACTATAAGATTAGATAAAATAACATTTTCAGTCAATCATTTTTTTTTTTTAATATTTGAAATGAATTTCATGATTAAAATGTTGAAATTCAAAATCCATAGATTAGGGCAAGTAGATCCAAGGGCAGTAAAAGTAGGATAGAAAACAACTACCTATTTGTAATTTAAAGGTTTTGTAACGATGAGTTATTTTAAAAGCGATACAATGTAGGCCTTGATCAATCATTTGGACACTGAATGCTTGATCAAGACCTATATTAAACATGAAACATTTTAATGAATAACTGCAGAGAGAAGGAAAACTTGACACAAACCCTATACCAACCCGTCAGGCCAGCGTGGTATAGTAGGCCAAAACCTCCTTTCTAAGAAGAGGCCTATGTTCAGCAGTGGACTATTAAATGCTGTTGATGTGTGATGTGAATATATAAATATATATTTTTCTTTTTAAAGGCTTACTAACAACCGAAATTACTAGTATTCCCGATAACCCCTCCAGCTAAGCTAAATTGCTTGTTTAGGAGTGTGTTCACGTCGGAAGTGTACTTGTCAGGATTCGATCCTACGACCTCTTGATCGCAAGTCCAATGCCTTAACCACTAGGCTACCGCCGCTATTTATTCCTCGCTTGCACGTGTATGTCGGTTGTCGTTGTAAAAAGTAGGTTATAGTGGTTTAGGCGTGAAAGCGTAACAAATAAACAAGCTTTTCCATATTTATAATACAAATATGGAAGTATCATGGAAGTATATCTTATGACAGACCTGTTTGTCTAGTGGTTAGTGACCCTGGCTACTAAGCCGGAGATTGTGGGTTCGTTGCCCATGCGGGACAAACGATGGACACGATCATTTGTTCTGAGTCTGGGTGTAATTAAACCATAGCACAGACAACATTATTACACAGGAATGTTCTAATAGCACCATTATGAAAGTCTTTATGTTAAAAAATTCCAACCTATTCAGAGTTCGTTGGGCCATTTTATTTTACGTTTTAGTAATTTTATAATTAAAGGCATGTCTGCATCATCACCTAACTTTTACCCTTCTCAAGTTATACCCTAACGCGAGTTCGCCCTTTACATTTTTTGTTTTCAAGCCTTCTTTCATCATATCTCCGGTGATAATTGAAGTAGGAGATTTGTTTCGGTCTAAACCGCTCGTTAGAACGAATTCTTTTATTTGAGCCTTTGCATACTTAAATTGTTTGTTAGGGAGAAGCTTGAACATTTTACTCTAAGAGACTGGTGAATATTTTATTTTATCTATTTGGGACTAAACAGTTACATGATAAATACCCACGTTTCTGTCCACGAGTAAACATCGGTTTAGATACATTAGCTGCGAGGTGAGAATGTTGCCAATCTAATTGTACTAAATTAAATGAAGTTACAATAAAAATGTAATAATTAAACTTATAATTAAGCAATAGCATTGTTTTTAATTTGCTGAACCGGCGAACTTCGTACCGCCATTTTTTTGTTTTCGTGAATATTTTCGAAATTCCTGAAAAACTTGTTTTACTATTTATACCTCGGCATCACACGGGCGGTGAACAGTCGCGGTCTAAGGAAATGTCACACTTCCGGTAAATTCGAATAAGTGAAAATTAAAAAGTACCGGAAATGTTACACGTGCTTAACGACAAAAACTGAGACAAAATCTTCCGTTTACAATACGACCATGTAATAAAATAAAATTGTAAAAATAAAATTTGACCTTAACTTATTGTAATGTTTTGTAATGTAGGTACAATTTTTCATATTTCCTTTTGGAGAGAAAACAAACAGTGCCGATGGTTAGCCGACAATCGAGCACTCAACGTACAACTGCTCATGAGAAAAACACGGCAAATAAAGGTTTATTCCACAGTTTTCTAAGGAGTGGCCTTGGGATTTATTAACAATCATTGCAAATGCAAGGCGCCCTGCACTAAACTGATTTTGCTCAAGTCTTACTTGACTTGGATGATCTCTCTTCCACTTTACCGATCGATAGCACAGCGTTGGTTTACTTCATCTTCAGAATTACCCGGGAAATAAATTTGAAGAGATTTGTAATCATCATCAACTGATGGCAACAATGCTCCTGCACGATGGTGAATTTGTCCTTGAATTTGTAATATTGTACATAAGGAAATATTTAAAGAAATCTTCATTAATGAGACTCAATAGAATTATCATATATGTTGGTTTATGTTGCAATGGATGTGCATAATGTGTGTCACATAGTAAAAAAACATTCCTTGAAAGTTGGATTGAAACCAGGTTCTTCAATTATATTTGCACCAAATGATGTCATTTGTAACTTTTAATATTCTGCAGGAAATACTTTGATAGAGGTTCGTAGGCTGAAAGTACCTAATGAATTTTAGTTCAGGTGGTAATTTGACCTTTCCATTCACACAACATAATTCTGGCGGTTCGAGTCGAAACCTCAAAGCATTACAATATTGACAAGTAGTGCTTATTGTTGCAAAATCAACCGATTTATCGCCGGCGTAATCGACTGTTGTATTAGGTATATCTAAACGCCAAATGTTCATATGTATTGTTACGATTGATCGTCTGCTTTGTTGTTCTCTAAGCGCTACGCCCTTCTTCAGTCTCATTGTCTCGAAGATTGTGAACTCCAATTGCTTTACGTGTACGCCGACCGATATTTCCTCACTGGTAGCACTTTTCTATCATTAACAATAAATAACACGACAGTAAACCTCTAAACCTCTGTCCGTGTGGTGACGGATTAAGAATACAGAGTGTCACCACCCCTATTCATCCCGTGGGTGTCGTAAAAGACGACTAAGGGAGCAAACTACAAAAGACAACAGCACTACAGAGAGAAGGAAAACTTGACACAAACCCTATACCAATCCGTCTGGCCAGTATCGTCTGGTCTGGTGTAGTAGGCCAAAACCTACTTTCTAAGGAGAGGCTTATGTCCAGCAGTGGACTAGTAGGTAAAGGCTGTTGATGAGGATTGATGAAACCTCTAAACACACATCCAACTACTGTTTTGCTGTTGCTAAAGAAGTGGTAATTGTATATGACGGAGGACCGGTGTCTCGGTTGTTTTTAGAAAGAGTGACGTCAGCAATGCTGAAGTTGTTTTTACATTATCGTGGTTTTATTTCATAACATTTATACCAAATAACAATATTAATTACAATTAAAGATGTATTCCAAGGTTTTATCAAGAGTGGTACATAAATCCGTACGGTAGTGACTAAAGATAACGCTAAATATAATTAAACATGAATTCTAAGGTCTTTCTATAGTTAAACCGCCGTAAGCTTGGCCCTCCTGATGGTTTGGGGGACGCGGGGCGGGGATGTATTCAACCAATTAGCTAGTGCGTCGCTGTCCGCCGGCAGTGACTGACGTGAAAGCATGGCTGTACGTGTTATTTTTCTTAAGACTGCTACACACGGTATTATTTTGCAACATGGATAATCTGCCGACACTGCGTCACAAAAAGATTTAAAAACTTGAGGTTCGGCTTACAGAGGTTCTACTGTTAAAGTTCTAATAAAGAATATTTATTATTTTACTTAATTTTTAAATTGTATCTGAATATAATTTACATGATGAAGAAAAGGTGATTTTATTACAATTATTTTACAGTATTAAATTTTACAATTAATCATAAGAACTTACAATATACTGACATTATAATACATGGAAATAAATTCGATTTTTATTCCATCGTGTGTAGATTAAATCTCAAACAAATAAATCTGAAGATATCGAGTTAGTACATCGTGTCATGTATAGCCGAGCGCATCACCCGCCCCGCGTCCCGCAAACCATCAGGAGGGCCAAGCTTTAACTATAACAGTCGTAAATAGTTAAGTACAGCCCAACGGCTCGAGCAAGAATAACCGAGTAGGCGCAATGCAGCTCCTTTTTATGTAACGCATGGCTCGTGCACGTGCTTATAAGTTGTTTGATTAAGTGTTGTATTTTCTTGGTGTTTTTAGATAATATAATTTTTCAGGTTATTTTCTAATTCTAACTATTAAAACTTGAATTAAAATCAATTAGATTCCTATTTAAATTTATTAAATTAGTTTTATAAAGTAAGTCCATTAGGTTATTTTTATTAATCTGTTCGTTTTTTTTTAAATTTTACTTTATACGAACCTTGACCTGACAATAACGAACATAAAAAAAAAATTATCCACTTTAGTGCAGGCGTTCAGAAGTTATGCATATACATTTCGGAAATTTATTTTTATTTATATACATATGTATCAGCAAAAATAACAATTACCACAATCCTATGCCTGGCGGTAATTGTTTTTCTACATGAAATATTAGTAAAAAGATTTATTGAAATGCCGTTTTGTACTATATATATTACATTACAGTGTATTTTTAAGCGACTTCAAAAAGGAGGAGGTTCTCAATTCGATTGGTATTTTTTTTTATGTATGTACACCGATTACTCTGAGATTTATGATCCGATTTACGTGATTCTTCTTTAGTTTGATGCGGAATAGTTGCCATTTGGTCCCATAAAAATTTAACATAGTTAGGCCCATTACTTTTCATTTTATGAACATTTTTAATGAATATTATTGTTTACTTGGATGATATAATTTTAGTTTGTACGGTACCTTCTATTACATTTGGCTTGGCACCGACTTCAAACCTATCAATAGGTAGCACATACAAAAAATAGTATTTTATTAAAATTAAAGGTTTGCATAAGAGTTGTATTAAATTTAATCTTTATTATGTTATGATATGTAGCTGCAATATGTTTCATAAATAGTGAATTCACTGTCTATTTTCGCTTCTTTTCACCGAGGAGAAGTGAGTTTTGAAGGTTTTTCGGCCCAAAAACTCTGGTAAGAGAATACAGAAGTAGTAGTAAATATTCAGTTTAGTATGTCGACTCTAGATGCCTCTGAAGTAAAAAATTAGTAGCACATTGCCATTACTAAAAAAACAACCTTCACTTTCTTCCCAACTGACCTGTTGTTCTAGTGGTGAGTCCTTTGGTTACAACCCAGCGACGTGGGTTCGATACTCACTCAGGAAAACCAACAGGGTGATGATTACCACCAACATTTGCTTTTATCTATGTGTAATTTATCTATGTACGTATTTAGTACTATATAAATATTTTTATCAACAGCTCTAGCAGCTGCATAGTTTTGTAATCCGACAGCCATTTGTAAGATCTTTGAACATATTATTATCACTGTAATGTAAAAATAGTCTGATAAACTGAAGGCAACTACGTGAAGCGATATGAATAATTCCTATTTAATGCTGGCTAAACCCGGGACCATGATTACATATGATATTTACACGTAAAAATGTGGATACTCGATGTAAATTTAAGATTACACTGAATGAATATCAGAATTTCATGAAAGAATTTAAATCACATTTGGCAATTCTGAACAACAATCCTGTCTGCTTTATGTTTCTGAAATGGGTTCATTCAATTAGAATATTTATTAGTTAAGACGATTTGAATATGGGAGTTATCTGAACTGTGTAAAATGTTTTTTGTTTATCAAGAGATATTGCCTATTGAAATTATAATGTTATAAAGATATAGTGACAATTTATAAGTTTGTGAGTGAATTTTTACACATACATTTTTACAGTACCATTATTCCTACCTATTTGAAACATTGAAAATGAAAACCTTTCTAATGCCGGAGGACGGTTTCGGCATTCGTTATTCTACTATGTGCGGTTATTACATCACACACATCAACAGCCTTTAATAGTCCACTGCTGGACATAGGCCTCTCCTAACAAAGGCGGTTTTGGCCTACTATACCACGCTGGCCAGACGATTTGGTACAGGGTTTGTGTCAAGTTTTCCTTCTTTTTGCAGTGCTGGTGTTCTGCGTTGTTTTGCGCCCTTAATCGGCTCTTACGACACAAACGGGATAAATTGAGGTTGTGACATTCCGTATTCTTAATCCGTCACTACACGGACTACTATCACGTCTTTAATAAGTAAAACTCTGTACAGAAACTATTCTAGTGCTGCGCGTAGGAGCCATTCCATTACCATCATTTTCATTTCCCTTATTCTACTCTATCATTCGTTATTTAACTGCTCAGTTCCGTTCTGGGTATATCCTGTTTGACTTGGTCGTTTTATTTTGTCGTCTTTTACTTTTGTGTCCGTTAACTTATAATAATCCTCTACTCACTATGTTTTGATAATATCTCAGCCACATTATATATCAACACTATGATAAACAGTTCCTCATCCACTTTTATTCACAGGTTTTAGGCTTCTTCTGATGTATTAACTTCTCACTTTTTTTATTACTACTTGCACAAAATATCCAGATTAACGCATTATTACCAGAATACATTTCAGCACTTTAAACATTACTACTTCTGAAGTAGCCGTGTTTAAAGTGCCGAAATGTGTTAAAAACACATTAAATGTGTATATTTAAACGTAAAGGAGAAAGTATTTGTTATTATGGTTTTTAGATATAAATCGATTTACCAAATGAATAAAATTATGTAAAACTGTAGCGTGTACACTAATTTATAAGTTAAAATGAGAAATTATCTATCTAGTCTTTGTTTCAAGGTGCCGGCGTCATAATAATCGAGTTATTATAATAGGATCTCACTGAATCGTAGAGAAATCTCGTTATAACTGACGTTGGGAAGCGTAGCTTTACATCAAATATTCCCATTACTATGCTAAAGCAATGGTCAGTAAAGATTTGTGGTCTAAGGAATAAGTAAAGCGGTAAAATGATTACTTATAAAACGCAGACTTAAATAGATACGAGGCAGAGAATGAGTCTATTCTATCCTGACTGTTGATATTTAGTTCTAAATAAATTTCAACATATTAAATTCAACCTAAACCCAGAACAAATGAACTTGCTTATTACAAAATTATTGGTGCTCAGCAGTATGTCTTTCGGCGCATGTCTGATTATTTTCGGGCCTGACAGTGGCCCTTTGTCAAGGGGCGAAACACTTGATCACAGTTTTTGAAACTGACGCGTTAACCTCCAAGAATAGCAGAATATAATAGAATATAATGACAGAGGTAATGGGTTGAGAACGTAGGAAATATCTCGCTCGACATTTTTTGAAACGTTTATTATAACTTTCATTACAAAGGGTTCTGAAGGTTAAATGTGAGAGCATGATAAAGAATCAAATAAAGAAGGAAACAAACTCACATTTGCATTAATAGCCTTAGTTAGGATACTTTGGATTCAGATAATTTATCAAATACATTGCTTTAGACGAACCTAATTTGTATACCAGTGCATACATTAATAAAAATAAAATAAATAAAAAGAGCCTTTATTCAGACAAAATACTTAGTTTTACATGCACAATTATTATTTCATTTGATTAATTATTTAATATGTTTAAAAAATAGCATTAATACAAATTTAATAACAATATTATCTATTATTATATTTACAATAGTTTACTTCATAAATTACTTTCTGAATTAGTTATTGACTATTATTAAAATTATTATCGTTTTTGTCTGTTTGTGTATTATAGACATAGGCTTCCTCCAACTGCCTCCATAGACTCCTGTTTTCAGCTGTTCTGGTCCATGGTTTGGTTAATCATACATTAATAGACTATAATATATATACTCGTACACTTTATACTATACTACTGAAATATATAATGGATAAAATAAGACTACCCTTTTTTTTCCCTGTGCGGAAATCTATTCGGATACCACCCACCGGTCGGATGGTTATGTTGGACTCGAACCGACCAAAAACCGCACGCCGTCTCGGGTACCAGTTGCCTATCCCTGGTACCCGACGTATCTATGGAGTGTAGATCTCCTGTGTGGGACGTAATGAGACAACCCTAGTAAGTAATTAAAATAATTGTGTCGGGGTATTTGAATGTATACCTTGAATAACTGTAAGTAAATACACAAAACGAATTTTGACTCTCTCCAGTCAAAGAATCTTAGCGAAACTATTCAACGCCAGCGTTAAACATTATGCAAATTGGTGACTCTACTATAAATTTCTGTTGGATACAGGCGCTTCTTTAGTCGTTGAGCTCTATATTTGATGGTAATAGACGGAACATAAATACTATCTTACTCATGGTTGTTGTTCAGTTAACTAAAGTTAACTTAAGTTAACTTAACTACGCAGAACACCAGCACTGCAGAGAGAAGGAAAACTTGACATAAACCTTGACATAAACCCTATACCAACCCGTCTGGCCAGCGTGGTATAGTAGGCCAAAACCTCCTTTCTAAGGAGAGGCCTATGTCCGGCAGTGGACTATTAAAGGCTGTTGCTGTGATGTGATGATGTTGTTCAGTTAAGGCCTGATGTGTAGTTACACATCAGACCTTTATTGCAACAGCAATGAATACAACGTCCAACGGAGAGGGCGTGGTAGGTTTGGGAATGGTAGAAGGTAGGAGCGCCATCCCTATCTAGTAAAAATATGTAATAAATTCAAGTCTCTCAAGAACTTGCCCTTATAGTTTGGAGACTTTTTTTGAACAAAGATGTGTCAAAATTTCTTTTAAGTAATCAAATGAAATGTTTTTATTCTAGATATTGTAACATAGAATAGAATAGAATACTATTTTATCCCTGGCATATTACATCCCTGGTTTTACTCATATTATTGTAATCGATAGACGGACTATTTATGCTATCGATACAAAAACTAAAATACCTATGCATGCCCAATCGAAATCACAGCACTGAAAAAAGTAGTCCAATTTTCAATTAAATATTTTAAAAAATCGGTTGTCTGTAAAGTCGCTTTACTGACGATAGTTGAACGTGACAACGTCATAAGAAAATACTAATGGAATGGTAGCATTTTTCAAAAGAAAATTTTAATTTTATTTGTTAGACAGATGTCGAACGCTGCCGAACGCGGAGGCCGATTGTGCCTCTTTGTCGCTCGTTCCGCGCTCTCGCTTGCACTTCAAGTCTTAAATGGAACGCCTCAGAGCGAGGTAACGCCGCATGAGTCATGTTTTTTCGTGCGTGCAGCCGGCTCCATCGAATTATAAGACGTTGTCACGTCAATAAAAAACAAATTACTTGAGATTTTTTAAATATTTCTACCAGAGAGGTAACACAATAACCTACCATCCGTTCACCGTTGAACGTTGAATTACCGGACACCTGTAAATTTGATGGAAAGTAGAAAAGGAGCAAACGTCAGTTGCTTAACAGTAATAAATAACAAATCCAATCCAGGATCTTAACAGCACACTTGAGCATATATACTGAATGCATATGTGGAGGATCAGGCGCCATGTCTATATCTCTCCAACACTAAGGAAAGTACAGGCGAAGTGATCATGCCTGGCGAGCTGTGGCAAAACGGTTGATAGTATTACTTTGTATTTTTTTTAAAACAAAATTTTGCCATTCAGAATTTGTAGTTACTCCATAGATCGGTATGTTTTGTTTAGATGACATAGAAGTATGTTTCTTTTTCATTGTATTATGTCGCCACACACACATACTATACAGAACCAGGTGATATTGTGTACATCCAGAGAGTCCTACTTCTAGTAATGGACTGTAAGCCAACCACAGTCCGTCGACTTCAGTATAAACACTACGCTTGCATAGATTTTGAATCTAATTGGGCATGTACAAAAAGATTCGATGACATTGTTGTTAAAACAGCGACTGATATGAATACCAATATACCGAGGGTCATTGATATTGTATCTTGAATTTAAATAGTATCATTACTAAAGCTGCCAGTTGGTCTAGTAGTTAGTGGCCCTGACTGCTAAGCTGGGAGGTGGTGGGTTCGATTCCCACCCAGGATAAATATTGTGTGATGAGCACGGTCATTTGTTCTGTGTCTGGGTGTAATTTATCTATAATATGAATGTATTTAGAAATATATAAGTATGTTTATCAGCAGTCTGGTTACCATAGCACAGGCTCTGCCTAGTTTGGGATCATTATTATTATATTATTATTATTATATAACGCATCTAGTCATGAATTAGTGAGTAATCGTTTAGTCTGTTAATAATCATGAAATAGAGAGTATGAAGCTTTGCCTTCATTACGACTTGGAAATATAGCTAATAATATGGAATAACAACTTTTCACATCTCACACACGGCTGCCTACTTAAATATATCTAAGGACATATGTATATTATAGATAAATTACACCCAGATATAGAACAAATGACCGTGTGCATCACACAATAATTTTTCCTGAGTGAGATCGAATTGATCGTTTACTAACCATTAAACGAACAGGCCGGAACATGTCTCGATACTTTAGAAAAAGGAAAATAAAAGTGTACTAGAAATAATAAATAAGAGTTTTATTAAACAAAAAACAGAAAATGATCTACCTGAGATGTAACAATATTAAAACAAACTTAAAGAATTTCTTTATTATGTTAATATTCGCTTAGAGATTCAACTCTGTTAAATCAAGGCCAGAATAAATTCGACATCATTTAATTTGTACAAAAACAGTTAAAAGTTAAATTTTCTTGAAATGTTTCCAAGTTTACCCTACCCGTGTTAATTGTGTTCGTAAATGGCTTTGACTCGAATCTAACGCTACTGTTCCATTTCTTTAGTAGTAAGAATATAATAAAGTTGGCATCAGACAAGCCATAGGAAAAAAGGGCTTAAGCACGTATAATGTTATACATTGCGACAATCCCAAATAAAATTTCAAGCTCGAATTATATTTTGAATATTTTTTTTTAACAGATTGACTAATTTAATGTTTCATGTTGTCTTTGAACTAAACTTATAAAAATACAACACTTAATTGAAAACTAACATTGTCTAAGCCGAGTTTTTTTTTTTTTTAAAGACAACTCCCGCATTAGGAATATATCCTGTGTCGCGGGGGACTGTACAAACATACATGAAACGGACACAAAGAACACCCAGACTCAGAACAACAATTTGTGGATCACACAAAGTGTCGTTACATGTGGGGTTTGACCCACAACATTCGGCGCATTGGGAAGCGGCGTGGCGACCGCTTAAACCACTACGCCATCCGTGCAGTCAAGATTCAGATTAGTTGTATATTTTATGTTGACTTACCCAGATGTACTGAAAAAAAAGCATTGTTTTGTACGTACGTACTTTTATAGTTTACTAGTAGACATTGATGAGAATATTGCTTTTAATCCATTAATTATTTTATATCATAGAGAAGAATCTATTTCAATTTTAAGTATCTAAACTTGTAATTATTTTCTTTCAAACAAGATGCTGAAAACGTACGGAAGAATGATATAGAGAGAGATCAT